>OZ012677.1:30814419-32204926 GCA_963942445.1 Argyra leucocephala
GAATATTTATTATGAAATTATTTTGTAAATCAATCATTCACAATATTTGAATGGATTTGGTTATTTGTTTCACGACAATGAATGTATATACAACAATCTATCAATTACTAGTACAAATTGTTACATGCGACTTGAATTACAATGGAGTGGAGTTGTTTCTTTGAAATCTTATTTTGTTTGATTAAAGTTAATATTCAAAACAAAATTAATTAAATCTTCCAAAATAACAAATATTTTAATAATTAATATGAATTACTATAGAAAGTATATTAATTATTGAACAGCATTGTTTGTATGTTTTTAATCTATGAACAAAACTATCGATTTCAGCAAAATATAATTATTTTTACTAATCAATTAATTCTCATACAAAATTAAATAATGCTAACATTTAAATGAAAAACATTGGTTGCAAAATTCAACTGAAAGTAATTGATTCATTCATCTTTTGGTAAATAAAAACAATATTTATTGAGCTTGAACCAACATTTTGGAGAGTTAATTTCAATACAGAATATAATCAAAGTTAGTAGGATTTTTAATAATAAAAAAATTCAAATATTTTAGTATCATACTGATTTACATGAAAATAGATAAAAAAATATATAATATAAAAAAATTTAATTAGTTGATTATATCAAAAAAGTACTATTCCAGGACATAAGTTCGAATTCTGGTTGCATATTATATCAACTTTTAAATAGTAATAATAATAAGACAGACTTGTGATGATGGTATAATAAATAAAATCGATCAATATAATGATTAAAATTAGTGCAACATATCTAGAGTTTCTTTTATTATCTTAATTGTTTCAACTGGATCCTACCTACACCATATTTGATAAAATACATTAATACCAAATTTCTGAATACTAAAACAAAAATAAAACAAAAATGGTGGACTTTTGGACAGAATAACAATAGTCATACATGTATATACAGAATAACAGTATAAAAACCAGGACGTGTAAGTATTACTTCTTCACTAGACTATTACCATCAATCAATTTTTTTTTCAAATTTTAAAATAACGACTATACTTACCCTTTTAAAAACTGACTACGCATGCTTTGAAACTCCCAGTCTGATTGATAAGGAAATTATATACATTTATATTTGTTATTATGTACATACATTTTTTACTTAGACTTGTTTAGTTTTCATCACGTTCTAAATTAATTATTATACTGTCAGATTAATGATTAGAGCAAGCACATCAGATGCACTATTACTAAAAGACGAAAGCTTACTTCAATTTGATTATGCAATATATCATCAATCAGTAGGGTTAGTAAAACACCGCCACCTTTGATTAGAAAAAATAAAAATAAACTAAACCAGATACATTCAATGTTAGTAGAAAAGTAAAAGTCATAAGTTAATACGTATATGTGTCAATAACTATACATTAATTAAAAAAACTTGCAAAAGTTAGGCTGACTAACTAATCAAATTTAAAAAGAACAACAGCTGTTAGTTAGTCTCAGTTATACGAACATTAAAACATAATCACAATCATTAGAATCTACTTCACGGTACAGTGATTGGCTCGAATCTACCATATTGAGTAGGGTGGAAGGGAATGTGTAACAACTCAACGGTTCTGAGATTATTCCGATTGGTTCATTCAACCATATAATTTGAAATTTCAAGGACTAACATCATATCTGAAATGATCTAGTGAATAAAAGAAATATCTGCAATTACTCGACGATCACAAAATGACTGTTAGTCAGAGAGCTTAAGATGGTGGGAATAAGGTGGAAGTCGCAATTGATCATTGCACTTAAAGTTACTCAAAGCGAAAAGTTAAAACTTTTGTCGAACCGATTTAATTCGATTAATGTGAGTCAAATTATGTGGGGGCCATACTTGACTGGCATATTCTAGGGTGGGTCATACATATGTATTATAAAGATGTTTCGTGTGGTAGGAATTAGAAAATTCTTTAGATCATCATTTAATGAAACCTAAAGAATGATTGGCTTTGCTCACTATTTTATCAAAGTGTAGCTTAAAGCTCAGCTTAGGGTCAAGTGTTAACTCGAGGTCTATAATAGAATTTACATTTAGTTGGTAGTTGAACGAAACTTTCGGAATTTCAAGACCATTCAATGGGCAAAATTTCTTCTGGTAATGATTTGGCATTTAGAAGTGTTCAAGTCAATTTTTTGACCACCAAGAAGCGAAATTCTTAATAAAATTTTGCACCAATGCACTCAATATGTTCTACAAATCAATACATTCCTAACACAAACAAAGCTCAACAGAACGAAAACTTTAAATCAAAAATTACATTATATTAGAAATGTATTAGCAAAGGTTTTTGAGTTTATTTTATCAGGACAATTCTGTGATCGACCTAATGACAAAAAAAAACCGAAAGAGCTGTTAATGATACAACAAATTCCGATATCCAGATTTAGTTTTTTGAAAATTATGTAGGAGATCGAGTGATAGAAATAGCAAGAAAATTATGATATGAAACAACGAAATCAAACCAAATAACTTAAAAATGTATAGCAATCTTTCTTATATGATTCGAACCAAATCAAATATTTCAGATTTTCAAGGTTTTTGTATATAATACGTTCTTATATTTTCAAAGCGATCAAGCTATCATCGTCTAGTTTTATGTTTAACTAACCGTTGCAATACTGTACTAATTTGTGCTAATTAACATCAGTGTTGTCAGCATTTATTGTTATTTTTAATTATAATTTATTTATTTTTATCAATAATTTATCAATTTATAGTGGATATATCGATGGAAAAATTGCACTAATAATGAAATTTTGTTTGGTATATTATTTCTGTTTAAAACTTGCATTCCAAACTGACTGAACACAAATTAAAAAAAATTAAAAAAAATTAAAAAAAACTGAAACTATAATCAAATTTGTTCATTTTACATTATTAATATGTAGTCGAGATACAATAGCCTCTAAGGTATACAAAAAAAAAAAAATTATTAAACGCAGAGACATCTAGTATTAAAAAGTTAAGAAATAATACAATCATATGTAGATTTTTGCAGCTATACAGAAAATTATCTTAGTTACATACTTTTCCTTAATCAAAATTTATATTAAAAAAAAATAATATTACTATTTTTGTATTTTGAATTTTGTTATTTTTGAATATATACTAAGTAAATTTAATTGTATTTTAATTAATATATGAAATGTAATACTAAATTGTAAACTGTTTGAGCTAAATGTTATACATAAATAAATAAATAAATAAATAAGTTATGACAAGTTAGAGTAACATATATCACAATGTTAGTGTTTATTAAAATTTCTTTGGTATTGGTCAAAAATTGACTAAATTTTATTTGATAGCGGAGACATATTGTATGTAATAATATAAAATGGTTCTTAAGAATATATTCTGAGAAATATTTTAATGTCCGAGAAATAATTAATTCTTGTGATATTGTAACTTATTTTTTGTTTTGTTATTTGTTGTCATAACAACAATCAACATTTGTGTCCCAAATTTTTTTTATTGACAAATAGAAATAATCTCATAAATTTAATTTCAATAAATGAACATTAAAATTGTAAGCGAATACAATGGGCGAATTTTATGTTGTTATCAGGTGATCGTACACAATATGTATATATATTTTCACGCTAAAGTTATTTCAAAATATAACTATACTAACCCACAACACAAGTACCCACTATCTTAAACTATATTATTTACACCATTTAATTGGTGTAATTTATATCCAATATTAAAACACCTGATCATATAATAAGAGTTCTTTAAACGTTTCATTTTTTAATATAATAAAAATTAATTACATAAAAAAAAATATTATTTTATAAAAAGCATAACATAACAATTAAATGTCATTTATTATAAAATTTATTTAAAAATCTCATATATATCCAATTGTATAATTTAAATCTTATGTAATAAGGCTTGAACCATATAAAATCTATTGATTTGTTACAATTTTGCAGATAATCTTTCATTGGTAAACCAAAACAAGAATGTATATAGAAATAGACTAAATCTTAATAAGTTGATCTCTTCTATTATAATTTCCCATACAATATTTTAACCTAAATATTACCAGTTTATAAATCTTTGTCAGTTTATTTTTGTTTTTATTTTATTTTTTTGTTTTGTTATTATTAAATACATATATGGTGATGGTGGTAAAATAATAGTCAACATATTCTAATAATATTTTTGTAATCAATCTTTTAACTAATACTAAAACAATCAGAATGCAAAAAAAAAGAAAAAAAAAATCTAATTATCCTTAGCTGAAACTGTCATCGTTGTTTAAACTGTTGTTGAGTTTAAGACAATGGGTTCGTGATATTTCACCAAATAATTAAATAATACCAAAAATGTTGAAGTTATTAAATAATAATACCTGAACAGTTATTCAATAATTTATTTTGGACGTTTAGCACAAAATGTTGGTAATGAAATTTTTATTATCGGTTTGAAGCATATTTATAGAAACGATTACAATTTCTGTAGAAAATACAGTCAAGCATTCAATAGGAGTCGTCAGTTGTTATTACGGCACCTACTGCTGCTACACTAGTCATAGTTATCTACTTATACACCCTCAATACTTACTTATGTACCTACACTTTCTACTGAATGATTATAAAAATCATTGTGTTTGTATCATACAAAATTGGTAAATTTGTTTTTTAATTTATTTAGTTTGAACCTATATAAAAGGTAAAATTCTCACCATTCAAGCAAATTAATGGGATATTTTACTTGGACCCGAATTTTGAAAATACAAAATCTCAAGCCAACTCATTTATGATTTCTTACCAAAGAAAAAATCAAAGACTAATTATTGACAAATTGAGAAAAATCTTTTAAAAAACGACTGCATCAGTGGCAACAGAATTGCAAATGAATAGATTCTTAAAAGACTAACGATTTTGGATATTCTAATAAATCTTACACCATTTAAAATTAAAAAGTTTTCACAAGCGTTATTTCTACTACCAAATACAAAATTTGCTGCTTGAAAATTTTTTTTTCTAGTGCATTTTTTATTACACACACATTTGATTTAGTGAGTGTTGCTTTACATCCATAATTTCATCTTAATTGTCAGTTATTTCGAAATTTAATTTCTCATGTATTATCAATAGTTTTGGGGGTGAAAGAAGTGAAAAAAAAATTGAATTGCAATTTACACATTTTGTTAACAACTATTCATCTCATTCAATCACAACACTATATAATTAAATAAACTAATGAGTGATGACAAGCCCTATTCTTCTCGAAATTCTAATAAATTTGATAATAAATCGTACTCAATTTCATTATGAATTGTTTACGATCATTTAAATTTATCCTGGACACAATATAATTGTTTTTATTGATTTATCTTAGACAACAACCTCATACGTAATAATTTATTTTAAAAATAGAGTTTAAGTTAAATCGGGGGTGTTGTTGCAGCAATCTGATAATTTAAAATGTTTGTATGTTAAAATGTATACATGGGGTGTAATTTTAAATTGAAAACTTATTTGATTTCGCCACGTCTCCTTTCAAATATCTATCAAATTAAAATCGGTTGTGAAATACCTCAGATATTTACCAGAATAAATATAATGATGTGCACTAAAATTCGTATAAGCATTAACCCTCTGACAACCTATGTACATTATAAAGGACAAAGGTATGATCGAATCACCTAGAATTGTACTTATTTGAGTTCCATATTGTGTAAGAAAATGATGAACATAAAAAATATTTTTATTGCATTATAATTCGATAGTGAAAGGGTTGAACAACATTAATATAGACTCTGAGTTTGGAATTAAACAAGAACTAAATTTTAATATTGAATTTTATAGTTTTATAATACTATAACATGTAGTAGGTGCAATAGGTGGTGGTAAACCAAACTAGCGTATACAGATAATCTATATTCATAAGCTCGTAGATATCAAACATTAACAGATAATACAATATTGTGTAGCTTCTTGTAGCTTTATGCATCTCATTGCATGACTAAATCATAACTTATTTCATTTTATTTTTGTTTAAAAATTAGCCATTGCAAAGATCCAGTCTCACCTTTTAGCTAATATAATGTCAATATGTCAATATAATATCAATATGCAATTTAGTCTGATATTTATTAACCATCACAACTCTAATATCAGAATTCACAGAACCCAATTCCCCCAATTTTTTTTAACTGTAAATTGTAAAAACTGTAATCTTGATATTCAAATTTATCAGGCTGATTACTTGAAAAGAAAAATACTTCATTAAATTTTTTATCAAAAATAATCCCAAAACAAAAATTATTACAATCTATTTTGGAACCCCAGGATTTCTTATTAGCCAAGATTTTATCTTTTGATAAAGGAATCAATTCTATTAATTTCTTTACCATGAGTACCCCCCCTAAGTATAACCAAATTTGCAAAAATTTATTTAATTAGGATTTAGATCGCCTGCCACTAAATCGTGATGCCATTAAATCTGGGTATTTGAAGTACTTTTCATATTTACTTCTTTTTATTATTATTATTGTTTTCTTTTTATTTCATTTGATTATTAAAAACCACCTTAACGTATGGCCATGAAAATTTTTTAATTTAAAAAAATAATGAAAAAAAAATTTCGATTTTTTCTCTCTTTAGTAAATAAAATTATTTATGTTAAATATTATCGTGACAGTACCGTTCTACGTGATTCATCGTTAAGTAGATTTTATTTTTCCTTCTGTCAAAAAGTCCACCATTTTTTTTTTGTTTTTTCATTTTTATTTTTTATTTTTATTTTTTTATTTTTGATTTTTATTTGTTGATTTGAAATAAAGCAAAAGTTATTTGTAAATATGGCATACATAATGCTGCTCGATCATGTAAGGTGGCATTAGTGTTTACTTAACCGACTTTTTATTTTTAAATTGAATTTATTTTTTTTTTGTTTTTATTTTTTTTTTTTTATTTAAAATTATTAGAAAAAGATAAATAAAAAAATAATAATAATAAAATTAAATTTTATTTAGTCCGTTTATTCATTTGATTACTGTATATGGAGTCATTTTGGAAAAAAAAATTTACTACTACGTAGGTCAATGTTTAGATTACGATGAGTAGGCACGACTTTTTGACGTTTGCCATGGGTTTTTGATTTTTGTTTTATATTACTAATAACGCAGAATTTTACCAATGTTTAGCACATACAGGTAGTCCACGACTTACGACTGCTTGACTTACGACAAATTTTTTTTCTTCAATTTTTTTTTAAATTTTTGTTTGGTTGAGTGAGCTTGGTCAGCAGCTTACCTTAGACTATATTAACATATAGATGATATTAACCAACTCATAGCATTCAACCCGAATATTCTTACGAATGAAAATATATGTTGAAGAACAAAGTGTTACATAGGAAGGTAATCTAAATGATGAAGATAATCCACAAAAACATTCACAACAAAGAAATGCCGAAAGCTTTTCGCCAAATTAATCAGTAATAAAAATTAGATTATGAATTTATTTTAAAAAGCTGGGTTTGTTAATTTTTTTCTGATGAAATTCGGCTTACAACCAACGTACGACAGATGTCTAGGAGCCTATCTTGATCGTAAGTCGAGAAATATTTGTTTAATAATTAAATAATAAATTTTATCTTTGGCTGGTATATCTAATATGAATCAAGGTTTAAAAATAGTACAGGGGTACCTAATAGATATTGATTTTAATATAACAGCTTTTACATACCCCATAACTCTTAAATTGTTTAAAATGGACCTAACTTCACCATAGACGTTTTTTTCTATATCAAGACTTCTCTAATCACCCTTGAAACTATAAGATTATTCCCAAAACACCCTTTGTAATAAGTAAATGAAATATTCGGCTTGTTGTTTTTCAGTTCCGAATCTATTATACAGTAATACGAAAATATGAAGGCAAATTTAAATTTATTTTTTGTTCCATTTTCTTTTTTTCGAAAATAAAGCATATCCCGACTGAAAACTAGCTTTTGTATTGAAAGTAGGTACATTTGAAATTAGTATTTTCGCATATATCAGTTTCAAGATTTACGTTACGGTGCTCAAATAATTTACCTTTTCTGGGTTTTCCTTTTTCCAATGGTATATAGGTAGGTTGCAGCGGCTGTCAGAATAAGCCATCACAATTATAAAGAAATCAAAGAGCTTTATTGCTATTAATACACCGCTTTTCCAATACTCAAATATTGTTTGGCTTTTTCCAATGGTATGTAGGTAGGCAGGTAACAGTGACTGTCAAAATAAACGGACACATTTAGAAAGAAACCAAAGAGGTTTATTGCTATTGCTAATACCACGGCTTTTTCTAATACTCAGATATTGATCAGATACAAAAATTTATTCTTAATTAGTTGTAAGACTTGAACATTTATAGCCGATACAGACTACCGTGACTTAAGAAACGATAAAACTTATTAAAAATAAAAAATTGAGTGAAAACAGTTCAAAATTATATTTCTAAATTTTTAAAGTCTTATCTATTTACTGTTACTAACATAAATTCATTAAAAAAAAAAAACCATATACCATCAAGATTATAAATATAGACAATTCGTTTTACGATACAATTTTTTCCAATTTTTATTTATTTTTTAGTAATTGATAGACAAACAAATTTCAACGAAATAAACTTGAAAAGTACAAGAAAATTGAATTGAAAAGCATTTATTTTTTTTTATTATTATTATTTTATTTTCATGAGTTTTCAAAAGTAATAACAAGTAACAATCTAAAGACCTCTATTATTAGCATATGAGTTATATATATATATATATATAAAATAAATATATAATAATATAATATAAGTAATAAAGTAAAATATTAGATTTTATATAAAGATTTGTATTATGTACTACATAAATAATAGTTAAAAATCTAACAGTAATTTTTTTTATTGTTATTTTATTTTATTTTTTTTTTTGTTTTTTTTTTTTATTTTAGTTCAGTCATCAAAGTTATGCAAATTTAAAATTTGAAACCAGCTGACCTAAAGTTAAAATTAAAAAGAGATAGAAAAACAAAAATAAAAACAATAAAAACAAAATAAAATTTTATTTTTTCAAACACTGCTCTCACGTGTAGAAGGTTAAAAATTAGGTCAATCTTAAAATGGGTTTCAAATTTATCTATGTAAAATAAATATACCTTTTTAATTTTAATTCTATAAATTGAGTGTATTTTATTTTGTACCTGTTTAGGTATTATTTATAGCTTATAGCTATTATACTATATTTGTTTGAATGTGTGTATGCAATCTGAAGTTATACAGTTTAAAAAAAATTTTTTGGGACCGTTGAAAATGTTGTTTAATTGTTGTTAATATTTATCAGATTAGAAGATTTGAACGCGTTGAAATTTTTTTTATTTATTTTTTGTTATTATTTTGTATTTTAATTTTTTTTTTTAAGGTGCAACACAATTTTAAGGTGTTTTATTGGTGCCGGTCGGTGTTAAAAAATTTTTGTAATAGCAAAAAATAAATTTTGAAAATACAAAATTGTTTTTTTTTTTTTTTGGAATTTTCAATGGCACAAAACATTGATTTCAACAAAACTATAACTTATGCCTTATATTGGTTACTTTATAATCACTAAAATTGTTTCTATGGTTTTCAATTGATTAGATCAAGTATTACAAAAAAAAATAGTAAGGGAATCGTTAGACCATAAATAGATCGCCTCAAGAATTTTCGTACAAAAATAGCAAAACAAACAAAACCAAAAAATTGTAATAAAAAAAATTGTGAAAAATTTCAATGTTATGAGAAAGAATTTTTCTTTTACGGTATTTTTTTGAAAAAAAAAACAAATGTGTATTTTTTTTTTCTTAGATACAAGTGATTACCTTAATATAAAAGTATAATAATTCTTTAAGAATAAATATTTGTTTGGCTTGTTTTATTTGTCTGACATTTCTAGGTGAGATTTCAAATTCTATTTCGATCTCTCTCTCTTTATATATATACATATATATATATATATATCCATATTAGAAAAATAAAATGTAATTTTTATTTTAATACTTTAATTAAAACTTTAAATTTAGATATGAATTAGATTAAATTTTCAAGGTTAAATATAGGTTAACCTGATAAATGCATTAAATAATTTACAATAGAGGTAAGTAACTAATTTTTGGTTAAATTAAGTTAAAAAAAAAAAAAACATTCTTCCGCGTTAATAATTTAAAAAAATCTCATTTTGTAATTTATCATACAATTAACAATTAAAGATAATTATCGTGTACTCTGAAATTAATTCTATTAAATAGTGTTTTTGTTTTGAAAATTAAATGATTGATCAATCTACACAATTACCTTGTAGGTAAAAAAAAAAAAAATTAAATTGATTTAGATAAATTGATTTTAAATTTTTTTTTGGTTTTACACAAATTTCCGCTACAGATTTTTAATTAAGGAAAAAATGTTCTAAAAAAAATTGGTATAAATAGATTTTTGTTCTTTTATTTTTGCATAATTTGTAGTAATATTAGCTCGTTTTATTTGATATTTGATATATTGCATATATTTTGTAATGCATCTTCTTCCGGGGCCATCTGAAACAGTAGTATAGAGGGGATATTTCGTCAAGTAAAATTGTAAAATTGATTGGTGATCAATTTCCTCAACCACTCATGCTACAGCGGAAACTATATTAGTATCGAATAGTATCAAATGTCCTTTCCGTGGCCTAATCGGTTGGAGCACAGAAATGTTTTTCAATTACGATGTGGTAACCACGGGTTCGATTCCCGTGGGGGGCATAAAATATAACAAAAAAAAAATAGCAAAATATTATTTACAAAATTTATAATCAATAAAAAATAATTAATAATTAATACTTTATAACTAAAAATATTACCTATATCAATATCTATATAAATACTCATATATCTCATACAACACAATAAATAAATATTGGACAAACACTAATAATAATAACACAATTGTCAACAACTGACAAAAAGTATGTGACATGACGTACTTACCCAGTAAACATAGTAACGTCTTAACGTAAAAAATGGATAAAATTGAAGCGACACTTGCAGAAAATATGACGTCGTCTTACCATGTAGGCGCAGACAAAGTTATCAAAGTGGTCTTCTACAGTAAGCCAATCCCCTACTTTAGACAGTTTAAACAGATTAAAAATTAAATTAGACATAGCCTCGGTTTAGCACTTAGAAATCGAGTACGATGGAAACGTCAAGTGGAAGCTCTATGCTCCCAAGAGGAGTAAGGAAAAAAAAAGTATCGAATATACTAGTATCCAATTTCATAGTATAGAGGTTAAATTTATTATTTTTGTTGTTTACCTACAAACAAACAATAACAACAAATGGATCACTCGAATTGTAGCATTGAAAGGGTCCAACTTAATGTTAATTGTCCTTATCCAATTTGATTTTTTGGAATTGAATTTTAAAATAAAAAAGTTCACATTATATTGGCGATTTGAAGAGTATAACAACGCAAGCATTTTTTTACAAAATAAAGTTTGTAGATTTCAAATGCTTACATAATTTAAGTTAGTTTAAAAAACCAAAAAATGGTAAAGTCCCGTTACTATATATTTTAACTCTTATTTAAACTATAAAATTGATTTTACTCAAAACATTCATTTCAGACACAAGCGGTTATGCCTTCTTGTCACAGAAATGTAATTTTGTTTTCTTTAAATTAAAACGCAATTTTTTATTATATACTTTTATATTAACTTGCCAGTGTCTTTATGTTTATATGTTTGGTAGGTTTTTGTTCTGTTTATTAAGCACTAATTCTTACTCTATGGTTTCGTTAAGTGTTTGGTTATAGTAGTCACGGAGCGTGCTGCTAAATTATTTTATGTACTCATTTGGTACGTGCTGTTAAGTTATGTACTGGACTCTCCATAATCATCATTAAAAAAATCGTTATCTGATTCAGTAAATATGACGAGAACGATGAAGAGATAGATTCAGCAGAGATGTTAGAGTTGAATTTACTGAAGTTATTAACCTTGATATTATTATTGTATTAAGAATATTGCTTCCATTAATTTTATTTTTATTTATTTTTTTTTATATAATTTCAAGTCTATGGGATGAGCACCCTAACTGCTTTTACACAGAGAGTTTGAATACACAACCACATACAATAGCTTTTCTGTATAGAAGATTTCAGTGCGGGATAAATGCCGACTTTTCCAAATCTCGCTTTTCAAAATCCCGCTCTTATTAAAAATCCCGCTTTTCTTAAAAAAATCCCATAGGTCAAATATTAGAGCAATAATAAAAATTACTTAAAAAAAATACAATAAAATTGGTACTAGTTAATCCATATGCATTGTAAAGTCAGACCTGTACATATTTGTTAGCGAAACATATTGTATAAGCTTGGTTTAACATTACAGGTTTTCTAATAGTGTCTGAATAGTGTACGGTAAAATATTCACATATTACTGCGGTAAATATACCCCACCGGCTTAATATAGTATGTAATAGTGACAATTTAATGGACGTCATTTGATTACTAATTAGAAGATCCCAAATCTCAAATCGCAAATTTTATTATTATTATTATTGAATTGACCGTCATTCAAATTATGGCCAATTTTGTAAGCACTAGCTGCAGAGGCTTTTGGCTTATAACATTTTATAAACTTACATACTTTTGGCGTTGTTTAATAGCACATAATGCTATACATTTTGTTAATGTGTTGAGACAACACAAGATAATGCGAACAGCTTTAGAATTAATAAAACTATAGACAGTCTATTTTGGAGTGTTGGACATCATCATATAAATTTTTTGCACAAATCTACTGATGTCTGATACCGATTCAAAACAATTACATTAAAATTACTTTAAATCTTAAATACCTAATTGTTTTGTTTTATTTTTTTTTTTTGTTTTTAAAACCATAGGTGGAAAAAAAACTATGTACAAATACATAATAAATACAAATGACATAATTTATGGACATAATATGTACCAATAATGTTTCTCATGCTTTTATTTACAACATAGCACCTACATAATTAAAATTGATATAAAAAAAACTATTTCAGATTTTATCCGTTTAAAGGCACACTTGCTTAAGTCCACAAATTCGCCTCTTATCTTCGATGTGCTCTTAAGCAAGTTCGGCTGTAAATAAATATTGGTACATGTTTTGTTTTTTTGTACTTGAATTATAGATGGAAGTATTATTGCAAATATTTATTCTAACCATATTTAAAATTTCCTACAATATTTAAACTTTAAATGTACTAAAAATATTAGAAATAATATGAATTATGTGTTTTATATAAATAAAAATAATATTAAAAATTTGGCGTTCTTTTGTATTGCCGTTTAAAGGTTTCACATATGTATCCCTTAATTGTGAATCCTCTTTTCACTCTCTACTAAGTTTGATGAAAATGAAAATGAAAATGAAAATAATAAATCTGTACAGACATCTACATTTCCGGTAACCCAAAAATTAAACATATATGTAAGTGCAAAACCGTTATATTATTTAAATACAAAAACAATTTTAAATTTTTTAACATTTAAAATTTATTTATTTGGTCTTTTTATTTTCGAAGATTTATATTGGTACCCATTTTTATATTGGTACAGTCATTATCGTAATGTAGAAATAACTTTCCACAATTCCTTTATAGACAAAGAAACAAATTAAATATTACTGAAATTGTATAAAAAAGCAAAATAAAAATTTAATAGTTGATTACAATAATCACTCAAGAGTAGTAAAAACAAAAAAAAAAATAGATTATAATAGGGACTTTGCCTAAAATAAAATTACATAATATATTAAACAGCTTAGAATTCTTCATAGGTATAACATAATCAGATCAACATACTTGACATGAACCACACTCAAGTATTGTTTTTAAGAAAATACATTTATTCACAAATTTAATCCCGTCTATTCTTACTTTTTTTTACTTTAATTTCAATTTTTATTTCGGCAATCCTTCTTTAATTTTATTTCAATATTTGCATTGTGACCCTTTGAACAAAATCATGAGTTTGACACAAAATTTTTTGCAAAAATCTACTGATGTCTGATACCGATTCAAAACAATTACATTAAAATTACTTTAAATCTTAAGTACCTAATTGTTTTGTTTTATTTTTTTTTTTTTGTTTTTAAAACCATAGGTGGAAAAAAAAAAACAAAAACGTGAGAAAAATGTGTCGCAAGACTTACCTAGACAATTGATTTTTTTAAATTAATTTTTATTTTATTATTTTTTTTTTTTTTAACTTGATCTGTTGTAAGTAGGCAAGTATTTAGATTAAAGGTAAATATTTAGACCTATCATTATACGACACGAGGTTTTGTGCTAATTTTTAAATTTTTATTATAAATAGCATTTGCATACATATATACATACTAATAAAATACATGTGTATGATATAATTTAATTTTTTTTCCTCTAATTCAAAATCGTGCATATTTAATGAATTTTTTTTTATCATATAAAAATTTTTAAAAAAAAAGTTTAATGTTAACTTTTAATGAACTTTACTGAAAAAAATTAAATTAAATTTGATTTGACATAGAAAAAATTATTTTAAAAGTACTTTCAATTTAGTACTTACTTTCAAGATGATGACACCTGAGAGAAAAACAAACAAAATTAATTAATTTAAGAAAAATGTGATTTTAATATCCAAATCCGTTTGGATGAAAATTTCCAATTAAGTAATACCATCATTGATAATTAATCAAATATAGAAGATGTGTTCAGTATTTCATACATCTAGGAAGAATTTTAATTCCAGATCAATACCATATCTAATTTATACATTTGATTTACCATCTACCGATATAGTAGATCGGTAACTCACCTCAACAAATTTGAGTCTTATGGAAATGAGTTAGCAATAATAAAAGGATTAATTATTATTAGTAAAAATAAAACTTGTGTATAAGGTCAAGGTAATGATAGATTATTATATGACAGTCAAAAGATGTCTAAAATTAAATTATACAAATTATTCTAATCTTGTTAAATGGAAATCAATTTTGGATGATGTACGAAGATTTTTCAATATATAGTTAGAAAAAAATGATTTAAAAAAATTGTTCAGTCGTGTAGCAGATATACATTTAGCAATTAGATAAATATATAGACTATGTCGAATTTCTTCATCGACTAATAATATGGTAAATTCTGTATATCATGTATATATGGAGTGTTACAAAGGAATTTTTTATTGATCCAATTTCTGACATTAAACAAATACATTTGACTATATAGTTTATGGAGACTTTTTACAGCTTTCGCTCGACTTGAAATGCTATATAACCAAATTATGGTAAAAATAATGAAATAATTACTCAATTTCTATATTCTATTAAACCAGTAAAAATATATATCTTGAACTGTATTAGGCATTTTCAGATCCCGGTGTGCGAGTTTGTTTGTGATTTAGATGAGTTTTTAATTAAAATCATTTTATTTGATTAATTAACAATTTCATTTAAATTGCATTTTTCATTGTGAAGGTAAGCCCTTAAAAATGTATGTCACACGTCCAAATTGTCTTAATGATTGCCTTGTAATATAGTAATTTTTCGTTTTGGGGTAAAAGTTAAGATGCTGAATTTAATTTTGAGGATAGTTGCCTATTTTCAAATGCCTTATTTATTACTCTTTTAAATAAATTAAAAATTAGAAATAAAATTATATATTTTAAAAATACAAACCAGCAAGTTCAGGAAAAGTCAGCATATTTGTCTTGTATGATCATCCCAAGGCAAACTATGTAGAGCAAATCTTAAAAAAAATTTTTGAACAGCTTCTATTCTTTGTATATGTGAATTATAAAATGGAAACCAGGCCTGACATGCATATTCAAGATGGGGTCTAACGAGGCATATATACAATGATTTAAAAATGTAAGAACTGTTAAACTCCTTTGACCAACGTCTTATAAAGCCCAACATTGAACTAACTTTATTAGCGATGTTATCGTGGTGGAGTTTGAATGATAGCTTATCATCGAAATAAACTCCTAAGTCCAATTGAATTAACATTTTCTAATGTTTCGTTGTTTAGAGTATATCTAAAGCTAAATGGTTAGGTTCGACGTGTGTAACACATGAGTGCACATTTACTAATGTTTAGTAAAAGATTGTTATTAATACACCAAGTATAAAATTTAACTAGATCATCTTGAAGCATATAAACGTCTTGCATCGACGTTATTTTTTAATTTTTTGGAAATCTTGATATCATAAGCGTAAATTTTCAAATCGCTATTACAAATTATAGAAGCCACATCATTGATAGCATATAATAAATGACAGTGGTCCTAAATGACTACCTGTGGAACTTCAGAATTCGATATGAATGGTGATGAAAATGAAGAGTCGAATAAAACAGTATAGCTCCTATTAGTAAGATGTGAGTTGACCCATTGTACAAATTTAGCAGGAGATCCTAGTTTTTTAAATTACATGCACTAACTTACTGTATCACATGCTCTGACTTATTTATTACCATTGTTCTAATTTTCTGTTTTTTTAGCTAAATTTCAAATTCCGATACATATTTTGTAACAAATTTAGAGGTTATTATTACACATAAATATATACACAGGATTTCTATAATTTTACCTAATATCAGCGAATGTTGGTACTGATGTAATATTTTCTGATACCAACGCATATTCACAGAATGAACATATAATCTCTTCTATTCTATTATTTTATATTTTGTTTATTATTTTTTGACTATCCATCCTTTTTTTAACCTTTTAAATGGTCTAAATTCTGTGAAGGCTGAATAGCTGAGGGTGTTTATCCCATTATTTTGGCCACCAATACAAAAAAAAAATATATACGCGAAATCGAACCAAACAGAATTAAACGTGGAAATCTTCATTATATTATTTGTAACACTGATGTCCTTGAAAGCTAAACTAAAGAAATTGATAACTTCGGCAAATAAATTAAATATTCTAGAATATCACAGTGAACATCGTCGCATGCAATTTTTCAGTTTTCTGTGACAATTTTTATTTAAATTCGTACGTTTACAAGATGGCCGAATAATTATTATTGATCCAGTTTAGATTTTTTTGTTTTTTGATGATTTTCCTTTTTGTTTTAAAATTTATTTTTAAATAATAATAATTTTCATTTTTATTTTATTTTTATATTGAACAAAAAACAAAATAAATAAAAAAATAAAAGAAAATCAATATTTATTATTTTCAGGAAAATTTTCACAAAAATTTATGTAACGCTTTCATGGCATTTAACTAACTTTTCTTCTAATTCGGGCGCACAAAATAAATAACATATCGTTTGATCAACATCGATTTGTTCTATATGCCATTTTCTGATTTATTTTAAAATCATTTTGTAATCATTTTAAATAACTATACTTAAGGTGAATTTCCATGGCCTTACCGTCACGGTCGCTATTTCTGTGATAGTTTTTTGAAAACGTTTTCCACATGCGACAGTTTTCAGTCACGCATACCTTAAAACATTTGACATATTAGATACATTAGCAAGTGAAACAAATATTTTTGAATTTTAATTTGAAATTTACAAAAATAATAAAAATTGATTGTCATCTAAATTTCTTAGTATAGGTGGCTACTGTCACAGAAAAGATAAAGTTGATTTAATTTTCCAGCGAGATGAAAATTCGGTGCGACGGTCGTTTTTGATTGGTTAAAAGCGACCGTGACGGTAAAACGGCGAATGTGGAAATCCAGTTTTAAATTACAAAATGCTTACTTACTTACTACAACATGGTAGTTTCTAAGTAATCGTCCTAAGTAATCATTAATTGTGTTTATTGACAAGACAATAGAAGTCTTCTGATAAACAAAATCTATAAAAATATTTAATAAAAAAGTTAGTGAAATAAACCTAGTAATTTTATTACATTATTATTTTAAACTGTTTCATCTAAATAGCTTACGAAATATTCTGTAAAATATATAAATCGAAATGATTACTTCTATCTATCATTTATAAATTTTTGTTACCTTAGCTATGTAGCAATTATTGATTTGTACAGAATCAGTTATTACCGGACAACTGGATTATTTTCTGTAACTGAAAATTGTATGCTTTGAAGACATCCACTCTAATTGACATTATTATATCTACACTGGTCTCATCCATGATCTCTAACAGGTTGTTGTTAATCTGTTATAGTTATTTCGAAAGAGATAAGACACAATAAAATAAAAACGCAAAACAATATTTGACAAGACAAATTAAAATTAGCTGGTTTTTGCATCTCTAACAAACTCCCCAGTACCTAGTCCTACATAGTTATTAAATATATCGCTAGTTCTAACCATTAGGGTCGTTGACTGTTGACACTGTTGACAGTCAACATTAAAAATTCCATAGAGAGTTTATTTCTCTGATACACACATTTTATTGTTACAACATTAAATTTTTTTAAGCAACCCTATTATTCCCAAAAACGTAATAAATGGCGTGTAAAACAAAATAGATTCAGAAAACGACATTCCAAAATATTCACAATTTAAGTTTGTAGCTTTGTAATTTTTATTTTCTATTTTTTTTTTTTTTTTGTCTATTTAAGTGTTCGAGACTTGAATATATGTACATTCAAAGAATGCCCATTGTAATGACTCTTATGGTCATGTACACTGTCTTTTTTTACTTGTTTGAAATAATTTTTTTTTTCTTCCTTTTTTTTTTGTTTTGTTTATTTTCTAAATTTTAAATCCTGATGTCTATTCAAATATTTTTTTAAATAAAGAAAATGTCTGATTTTTTTTTCTCCTCCTTTGGTAACATTTTACAAACCATTGGGATTACAATATAACACGTAAATGGTTCACTTGTTCAAAAAAAAAAAAAAAATAAAAAAAAAAATAAAGAATTGAAAAGAAATCTTCCCAATGGCAAACAAGAAAAATATAAACTCCCAATATAGAATCCAATAGATACTATATTTGATCGCGTGCTATTAAAATTCAATCTTTATTTTATATGGATTATATTTTCCGATTAAATGAAATCTGATATTTTCAAAGGATTTTCAGATTTTCAAATCTATATGTGTATACATGTTTGTGTGTAAAAGTATGAGACAGGTAATTTGCATATAAAATAAAACAATTTTTTTTTTTTTTTTAATTTAAAAATAAAAACAACAAAAACAAATTTATATAAAAATAAGAAAAAAATTATATTTGAAAATTAAAATGGTCTACTATAGGATATAGTTTATGATCTACTGTATGTAGAATAAGAATTAATGACTTTATTAATATTCTTACTTGCTTTCTTCAATGTTACAAATCTAATTTACATATGATATGGATACAACTACAAGAAATTAAGTTGTAAATCATTGGATTAATCAGAATAGTTGAATACAACTTTACAAAAATTAAAGATTATTTGTATCTTGGTCGTATATGATTAACTTGAGATGAGATATTACTTATTGAAGAATTAGATTTTTTCAGCTGCTCCCAGATTAGATTTTTATGCTGTTGGCTTTCCAGATTACACCTTGTAAAATAGTAATAAAATAAATTATTATTACTATTATTATTTTTTTATTTACTATAATTAAATTTAGAATAAAAGGAAGCACCAGGGCTATCGGGTTAATAAAATAAATATCATTTGGATTGTTTCTCAAAATATTTTATCAAATATTTTTTTAGATTTTGATGGTCATATTTAAAAAATTCTTAACTCATACTCATCCTTATCAAAATTTAGCTCTAATTTTGGTTTTGCAAACATACTGAGTAGAAGCAAAACTATAAACTGAAATTTTTTGAAAGCAAGCAAATATAGAGGGAAAATATTTATATTAAATTTCTATCATTGTTTTTCAGTGAATCACAATCTTAAGCGTAGCACCTATGCAAACAGTAGTAGAACAGAAAATAAAAAGTAAGTGTTTTGGAGGCTGTCATGTTATTGTACTGAGTTATGTAATTCATTATATTTTAAATTAAAGTCAAATTTAGTTACATACTTACTTAGGCAGACCATGTAGATTCTGGACCTGACTCATTAATTGGCTCCATTTTTCTCTCCAGTTCAAGATGCAAAATTGTTTTAAATCTGCCTATACTTCGTCTCTCCAACGAAGGTTAATTGGTCTGTTCCAACGTCTTGAACCTTCGGGTCTGTAGTATTCAAAGATTGCCTTGGCTGGAGCAACAAAAAAAATAATAATTATATTATTTATTGCAAATGTTAATATTTCAGAAGTAACAAAATTCTTTCATGCTAGTAACTGTCTCTTCTTTAGCTGCATACTGTACTACTGAGTGTTTGTGATCACATTTAACAAATTGTCTAATTATTTGAAAGTTCGCTATTGTTTAATGTTCATTATTTAATGTTTCTCAACCACAATATTTCTTTCCTTCCAACAAAATTTCTGTTCTTCAATTTTTGGCTGTACAACAAATTACAACACCCTGTAAATCTCATCTTGCATTATTTGATATGATGTTTTATTTTGCTTGATTATTAAAACTCGATTTTAATTTCAATTGACTTCTATCTGTTCATTGCTGATAAATACGGTATTTTCATCATTTTATATCTAGCTTATTGTTCATTGCTGAAATATTTTAGATTGTGATTATAACATAAGTTATTAAAATCAGCATTGAGTTTGTAATCATATTTTTTAATTTCATAATTATTACGTAATTACCTTAATTACCGTAATTACCAGACCGGAATATTCAAAGTTTAGTTGCTCTGGATATTTGGCTATACCTCCATATCGGTAGCAATCTTCCAAATTCTGATATTGCTTTCTTTAATCTGATTTCTACATCTTCTTGAGCCCCACCACTAGTTGCTATGATACTTTCCAGGTAGCAGAAGTTATTCACAAATTCTATCTGTTCTCCTTTCAACCTTAGATGTTCTGTGCTGGTGTTATTTATCCTCATAGGTTTTCTATATTTTCTACATTTCTATAACACTTAAAAATAATCTACAACATCTAAATTTCCTACACTAAACTTAATAAATCCAAAAAAAATGTCTTACAAACAAATAAACAAACTTAATACACTAATTTTAAAAATTTCATTGAGTCAAAATTAAATAAAATTATTATTAATGAAATAACAAACAAAAAAAAACATGAAAATAACAAATTCGAAGGAAGACAATATTTTAAAAAAAAACAAAAAATACTCACCACTAAATACTCGTATCTATATAAATTCCAGAATCTTTAACTAAAAACTATGAAATATTCACGAAATGTCTGGCGCCTTATCAATAATTATTTTCTTTTTTTTTTGATAAATTTTAAAACAAAAAAATAAAAATCAATGCAAACAATTCCAAATAAATACATTCATGCAAACAGATAATAAATACTAAAAACAAGAAAAAAAATATACCCCCCAAAAACCAAAATACAGTATCGACGTATCACATATAAAATAAAAATATAAAACAAAAACACAAAATTTCACTATTGTGCCAATCCTATAAATTGCAATTTTCAAATATTTCTCTAAGGTTATATTAAAAACAACAACAACAACAGAAAAAAATAATAATAAAAACAAAATTTCAAATAGAAATTTATTTTCTTTCACGTATGATTATTTTTCTAAATGCCCATAGTACTTTACTACTTACTGTATATACAAACCATTCTCCCTCTATCTCTCTTTCAAAATTTTCCAAATCAATTTAATTTATTTTCTCTGAAATTCTTTAAGTACCTACACTCTTCTTAAAAATGATTTTCATATTGAAAAAATTCTATTTTCCATTTCTTTTTGTTTGTGGTTTGATGCTAGGTGTTAGAGGTTTAAACGATTCCGGGAATTCTATATATATATACATTATACATAATACATTAAACACAAGTTCAATTCAAAATTTAACCCATTAAATACAAAAGAAAAAAAAATATTTGTATACACATCAGGAGGACAACCATCTATTGTTGACTGATCTATTGTAAAATAATTGCTTTGTTTATGTAAATTCATCTTCCTATAAATCTAATGATGTTCTCTCTCTCTCTCTTTCTTTCTTTTACCCCTCCTAATCTATAAGATCATTATACATTTCTTGTATTTATTTACATCGTATTGTATGAAATTATAACAATGCCATTATATTTTAATAATATTAATTTAATGGTATGTAATCGTAATAATAATAAAAATAATAAACAAAAAATATAAAAAAAAATAATAGTAATAAAGTAAAAGATGAAAATAGAGAATGCAAGTAACTTATATATTATGATACGACGATACAAATATAAATGTAACTCTCTTTATATTCGATATTGTTCTTTAATAAATTTTTGATTTTTCTTTTCTTTTCTTAATATATTTTTTGACTTGAGGCTCCAATAAGTCTTCTATTGTATAATATTTTATATTTTGTTCTTTTTCAATAAGAATTTTTTGTTTTTCTTTTCTGCTTTTTTCTTGATGAAAGGAATTCATTTTTTTATATTGTAT
This sequence comes from Argyra leucocephala, assembly GCA_963942445.1. Classification (NCBI taxonomy): domain Eukaryota; kingdom Metazoa; phylum Arthropoda; class Insecta; order Diptera; family Dolichopodidae; genus Argyra; species Argyra leucocephala. The sequence goes on from OZ012677.1 coordinate 30,836,939, forward strand.
AGATACTTTTTTTTTTGCCTATTTTAAATAATTTTACTTTTTAAATATAATTTTTTTGTTTTTTGTTGAAGGACAAGTTTAAGTTTATGTTTTTTAAGTATTATTAATTTTATAGTACAGTTTTTAATGCTAATGATGTAGTTTAGTTTAGTTTAATTTAGTTAATTTCTTAATTTATGATATACAATGACATTAAATTAAGGTTAAAAAAGGCTGTGAATAATAACTGAAACATTTAATTAATTTATTACTTTATTGTATTGATAATTTAATATTGATGTATATAAAGAGAGTTATTGTAAATAAACAGTAAAGGTGGTTTTTAGCTGGCCAACGTTATAAAATATTAAATATTTTGTTGGCTCTAAAAAGGGAGATTACATGAAATGACAGTGACGACAATAACAGTAAATATCATTTACTTGGAATATTTCTACAACAATTGGGATATTATAGGCCCCATTACACTATTAAATCTGCTTAGTTAGAAATTTGTTTCGAAACTAATTTCTCTCTTCACCATCACACACTATTAAACTTTTGTTAAACAAACAGAGAAACTTCACTATTTTTATAGTTAAGTCAAGACAAAAGATTAGTTACAAAATCCATATTATGAAAAATATAGCTACTTCTAACAAAAAAACATAAACAACTGATTTTATTTAGATTTTGGTTTCGAAACTACACCATACACGTTTAAACAATTTCAGAAACTTATGATTCCGCCTATTAAAAATCAAAAATTTTTGATTTTGTAAACTGTTTAAGAAATTGTTTCGAAACAGCCCCACACACGATTAAATAATTTCGAAACAATTTTTTAAACAGATTTAAAGGTGTAAGGGTCCTATTATACTTTTACAAAGTATATTATTTTAAAATATCGGACATAGTTTCTTTACACCGGCAACACTTTTTTAACAATTTCTTAAGTAAATGTAGATAAAAATAAAATATTTTTTTTTAACAGATGGTTTAAAAATGTTTTTTTGTTTATAAAATAAATTTCCCAATTTAGGAAATTTGGGAAATTCTTTGCAGTGATCTATTTTTTTCTTATATACAAACTGAACAAGCTCCCTTTTTAAAGCCAACAAAATATTTAAAATTTTAAAATGTTGGGCAGCTAAAATCAACCTTAACAAAACAATATCATTCTTTTCCTTCTCATATTTGGGCTAGAAAATATTGCCAATTTATTCCTCTCGTTCCGTTTTATTATTGTGAAACTGATATGCAGCATTAATACCATCTTTAATAGCACAATCGATGCCTATGTCAAATTACACAAAAAGCCTTAGCATAGAATTAACTTTTAATAAATTTAAATAGTGTGCCAAGTTCATAGAAATGTAAAATGTTCCTCTCTAATAAACCAATAAACCTATATCCACCTATATCCACCTATATCCACGGATGGGATTACAGGACAACGATTAAAACAAACAAATCAATTTAGTTAGAAGAAATTTTTTATGAATATTTCTGAATAATAATTAAATATCGCTACACAAGTCTTATAGATTATCAATTCATCTTAGAAACCTAATTACAAATATTTACAAAAAAATACGATTATTGATTAATTTCCGAATTTTGTTTTATGAAATAGATTTGATAAGCTTTCAAGCTAGACCCTTTTATTTGATTATTATCATAATATAAACTTTGTTTGTACTAATCGTTCAGATAAATTTAATTTTGATAGTTTAAGTCAAATATCAATTAGGGGATTGAAATGGTAGCAGATACATTGTTGTTAAGATTAAAAGAATGAACCATGGGACCGGTGAAATACGAAATTTAAATAAGAATGTCTGCAATGTTGCTGAATGCTAATTAACATCGCTCAACAAGAATTATAGATTACGAAAAATAGATTAACAATTCATCTAGAGACCAAATTACAAATATTTGCAAAAAATACGATTAATGATTCATTATTGGTTAAAGTGGCATTTTTACAACCGGCAAAAATCATATCTTAAAAATTAATTTTCCTTGTACTTACTGTTTTTTGAATAGAACAGCAAAACAATATATAAAACCTAAATAGATATTAATTAGAGGTCTAACACGAATTTGTTCACAGAATTTTCCTTAAATAGATTTATAGTAATGTAAACTGCAAACCATGTCTGATAAAGTATACACCTTAACGTTTACCAAATTGAGTCTCTCGTATCATTTGTATTAAGTATATATAGAACAAAATAATATTTTGAATACTTTGCTATAGTCAACAGTCTCTGGCAATACATTCACAATATTCCGATTTGAAACAATTTGGTTTTTTGTTTGTTTTATGAATCATAAATACATTAGCTTAATTTAAGACCCTGTACTACTTGGAATTGTGGTTCAAAAAAATGTATTATTAAAATTTTGGATAGAACATAATTTGGAAAATTGTATTTAATTTATGATTTTTATTTTCTAATTTATATTATATCATAGCTTATACAGTCACCAACACTATAGAATTAATATCGAACTTTTAGATAAAAATTTGACTAATATTCAAAAGGTTTGTTTTTAGTGCCACGCCACGACTCTGATTACCTATTTATTAATATTGGTTATTTTAGGGTATTACTCGCACAAAGAACTCAGTACTAGATTCACCCTGTGTGATTGAACGAGTTGTAATAATTCATATTTTGTTAATTAAGACCTTATCTAAAGTCCAAAATCTGGCTTTACTTAACATTGGGTAACTTAAAATTCACTAGCGAAAAGTTTTTGCCTTCTTTGTTGTAGCTGTGACAATGGAAGTTAAACAGAATGCTGAGGTTGGCAGCGCAGCATGACGGCTTCCTATCGATCAGTAACAAGTACTAAACACTATCATGCGGGACTTATGATATATAAGTATGAGACTAATCAGAAATTGTTTGGTAGTTACTGGCTGGAATTGGTTTCGTTTTCTTTGATTTTGTTATACGAGGGCCATGTTTTACTAGAGCGTGCACAAGCAAATAGCCTATACCACCTTTCGTTTGCTCTGGCCAAATAAAAGCGTTCTTTGACGGCCTCCATCGGAGAGTGAACGTCTTCTCCGGCGAACTTAGGTCAATTCAAATGGGATTACACTTTGTAAAAAGCCCTAATTGCTGACAATAGCAATAGTTTTCCACATTTAATAATTGATATACCATAAAATTATAAATAAACCGTTATGCCATAAATTACAGTATTGATTTTAATGTACAAAAACGTATTCTACCTAAAGTACTGACTAGAAAGGGTAAAAACAAAATAATAAAAGTGAAAATTTATAAAAATTAAAATTTTATGCCAGAAGTTTTAATATAAAAATTCAACAAGATTGGACAACTCTGAATTAAAAAAACGGTATTTTTCATGAGCATTTTTTTTATTTAATTCGATTGAATAATTTCTTATTCGATACTTTTATTTACAATTTTAATTGAAATTTAATGTACTAACAAATAGAAATATAGAGTACTGTAACTGTATTATCTGCTAATACTATCAGATTAATTCGATTCTACTGATTTCTAATTCTAAATTAATTAACAAAATACTAATTCTTAAATCTCCTTATAGATGTCATGCAAAACTAATAATGTTTTTTTTTTTTCATAATTCCATTATAATATTTTCAACATGTATCTTGTATTTCCTATCATGATATCGATATTAAATTATTTGAAATTTATAATATTGCCATTGTTATCAATTATGGCTCCAAATCGATCAAAAAGAAAAAAAAAATAAATAATCGAAAAGAAAAATAATAAAGTTTGTTTATTTTTTTTAATTTTCTTTTGAATTGTGAATTGTATCTAATAATCGAAATTACCTTTTCTACCTACAAATCTATCTATAAGATATTGAGATATTGTTATGATGATATTGAATTGTTTTGTTAAATTTTATGATTTTGAATGAAAACTTAACCTATGTTACTTTTTAATATACATTGTTGTTGTTGTTTTTGTTATTTATTTTTTTATAATAGAAATAAAATTCTATGTTTTGATAAAATTTTCATTTTTCATTTTTGTAGTTATTTTCATTTTGTTTTTTTTTTGTTATCAAGTGGGTTTTTTTATGACAATAATATTTTTTTTTCAAATTCTTTTCAATATTTTCCTTGTATTTTTTAAATTAAGATTTTTTTTAAAGGAGATAATATTCGGTTGCTTTAAAAATTTGTGTATTGTTTAGAAAAGAATTTTAAAAATTTTGAAATTTGAATTCGGAAACAAACACACCTGTACGGATCTGTATAAATATTTATAGAAAAAAATATTCTGAATCACGGGAATAAAAACTATAACATATTGCTAGTAAATAATGTTGACGTTTTTGAAAATTGCCTTAAATTGTCTTAAATTCTTAATTGTTGATTCAATCAGTTCATCTATTCTGTTATACCTGTCATACGAAATTAGTTGATTAACAAAAAAATTAATAAAATAAGTAAAAAGCTTTGTAGACTAGATTTTTGAAAAGAATAGATGAGTTGATCATAATCCAACTAATTCGCAAAAAAAAATCAAAAATATTTCTATTAAACAGTGTTCGATGTCAATTCAGCAAATAAGTTAGATTCATTGAAGTTGAAGGCAGTAGAAGTTAAGTTTGAAATAAATTTTGACCAATTTTCCGAAATAGATATAATAAGCCTTCAAGCTCGAACCTGATATTTTATGACTATGTAGATCTTTCATATTTGTTCCCTACCAACCCTTACTACGTCACAGTTTATAATTTATATCCTAATCGTTCAGATAGTTTCAATTTTGATAGCTTAACAAAAATATCAATTAGGGGATTACAATTGTATAATCATATGCATTGTTGCAGGGGTTTAAAGAATAAACAACATGAAGGCGTGAATAGAAAAATTGAATAGGAGTGTTTACGTTGTTTTATGTAGTAAAACAACCATGTATTGGCATCATTATACCATTAGAATTTCCTAATTGATATTTGACTTGGCTGATGTACAAGTTCTCGAATTAAATTCAATTCAAGGTTTTCAAAAATTTATTTTAATACAAGCCTTAAAAACAAACATAATAAAATTCTATTTTATTATTATTACATTTCTTGTTTTTAATTTATTTTTTTTATATGTATATATATGTTTGGTCCCTAATGTATTAAAATTTCTATTTTATTTCAAGTGTTTAGAAATCTTTAATATGAAATAATCACTCTAATTTTTTAGTGTCAATTTTATTTTTTATGATGATTACTAAATTAAATGTATGATAGATGCATTTTTATTATAAGCTATAAAAAAAAAAAAAAATTTTTTTATTTAAATTGATTATAAATTTAACAAAAATATTTTTTGAATACAACAAAATATAACAGAATTAAGAGTATCCATTTAGTAGTTGTATTTATTTATTTTTTATTACTTCATTCTTTTCAATATTTAAGTTTTTTTTATATATTATATCGACATCAAATGTTGATTTGTTGTTAAATTATTTGTAAAATAGATTAACTAGTTCTTTTATCAATTCAAAAATAAAATTTACAATTCGTATAATTAATTTTGATATTTTATTTTTTTTTTAAATCTAAATTTTGTATTCGAAATTTAGACATAAATTTTTACCACTGCTATTAAATATGTACACTGTAAATTAAATAATTAAAAAACATGTTATTTATGTGAAAATTTTACTAAAATATATTAACGCGATCGAGTTTTAGCATAACGCTTTTAATTTATCTAAAATTAATATAAATTAAAGGTAGCAGTGAGAGAGGACATTTTAAGGCTTTTGAGATAATTTCTAATAGAAATAAGGAGTGAAAAAAAATTCACAAAATTCGAACGATTATATTTTATATAGCTTTCATCTATAATCTCTTAAATACATTTAAAATTTTATCTTATGATACGTTTTAATTTTTTAAAAGAATTTGATGACTTTGTTAATCCAAAGCCCCATCACGGTTCAGTGACATTTAATAATATGCAACAAAAACATGCTTCTGTATAATAGTTTAAATTTTTTCAATGAAATAAGTGATGAAACAAACATAAATATAGTTAAAAATAAATTAATTGAATATGTTAAAAATAAATGTATGTAATAATACAATAATGATAATAAACAATTATAAATTATGTAATTACAATTAGTTAAATTAACTAAATAAATTAATAAATAAATATTTCTAGTTCTTCAGCAGGTTTAAAATATCTTGATATTAATATTTTATTGTATTTAACTGATTTTAATCAATTGATTATACTGTAAAATTGTTTAACTCCTACTAGTTTTTTTTTTTGATAATTTCTTTTTTAAGTTTTGAACTGTCTCACATATATAATAGATTAGTTTTAAAAGATGCAAAAACCTTTGTTTAAATATTTACACAGTATGTGTGTATTACGACATTACTTTTTTCCGATGGGTATATATATTTGTTCTAACATTTAAGATTTGAAACCAATAGATGAAGTAGTAGGGCCCATTCCTTGAAAAGTTTAATTAAAAGACTTAAATTGCAATATATTTATTACTGTATGTAGCCCAGTCAGCATATTAAATTTAAATGAAATCAAAAAGTAAATATATATAGAGTAATCAAGCAGAATAAAAATTTTGTCGATTTTTTTTAAGCTTGGAAAAATTATAGCAGTACTATATACAGTAGGACCTGCATAAAATCACATTTATTTTTGTTTTATTTAACTCTACAACTACAGTCATATTTACATATATTATAAAAATTTAAAAAGTTAAATATTTTACAAATTTTTATTTTTTCAAATGTTCAACATGTTTTGTAGTACAAAGAAATTAAAATATTTGTCATTATTATGCTTAAACGAATGCCATTTTGTTTGATGTTGCTTAATTTTAGTTATTTTTATTTATAAAAAATCTTGATCAGTGTTACCGTTCTGAAAAAGAATTTCATTTACAATTTCTGATGTCAATTCTACCATATCGATTATGTCAAGTTTTTCTTTAACTGATAAAACTTGAAGATTTTGTATAGCCACATCCTCAAAACCTTCACCTTCTGTATGTACATATAAAAGAATATAATGTTTTCAGAAACAGTGTTGGAACTTCAATTCAACCTTTATTTAAAATATATATATATATATTGATATAATACAAAATATATACATTTACATTTGTGAAATTTTTATTTTAAAAGCCACAAATTCTAGTACATAAGAGAAAGAGTGTTGTATTTTACTGTTTTGGGTACTAAGATATATCAAAAATATATTGTACTCTATGGGGTATTACGAAAAAATTAAATTTAAGAAAAAACAATATTTTTTGTTGATCGTGATTCCTCTATATATATTTCCTTTATGATGAAATTAAAATTATTTTCAAAAAGTCTGTACTTACTTGAAAAATTAATATAATAGTTAATATTATCAGTTAATATAATTTCTTAAGTAAATAATATAATATATATAATAGACAAAAATATATACCAAATAATTAATATAATTTAATAGAAAAAGGTCTGCAGATTTATCTGATCCTACAGAACTGTTCAAATAAATAAATAAATTCTTATCCCTTTAGTATATACAGTTTAATTTCATTTTTGACCACGCATGATTAAAATTATCTTGTTTTATTTATTAAACAGTATTGATCTAATTTCTATTTCTCGAATATGTGTACTATAATTTCTTTATTTTCTTTAATTTTTTTTCAATTTAAGATTCATACTAGTGGTTTTGATAAACAAGCAATATTGCCTACATTGACAAGTATTTTGTTCATAAACAAAATGTTGCAGATAAAGTTTGTTCCTAAACATTTATTACTCAGCAGGAAAACTGCAAAATTATAGTAAATAACACATGACAATCAGTTGCATTGCTATTTTTATTTAAAACAAAAAACTGCAAATGTAAAAACTTCAAATTTTGATAATTATGTCAAAAAATCATTTTTTCCTGCAGTATTTTGATTTTGCAGTGTGTGTTTACGAAAAACTGTAGTATACCTAAGTTTACATTTCAAATTTTCAAAACAAGATTATTTGTTTTTACTTAAAATTTTCCCCATCATCTTAAAAACATTTTTAAAATAAATTTTCAATTAATCATAATAACATAACTATTTTACTATCATTATTATTTCCCTCATTATCTAAATTATCATTTTTCTAATTTGGTTTATTTCAACAATTCAAATCTTAAATTAAAATTAATTCCAAAATTTATTTATTAACTTAAATTTTTCAAATATTCATTATTATTATTTAATAAGATATAATTTCATATCATGACAATTACTAAATAATAAAAAAAAAGTTAAACCCTAATAATAATTACTAATTGGATATTTCAAAGCATGCTCAATGTTGTACCTACTTTCAGTACAAAAAAAAAAAATAGCAAAGTTCTCAAGAATTTTCTATTTATTTTGTAGTAAACAAAACTATGTATACTGATTTCCTCGATTTTGTTTTTATTTATTTTTTTCGAGTAATTTTGAAAACATCAAGTCACTAATCAAATTATTCTCATATTTATGATCATGCTCATTGCTCATATTAGTTTAAATTATAATAAAAAACAAAACAACAAAAAAAACATTGACTGGCACAGTTTAAATTTTAAATTTAATAAATATTAATCATATTACAGTTATCCATTAAAAAATGGCCAACATTAAAAAAAAAAATTATTACTAACTATAAATAAAATTTACATAATCATCAAATTTATATTAAAATCCGAAAACAATAGATTTTAAAGTCAAGTGACATAAATTGTTGCTTTTAGTATAATAAAATCATGAAAAACAAATTTTTCCTACATCATAGATACACATTCATACATTTTTAAAACTATTTAATAAATCCGTTATCTGTCACTATTAAAAAAAAAAGAACCTTGTAAATATTATTGTATAAATAGTAATGTTATAAATTTTTCTTCACCTATTGGGAAATAAATGCAACTTTTTATTTTTTGTTTTTTTCTTATTTTGTATTATGGTATTTAAATTACGAATTTATTATTCTATTGTCCAGAGTTAATTGTAAAAATTATGTATATTTAGAGAGAGAGAGACAGAGAGAGACTACACTTCTAAAATAAAAAAATGGAATTAATTTCGAATAATGTCAATTCAACCAGAAATATCTAAAAATGCACTTATTCAAAAATTTAAAATTTTATTTAAAAATTGAATTATTATTTTTATTCTAATTAATTTTTTTTTTTTCTAAAATACTATTAAAATAATTTTATTTATTAAAAACAAAAAAAAAAAAAACACCTTAATGGTAAAATATTTATAATGGAAAATTGAGAAATTAAAATCCATAAAATTTTATGTAGGTGTAGGTATAAGATCAATTTAATGTTCCGAACAAATTGTTTAATTTGTATTATATATTTTTTAATTTAATTAGCTGCATTTTTTATTAGGTATTTTTTTTTATTATTATTTTGTCTACTATATTGATTTTTTTTTAATACACTTTGTCCTGCAGTTTGTCAAAAATGTTGTAGTCATAAATACTCATATGTAATTTTCTAATGACGTTAATACCACTTGTTCTTTTTCTTCAGCTGCACATACACTACTGGATGTCTGCGATCACATTTCGGAAGCTCTCTCTATCCTGCGCTGTGTGTATTATTTCTGCCAGCGTATATTACCTGATATTTCTTAACCATGACATTTGTTTTTTACCAACATGTCTTCTGTCAATTCTCCCTTACAGAATCAGTTGTAGAATATGATATTTGTCAATTCGCTTCATATGACCCAGATAAATTGTTTTCCTGCATTTGATTGTTAATAACACAGTCTCTACATATTTTACTTAGAACCTCACTATCGGTCACTCGATCTGTCATCAGTATTCTACTGTATACCCACATTTCAAATGCTTCAACCTTATTCATGGTGGTTATTTTCAATGTCCATGCTTCCATACCATAGAGGAGTATCGACCACATGGATAGCATTTAACTAACCGAATTTTTATTTCGAAATTGATATTACACGGTTACATAGAACTTTTTTATATTGCACAAAACTGTTACGATCAGTTCTCATGAATGAGTGAGTTCCAGTTTTCATTTAGCCAACATCCTAGATATTTAACTGCAGACTCGTTCAATTATAGTATTATTTATGGTTAATGTTATGTTGTTGAATGTGTTGGTCCTATATAGAAATAATCATAAATTTGGTTTTACTTATATTAATACTTAAGCCGAAAAGTTTGTTGCGATCGTTTATCAAATTTAAAAGTTGTGGGAGATCAGTTATATTGTAGGTAATTAGTGTTTAATCATCTGCGTATCGTTTTTTGTTGATATTAACACCATTTACTTTTACTTCAATATTTCTATTTTGCCTTTTACCTCAAATATTACTGCGGAGGTCAGATTAAACAGTAAAAGTGACAATACTGCAATGTTTATTTCAAATGGTCATATCTAGATTGGCATGAAGAAGTTAATGAAATTTGAAAAATGATGTGGTAAAATAGAAAATGACATACTAATAAAATAATATGCAACATGATTTTGTCTATTCACATAATAGATGTAGTATTGATGCTCTGAACATAAATCTGATTTTCATTTGATGTGCTTGCTCATAGCATAAATTTAATAGTACATATAACATTCGAATAGACATAATATGGCGAAATTCAAATATAATTCAAAACCATTTTTACAATTCGTATAGTCTGGGCAATTACAATTCGCATCCCAAAATGAGACTGGCACATTTCAAAAGTTAAAGTTTCGATTTAATCACACATAATGTTTCAACAAATTTTGTACGAAAATAGAAAGACTGCAGTATTTTAGACTGTAGTACTTTTATATCGAACTAGGAGCCAATTTTGTGTATGATATTGCCATTAACTAAATTGTAGCAGTATTTATTTAAAATATTGTTATTAATTTTTTAATAACCGCAAACTTTAACGTAAAATTAAAATATTTGTAAACGAATTCCTATGTATAAAATTTGATCTAGTTAATAAAATTTCTCTAATGCTATTAGAATTTTGGAAACTGAGATAATTATGTAAGCTGGATATTCATATATTCTTCACTTTAGGTATTAATAATTTGAAAGATGTATGTTGGAAATTAGTTTTGAAATTTTATTTGAAATTTAATTTGCAATTGAATTTGAAATTTAATTTGAAGTACGTAACACTACAAACTTAATCTATCTAATTATTTATACTTTTTTCATTCAAATTCAACATTTTTTCAAACAAAATTATTTGAAAAAATGTTGAATTTGCATGAAAAAAGTATATTTCAATTTAACGGTTATATAACGTATTCGACCTGATAAAAATAACGATTTTAAAGCTTACTTTCTTTTTAAATTGATCAATTTAAATTTCCCAGTGTGCTCTTTACTTCACCATTTCTACTATAATTATACCTCATACACTGAATTCCCGCTTAATATCATGTAAAATAAATATAAAAATATAAATTTAATGTTATAAACAAATTTAATCATATGATCATAATAATTTAATTAATAAAAATTAAATAAATTGAACATGAAACACACACTATTTGTAAAACAATTTAATCCAATAACATTTAATACCAATTTTAGGGCCTTACTTAAGCTTTTGATGGTAAATGTTGTTCGACAAAATTGTGCTAAAATCATAATAACAATAATAATTTTCTACAATGATGGACATTCGATCAGAAAAAGTGTTAAACTAGGACATTGAATTTTACGATGTTCTTTTAAACATCAATTCATAATTTTTTTAAGCCCAAAATATTGCAAATTTCTTTTAGCAGTTATTCCACCTGGTTTTTTTTATCTTATTATAGTTCTTGTTATTTTATAAAAGTTTTCAAGATTAACCTAGTTTTATTAAAACTAGTTTTATTTTCTAGTTGCGCTAGTTTTGTTTTCGGGCTGGTTTATTTCAACAAAAGTATATTTTATAAATTTTATTTTTAAATATTATTTTATTTTTAATTCTCTGAATCTGAGCCGTATGTACACTGCTGAATATTATAACTCACCAGCTTAAAATCTTTACAATTTAATCAAAATGACAAAATCAAAAATAAATACTAAATTCATTATAGACATCTGTTCAAACGTTTTCATTATTGTTTTTTGATTTTTTCGATTTTCTTGTCGATTTAAATTTTTATACACCTACCCACCCACAGATACGTGATGACCATTAAAATTTATAGATTTTGTTTTTTATTAATAATTTTGGTTTTTTTTTTCAACTAATAGGTAATATGCTACTAGCAATATAACCTAAGTGTGAACCAATATACCTGTGAGAAATAACGGTAACAATAGTTTATTAAAGATATAACTACATATAATAAAGCGTGTATTAAATAATTACCACAAAACCGCATTTACAATAACAAAATGACTTGCATAAAAGAATTGAAGTATAAACTGAAATTTTAACAAAGAGAGAAAGAGAGAGAAACAAAACTACATTCTCTAATTGATTACACAATTGAACCAAAACGATACTTAAAAACAAAAAAAAAGCCCATTAAACCTAAGTTAATACTTAAATATATATATATGTTTCTTTTGGCGTAAAATTTACGCCTGAATACATTTTATTGCCCTTCTTAATTTTAAAATTTAAATTTTCAAATTTTAATATTAAAAATGTTTTTTTACAAATTAAATCTCCAGTGTATAGCCAAATCGTGAATGAAAATAAAAAAAAAATATATATATATATAAAAAAAATCAAAAAAAAAAAATTTACTCTGAGAACAGGATGACACGTCTTAAGTGTTTTATTTTCAGTGAATCAAATCAAATCGCAGTATTTATAAAACAACCATTATCGCATTCAAGGTACAAATTGAATACAGAATTAGGAATAAATTTTCAGTAAAAACAAAAATCCTTATTTTCGAATAAAATTTATTTTTTGGGCGACCCGACAACGGTAACTTCAATAAAAGTGAATATAAGATTAAAAAAAAAAATCAATTTAATGGTATAAATGCACATTTGTAATTATTTTTTTGTATTTACAACGTGCAAGAAATGACACAAAAACACTCAGGCGTATACACTTATCTAAGCACACACACACAAATAAAAACGGAAAAGTCATAAAAATTCTTATGAATTTTAAATGCACACACTCGGATAAACGAAATTTAATTCGTGAGAATGAAACTTAAAAATTCTGTTTCTATGGAATTTGTACAAGCGCCAATAAATCCAAAGAATTGTTTTAGTCAATATTTTGAAAATATTTTATATATATATGTACATATAATTTGTAATACTATACAAATGCATTATATATTAATAAAGTCATGTATAAAAAGTGTAAAATTGAAATTTATTTTATATATATATATATATATATATATATATATTTTATAATATATTTTGAACCAATCATTTTTTCAAAATACCATAATGAATCCTTAATGATCCAAACACAGTGAAAATTTATAGTTTAAGTCAATATTTTTGTTTTAAAATAACTGTTGTTACCGAGACTAATTATTTTTTAATTTGTTTTTATTTAATAATTTTTTTTATCTATACCATCTTTGGAACAATAAAATTTTATAAAAAAATTTTGATCGAAGATGTTTTGCAGTTTTTAGAATCGTATTTGTTTAAAATTGTGTGTGTGTGACAAACAGAACAATAGTTGGGCCCATTATAAAAGTAGAAACTGGTTCTACGCAGAATTACTTAAAACAATGAATAACATTGATACTGTACACCGTACACCGACATTGGTCTCACTGAATTGGATAAACACAGAATAAATTTTAAATTAAAGTAAATCGTTTGACAAGAAAATTGCAATAACAGGTCAAGCGAATCAAATGAGCCCAATAAGAGAACTGTCGACAAAATTGTATGAAAGCAAAGTTAGAGTGAAGCCATTAGGCAATAATAAATTTTACAAGAAGAAGCAGTAGCAATTGTTTAATAGTCTAAGTAATTATCTAAATGGTATAAGTCTGCCATATCAACGATTGCAACTCATCTATTAATCTATTAAGGGCACGATAACATTTTAGAAAATATTTCAAACAGTATTCAATAAGAACAATCCAATATTTTAATTTTAATTTTACTAAATATCCTACATATATCCGAAATTCGTGTACTACGTACTACTACTTACTACAATATAAAATTGTACTACTCTGACATTACCTTTTGCAGTAACATATTTAATGGTTAGATTTCGTTAATATCCTCACTTTGAAAAAAAATTAACTGAATACAATTTAATTATAAATATTTATTTGATACAAGCTTACCGAAACTTCAGTTCTCATAATTTGTTATATTTAATGAGCCCAGATTGGAACCCACAAGACAAAATAAAAGTAGAATAAAATAACTCTCATTATGTAGAACAACACAGCTGAATGACATGACATAGCACAAATTTGAAAGAAGACAAAATTAAAAGACTAGTTCATAAATACAGTTATGTCTAAAAGATTTGTAGAAATCCTATGTTCCTAAAGTATTCCAAAGAGACTAATAAAAAGAAAAAAAATTAAAATTGTGACAATTAAAAATCTGAAAAACTAGAATTAGAAACATTTGAGCCATAATAATAATACCTTCTATTAATCTTTGTTATTTCAATAGAATAGCCCTTACACACTGAGGATTAACAAATTTGGATTTGAAATCATATTCTTATCATTTCATATTACATATCTACATTTTATATTCATCAATATTCTTCTGTTCAAACACCTTCAATAATTTAATTTGTGGTTGCTGATTTTTCTGAGAGTGTATCGGACAAGGGCAACAAAACTTGTACCTACTTGTATTTTTTCTTAATTTTTTTTTTTTTATAATTTTAATAAATATATTTCCATCTCTTTTTATTATTTATTCATTCATTTTAATACGCTTAAATTTTAACAAAAATAACAAATATTGTTATTCACTACAGGTAATTCCGGTAACGTAAGAATGACAGTAACATAACAAATAAAATAAAAATTCTTTGCCATTGAACCCTTTTATTTCGGCCTCCTTTCCAATTTGAATTAACAAAAAAAAAAGTAAGAAAGAAAAAAAAAATGTCCAAAATTCAATGTGTTTGTATCATTATACGCATGAACATCCACACATACATTACATGCATTATCAATGATGTAGGTAGAGATTTTCAAAGATTTTCTTTTGTTGTTTTGGTTTGTTTCCAATAAAAAAAAATAACAAAAAAGTAAAGTACCTACAACGCATATTACAAAATTTAACGTTTTCTTAAACACCAAAATCATAGCGCGTCGAACTTGTGTGACTTTAATTTTGTTTTTTGTTTTGTTTTGAATTCTCTACATGTGCTGCAAGTCATGTTCGTGATGATTATCTGTCGGTATTTTTTATTGTTTTTTTTTGTTGTTGTTTTGTTGTTTCCTTATAATTTCATACCATTTTTTATTTCTTAATTTGAAATGCTAAAGGTGTATTATGGATATTTTGTATATTCGTATGTGTTTGTTTTCGGATCATGTTTGTTATTTGTAATGGTATTGTCTAAAGGTGAAACAAGGTGGTACAAGGGAAGAAAATCATGTTTAACTTGTGTAAAACAGTTAAGCATTATTTTTGGTTTATTATGTTTTTTTTTTTGAAAAACAGAAATTCAGAGGTTTTTAACAACATATTTTATTTAGGACAGTTATTGGAGGAGTAGAAGAAAATGTATTTTGAAAATATTAAGAGCTAATAATGAATTATTCAGCAATATAACTCTTATACCTCTTCAATACATTGTTCAGTTAATATTGTTATATAATAGGGGTATGTCAAATGTCTGTATTTTATTTACCTTTAGTATCATTTGCCTGTATTTCTTTCAATTTGCCTTTATTTCATTTGCCTGACTCCGACTGTCATTTGCCTGTATATCACTTGCCTGTATTTCATTTGACTGAATAAGCTAGTGAAACTGAATATAATAAATTTAAATATTTTACATATATATATATATATGAATGAATATATATGCAAAATTCTGAGTAGCAGAGATTTTAGAGTTCGATTCAAAATCAAATTTCTACGCATTTTACAGAATATTTACTTAAATCATTTTTATGGGTAGCCGCTGTTGAATATAAACAAAATGATTGAATTCGAAAACACTAATTTTGGAATATTGAATTTTGGGCTTTTCAATTTTGGTATATTGCAGTTTTGTATTTGGTATTTAAGATTTTGTGACCAAGACATAAATTATACATATAAATACAGATAAATAAAATACAGACATGTGATTGTAACTCTTATATGCTAATATCTGCGTGCAAGCGTTCTACAAGCTTCAACCATTTTGTCTCTGAAATACTTAATATCGTATTCATATGTCCACTATAAAACTTAAAAACTCAAAAACCAACATCTACTAGCATTGCTTCCGGAATATTTAATATAACTGCTAAAATTTTAATATTTGTATGTCAACTACAGCCTGCTATAGCTTAAAACTCCATTTACGTGCTAATCTTTAATAACAACGTTATAGTAATAACGTTTAAAAGCTCCAAAAAGTACTTAACGACTGGCCCGCAAATCAAAATAGTTACAAATTCAATTTTATTCTCTACATAATTCAATCTCCAATCAATTCAACAAAAGATACCTACATATAAAAATTAAAATGTGAAATCTATATTTATACCAATCGAATATGTAACCGCGACATTGGAGGCCTTTATTTTTTATATTTCTATTTTTGTTCTCTTTTTTTTTTTGTTTTAGTTTCTTGTTGTGGGCCTAAATAATTCGATCTTTGCTATCATTTTGATTTTTTTTTTTATTTATTTATTATTATTATTATATGAGTATCTTATAGATATTTGAATTGTTTATATAAAAAGAATAGGTACGATTGATGTTTTTTGTTTTTTTTAAAATATTTCACTTTCAATTTCAATTTTTGTATTGAATTTAAATCATTTTACTATTTCTAGATTTACTTGATATTGATGGGGTAAAAATAGAATTTCTATTTACAAATTGATATCTGATAAATAAAATACTATTAGAGGTGTATAGTATGATAAATATTGAGATTATTGATGCATTATAAATAATTATATCGAATGCAGTTTTATGATGAGGAATGAAAGAAATTATTTTATTTTCATATCCGCCAGATCTTATAGAATGTTGTTCTTTGTATTTTTTTTTTTAATTTTAATATTTTTTTCAAAAACACGAACATACAGATTTCTCTTGACTTTTCGTATAATAACATTTTACTTTTTTAACAAAATTTGAATTACAGTTTTAAAGTTCTTGAAATAAATTGGACTTCTATCCAGATATGATTTTATTGTTGTTTTTTATATATTGTTTTAGTAGATATATATCAGAAAACTTATTATTTATTCAACGACTAAATAACAGAAATTATTATACAAATACTTGAGAATATTTTTTATTTTGTATCACAAAACAATTTCTAATATCTCATAATTGCATTGGATAACTTAAAATGATATAGTGTTTTTTTTCCACCCAATTTTAATTCCTTTTCAATTTCAATTTGCATATCTATTAGGTATAAAAATAAAAATATATTTCGCTTCCATTTACACATAAATAATGTATTTATGTTAATTGATTTCACATTTTAAGAGAATTATTCTATTATCTATGTTTGTATATATATATACATATATATAAATGTATTACAGTTGCACTAGCATTAACATAAATTATCATTTATAGATTTATTGAAGTTGAACCTGAAGTTGAACGAATGAATGACAGATTATTTTCCAATTTTATTTATATAAAACAATGGTAGACAATAGTAAATAACTATTAATATATCTTTTCAAATACATATATAAATACTGTATACTCATATGTTATAGATTGGTTGGTTCTAGAAATTTTATTGCAAAAACAAATGGGTGATGAAGGTGCACACACAAAATATGTAATTGCGTAAGACAGTTTGTGATCTTTCATTGATATACTGATGGTGTTAGTGATTTTTATACAAATTATATATGATATTTTTGTATCTCATTAAATTTTCAATTTATATAAATTGATCTAGGAACAATCTTGGAAATATTTTGATTTAACATTTTTATGTAGGCAATTAGTGAGAATGAACCAACAAGGTGATTTTTATATAAGACCAATTCTTAATGTAATTTATATATATATATATATATGCTTCAGAAATTATATGAAATTCAACTGTCAAACATATTGACCATTATACATATGTAAAATATATAAAAATATATGTACTTTATGAATTCACCAATTTATACGGAGTTGTAGGTGATGACAAATTGATTTGATTCTAAAACCCAAAATATAGGATTTAGTTATGCATATTAAGTTAATTTAAAAACTTTGTTAATAAATATAAACAATGTAACTTGAAAGTATGATATGTTCATAAATTATAATAACTGAAAAAAAATTATATAATTATTATAAAAATCCTCGTTTGCTTAAAAATCAAATAAATTAGACAAATTTGAAGATGAAATTTCAAAATTTTTGATTTTAAAATCTTGTATATAGCAAAAGTTAAATAAAGTTACGACATATTTTATCAGAACTCTTATTTAAATTATTAAATTGAGAATACCAATTTATTAGATTAAAAGGCATATAAATAAAGAATATAAATAAATCGCATAAATACTTCTTCTGTAGCAATTTTAAAATTTCAAGTTTCTTGCTTAAGTCTTTCGTAATTTTTTGAAAATAATCGTGTTAATTCCATCGGAAATAATTATTGAACATTTGCAGCTCATTAAAAATTTATAAACTCTACTCTCTAAAGTATCATTCAAGTATCAGAATATCATGATTGAAGAATTTACATGAGATATTTCACAAAATACCAGAGTCAATGTGTTTAGAGAGAAACTAAATATAGCCAGCACTATGTACATCACGGATAATGCATAAAATAGATTCAAATTTTATTGGGAACTTCATTTTTTGGTAAGCTGTTGAATAAGTAATCTGTTACATATTCGAATACATAACTAAATTATTTTTGTAGTTCCTAAACGTTGTAGGTGTCACATAGGACTTTTTCTACAAGTTAAATTTTCACAAAGTAAATTATTTTTCTACTGTTACTATTCTACTCATTGTCATCTGTCAAACCTATCATATAGTAGAAGGATCATATTATCTCATATTTAACTAGAACTTGCCACATGGGTAAATCTCATATTACTATCTAAGTATTTATGTGCACTGTAATTTCTACTAATTTTATTTACATATATTTTCCTATCGTTATTTTGTTAATAAACTCCATTTTAAAACACATTGAAAAATTGTATTTTAATCTCCGTGGCTGTCTAATAGATGTTGGATAACAATGCAAAATAATAATATAAAAGTTGTTCATAAAATTTTTCACAAAAAAAAGAACAAATAGTGCCGAAAAATACCAATTGAATATTTGCCAAATTAAAATATGAAAATTGATTTTTAAATTTGGTTCCATGATTCGGAAAAAACTTTTTTAATACTTAAAAGTATCTTTTTTAACCAAACTATCTTTTTCTACTACTGAATTTGTTTATTCAATTATTATTATTTCAATTTTTCAATAATCAAAAATAAATATGGCAAATAATATATAAAATGCTACAAAATATCGGTTCCACAAATAATAACTAAGCAAAATTTCGAGCCATTAAGAAAACTAGCAAATATCTAACAGTTGTAACAATAACTTTAACTGAAAATGTATAAATAAACTTTAAATAGTCGACAAGATTTATTATCCCAATTTAAATTTATTGTGGATTGCCCTTATTAATTCACTGTTGTAATGTTAACAACCACTTTTTGATTCGTTATTTGTAAGTTTTTTTTTGTATTTTTATTGTTAAATTCACCTTAAAATGTTGAAATTGTTGTTACCATTAATATTTATTGTAAAATTATATCTACATATATATATATATATATATTAACATATATGTCAGGTATTCATATTTTAGAGTGCACAATTTGTAATAACATGCATATAATACATATCAGTTTTTAAATATATTATTTGACTGGAATTTTTTGTTTTGTTTGTTTTTTTTTCTACTTTTCTACTAGATTAGTTAGTTTCAATCTTATGTTTTTTATATGATTTCCATCCCCAGTTCCATTTGAATCTTAACAATTGTTGTAATGTAAACTTTAAACCTTGATACAAATTTGTTACAGTAGTGTTGAAAATAAAAATCAAAAATAATAATAACAGTGAAGAGAAACAATGTTGCAGAAGTAATAATGTGGCCAGAGACTAAGAATTTATTTTTAAATAGGGGTTTGTTTTTTGGGAAAAAAATGCTTATATGATGTATAAAGTTTAATTAAATTTTAATTTTAATTTATTGTTTTTGAATATATTAGGTATATAATTTTCAATCATTTATTTATTTTGCTTTATTACATATTTATATATCTGCAAAATTCACTTTCAATACTGGGTATGTAATATACATTTAAGCAAATTTTTGTATATAATTTTGTATCGAGTTTTTGAACTTTTAATATATTCTAATTATTTTCAAAATTTAAGTAATGTTTTCGATATAATTATTTGAATGACGCCGTATAATCAAAAAAGTCAGGACTAATCAGATGAAGAGACAAACTAGTGTTTATAAGTAATAAACATCTTCTAACGATATACTTGTATAAACATATACAAGTTTCTATTCAAAATAAGATTTTTGTTTCAAATTTTTAAGAAATAAAATAATTAGTATTCTCATTTTTTTAATTAATGGAGGTAGTAACCATTACAAAACCAATTAATTTTAAACTTTTATAAAAATTTAAATATGTAATTTTTTTAAATATGAAAATTTGTCCATATGATATTTTGTCTTATATAATTTTGTCCATATGAAATTTTGTCAATATGTAATTTTGTCCTGACACCCTTTTAACCATAAATACAGAAAGTTATTTTTACAATACTAACATTTTTTTTTTAAAACCAAGCCTGTATACTATTGAATAAGCTGTGAGGTCTCTCTGACACATCAATAATAAATAAAAGACATATAGGTTTGTGTCAAAATCAAATTTTATTACAAATTAAAAATATAATCGATCTGATCATAATCGATAATGAAATTGAATTTGTTTCATAATATCGATACCTCTTTACTCTAATTGAAAATTAAATTAATTAAAGTAACAAAATGTTTTATGTACATCTGGTAATACTGGATTTATTATGCTACTTTAAATTTTTTTTTTTTGTTTCATTGTTTTTATTCTTTTTTATTATCTTTTGTTTTGTACTGACTGATTCAAGTTGAGGTTATGATTAATAGGCTTTCACATTTTATTTGTGATTTTGCATTAATCATAATAAAATCATAATAAAATTTACAAAAAATAATACTTAAAAAGGATGCCGCTCCTTTATATAAATTATGTATAGATATGTAAGAAAAAAACCAATTTTTTTTTTTTTTTTTTTTTTTGAATGATACATAATAATAATTGTAATACAGGAAAAAAAAACAACAAATTATTCAAATCAGTGGATTTGGTCAACTTGTATTTACTTTAATGGGATTTTAAGTATAAGTTGTCATTTTTCTTTTTTATATTTTGATGTATAAACAAAGAATGTGTTTTGTTATTTCATTAATGGTGAATTTTAATGAAAAATTTAAATTAAAAAGAATTGATTTGTACTGTAGCTATATAATGTATATATATTTAAAGTAATAATTATTTATCATTAAAGTTATTTTTTTTATTTAAATTTGTATTTTTTTTTATTCTGGTACTCATATAATTAATTGAAATATCATAATATGAAATGAACCAACAACAAAATATGTAAAAATAGCATGATATTAAAAAATTTCTTGGTAATTTTTGAAAGTAAATTTTTTAATATTATGACACTTTATGTTGTAAAATATTAAAATGTCATTTGGTTTTATGTTAATTATTTGGTAATTATTTATAAATAAATTTGGAAGGATTTTATAAATAATCTGATGGAGTAAAATATCCCAATAAACAAACAACTATCACTCTTAAGTCTGTATAAAATAAATATCAATTTTTCTTCTAAATCATTCTGAAAAACAGATATTTTTCTATATAGAACTTATAGGGAGATTTATCATGTAAAACCATTATTCGGAACTCTACGGGATGTCAAAGAATTTACAAAACAAAATGGTATTCAAATTATTAATGTTATCAGATGATAATAATATACTCATATTTTTCGTAAGCTTATAGAAGGAACCATTTCCGTACATCTTACCTGTTTTGGTTAATTCAATAGCTTTAGCCAACTCATTTTCATTTCATTTTTTCTATTTTCCAGAATTCTACCTTTCTTATAACTCAACTGGATTAAGTTGGAAAAAGTTATTTCGTTATATTTTGTCTATTTGTAAAAATATATAAAAATACATTATATTTCTTAATTCGTCTTTAGTATTTAAGAAATCAAATTTTCAAGAGTATTTCAAAAGCAAGAATTGTTAATTATGGTTTTAAGTCAAATCTCTTAAATGTCAAATGTCCTAATGCCAAAACTCTTAAAAGTTTGTTTTTATGTTAGGAGTATATTGTCAATGACAAAATACCTAATTTTCAGAAATGACAAAACTTCTAACAAAAATAACAAAACTGATAAAAGTTAAATAAAAAAAAGGATATCCTCCCTCAAATGTTTTTGTTGTATTATGCATACGTTATATGTAATATATTCTGAAAACAGCTTATAACTCCGATTTTGTATATACAAATATAAGTAGGTATGTTATAGGGTGTAGAGATATTTAATATAGTAAAAACTAAAAATTTTTACCGCCACCCACTTGCATTGCTGTATTTTGTACCCGATATGGTGCAGGTCACTCACGCGGGTACGAACATAACTCTAATAGGTAAAAATACACATGCATCACAAAACCACATGCAACGAATACCTTTTAAAATTACCAATTATTCCACATAAATTATTAATAAATTATTCAATCATCCAGTTTGGACCCCCCTTTGAAATCAAAAACAGTTTAACCTTATCAAAGTCATTCACAAAAGCTTCAAAGATTACAAAATTTTACATTTTTAAGAATTGACCAAAGTTCCAATATAACAAAACATAATTTTAACAGAAATTACAAAACTCCTAACTAAAACTGCTAACAATTGTGACATTCCACATAACACTAGGAAATGACGTCACAACTTTATTTGCCAACCTGAATTTGTATGGAAAAATTGTTAGGACTATTGAAATTTTTATTTTTAGGAGAATTGACATTTAGAAAATTTGACATAGAGCCGTCTATTATTATTGTCTATCACTATTTAAGAAATCAAATTATCAAGAATTTCTTAAGAGCTACAGATTTTATTTATTATCTTAAAATTTATGCAATGATGCAAGAATTAAAAAAAATAAATCTTTTATGAAAATCTCTGGCATTTCTAAATGGCAGAAATCAATTAAACATCAATCATTTATTCAACGGCAAATTTTAAAATTTTGTGTCTGATTTAATATATAAAATTTAATTGATGATTTCTACTTTTTGCCATTCCAAAACATCTAGCTTTTAATAATTTTAAAATTTTGAAGTTATGTACTCTGTTATTATACCGATTTAAAGTTGACTCTAAATTAATTTTTATTTTACAAATATCGAAAATAAAAATTAATTTAATATAAATTCTACTTTTAATTGACAAATTTCATATATCACTAAAAACAAATCTGATTACCTACCAAAAGCATTTATCATTACAGATTAAAACTTTAAAACTAATTAAGGAATTTTATATAACATAAAAATTTCAAATTTCAAAATAGAAATGATTTTGAAAAAAAAAAAAAAATTAGGTGTCAGAAATTCGATCAATTTAAATCTTTCATATTAACTAATTTCCATATACGCTTTCCATTATTAGATCATGGTCAATTTAACTATCCCACCTCACTAATTCTGAAATTCATTAATACAATTTCAAATTCGAATTTATTCAATATTACAAATGAAAAAATAAAAACATAAAAAACAAAATGTAAACTAACCTTTTTCACACATTTAAAATAAATTACATACATACATTATTAAATTTTATTTATGTATTGACACATTAATATGACACCTTATAATGTTTGCCTTTTTGTTTTTAAAGTGAAACTTTATAAATTTAATTTTTTTATTTAATATAATTTTATATTTATTCGTACTCCAATTTAAAAAAAATAAAAATTTAATATTTATTAACATCCCATAGTCCATAAAAATGAAATCTATAATAAAATACGATATTATGAGAAGATATCGTAAATTTAATACTTTAATCACCTGTTGTATAAATTAGCATATTTTTCTTTTTTAGTATGAGTATACATTTTTGCATTAAAAAAAAAAATGTTTTTAAGACTACACCAATAATAATAATAATGTGCCCTTAAGTTATGACTGTTAAATATCATAAAAATTGTTCAACCTAAGGAAATTGAAACAACAAAAAAAAACTATTGGAATGAATTTATTAAATAATTTTTATTATTTTACTTTAATTAAATTGTTGAAAGTTAGTTTATTTGGTTAAAGAACAAAAAACAAAATTGTTTAAAATTAAAATTTAATTTTGAAAAAAATAAAACTTGTAGGAGTAGTTTCCTGATTTTCTTCAGTTTTAATTAAAATTACTTTTAAATAAAAATGTAAAAGTTTTGTATGACACACTACTACATTTTATGACCAAAATATTACAAAAAAAGGTATTTTTAATTTTCATATAAAAAATTGAACGGATACCGAAAATTAAATATTTTTTATTATACTCATCCAATGTGTATAGTAATCAGATAAATTTAATGATGAAAACAAAAAACCCATAAATGACTGTGACATTAGGTAATATTAATATATATTACTTATTTCTCTTGTATATTCATGGAAATATTTTAACCCTTAATTCATATTATTTCCACCAACAAAACGAATAAATGCAAATTTACGGAAGTAGTCGTGTTTTATTGCTTCTTAGAACAAGTGTCTTCGTATCTTCTTGAACGAAAAAAAATGAGTTAGGCCCAGGACCTATATGGTCCGTTGGCCATCACTAAATAAGTAAAGTAAGTATGTAAGAAACAAGTGGATCACAATTGTTCAATCAGGCGCATGCCAAACATGCAATTTATCTTTCAATTTTCCAATGTTGCCATCTCATTTTTTCATTTGAGATAAAAAATAGATAAAGAAAACATTCAAAGTAAAATGAAAATTCATAGATTTGCAAGCATACAAAATCTCTTACAAATTTTTTGACATTTTAATTTTTCTGTCAATTTTTCTGGCGTTCCGTTATTTTATATTTACATTTTTACAAAGTTCTGTCACTTTTTGTGTTTCTATTGTGAATGAAAAAATAATTAAGTAATTTACTTAGAAAATTAACTTTTTTAAATACGAATTTCTTTTTCTCAAAACAAAATATTTTGCTTTGTGTTGTCAAATTTTGGAATTTGCTAATATTCTTGAAAGAAAAGTTATATGAAAAAAGTTCTAAATGCGGACAGAAAAATATTTTGGCGTTTGAATATTTTAAAAATATGGTAACAAAAATTAATAGCAAAATTGAACGTGTGGGAAGGGTCATTTCTCAAAGTATTTGAAATCTGGTCATATTTTTGAAAGAAAAATTACATCAAAAATTTTTTAATACAGACATAGAAATA
The DNA here is from genome assembly GCA_963942445.1 of Argyra leucocephala. Taxonomy (NCBI): domain Eukaryota; kingdom Metazoa; phylum Arthropoda; class Insecta; order Diptera; family Dolichopodidae; genus Argyra; species Argyra leucocephala. Next base: position 30,862,688 of record OZ012677.1, read on the forward strand.
TTTTAACACTTGAATATTTGCAAAATATGGTAACAAAAATTAACAGCAAAATTGAACGTGGTGGAAAGGGTCATTTACACGTAAGATTTAATCCAAGTCGCAATTGACAATTAAATTCACGACAAAATCCATGCCTTTTTTTTTGTAAGTTCAAAACTATATGACAACAGTACAGTGTACGTTAAGTTTTTAAGAAATCAAAGAAATGTTTCATATAAAATAAAAATAAAAACCCACATACATTTTTAATTTTATAAAAAAAAATTAACTAAAACAATCAACTAAACAAAATTAAAAATCAAATTCAATAAAAAAAAACTATTACTACTTTCAAATAACCGATTTGAATTTAAAAAAAAAACAATTTGTTATCAAAATCAATCTGTACATTACAAACAATAAAAAAAACAAATCGTTGTCAAAATTCAGCTGACAAAATAGAATTGAAATAAAAATTTACAAATTCACAACATTTAATTCGTAAACTATCAAATTTGATTGAATATACACCCATATTCTGTTAGACCCATCTCGCGAGATCGCGTGAGAATATCTCTGACGAGATAGTTTTGTATTCTGTTAGACCTTTGACGAGACGAGATAGCCATTTTTTATCTCGTCAAAAATTGTAAGCGATAGAGTATCTCGTCAAAGTATTTTGTGTTTTTTTATCAAAAAATTGAATTAAATAAATAAATTGAATAGATAAAATAGTTAAGTAAAGATTAATAAACAATTTTTCATTATTGTTTCTGCATTATTATTAAAATTGTGTTTTTTTTTTTTTGAAAAAAAAAAACCGTCTTTACTATTACTGTTTTACTACTGTTTATGTACTAAACTAAAAAATATTTAAAACATAAATATATTTATTAAATATTTTAAAAATTAACCCCACTAACACTTTCCAAAAATTTTATAAATCATATTTCGTTTATATACCAATAATTATTTTTGATAGTAAAAAACGATCAGTACTACCAACAAATAAAATTTTCTATCGCACCGCTTACAGTGTCAACAGAAAGGCATATTCAGCGAGACGAGACGAGATGAATTTTTTCTTCTCGTCAACGATGGGTCTAACAGAATATGGGTGATAGTAATTGAATGGCCATCTCACAGAATTCATACGATCAGATTGGATAGAACAAAGCTCTTACACATACGATTGTCTGACATTTGAATCAAATCCATTGATTAAATCCTATATTTAAGTTCCGCCTTACGAATTAATAAAATGATGATTGAAGTAGAAATGAAACAAATAAATCAAGCTCACTCCATACCCAAATCATATTTCAGCTATATTTTTCGTTGAAGTCTCCAGAAACAAGATGAAACAGAATATCAAATCTAGAGAATTCCAATCATTGAAAATGTCAGGAGTAGATAAGACTGATGATGTAGAAATTTGCCAAAAAATTATTAGAAAACTTGTTGGTATTTTGTGATCGAGATGAAAGAATCCAAACCAGTATAAGAGTTGGTATTAATTTTAAATTGAATTACCCAAAAATGCATTTTGCATGACATACAATATGGAATTTCATTTTTGCTCACTTTTTCAATCATATATATGATGGTTTTAAATTAAATATATAATTCAATCGTGAAATACGAGTAATACATTTATGATCAGTGCATCTAAATACATTTGTGTCAACAAATTACTATCCCACTGATAGATCAAAATTACAAAGAGAAGAGTACCTACAGTCAAAATATTACAAAACAACTATTTCAACCAATCGATATACACTTTTTTTTATTTTACAGAACGAGATCAGATCTTAACAAATCTATAATACTAAAAATTTACCACATTTTATTATAACCTATTAAGTTTTTTTTTTATATAATTTCAAATCTATGGGATGAACACCCTATTACTTTTACACAGAAATTTGGAATACACAATTACAGCCAATAGCTTTTCTTTAGAATTTTTATGGTATATCTACGAATTTAAAACTATATCTATTGTAGAGTACTGCCTTCATTTTTATTTTTATATATTTGATAACCAAAACTCTCAACTATATTTAATAATTCAATTTATCCCAATGACAAAGGGTACTGGACCAGGTTGAAAAAACCAGAAGGCAATTTTTTTTGCTTTCGTCGGGAATCGATTGAAAGGCAGACGCTCTACTTACTGCGCCTTCCAGTGTGTAAGCTGAGTCCCATATTTGCATATCAATATCTTGTTGATTTCAATTGAAAGAATTTTCAATGACCAAAAGTTCTAAAAACCGTTACGAAGCATTTTTGTCATACATTTTCAATCCCTAGAATTAACTAATAACTCTGACAGACATTCAATACTGAAGAACAGTGAACTGTTTTTCATTCTTTAAAAACTAAACATGTTCCTGTTTTCTTGGCAAAAACTATTATTCACTAATATTTGGTTTTTTAATATTGTTTCAGTATTGAAATCAATAAATTTACTACACGGACATCAATTTAAACACATTAGATTTGAAATTTTAATTGCAATTTTACAAATTATAGCATTTGTTCAATAAAATTATTTTTTTTCATTTTACAAAATAAAAAAAAAACTATCATGACTTATACATCCATTAAATATGGAACATTACAAAACATTAAATTAAATTCAAATTAAATTTTTATTAGATATTTAAATTAGATTTCAATTTAGATTCAAATTCAACCAAAATAAAACCTTAAAAAATCAATTGAAAATTTATTCAAAAAAAAAAAAAAAAAAACTTGAGAATAAATAAACAAATAAAAAAAAATAGAACAATTAAGATTTGAAACAAAAACAAACAATCAATTTTATAATGTTAATAGTTGATTGTAAATTTTAAATGCCTATAAAAATTTCGCAACAATCCATTAATAAATAATCAATTAACAACAAATCACTCAAATATATTATTATGTATGTTAATATACACTACAGTGGTGGAAATTTGAAATAGAACAATTGAAAAAGAAAAATTTCAGTTGTGTAATAAAAATTGTAGTATGTATTCGCTCCCAAGGTTCTATTTAGGAAAATAGAAAAATATCAAAATAACACGCTTAAAAACTATTTTGGACATTTTATTTTTGACATTATTATTATTTCATTAAAGTTAAAAGTTTAACTTTCATTATTATTTGTTTATTATCACTTGTTTGTTCATTATAATTTGTTTTTATTCATTAATCCATTAAAGTAGTAAAAATGTTAAATGAAATATGAACAAATTTATAAATAAATCAGGTATAGATTAAAAATATACTCTAAATTCACTATTTCACATTTCAAAACATTAAAATTATGAACAAAGCTGTTGAAAGTATTATGTACAAGTATTGGCAGTAGGAAATAAGTTTAACCAATTAACTTAACGTAGCGTAGAGTAACTCCACACACAATTTGAGTACATAGAGAGACAACAAAACACAAAACAACATCATAGTCGAATTTTAATGAAATATTTAATCAGAGCAGTCACAATAACAACCAAAATCAAACCAATATTCAAAATAAATTATTAAAATCAGTTTAATGGTATTAAATTCAGTTCGATGTTAAAAAATACATTGTTAGGAGAGATAAAAATGCTAGTAATAACAATTTATTGCTCAATATGAATTAGCCTTATATTGCCAATAACTGAATGATAGTGTACGTTTTTATTATAAAAATATCAAACACATCTGATTTAGTATATATTCTGTATTAAATAGTTCTTTGAAATACATAAAAATATTAAAGGGCAAAATTGGAATACACAATAAATTATGTTTTTAATTGCTCAACTATTTATAAATATATTGTGTTGAGTTCTAACAATGAATATATAACATGACTCCAAAGCCCATATAATAACATATACATAAGGCAATAATATATGGAATCTTTATGATGGTAAAGTAAGTGTTTATAACAGTTATAACAATTATAACGATTTTGTTATAAAATTTGAAAATTTCGTTGAAATATTTTTTATCAATACATATCGACTCGGTCCTGAAGAAAACTGTTATATTTTAGCTTTGATTACAAACTTTTTTTTACTCTGGGTTGAATGTCTTATGTTATATAGTCATTGTTTATAATGAATCCATTCACTAGATCTAATGAAATTTATTATAAATTTTAAACCATTCTTTGGGAATTGTATGTCATTTTGAGAATTTTAAAACACATGATTTCTATAATTACAAATTTTGAAAGATTAAACAATTGCGTAAGATATACTCACTACTTTTTTAGTAGCGATAGGACAGTATATATAACTATAATTATTATTGTTATTCTATAATGATATATAGATTTGGATTTCATTATTTTTTGTATTGCCCAGGGTTTTGACAGTGTAGTACTACACAGAGATTATTAGTCTAGTCTACTCACATATTAAAAAACTATAACCAAAAAAATAAAACCTAGGCTGGACCTGCTCTAATTTATTTCTAAATAAGTAAAATATTAGTACTTTTTAGAGATATTTTCTAGTTAAATGATTTATTTTGTCGCAAAAATAATATATCATTTAAATATTCTAAATGAGTTTCTTCACCATTTCAGAAGAACCCACTAGAACCCACTTGTAAGCTGAACAAATAAAGAAAACCCACTTGTAAATAGAATTAATTGAATAAATTTAGTTAGATTGCATTTTGTGCCATGACAATAAGCTAAATTTTGTTCTAAACCTGTACATAATACATAGTGTACAACCTGTTTTTATCTGGTACATATTGAATATGCACATAAATATTTCCACCACTGTATTGCAATCTACCAAAAAATTTACATAAAATTCTGTTCTCATTACAATACGTTTTAATACAAAATGATTATTCAATCTAATGCGTTTCTATACACCTTATGATTTCAATTGAATTTCTATGTTAATTTGCTATTGAAAAAAAAAAAATTATCGGAAACCATAAATATGAATGCATAAAGCAAAATAATAAAAAAAAAAACAAAAAAATTAAAACAACAATTAACAATATTATTTTAATTTTACTTTTATTATTATTGTTTTTTTTTTATTTTTGTTTTTATTATTAATAAAAATTCCAATTATTTGATCCACACCCTGATTCTATTTAATTAACCAATTTTCTATTATATTTCAGTCAACACCAATTGGTACAACAATTTTTCGTAAAATTCAAGCATTAGATAATGATGCTGGTGTTAATGGTTTAGTTGAATATTTTATAATGCCATCTATTGGTAATATTACACAAAGTGATAAATTAAATGTTGCTGATGGATATGGAACATTTGAAATTTCTTTTCCACATCAAGGACAGGTAAGATAATTAAAATTTAAAAACAAAAAAATAAAAAATGTACATGGATAAATTTTATTTTATTGTTTTTTTTTTTGTAACAGGTTACTGTGGCAAAAACATTAGATTATGAAAAAATTCAACAATATCAATTAACAATTATTGCATCGGTAAGTTTAATTTATTTAATTTATAAATTTTTTAAATTACTTTTTGAAAAAAAAAAAATTATCAAATTGAATGCTGCTGTAATTCACTACTTGGTGTATTATATTGACAGTAGATATCAGAAATTTGTATACAAGCTGATGAACTCTGTTTAATAAGTGTTTTAATAAATTTAAGTTTTTTTTCCCAAAAGCATACATTCCTTTTGAATGTGTCATAAGATTGTTAAACACATACATTTCTCATTTTCATGAAAATTCTATTGGAAAACAAGCAAAGTGATTTTTTAAAATAACCAATGAATAAATTTAAATGAAGTGGAAACTACAAATGCATATTAGACATATAGATAATTTTGAAGGATGATGGCTACGGTTTTGTATATACGTAATAGGAATTCATACAGGGTGTTTCACAACTAAAACATTCGTCACAAAAACGTAAAAGTTGAATCGGATTGAATAAAAACTATTTGAAGTAAATTTTTTATTTAATATTTTTAATTTTTGAGTTACACTATTCGTAAAATTTTGAGTTCAACATAAATTATTGCCATAAACTAGATAAGATTAGATTTTAGTACGGATTCGATTTTAAAATCTATTACTAAAATGAGATATATCAATTCAAGACAGTACATGTTTTCACATTCCACTGTAGATTTTTTAATTAGCCGGGTTAGGCTTAGTTAATAGAATTAGGGTTATGGGGGTTATAGTTTTAATGTCAACATAAGAGATCGGCTCTATTTCCGAGCCCGAATCCTCAATTACAATATCCGAAGATTTTGAAAAGAAAAAAAACATTTAATAAATAAGTGGTGGCAGTTTGGGAGCCACAGTCCATGATTTTCAAAATGATATATGTTTTTATTTTATATTTTTTACCAGAAGGTTACAATTTGCCTTTGCTTCTCGCCTGGAAAAACATGTATACTTTTATCAGAAAAAAAATTGTTTTTTTTGGAAATTTTATGTATAGAGGATCTTGCATTAGGGAATTTTAATTAATGAACTTTTATTTGTTGATTTCAAGGGCAGCCCCACCGCTATCGTCAGACCTATTATAACTTCCTTCTATAAATCTAGTATATTTTATATTTATCATAGATCTTTAAAACAATTTGTATACCTTTTTCAATAAATTTGATAAAATTCTTTTGGATGAATAAACTTGACTAAGATTAAGTAGCTGTTACTTATAGCCCTTCAAATTTAGTTCAAATAGTTTTAGTAATATGTATATATAATTTATTAATTAAAAGCCAAACTTTCTTTCACTAATAATTTATTGTTATTGTGCAAGTACCGATATTTCTGAAGCAACTTATTGCCTTCATCAGTGTTTGCACATAGTTAATACATATTTAAAGATAGACAATTTTTTATGTCTTATTCGCTCATATATAAACAGACCTGGTTGCGATATGACCTGGTTGCGGATTTTGACCTGTTGCAATATGATCAAATTCTAATTAACTAAATTCCACAATGTTCCAATGTTCATTAGCAATCTGGAAGTGGTACTAATGATAAAGTCAATTAAAATGTGTTATGCAATCTGATAAAACATTTGCTTTTGAATCACACCGATGATGAACAGATTATTTTCAGTTGAAGATTTTGTATAGCTTTCAGGTTCATTTCATCAACAAAAATCCCTTGATATTGAACGTACGAATTCGAAGTGAGATCAAAATATATTTGTTTGTACTATTTAAAATATCTTAGAGAATGCGTCACGATATCCTAAAATTTTATCTGTTTATCTTAATACTGTTATATAAAAACTTGGCTATTTAAAATCCTGCAAATAAAAATCCAACAAAAAAATAACTGGAAAAAGGCAAAATATTTACGATATAAAATATGGTAAAAACAGAATTTTCCGGTTTTTAATTTTCATGTTGAATATTTTGAGTTATACGTCACCCTATTTTCTAATATGTAATGTACATTAAAAATTAATATTTTCAACATTTATAATTTAAATTAATTTAACTTTTAGAAAATTATATTTCTTATTAAATTATTTTTCAACTTTATTTTTCTGATGGAATTCTTTATTAAATTTATGAGATACATTGCTTCAATATTATTTTATTATAATAATATTTAAAAATCAATTAAATGACAATAAATCTATATGTGAAAAATGCATAAAATTTGCATTTTTAAAATGAATTTAGGTGAGATCTAAAGAATAGAACCATTTTCAAAAAATGGAAAAAAAAAAAATTGAATCTGTAATATTTATCACAACATGACCTTTTTATATGTTATTTACAACCAATTAGTTACTTATTATAAAATATTTAATTAAATATTTTAATTCATTTTCATAAAAAAAAAAGCAATAAATTTTCTGCAACAAAAAAAATTAACTAAACAAAATAAAAAATGAAAACGTTTACCAAACAAGTTGTAATTAATAAAATTTCCGTAGGCTTTTTTTTATTTCTTAATAAAACCTACATAGAAAACACTAAAAAAAACAAAAAATAAAAAACACGGGAAAGAAAAAAATAAAAGTGAACTACAAATTATGATTATATTAAAATTTGTCTTAAATATACACTTCATCTGGTAACCCTGAAAAAATTTATTAACCTTCCATGAATTCATACTTCTTTTTTTTCTTCTTAAATTAATTATTTTTTTTTTTTGCTTTAATTCGATTTCAGGCAAATTTTCAATGCAAAATCAATTCAATTTTAAAATTTATGAGTTGATTGTTTTTGACAGAATTAAATATTATAATTAAGTAAAAATAAAAATTTTAAAAAGTTATATTTTGACATTTTTGTCATGATTTTACTATATTGGATTTTGGACCATTATTTTAGTTACTAGCTATATTCAAAATTACAGGAAATTTTAGTTTACTTAACAACTCATGATGTTTTTAATTAAAGGAGGTACAGATACAAACAATAATTGCGTTAATTGAATTAAAATAATTTATTCGGATAATTATGAAATTAATTTTTCTTTTCATATCTTTGTATTGTATTGTATTTCATATCATTAAGTAAAAAATACAAATTAATGCAGTGGTTTCAGATCAGTTAACATGATAAGTACTGAATCCAAGATGTTAGCAAAAGTAGTGTATGGTCAACTAGAAAAGTATTTAGATGAACGTAATTTAATTTTTGAACATCAGTCAGGATTGAGGCATAGTTATGAAACCTTATTAAATTTAGTAATTTCTATAATTTGAAAATGGCGGTAAATGACAAAAAAAATAGTATTAACTCTTTTTCTTTGAGTAGGGCATTTGAAACAATTGATAGGCATAATTCTAATGAAGAAGTTAATAAACTATGGTGTACGAAATATTGAGTATGATTGGTTTACTTCATATTTAACGAATATCAAACAAAAATGTAAGGTTAATGGTGCAGTATGAAATTCAGTATGAAATAGATAATGAAAGATTGGAGGAAGTGAATGAAATTAAATATCTTGGTCTTTTAATTGATAATAAGTTATGTTTTAAAAATCATTTTGATTATATCTGGAAAGAAAATTCAACATAAATACATTTTCTATTCCTAATTCGAAGGCAATTGTCTCTTAATATTGCAATTGAAATTTTCAATACAATCGTCAAACCTCATTTTGACTATTACTCGACTATCATAGCTTTTTCTTCAAATGAAGTGATTAATAGACTACAAAAATTACAAAAATGGGTAATTCGAGTAGTTCTGAAGTGTAACAGATATAATATATCCATAAAATTTATGTTGAATTGTATTCAAGGGCTTACAATAAATCAAAATTAAAGCTAAATGTCTTATTATTTGTAAATGAAAAACAATATGGGTACCTAGTTACTTGTGTAATATTATTTTTGAAATATATTCAATTTTCGACTAAATTTTTTTCATAATGGTAATGCAAAAAAAAAGTATTATGTATTTAAAAATATTTAATTATTTACCATTTGAAATAAAAAATAAAATAATTTTATTGAATTTAAATTTAGAGCAAATTAATATGTTAAAGATAATTTTAATTAGACATAATTGTACTAAATTGTATATTAAGCTTAATACAATAGAAAAAAAATAGCTGTGGTCTCGGTAGCCGAATGGTAAAGCACTCGAGTATAGGAATGTTACGACCGGGGACCATGGATTCAAATCTCGTGAGAACCGAAAAATTGTTCAAATGATGAAAATTACTGAAAGAAATTTACAATACAACTACATCGGTTCTAACTAATATAATATAATAATAATTAATAAACACTATAAATAAATAAAACTAATAAATTAATAAGCATATATATAAAATAAAAGCAAATATAATATAATATAATATACAATATTTACATATATACCAAATAATTAATATATAAAAGGCCCACATTTCGAAAGAGAAAAAGACCTGTAGTTGGACTGCAGATCCCACTGTTATAAATAAATAAATAAAAAATATCTACACCACTTTTTTATTATGTAATTCAAAGACAATAGGATGAATGTTATAACTGTCCTAGCTAACGCAAATACTTGGAATAAATATTATCAATCGTGACATTCTTCCTGTATTAGAAATCATATTCTTTATTCCTTAAAAATTGTACATATTAATGTAAGACAACACATATTATTATATCGCATTGCACTATAAAAAAAATATTATATAAAATAAGCGTTATTTGAAGGATATTTTTCCGAATCTTGAATATCCTTAGCCAAGTGGAATAACCTTTATGCTAAAATACAATTTCAATATTGACTTACCTTGTTTAGATATCATATTTACATTTTCAGAATTATTTTAATTTTAATATAAATTTTCTGCTCTCATCTCATTGATCAATATATAATAATGTTTTTTTTTGTCAAGCACTTTCAGTTTAATCTGGTTTGACTTTTGTATACTGATTTATAATTTGTAATCATTAATTATAGTAATCAATAATTTACTTCCTAATAACAAATTTGCATTCTTATCTATTAAATCAGACAATATATGTATTTAAAGCAATTTAAATTTGTTGCTGTACACATCAACTTTGCTTTTTTTCATTTGTTAGAAAATTACTGTGAACTATTTTACTTTTGACGTGCTCGACTTTCAAAAGCATTATCATAAAGGCACCAATTCATGTCTGATTCGAAACGGGACTTGAAATTATCAAAATTACAATACACAAATATTGCAAACAAAAAAAATAAAAACAAAGACACAAACCAAATTTTCTAATTTAAATTCAAATTCAGTTTATTTATTCTTCTTAATAGGATTTCCATAGGTAATTTAAAATAAAATTTTTAATGCTCAACTTATCAACCAGCTGTCATTACCATTACTGTGTTTTTTGACATAGGGTATCAACAAACTTCATCCAACAAACTCTGTGTTAAAAAAAATTGTTTTTACCCCAAGTACTTAACATACCCTTTTGCCTTTGTTTTTGTTTGGTATCAGGTTGTTTTTTTTTTATATTATTAGAAAAAAGTTTGAAACCGTGTTTTTGGCTTTGGGAAAAGGCAAAGGATAGTAGAGAAAAAATAAAAAGAAATAGTGTAAAGGTTCGACGAAGACTTGCGAAGACTATGTTATTGTTGTCAACTTTAAATTTTTATAATTCAAACACATAAAAACTATCTTGGAAAATAAATTCTACATTCTAGAAGTTTTGAGTATAAACGAATTTCAATAACCAGTCTTAAGCAATCTTGGTATTTCCAAGGTATAGGGAACGGCATTGCTTAAGAGGTTGAAATATCGATTTTGGTTCTTCCGAGTGTGTGCATATTGCCACATAGAAATTCCTATGGGATATCTATAAAATAGAGTTAATTTTTCAATGATACAATGATGACCAAGTGAAGCAAGTGTTGATGAGACATTTATATCATCTATGAGGTAAAATGAGGTAAATGACGCGGTTTTTGTACCCTGTCAAGAGAGTGTTTAAGCCTATAGAGGTGAATTATACTCTACCGGTTCTTTATAGGCTTTATAGTTATTAAGCAGATCATTAGATGAAAAATATGCCTTAAGCCGACTGAAAAAACCCAAAGAATTTGCATTGCTTTGGTAATATCGAAAATTTTGTCATTACAGAGCATACTTTGATTTACTCGCATTACTCGAGAATATTTAAATAGTTATTGTATTTTAATAGAATATTTGAATAGAATATTCAATAGTTTTTGATCAAGTTTAAGAGTTCTATTCAAGAGCTACTTTTTCGAAATTTACCACAAATTTTCGAAGTGTGTTACCAATCGAATTACAACCATCATATAACTTTAAATTAAAGTTAATAAGATGTTGTACAAATTTGTTGTTGATTACTGTAGCTACATACATCAAATTTTTAAAATAGAAATTTTTTAAATAACTATACTAAATAACAATAAATCTGGAATTTAAACTATAAAATTATATCACCTTCAAACAATCTCCTCAAATTTCATATTAAGTTCAAATTATGTATTTTAGAAGTCATTAATTAAATAATCATCAACATTCCATTCATCTCTATTTGCATTCCATATATTGAAAAAGAAATTCGTTTTATTTCAATAAAAAAATAAAATTCATTTCATTAATATTATTACAATAAATAAAATGTCAATAAAGATTAAGTCGTTTAGATACGATTAACATTTCAAATTGAAATTTCTTTCAAAAAAATCAAAATTTAATACTTGAGATTAAAATCAATGCCAACAAATCATCCACATCATATTTGTTGTTAATATTTTAAAATCTCATCTGAAAAGAAAAATCATTTTATTGTTGTTGTTGCATTTTGTTTTTCAATTTTTATTTTCCATTGTTTTCATAGATAATTTTATTATTTTTACCTTAAAAATTGCTTATTTTTATCTATCGAATCAAAAACAAAATTTTGAAAATATCTTGCAACATTATTACTATCGCAACATATCATAAATATATCCATTTAAATTTTGTTTATATACGTATATAGATACTAAATAATGTATTTGAATCTTTAAAATAAATCTCTGACAAATCGATATCGAATCAAAAATGGAACATTAAAAATTAAAATGAAAAAAAAAAAAATAAATAAATAAAATTAAAAACATTTTGTATTTCAAATAATAAAATTAAAAATTATATTCGATTATCGTAAATTAAATTTTTAACACTTTCCATGTCATCAATAACATCTCATCAATTTTATCAACAACAACAACAATACAATAATGTACAATGTTTATTTCAGCAACATTAAAAATAAACACCAAAATGTCATGTAAACGGAAATTTAAATTAAAATTGACTACGCTACGACTATGAGATATCAAATGAAATTCAAATAATTTTAATTCTTTTGAGAAAGTGGAAGATTATATAATTTTCTGGGATTGTCTTCGACATTCACTTTAAAGCTTATATGATGCAAAAAAATTTACACTCAAATGCCAAAGTACAATAAAAATTTTTCCTCCAGAAAATAAACTTATATGTAACAGTAACATAAATCGATGTACAGCATTCTATCGTTGAAACATTTTACTTTTAAGCATGTACTGATGGCTCTATGGTTGTTATTTTCAAGATATTCACCAAAATTGATTTATCATTTTCAGAAAATATCCATAATCTATTTGCTACAAAACCTTCTAAACTTATGAAAGTCCAATGGCAATGACAATGATTATTTCATGATATTCTTATTTCAATGACCATGATTAACTGGAATGGATTGACAATTAAAAGCTAAAATTTTGTTAAGTACCCTTCACTAGACTAATTTTTTTTTTAGTTAAGCATTAGGATGTAACCTTTAGTACTTACGTGCCACTTGGTTGGAATTGAACTATAGTGTTGCTTGAATATGAAAACCCACCAGAAGAAATATAATTTCGTAAAGCCCGGACCAATGTCAACAATTTGAGTGTATTATATTAAAATAAACCAAAATACAGATCACAGGACAAATTTAGAATAGATTATGCAATTTTGCTTATTATTTTAATTAATTCCATCTGAATCTGTTTTTAATATTATCTAATTAACTAACAGAGGGATTATTATTAATTATGATGATTTATCAAATTCAATGAAAAATTGTATCTAGAATTAGAGTTAGAATAGAATTATAATTAGAAAAAAAACTAGTTCAAATGAATTTCATATTTACAGCTTTATTATTGTTAATACAAGAATAAATTAAAAATGTAGATATTTGAAGAGTACAACCGGTGTTCAATATTATTTCAACTGTTAACAACTGAAATGTTTCAACAGTTTAATGATGAGAATAGGAACTTAAATTTAACTGTTTAACTTCTTAAATTTAAACAAGCCTATTATAGTACCTATTTATAGTATAAACAGGCCTATTTAAAGAAGCCTATAGTACAAGTACTATATTAAAGTAGTTTTAAATGAAAAACAAGATCTATATAAACATAAAAGAAGATTTTAAGGTCTTAACAAGGTCTTTCCAGTTTTACAATAAATAATTTATTGGATCATCTCGATTTGAATACTTGCGTTATTATAGATCACATGTTGTTAAGTAAAAGCCTTCACCTACGATAATTGCAGATTTAAAATAATTTTCATACTACTATATTGCAAAACTCAATTGGCTAACAATCTATTTGTATTTTAGATCATTTCATTACTGTGCTATAATAATTTCCTATAAATCTCGGTATAGATAAGAGACCAAATTTGAATTTGCACAAATAATTTCATACAATGATAATAAGTTCTATTATAATAAAGCCAAATTTTATACAATAGAACTAGTATAGTTTAAATACACATTACCATTCCCGCAAACATGTATAATTACTTCAATTTCCCATTACAATTTGATTATTGATAGATATTTAGATTGGGACCGGAAATAAAGCAATTATCATTTTTGTTAATTTGTATGAATACAATCTCATATAAAGGGCACATATTCTAATAAGAGGTCTTATAGAATTAAAAACAAAAATTGTATACCTTAAAACATTGTAGATCTAAGAAAACAAAAATATTTTTAAATGCCTAAAACATCCATAGTAAATGAATGATGGACAACAAAAAAAAAAAAACCATTAAATACATAATCCAGAAAAAATACATAAAATTTAAAAATATATTTTCTAAGTACCTGTTGGTTGATTTATTTTTTATAACAAAAATAAATAATCTGAAAACATTCGATGTAACTGATATTGTACACCTGATTATTTATTTTTATTTTTTTTTTATTTAAGATGCCATTTTATTTTATTAAAAAAAAAAAAAACAAATTTAAATAACAATTTAAGTTGCACCTTTACTGCTAGCGCTATATTAAATAGACAGATTTGGGCCTTTTACCCCATTTTATTTTATTTAATTTTTTTTTTTTTTGTTTTTTTTTTTCTTGTAATATTCCACCCATATATTTATATAGACTTTTATACATAATCATATATTCATACATAACTATACATATTCATCATTATCTACTTTTGATGTACTTAAAAGAAACTACCATGCTAAAAAAGTATTTTTTTTTGTTTTTGTTTTTTTTTTTCAATCTTCTTACAATCGATTTAATTGTAATGCGAAAATAAAATTAAATCTTGGGATAAAAATTAAAAACCAAGAACAAACAGCAACAACAACAACAACAAAATGTCGATTTCAAAGAAACCACAAAATATCAGTGATTTTTATCTTAACCGATATTAAAATAAGATGATAATAATGGATAAAATTTACATCGTAATAGGAACTGCTTTGAATTTCGTTAATTATTTGAATTTCTGGAAATTAAATATTTTATTTATTTAACTATAAATGAATAGTGGGTGTGTTTATGTTTGTGGATTTAAAAGTGGTAAATATTTATGAACAAAAGTTGAAACTTATTTGTATAACAGTTTCGACATATTAGTTTTTTGTACTACTAAACTTAACGAAACCTTCATTGTCGTAATTCAACTCAGTAAAAAATTTCTTTGAGAGAATGTGAGAAGCATAATTATTATTCGTCAGTATTATAATACTAAGCCAGATATGAGTCGTTACCCTCTGCAGCATTGTTGGAATGTTATCTATTCTATACGATAGGGGAAAGCCTCTATTCTATTCGTATTGTACAATAAGTATTTTTACAAATATTTAACGGTACCCATTAAACCGGTAAATATAATGCAGATATATTCTCACTTATCAAAGAAGTAAACCCTATTTGTTTATTAAGTTCAAAATAATGGCACACCGACCCTAACTCCTTTCGCAAATTAACTTAACGAACTAATAATATTTGGTCATTACTTATTAGTAGCTTAACGAATATAAAATATATAAGGTAAATAAATTAAAGTTTAAAACTAAATGAAAACTAGTAAGGTTTTTGTTTACTACTTATCTTGATTGAAAACTTTTAACTCATATTCAATCCTGTTCTCATTTATGTTAAGCCTGGACATGAACATAGAATGTTCTTAATATTTTATAGTGTCTGAAGATAAATTTTTTATCGTAAATAATCATCAATTTCAGTACCGTAAAATATTTTTATCTTCCATAAAGCAAATTTTTAAAATGAAAATTTTTAAGCGATTAATTTTTTTTTTTCAATAATGCCAAAATAATGAACATTTAAACTTTATTATATTGTGTTGTGCTACAGGTCAATATAAACCTCACCCTCGTTAACAATCTTTCTTCATTCAGTGGCCCATTTCATAAAAAATTGACAGGTGACAATTTTGTAAATTACAAATTTGTAAATTACAGGTCGACAATTGTCAAATTTTTGCTTTAAAATAAAATTGGCAAAATTGTGAATTGTCAATTCCTGTTTCATAAACAAAGGTAAAATCTACAAAATTTGTCAAGGTTTGTCCACAGTAATTTTTATGTCAATTTTGTTATGACACCAAAAATAAAATTGTATTTTACAAAATTGTTATAATTGTCGGACAATTCATGCCACACGATTTCAAATATGTAAAATTGTAAATTTCATTTTTCATTGCAAATTTTATCGACTGAAATAACTTCGATAAAATTTGATTTTTTTTTCGACTTTATCTCATTTTTAATTTATTTATTTTAATTTCATAATGAGATAAATTCGAGATATTTATTAAAATTAAAAATTACGTAATTTCGACATCGTAACGTAATTTTAATATCGAAGTTATTTCACTGGAACTTATTTCGTAATAAGTATCTATGGCTTTGTTTTTAACGATGCATTTTATATTATTTTATATAGATAATAATATGTTGTTTTTAATAAAATATTTGTCAATAAATACAATTACAAAATAGACATGACAATTTTATAAATTATAATTTAGAAAATTGTAATAACAAATTTTGTAATTTATAATTTACAAAATTATGATGAAAAATTTTGTAATTCATAAATTACAAAATTTGTCATGACAATTTTGTCACCTGTAAATTTATGTATAAAAAAATGTCGGACAATCGCCACAATTTTGTAAAATTGTCACCTGTCAATTTTTATGAAATAGGCCACTGATATATTATATCAAATTCAATATTCATTAACTCAACCCTTCATTAATCGTAATTTTTGAAAAATTTTCTTCAACTTCATCTGATTTAACTACCTAAACTATATTAAAAATAATGGTTTATCACTTGCTGACGTAACACGGAACTAAGTTTAATATATTTTATTATTATGAGTAGACATGTAAAATATTTTTATACCACACAGGTAAAATTTAGAAAAAAATTAGTTACTATACTATACTGGATCGACAATTGGCCAGAGTTTAAGGCTATTGATTCTTGTCCAGGCTACTGCAATAGTGTTATTTCAAATAATTTAAAGATTAAAGTACCCAATTAGATATTGCTACCTTGTTTTATAACCCTTATCTGACAAAAATAATTTCAATCAATTTGAAATCATTTTAGTCTATCATCCACTACCACTAATATAACCACATAAAGTACATAGGAATAAAAAAATTAAATTGTGATTCTTTAATTTTTTTAATCCAAAAGACTAGCATATATCCTTAACATCGTAAAGGTCTCAACACAAAAGTTGAATACAACGTCTACATGATCTTAAATGTTTACAAAACCTTGATATATTGACGACATGATAACAATTGTTGTTGAAAATGTCTTCGCGACTGGTATACAAAAGATATACAAAAATTTTACACAATGTCTCAGAAAGCTCTCATTACCAATTGTGAGCTATGTTATTTTATGAATAACATTGACAACTTGGTTTTTTTTACATTATATCAGGTTGAAGTTTTTTTAATACATTTACAATGTCACCGTATGTTACATAGATCCCAACATAGTCCGCATAAAAAAATATTTAACTCTATAATTTTTTTCGTTAAAAAAACTAGTAAAGAAAATCATACTTGTAGAGATAAATTGAGCTGAATTTTTTTTCCAAAGAAGTACAAAAATAAGACAGAAAAATGTTGCAGAGTACTGTCAATTGAATTTATATATGAAATCATACGAATACAAACAACAATTGGGAAAAAACAAATCAAATCAAGAATCAATAGACGTACGTACGGACAAATAAATTAATTCTATATCAATTCAAAATTGCATTACATAATGTATAACATAGAATTAAATGGTTATAAGGTGATATGCATAAATAATGAACCGCATCAAAATCAATGCAACATTTCTTCATTCACATTTTTGATTGTTCTCGCAACTTCATCTGCTGTTTTGTTTTCCTTTTTTTTATTATTTTTATTTTTTTCTATTTTACCTTATTTGGGGATTTTTGTTTAATTTTTTTTTTTTGCTTTTTTTTCATATTTTGTTGGATTTGTTTTGGTGTATGTCTTTTTGATCGCGATCATCAGATATAAAAATTCCTTTTTGTTTTTGTTTTTCTTTCTTATTTCTCTAAAATGTTTCTTTTCAGATTTGTCTGGGCAAAATTGAGTGTTTTATATAGGGATTATTCATGCGCTATTCAATTTAATTTTATTTTTTATATTTTCTTTTTTTTTTTGATAAACTTAAATATGGAGAACAATCCCATTGTTTGAATATAAAAATAAAATATATAAAAAACAAAAAATACAAATAAATAAAATAGTGATGGTTTACCATCCGAAACGTCTAGCCTCTATTATTATTATTATTAAATTACCATTATTACTTGTTTTACTTTTATTATCATACTTTTAATGAATACATTTGAAATTATTTTTTTATACTTTATTTTTAAATTGTATTTGTCCTTCTTTGTTATCAGATTTAATTAGAATTTTGTGAAGGATATATGTAAGAATAAAATGATACTACACAGACTTTATTGCATCCGGTACCGGTATATCTTTAAGAAATAAATTTCAAATAATTTAGAAAATGTTTACTAAATCAATTAATTTATTTCTTCCTGGAAATTATTTAATGCAAGCTTAAAGTGGTGTGTAATCACATGAAGGTAACTTCGAATAATAACTCAATAGGCGGTTATTATTGGCTGAAAGATCAATTAAGTGGGTTTTTTTTTTTTTTAAGTGGGTCGATTTCAAAATAATTATTTGAAAAATAATCTTAGAGAACTTAAGCTAATATTCGCCGGCTCTTCATAATTCGAGGAAGTTTGATAAAAAAAAACCGTATTTAATTATGAATTGTTTTTCATCATTTCAATTTATACTTTGTACTATATTTTTTTATCAATTTATCTTAGACAACAACCAATAATTTAACAAATAATAATATCGTTAATTAAATTTTTATTATGGTAATAATTTATTAAAAATATATATTAAATTTAATTCTGACGATGGGTGAGTTGCTGCAGTTTGAAAAAATATTTAGTATAGCTACGTCTCTTTTTAAATACTTATCATTTAAAAGCTTATCATTTTCAGTTCAGATATTTGTACCATACATTTTTCAATTTACATTTAAATATAATGATTTTCTAATCCACAATCTCACAAATACTTTTATAATAGTTAAATAAATTTTAAATAGTTAAAAGCAAATACAATTAAGAAACTAGTTTGAGTATAAAATAGATGCAATTTGCGCAAAATTGCTTTGTTTTGGTTTTATTCAACAATTATTTATTAGTTGATTAATTACAAAATTTAATATAGAAATATATGACTGCTTAATGCATGATAGCTCACACTATTCTATTTCGGGAATGGTATTTTTAATTATTACGTTTATATTCGCCCTAGGTCCCACTGATGGGGTTACAATGATAATGGTTACATTTATTATAAATTTATTCGGATTAAGTTGAACATGTCCTATATACTACTTTAGGAAGTCCTATATACTAATGGAAGCATTTAAAGCTTCAACTGTTGACAAATATATTTTTAGTATTAATTATTAAGTGATGAATATTACTAAATAAGAGTGTTTATTTATGAACAAACGCTATCAACAATGAATATTTATTAAATTTGTCACAAGCTTTTAATGAAGCAAAAAAGAAGAAGAAATAAAATTGAATTGATTGGCCACGCTATTCAAAACGATCCCGAAAGTATACTGGGAAAGTTATTACGATAAAATTTAAAGTTAAATCGAAATTTATATTGATTAAAGTATAGTTTGGAGAAACTTGTTTTGAGCAGTGGAGAGCTATGAATGCTTTGAAGTATAACCGAATGTATAGAATTGACAGTATAACAAGTGAAAGCTATATTGAATTTTCAACTACTCGAATACCAAGGTTAATAATTTACTTCGATTTATAATTTCAGTTCCATTTGTTAAAGTACTTTCCTTCTTAAGACCCCAAATATTTTAAAAATTTTTCCTTTATTAAGAAAATCTCATCACAAGTCCAAAATACAATTTTTCTTCACACTTATTTTAGAAAATATTTTTCAGTATAGTAATTTCTGAAAACATTATGATATTTATTAGATATGCCAGATTCATAATTTTCTCGTTAAATCTGTTTTCGGTGGATAAATGAAAATGGTTTTCCCAGTTTCTTCTAAACAGACAATTAGCTCTAAGCATTGCGTCAAGACTCAAATGAGCTGTTTGTTGAAATTCGTTTATTTTTAAACAGTTATTCGTTCAAACTTTGTAAAAGAACTAGTTTATATCCCGTCAAGTAGATCTCTAATCCTGTGTGAGTGAGTTTTATTCTGCAGTCTCAATGAGAGTTGAAGAAATTTCTTATCTTTGCGAGTAAACGAGTTACTGATTAACCATACGTACCCGATATTACCCTTTGAAATGTAAATGCCTAACTTGATTAGAGTCAATATCGGTTTTGCAGCGACAATGAGAGTTGAACCTTTGCTGCATGGCGTCCAATAACCAAAACTGAAAGTTACTACCCTTGATACGTCAATACCTAACTTGATTAAAGGTTGGTTTTGCTGATATTTGTTTTGTTGATAACTGACAAAACTACATGTTTACAATGACTATAAAACTACAAAATTATCTAAAGACTATATACACCTGTGGTTAATAATTTCTACAATATTTGATTTGATTTTTAGAAATAATACAAATTATTACGTATACCGGTAGTCGCGGATATTGAAGTCATCTATATAGTCGGCTCATTATCAGAAATTATTTCAATCTATCTCCATCCGTAAATATAATTTAAAAGCTAAAAGCAAATAAGATTATTTTAAAATTATTAAATTTTTTTTTTTTTCAAAAAAATAAAAGCATTACATAATTCTTATTATTGGCATCTCTAACTGCGAGTTAATCTTTTTAAATTTATTTTAAGTTTTCGTTACTATTTTTAGTTCGATAAAAATCACATATTAATAAAACAATAATAAATAAAATAAGATAATGAAATAAAATTTTAAATACAATTAAAAAATTGTATTAAGTTTAAGATTTTTATAATACCAAAGTGATTTGAAGAAAATTACAAAATGTAATATGGAACTGTTGTTCCATTTATAATATGCCATTCACCAGGCTATTGAAATATTTAAACCAAAAGAAATTATTGAAAAATAAATGTGACAAGCAAATAAAAGCAAAAAAGTTAAGATTCTATGTAATACGAATAGAAATAAGAAACATTTACAGTGTTTTCACTTTATTAAGAAAGCCATGCACATAGATTTTTGAATGACACACACAAATTTCTTGACTTTGAATAAGTTTTAAACAGTTATTATACATCTATTGAATATCTATTGAATATTTCTGTTTTTAAATATTAAAACAGAATATACTAGGCTTATTTCATTGTCGATGTGATGTGTAATGTCCGGGATTCAAATAAATTTTTGATTGGAAGTGAAATTTGTGAGATAACTTGATAAATTAATCAGTAACACTAATGAAATTCCATAAGCTTTCTTCATTTCATGATTAATTTGTAAAAATTAAATGATGATAAAGTTTAATGATGACGTTTCAAGCTTCCTTCAGTGCAAAGCAATAAATATAGTTGAGAGAGTTTAGTATATTACTCACAGACATTGATCAAGACAAACGTACTGATCCAATATTATTAAAAGTAATCATAGTTTTTATATCGTAGATATCTATCATATATTTTAATAGAGTTAGTTGTTAACATTTCACTTCAAAATTATTCAATCTATTCACCAAAAATGAGAGAAAATAAATCACCACACGACGACTACACTACACCTACATCAGTACACCATCGCACCATCCTATTTACACAAGAAAGTGCATAGCATAGGTAGCATATGAGTTTTATTTTCATCATTAAATGTAGGAAGGTACTTAGGTATAGACAATGTAATGTGTATCGTAGTAAGTTGTAAACAAAATTATTACTGTTTTTTTTATACCTATTCATTGATAGTGAAAAATATCAGTATATTTAAATCCCTGTTCTGTTAAAAACGTTAAATTTGGCTTTAACTTGAATTATAGTTAATAAATAGTGGTCTCTAGTATGAATATCCTAGATAATAATGCATAATCCAATCTAAAGTTCTATGATAAATATTTAATAAAATTACGAAAATTAAATAAAAAATATTAAATTAAATTAAATCAAAATTAGTTTTATGAATTTGATACCTTATAATAGACAAGAGCACTTTAATAATACATACATTATTTCAATTTTATATTTTGTAATACATTTGTATTTAAAATCGAAATCAAATCGAAAAAATTCGTTTTATTTTTGTTTTTTTTTTTTGTTTAAAGGAAGATCGATTCTTAATTATAATAATTTTTCACTTTACATTTTCTCTTTTCATTTTTCTTTATTTTTATTTTATCTTTTATGTTTCTTTTCATTTTCAATTTTCTTTTTAATCTTAACATTAATGTTATTGTTCTGTTATGTTGTATGTTATGTTTTTTATTATCTTAACAAAAGATAAGCTAAATTTAATAAACTGAAACGTGGTTATGTCTGCGGTGAATGCTTGTACTATTATATTTTTTATTTTTTTATTTATTTTATCTTTTTTTCATTTTATTATTTTGTATCTTTTTAATTTTGTTTTAAGGTGTTTGTTTCATTTGAAATGAAACAAAAAGTAAAAAACAAATAAAAAAACAATAAAACAATCAAAAAAAGAATATAGAAAATGAAAATTGAATTCATTCTGAATTTTATTATTTTAATTCTTTGTAACTAGTAGATTATAGGTTAACGTAGGTCCTAGGGGCTAAAACAAAAAATAATAATGATAATAAAAGAACAAAATAAAAGCAAAAAAAAAGAACATTAAAAATATATTTTTTTGTTTTTATTTCGATTTTGGCATTGAAAATTTTAACAAAAGGAATACAATTGAAACTTATATAAAATCTTGTTTTCTCTTTCTTTTCCTTATCGACACTTTATATCCTATAAAAATAGATGTAAAGTACTGATGTGTAACGGCGAAGGGGATGACGACAACGACAACGACGACGACGACAACAACAATAAAATAACAAAACCGACGACGTCGACTAAAGATAACAACGATTTAACGTGACTTTAGTAATCACTGAATTTATGCAGTGTAAATATTATTTTTATTAAAAATAAATTAAAGTTATACGTGCAGCAGAGATATTATTATGAGAATAATTTAATAAAAAGAGAAAAAAAAACAATATGTTTTTTATTAACATGAATTTTTTATTTTAATAAAAAAAAAACAATTTACTTATTTTATTCCTTTTTCCTACTGCATAATTCCCGTACACCTGTACTCTAATTGAATATATAGATAATTATGTATTATAAAATATATTATTATCTTTTTTATCTTCACTTGAATTTTTTTTTTAATTTTAAAATTAAAATTAAATTTTTTAATAGTCACAAATTATATGAATTAATATTTAAATTATATTTACATTATTAATAAATAATATATGTATCGCAAATTGATTTGTAGTAATACAATGTATAAGTTAATTTTATGTAAAAACATATCTAAATTGTCGAATTTCGAATTGTGGTTAGGCAAATTTAATTAAATTAATAGTTTTCTCACCACTAGATTGATTGGTGGTTTTATTACCATTAACATTACAATGTGTCGTACTCGTAGTTATACAAAAATGTGTATTTAAATTTGTAAAAAATGAAATACTCAGATTATGGTATACTAACCGAAATCGATGAAAAAATTAAATAAAATTAATAAAACATACCTAGAGTTTTTAATCTTTATTTTTAAATGAATTTAAATTAAATAATAATTGTGATATTATAACACACATATTATATAAAAACTGAAAAGCTATTAATAAAATAATAAGTATCTGGCCAAAATTGTAATAATGAGATAGTGAATAAAACGAATAAAAATATTACAATTACACCATCTGTCACTAGGCAATTCTTGCTCCACTTAGGAAAATTTTTTATCCCACTGATGATGGTACTTTTCTAAAACATCAACAATTTTGACAATCATTTTTTGATGGCATTTGCATTTTATTCTAACGTCTAGTGATCTTAGCAATTATTTGTATTTGAAATTTAAAAATTTAAATTGATGAATTTTGTGCTTGTATAATTTTTTCTTTAAAATATGGTTTGAATTAAAGAAAATTAAAAATAATGAATGAAATATTAAAAAACAAACCGAAAAGTATGTAAATGAAGTAAAATTGAGATTTATCACTTTAAAGGAATATATTTATTCTAAATACACTTACTTGACTTCGAATTTATACCTAATTTCGTCAAAAAACAAATCAAAT
The DNA here is from genome assembly GCA_963942445.1 of Argyra leucocephala. Classification (NCBI taxonomy): domain Eukaryota; kingdom Metazoa; phylum Arthropoda; class Insecta; order Diptera; family Dolichopodidae; genus Argyra; species Argyra leucocephala. The sequence goes on from OZ012677.1 coordinate 30,887,275, forward strand.
AAAATATTATATAACAAAAAAGTATATAAGTAATTCACAATTGAAATAAAATAATTAATTGAACGTTTCAAATAATTCATACACGTTCGTTTAACATTTCTCCCGAATGTCAGTTACTACCATTACACCAAATACAAATAAGCTGAATAAAAGCCGTTCAGTGAATATCAAATGAGATTCGATACGTTTTAAAAATAACATACATACATTGTATATTAAAAATCATCATTTAACAAAACGGCATCACGTTTCGTATGCTCCATACGTGACAGTTTTTATAAAAATGAGATTGGCACGTATATTTTTCTGTTTTAGTGCAATGGACTTACAAATATTTTTTATAGAGCTTATTATATTTAAATTTATTAAAATGGTTGACAGCATTCGAATGAATTAATAATTTTGAAAACAAAATATTATTTTTCACACTTTTACAGTTACCCTCTAGTCAAATGAACGGGTAGGTAGGAGTAATGAATAGTCAACTAATTAGTGTACAGTGCAGTTGAAATTTTTTACTTTAATATATTTTTTTCTGTATTGCTTTCTTGACTAAGACTTCAAAGTGAAGAGCAAAATATGATTTAACTATGAGTAATTTTTATTACACAATTCATGATTTTTTAAACGGTCTTGCCAGGATATTTTTGAGATTTCCTTCAACGAATAATTTATTAAAGTTAAATGGTATAGATTCCTACAAAACAGATTCACCGTATAATATTATATAAGTTTAAAGAAATCCTAATTAACATGTCTCAATATTATATATCACAGTACACATATTTTATTTAACCGGGTTCGAGTTTTTTAAATCGGGTTTCAAATTTATTAGATCAATCTAGAGTTTTTGAATAGAACAACGATTGACTTAATGTCAGGAATTAAGTTCAGGAATTAAGTGCCGAAATAATTTGAAAAAAAATAGAGAGTATCTGGTTTTCAAGTTACTCTCGCACTAAAAAAAATTAAGAAACATATTTTACTAAAAGTTGAAGTTAATTAAATTTTTTTTGAAGAGAGAATAAAATTTACCATATACAAAATTTGAAAAATGAAAATATTCACATTTTCACATCAAATGTAAGATAATGAATTTCCAACTGCATGAAGCAATGTAAATGTAAAATTAAGTTGCAAAATTTAAAAGTAGTGTAGGATATGTATATCGTATTGTCTTAGGACTTATTGTGATACATTTGCAGAATCTGAACATATTAACAACATCAATATTTTCTTTGTTGATATTGTTATTCATACAATCGATGTCGTTTATAGTCACATATGTTAATAAACCGATCATAAATCATAAATTTTCATATGTTAATAAATCGATTAAATATGTTAAAAACAATATGTACATGTACTTTATAAGAACTTCACTTTCATAATAGCATAGTTCAATTTTATTTGAAAATTATAGTTAATTATACCTCTGACTAATTTTAAAGTTTAAAATTTCAAGTACAAGCGGGACTCAAAATCACTTCTTTTATTGCAAAAATTTTTGTTTACTTAGCAATTATTTTTTGTTAATATCACACTTTAAGATTTAGAATAAAAATAAAAAATACAAAAAAAAAAGAAGTATAGTCAGATCATATCAAATCCAACCTCAAATAATTTGATAGCTTCAATTATCTTGATTGAATTTATATAAATAATACAAACATAAATGCCAAAAATATATGTTTAATCCAAAACCAATATTAGTAAATTAGTAATTATTAGCTATTAGTAAAAAAAAAAACATTTATGAAATCCTACACTTTATTGGATTAATAAACTAACTTTGTAAATATGTAAAATAATTGAAAATAAAGTAAACATGAAAAATTAAATTAAATTTATGACCCAAAACCAATACAGTTTGAATTAAATAAAGAATTTTTACTGATGTATTTTATGACAAGAGTATACCCTCTACAGCCTGATAAAATATTATGTATTTTTTACTCACACCTCTTAAATTAAAATTTTTAAAAAAATGTTGTACATGAATTGAACAATAAAGGTGTGATATTAAAAAATATCAATTTCTTAACTAAAAATATTCTAAAACTGTGAAAAATATATAACATTATTTTTTAGTTATTATATTTATACTAGGGGCCCCTGTTGAGTAATTATAATTCAAGTTGAAGCCAAATTTAAAGTTTTTAAAAGAACAGTAATTTACGTACTAACATAGGCTTCTCACGATATAGCATAAACCACTCATGTTTAATAAAAATTTTTGAGGTTAGTAAGTCTTATTTAGGACGTATAAATACACATCCCTCATATACTGTTTCGTTTCCGATATATTCCCTATAGTAAGTGGCATTTGATGGATAAAATTAATAAAAATATAAATTTTTGTCATTAAAGAAGTATACACCTACATATACATATTTTTAATAGAATCTATATTATTACTACAAATGACCAAAATTTAGAAACAGTTACTTAAAAAAATAAAAAATTCTGCTGTGTGCGCATTATTGTTTTAACTTATTTATTTATATATTAAGAGTTCATTAAGGAAAGAGAGATAAAATGAGAAGTTGCCTACTGTGCAGGTCCTTAAATGCTTGTCAATTATAATTATAGATACATATTACCATACATATTATTACCAATACCGTTACTACGTTACGTTGATGAAATTAAACTTTTAAATTAAATTCAACTTTTCAAATTTATTAATTATACTTTTGCAGAATTTTTCTACATAATATTAAATCATCAAAAATGTATTCTTCAATTATTGTTTTCTTATTTCTCCAAAATTATATAATAAATTTATACTTACAATAATTATCTCCACTCTCAATCCCTTCCCTTCTATGATGCGCAACATTAATTTAATCATAAATTGATTCTTTCACTTTATATTACTTATGTCTTATACCATTGATGATACGAATGCAACTTATGCAACTTAATTTTAACTCAGAAAAAAAATTCCCATTTAAAATATTCACACCTCATATCATATTTTGTATTTTTATGATCCAACAACAACATAATTTCAATTTCTGATATACAAACCATTTTCAATAAACATTTCAATAATAAACAAAGAAAGAAACAAAAAACAAAAAATACAAGAGATAAAAAGACAAAATGTACAAAAAAATTAATAAAAATCATTTGTTTCTTACAAGAAAATATTAAAGGAAAAAAAATCACTTCCTCCCACAGTTTTGAATGCAAACGCGCCAACATCATGTAAAATATAAAACAAACCCATTAATATTCATTGGGGCATCTCGGCCAAAGCACAGCACGACAAATGTCATGATGCTGTTTTAATTTCCAATGCTAGTGAAATTTTTCAATACAAATTGAATTATTTTTTATTCAAAATTCACCGGCATTCAAACGACAACAACAACAACAACAGCAACAACAATAGCTTAGGCAACAAATTTAAATGTACATAAACAAATGATCTCTAATGAATCTTCGTAATTTATCTAAACTTACATAAACAGTTACTGTCTTATTTAAATATATATGTGCTTATGTATATATGTTGAAATAATACAATAATAAAAATAAATATAGAATTTTTTTTTATAATCATGTTTTATATAGACACAAGTTGGTATGCGGGATCAAAAGAGTAGCAACAAAGTAGGAAAAAAAACATTCTTTTAAAAAAAATTTTTAACTTTCTCCTCAAAAAATCATTTGTTTTTATTGAGTTTTTACTTTTTTTGTTTTTTGTTTTTTGTTTTTTGTTTGTTGTATATATTATGACTTAAAGCAATACCATATTTTCATCAGATATAGATAGATTTTAATTTAACTTGACCTAGTCTGATCTGTGTACTGTATAAGAAAAAAAAACGAAATGTACTTTAATGCTCATAAAATTAAATGGAAAAATAAAATTCGTTAATTTATACAATTCTAGGATACTATCTGGGAATTTAGAACTGGAAAATTTATCATTTTTATTAGCTTTGAAGGTATAGTACAAGTTAAAAAAGGAAGAAATGCTTTGACACAGATTAAAAGTACAAGTTCAAAAGGAAGTCATAATATGTACCATGCGATAAAACGAATCAATCAGTTAATGAACTTAAATCTCTATTGTAATATTCAAGGCTATAGTTTTAAATATATTCACGAATAGTATTTGTAACGGTTGGAGACAAAAACAATTCTTTTTTTGCGTTCAAAAAATTTTAATTTGAAATCTCTTAAAATAGTTGAAGGCTCAGGCATTGAAATAATGAATATGTAGGTTTTCTACTACAACTGTTATATTCAAATTTTGTACAATTATTATTGAAATTAGTCGAATACTTTCAACAAATTCCCAATACCCAATTATAATTTTGGTTTATAATTACAATGAATTTTACATTAAATATAAAATGCAATGACCTACAAAAACCGTTCTTCATGTTGTGGCGTTTCATTAATGAAATACTTCATTTCAATTATCCATCAATTGTATTTTTTTTTGCATAGTAGTAACTAATAAATTTAAATCAAAATTTAAAACTCACAGTACAAATATATAGTACTCGCTTTATATTACAGAAAAATAATATAATCAAAAGAGAAATAAAACTAACTTAAAATTTAATTGTTTAATTCTAAAACTATAATTGAGGTAGAGCCCTACCAATAGTATAAGCTCTCAGATAAGGTTTCTTTCAAAGCTTGTATAACACACATTTATCCATAATGTCTAGTTTGTAAATAAAGTTACCGTAATTCATTTTCAAAAACTTTCTATTTCTGTTTGTCGTACATACCTCAATTGTACCTTAAATTTGAACATCTCATTTTTAACATAGGCTGTAAAGATTTTAGTCTTATATATATATATAAACAACTATAATAGGTTTGTATATAAAAAAACTAATCATTATCAAATCGGAAAAGATTTGTTCCACGAGAGAGAAAATAAGAGATAGATAAAAGATTAAGCAAAGATTAATTTTATTTACAAATCCAGATTTCAGACTCTTGGTTTCTTCCACTTTGTTTATTAAGTGTTAATAATTTAATAATGAATTGAATACGATCAATTTCAAATTTATTATGATAGCCCACGTAACAATTTTATTGCTATAAGCTCTTGCGCACTCTTATACCACTATTATAAGCACTCTTATAGAAATATTCGTGTTAATTTCAGTGCGCCGCAATCGGAATACGTTAATTTAAATACGTTATAGCACTAAAATGGAGAATCCTATAAAGCACACGAGCAATTGCTATAATATTGTTATAGGATTAGTATACATACATTTGTATTAGTGTATATGTTTTAATTTTGAAATGAAATTCATTTGAAATAATTTATGTTGTGCGAGACTGGGATAGGTATTATTTTTTATTTTAAAATAATAATTTGATGGAACGTATATTTCAATCATGAGAATGGGAGATAGATATTAATTACATATTTGATGATTTATATTATAAAAAATGTATCACTAATAAATAATATATTTTCGATTAAAAATAATTGTTTTAATATTTTTAATTATTGTGATCAAAAGGCAAACTTTGGCTGGGAAAGAAATATCATTAACATTTATTATAATAATACTTATTTAAATCCTAAAAAAGAAAATAGCTATATTTTTAAATTGCATCTTTAAAATGTTAAATAATGTACGCTAATTAATGCATAACATCAAATTTGATATTTAAATAATTACTCTTTTTGAAAAAATGATACTTTTGTGAAAAGAATGAAAAATAAACCTTTTTTGTTTTTATTTATTTAAAACAACTCCCGCAATTGCTATAAGAACATTCTTATAGCAATATTAATCTCGTTATTCCCATAAAAACATCATTTTAACACCTTTATTGCATGTCGGGAGTCATATAGGAGTCTTTTAGCACTAATTTTGTTTTTATAACATTAAAATGTTACGTGGTAGAATTATTTGGTAAATTTAACCTTGTACCTTGTACCTTCGTCAGTGATTTTTTTTTTTTACCTTTATAAGTTTGATTTTCCAACCGATTACGAAATTTTATTTTGTAGACACCGCCGGCTTCCATTGTTATGCCTGTTTTTTGATGAAGGGATAATTAGATCGGTTTCATCTTTGTGATGGTTTCGTAAATCAGATTTTAAAGATTGTCAGAAATATATTGTCAGTGTAATCTTTCATCCGATTTCGGTTTTTTTTTATTAAATTATCCTAACATCTTCAAAGATTTAAAATAACATTACATATAAAAATTTCTTGAAATTAAAAACAAAATAGTATTACAAGTGAAATTTTAAATTTTATACTTACTTTCAAAAATTTCATGTCTATTTTTTTGGTTTTTTGTTGCAGTGATATTAAAAAGGGAATTTTGGCATAAAAATCAATTTTGAAAGTTCAATAGTGGAAAAAACAATTTTAATTTTACTTTTTGCTTGTGGATTTTTTTTTTGTTTTTTATACAGTTATATCCATAGATAGAATAAAGGTTAATAATAAGTTTTTATACTAAAGTGAATTAATTGGTATTAAAATGTGCAAAAAAAAGGGAAATTAATTTAAACATTATTTCAGCTTTCTTTATAGTAAATTCCTTGTGTTTTTTCGTTTTTCTAGGAATTTATTGACTTTGTTATCGTTAACAATCGAATTTAAATATCCATTCATCCGTCTTAATACCATTAAAAAAAAAAAAGTAATTTATGATCCCGCAGATTTTTAAATATTCGTTTAATCTTGTCATAACAAATAATCGTTTTTTTTTTTGTCAATTTTTAATTAATTTTAGTATTAAATTATGTAATTTTGTTACGATATTTTATAATATGTTTCCAGTGATTACTTAACGCATTACGATAATGAGAGCATACATTAAGGAAATTGAATGAAAAAAATCCAACTGTAAAAGTGAAATTTGTAAATATGCGATGAACTAGGAAATTTAAGTTATATCATTACTGTATTTTAAAATGTACATAGTTTTAAATTAAGACAACATTAAGGTTCAATTTGAAATGTCTTGTCAAAATATTAAGCATATTAGAAATAAGAAAAATATGTTTATTATCTATATTTTTTTTATTAGTAAAAACTATATGTATATATATAAAACATAACTCTAAATTAACAAACAAAATTTAAATTCTCAAATTAAAAGTCAAATCAATAAATAAATGCCGAAGTATTACAAAGTCGTCCTTGGCTTCTTACAGAGTCCTGGGTGCACTTTTGTACTTAATCTAACCATATGATTTACTGGAAAATGCTCAACTATAATAAGCTCTAATTACAGATGACATTTTTGCAGATGATACCATAATATTAAGCTAACACAAAGCATCCTCAGGTTGCATCCAGATATCTGCAAGAACATGTATATGAACATGTACTGGTTAAAAAAGTGGAAAATTGAAATAAATGAAACTAAATGTGTTCATGTAACTTTTACAAACATTACAATGACGTATAATATAATGACATTTATAGACATATAAATGGAATACCTGTACCGCAATCAAATGTTGTTAAATATCTCGGATTCCATTTTGATAGAAGATTGACTTGGATAAAACATATTTCAAGTAAAAGAGACCATATGACCAAATAAAGTAAAAAACTTTACACAGGTTAATCGGTAAACATTCAAAAATTAAATTAGAGTACAAAAAAGTGCTATACAATTCCATATTAAAACCCATCTGGTCATATAGATGCCGATAATGCAGAAGTACTTCTAACTCTAATGTGGGGATAATACAAAGAATACAAAATCAATCAAAATTTGTTATAGTTATAACTATAGATCCAGCCTGGTATATCTGAAAAATAGAAACTTACTCAAAGACTTAAACATATCAGCAATAAAAGAAGAGCTTAAAAAAGTTAAAAACAACTACACGATCATATTCACGCATTATTTACCCTAATTATTTATTATATTATAGCAATTATTATATTAGCAAAATATATCCACTATTAAAAAAAAAGTTTTTTAACTAAATCGAGGGTGCTCTATCGATTGGTGGTATTTTCAGCTTCCGGAAAAAACCGCAAATCGGTTTTTTAATACGAAAAACCCCGGTATATGCATACATATGCATTTTGCAAATAAATTCAGGTTAAAAATGTAGGTTAGTTTCAAAATCCGATATTTCTATAATTACAATCAAAACCATCACCTCCTATATATATATTTTGGCATATTAAAGTTGATGTATTTTCACAACCCGACATCTTCATATTGTATTTTTATAATTTATTATTATTAGTAATCAGTTGTGATTTTGAATTCTACAAGTGATATTGTATTTTCCGTAGTTTATTTTTTTGCATTCATAAGTCTTGTATTATCATGAGTAGAGTAGTGTTATCGGAAGAACCAGAAAACGAACTAGAAATCCTGAAAGATGAAAGATCCAAAAAAAAACTCATTATAATAATACTAGGGACCCCTGTTGAGTAATTATAATTCAAGTTTAAGTATTAGCTTTTGTGTATAATTTGTGTAGGTTTTTTTTTATCAGAAAATCGCCTGTTAAATTGAATGAATGAATGAATGACAGACACTGAACAAATATCTGTGTCAAAATCTCAAAATCTCAAAAATTTATTCATACTCCTAATTATAAGTTATTTTAAATTCGATTGTCATTGTACAAATCAATGTATGGCACTGTATGCAGAATAAACTTATTCCAACGATCCTAGAAGATTTTAAGAAAACTTAATATTTATCTTTACCTACCTTACCTGGCTACATTAAATGTACCTCATATGCTCTTGATATTTGTAAAAAGTATGCGGTGGTTTATTTTCCCTTATTTTTGGTGAATAAAATTTTTATTGTATAATTTTGAGGTGAATTGTTGACAACTAACTACATTATAATATTATTATTACACGTATACTATTATTGTATCAGCTTTTTGTACATGCTTACTTTCAAATATCGTCAAATCCAAGTTCACTATAATAAAAACCCGTCAATTTCATGGTTTAGTTTCAAAATGCGACATTTCCAAATTTCAAAATTAAATAACTTCTTTGTTTGAAATATTACATTTCTAAAATATTTCAGAAAACTGAGATAAATAAAAGTTTTTTTAATTTCATAAAATCAGCTTAAAACAAACATTTACGATGTTAATCTTAGCCCTTATTTGAAAATCGAAAAGTTATAAAAAATCATCGCTAAAAACGGTTAAAATCAGTTTTTTTTTATAATTTAAGTAAAATCGTTCTACATAACATATGGACTAGTCGGCTTGTATTACTTATATGTATGCATATGTATTTTATATGAAAACAATTTAAGGTCCAATATAGCATGGTTCTGTAAATGTTCAATAGACCAGCATATTTACGAATAAAAAAAAATAATATTTACAAACTAACATACTGCCCCCACATTTATTTCAAAATTCTAGCAATCTCAAATTTTAATACACAATTTAATCTCTATATAAAATCAAAAATGCCACTTAATATTGGTTATAAAACTTTATACAACCATTACGACATTAATTAATTTTATTATAATAGGTTCTAAATACAAGAATTAAACTATAGTTACAATGTTCAATTCATTACTCTTAATGAAAACTATAAAAATCTAAAGTAAAAGTTTTCCAATTTCTTAAAACTGTTTAAACTCTTATGCATCTTTATATTTAAAGATATTATTATTATTATCTTTTAATCCTACTAAAATACTTATTACAATCTATTAATCCTTATCCATAATATTGCAGTTATATGTTTTTTTTTTTTTCAATAATAATTTAAAATAATTGTTTCCAAGTAAAACTGTAATAATAAACATTTTAAAATTAAATCGTTTCCACGATATTCAACTTAACATACTTTTTATTTTCACACTTTGTTATTTTATGACAACGAAAGTATAAACCCATGGGTAAAAAAAAAAAATAAAACGTAACCATTTTTAAATATTTTTCTTTTAATCATATTTTTTGCCTTGCCATAATGATTTCGTTAATAACCATATTAAGGTGTCGACAACGATACCATCAAAACATCAAAACCAATCATCATTGATATTATAATTCGATATTATATTATTCGATATAATTACATTGTCGATATAACACTATTGTATATATATATTTTGATAATATTAAAATGAATCTCTTGAATTGAGATTTTCAACTTCTGAAGTGGCCCTTAAGAATTTAATTTAACAAAGAAATAGAAAAAAAAAATTTTTTTTTTTTGGAAGATCATGATGACCTAAAAATTATACTTTCGATAAATTTTGTAAAAAAAAAATAAATATACGTACCTTAATTTCCTATATTCAAATTGAAATTTTAACAACTTATCTTTTAATATCATATTAATAAATATTGGCATTTTAATTTAAACTGGAGCCATTACTTCTGATACATTAATTTTTACCACCGTTCATGATAATCAGGTTGTATAGACAATTTACCATTAAATATGTTTAAAAAAAAAATCCTGTCGATATTATTGTGACACCAACTGAAGTTATTCGTGTAACTAAGCTGTCAACAAACCAACTTGTATAATTGGGGGAAATTTTATCCTTATTTAATTTTGGCTCCATTCAGAAAAATTGGTAATCGTAAAAAGCCCACAACAAGGCAAAGCATTCTAACCACAAACAGAATGTTCTTCAAAAAATTCAAAGAGTGGGAGAGGATAGAATTAATCTTGAAATGTAATTTATCCAATAGAATGTTCTTCGAAAACATCAGACAGAAGAAAGGGAAGCAATGGACCTATGAATATTGTAGTATAATTCAGAAAACAAAATGTTCATCAAAAACTTCAGACAGAGTGTTGGGTGATTCATAATGGTTCTGCAGAATGGAATAGCCACGTAAAGCCCCATCAGACTTAAATAGCGAACACAATATTCATTTAGGAATAGTATAGGTCGACGAACAGATTGATCAATCGACTTAAAGAAATCACAGTATAGTTTAGCGAACAGAATATTCTTCAAAATCTTAAAAGACAGCGGGGGGTAGAAAACAATATAATAGCTATTATGAGACCACAAGGTATAGTTCATTGTGCTAAAACTATGATCTCAGTATGTATACCACGTAAAGATTACCTATAGTTCCACATAAAGATTACCCATAAGACTTATCTATATAGTTCAACCAACATAATGTTCTTCGAAAACCCTTGAAGACATGGAGGGAATATTTCATTAGTTTTTTTTACCAGCCTAGTGTAATTAGCTTGTAGCCCACGTCAGATTTTTTATCGTTAGCAATTTATTATATTTTTTCTATTCACTTCTGACTTGTTTAAAAATGCTTTTTTTTATTGTCTGTGGGGTGTTATCTACGTAGAAGCAACCTTTTAAAATCTAATGTACTCCATATTTTGTATTCAAGATTTGGTCCAAATCTTGGCAAACACTAATATTGCTGTATTAATAGCTGTGTTCTTTTCATCCGGTTCACGGTCTAGGTCAATACTTAAATATGAAATTACAATAACAACTCAAAACCCAGATATTTATCTGGTTTTTATACAGGTCTCAAATATTTGGTAGTTATATTTATCCCAAGTGGCGATGTCTAGTTTTTCAATAGAAATTTTTGATAATTCAGTTGGCAGGTTTGCCTAATTTTAAAATGAATGTCCATATCATTAACCTACACCGTTCTTTTTAATTTAATAAAACCTAGATCTTGAACCATATAAAAAGAACAAAGCTATTGTCAAGTTCTGAATTAGATGATGATCTGGAAATATTTATATATCTTTTGCGAACTATGAAATCGCTTATATATATAAAACAAAAATGCTTGTATATGTATAATAAATTTAAGATAGAACTAAGTAAAACTGACTTTCAAAATCTCTTCTCATTTTGCGATCGCCTTCTTGATGTATGCGTTATTCTGCATTTGAAATTTAGCTGAAAGAGAATTACTCTATAAGCGAAGAATATTATTTTTTTGTTTTATTCACTCACCTTAGAATTTATATATATATATATATACATAATGCTTCGTTTATATACAAAATTTTTAACTGGTACAGCATTTTGACAGTAACATTGGCATCATAAAAATTGGTTATATAATGATTGATAACAACATTATTCAAGTACTCAAAATTTAAAATTGAAAAAATACGAACAATAATTGTTTTCACTACGGTAGTCCACGATTATAACATTTATTAGAATTTAGATTGCAATTAATGTAAAACGATACCGTGAAAATTAATTGACAATTAGATTTTTAATTGGCTCTTCACAATTCAAAAGTTTTCATCTAAATTTAAAAATAATTCCAATGAAGAAGCCTTCATGTTTTGGCTACTAAGTACAAATCTTTTTTTTTTTCATTTATACAAAACTGAAGTTTTCTCACGTATTACAATAACAACAATTTCAAAAATAGTGGCAAATAGTAATGCAGAATATGATTGGAACCAACCTAAAGATTAGCAACATTAAGTCGATAAAAATAAACAATTTTCATATATTTACGATAATTTTCATCTTTTTTCTTGGACATCATCATTTTTTTTTTTTTTTTTTTTTTATTCTAAATACGGGTATGAAAAATTAAAAAGATAATACGACCTCAAATTAAAATTGTTGTGCACAATCGTTTTGCGAGGAAAAATTTTCCAATGTCCATAAAACAACAAATTTTTAATGCAATTGAATGGAATTTTTCTTTTTCTTTCAATCTCCTCACAGTGTCTTCTCTTTTATTAAATTCTAATAACACTTTTGGAGTAAAAAAAAAAAAAATAATTCTTCAACTTTAGAATAAAGTTAAGTAAAATGCAATCCAGTCGCCAAGCTAATAATAATAATAATAATAATAATAATAATAATGGAATAAAAAATGTAATTTTGTCATTTTGGAACTGAATAGTCGTTAGATACCCAGGGTTACACAATAAAAACGCAAATAACAACGATGATAGAAATTTTTTTATTGACTTATTTATTAATGATTTGAGTTGTCAATATCTATATATATATACGTATATATATATATATATACATTTTAGTCAATTTTTATGTTTTTTTAATATTCATTTTTTAATGATACATTCTTATTATTATGATTTTAAATAATAAAATATATGTAAAAATTCCAATTTTTACGATCATTAATTATTAATTTTTATTTTTGTTTGTTTGTTTTTTTTTGTTTTTGTTTTTTTAATATAAAAATGACTCCTATATAATATACTATCAAATATTTTAACTTACAAAATTAATCTTCTAAAAAACAACATTTTTTTTTTTTTATTTTATATTTTAGGATCGAGCACGTAATGTAACAGCACGATTATCATCAACAACTACATTAGTTGTAAATATAGCGGATTCAGATGATTTAGATCCATCATTTATATATCGTGGATGTGTTTTATTAGATGGAGCATGTATTAATCCAGAATATACTGCATCAGTACCAGCTGGATCATTACAAGGTGTATTAAGTGTATTGCCAGAACGTATTCAAGCAGTTGATTTAGATACATTAAGTTCACCAATACGATATTCATTTTTAAGTGGAATGCCTGGAAATTATGAAAATTATTTTGAAATTGATGAACAGACAGGTGTATTAAAACAAATTAAATCAGTTGATACATCAACAGCCAGACATTATGATATAGTTATTAAAGCAGAAGAAGTATCACCAGCTAAACGTTTTACAACAGCAAAATTAACAATTCAAGTTAAGCCAGTTGATGCAAATCCACCAGTTACAACTGTATCAGATACAGAAGGATATGTTGATGAGAATTCATCAATTGGCATGAAAATTTTAGGTTCAAATGGTATGCCATTACAATTTAAAACAACAGATGATGATTTAAATGAAAATGATCCAAAACCAATGTATACATATGAATTAACAACACCATCATTCTCAGTCAACAATAATGGTATATTAGTTGTAAACGAAGAGAATTTAGATCGTGATCCACCAAATCAAGGTAAATTTACTTTTCAAGTTGTTGCTAGAGAACCAGAAACAAATGTTGCTGGTGCACCATTAAGTATTACAGTACATTTAAAAGATGTTAATGATAATGCACCAAAACTTCCAATGATACCACCAATAACAATAACTGCTGGTGATGGTAGAAGATTAGTAACACAAGTAAAAGCAACAGATAATGATGAAGGTGATAATGCTATTATAACATATTCAATATATCATGTATCAAATAATGGTGTTAAGAAATTTTCTATAAATGAGAATACCGGTGAAATTGAATCAAATGCTAAACTATTAGCTGGTGAACAATATAGTTTAACAATTCAAGCAACAGATATTGGTGGATTATATTCACAATCTGTTGTTGATATTGTAGTTATACCTGGACCTAATACAAAACCACCACAATTTGCTAAAAACATATATGATGTACAAGTGAGTGAAGGTGCTGAAATTAATTCAACTGTAATTGTTATTAAAGCTGATGATCCAGAAAATGATCCTGTTATGTATGCAATTACATCTGGTAATGATTTGAGACAATTTTCTGTTGGACAAGATACAGGTGTTATTACAGTAATACGTAAATTGGATAGAGAAAGTTTAACAAGATATCAATTGACTGTAAGGGCTGAAGATAATGGAGGACTTTCAAGTACTGCTACAGTTAATATTAAAGTTGCAGATATTAATGATAAAAATCCGGAATTTGATGAAACTTCTATACCATATTTATTTCATGTTGATGAAGGTATTGCTAATACCATTGTTGGTAATGTACATGCAACAGATGAAGATGAGGGTATTAATGCTCAAATAACATATTCAATACCAACTGAAATACCATTTACAATTAATCCAGATTCTGGTGAAATTCGTACAACTAAAAAACTTGATTATGAAATGAAAAATGAATATAAATTTGTGGTTACTGCTAAAGATGGTGCACCAGATGCACGTTTAGGTACAGCTAGTGTTACTGTTCTTGTTAACGATTTACCTGATGAATTACCAAAATTCACTGATTCTCGAATAGATGTACACATTCCAGAAAATGTTCCTGATTATTTGGTAACAACAGTAAAAGCAATCGATCCTGATACTATCAAACAAGTTACATATGTTATTAGAAAAGGATCAACTGAATTATTTAAAATAGATCAAAAAACTGGTATGGTAAAAACAACGCAAGGACTTGATTACGAAAAAGATAAACAACATGAATTGATTATTGGAACAATAGAAAATATTGGTGATGGTGCTGGTGATTTTGTTCGAATTGTTATAAATGTTGATGATAGAAATGATATACCACCAGTATTTGTTTCAGTTACAGAACCAGTTACAATTAGTGATGATCAACCAATTGGAGCTATTATTGCAAAAATGCCCGCATTTGATGGTGATGGATCTTCACCCGGTAATGTTGTACGTTATGAAATGGTTGGACGTGGTAAATCTTTAAAATATTTCCAAGTTGATGCTGATACTGGTTCAATTAGAGTAAGAGATGAATTGAGAAAAGAAGATGATACAGAATATCAAATAGATATTAGAGCTTATGATATGGGTGAACCTCAATTGAGTTCTGTAGCTACATTACCAGTTTTTGTTCGTCATATGATCATAGATCCGAATGATGATGAAAGAATGCAAGCTAAAATGGATGGTGGTGTAATTATGAATCCGGAAACATTAGGTTTAGCTTTTAGTGATGATAGTTATACAACAGGTGTACCAGAAACAACTGGTTTAAATGCTACTATTAAATTAATTCAAATAATTAATTCAAAGAAAACAACTAGAAATGGTGCTGGTTTCAAATGTGAATTCATCGGTGGTAATAATGATGATATTTTTGCTTTAACTGCTGAAGACCATGCATGCGGAATTGTTTTAAATAAAAATTTAGATTATGAAACCCAACCACATCATGATTTAGAAATCAAATTGATTTCTGGTAAATATTTTGTTAATCCTCAGAAGAGTGTAACAAGAGTTAAAGTTATTGTACAAGATGAAAATGATAATCCACCAGAATTTGTGTTTGCCAGACAGCATAAGCAAAAGAATACATTTTATGCGATTGTTAGTCCCGATGTTGATATTGATACTTCAATATTACAAGTTAAAGCAGTTGATAAAGATTCTGGAAAATTTGGTATGATTAAATATAAAATATATGATGATGAAGATGACAATAGTATAGAAAGTGATGTTATGGTAAATATAAAAAAAAGAAAATATTTCTATAGAGTTTCGAACATTTAAAATTTAAATTACATTTTTTTCTTCTAGCCAACAAAATATTTTACAATGACTGAAGACACTGGTACATTAAAAACTCAACGAAGTTTACCCGATGCAAATAATTTTCCAATGAAATTTTATGTAGAGGCTCGAGATAATAATGGCATTGAAGATGGTTCATATGATACCAGAGCACGAATTGTTGTTAATTTGATTACAGATTCAAATCGTATGTCATTAGTTTTTTCGGATTCATCACCAAATGAAATTCGTTCACATCAAATAGAATTGGAAGAGCTTATTGAAGAGAAAACAAATGGTTTAGTTGCTGGCATTGAGAAATTTAGTAATCGTAAATATTTAAATAAAAATGGTACAGTTGTTGAAAATCCGTCAGCAACCGATGTTTGGTTTTATGCAATTAATCCAGACAATGAAGAGATTTTATCACGAAACGATACTGAAGTTAGTTCAAATTTATTAGAACCAGCTGCTCAGTCTGAAATTAATTTTGCTGCATCTGGTATTGCAAGAGCAACAGCTCAAGGAATATTTTCACCATTAGAACCAAAACATCATGTACAGAAGGTATATAGATATTATTTTTGTTTTATAATACTCCGATTTTAAGTTATAATTTAAATTTTAAATTATAGGTTACAACGGCTATTCTTATTAGTGATGATGTATTTCCATATGCTCTAATTGGTATTTCTATAATTATTCTTGTTCTTGGAACAATTGGAATAATTTATATTTGTATTTCATGGGCTAAGTAAGTTCAATTAAAAATTTTTTTTATTTCATTTTTTTATTCATTAAATATTATTTATTTTGTATATGTATATAGATATAAAAATTTTAAACAACGTATGCGACAATATTCAGCCCCATCAAGTCCAACACGTTATGATCCTGTTATACTTGGTTCACAAAATGGTGATACAATAACAAATTTAAAAGAATATGAAACTCAAGTATTAAATATGGCTGTACCACCAGATGGTGATGATGAAATGCAATTAGATTTTGGTACAAAAAACCATGCATTCAGTTTAGATAATGTCAGTTATATAACACATAAAGATAATAATGGACAATCAAGTCCAGCTAATTCTGAAGCAACTACTGCAACTACAGCTACATTAAGACGCAATAATAATAATATGAATATTAATAATAATTTAAGTAATAATCGACAAAATACATTTAATCGAACACTTGAAATGAATCGTAATAATGCAAATCCACTTGCATCAGGTAATGGTGCAAATTTACCCGGAACATTAACATTGGGAAGAATTAAACAAAATAGTAATAATATATATCAAAATGGTGGCTATAAAATGGATACATTGAATCGTAATAATGTACAGAATTTACAAAATAATAAAGATAATGCTTATAGTACATTGGGACGTGGAAATAATAATGGACGTAACAATAATAATAATTCAACATTTCATCAAAATGAATTGATGACAAATACATTAGATAGAAATAATTATAATAATAATCGTTATAAAGATGCACCAATTACAAATCCGTTATTTCAAAGGTAATTTATTTTTAATAAAATTAAATATTTATATTAACTTATTTTGATTTGTTAACATTAGTAAAAATTTATCAGGTCATGCAAAATAATCAAAAAAAAATGTATGTGCTCATTCTAATGCACTGCCTCCAGTCTCGTAAATTGATTGAAAAATTGTAGAGGTTTATTGGTTGTCGTATAAATATTAATAATTGTAATTCACTTAACAAATAAGTTTCGGTTTCAAATCTTATCTCTTTATTCAATCGGTTTCAATATTTATTTACCATGCAAATATTTATAATTATTGTTAATTAGATCGAAATTTCGTTTCAAGAGTTACTAATATAATTTAACACAGTTTGAAATTGACATAACGACCTGACGAATATTAATAAAATATTTTCCAACATTTGGGCTTTATTTCATTTTCCATTTTTCACTAAAGCCTATAGTATTTAGTCGTAAGTTGAAAATTTTTGAAGTTGGTTAATTTTTCCTTCTATGTTTAATTTTCTTTCGCTTCATTGGCATTTGTTTTTTTTTATATTTATTACAATCACGTTTAGTTATTCTGATTTTGGTTTGAATTAAATAAATTTTAAAATAAAGTAAAAATTAATTTGTTCTTCTCTTTATTTTAGGATAAATGATGCAAATCATGCAAGTGCAACAAATGAGAATGTCAGTTTTGGAAAACGCGATTATGCTCAATTAGGATTTTCATATTTAAATGATTTGGATCGATCTGAAGTTGAAACAACAACAGAACTTTAAGTGTTATTGAACTACAGACCATTCTTTTTAAATTACATTTTTTTAATTTTTTCGTTTAATTCTAATTTTTAATTTATGTTTTTTATATTTTAATTTTTTTTTCTTAATTTTTTTTTCGTTCTTAAAAATGTTATTGATATTATTTTTATTTTTTAGCAAGTTGTAATCGAACATTTTGCAAAATAATTTTTAATTTTTATTTAATTAGAGAAAAACAAAATTAGCCATATAATTAATTAAATAATATATAAAATAAATTTTTATATTTTAATATAGGCAATTATAAAAATTATATATATATATATAAAAGAAAAACTTATTACTTATTGCATTTTCAAATTCATGTATTCTAATTTTTGTCATGATCTTGTTAAAAAGTTAAGAAATAAATAGCTTTGAAATAAAAATTTACATAAGAATGCCATAAACGGGAATGTAATTTGATTTTTAATAATTCGAGTCGTTGAAAACAAAAAGTCAAATATTTTTAAATGTACTCAAAATATATTATATATATATTAAAATGCAACTATGACTTCCTATTTTTTGTGACATTTCAAAAATTAACAAAATTAACTAAATATATATGACTTGAGCTTTATAATTGATCTGAGTTACATGTAATTGGCACCACCTTATTATTTGCATCTCTTCTCTGTTATTTCCTATAAAAATAAAAAATAAAAATATTTTTTATTGAAAGTAGAGTAAAAGTAATTTAAAAATACCTGTGCAAGAATGCAGCATGCTTGAATCAAATACAAAATAAATAAAATGAAGAAAAATTTATTTAAACTAAAAATAATTGATAGCATAACCACAAAAATCCTAAATAGTAAGTATGTACATAAACGTAAATCGTATTTAGGAAAGCATTTTCAATTTGATCGAAATTATTTCATTTCATAATTTATTTTAACAAGATTAAGACTATACAAAACGAAGAAATGAATTGAAGAAGACTTTTAAAATTAAAAATATTAAATAAATTTTAATAAATATAAGCATTGCCATTGTATATATTTTATATTATATTTATATATATATATATGTATATTTGACAACTTAAACTAAAAAAAATCTGCCATAAACTTCGGTCCAGTATTTATTATATTTATTTTTACATATGTATTTATTTATAATTAATGTTGGACTTCTTTACTTAAACACAATATTAAAAATGTGGCATTCAAAAATAATAATTAGAATAAAAAATTAATGGCGTTACATATTTCAATTTTATTAAATATAAACTCTAAATTTTAGTATTTACATAAAATTTTAAAACACATTTGTACATGATTAGATTATGTTTGGGCTATTAGATCAATCTTGATTTTATTATAAACATATTTTAACATTTAGATTAAGCCATTTAAAATGTTTTCGTATCACAGTAGAAAAACGTTGGTCTAAGTAAATTCATGAATTTTTTTCAAAATTCAATACGCTGTAGTTAAAATTTCAACCATTCAAAAAAAAATTCAAAATAATCAAAATAATAACCACGTCACAAAGAAATAAAATTTTGTAGAATTTAAAGACAAAACTGTAAAATTGTGATTAGTGAGGAGTTTGACAGCTGCGTATTTAAATGTGAAAAAAATAATTTATTCAGTTTAATATGGTTCAAACAGGAATTGGCATAAAGTAAAGATGTGACCAGACTAATTTAAATGACTTTAATGGCTGCCATTGTTTCCCCCACTTTTTTATTTTGACAATTTTCTTAAATACTGATGATTTTTAATTACTTTGCCTAAAAAATATTTGCTGTCATATATTTTTCTTTTCAAAATTTAAATGTAAAATAATGACAGCTGTCAAATTATATAATGTATGTATGTATTTTTTAACGAAAGCATTCGAATTAATAACAAATTATTGTTATTTGTAATTTCTTATTTAATTTAATTATATAAATTATATCAAATTTTTTTTTTTTTTTTTATACTTTGTAAATAAAATTTATATTGAAATATTTAAAAAAAAAAAAAAAAAAATTATAATATATTATATAAATATCTATATGTATTTGTTAATAGATATATTTCTTTTTAATGTACATTAGGGAATTTAATAATTCAAAATGTATGTGTTGTGTAAGATGATAATAGAGGTTAAATTAAATTAATTATTAAAAATAATTTAATATTTACTTAAAAGAAAAATTTATTTTTATTATTTGTTTACTACTTTTGTAATATAGAAATTCAATAGGAAAAAAAAAATCTTAGGCATTTTTAATATATTATAATTTATTAAATCAGCATTTAAACTAATTATTTTTACTATATAGAAACAAAAAATTTAAATGTTTTAATATAGGGAAATAGGTTTTAGTAAATATAAAAATAATTATGTAAATTTTGTAAAAAGTAATATTTTGGTATATTTTTTAGATATAATATAATTGGATAAAATTTAATAATTTGATTTTATATTTTATTTTTATTTTTAAAAAAAAATTTTAAACAAAAACTCACATCTTCATTTATTGTTTAATTTAGTACATGTTTGTAAAAAAAAATAATGGGATATGGCCGGAAAAAACTAATAAGGTTCGGCGGCCCGAAATATATTTTATTCAATTCAACTAAATTAATTTGGCAAATATTTTTAACCTAATTTAAAGATGAAATTTAACTAAATTTCTCATTCAATTGAAATTGGATTTAAAATAGAAGTATAATTTTTATTTTATCAAGCTAAAGCTAATTTTTTTAATTTATTTCATAGCTAGTAAATAAACGACAAAATACATAAAGTAAAAGCATTTCAATTTCTTACTAAATTTAAGCAAGAGTTCTGGATATACCACAGTAAATCTATAGAAATCACTAACTATACTAAATTACGATATTTTTACTTTGATATACTAAAAGTTCTATATTGATATACTAATGAAAAATTGATAATAGAAGCTACATGGATAAATTATTATGAAGACATTTCGTAAAATTTAAATTAATTTATGCTTTTTACATCTAAAATAAAACGGGACGGGACGAAGTCCATGCTAATTTCAACTAGTACTTATAGCAAAATTCGAGATTTACAATTCAAAAAATCACCACTAAGAACATTATAATAAAACATAAATTTATATTCACGAAGTGTATCTACACCAAAGTATTCTAAACAAATATCGTACTAGATTAGTTAGTGATGGTTAAGTCTTCCAAAAACTTTAAATTCCAAGAAAAATTAATATTTTAAAACTAAAAAAATTTAAATTTATCCAATTTAATTAAAATTATTAAATAAAAAAAAATTAAAAACTTGTCATTTAACTAATTAAGTCATTAGTTTTGTATTATGTATTAATAATAATAAATAAAAAAATAAAATAAAAAAAAATAAAACTGAGAAAAGTGATTTAATGTATAATAATAATAATAAAACAACAATAAAATGTTTATATAATTTTAAATTTTAACAGAAAACCATTATTTTTGTTTTTTTTTTTTTAAATACAACTTTTAATAATTTTTAAAATTAATGAAAATATATAGGTTTTATGTTTTAAATAAATGCAATAGCAAGAAAAATAAAATTAGTTATGTAAGCCGATTATTAGATAAAAATTTGTGAACTTATCATTTGTTGTATGCCTTGTGTAATTTTACACATTATATAAATGAATTTTATAAATAAAATATTTTTAAAATAATTTAATTGCGTTTTGATTTATTTGTTTTTTTACCAATTTTTAACTATAGAACGAGAGAATGTATTTGACTTATGGTGAGTAAATATTCAAATAATATCAATAGAGATTGATAAGTTTTCGCCTCATTCAAAAAAAAAAAAAAAACAATTGTTAAATATTTTTATATTTTTAAAAAATTATGAAATTGTAATACAATTTAACAGTCACTTATTTAGGAAAAAAATGACTCTTCAACTGATAATCACCCTATTTTGATCGTAAAAAAAACAATTAGCAATAAAAGGAAAAATAAATTTCACAATCGAAGAATCTACTTTTTACTCCGAAAGAATATTTTGTTATGCTTAAGCTGGTTCGACTAAATATTCAGTGGAAGATTTGAATAATATTTATGTTTATTCTGTCAATAAAAAAAAACGTTTTTTTACCGTTATGACAAATATTGTAGTTCTTTTGATATTTGATTTCTCTTAATTTTATTTCTCAAAAATATAATTTTTTAAAATTCACTTAAAAAAAATAATTATTTTCAATCAAAATTCTAAATTTATTTTTTTTAAATTACATATATTACATAAATACATATTTTTTAATGTCACACGAATCATACGATGATAATAAATCAATTGATGTACTTATTATTGGTGGTGGACTATCTGGTTTAACATCAGCTTATAAAATTAAAGAAAAAGAGAAATATCTTAATGTTGTCATTTTAGAAGCCAATTCTATAATAGGTGGTCAATTAAATTCTTCAGAACATGGTGAACTTGGTGCAAAATTTATAACAGAAAATCAATATCATATTTATGATTTATTAAAAAAATTTGATATTAAAATGAATACATTAACATCACCGTTAAATACATTTTCAATTGAAAATATTATTGAAAATGAATTAATTAAAACTGAAAATTGGTTAAAATTAAAATTAATTAATTTGGAAATAAAATTATTATTAAATCATATTGATATTAAATGTATGAGTTATAATCCTGGAAGGTAATTTTAATTTATTTTATAATAAATTTAAATTATTATTAATTATTAAAAAACCAAAACTTTTTAGATTTAAAATTTTAGAAAAAGATCAAACAATGGAAAAATTTATTTCACATAATTTAATATTTGAACAATCAAGAGAAATTTTACGTTTATTTATCAGATTAATTGCTGGAACTACATCAAAAAATATAAAATTATCAGTATTTCTCAGTATATGCAATTCAGCTGATGGATTTCATAAATTAATAAATTTGTAAATAACTTTTAATAAAAAAATTATATGTCTTATCAAGAATATATCTTCAACCTCATTCACAGATACACCAAATCAAATGGATCATTAGAAAATGTAATTGAATTCTCATCTAAAGAATTACTTGAAAATTTCCAATGCCATTTAAAAGATGTTAAAATTCTAACAAATACAAAGATCATCGATATTTTTCATTATCCTGATTATGTTCTTGTAAGAGATATCGATGGTAATATTTTTTATACTTCAATATTAGTAATTGCTATACCATTGAACAGTGTACAAAAGTTGAATATTTTACCAAAAATTCCTAAAGAAATTTTAACACCAATTTCATACACCAAGTATTATATAACTTCTTTTATAGCCGCATATTCTGAAAATCAACCATGGAAAAATTCTAATTTTTGTGGAAATTTTATTGATTTAGAACAACCAATTATAATAGGCTATCCATTAGAATCAACAAAATATACTGGTATTTTATTACATAATTATTTAGAAAATGATTCAATTTCAAAAGATTTAATATTAAAAGTGCTATCTAAAAAATTTGGTAAAAAAATGTTAGAACCAAATGATTTTATACATAAAACATTTGAACAAAATTTATTACTTAATTTACCAATAACAACACCATTGAATCGAGTAATATTTTCATCAACAACAACTGCAACTGTATATCGAGGTTATTTAAGTGGTGCCGTTCAAAGTGGTTATAGAGCTGCGATAAATGCATTACAAACAATTCGACCACAAAATATCTCTTGGCAAGATATAAATCAAATAAAAAAAGCTGAACCTTTGTGCAGACGTGTTACATGGTGGAAGATTTTTATAACACGAATTAATTTATATCATTGTGGTATTTTAAGTTTAAGTGCTGGAATTTTCTTAATTTTTACTGCAACAAAAATATATATACATTTTAGAAATTACTGATTTAAGAAATTCCAAAATAAAAAAAAGTTAATTTTTTCAGTCATCGAGAACTATTAGTTTCATTGTTTTGGGCTTTATAAATGTATAGTTTCACCTCAAAGTGAAAATAAATTAATCGCAAAAGTGAAGAAAAAGCAAAAATTAAAAGAATATCGTGTATTAAAGAATTACTAAAGGCCTTCTTTAATACATATATTTCGAATATGCGATATTAAACAAATAAAAAATTAAATTTTCCGACATTCAGTAATAATAATTTCCTGTGTAGGTTCTATAGGTCAAGCTGGTCTCGGACAATTGATAACTTTAATCATTTAATAGTGTCCATTTTTTCTCATTTTTAAGATGGACTATCTTGAATTATATTAAAATCTTTTTTTTACTATTTTTTTCAAAAAAGCTCTAAACGAATGGAATCGCATAAATACGGATAATAATCACAATTATATAACATAATAAAGTTTGAATAAAAATTATAAAAATGCAAGCATTTAAATATAAAAACTAACATTTAGAATATGTAAATAATTAAAAACTTATATAAAAGTAAGGCAAATCTGATTTTTATTTAAATTTTTTTTTTTATGCAAATATAAAACACAAAAGTTTTGTAATACAAAACTGTATATGACTAACTAAAATATTATGTAAGTATGTCTACTAAGTATATAAGTTTTTATAATATAAAAAAAAAAATGTATAACTAATTAATTTTCTTCGTCATTTTCTATTATTACTGAATTTTTTCTCATATCCCAGCATTTGTCCCAAAAATTTTTAAGTCTTTGATCTTGATTTGAACAAAATTCTTTGAAATCTTTTAACATTCTTAATTGAAATAGTTCTCCTTCTTGCGAACAATTTATTATTAATGATTTCCATTTTTTATTTGCAATCATATGATTCCAGGACCAAAGGAAACCAACTTTTTTCGGTATATTTGTATTGTAGGTATGACCATAAACTAAACGTGTAACATATGATTCTTGTGTATGATTTGGTGATTCAATTGGTACATTATTTGATTGTGAACATCTAAAGAAAATTTAATTATTAAATTTTAATGTGATCTAAAGTAATTTTTTTTATATTAGTTTTACCTAATTAAAACGAACATATTGCCAGAACAATGAACATACTGGTATTCCTTTGGTATCTAAAATTAATATTGATTTAATATTATTATTTTAATATATTTTAAAAATTTTCTTACATCTTTTTTAAATGTATGTTTATTTTGCAAAACACATGGCATAAATCCAAAACGTGCTAAAATAGCTTCTTGAAAAAGTAACATTCTTTCGGAACGTGTTTCCTCATTGAATTCTAAATTTTTTAAATAATTTTTTATTTATTAAAGATAAATTATTTTCGAAGACAATAATTAAATTCACCTTCAAAAAGATAATCTCTTTGTTTTAAACAATCTGTATTCAATGGTATAAAAATTGGTCCTCTTAATGGATCTGATTTTTCTGTAAACGGTTCAGCTAAAGGATCAGCTGGTATAGGAACTAATTGAAAACCACATTGTTGTGCTTTACGGGCCCATCCTGATATCTAAATTATTGAATATTATTTTTTTTTATGATTTTTGATTATTATATAAATTATTAACTAAATCATAAACAATTGGTCCGGAAGCTGTAACCCATTCTACAACAACTTCAAATGCATTTCCAGGCATCATAATGCTATGATATTTCACATGACCCCATTCAATTCTATCACTTCTCTTACTAAAATCTATTTCTAAATGTGAATGCTTATAAACAATGAAATTTCCTGTATGGAAAATGTTTTTTTTTTAAATTAATATTGGAGGTACAAATATTGTAGGTATTTAAAATTAGACATAAATTAAATTGTGGTCAATCGTCAATTAATAATATTAGCATATTTATTTTATTAAATGAAATTTTTGATTGATTCAATTAAATTTATTTATTTACTACCTTTGCTCCAATTTTTTGATGCTGGCTTATCTTTCAGAAAATTAGGAATTGATGATTTTGATATTTCACCACAATCATAACCTTTAACTTCTACTTCCATCCATTCATTTTCAAATGCTGTTAAATCGCCTAATGGTGGTGTATATTCTAATAATTTGAAATTAGTTCATTTAGTTCTCAATATATATTTTATATTTTTCAAATACCTTTAGAATTTTTATCTTGAATTGCAACATAATATAAATAAAATCCTGGAATTATAGGTTTTTCCCAATTTCCAGATGCATGGCAAATCATTCTTTCTCTAAGAAATAAAAAATGTATTTATATGAGCACGAAATTATTTTTGAATTGTTTCGAAATCGAAATTTATAAGTTAAGTCTTATTTTTCGATTTATTTGTTTTTAGAATACAATTTTGAGTACCAAAGTTAGTTGAAATCATAATAGTTATGATTATTTATGATTTAATTAGATAATATCACCTCTATCATAATAATATACTAAAAATAATAACGATTGTCGTATTTTCCAAAAATTAATACAATTTTGGTATCATGTTCAGATTTTATTATCGAAGATAGACCAATACTGTAGTATGTATTTATCCGAAAATACGACAATGATAATTTTTTAATCTACAGTGATAGATATACACTTCAATGTGAATAACACGTAATTTAAATTTATATTTAAAAATTTATTTGCATAGTTATAAACAACGAATTAGAATTCTAATTCGTTGGTTATAAATAACAAAAAAATATTCAAAATTCAAAAACAAAAACGATCTCTATTATATCAAAATTATTTTTACATTATTATATTACATTAGTACCCCATATCTTTATTTAATTTTTTTTTCCACTAAATTTATTTATAAATTAAAATCTTACTTTCTCATAGTTTCCAGTATTTCAAGAGGATCTCTTAAATTGCCTTCTAATTTATTTTTTAACCAATTAATAGCATCCAATGATACAAATGTGCAAGATGGTAAACTAGGTACAGACATTAAAAATCCAACGCCAGTTATTGGATGTTTAAATGCTTCAAAAATTTCTGTTAATGTTGCACTTGATTTTAATTTACTTTCCACAAAGAACCTATAGAAATTATAGCAAATAAATTAATGATCATTATCCAACCAATATCGAATAGTCTTACGCATCATCATTATCTTCATTTGTATTAATTTCTGATGATAATGTAGAAGCTTCTGCTGCTGGTGAAATTCTACCACGTTCTAAAGGTTTTGATCCAGCTCTTGCTAAAATACTAAAAATAATAATATAAAATTAATTATATGAATTCAAAAAATTTATGATAGAATTACAATACAACAATTTAGCGAACCGAATTCAATTCAATTTAATTGTATTTAATGTAGATAAAGTAAACTTTTATTTAAAAATACAGCGAGAATGTATAAATTTGTTCTAATCTAAAAATTTCCCAAGATATGAATAAATACAAAGATTTCAAGTCAATAATTTGGATCATCATTCAACAATCTATATCAAAGTATTAAAAATATTAAAATATCATTTATAATATGAAATGTACAGGTGAAAAATTAGTTCAACCCAAAATAAACCAAAAATAAAATTTAATTCAGTTGAAAAAAATTATTTTGGTTTTAATACATCGTAATTATTTGCTTAACAGCAAAAAATGTCCACTTCTCCAACTGGATAAAAAAAAAAATACCAGTTATTGGTGACAGCAAAAATCAGTTGTAAATCTTATCCAGGAACTATATAATATGTAGTGCAAAATAAAATGAAGGATTTGAACTTTGATTTCTACACTGTACTTCTAACTTCAATAAAACCCTATAAAAGTAAATAGTTTGTATGAAATATGTTTTTCGATCTTTACTACACATTTTAATATTCAAAATATGTACACAGTAATGAAATACTTCTTTGCATCAAATTTTAAGGAAAATTAAAAAATTTACATTTAATTCAAAATGGGTCGTTGCTGAAATTTTGAAAATGAAAACCTTAAAAAACATTTTTTTGGAATAAAATCTTGTAAAAAAAAATCTTTTTGTTACCAAATCTTGATTAAAAAATTTTTTTAGGACAAAATCTTGATTGAAATTAAGTTTATTTATTTAATTGAACTGAATTTTTTTCAAAAAATTGAAAGACACACAATACCAACTCTAAAAGTCCCTAATTCACAATTTTGCATATTTATATATATATTCTATAAAAGTCATGTACTCAGATTTTGTAACCAACTATAAAGTCGATAAATTATTTTTCTTACATAAGTACATAAATATATCTATTCAACAGCAAAACATTGAAAGTAGTTGAATTGATGCCCTTGCTAACGAAACACTCTGATTTTGTGACCAAACAATAAAATTTGTATTTTGTTTATATTTTTTTTTTAACTTTTCGTTTAACATTTTTCATAACCAATTTTTCAAAAAAACTGGAAAGAAATATTTAATTTCAAGATAAAATCCTAGATTTTGTCATTCAAGATTTGTTTTTTCAATATAACATCGTGCTTCCATTCAAAATATGTATGTACAACCAAAAAATTACATATTATAAATTATATCGATCTTTTTCAAATCGAAAAAAGTTATTTACATGGCGTAAGTTTACACTTAGTTGTAATTTTACGCAAAATAGATTGAAATAACTAGAATTCTGTCATACTCTTTTTATTTGACTATGATAGAAAATAATTGGTTATAGATAGAAGATTAATCCGAGATTCAAAAACTGTTCTACCATTAAAAACTCTTATTGGGCAAATCAATTTTGAATACATTGTGAATATCCAAAAATAAATCAATGATAAATATTTTTCTGTAATTTTTTTTATAATTCAAATTTAACTATTTACATTTTAGTGGGTTGTAATTAACGAAATAAATTGTTTTACTGACTTGTTCAGAACGTTTCATCACTTTAGTGACATAGTTAAAACCACATAGAACAATTTCGTATCAGTTCAAAGAACATATAATAACAAGAAGTCTCATCTGAATATTTTTTAATTTTTTAAACTTAGATGCGGACGGATAATAAAATGAAAGAAACACTAAGAAACGAAAATAAAAATTGAAAAGAGTAATTATAGTTTTGTTAAAAAAAAAATTAAAAAAAATACAACAGCATTCATTCAGTTCATCTATGTAGATATATTCCAATATTTTTTTTCAAATCAAAGGTTCAAAGTAAGAAATATAAAAATATACGATCTCCAATAAATAAATGCACGTGCATTATTTCTCTATATACATTTTTATTTGTATTGAAGTCTTTGAACACTACTAAATTGCATGTATTTAATTCTATCATTTAAAAAAAAAAATTAAAATTGAATTTTTCCTGCAAATCAATTAAATTTTCTAATTAATGTTTTTTTTTCAAATAAAATTCACTGGAAATAAAAAAAAATAATAATTTCGATCGATGCAATAAAATGAATGTTATATAATGTATAGCAATTAGTACCAAAAAACCATAATTAATTAATTTAGAATATAAAAAAAAAAACTAATTATAATAATGTGTCTATGTATATGTGTATGTATATTATTAATTTACAATGTTATTGCTTCATTCATTATTTTTACAACAGCTCTAGTAGCTTTAGTAGTAGCACTAACCTTTGCGAATGTAAAGATTTCTCACTTAGTATTCTAAGAGATGAAAGTTGCTGAAAACCAAAGAAAAAAAAAACGAAAATTGAAAAAAAAAAAAAATTAAATTATGATAAATGAGAACAGAAAATTATTAAAAAGAAAAATGTTAACAACTAAAATTAAAAAATAAAAACAAAAACGCATTCACTAAATTAATTAAGAAAATTAAGTGCAAAAATATTGAACTTTTTAACATTCAAAAAAATTTAATATATAAGTACATATTATATACATGTACTTTAATTTTTACACTCAGTTAAAATTAAAAGAATTATTAAATATAATACGATTTCTAAATATTTTTACAAACTCACTAAAAAAAAATATTTTCTAATTAAAATAGATTTGGTTCAACAAAAATTTAAATAATTAACTAGAATAATAAATAACAAATACTATTTTATACTATATTCAAAAAACAAATATGTATATTGTATTATAATGAAAAATGAAAATATACTTTTATTACAATTGTAAAATAATTACATAAATAATAATATATTTTAATTTAACGATCGACGGTGAAAATGGATGTGCATTTCTACCCTTAAAAATAAAATAAATGTAAATATTAGAAAATAGAGTCGTGACTCATGACTATCAAACCATTATTTTTTTTTTATGCTCCCCTACTTACTTGAGTATGGG
Organism: Argyra leucocephala; assembly: GCA_963942445.1. Taxonomy (NCBI): domain Eukaryota; kingdom Metazoa; phylum Arthropoda; class Insecta; order Diptera; family Dolichopodidae; genus Argyra; species Argyra leucocephala. The sequence continues at coordinate 30,917,936 of OZ012677.1, forward strand.
TTTTAAACATTGTTCTTACTGTCGTTCTGAGATTGTATTTCAGTTTCTTGTAATCACAAAGTTTTTCACAAAGTATATTATTATAGTCTATTGTTGCTAAATGATAGCAAAAGTCTCAAATTGTCAATAAACGAATCTTAAATTTTCAAATAAAATAAATGATCAATTCAGAAAGAAAGAAAATCAATTTTTGCAATATTTAGTTAGCCACCGCTACGTTTGAAGATTCTAAATTTTGAATTTTTAATTTAAATATTAAAGATTAGAAATAAAAATATTCCGTCATTATATTGAATTTAATTTAATATCAGAATTCCTAACTTAAAAATTATAAAAAAAAAATTTGTTTAAGATAATTGAGTTTAATTAACTTTTATTATGTTCAAAAATTTTTATAATTGTTCATTAATTTTTAATAAATGGTATGTACTGAAAAAAAAACGATAACACCAAAACCATAGCTTGTTTAAAAAAGAATGAAAGATATTTGTAATAGTTTTTAAAATCCAACACCGCACTGCTTCTAGTATATTTCGAAAATTCATGAATTGAATGAAATTAATAAAATTAGCAATTTGTCCCCATTAAATAGTAGTTCTTGAGTTGTATCAACATTATCAGAATGGACCTCATTGATCTATCGGTGAATTGCTGCTACACACACCAATCATAACATCATCAATTGATCAATGAGACAAAAAAATAATGTAAAATTGAAGCATATGATGTTTTTAGCATTTTTCCTCCTTGCTTCTTTCCTTTCCATCAAATTTTATTGAATAATGAAGAGTTTTTGTTTTTCAAATAGAATAAAATCATTAAAAAAATTACAATGGAGAAGAACCGTTTCAATATTTACACTTAAAATTTGTATACGTTCATTAAAATTAAAATTAGTCTTTCAGAAACCATCCCCCAGAACGATTTTAATGCTATAAGACTCTTGCGCACTCTTATAATAATATTATAAATACTCTTATAGAAATATTAGTGTTAATTTGAATGCTCCGCAATTGTTATCGCAATATTAATCACATTATTCCCATAAAAACATCATTTTAACACCTTTAGTGCTTATCGGGAGTTATATAGGAGTCTTATAGCACTAATTTTGTTTTTATAACAATAAAATGTTACGTGGACGATTATAGACACATTCCACTTGGAAACTTCACATTATTTTTGATTAAAAAAATAATTTTAACTTAAAACAGTTGAAACGAATTCATTTTCCTAATACGTATAGCTTTTATTGTTATCTAAGCTAAAAACTTCTAAATAAAAATGTTTGCAAATTGTAATGTAAAAATGCAAATTTTTATTTAATATAATTTCGTCTTTTATAATAATATAATTTCGATTAATATCAGCATTCCTCTAAACATATCAAGAAACACGAATAAAAACGAAGAACGCAAATGCGTTGTGCAACTCTGGAATATTTTTGAATATGAAATTGTTTATCAAAATTTTAATATAGACTTACTTCGCGCTTCAACATGTGATTACAGATAAAAAATAATTTTATTATACTGAGTAAATCAAAAATGTTATGACAAATTAGCTTAGCCAATACAATTATCTTTAGTGCTTTTATTTTAGTTCTAACTGGGCAGCTGTTTTTTGCATCTCTCCATGTGTCTAGAATGCCTTTGAGCTTCGCATCAAATAGATATTATACATTTTGCAGAGTTTTAATATAAATATGATATGATAATATTTTTTTTCTATTAATTAAAATGAAATGTTATATATAGACTAAATACGGCACTGCAATTTATGACCCAGAATGTAATATGTAATGTTAGACCTAGTAATAGGCCATTTGAGATATTTATCCTTATTTAATTTTACTTAAATTACCAAATTATACTCTTTTAAAATATTTTATGAATAATGAAATAAAATGCAATTATTAAACATTAATGACCAGAACAGGATTCGAACACTTTTAATTAGTGTTATTCGAGAGTGATCTCTTTAGGAATATTATTGTTGAATTAAATAAATGAATAAATATGACATCACCATTGCAACATATAGATTTCCAAATTTGACTTTTTTCGATTGATTTGCTTCCAACTAGATATTTGTTTTATTATTGTCTTTGTTGCATCTTATTAAGAGAGAAAAAAATAATAAACGCTAAAAATGGCTTTAGGACACAAGTATCTAAGTCAAAAAATGTTTACAGCTCAAAGTTATCAACTTCACATACTGGATGCATCTGTATTAATAACTAAATCAATTACTTGAACATCTTCTCATAAAACTCGTTTAAATCTTATAACTTTACTGAAAGTTGTATTTCCTCATTTGGGTATAATTTAAGTTTTAATAAAATGTGATTATGGACTCAAGTATCTTTGTTCTGAAACCATAAATTTATATATGAAAAATGGAAATCACGTAAACAATGAACTAGATATATGTATGTACATCAGTCAAGATGGTATTTATAAATCAAAACTAATAAACTGATTTGTATATGTATATATATGTATTGATGTATCGTACAGAAATTATTTTTTTGTGAAATTATGAGAAATTAAATTGTGAACAAATACTTTGATTAAATAATTAAATTTGAAATATACAAATTAAAAGAAGATTAATAAATGCTGAATAATCTTAAAATGAAAATTAGAGAGAAAAATAAATTAATATAGATAAAAAAAAAACCATAACAAATTGCATATAAGCTCAAAAGAAAAATACTGAAAATGATTTTTTTTTTTAATTTAAATTTTTTTGTTTTTAATTTATAAACCTTGGTCTTCTATCTGGTAAACGATTACTTCCAACTCTCTCACGAAATGGTGAATTTGTTAATCCCTAAATTAGGACAAAATTTTGAAAAATTATTTTCTCTTAATAATAAAAAAAATAAATTTAATTTTTTTTTTAAATTGATTCAAAATTAATTAACTAAGTTAATTTAAAACGGAAAACTTGTAATAAATCCAGATGATATCAAAAAAAAATTATTATTCTTTTTTTTTTTTTTTCTAATACAAAAGCATTATCTGATTTTCTTAATTTTAATAATATTGATGCATTAAGTAAAAAAAAGTTAAAGTAAGTAAAAGTATAAGTAATCAACCTGATTTGGCGGAGGTCTCGTTATAATGCTAGTACTGTGTCTTCTTCTAGTTAGATGCGATTGAGATGATGTACTTTCCTGTAATTAAACTTCATAATAGGCAAAGGTAACACAAACAAAAAAATCAAAAAAATAATAAACAAATAATAAAATAATAAAAAAAATATAGCAAAAACAACATTTTTTGGAAATTTAAATACAAACGTAATAAATATTAATTAAAATATCAAATAAAAAAAAAACTCATTTTATTAATATAAATATTTACATACGAAAATTATTAAATTAAAAATTAAAACAAAACATTAAAAATTTATTACTAAATTTTGAATTCAACTGCTTAAATAGTTGAATTTAATAGAATTTTATAATAATTAAGTTTTGTCATAAGAAAACGTTCAAAACAATACAAACTATTTAAAAAAAAAAATAAAAATAAAACAATTAAAAAACAACTTCATCAAAACATTTACCATTCTAAAATTAGATTTTAAACCTGCGTTTAATTATTTCAATATACAATTTATATTTTTTTTTATTTTTTAATTAAATTAATTATCTACAATTGATCTAAATTTTTTTTATTTATTAAAACAAATTGTAATTAACTATTGTGACACCCACATAAAAGCAGGTGTTATTAAATTTAATTTTAAATACATAAAATTGCAAAAATTGTCCAACAGATTATTTTTAAAGAATATTTTTTGTATGGCTATTTTTTTTCTAAATAATCATTTCAACATTTTTGCTCAATATATTCTAGTTTTGTAGGTAAATAATAAATCGAAGGTAATCGAAAATTGAATAAAAGTGATCTGCGCCCGGAAACAAATAAAAAAAATTATGATTATATTATAGAAAAATTAATACTTGAACGTACTTGAAATGCAATATGCCACCTCAACTGTATTTAATATTTTTATTTGTGTCAAATAATGTATGTATTAAATTAAATTATAAATTTAATCAAATAACTCTGAGATTGTAATTATAGTTATTAATAAGGAAAATTACAATAATATTAATTTACATAAAATTAAAATATTCAATTTAAAAATCTAAATTTTAATCTGATCATTATAATTTTATTTAGAAAATTTTCAATTTGGTTCTAAACATGTAAATAAAAGTATTATAATTTCAGAATGGTAAAATTTAATTAAAAAAACAAAAAAAATTAATATAAAACAAAAACTATTAAATATCTTACTCTTGTTTTACGACATTGTAATCTCTTTAATTTATTTAAATGGGCTTCTAAAAATTTTATAAATTCTTCAATTTGTTGTTTTGGATTCTCATTTGTTATTTCTGTATAAATATCACATTTCTGTGAGCCACCTTCTAATATTTTCTTCATAGCTAAATGTTCTTTGGGCAACAAATACATTCTATAACGCCAATATTTAAGTGCCTGTCAAATGAAAAAAAAACCATAATTTATTGTAAATTAAATCTAAGTAAAACGTAGTGAATTTCTATAATAATTTTTAATGAAAATTCAATTGTAATGTTCTTGGTCAGAGCCGCAGATAGGAAACTTTGTTTTTGTATTTTTTAGTTTTTATTTACTCAGTCTATCTCAAAATGAGCTTAGCAGCTCGTGTAAAATGTATGTAATAATTCATTATTTGTTTCGTTTTATTGAACGACATTAATAGATCACAAATATAAAAATGCTGCAAAATCTCGATAGGAAATCAAAACCGGATGTGGACAATTTTTGAATGAAACAATTTTTGAATTCGATTTCCCAATAAAAGTTATCCAATATAATGGAAATTTTTTAAGAACAATATTGTTTACTAGATATTATATTATAACTGGCAATTGAAACTCATGAGGATATTTAAAGGACTTGTTGGGATTATAAGACTACAAAAGTATTTATTTTTTTATGACATTAATGTTTCCTTTTTGGAATAGTAATGTAAATAGTTTAATGAACTAAATAAATAAAACATTAAATTATTTACAGTAAAATTTAAATGCAAGCAAATTTAAACCAATCTACTATCTAAACATATCAGTAGAGACAGTAAAATTATTTAGACTTCAAACTGAGCATTGCATGGAATATAATGCATACCTATACATATTCTATGAATAATTAGCTTCGTTTCACTTACGAAAGATCCTAGAATGCAAAAACTATTAGCTAAAAAAGAATTAGGTAAAAACTGAGATCCAAACATTATAAGAAAAAAATAACGTTTTTTTAAATTCTGAAAATTAACTACAAATAAGAATTTGAGTTTGAAGAACATTTCTACAAAAATTAAAATTAACATTAATAATATTAAAAAAAAAAAAAATAACTTACATCAAATAATTGATAATCTGTGTCTCCTCTTGTACATATATAATGATCCATAAAATTCCAATTGAAATTTTCTAATTTTTCTGTTGTAAAATTAACACCAGATATTTCGTACGTATCATGTTGCGGAGCATGAAAACGATATCGATAATCAACTTTAATTGGCGGGTATGGATGTCTGAAATTAAATTTATTTTAAAATTTTATATTTATTTATTATTCAAATTAATATAATCGAGCTTGTAACCAAATTTAATTTAAAAAAGAAAATTTTAAATTCCAAATCAGACACAGAGTATTTGTTTTTTTTGTTTTGTTATAATCGCTCAGACGATGGAATGTGATCGCTTTATTATAAGTTATAATGTAATCGGTATAGTAGCGCAGATAAAAGGATGTGAGATATTAGACACAAACGGCACTAGATAGAATATAACAGCAGTAGATTAATTAACTTTGTGTAAACTTAACGATTAAAGAAACTTTTATCCTCTGAAGAGTGAGGGGCAAAAAAAGACAATGGGATAAACATTATAGTTACTTTAGCAAAGCTTTATCATATTAAGAGTTCAAATGTTTTTTTTTATTCAATATTTTTTGTCATTACAAATACATTAATTAATTTTAAGTGTAGAAGCTTAACCTAATAGGTCCTGAAAAGGCTTTTTATTAATTACTAATTTAAATTTTGATTAGTACTCTATCTGAAAAATATGTTTATTCATATCTTCTCCAAGCATCATAGATTCGTTTTATTTATTTTTAGTCAAACAAACATAATATAATCATTATAATTAGCGAACGAGTTTAAAAGCACCAGCTTCAATGGAAATTGATTTTATCTTCAAAAACTTTAAAACGTGCGAGAACTCTATTATTTTTTTACTTTCCAAAGTAGTTAACGATTAGTGGGTTTCATAAATATTTTCGTATCAGTCACATGCAGTTCCGAAAAATCAAATTTTGAGAAATCTTAAATTCAATTAGATTCCGAATTTTTCAAACCTTAAGCTTCAAGATTTTGTACTTACCATATTTTCTGTCTCACATTTTATATTTTTGATATTAAAATTTTCGATCATCGTCATAATTGTGACTATTCCGCAACCCCATCAGTGGGATATCGTGTAGGTCGGACATAATTTTGATACATCTTGATTATGAATTTTAAATTGAATAGAACTTAGTACAAATAGATCTACATGGTGTAGTTAGTGGTTATGTCACTTGATTTGATGAGTTCATAATCATGATGTATGGACATTTAATTGAATTTGAAAATTTAAAAAAATATTGAAATTTTATAAAATTTGTTGATAATATTATTTGGTATCAACCCTAATCAAATGCTTATTAAGAAGGGTTAGAATTGTAGTATTTCACATTAGTTCATATACCAGAAAATTAATAAATACATAAATACCCCTCAAGCAGTACTCGTTTCACGTTATATAAATAAAACTACAATACGGTACTTAATGTACAAAATATTATTGTAGACCTAAGTTAAGTCTACAAACAATAGGAAGCTCCTCTCCGGGATAGAGGGAAACATCAAAGCGGATAAACTTGCTAAAAAAAAGTGCAAGAAACGATACACGCCATTAAAATAAATAAATGATGAAGTAGGAAAAAACCACCAAGCATAATGACTGGAAAAACTCGAAAAAGGACTATCCAGACGAAAAACTTCTGGTGAGTAGCGGATGCGGAAAAGACGAAAGTCATTTTGTCGCTGAATAGAGTTAAATTAAGCTTATATGTTGGCATATGTACAGGACACCTCATGCTAAGAGGATAAGTTGCAAGAATGGGCCTTATAGAAAACAACCTATGCAGAGGACGCAGATAAGAGATGGAAACGGTGCTTGACGTACTTTGTACATACTCAACGCAAAGAACAACGAGAAGAGCAAGCATTTTAGAAGATTAATACTGGAAAGACTTCTCGGAAGTGAAGAGAAAAAATCGACGAAAATCATTAGGTTTATTAAAGGAATTAGTTGGCGCGGCGATGGAGTCTGCTGAGAGGCAGAGATGAAATTGTTTAGTAGATGTACAACGGGTCGTAACGGGTTCTTGACCCTATCAACAACCAACAATAGAAATTAAAACAAAAAAATATCTTATAAATATTACAACTTTACCTTGGTCTATAACCAGTCACTGTAATAACAGATCCACTTAAAGATATTTTATGAAATATTCTACCAATTGATAATAAATATTCCATTGTTCTTTCAGTTGGTGCTTTCATTTTTAATACAGATGTTGTTAGAGTTTGTTTTTTACCACCACAACATGGTGCCTGTGGTGGACTTGTAATTTTATTATCTTCCAAAACAATTAATTGAAAACCTTGAGCCAAACGTTGTGATACAATTTCTTTGAAAACTTCTTCTGTTGTCAACGGTTTACGATAAACAGCACGACAATTTGCAAAATCAGCATTTACATCATCCGGTAATAATGTATAATCTGATATCACATAATCATTATCTAATGATCTTTTATCAGGAAAATAATCTGTTGTTATAGGTAAACAAGCTGGTATTGTTAAAGATTTCCAATCAACTCCTAATTAATTTTCAAATAAATAAAAATACAAATTCAAAAAAAAAAAGAAAAAAAGAAATTGAAAAAAAACATTAGATATTTAAATAATTTATATAAATTTAAATAAATTTAATATAAAATTTAAAGAACATACAAAATGATTTACGAATAAATAACAAAAACAAAAAAAAATAAAATAAAAATCATGCAAAACAAACACCCCAACAAAAAAAAACATGTTAATAGATTGAAAATATTTTGGAGAAGTTGGAAAATTTTAAAATATATATGTATAAGTAGATGTAGGCTATTATGTACAAAAAATTTAAAATTTATAATTTTATTTGAATTTTTTATTTACAATCAATTTTTTTAATTTTACACTCAATATTATTTGATATATTAAATTAACATCTCTATCATAATAGACTAAAAAAAAATACGGTTGTCGTATGTGGCGACAAATACAAGATTTTGGTATCATATTAGACCTTTTTTCGAATAATTTCGCCTCGGCAAAAATCTAGTACGAAAATTTTGAGATTACATGAGAAAATTAACGTATTTTCAATCGTGTTCAATTATTAGGCGACACTTTTTAAAGTTTTTAAATAATTTTGTGCTAGTATTAAAAAATAAAAGTTGTATTATGCAAAAATAAATTGTTGTTAAGTTTTGTAAATAAAAATTAAAATATTAAAATTGTTGTTTGTTGTTGTACCTAAAATACAAAAAAAAAATTTGGAAAATAATAAAACTTGAATCTCTATAAATAAATAAATAGAATTATGTAAATATGTATATTGTTAAATTTTTAATTTTATTTCACTTTTTAATGTTTTAATTTTATTAGCTTGATTTGTAAAATTTAAAAATTGCAATCCAGAATGTAAACAAATACCGAATAAAGAAACTAAAATTTAAAAATTTGTACTAAATTGTATTAATAAAAAAGTACTGCCGTAAGTAAATTTATTCATAGTATCTTAAGTTTATTAGGATACCAATTTCATACTCAAGTGACACGATTTTATTCATGTGAATCGCATCGCCTAGTCTATTATGATGGAAGTAAAAGTCTTCTCCATGTTCAGAACAAAATTTTTTATTTTTAAATAAGCTTTTTAGTACAAGTTAATTTAATTATTCGTTAAATTGTAAAATACAAACAATAATTAGAGACCACAAATACTACTAAAATTTTCTTTTTAATTAAAATTCAAAAGTTTTAAAATAACTTTGATTTTTATTTAAAAAATTTCAAATATACTTATAGATACATATGTATATGTATGTAACTATTTTAAGATTAAAATATTGACTCTTAAAAATTTACGAAAATGTTATAAAAGTTTTGAAAATAGAAATAAAAATGTATGCCTTGCTATATGCTTTTGTTTAGATTTAGACATTCATTATTAGGTCATATTTTTCAATGAGATTTTGGTTCACTAACGGTTGCCGAAATGATTTTTTTTCTTTTTTAAAGGTTGAATCAGAAATATCAGTTAACAACCATGTAATTTTAACTATCATTTCAGGTTAGCTACCATTCAAATATTAAATTTCCACTATTTTATCCTCTTAAATTTATGTAAATCTGTATTTTTCTGAATGACCTAATTCGAACAGAATACAATAATGAAATTAGTATTATACTAATTTAATTCAAAGATGCAAGGTAGATGTGAAGAATGTAATTCACAAAGCAACAAAAAAGTTAAAATAAAACAAAATTTAATTTGACGCGTACCCTGGAAATATTCTTTATTAATTTGATCAATGGATATGGAAACAATACTGAAATTTCATATGAAAAATCGAAAGACTTAAGTAAGAAACTTGAACAAAAATAAAACATTTAATTTCTTTCTACGATAGGAAATCTGCCATGTAAACTAGTTAATAAAACATGTGTTGAAAAATACACCCATCATTCATCATGTGGTACCACAATTAACCTTTATAGTCTAAATAAACACGTACCTACGTAACATAACAATTTCCACATTTTCAATATACAAAATTCATGGACTATATTTGTTTGGTAAATGCAAATAAATTAATGGCTGAAAATTTGATTTTTTGATACTCTTAAACAGGGACCCAAAATTACTGTTAAATTATTTCCGAAAAATGTATGTATGTGTTTTATAGAAGCTCTTGAATAAAATTATACTAAGATTTAAAACTTTCAATTGTTTTTAACAAATCTGAAAAAAAATGTTAAAAAGAAATTAAAAATGGTAAAAATTTCTGAATAACAGTTTTTTTTCAGCTTTTTGATATAAAAATTAAAAATATCGATTATTAAAAAGTTTTGGTAACTTCAAAGTACCATTTATCACTTGTTTAATGGTTAGTAGATATCTGAGATCTCAAATATCCTTGTTTTGGGTGAACATAAATCCCTAAAACTTATTCTTTCGTAAATTTTCACGTAAATGTGATTTTTTAAATAGCTTCAAAACTAAAAAATTATTCTTAATTCAATCGAAAAAAACTACACATTAAGAGTTAATATTTTTATAAACTAAATGTAAACTCGCTAAAATATAAAATTTGTATTACAATTCTTTGTACAATTTTTTGAAAAAATATTGTTGGCTCCATTATTTATTTTTTATTTTGATAAACAATCAAAATGTCAAACTTAACTATGATTTGTATAATGCGAACACTTTATTTCAGCCATAATTAACAAACGTAATTTAAACACAATGCGAACATGCTATAACTGGAATAATCGAAAAAATAAAAATTGTAAACACTTGGAAAGTAGCAGAGGTGATAATGATATTAAAACCAGGAAAACTGGCAACTGAAACCATAAAAGACAATATCGTTATTATATTACCAGTAATATCAAAATTATTTGAAAAGCTTCTTCTTAAGGCTACGTAGGCTGTTAGTATGCTGTGCAAAAATTTAACATTATTTCATGTAATTTGTTGTTGTAGAAAAATGATAGCAAAAATTTTGCTTCAAATTTTGCTCTGTATAGTACGCTGTTAATATGCTGAGCAAAAAAAATGAAGTTCTTGATTTGACCTCCAAATAACTTAAAAATTTTTGCTCCTCATTTATATATCCGGGTATATAAAATTTTTTTTGCTCGGCAAAATTTTAACATTAGACAATAAGCAACGTTTGATCTAGTAAAATAAAGTGAATAATCAATGTACACATAGTAAAATAAAATAAATCTAAGTAAAATAAAGTAAATCTTAAAAAATAGTATTGAAAAATATTATTTTAAAGGTTCCATTTTTAAATAATATTTTTCAAGGTTCACTTTATTTTATTTACGGTTTATTTTTTTTTAAATAGTTTATTTAAGATAATAGATAAATTAAATTATACTAATAGGTTTATTTAATATAAATTGTTAGATTTTATTTTAACACGTTGTTGATTGTCAAATAAAATATTTCAGATCTCAGATCAAATAATGCCACCTGTTATTGATTAAACGAATTTGATAAAATTTTGCTACCGAATTTGCAGTAGTTTTTGTATTCATTTTTTGGCAGGCAAAAATTTTTAGCAGCATACTTAGCTTAAGAGATTAAAACCAATATGAGAAAGCAAAAATTTAATACCAAGTTACCAATTTTGTTTTAGAGCAAAACATTAATTAATAGATTTAGGTACACCGTATCACAAACATCAAAGAAAAAACGTTAGAAGGTGACAAAGTCTGCTCAATCCTATCTTTCGATGTCTATCAAGCCTTTGACAAGGCTTGGCATGAGAACCTTATAAAAAAATTAAACAAACTTTTACCTAAACAACTGGTACAGTTATTAGAACACTATATCTCAAATAGGTTATTTCGTATAATGCAAGAAGAAGAATATTTGTAATTGAAAGAAATAAAAGCAGAAGCCCCACAAGGCAATGTTCTGGATCCTGTACTTAATTTATTACAAACGTGTGACCTTTCTAAATTGCAGAACGCAATTCTGACTGTAGAGAAAGATATAAACGAAGTGTCAAATAATCTTCAAAGGCAAATTGATAGAGTCATGAATGGATAAAGGACATGGCGTATAAAAATCATGTTCACATTAATGGTAAAACTAAAAGGTTAGAGTGATGAGAGATCACAGTGATGTGAGAGATCACAATGAAGACAATTCAGTTCACATTAATAGTAAAGCTATAAGATTAGAGAACACAGTCAAGTATCTATGAAATATCATAAATTGTATTGGCTTATACAAAAAAATTCACGCTTGTCAATACAAAATAAAATATTGATTCAAGTGTTAAAACCGGTTTGGATATATGGTATCAATATGGGCATGCGCGGCTAAAACCCTTATTGAATTCATTCAAAAATTCCAAAACAAGGTACTAAGGAATATGGTCAATGCTCCCAGATATAGCAGAAATAGCGACATGCACCGAGATCTACACATCGACCAGGTGTCTGCAGTAATTAAAAAAATTGCAATCAGACATAAAGCAAGATTACTCCAATACTTCAACACCGAGGCGCTACAGCTCTTGGAGATCACCAACTTGGCACGAAGGCTGAAAAGAGTAAAATGCTTCAAATTGGTGCCATAAAAACAGGACGAATTATTAAATATTGTAAAATAAATATGGAAACCTTAGACATTTATTTTTTTTACAAAACTGGTGTTAAATTAATGGCTGGTCCACAAGACCAGTTTTATTAAAATAATACAGAGGAAAACAAATTTAATACAAAAATTTGAATAATTTTTTTTTTTACACACTACCCAATACACTATTAACGGATTCCTTTACACAAAATTATTGTAAACAGAAAAGTATTAGGAAGGAAATAGGATGATAGAGGAGAATTGGTAGGAAAGTGGGAGACGAACCTGAACAGGTCGAACAGGAAACATTTCTATGGGAGAGGGAAGATAAGATCAAAATTAAGCTTTAAACACAATATCTACCATTGTACTCAGTGACTAGATAGGAAGTGATAAGGTTCTAAAGTAAATGTTATCAAACTTTAATAAATAAAATATCGATAAAAAAAAAACAATCATTGTGTACATCAAATTGTAAAAAATAAAATTAAATATAAAAAAATAGCTATTTGGAGTTAATTAGAGTACAATTTACATTTAATAAGGACTTATAAATAAAATTTACATATAGGTATCTAAGCACTAAAAAAATTTAATTCAATAATATCAGTATAAGTAAATTAAATTTTGGAATGAACAAAAAATTAAATTTAATTAAATTAAATTTATTTCATTTTTATTTAAAAACAATAAAGAAAATTTCCAGATTTATTATTTCAGCAATTTTAAAACAAAAAAAAATCTTTATTTAATGAAATGTTGTTAAATACAAAAATCAATTAACAAAAATGTTTACAATTTAACATAATTTTATAAAAACAAATAAATATTTTTAATATAATTTAGCAAATATAAATTATACAAAATTATATTTAATCAATATATTATGTAAATATAATATAAAATAGTGCCCCTTATCCAATCAACGTGCTACATAATAAATTTTAGTGCACATATTAAGCAAAATTTAAATATTAAGTGCTTCACTAACAAAATAAGACACAATAATAGAGAAATATTCGAATACATGAGGGGAAAACTCATGTTTTATGAAACAACTAGCAGAGAATGTAAATATAAAATTGAAGAATAAATCGTTAATTCTTGGCAAATTTATTCGGCCAAATGAAATAATAAAAATCTGATTGTCAGTCACTAACCAAGATGTACAACATTTTCATTACAATCGAAACATCCAACCTATTTTCATGTCAATGTTGTTAATTTTAATCACTGTCTATAAAAAAATATGTAATTATTTAGCTTAACTTAAATCAAATTTGTTATAATATATTTTATCGAAATTGTTGTGAACTTCAGGTGCTTGATAATGGTGTCTGCTAATAATTGAAATCGATAACGATATGATTAAATACATATTTTGGTGAAATACGAGTATCAATTATTTTATTATTTATCAACATCACATCTTAGGTGGGTAAGTAAATACAAGTGGCTGCGAAAGTTGATAGACTTAGACCAAAGAAATTATTGATATCACATTATATTACATATTTAATTATGATACCACAGAAAAACCACAAAATATCTTAGGAGTACGCAAAATAGTTGTAAACAAAAAAATGCTGTCATCCTATATAACAACAAAGTTTAATCGAATTTGTTCAAAAAATTAGAACAATCTGGATGTATGTATCAACTACATCTAAAACCACTGATTTTGAGGTTACATTTCAAAATAGTTTTTAAATCAATTCCAATTTGTAATCTTAATACCGTAAAAATAATACCGTAAGAATGAAACATCCATCCATAGGAGAAGAAATATGAAAAAACAACATTAAAATTATTCTACAATATATGAAGTTTGAATTAAACGATGTGTGAAGTTGATAACGGTATAAATGAAATGAAAATTTTTTTAGAATTTTTTTTTTTTTCTTTTTTATAAAAACTTGTTTATATGAACTTGTATTTGACTTCGTCGAGTACAAAACACTTTTAGAAATGTTTTTTTAAAAAACTGAAATGTCTTGACTGTTGGGGTATAATCAAATGAATTCTCAAATAATTTACAATGTTAATATAGAACCAGGTATGCAATTTTGTCAGCTTGCAAAAATTATTTTTAATTTTTTAGGTAAATTAAAAATTTAAAAACAAAAATCTGGGAAAAAACAATGTGACACAACTGAATTCTATTACACAATAAAAACTTTCTCCGAAATAAAAGATTTCAAAACTTTTTCAAATAAGAAAAGTAAAAAAAATTCTAATACATAATTCAAAAAAATTTTAAGACAAACACCGAAAACTTATTTCTAACAGAGCACAATATGAAATTAATGTATTATACTAGCTTAATTTAATTCAAAGAGGCAAGATAGGAGGGCAAAAATCGAAAGACTTAAGTAAGAAACTTGAAAAAAAAATAAAATATTTAATTTCTTTTTACGATATGAAATTCTGCCATGTAAACTAGTTAACAAAACATATGACATCACTGAAAGCACCACGATATCTTGAAAAATAAAATCTTGAACAAAAATCTTGAATAATAAAATCTCGAAAGAAATTTTGAATTATAGGAAATATTAAAAATAAAAATCTTGAAAAAATATTTTCTTTTCCACTTCTTAAAGTAATTATTAAAAATATTTATTTTACATATGTAGGTCTACTATGGAAGTCGGTAAATCAATTAGCAATCCTGTTTTAACAAAATTTGATTTAAAAATAAAGTTTGTTATAATTTGGTTTGTTTTTTATTTACTTTTTTGGTCAAATCGAATATGAAGGAAAAAATCAGTTAATTGAAAGAAAACAAAAAGAATGTACAAGTGCATAAAAATGTGTACAAGATTTCCTAAAATTAAATAAACAATAATCTCACAGATAAGTAATATTTAAAAATAAATATTTTGATTCAATATGAATTTAATAAATTTTATTTTAAATTAATACTGTTTGTTTGTGATAATATCATCATCATCAGGAGGTATAATCATTGGTACTGTTGACCACAAGGTCACATATTATGCAAAAAACTTGTATATTTAATTTTTTGATTTAAATTCACTGATTTATACTTAAAATTTTGTATTAAAGTTTTTAGTACAGATCAAAATTTACAATAATCACTTTTGCGTCACTCACTTTTTTTTAAATAAATTTGTAAAACAATTTATATGAGCAGAAAAATGTCTGTCTACAAATATTTATGTCTGCTACAGTTTGTATTATGATTTATTGGTTATATTCAAATTTAACTAAAATATTTTAAATTGAATAATTTGTCGTCGTCAGGTTTCCGTCTAATAATTATTTTAATATTTGATTGCAAGATTTCGATATACTTCCTTCCTTCCATTTAGTCGCAAACATTGATGAAAGAAGTATGTTATCGATATATGCAATCAATATTAAAATAATGATTAGTAAACGAAAACCATGTTTATGGTTTTGTTCATCATATCATAACACTACAAGATGTGCACTTGCAAGATGTTATTACATACATCTGTGAGTTATAAAATTTTTTCCTTCGATTTATTTTCATCCA
This sequence comes from Argyra leucocephala, assembly GCA_963942445.1. Lineage (NCBI taxonomy): Eukaryota > Metazoa > Arthropoda > Insecta > Diptera > Dolichopodidae > Argyra > Argyra leucocephala. The sequence goes on from OZ012677.1 coordinate 30,934,015, forward strand.
ATTAGTTTGATATTTGTATCATGATTTTTACCAGACTTAAATTGATTATTGGATCTCACAACACAAAAATTAATGATGAAGCTTCAATTTTTTATTAAATCAATAAACAAAAATAGTTTATATACATATGCATTGTATAGTTTTTATGTACACAACTTTTAAGGTAAATTTTGAATGAATTGGGGATAGAAATAAATTTTGTAAATTGATTTTAAATTGTGAATTTTTTTTAAGAAAGCAAAATTTACAGCAAAAATTTAAAAATCAACGAACCGGGAAATCTTCTAGGTACTCGAAAACAAATATTGGACTTTTTTTATAAAAAAAAACACTATAATAGTCTGCAACAGTAGAACAAAAGAACTCACATTTTTAGCTACATATTTAAATATTGAAGAACTAAGGAAAATAAGATTAAATTAAATTAAATAAAAATAAAGTGTAAATTATCAATATTGTGAATGGTATATTAATTATAACAGAGTTTTAAAATATCGATCGATTTAATTATTAATTCACCACCACTACTATAAAAGATTTTTAGAAAAACAAAAATGAATAGATTATCGGACTGAAGTGGGTCAGAAAAAACCTTTAATTTGAACAAAAAAATTTTAAAGTAATCTGTGCTTAAACGAAATAACCAATAAAAAATAGAATAAATTTTTAAAATAAAAATAGACTTAAAAATAATAGTTCTATTCTTGAAAATACTAAAAAAAAAAATGTACATTAGATCTAAGACTGATTTATTTATATTTAAAAATAAAATTCCGATGTATAGAACCTTCTACAATAAAAGTAAATTTTCTACTAAAAACTAAAGAAGATCTAAAATTTAAGATAAAAAAAAAACAACTCAGATTTTTTAATAAAATATTTTTCAAAAACTTTTAAAAGAAAAAATAAAAGAAATGTGCATATTTGAAGTAAAATTAAAAAAAAAAAATAATTTTTTTTAAGGTGAATAAGATTAATATCAGCTTTTTTTATAATTTTTTTTTTTTTTTTGTTCTAAATTAATTCAGATTTCATTATAAAATTTGAATCCAACCTATGATTACTTCTCCTTTAGCCTTCGATAGTTCCACTCTTTTAGAAGATTCATCTTGTAGAATCTTTTTATTATGCTTTTGGCCGATTACTTTTAAAACATCCAAGCAAATCAAGAGACATTAATTGAAATTTTTAAATAGAAAAATTTTACATTCAGTATATAGTTTTTTTTTTTTTTTTTTTTTTTTTTTTTTTTTTTTTTTTTTTTTTAACATAAAATCGTAAATGAAAATAATTATTTACATAAAAAAAATTATGTAATAAATTGTATTTGGAATTAATGAATTAATAAATTATTTTTTTTTTTTTCATAAATATATTTAAAAATTAAAATACCTGTTGTTAAAGCTGGAGTCCATTCTTGTTCACCAGTTGCACCCCATAAATAAGTTAGTGTTTTCGATGATGTTGAATTTGTTTGAGTGTGTATATTACTACATGTATTTATATTACTAATTTTTCTTCGTAAACCTATTCATAAAAATGAAAAAAATATTTTGATTTATTATTTAAAAATAGATGTATAATAATGTACATACTATCATTTAATGAGTCCTCTGTACAATTCGAAGTACATGTTGGTGTATGCTCATATTCAGATAAATTAAATCCAGAACTAATTGATTTTGAATCAGAATTCTGTTGAAAATTATTAGCTGCTGGTATAGCTTGATAATGATGTTGTTGTATTAAAACACCAGTTGGACCCTAACATACCAAAAAAACCTTGTTTAACTTAAGAATAAATAAATATAAAATTATTTACTTTAGGAAAAATATGAGTCCATCTTCTTCGATTTGATGTCAATTTAATAGTGACATGAGATGGATCAAATGGATTAATTAAGGCACGTCCCGGTCTTATAATTGGATTTTTACTAGCTATTATAGTTCTACGAACATTTTTCTCCGAAACCAATGATTCAGATAAATTTGTTGAATCTACTAATGTTGATAAGACTCCAGACACACCAAAATGTATATCAGGATCTGACATTTTTCGTCTTAAAGCTGAAAATCTTGGTGTTGTAGAATTATCCCAATCATGTGATGATGTTGTTTCTAAACTTGGTACTGATGTTTTCTTAGCTCGTATTATTCTTTGGAGGGAACTAAAATTGTAATTGAATTGTTTTTTAAAATAGATACGTACATAATATTAATACACAAAAGAAAATCATGTATTTTATTTACCAAGTGCCTTGAGCTGGTGGTAATTGAAATATTTGAGCATCATATGCATCATAATCGAATAAAGAATTATGAATGTATTCTGATTGATTACAACTTAAAAATTTTATTTTTGAATTTTCCTAAAATTAAATTTATATTTTGATTATTTCTTATTTGATTGGTATTAATTTTATTTTTTGTTTTATCTTACTTTGTCATCTCCATTACCATTAGTTGGTACAAGAGGTGGCAATTTAATTCTCGGAATAAATGTTGAATATGCAACTTTTTTATTAGTTGAATAAAAACTTAAATTTATCCAATGTGGTAATGAATAGTCATCAGCTGCTAAATTAGTTTCTTTATTATGAAATTTTAAAAGAGGAACGGCATGTAAAGGTTGTTCTCCAACACAAACTAAATCACTTCCAACACCATTGTCAATAACCTAAAAGTTTATAATTTTAATTTATTAAAAATAAAGATAAACAAAAAAATCAATCTTAAGATTAGAACGATTTAAGGTAAAAAATTTCTACTTACTCTTTGTTTTGTTATATTTGTCAATTCTCTATCAACTTCAAAAACTCCAACACCAGGTGTTATAACAACTGATAATTGACCGGTTCTATCAAAACTTCTATCTAAATAGTGTTTTTCAAAGGCATTTAATGAAATATTCAAAACTTCTAAAAAGTTTCCTTGTGCTGCAGTTGAATTTATTGCTGGTGGGACATATACATGTTCACGATCATGATAACGTAAAACACTTGCCTGATAAGATGTAAATAATTTTCGTAATTGTACTAAAACTGTATTCCAATCATCATTTCTTTCATTTTGATTTGCAACACGATAAAAATCTTCATAAAATCTTCCTTTATAATCTTTTTGTAAACAATCTCTCATATGATCTGGAAATTCTTCTAAAGTTTTTGCTGTATAAAATGTTCTTGAAAATAAAACAATAGTAACTTCATGATTTGATCCTAATTTTTTCCATTTCATAAATAAATCACTTAAAAAACCATTAACAGCCTTTTCGAAATACAAATCACCATGTATATCAAAATCCCACATTTCAGAAGACATTTGTATAAATAAATAAACACAAGATGTACTGCTTCGGAATACAACTTTTGTATCTTCAGTTATAACACCACATGAAACACGTTCACCTTGAGACCACATTTCGTATACTTGACAACGAATACAACCATCACAGAATTCAATTTTTTTATTTATATAGATGCAAGTGTTCATCTAAAATACAAAATTTAATTAAATAAATTTATTTTAATAAAATAATTTATTAAATTTACTAAATAAGTTTTCAATCTCCACATTTCAGATCTTCCCATATATTGATCTTTAAATGTAATTTCAACTGAATCCAAAGCAACCGCTGACGGATTAACAATTCTCATTATAACATCAGAAAATGTTTTCAAGTTAAAAGCTTGAGCAACAGTTGATTCGATACTAATAGATTCTTCACGACTCTTAATATCATCATTTAAACATGTAATTTGTAAAAGTAATCGTGAACCTTCATCTTCTGGATGATATACTTCAACAACATCTCCTATTTTTGCTTCCGGCAAATGCTTTGGATTCAAAACTAAATCTGCGGCTAAAGTTTTAAAATAAATTACAAGTTTTTTATAAAATCCATACATATTAATATTTAAATATACTTACAGCTAAATGATTTTTGATGCACATATAATTTATACAACTTCATGGTTTCTTAAAAATTTCGCTAAAAATAGATATACAATTTTATATAATTAAATTAATTTGGAAATTTTAAATTTTAATAAATAATTAAATGTTCCATCAAAGGCAATGTGTGATATAAAAATATTTAGAGATAATAACAAATATGTATAAATAAATGTCCATATATATATCTAGAATATTTATTTATTTATATATTTATTTATATATTTAGAATATTTATTTATCAATTATGTACGAATGTTAAATGTGTACATAAACAACAAAATGAATGCATTTCAGTTCATTGAACCCAAATATCAATCAATTTATCTAATTACGGTAATTAATTTTCGGAACATTATAAAGCAAACCTAAATTATCTAAAAACTTTTAGCATCACTCTATTAAAAATTAAAATATATTTATCAATTAAAATAAAATTTCGTAATAACAAACTTGATTACATTTTGCAATTTTACAACCATCTGAGAATACAAATTTCTTCAAAAATTATATTTTTTAATAATTGTAATATTTATTGATTATTGAATTTTAAACAATAATTGTTAAATGTTTTCCATGTTAAACAAATATTTGTAATTTAAAATTATTATAATTAATAGACAATTTTTGTAAACAATTTATGCTTTATTTATTTACAAAATTTGTAAGAATTTTTTTCTCCAAATAAAATTATAAAAGTAATGAAATGTCAAGTCAAAGTCATATGTTCATATTTTCGCCGCAAATATCATTCGCCGCAATTTTTATAAAAAAAAAGAGTCAAAATAATAAATAATTGAAATCCAGATATTTTTCTAATAAAACCAAAACCAAAAAATAATTCAGTTAGCCTGGATAAAGGCTATAATAACTATTTCGTTTATAAAATATAACAATTTAAAAAAATGTTTTAATTGTGATTTTTGGCAATTTTCAATTCAATTTTGATTCTATTATATCACAGAGTGCTCTGCAAGCAGTAAATTTAGTTTATTCTCAAACAGCTGGTTTTTATTTATTAAATTTCTTTAATTTGCTTACTGAATTTTTGGAACCTGCTAAATGATATCGCTATCGGCTTTTGACTCAAATTTATTTGAAAATAAACAAACTTGAATGTGAAATTATAATATTAAATTTAAATGATTTAAAATGGTTAAATGTCCCGGATTATATTGTGGGAGAATATTATTCGAAAACCAAACATGGAGTGAATGTGGTGCTTGCCCTCGAGGCTTTAGAGTAGAAAATTTAGATACGAATAGTAAATGTACAGAATGTTTTCAATCACCAAGTTCATATGATTGGCTATATTTGGGTATATTAAAATTTCTTTCAGTTTTTATTTTAAATCACAAATTTTTATTATTTTAGGCTTTATGACTTTTTTACCACTTATAATGCATTGGTTTTTTATTGATATGGCTGCTAAAGAAAGATCGTAAAAAAATGATTTTCTACTAAATATAAAATTTTTCTACAACTATTTTTTTTTTCTTTTTCAGATTTACTAAAGAACAAGTTATTTTATATGTTAGCGCCTTTATTGAAGTAACAATATCAGCTATAATAGCAATTTTAGTTATGGAGCCTGTTATGTCATTCAATTTGTATTCCTGTGGTGTTAATAAATTATCAGATTGGTATACACTTTTTCATAATCCAGCACCAGATTATAGAGATCGATTACATTGTACACAAGAAGCTGTTTATCCATTGTAATTTTTTACATTAAAAATATTTTTGAAAAAATCTTAATTAAAATATTTCTTTTAGGCAAACTATCGTCTTAGTTTTTTACTTGTTATGTCTTCTGTTAATGGTTTTATTTCGTCCATTATTAAATAGAAAATTTTTAAAAGCTGGAAAATCGGCAGTATATTGTGCATTGTATTTCTTTCCAATTTTAACTTTATTACATGCAATAGCAGGTGGATTAATTTGTAAGAAAAATATTTGTACATATTAAGTACATTTGTTTGTTAATTAAATTTTTTATTTTAGATTATGCTTTCCCATATCTAAGTATAGTAATTTCTATGGTATCAAATGCTTGTCATTATTCAATGAAAATTGATCAATCTATGAAATCGTTATTGAAAACTTCATTAATGGAAGTTAAAAATGCTGTCATAATTGGTTGGTATTTGAAAATAGAATAGAAATTAAATTAAATAACAAAATTATATTAAATTTATTATTTTTAGTTGGTCACTGGTTAATTTTAGCTTATGGCATAGTATCTTTACGACAACATTATGCATTATTAGCTCTTGTACCATTTCCATCAATATTTTATATAATAACCGTAAAATTTACCGATCCTTCGGAATTTCGTGAACGAGATGAAAGAGCTAATTAAAAGCGAATATAAATAATAAGAATGTGATTAATAAAATAAGTTTTTAAATTATATTAATGAACATTTTCAATATTTTAATTTTTTTTTTTTTAAGTTTTATTAGTGTTCATAAACATGATTTACATACATATATTGATTACAATAAATATAACTAAAACTCTTAAGTTGTAAGCTCTTCAAATTATTCTTCTAGAAATTATAATCATTTTTGTTCTAAATTTTAAGTATTTATTATACATAAGAAAATTTATATTTCATCATAAAACCAAGCATTATTTCAAAAAAATATAAATTATTATTACATAAAAATTAACAATTTCAATTGCATTATTTAAATAAAATCTTTCAAAACATATAAACGCTCAACCTGAATAACGTTACCATCTTTTTACGAGAAACAATTTCTTCGTTTCTAATTTTACAACATTCTTATTCTCAGCTTCATTTGTTTTTTTTTTTTTTTGATAATTTATAGTTAGTAAATTTTATAACTAGGTACACCACTTTGTCAATTAAACCACAATATATTAAAAATATCATTAAATTATACTGTTACCTCCTGCAACTCAATTGAGATTCCCAAGATTTTGTGACATAGTCGTCGATCTCATGTGTATTTTCTAGGGAGTGCAATACCGGATAACCGATAAATGGTTACAAAAATAACTTACCGGTAAATTTTACTCCTTTTACCGGTATTTCCGACAATTTATTGATAATGGTCAGAAAAAGTCTCATCGATCTAAATAGTACAATAAACTTTAAATAGGATCTAATATAATCGCAGCATTACAAACTATTGGCTGTCGAATTACTTTGTTGGGAAGACGCAAATTTATTAAAGTTTGACTTGATGAAGTTAAAATTTATGTTGAATGAGCTCTCAAAACAAAAACAAAATTGGTTAAGCAATAAATTTAAATATGAATTAATAAATCAAATAATTCAAAGAAAAACCAATTTTGCATATGATGTTCTGCAATTTCTGTTCGACACAGACAAAGTTTTATCCAATTCTAACAGTTATGGCAGTTTAAACATTTTTAACATTACAGCTACAATTACAAAATTAATTTGATAGAACGCCTTCATAGTTTTGACGATTTAAAGGTAATTGAAACTGATGAACCATGATGAACTTACTTTAATTGAAGGAGATTCAGAAAGGGAGATTCCAACCAAGGTCCAACATATCAGGTAATTTCTTTATTTGCATAATTAAATTTTTTTTTCTCTGCTCTCCATCAGTCTTATTTTTTTTGTGCTTTCTTGAAATTGAGTTCCTCTTTTAACTCTACATATAATTTCAATAATCGGTCCATATCATAAATTTAAATAAAATTAAATATCTATGCACATTAAATTAAAACATGGATTCATAACTATGTAAGTATGTAAAACGTATGTATACCCAGTCGGAAATTTCACTCGTTCCGAAGTCATTCTTCAAGCATGACATTTTCACCATGACTTACTTCTTTTTTCCCATTGCGATTTCATGTTACTTTTATTAACGAATGTCATAGGGTGTAAGTAGTCCCTTATACATTACAATTTCATGCACAAGAAAGTACTTCTATACATATGTACATAGATGAAAATGTAATGTATAAAGAAGCACTTGCATATGATAAATATGTACACAGTACACATAGGTTCATGCATATAGGGTAAAAGCACTAGTATCCGAACAGTTAACATATTTTTCAACTTCAGCTTTATTTTATTTTTTTACTATAAAGGTTAGGACAAATATTGGAAATGATTTTAAAATTGAAGATTGTTTTTAATAATATTAAATACTGCTTAAAAATAATTAAATATATATTTTTAATTATAAATTATGTTTTTTTTTAATATTTACTATAAGCACCACTCAAGGGTTGCCAGAATATTTCTTTTAAAGAGAACATGTACTCTTTTTTGAACACGATATTTTTGTTCACTCTCTTTCTTCGTTCGGATCTTTTGTATATTGTATCTTTTTTTGCTCTCTTTTTCTCTTAAACTGAATTTATCTTATTTTTGTAAAGAAAAAGAGCAAAAATGTCAAAAATCTAGGTTTAAAAAAATATTTCCTCTGATGAATTTAAAGAAAAACCTTTAAATCTGAAATTAATTAAATATTTCAAAGGCAAGAATGTAGAATTCGTCTAAATATAGACAGTGTTAGATCGTCACATGCAATTATGTATAAATATACAAACTGCAAAGAATTTTACAATAAAATAAAATGTGGTAATAAATTTATAATAGAAGTAATGAGCTCAAATCAAACGACAAATTATGAAACAGAGACTTTTAAAATTGAAATATTGTGATTTGTTGCTGAAATAAATTTATATTATGTTTAATATAAAGTATATTATATTAATATAAAACATAATTAATTTATATAAAATATTTTTAATGTTATGTGTTCTGGTTTTATGTAGAAAAAAACTGATGAAATAAAGTCTTATTTATTAATTTATTTTAACAGTTGATTCTACAGATAAATCTGCAGGTTAGCTTTATAGGTCCTTTTCCCTTTCGAAATGTGTGCCTTTTTTTATTAAATTATATTAATTATTTGGTGTATATTTTTTTGTATACATATATATTTTAATTTTATATTATACCCTTCTCTTTTTGTCCTCTTCTTTTTTCGAAAAAACTCTCTTTTTAAACTTTCCTCTTCTGGCGACCCTTGCACCAGTATCCGAACAGTAGAATTCAATTTGCGAACATTTTTATTCTAGTGTCCGAACACAGACTATTTCAAAAAATACGTGAATTAGTAAATTAGTTGTTATCTCAAGTTGAAATATTTAAAAAAAATATTATTTTTATTTCAAGTCATATTCTTTAATTCATAAAAATAAAACAAAAATAGTCTTACTCTTAATACTAGATTTCTCAAAAATAAAAAAAAAACTTTAGTATAAAAAAAGTACAAAAAATACGTAAATTATAACAAAAAACAAATTAAAATTCAAGTAATAAAAATTTAAATCACAAATTCATTGATTATCTTAATACCTACCTACTATCTCCTAATATAACATAATTTTAATTATGGTCCTGAAAACCATCTAATACAAGTATCACAGCCTATATTTTTCAAATTGTCTTCTTCAACATCACTTTGCGATTCGTCTCCACAATTTTTGCATAAAGTAATTTCTTTTGTACTTTCTTTCTTTTTGTTTTGATACTTTTTGGCTTTCTTTCTTTTTAAGTTGTTATCTTCTTTTCGTTTTTGAATTGCATCAATTTTATCCTGCTTTTCTTTCTCTTTTTTGGCATAAATTTCTCACCAAACTTCAGATGAAATTGCGCTTGGGGGCTTACTCTCACCTTCTTTTTTAATCATTTTTTTTCCACCGGAAAATGTGTTAGTTGCGAATAATATATAAATGATGCGTTGACAAAACGCTTAATGGGAAACTTCTGGTGCTCGGTAAAGATTGCATTCTTTTAAAAATGGGATGAGTTGGAGATGAACGTGAGTTTTTGGTTTCATCAGATGTTTTTGGTTTAATTATATCATATAGCTATATTGTGTAGAAGTTTCCAGATCAACAAAAAGTAATTTTACCCAACCGTGTCATTTTAGGCCACTTTCCCCTAATTAGTATAAATATTCATTAGCTCCTTCACTTTGTGTTTCTAATGTTTCATCACAGTTTAATAGATCTACGGCAATACTTAAATAGCTTAAACCTGTCTGAATATCTTAAATTGTTGTGTTAATTAGTAAGTCTGCTGATGATGAAATTATAGGCGAATTGTTTATTGTTTTTGAAGATGCATTTTGAATAACGTAATAACGAGGTAGCATCTACTCTAACATATTTAAGTTGTTCTGTTAAGGAGCATCATATGATTTCTGCAGCTATTTTTAAATCTATTTAATCCTACGATTTGACTTGAAATTGGAACTTGTACGATAAGTCTAAGTAAAATACATACTGGGTGTCCAGACCATGCGTATCAGCTTTTTAAGAGGGGAAGGAGCCGTTATTTTAAAATTGAATAAAAATGTTATTATCTAAATTAAGGGTGCTCTATCGATTGGTGATGTTTTCAAAATCCGGGAAGGAAGGGAAATCGGTTTTTTCAGACCAAAAATCGGCGAAATTGGCCGAAAACGAGATTTTCAAATGGGAAGGGGTACTTTTTTATGCAAATTCGGATTCTACTTCAAAAAATAAGTAACTTTTGTAAAGTAAATGTTTTGTGTTTTGTTTTTTTTTTTTTTTTTGTGTTTAAACTTTGTAGAAACCCAAAACTGAGATAAAAAATATGACAACATGAAAAATAAATTTATTTATAAAAATTATTATCATTAATTCTAGTTTATCAAAAGAAAATATTGTTTTTGTTTTATTTCATTTTTGTTTTATTATTATTAATCTTAAAGAAAAATACTAAGAAAACGAAAAAAAATTCATTTAACATAATTTTCTTTCTTCATAATTTTTTTATCGTAGAATATGAATTTGCATTAAAAAGTACCCCTTCCAATTTGAAAATTTCGATTTCGGCCAGTTTCGGTGATTTTTGGTCTTAAAAAACCGATTTGCGGTTCTTTCCGGAAGTTCAAAATACCACCAATCGATAGAGCACCCTCGATTTAGTTAACAAACTTTTTTTTAAATTTCAAAATAACGGCTCCTTCCCTTTCTTAAAAAGCTGATACCCATGCTCTTGACCACACGGTATATAGAATTATTTTTTAGTAATTATTTAAGGTATAGTGATCTTACAAAATTTCCTATTTTTAAAGAAAAATCAACATGGTGTTCGCACACTAAAACTCTAATTGCTGTTACTCTGTATAATTGGAATTTAAACAATACAAATACACTACAATGTTGTATACATATGTGAAGTGTCAAACCGGACACTTTATCTATTGTTGTTTATAGGAGTCATTAAGTCATCGTTTACACTCTCATTTCAACAGCTTTTACCCTATTTATAATTATAACGATCCACGAATTTATTAAATATTGAATTTATTATGTCCCTACATAAGTTAATTACTACATACCTTTTGAAAACAAGCTGTGTTCATATTTGTCTATATAAAGCTATCGATTATAGCCCAGTGCTTGGTCTATGCTTAAAAAAAATCAAATTTCAATTTTTTAGTGATATGAGTACATAGAGAATCACTTTTTCCTTGGGTTTTTGGCTATCTACCATTTTCCCGTCTCTTATCAAGTCCGCATTTTGTTTCAAAAACATCAACAACCATTGCTTGTTACCGTGCCCGTTTTATGTAAAAAAAAAAAAACAAGTTGAAAACTATATATGTACTTACTTACATCTAAACCTTCGCCTTCATAACAAATTACATACATATGTTAACGAAAGCCTATATATTGCATTTTAATGAAAAATTAAATTTAATTAATTTTTTTTATTCTCCTAAAATATGCATCTACTACAGTGTAGTGTATATGTACCTAGTTATAAATATAAAATATATGGTACGTAGAAAATGAAATATTTTTGAGAATAGTGCGCGGTTAATTCTTTTGTCTTAAATTCATAAAATTTTTTATTTACTATTCATCCTCCCAAAAATAGCTATACTAATTATTTTATTTTATTTTTAATTTTATTTCATCCATAAGAAATTCATATTCTAAGGTGGTTAATCCAATTTTTATAGTCATTTTTAAAATTTTTTTTTAAATAAATCCTGATTTTATTTGTATTTTTATTTATATTTGTTGTACTTAAATAAGACAAAGAAACAATAAATAAATAAATATTGTCACCATTCATGTTTGTAAATGGACGGGTATTAAAATTTTCTTTTGAAAATTTTTATGATTCAAAAATTAAATAAAATCATGTATCCTATAGATACTGTCACGCCACCGATTATCTAATAAAAATCAGCCTGTGATCTCTTAAGTAACAATGTTTAGAAACACCCAAAAAAATGTTTTTGGTTTTGTTTTAAATATATTTTTCTTTTATTTCATTTTTATTTCTATTATTTAAAACCCACCCAATTAAAAAAAAAAAATATTAAAAACATTTATTTTTTTTTATTACTTTCAAACAAATAAAAGTTTGTTTTTTTTTTTTGGTTTGAACAGATTTAAAAAACAAAAACAATTTAAAACAAAACAAAAAATAAGCTCCACCCATTTTAGTATAATATAATTAATAAATTATTTTTAGTATAACTCCACCCATTTTATATTTTTTCTTTGCCATTTTGAGGTGTCATCTATTCGTATCGGTACATATTTGAATACATTTTATCATTGTATTGCATAAATTTTTATTTAATTTTATTAAAAATTCATGTAAATGAAATATAATTAATTTTATTTATTGGCATTTTTTTTTTTTAAATTTTTCTTTAATAAGAATTTAAAAATAATTTATTTTAAAAGAAGACCACACAGAACCATATATACTTATTACTTACATTCCAACGTTGCTAGTTGCTTGCTACCTATACTATAATATAAGTATAAAATTATAAATTAATTTAATTTAAATAAAATATTTTAAAAAAATTTAATATTAAAATTTAATCAAGTTGATTATTATTAAATGAACCTAACTAAGAGACATGACGTGGACGTTAATCGGTATTTTTGGCAAATGCTTAAAAGTAAAGAAAAAATGATTTGGAGAATATAATCAAATGTAAATGTTAAATATTACTTAAGCCAAGATTTGATAAAAATTAACGATGGCAGACAAAATTAAGATGATCTAAAATAGTAGGACATCATCTGACCTAAACTACTCAGGAATGAGGTGACTCAGATAATGTCAATTATAACGAGTAATTTATTTTAAAAATAAAACTGTTTTTTTTTTCAAATAACAGTAAATGATCGAAAATTATTTTATCACATTCCCATATTTTTTTATTTATTTATTTATTTACGAGCTTAATTCAAGCCAGTTATAAAAATTTATTCTTAATTAAATTAAAAGCTAAAATTAAACATTCCACAAATAATAAAGAAAAAAAAATTAATAATAAGGTTAACAAAAATTAAAAAGCTTATAGGTAGCTATTTAATCATTTACAATAAAAATGAAAATAACTTCAATTAAGAAGACAGATCAAAAAGATTTATTACAAATTTCAGTTACACAAATACCAGATTATTGTCTAATGATGTAGTTAGGGAAAAGTTAATGTAGGGTTTGTACGTATTACAGAGAGACATCATCCATTTACCATAATTAGTTCGATGAAACTGCAAATAAACATATTAGTGGATCTAGAATGTGAACACAAATTAAGTTTAGCAAACAGTTGAGAAGATGAAATCTGCATTTACTTGATTCAATTAGGAATACTATCAGCAACTTTACGACGTTTTTCAAAAGTATTGAGATGTAATAAGTTTATTCTATGTTCATAAGGAAGTAATCTATAAGGGTCAACCCAATTAAGAAATCGTGAAGCAAATCTAAGAAATTTTTTTTTAACCGATTCGATTCTATCTAGATGAACACCGTAAAAAGGGCACCATACTTGACTGGCATATTCCAAATTAGGTTTGACCAAGCATGTATAAAGCATGTATAAAGATTTTAATACATAAGGAGCATCAAATTCTCTCGTCCCAACGTTTTATAAAATCAAGTATAGAATTTAGGGGGATTCTGAAGGAGATGTTATATCGGCGTAGAACCTAATGACCCAAGGATAGCTGAAATTGCTAGAATTATTGTATGAAATATAGCTCACACATTTATGAATTGTACCAAGAAGAACTTACTTCTGCATTATGTATATTTTATGTACAATTAGTCGGTTATATTATAGGAAAAATATTTTGTCTCCGCGATTTACTTTTTCCTGGTGCATTTTAAAAACCCATTCAATACAACTCGGAATTCGTTACATCGTAAAATATTTTTAACATGTGTATGACTTGGAATGTAAAACATTGTAAAAGTTTTGAAGTTTTTTACAGAATACAATTCCGGAGATGATTAAACACAATTTCGAAGCACATCGATCAAATTAATTGAAACTTTAAGTATTTTCAAGTTAGACTATTTTTTATTGTTATTATTTTATTTCTATTCTATTTATTCTTTTATTATTAATTTTTTTGATAAAAAAAATGTTTAAATTTGTGCCAATTTTTAAACCCCTCAAAAAAAATGTTATTACCCCATTCACAACCAAAAACCCAGGTATGTACGGGTTTGCTATTCACTTTTGCATAGCAGTGAAATTTTTACATTATATTATTAGGCTCTTAAGTCATCCTTAATATTGGGAAAGTAATTGGTTCGAATGTCGTTTCAGATTTTCTTCTTCTTCATTACGCCCTTGAAGTTGTTTTTTTAGTCATATTTCTCTTAGCTTTGGCCTTTTTGGTTGGCTTTGAACTTTCTGCCGTAGTTCGTTTTAGTAAAGAATAACGCCTTTTGACGTCATAGAATATATGTATATGTACTTGTAATAGACTAAAAGAATATCTAAAGCAGTTTCATGGAGGAAAACAATTAAACAAGAAAACATTTAAGTATCAAGTTAATATGAACTTTAATATTCCTTCCTATTTTGTAGTTTGTAAGATTTTTAGAAATAAAAGTCAAAATTCTGTTCGGAAATGTAAAAAAAAAATGATTTGATTTCGTCAAAAATCGAAAAAATTAATTACTAAAATTGGGCAAAAATTGCATAAAAAAAAACAATCTGAATATTTTATTTGATAAAAAATTTATTGTTAACAACATCGCAGATACAACAATTGCTTGACGTTGCAATTTTCGAACATAAAACAATTGTCATTAATTTTGTTGACATTTCGGAACATAAACATAAGATGTTATGTTTGATATATTTCAAATTCATTTTCGTATAAACAGAATGGTTGTAAATTTATAGTTTAGAAAAATGTATTAAAAAATAGACATATCTATATATACAGGCATTGAGTAAATATATTGTATATAGAGAGTCAAAGCTAGAACCAAAGTGTAAACCAATTTTTGCGACTGAGTTGTAGATAGAAGAATAAGAAAAACAAAACATAAAAATAATAAGAAAACATTCACCATTCAAAATTATGGAAACGAAATTTTTCTTAGCAAATTTTATACACATATTTACTTACAGTAAGTAACTTACTTACATTTTTTTTATTTTTGTTTTGTAGGTTTCAAAGTGTTATTTGTGTAGAAATGTATCATATCAATGCAGTAAATCTAAGTCTACATTTATTCGTAATATATGTAGATTTAAAGTAAATATATTATGACATTATATCATACCAAAATATAGTATCCATATACATATATTTGTTATATGTATGGATATATAGTCAGTATACCCGTATACATATAGTTATACCACTAATCATAACTTTGTTTTTCTGTTTCTAGTAAAAATTTCGTTGCAATTCTGAATAGTGACTTTTTTCTTATTATTTTTATGTTTTGTTTTTCTTATTCTTCTAAGTACAACTCGATTGCAAAAATTGGTTTACACTTTTGTTCTAGCTTTGACTCTCTATATATAATATATTTACTCAATGATATAGGTAACCCGGGGATTTACGAATTATTCACCTACAAACCAAATTAAATTTTATTTTCAAAATTCTGAAATTCGTGTAAATTAAAAACAATAACAATATTCATGAAGTTTATGCAATTTAGTTATTAAAGAAAATATAGGACAGTGAAGACTACAGGTCATAATTCCATAATGGCTTTAGTTCTCACTTGGGTACGTCAAAACACGATAACATATAGTGAGACATTATACCAAGAAAACGATAAAACATTTCGGCATAAATTCAATTTTATAAAAAATTCTGGAAAGCAGATAGTCTTCTTTTGATTGACTTTGTAGACATACCACAAAAATATATATATTGTTTATAGTGACAAAGCCACACAATTATTTACGGTAATATGTTCCATAATTCATCAGATATTATCATAATTATCATCACTATCCTCTATTTCCCTATCAGTGGAGTAAGCCCGAATAACACCCAATGGTTCTTAGTCAACGAAAATCCCTTTCGTCGAAGAAATGATGCATCAGGAGGAAAAGTCATATACTTTCGAAATTGTTTATATTAATTGAAATGTTGGTGGCCCACATCTCATAAAGAAAAGGGCCAAAAACTTTTGCATGTATATTAACATATGCATGGGAAATAAAATTCAATTCAGTTCAATTAATTAAAATGTTGGTCTACATTTATAAGAAGAAAAATCAGTTTTAAGCAATGTAAGAATTTTTGTATTACTGTATTTAAATCTACAGATCATAATCCTACAATTACATTAAATTCTTGAACCAAAGTTAATTTACTATAAAATTTGAAAATCTAAATTTGGCTATTTTGTAATGAAAAAGGGACCTGAAATAAAATATTTCCTTTTTTATCTATGATACCATTGATACGTCAATCATTCAATGTGCAATTAAATGATTGATCAATGATAGTTAATTAAAAATGCAATTTTTTTTTTAAAAATTAAATTATTTATAATATTTGTTTTTTTCTCTTATCATATTAATATTATTTATATTATTACCATTAATTATCAATAATTATAATATTATGTTATTTTTGGCATCAAAATATTAAAACTAAAATTTTGTTTGTTGGTTTTTTTAATTACAGAAAAATTCTTAAGCAAGAAATAAAAACAAAAAAAAAATTAACATAAAAATTTTTAAATCTACATAAAAACACAAAATGGACAATATTTTAATTGTTTTTGTTTTTCTCTCTCTCTCTATCTCTTTCTAACATTTCTATAATTCAGTACTTTTATTATCCGATATTAAGTCTATTTTACTCTTTTCCATATCATTATTATTATTGTTATTATTATTATTACATTGAGCTTTCGTACTTAATTTATAAGCTTTTAATTTTGATTCACAATCGACTTCATTTTTTAATGATGAACTAGTTTCAGATGCTGTTATTGTTGTTGTTGTTTTTGTTGTTGTTCCAGTATTTACTGTTGAATTTTTCAAATGTTTTTCATCATTTCTATCAATATTTTTTGTTTCATTTATTTTTGATTTTGATTTTTCAATATTTTTTATTTTAGCTGTTAATTTTTCCGTTATATTTGTATTCACTTCTGATGAAATTGTATATTTTTTTGTTGGATGATCACTTGTTTCACGACTAGATCTTTTTAAATTTGTTGAATTTTTTTCTTTAACATTATTTGTTTTTGTATCACCCGATGTTGATTTTGGACTCATTGATTTATGTTCAGCTGCTTCTGAATTTGAAATATTATCCTGTTTTTTCCATTTGGTTCTTCGATTTTGGAACCATATTTTTACCTATAATTAAAAAATAAAAAAAAACAATAATTTATTAAAAGAATTTCAAGTTTGTGTAGGTATACATTTATAGAATTTTATTTATACCAAATATAATATTTATTGATCATCAGGTCATATTGTCTAAAGTATTAGTAAATAAAATAGGTTTATAGAAGAAATTTAAGTAGCTTTAAAGATAAATATTCAGACTATTCAAAATTTTTAACAAATGCGGGCCTATACAAAGTTCATATGTAAGTATTCTACCTTAACGTTTTGAATTGAAACCTGTTTAATATCGAATACAATCGCTCATAAACTAAATGTTTTCATTGACAAATGTTTCAGGATCATCATATGTGTTTATTAACACATACGCACTAAAAATAAAAATTTGTGGTGATTGAAGCGTGGTGATGAAATCCATACTGAAGCAGAAAGAAAGTTATACAAATTGAAATAGATAGAGTGGGATAATTTGCAAAAATTTAGGAATCCCAGAAGAAAGTTTAGAATCTAATTAAATAGCCCAAACACTTGGCAAATCCACAATATCAAAAAAATTGTCATACTAAATAATTTTTTGATTCACTCGCACACCTAAAATGTTTAAGCTATCGGTAAAAGTGTTAAAAAAAAGTAACATCTTGGAAAGTGAAGGTTAGGTTCAAAACATACAAGTTCAAATGACCAAAAATTGATAGTTATAATCTGGTAATAATTTAAACAAAATTGAACTACGCTATTTAAGAAGGCTTAGTTCCTGATAATAGTAATAGTCGTACACATTTAAACAGTTGACAAGCCCAAAAGTTGCCAGAAATTAATAAATACTCGAAAAATATGTAGTAAAAATTGAGGAGCTGAATTTCAAAAGACGTGACGAGTTTTTGCAATTTTTCAGAAAATGAAAAAAACTTCAAATAAGAATATTGTTTTGTCATATGCAAGAGTTTCAAAACCCTCAGCGATCACATCTAGTCTCAAAAAAATAAGACCAATATTTTCCATAAAAATTGCAGAACTATTTTGGAAGTAATTTATTTTGATAATAAACAAATTGGAAATAATTTTTTTTTATATTAAAAATAAAGCTAAAATAAAAAACTATTGTATCACAATAAAATTTTTATATTTTTTTTAGTTTATTTCATCAAGAATATTTTGAACACTACGCTAAAACATAAACGTTACCTACGCTAAACAAGTGAAGGTGCGTAACAAGTAGAAGTAATGTTCAAATTATTTAGATAACACAGCAAGGCAGATCTAACTTCAACACATCCTTTTCCACTTTGGTTTTTACTGCAGCAGTAAAAATTTGGATTTTTGGAATTCACGCCTACAATACATTAATTATAAAAGTTTATTTGCCTTGCATAAAAACATTCTTGTATAGGAGTTTTTGGCAGTTGAAGTATTTGTTGCAAATCGAAACAAAACTAATGCTTCCTTCAGGAAATGCTTTATTAATGTATAAAACGCTTTTGCTCTTAAAGTGTGTATACGTTTTTGTAACATTGTTTTATTTCGTCTTGCTAAATTTTTTAAAAATTTGATTTGATTATTTAATAGATCACATAAACTACAAGCGTCAGTCTTCTACCACAGCGTTATAAAACCCATGTATTATATAGTAAAGTTCATTTCACATGCTAAATAAATTATTTTACTCTTAATTCGGTTGTAATGATGGCTGTCTTTTGCTGGTAGTTTGGCTATAAATTGTTAAAAGTTTTCTCGTTTTATTGCAAACATCTGAACTTTTTTATTGCCACCTCTGGTTTATTTTATAACATTACCTTCATGAACAGTCTTACAAATATGTTTAACTCTAGTCTTTCCCAAACAAGTTCATACAAATTTTTATCAGTTGTTTTGTTTGTTTTTTTTTCCATCTATGGATTTATTGAATCTTTAAGTTTTAAAAGATAAAAAAAATAGAATCCTTAAGGGATGTATTAAAATGTAAAGGTTGGTGTACGGATTGTATTACTTTAAAGATAAGACAAATTATTTTTCTGCTAGACAGCTAAAGTCTTCTAGTCTACTGATAGTTGGGATGTTCAATAGATTTTTTGCCAATGAATTTGGATGACAGTCTGGTCGCATAGTTGTTTTTGACGTTTTCAAGTTCTTCTTTTACTGTTGGTATGTTTAAGTCTTTGTGTCATTTTCTATTTTTCACATACCAAGGGGCATTTGTTATAACTGTTAGAACTTTTGATTGCATTCTTTGTATTATCTCCATATTTAAGTTCGAAGTACTTCTCCATAGTTGGCACCCATATGACCAGATGGGTTTTTAGCAAAGAATTATATATCAGTAATTTATAGTCCAATTTTAGTTTTGAGTGTTTACCAATTAACCAGTACAAAGTCTTTAACTTTATTTTGAGTTGATTTCTTTTACTTGAAATATGTTTTTTCCAAGTCAGCCTTCTATCAAGATGTACTCCGAGATATTTAACATCATTTGCTTGCTGTACAGGTATTCCATTTATGTTTATCTGTGGACAGGACCTTTTTTTGAGTGTAAATGTTGCATGGATACATTTGCTTTCATTTATTTTCATTTTCCACTTCTTCAACCAGTTTTCAATTTTATGCACGTGTTCTTGTAAATCTCTGGATGCAACCTGAGGGTTTGTGTTAGAGCTCAAGATTGCAGTGTCATCTGCAAATGTGGAGATTACTAGATGACCACTTTCCGGTAATTCAGATGTATAGATTAAGTACAAAAGTGGACCAAGAACGCTACCTTGTGGCACTCCGGCATTTATTTCAAATTCCTTAGTCAAATGATCTTTGAATTTAACTTTGAAGCGTCGCTGTTGGAGAGATATGATATTAATAACCGATGAATCTCAGAAGGTAGGTGTTTTTGTATTTTATATATTAGCCCTTCATGCCAGACTTTGTCAGACGCCTGTGACACGTCGAGAATTAAAGCAGAACAAAATTTTTTATTTTCAAAATCTTTTCTGATATGTGCTGCAATCCGATGAACCTGTTTAATGGTACTATGGGCTACTTGGAATCCAAATTGGTGGAGAGGAATTATACCCTTACTTTTTAATTTCGGCAAAATTTTGTATATTATTATTTGTTCAAACACCTTGGCGATAATTGGAAGAAGACTAATTGGTTGGTAAGAGTTTACTTTTGTTAAGTCTTTTCCAGGTTTTGTTTTGTTGAAAAGAAAATAATTACAACTAAATTGCCGTTCTCTCTTTTTTGCAGATTGTAGTGTTTTATCAGTACGTTGAGGTTGGTGTAGTATATTGAGATATTTCTAGAATACTGGCGAATTTAAAAAAAGATTCAAATGAAACTTTTTTATATTTTGATATAAATAATTACTGTTTAATTCTTTTAGTAATTGTAGGCGCAAAATAAATATACATAATATATAATATACATAGCTATATTTCGTTCTATTCGTTGAATTTGATTTTGGAAAATTTGGTTTTTGGAAAATTTGGTTTTTGGAAAATTTTATGTAATTCAGAATTTTACATCAAATTGCAGCAAAAAAACTATTTCGGTCGAAAGTGGAAATAACGTCTTTTGAAATTCAACTCCTCAATCGACTATACTTAATGTACGAAAAGGTATTTCTACCTAAGTTTAATGTCAAGAACAGAAAACAAAGAAAGATGTTGCAAGAAAAATCACTTGCAGAAATTATTTTATTTGCATATAGTTTTTCAACAAAAATTACAACATTATTTTTTTTTGCATGAAATTTAATATTTTTCACAAAAACTCAAAATGATTATGTATTTGTAAATTAGTTTAAAATAAAAAAAAAAAAAATAAAGTGATAAATTAAATAAAATTTAAAGTGAAAAATAAATTTTAATTTAAAATCCCATGAATCACTCAATTCTTCTGAAATACAATCCATTCAAAGCAACCAACAAACAATTTACAAAGTACATAAAATAAATTTTTTAGCACTCACAAAAATTAATGAGTTAAAACAGACAATTGTGTAAATAAAAATTTCTCTGTGATTTATTATAGAATCAAATTTTGATTTTTATTTTTATTTTTTTAATTGTTTTATTAACTTTTTTACTGTCTGTATGGTATTTAAATTTTGTTAAATTAATTTATTTTGTTTAATTTTTTTTTTTTATTTTTAAAATTTAAATGATATATACATATTTGTAAATCAATTGTAAATTTATAGAAAAATTAAAGAATTTGAAGAGATTTTCTTTTTTAAATCTGTGGTTTATTAAAATCATTAACAAATTGTATATTATACATATGGGTGCAGTAATTAAAAAAAATATTTTAGTTTTTTTTTTGTATTTTAAAGAATTTCTATAGATTCTTAAAATATTTTAATTAAAACAAAAATAATTTTTTTAAATTGTAATAAAAATTTGTATATATTATGTAGTTTTAATTTGAAATATATAAAATACTTAATAAACATTCTAATTATATGATCATAAAAATATTTTGTTTATTATAATGCCGATTAATTTATAATTATTGTAAATTGTTTTTTGTTTTTTTTTTTTTTTTTTTTTTTTGTTGTAATTATTTAAATTCAAAAGTCAAAGTGAAAAAAAAATGTTCAATCATTTAAAGAAAATGAATTTAATATAATTAAAAATTGTAATTTGAATGGAATGTTATTTTTGATTATGTTGAATTAAAAAAAAAATTGATTAATTATAAGAGAAATAAATATAGGTATACAGGGTAGGGTGGTCCCGTTCAGAGCTAAAAACATTTTAAGCGGTGATTTCTTGGTATATTTTATAAAAAAAAATTGTTCTAGAAGACAGGTATTCTTTAAATTCAACATGGGCTACAGAGGGTTAAAGAAAATCGGATTAAAAAAATTATGTCACAACAATATCCACTACAGCTTCAAAGGAATTAAAACTATAGCAAAATCATCTTCATAACTTTTTGTTTTCAATTTAATACATCTAATTATGTATGTGTATTAGGTATTAGGTATGTGTTGGATGAGATGATCAAACTTACCATTTTTGATACCATACATCGTCCCCTACAACTTTTTCATATCAAATTTACTAACCCGTGTTTTAGTACGAAAAATAATAACTGAGAGTTGAATATTGTAACAATTTTATTTTTTAGTCAAAATTACTAAAATTAGGGTTACTGAAATTTTATATGACTTTATTTGAAAAACGACAAGTCTGATATGAAAGTTGTGCATGAAAAAGTTGTAGGGGATGATGTAACGCATCAAAACAATAAAAAAAAACAAAAAAAAATTAGCAAATTTTTTCGAGATAATCAAGTTTTTTTTTTACAAAATTTTCAGTTGTTAAAAGCAAAATTTTAACTTTGTACAGCTATCATTCAAAAACGGTAAGTCTGACACTGATCCATCACATACCGTTAATTATGTGTATTAAGTAACAAAAAAAGTTATGAAAGCTGACCTTCATGATTGTGTATAGTGGATTTTATCTGGCTATAACTGCTCAGAAGCACCCGGTTTGAAATCCCTTCCAATTGACATGCATGTTAAATTGAGCAATTGACATACGAATAGTGATTGTCATTGTCAGATGTTATTGACATTGTAATTATCATTGGTTGGATAATGAATCATATCAATATCATTGGTTGGAAATGGATCTAAAATCCAAAGATCCATGAATCTGTCCACTGAACGATGCGGTAAATGTACCGCGGTTAATGAAAATGGATCTGAAAAATTCTATAGATACATTTCATGGATCTGCCTTTTTATATAAAAAAAAAACATCAACAAAAATTTGTATGTTGAATCGTTGAATGTCATCTTCAATCAAATGTAATTTTCAAAAATGAAATGTTTATAGTTTTTATGAAAGTTGTTAAATTTAAATGGTTATTATTTTTTAAATTTTGAAAAAGCTTAGTGTGAAAATTGCAATTTTTGTTAAATTAATAGTTATAAAAAATAAATTATGTATATGTATGATAATAAATATTATTTCATTAATTTTTAATTTATTTTTAAAAAAACTTATTATACTCTTCGAGCGCTAATATTGCGGTCAATTTTTGTGGTGAATTGCGTACAGCGAAAGGATTCAAAATGGATTTCAGATCCACCGGTTAATCACACTGAACCCACCCATTAAAACTGATTAAGGTCTGGTCGGTATTAAGGTATTGAGTTATAGATTAAGGTGTTGAGATGTATGAGATATATGGAATTTGATTTAATTATTTTATATTAATTGTTAGTATACTTTTGTTAGAATATTTTCTTTATTTTTAGTATGAAGTTATTGGTAACAAATTATATATGTAATGTATTAATTACAAATTATATATGTATATTAATATATTTTTTTGAAGCCCCCACAAAAATCGGCTGACGTTAGTAGCATAGCATGGTAACAAAAGTATTATTTTTAATTCGATATATTCTGAAATAAAAATGAGTCATGATTTGTACTATGGTATTGGAATCCAGAATTTCAAACTCATTCCAATTTAATTTGTTATATTCTTGAAAAAAAAACCAGTATAATAACTTCAAAATTTTCTTATCATCCCACATAAAAATACTTTTTCATTTTTCTTTACATTTTAAGTCTTGAAATATTAAATTGATGTTCAGTTTCGAATAGCCCAAGGCTCTGAATCTCAAATATTAGTGTCAGGCAGAATTTATTCCTGTTTCTTAATAAATTTTAAAGTAAATTAAATTAAAATTTCTAATAATTTTTCAAATTAACGACAGAGTTAACCCATATTGAGCAAATATAATAATATTATATATTATAATTGAGTAAATTAAATGGACATTTTCTAAAACAAGCCATACTACTAGTACTGCTAAAACATTTATGCTCATAAACATAACTTCAAGTTGCAAACTGAATTTGTTCATAAAATTGTTTGAAAAATTTGTTTTTATACTAAATTTGTATAAAAACTGCAAATTGTAGTTGTGAGGGCATCACTACAGTTTGTTGTTGTACTACTATTACAATTTGTTTAAATATAGTCAAACAAATCTACTACTCTATCTATTGCAACAAAGTTGACCCACCTTTAAACTATCAACACAAGAAAAAGTGTTTAGTTGGTAATTAAATTATTATCAATAAAATATTTGATTTCATATCCCATCTATAATGAGATTTTATCGAAAAATGTGAAATCATTATGCCAGTACTGTAATGGATGTGAAATACGAACAAGGTATGGGCCAACTTTTTCGCAATAGAATAGTAATTCAATTAAAATAAACAAATACAATATATATGTATTTCCCCATCTGCATGTTTTCATTTTACAGTATACTGCGTTTATCAAACGGTCTTATATTTACTCATTGATGGTTACACATATACCAAAGCATTGTTGGAAACACGAAATATCAGCAGATATGAAGCTGGCACATATTTCGTATCTTCAATATATTTCGTTCGGCCCGTGACCGACAAAAATGAAGGACTTTGATGAGTCAGGTCCAAGTCTGTTGGCCACCTAATTAATTATACATTTACAAGAAACACTAAATATTTAGTCGAAAATACATGTAAAATAGTATATATGGTAAAAATTAATTAATATAGAGATGGTGTACAACATTTTTATTGAATGTCATTTCTTTTATACCATATAAGTCTAACAATATATTTTTTAAAAGACCTAGATCAATAATATTTTCTTACCCAATATAAATAATTCATAAATCTCACCTTACCAATATAAATCTTTATTTTTTTTATTTTTTTTTTATTTTTTTTTTATTTTATTTACTGTTTACTTTTGTGTATGGCTTAGTAAGTGTAATCAAATTTCATAAATTTTTATTCTTTATTATTTTAATTTTTTTGTTTATCTAAAAACTTTGTTTTATAGTTTGAGATTAATAAAAAAAAATTTAATTTAAAACAAAACTAATTTATATAAGTATAATAAAAATGTAAAACAATTTAAAATTACCTGTGTTTCTGTAACATTTAATAATTTTGCCATTTCAGTTCGTTCACTTGAACTTAAATATTTTTTTATTTCAAATTGTTTTTCAAGTTCAAATATTTGTCGTCCAGTAAATGTTGTTCTAGCTTTTTTCTTTCTTGATGATAATTGATTATTATTATCATTTGATTCTGAATCTGAATCATCACTTGTTTCATGTAATTTAAGACTTTTTACTGATTTTGAATCATCTGAATGATGTGATGATAATTTTTTTTTATTTAAACGAATTTTTATTGGCGCTGAAACCAACCAAAAAAAAAAAAAAAAAGGAAAACAAATTAAATTTTATAAAAAAAAACATTATCATATAATTCTATTAAATTTAATAAATAGAATGTAATCATAAAATAGCTCTAGCTCTTCAAAAGCTACATGAAAGCTATCATTGAATTAAATTAAAATGAATTGAAATGAATTGAAATGATGAAATAATTTTTTTTTTTTTTTTTTTGTTTAACTCACCTCTCTCTTCTATTATTTCATTTTCGTCATCATCATTTGTAATAACAGATTCACAACGTTTTGTAACACTTAAATTTAATGGTTGATCCGAGAATATACTATTATCATCTTCACTAGCTTCACTTGTTGATATATTGTTATTATTATTATTATTATTGTTGTTGTTATTATTATGTTGGGGACTTAATTTCTCCAATTGACTAATTTTTTGCACTTTAACATCATTTATAATATTATTCTCATCTGTTTTTGTACATTGTTTATTTTCTAATATTTTATTTAAATTTAATTCATCTTTATTATTTATTTGTTGTTCCAGATGTTGATGATTTTGATTATCGTTATTATTATTATTATTATTATTATTACAATTACTATTATTATTATTATTACAATTATTATCATTATTTTTATTCGAACTATTATAGGGTATATTCCAACCTAAAATATCTGATATTAAATATGATGTTGGTCGATTAGGTGGTCTACCATAAACATGTGGATGCCATGTGGATCCATTTATTGTTGATATCATATCATTTGTTTTAGTTAAACTAATTGTTGTAGCTTGAATATCTCTAAAATTTTCTGTACTACTTAGTGATGATGAATCATTATTATTTAATTTATCTATATTCACATTAATTTCCATATTATTATTATTATTATTAACTGTCATTGAATTTAATTGATGATACCTTTGCTGTTCTTGATTAAATTCTTTAAAATCTAAACTATCAGTCGAATTTGTTAGTAATTGGCGAGGTTCAGAACATGTTCTCATAATATTATTATCATTAAAATTATTATTATGATTATTATTATTACTATTTGAATGTGGAGGTGCTGTATTTGGACGATTTGTATGTGAATTTATATTATTTAACTCATTCTTATAATTATTAATATTACTATTACCATTTTGATAATTATTATTTAAATTCTTATCTAATTTTATATTCCTTTGAATATCATTGGAATTATTATTATTATTTGAAATTTTATCTGTTTTCCTTAATATTGTATCTAAATTATGATTTGGTTGTATTGAAGATTTTTTAATTTTATTTGATTCGGGTGGTATTGAAAATGCACTTGGTGCTGATATTGTTGCTGCAATTGCTGCACGTGTTGGTTCAATTAATCTTGTATTTAATTCTTTTGATAAATCATAATTTGGATATGTTGGATGTATTGTTGATGGTGGAAATAAGAAATTATTAAAATTTGTTGATGGTATTTTGGTTGGTACTGTTAATGGATTCTGATAGACATATGAATTAACCATTCTGGTTCCGGGATCGTTTTTTAATCGATGTAATCTTTTTTCTCTTAAAAATTGTTCAATATCGGACATTCTCTATATATACACACTATCTGAAAATAAAAAAAAAAATAAAACTATTATATTATGTGTATAAGTACATACATACTTATATTTTGTATAACAAATATATATATATATAACTTTAAAATATTAAATAGTGTGATATCACATCGAGTCTAAAATACTAATACAATTTTTTGTTGAGTATTTTAATTGGTTGTGAGTCTACAATTATAATAACATATTACTATATAATCATTTAATTTTCTGTTACATAACATATTATATAGGTTTATAAAATATATTCTCTCTATTATATATTACGGTAATCGTATAAATTCGGACTCCCGTAGAGTCCTCATTAATAACTAGATGTCTTACATGCAGTTAGAACTCACAATTTTAATATTGTACGATTCATATCCCATCCCATGCACATCATAATAATCGATTAATTATCCGATAAATTATTTTAAATAATTAGTTATGGGTTGGTTATGGTAAAATATGGGTTTGAAGATTTTAGTGTTGTTTTTTTTTTTTTTTATTTATTTTCTTTAAAAACGCAACAAAAAGTTATAGTTTATCAGTCTCATCATATACTCAGTATATGAATAGTATAGATTTATTTCTAAGCAATAAGAAATTAAAATGTAATTAAATAAAATTAGAAATTCTATCTGTTCTAATTTTTTTTTTAATTATCTCCTAATATAATTTTTCCTAACATCCATTTCCAAAATATAAATCTTATATGTTTAAACACTAATTAGTATATTTTTTATCGGACACCCTTTTGCATTCATCTAAATTTTTTTCGTCTACTTCCAATATGATTATATTAATTTTTTATTAACCCTCATTTCGCAATGTAGGGTTTCTACAAATCTCTTGTACCTGACTCAATTCTGATCTAATGTCTTCTCAAATCAGAGGTATCTATTATAAATTGACTCAGTTTCAGTTAAAGTTGTTCTATGTTTTTTTTTTTTTTTTTTTTTATATTCAACTATTTATTGTTTACTTGTTTTCATAATTACTTAACCTATGTCAATATTATGGCTGCTCTTTTGCATTATTGATAATATTCTGAATTAATTAATTATTTTGTTTTTATTTTTATTTTTGTTAGATTAATTTTTTTTTATCGCACTGTTTTACTAATAATTTGTTATTGAATTTTTGAATGTTGAATTATAAATCATCCATCCACGGAGAAATCCAGCGTTAGCATCAGAAAGACAGATGCATTATTGAAACCATTTTATATTTACTATAGATATATATTAAATCTTCATATTTTTAGATAAATTGATTATACTTATAATTTAAATTGTGAATTAATAAATATTAATTACAAAATAAATTATTTCATAAATTTCTTCACTAGCTACCACAGGTATCTGTCTGACAATCATTTACCCAGAGCCTAAAATTTTACATACTATTTGTTGGAAGAGACTATTATCACAAATTAATAATATACAGATAAATCGTCACCATACAAAAACTGATGATAACTTTCTCATTAAATTGTTTGAAGATTGGAACCCCGGGCGGTAAAAATTGTTACGAATAAATAATTACCGATAACCTAGTTTTAGGATGAAAAATTGTATGTAAGTATTAAATTATATAATTTCCATATGGTTTTTAAAAATAGATATGGTTTTTAACACTATTGTAATTCTCTCATATATAAAGATTATAAATGCAATTATATTATTGATTTGTGCTATTATTTACCAATATTTTAAATATACATATACATTATATCTTGTATTAAAATTTACAGTAGGTGATATTAAATAATGTATCGAAATGTATTGACTACAACTTGTTACAGAACAAAAATAAACATTAACTATCATTATTGATTGTTGATTTGTTTTTTCTTTTATTTTATTTAAATATTTGTTTTTTTATTAAATTAAAGTTTTTAAATTCATTATTACTTTTTTTTTAGATATAACATAAAAACTAAATTAAACCTTACATAAATGATTATTTGAAATTTCATTATTTTATTATTATATAATTCAACACAAAATACATATTATAAATATTTAAAAAAAGTTTTTATTAGAATCATAAATTATTTAATATTATATAATTTTAATATTATAACGTGACACTGTCTTCCTTTTAAATTTATTATGTACATATATTTAAATAATTATACCTATTTGAACAACAAAAAAAAAATCTCGCTAATTATATTATTTCAATAATTTAATTGAATTTTGATTTTAATTAAATTCTGTTATTGAATTTATACTGTATTTAAATTATAAACTATTAATCTAATTTAATTATATATACATTTGTATCCTACCATATCTTTCTTTTTTTTATATATTTTTAACTTCTAATTGATTTTTGTTTATAAATTATTATTGTTATTTTATTAAAGTCAAATTTAATTATTTCTAATTGATAAATGTATCGACTTTATGTTATATAAAAAAAAAATCTTAATTATACAGATACATATGTACATTACATCTACAAGCTAGAACATAATATACAATCTATAAATTTGAAAATAAATAATTTTCAAATACTCAAAATAACAACAAAAAACACCTGATCCTTTTAATAATATTTTCTACTATAGGTATGTATATTTTTTTCAAATATAAAGACAAAAAACAACCATTTAAAGTACTTATTATATTTATTATTATTACGTACATATTTAGACATATTTTTAATTATAATAAAATATATATATATAACTATAGATAGACATACATATATCTACAATATAAATAAATAATTTCAATTATATTAATTCATTTTCACTTTAAAAAGTTATAATTTTTAACCGACATCAACATATTATCCTTAAATAACCTTGTCAAGTTAAATGTGCTTTTATACAAACATACTTACATGTATGATTGCATATAACTATTTAAATTTATATAGGGTAAATAAGGTACCTACTTCTACTATATAAATAATGTATTAATAAAGAAAAATTGTCCTTTTTCGAAAGAAATTTTATTAATTTGTTTTTTATTTATTCATTCACTTTCTATTGTTAAATTTCATTTATAACTTTATTTTCTACTTCTTTCTCTTTCCAATTTTTTTTTATTTTTACAAGATTATAAATACAAAAAAAAAATACTCTAAATACTCTTAATACTTTAATATATTAAACATAGTATAAAGAATTATACTTACACACAAACTTAAATTTTTAG
Organism: Argyra leucocephala; assembly: GCA_963942445.1. Classification (NCBI taxonomy): domain Eukaryota; kingdom Metazoa; phylum Arthropoda; class Insecta; order Diptera; family Dolichopodidae; genus Argyra; species Argyra leucocephala. The sequence continues at coordinate 30,964,626 of OZ012677.1, forward strand.
ATATAAAAAATTAAATTATATATAAAAAGACATAAAGACTATTAAACGACGAATGAAACCGATTTATATTCATTTTTTGTTTCCCTTTTTGTTTTTCTTTTTAATTTTTTATTTTTCTTTTTTAATTTTCCGAAAAACAATTTAACAACTTAAACCAACAATTTAAAATCATTTAACGGTCTACACTTTCTCAACAGCACAACATTATAACAGTAAAAAAAAAAAAAACTAATATACTCGTTCTCTTTCTTTCTCTCCTTTTTTTTTTATTTCAATAAACACAAAAACAAAAATATTATATATATATGTATATATGTATTCTCATATTTAAATATAGAATATGGTAGAATTTTATAACTGTTGTTATTACACCGGATGGATAATTTTTAGTATATGATGATGGAAGTAGAAATCGTTGTCGTTGGAAATCGTTTTAAATTGTTGTTGTTGTGTGTTGTTGTTAGAATAAATCCCATTGTAATTCATTTAGTTAATTTGTTTCAACAAAATAACATTAAAATAGCACAAGTCTCTGAATTTTACTGTATAAATACAAAATATGTATATATATGTGTGTATGTATATAAAAAATTAACAAAAATTCAAATATACAGTTAAAGTTAGGAATATTAATCCATTACAAAAATGTTAATTATTATATTGGGCAAAAATTGGAAATAAATTCAAATGAAATAATTTTATTTCAAATATGTTATAGGTAGAGGACTATGGAGTTAAATGAAGATGTCTACTCATAAAAATATGTATTTTAAAAATTGTAGGTTTTCATTAGCCAAAGAATAATAGTTGTGTTCAGTAGATTTAGAACAGAATCGGACAGAACAGTTTTGGACAATAACAGTTAACTCTCAAACACTTTAGAACCACTTAGAACAGAAAAATCTACTGAACATCTTTTTTGATCTTTTTTGAACTTTTTTGTTTTAAATTTTGTTTACTCTCAAATTTCTTTGTTAAACTGTAAGAATTTAAAGAAAAACCAACGACAAAAAAAGATGTCCAAAACTGTCAAAAAAATATTCAGAACAAAAAATATCAATTTCGAACAGTTTCGCACAATCTAATGAACACAGAACAGAGCAGTTTTGGACAAAAAATTTCAATTAACGGAAACTAATGAACACAAAAATTCATTGGCCTTCCGTGGCCTAATCGGTTGGAGCATAAAAATGTGTTACAATTACAATTACAAAAATAACAAAATATTATACATAAAATTTATAATCAATAAAAATAATTATAATATAATTAATACTTTATATAACTAAAAATATTACTTATATCAATATCTATATCAATACTCATATATCTCATACAATACAATAACCAAATAATACCATAAGTAACATTGGACAAACACTAATAATAATAACACAATTGTCAACAACTGACAAAAGTATGTGACATGACGTACCCAGTAAACATAGTGACGTCAGGCATGCTTAACATCAAAGATGGATCAAATGGCAGCGACAACTTGCAGCAAAATATGACGTCGTTTTACCACGTAGGCGCAGATAGAGTTATCAAAGTGGTCTTCTACAGTAGGCCAATCCCCTACTTAGACAGTACAAACAGATTAAAAATGAAATTAGACATTGCCTCGGAAATACAAGTGAAATTAACACCTAGAAATCGAGCCAAAAGGAATAAGGAAAAAAATTGAACACAAAAACGTGTTCTTTTTTACTCTACGTTTTCGATCGTTTTAGAACAGTTTACTGAACACAACAAATGTATCAGATTTTTAATTGAAGTCAAAAATCAATAACTACATAGTAAAGTAAATCAGAAAAATAAAATGGAAATAAATAGACTATTCAGAAAATCAACAATCAATCGGGTTTGTATAAGTATATCGTAATTTTCATATTGTCGAACTTTTCTTTAAAAAATCTAACAATTAAAACACGTTGAAAGTACTTCCACACATCCTTGTATAAATTAATCATCCAATAGAATCCAATTGTTGGTTCAAACAAATGGTTAACAAGTTATTTTTTTCGTTTTGAATATAGTTATAATTATAAATATTAACACTAATGTAATTTAACATCACTTACCTTACCTCAAATCAGTCTTAAGATATTAATTAAAATTAATCGGATATGTCAAACTAAGATCAAATACATTTAAGTCGATTAAGCAGTTTGTTTAAGTCATGTAATTTTTAATGTTAATATTAGATGACTACTTTTGCATTGTAATCGATTATAGTGAGAAAAAATCATGTGATCGAAAATGTCATCTACAGTATTTTATACATAATTTAGTCAAAAAGAAATTTCAAATGCATTTAGTTGGGTATTAAAATAGAAAATGAGTAAAACAATATTAGGTATATATTACCTAATAGACAAAATATTAGGTAATTAAAAAACAAATTTTTTGATATTGTAACAATTTCATTAAAAAAATTTTATTTTACATTTGCAAATTAATTAGTGCTTTGCAATTTTTAGTGAATATATTGACTCAAAGAAAGAACATTGGAGTCAAATTATTATTAGAAAAAATCCAAAGTGTTAGTAAATAGAATCCGACAAATCTTATATAAGCCGGCTCTTTCATGTTTCACCTCAAATAGTTGTAGTTGATTTTGTAATTTTTGTCGTTTTAATTAAATATTTTAATTGTAGAAGTATACTTAAAAACATAACAATACGTAACAAAATAGATGACCCTGAATATTTTTTTGACTCATTCGAAAGTTAGTTAAATGTTTTGTTATCAAACATACGAATGACATTAATGTAGTTGGAAATTCTGGGAAAATTTTATAAGTAAAGATCCTAAATACAATTTTCTTTGTTTGTACATTTTTTTATATAAATTTCTTGGTAAACAGATGTAAAACGCTTTAATTTTCGAAAAAATCAATTTCTTTAATTTTTTTGTTAAAAAAATTACGACAAACATTAAATGTTAAAAATCAAACTACAATTCAATCCCTTGCAATTCAATTGAAACAAAATCACTGTCATCAACATTAACAAACTTTTGTCACTTGATAATCCAATTTTTTTTTGCATTTGATCTTAGTTTCATATTTCCGATTACACCTTTAGTAAAACATACCTCAACCTTTTTATTTTTTTTATTATTTTCTAAACTCAATACGCCGATATTATAGCATACAAATATTTTTATGAATAACTGTATAAACAAATAAAAAACAATTTTCTGACTTTAAATGATCTTAATGATTATAATCATTATAATCATCATCATTAATATTATCAATATCATTGTTGATGATTTTATTATAATTTTTATTATTTGTTATTGTTGCATATAATTTATTTCATTTTAATTTTATTTACTAATAAAATTTATTACTCAATTTTCTTTCTCTCAAATAATTTCCCTCAAAATTACACTCTCCATTTTTTTAAATATATCTACTTGACATTAACTATATATTTATGTAGTAAAGGTGTTGCTCACAGAAAACATACACAAATACAAAAATGATGATAACGGAAAAATAAAATAATAATAATAAAAAAAAAATAATGTTATTACTTATTTTGTTTTTCCTTGCAATTTCAATTGAGATATTACCATAATATGCGCATCTACCGTTATATTTTTTTCCATTTCATAGGAATTATTTATAATAAAATGAAATAAGTTATTTTAGAGAATTTGTATGAGAGAGATTTTTAGAAATTTGAGAGAAAAAGTATAAATGTTTGTATGTAGATAAACATCAATACATTCAAAAATGAAAATATGTTATTTTTTGTATTAATGTTGCATTTTTTTAAAACCTCTACCTATTTGGAAATACTTACATTCTGTTATATTTTTTTTTTTATTTTTTTGCTCTTTAACAAATATGACAATTCTCACAATTTCTCTGATTTTCTTGATTAAATTACATTACATTGTTGTTTACTTCTACAACATACCTTCATTTAATTGACTTGGAAATATTTTGTATTCTAGAGTAAAATCATGATGATATGTATGTTTGTACATAAAAGACAACATTAATGGTTAAAATGTTGATTGAAGGTTTTTACAGTTATATACCTATATATATATATATATATATATTTTTTTTTCATTTTTTTAACTGCTTTCTATATCCTTGTAAAGGACTTTATTAAATTTTTATTGTTTAAATCTATAATAAAGAGAATTAGTATACAATGTATTATGGATATAATTTTATATATATTTAGATATATATAATTAAAATATAAAAATGATTATAAGAGTTTATTTACAACAGAATATTATCTTTTAAATTGTATGATATGATATTTAGCTTTTGTTTGTCAATTTGTGTGTGTGTGTGTGTAAGGAAAAATTATTGTTAATTAATCGGTTAGATTTGTAAAAAATTAATTAAGTTAATTTAAAATTGTATAAGAAAAATCGGAAAATGTTAATTGGTATTGTCAAACAATAATTAAGATTTTAGGGTTTTAATATTATTTAATTTTATTATTTAATAATTTTAATTTATATAGAAAAAGTTTTGTTATTTCACAAAATATTTCAATAATTTTGTTCTGTTAATTAAAAATCGAATTTTCTTGTATGTTTTTTTTTATTGATTAACTAATTTATTTAATATGTAAAATAATGTTATTAATATATTTTTTATTTATATTTTGAGATTTTGTGAAACGGAAGAAAAAAATTTACTTAGAAGTGTTTTATACGATAAAGATTATAAACTCTTTGGTATATTTCACTTTTGTTTTTATTATCATACTTTTGGTTTGTTTCTTTTTTAATTTTATTAAATATCTTAATCGATTTCGGTTATTACACCATAATCAGAAGACTGTTTTACAATACTTTTATAATTCTCTTGAATTTATAAACTAACTATTAATGTAAAGTAAAGTCTGTATGAACTTTGAGCTAGTTTAAATAGACTGATAAATAAACAAAAATATAAAATAATTAAGCTTAAACAAGAGCTAGTAATCGATGTTTTTAGGCTTTGAATCGAAATATCAATCATTACACAGTAGTTATAGAAACATTTTAACACATCTCACAATCGTTTAAAGGTGGTATCAAAGATTTATTTTATTTATTTAAAATATCAATATTTCAAAAAGAACTTTTTCCATTAGTCAGTGCAGTGTCAGTTCATTCCAAAATAAGTTTGTTTCTATTTTGAGATTAAATTCACACAAAAATATATTTTAAAACAGCTAATTATATTTCAAATTGAATTTAAAATTCTACGATCGTTTCAAAGTAACGAATTAACTGTGAATGTAGTGAAATTTGAATGGAAAAATTTAAAGAAAATAAAAATGTATTGTAAAATTTAATATTTTGTACAAATATACATATGAAAAGTTAACAAACTTGAATCCAACCCCGTAATGTATGCAATTCTAAATTTTCGAAAATAACCTTATTGTTAAAAATTACTCATATAGTTTTTTTTTTGTTTTCTTTATTTTTTATTAAAAAATTTTTTTTTTACATATATGTATAATTGTACATTATAATATAATTTAAATTAAAATTTGTAAATTTTTTACAAAAAAATGGTTTGAAAATGTAAAATAAATATTTGTTATAAAATAAAATTAAGTAATTTCATTAAATGATTAAGACCTTAGCCTGAGCGTACGGTCGTATATATTTAATTTATTCTGATTATAATAATTCTATCAATGTTTCTATTCCTTTAATGATTAAATTATAATATTTTTTTCAGAGTATTATTATTATATAATTTCTTCTAATTTAGCAAAATTTCCAAAGGATCCAATTACGTTCTTCCAGAAAAAAAATTAACTGTTTTCAATGTTCTAACCTTTAAGAATGTTTGTGTACTAATGAATCATTATTTTAAAATTCTTATGGGAAAATTTACTAATTTCATTAATATGATTTTCTCAGACTTTTCAACTGGCCCCATTTAAACAAATTTTATAATCATTCTTTACTTTTATGAATATTTTGCTTTAGATATTTTTTATTAATTTTGTTAGCGAAACGAAATCTCCAGTTGAGCTTTGAATGTCAATTATATAATTGTAAAAATTAGTAAAAACAATTTAAACAGGAAGGACTTGCGGAGAATAAACATATTTTCTTATAATGTAAAGAAATTCGTTAAATTGATTGATAAATTTTTTTTGTAATGCAAATAAATTCCTTAAATTGATAAATTGTGTGAAGCACGGCTCAGAATCAGTTAATAATATGTATTCAATTAACATTACTATATTGAACCTTTATGAATCTATTGAGTCATTGGGCAGAGATGGTATTTATCAAATTAATTTATTTAAATAATATTTGTTGGTCTTATTTTTCCTTTTTTTTATATTAATAAGATTAAAATTTAACAAAATCAAAATTAAAAAAAAAAAAAAAAACAATAAAAAAAATTGCGAACAAATAATTTTTCATATTAAATACAAATTAAATTGATGCTTTATTTTATTAAAAAGTGAAATTTAATTTAAAAGCAAGAATTTATAGCTATAGTCTATAAATTTTCTGCAGTATAACAAAATAAATTTAATACCAAGAACCGGCATTCATAATGTGTGAAGTGCCGATTATACCTATCTGTAGATTGTAAAAAATATTTGGAAATAAAATTTAATTGAAATTCAAATCCGAATTGCATTGAAATTATGGAATGAGTTAACGGTATATTTTGTTCTATTTATTATAGTTTTGCACTGCACAAATAATTATAAATTCTATTTTTCTAATATCTATCAAAAATCTTTCAAAATCAATGTAATTAATTTTAACAAGCATAGAAATAGATTATTATTTTCTTATATATAACAAATATTTTCAGATTCAATATTATTGGATTTAAAAATTATTTCAAATTTTGGTAATTTGTTAAAGTATAAAATATGTTTATTACAGTAATTAGTTGGCTACAGGACAATACGATGAACGTTAATCTATATCTCATAATATTCTGTTCAATCTCACAAGTAGAAGGAGAATTTGAATACATAATAAAGCATATGTAACGAATCATTTACTGAGTAATGAAAATGCATAGTATTGTTTGAAAAAATTAGTACTTAGGCATTCCGACATCATTTTATTAAAAACTGGTTTCAAGATTTTAATCCGATGCGGCAACATATCTGATTAGATACAATCGATCCGATATATTTATATAATAAAGCAATCACAACTGTTGTGTAAGACACAACTGATCCGAATATTATTTCTATAAATATGTAAATATCTTCATATAATTAAAAAAAAAACACTTTGTTATATATTATAACCTTGTATAAGGATTCTAAGTCGAACTAGCTCCAAAGAATTAAATCAATATTATCATCAACACTATCATTGTAATTAAAATTCCATCATTGTGGCACAGGGTAAAGAATTCAATAATTTAATTCATAATAATTAAATAAGTATAATTTCAATCCAAAACAATGCTTCTATTAAACTTTAATTTTATTTAATTAACAGTTAACAAAATATCTTTAATTAAAATTAAAACTAACAATTTAATTTATTTAGCTAACTTAAAGCTATAAAATTTATTTAGGCAAAACAAAAAAAAAATTATAATTTATTACAAAAAAAAAAAAATAGAAAATTTCAATTATTCAAACACTTAAAACAGAAATTTATATTCAATTTTTTATTCCAATTCTTTTTGACATTTTCTTAATCATGATTTGACATCCTTTGACATTTTAATGATATATTAATCTCTTTTGTTTTAATCAATATTCAAATCATGAACCGACAGACAATATTCATAAAATTAGAATATAATTTTCCACAATACTTAATTTTTGTCTACTATACATTTTCAATTTTTTTTTTTTTTTCTTTGTCTGTTCCTAGTTATCTCTTTTTTTTCTGATGTTTTTGTAAAAGGATAATTGATACCAATGAGCTTTACTTTAAGTTCATATTATTGTAATACTAACAATCATCTTAATTCTATGCTATATATATAACTGATTTTATATTTTGATGATATTGATGATAATGATGATGATGATGTTGATAATAGTGATGAATGATTGTGATGAATCATGATGATTATCATTATAAAGATATACTTTTATTGATATTTATAAGGATATACATACATATATATTAATGATAAGATACACATACAAACATTTTTACATACAAATCGGTCTGACCTACTCTAAACAATGTTAAATAAGATTTAAAGGTATAAAGATATAATATGTATATATATATGTATGTAAGTACATAAATAAAATAGGACATTTTAATTTGATTTAAAGGGGAGTTATAATTTATTTTGCACCCAAAAAAGATTTCTTTTTTTTTTCTTATTAAGTATATAAAATGACAATGTAACATTATTTGAATGTAAATAGATATATATGTATATAGCATGAACATAAATATATAGTTATACAAATACATAAATAATATTAGGGATTTATTTTATTTTTTACTTTCTTTTTTATTATTATTTAAGAGCTATTTGATTCATGAAACTTTATCTTTCGAAGGACACAAAAAATTTTTGTTACAAAAACAACATCAGCAGCAACAAGAATAGAAGAAATGTAAGTAAATTGAAAACAAAAAAAAAAGAAAGAAAAAAAAGAAATATAGGAAAATATGATGGAAGGATGTAAAATAGAACATTAAAGTGGTTTTATTTTTTATTTAAAAAAAAAAGCTATAAATAAAATAGTTACAAGGGATGATCAGAAAATTTAACTATTTATTGATTTGAGCTAATATTTGTGATGTTTTTTTTTTTTTTTTGGTTGAGTATAATGGAAAACATTTAATTCAGTCAATGAATTAATTTTCAATTGTTTCAATCAGCTAAACAAATGCTTATGAAAATTCATAAGCATTCTACCGATTAGGCTATATACAGAGATACTGCAGTATTTCCAATACCTAATCAGATAGGAGATTGATTGTTCTCAATTTATTATAACTGTACGTTTTTCGATATGTGCGGGTCTAGTAATTGTTCCAGTAAACAAAATTTGATTTTGTTTACCAAATTAAAATGGACTTTCAATTTGTTGCAATCTAAAAAAATCAAAATCCGTACATTTAAATTGTTTGTCCACTATAGTGCTGACTAAGTAACTCACAGTTGTGACTGAGCAAATTGCAGTTACTATACAGCGAAATTAAAGCTCTATTAGAATTGTAGTTTAATGAATTGTAGTAATATGGTTTGGAAAAAGTCATTCTTCAATAACCCAAATTTTCGAAAATAAAATAATTTAAAAGTATTGGAAATTTGTACCAAAGAAATTTGTTTCATGAAACATGACATTTTAAATAATTCTAATTTATTTTATTTTAGAAAATGTGAATCAAAAATTTGAGGAAAATGTTAATAATTTATCTTAATCTTTTTTCCTATCATATTTTATACTATCCCATATCCACCAAGTGGTACATAAGTGATAAAAGGCAATAATTTTCTACTTCTGTTTAAAAAAAAAAAGGCAATAATTTCCCTAAGCTGTTTAAAATAAATTACATTCTCAAAATCTTATTTGCATTTTAAGTTAACATTGGTATTAACTGTTTTATAGAAGGTGGCCATACTCTGGAAATATTTCCGTCATATCAGACCACCAAAAGATATAAAATTGCTTCATGTCTGCCAATATTTCATTTTTGTAACGGTCGTTTTGATTTCATTTCGTTTTGATTTCATTTTTGCAACGGTTGTTTTGATTTCGTTTTGATTTCATTTTGGCAACGGGAAAAATTGATCTATCCCAATGTATTGTGCCTTTGAATTTGAATTTGAATATTGTGGCTGAAGAATTTTCCTATATTTAATCTTTCATAATAATTTGGACAATGCCGTTTGACTTCTATATGAATTACCCTAATATTGTCTGAAGGATTTTCACCCATTCACTCTAAGTGTCCGAGCCACTTTTATTCCATGATTTTAATTTTCGTGACTACATCCATATTATTGACAAGCTGTATGTATTACTTATATATTCTCATTGAGACTCCGTCGTCGTTTTCAGGACCATATATTAATGACGATACTACATCTCAATTCCGCAATATATTATTTATATAATAAATTATATTCAACATTATCATTTTAACGGTAAAATTTGTTATTCACTTCTGTAGTACCACTTATTCTAAATTGAATCGAATATATAGCTATATTGTCACTCAAAATTTATTAATATAAAATCATTTCAACTGTATCCTGACTTAATTTTCAATAAATTTAAAATATTTATGTTTTTGTTTTTTGTTTTTTCATTTTCATAATTTTTCATTCAATTCTCGTTCAACAAATCAAATAAATTCTCTACAATTTCTTCATTTCAAATTATATTTAATTTTATAAAGAAATTCATACATTTATACATATAAAATTATACATACATACATACATACATATTATACAAACAGACCTACATAAATACATTTTATACAAAAGTTTGAAACGATTACTTGTCTACTTTTTAAATTATATTTTTATTAAAAGTGAACAATTTCCATTTGTGCTGCTATAGCATATAAAATGTTTGTAGCTAGGTCCTCACAGAAATTATTAAGAATACAAACGATCGAAAGAAAAAACCAAAATTTGAAGAGAGTAGAGGAGAGTAAGAAGCCCGATGATTCTATATGTATGTACGATAATATATAGATTTCAATTCCATTAAAAGGATGAGATTTTTATGTTTTATCCTGTATAACTTTGACATGACAATTTTTATTTTTCCTTTTTCATTCATATTTCTATTTATTTCGACGACTTTATAAAACTATACAGAATATATACAGGGTGGGATCAAAATTTTATAAAATTAAAAAACATTTTTTATTATTTTTCATGTCATTTCAAATGACACAAAAAAATTCCACGAAGAGATTGATTACATGTGGTGTATAGAAATAATTGCTCTTTGATAGTTACTCTCTTCGCCTATGGTATCAGAGATAATAACAATCTACTGCCTAGTAATGAAACATCTTTATAAAATAGGCCTAATCGAAAACAACTTGTACAGAATATGTAATAAAGAGGAAGAATCTATATTGAACATTATTTGTTCGGTGAATGCGAAGGTCAGATAGCATTAATACGGGTTATTACAATAAGCCGATTTCCGTTTGCCGTAATATAGGGGAGTCGGATCCTCTTTCGAAATTACTTAATCTAATCCAATCTAAATTTGATAGTTTTCTATCCTTATAAAATCAAAACATGATTGTAGTATGATTTCAACCTGCTCTTCGCCGATTGGGTTGATACATGCAATGATCTTTTTGGATTTTCTTGGAGACACATACATGAAATCGTTTTCCATTTTCTTAATCTTTTGTTGTTTATTTGGTACACGTGAAAACTTTTATGAAATGTTCTGAAATTATTTAGAAATTTGACAATAGTTTTTTTGATTTGTCGAGCATATTTCAACACATACAATTCTAGCAAGAGAAAGGGCTCCAACAGTGTCAAAGAATTTTCTTTAAAAATAATATATAAAGTTAAATGTATTGCATTAAATAGACGAACAACACTGAATTGAACTTTGTCATAAGTAATCTTTGGTGGATTACGGTCTTAACCAAAATTCTATCATTTTATAAATTATTTTAATATATTTTTCTTTTTGTCGTTTAGTATTTTACAATCAATTCTATGAAATTTTAAAACAATAATATAGTATAATGTCATTGCTAATATAGTAAAGTTTTGGTGCACCTTAAAATAGTATGCACATTATTTATTTATTTATTTATTTATTTAGTAATTTCTTACTATTAATATAAAATTCAATTGTATTAACTTAGCACAAAATGATTTGTTATAAAATTAATAACGCAAAGAACCAACAACAACCTAAAGTAAATAAGTACCATCTCTCATTATAATGCAATAATATTATTTTCTCACTACATTTTACTTCTACTTACACCTACTTCAATAATAAATTAACAAAAAATTGATTTATTCTCTCAATTCTCATTCTTTCATATATAATTAACTGTTTTACCATTATTATTGTTGTTGTCATAAAAGGCTTCAGACAAAAACAAAATTAGTATATTATATATATATATCAAAATATAAGATATATATGCAATACAAAACAAATTTAAAAAATTTAACATACAAAATAAATTTTAAACCACACTCTGTACAAAGATATACATTTAAAACATTAACATTTCAGTCAAAAATTTTCTATTATATTTAATATATATATATATATATATATATATATATATATATATATATATATTAGACTACATAATAGAAAAGAAAATAATTTAATAATTATATGTATTTATATGTACTATTTATGAATGTTTAGTTCAATATATATATATTATACACATATATATATATATACATTATATATACATATATGAATCATCATAACTGTTCTTTTGGATATTTATGATGAAACACTTTAAAAGCCATACATATTAAACAATAAAAATCCTTCAAAAATTATAAACAAGGATATTTGAACAGAACAGCATTTCTATATTGAAAATGTGGAACTCAAAAGGAGTCAAATAAGCAAACAAATAAAATATAAATTTTATTTAGTTATGTCTTTTGTTAATTTAATTTATTATATTAAGATATTAAAAATTTGTATTAACGTTTATAATATACTTTAAAATATTTTTCTAAAACAAAAAAATCAAATCAGTAATGAAAATTACATAGCAATGTAACTAATGATTTAAACTGATTTAACTGTAATAAATAGTTCTCCCCTTGTTTTTTCAATCGTTAGTATTTACTCGCTTTCTTGTCTGTCTGTTTGATATAAATAAATATAGATTATTAAAAAAAAATTTGATTTTGAGCTCTAATTGATTCTAATGATGTAAACAACATCTGTAAGTTATAAGAACAAAATAAAAAAAATACATAAAATATTACATATTATTATTTTATTGACAGTTAAGAACTAGGAGTTGTATAAGTCTAAAACAAAAATACCTACTGATGAGTTCCAGTAGGTTAAGTGACTGAAAACACTTCTTGAATAATAATTATTTGGGTAAATGTTTAATTTTTCATACTATACTCAATTATCCTAGTATCTACCATATGCTACCCTATTACAACATTTGTTGCAAATCAAACTACATTATCTTGTGACCTTAAATACTAATTTTGAAAACTAGATCACTTCTAAATAATATTGATGTGATTGTGATTTTTGGTTGTAATAATTTCAAATGTATTTAAATAGTATATCTATTTCAGAAAATCAAATTAATAATGTTATTGGAATTGCTGTCCACCTGATCGGGCTGGCGGTAAAAACTAGATGCCCTATATTTAAAAAAACAAGAATAGATGTATGGTGGTTGTTACTGTCATTTAATAAATAGTGTTAATATTGAAACTCGACATTTATTTGTATATTAATGTAAAACATTATAATATATATGTAATTGTAGAATATAAATTTGTTTACATTTATTTGGATCGTATAAGATGAACTGAAACTATAGTAGTTAAAAGATTTGTAGTCAAAATAAGAGAATATAATGAGAAATAAAATCATTAAGATAAAAAGTTATACGCAGCAAACATTTTTGATATTTACTGATACTAAAACTTTTTAACTTTTTCGTAAAAAACGATTCTACAACATAATCTGGAATCTTCAATATTGTTGGGAAAACATATACACAATACAATTTATAATAAACAGTTTTGAATTCAACGAGATTTTCATGAACATGTCTGCTGATTTAGTTGAGCAGAAAAAAATTATATTATTATGTAATGCGTTGCTAACGACAGAAATATTGATACAATATTGTGAAATTTTCGATCAAGACCATTTACCCATGCAATATTGGTTCAATAAAAAAATATAAATTCAATTTAATATTGATACAATATTGTACCGTGTAAAGCCTGTTTTAGGCCAATATAATGGGATAAGCACCCTAACTGGCTTCGCAAAATTTTAGCAGCATATAAAAATGAAGGAAAGAAAAAAAATAGGATAGTAAAGAATAATAAACAAAATTATAAAAGAATATAAAAGAATTAGAATAGAATAGCGATAATATAAAAGAGTTAGTACAAAATTTACGGATATATATATAATAATATAATATAATATCCGTCTCTTGAAAGTTATAGGTTTGTGGGAACACAAAAGATTGCAAAGTGTTCCATAGTTTAGAGGTTCGGTTGATGAAAAAAAATTTTATATTTCACAGTTTTGTTTCGATGAGGCTCTACTACAAATTTGTAAGCGACGGCTGCCCTGCGAGTATTACGCTGGAATGGTTGTATTTTGTGCATAATACTTTTAACTTGGTTAGTATTTAAACAATTTTTTTATTTTTTATTTATTTTATTTATTTATTTCATTTTTCTGCTACATATAAGACGATTACTCTTTTAAGCATGTAACTAGAATTCATAATTTAAAACTAACAAAACTAAACATATTAGAAAATAACAATGAAAAATTTTAAAATGTAAGAATATAAAGTGCTTAAACTATAACTAGATTAAATTACTAAATTAATAAAAATAAAACATGTAATATATATGTTATATATATAGAGATATAAAAAAAAAAAACAATTAACATATTAAATCCGAAATAATATCAAAATTTCAACACAAACTTGTTTCTCCTTTTTGTTACAAAGCTTATCAGCAAATTTACATTTTATTTCGATAATATATAAAAATATCTTACCCAAGCATTCAAGAAAATTCTACTACATATTCTGTAAAACAATTTATTAAAAATATAAATTTGTGACCTCTAGGAAAACACCACGCCCATTGTTACAGCTGCAAAAATGAAAATGAGATAGCAACTATTGAACACTCCTTTGTACAATCAGGTTTCGGACTTTAGATAGGCTTTCCCGAACAATATAGGTATTATTGTGGAAACAATCTTATATCAACCTTCTCAATCACACAGACTAAATTCCTTGGGAGAGTGATTTCCTAAAACAACGAACAACAAAAAACAGATCACAAAAGCACATTTAGGAGTAAATGGGTTTTCCAGGAGCAACTGGAATGGTCACTTCTACCTACCAACCTATGTAGAACAATAAATAAAATAAAATGAATCTATTGATACTGTCATCAGTTGCTTCAAATAAAATATTTAAATCAAAATTGCAGTTTTTAAGTCCAGTAATAATATAATAATACAATTTTCAAACACCATAGTGTACCATTATACAAATCTACCTACATATCATTTCTAGTCCTTTCAATCGTTAACAATCGTTTGTTTGTTTATTTTTTTTTTTAGTACATAACATGCATACAATATTACTTACCATCAAATATTTTGGTAAATTTTGTATTGTGCATTTTGATAAATAGCATAACATTTGGTTATCTGCAATTGCTTTCTCCATATCGGTCCTAATCCTTTCTATTGCTGGCATTTCTTTATCTTTTATTCCTGACAATTCTTTATCAAAATTTTCTTTTATTTTCATAAATAAATTTATATCCCATAATTCATCATCCCATACATTGAATATTTTAAATTTCAAAACTCAATAAATCACTGATTGAATTTTCAAATCCAATAACCCTATAATTATTCAGGATAACTAATTTCAATTTTCCTTTATGTTTTCAGTTTTCATATATAATTTCAATTTGTATCAACTTATATTGTGTAAGTCTATATAAAAAGGATTCTCTTTTATACATTTAGTGTATCCACAATATATAAATCCATATGTATATATACATATATATATATTAATATTATACATATAGATAAAATATAATCAGTTTATGCTCGAAGGAAAGACAAAACGTGGAAAATTTGTATTCTTTTTTTTTTTTTATTTATTTTCTGTTTATCTGATGTATACGCTCTCTTCAACATCGTTAAAAACTTATTTTCCTTAAACGATTTCACGACACTTATCAAATATATGTACCCTTATATAATTTTATACATAAATAAAAATTGTATAAAGTGGGTGTACAATATAATATGGAAATTATATCTATGCAATATATACCCCCTGGTATATGTTTATATATATGTATATGCAATTTGAGTTCGTTTTAAGTACACTGAAATTTTCGTTTCATTGAAAATTCTCGTAATAATATTTTTCAATATAAATGTATTTGATTGTTGTTAGTGAATTTTAATTTTTTTTTTTTTTTTCATACTGAATCAGTTCAGAAATTTATGCTTTTTATAGCATAATAACGGTATTTTATGTATATATCAAAAAAATAAAAAGAAATAATGAAAAATTGGTTCTCATTTTAAGTTCATAATATTTGAGGTTAGAGAGGAAGGAATATTTTTTATTAATACTATTTTTATGCTATGCTCTTTGTTACATTGTTGACTGAATAAATTTTTACTCTATACGCCATTTAAAGTAGGTTTTGAGTAAATCAATAAAAGTAAAATTGACATAATACAAGTTTAAATTGTATAGAATGAAAATTAAATAAATATATATATTGTTATGTATCAGTATATAATGGATATATTAAAAATAAAAGTAGGTAATTGAAAATTTACATTACTGCTATTTTGAAAATACAAAAAAATTGCATTTAGAACAATTTTAAATTTCAGTTAATGTTATTTAAAAAAAAAAAAAAATTATGATATATTTAGTTTATAAAAAGGGAATATTTGAGTTGGCGGGTATTTACTATAAAATAATATAAATGTATATATATGTATAGTTATAGATTAATGTGTATATAATAAAAGATGCAATAAATTTTATCAAAGGACTATGAAAATTAAAATGTTTTGGTTTTAATATTGGACACACAATTGAAACAAATTACAATTGAAAATTATTTATTATATTAATTTCAATAACAACAACAAAAACAATAACAATAAGAATATGAAAAAAATGTTGTTTTGTTAGAATATGTTGCTTTTATGCATGTTATATATATTATAATGAAATTTTTCATATTATATATTATATATATATATGTATGTAAAATTATTTTACTAAAATACTTATATGGGTAGAAAGAAATATAAATCAGTTTTATTATTATTATAATAAATTTTATATATTTATTTTTATAAAACATTTTAATATTTTGAATAATTAATTAATATATAGTTTATTATGAAAAGAAAAATTAGAATAAAGATAAAAAAGATGTATATATGTGTTATATAAGAAAAATAAATTTAAATATTAAATACATAATAATATGTCATGTATTTATATACTGCAATATTGTATTTTATATGTACATATAGGTACGAAATTTATTGATTAACTGACATTTATTAATATAAATAATTTTTTTTTATTATATAAAGATGAAAATATGTATAAAAATATTAATTTATTTCTAATAACTTAATACAAAAATGTATGTATGCATATAAGTACATATTAATCAAGATTTTAATTGAGAACTTATATGTAATATCTACCCAAAGATTATATAACTGAAAAGATTTTATTAAGGATAATCAAAATATAATGTATTTATAGCATTATGCTTTTTATATTAAATATAAATATACATATATTTATTAAACAGATAATTAAATGATTGAAGATACATACAATATTAACTAACATCTTGTTATGTGATGCCATTGAGTAAATAAATATATTAGATATATATATTTATTCAATAGTGATACTTTAATAGAAAAAGTATAAATATCTATGTACATTATTTTGACAGCTTGATAACCTAACAAAAAATTATTATTTATTATATTATATGATTTCATTTTAATTATAATTTTTTTTTTATTTTAATTTGACAGTTTATTTCGAGATAATTTTATTCTTAGTCCCATAGTTGTGAAAAATTGCACATTGACGAATTACGAGTTTTTTTTTTTACATAATTCCAAGTCTGTGGGATGAACACCCTAACTGCTTTTACATAGAGATTGGAATACACAATTACATACAATATTTGTTATGGTATATCTACTATTTTTAATAGTTTTTACGAAAAATATCTTACTTCTCATACACATTTTCATTGCAAATTTTAGTCGATTGTTTTTAATTTTTTGTTTTTTTATGTTGTTAAAAATAGCTTAGGTAAAATAACATTTTCAAATATTAAGAACGGTACTGAAAGATATAGCATAGTAATCCTTGAACGAATACCGTGAAATTAGAACATATATAAGAAACTGAAAATTTTATTATGAGATACACAATTTATATTATATGTTCATGATACATATACCTACATTATATAAATTATACATGAACGAATGATTTTATTTTTTTTTCTTAATTAAGTTTAATTGGCGTAATAATTTTCATTTGACAAATTTATTTTTATAAAATTTATTTATTTTTTTTAAAGGAACCGTATTACTGTTATTACTTTAATAATTTTGGTAAATGGAAATATTTCTACTATATAGCAAATAAATACAAAGTTTGATATTGAATTGGAAACAGATTTGGAGATGTGAAGAAATGAATAGGCAAGCAGAATCGGTTTAAATGTGTATTGAAACCGAAAAAAATATTTAATTATCAATCGTGATTGATTGTGTATCTCAAAAATAATATTTTGTATTAATGTGGTCGCATCTTGAATATTAATCTATTATATAAGTAGTTAATTAGAGTTTATTAGAGCTATGGTTTTAAAATTATGACTAATAAAATGTTTTGCAGAAATCCACTAAAAATGTTTTTAAACTAAAAAAACTGTTAATCATCTGTTTAAGTTTTATGAGTTAGTAAATTAATAATACAATATGAGCCCGAGATTTAACATAAATTTAGGGTTGTAGAAATAGAAATAGTTATTTCTATTGACCTATTTTACGTTTAATAAGTTTAAGAACTTTATCTATATAATATTATGAATATCTATAAATTATCTATATTCAATCAACCATTTAACTATAACATTAGACGCATAAGTCAAAAATGTAATATATATTATTATTATTGTTTTTTTTTTGTTAAATTAGAATTCCATACAATTTTGAGTCAATTGATATTATAAATAAATAATAAAAAAATTGGAATTGCTATTGCGAATCACTAGGTATACATATGTTTAATCTGTAAATTGAAAAATGTATGGTAAAAATATATTCACTATTTCACAACCGATTTCCATTATTGTTCTTTTAAATGATAAATATTTAAAAAGAGATGTAGCGAAATTAAATATTTTTTCAAAAAAATTTTAATTTTCAATTAGAAATTTACTATTTATAACTTCGACCCATATGTAGAAGACATCTTAACATAATACAAACATCATAATTTATTAAATTACCGAAACAACCGATTTAAATTTAATTTTTCTGTTTTAAATAAATTATTACATCGGCGGTTGTTGTTTAAGACAAATCAATAAAAAAAACAATTATATAGTGTCCACTATAAATTATTGAAATGATGGAAAACAATTCATAATGAAATGTTGAGATTTTAGGATTTTTTATCAAACTTCCTCCAATTTCGAGAACCAAGCCAGCATCGTATTAAGTTTTAAAAAGCTATATTTATTCCTGCATAAGCGTTATAAAGCTTACGGTACATTTCAGGATTAAAGTGGTAAAGAAAAAATTAATTTTATTATTGAAATTATTGTTTTCATAAGTTAAGATATAATATGATATACTATTGGTAGTGCACCTCAAACAATGTTTGTATAATCTTGTAAGAATGATAGCCACATAATACTGGCAAAATATTTATTTTACATGGAAAGATCTAAATAAATTAATCTGATTTAATAAATTGATGGATAATTTTGAGCACTTATTATTTTTTATATATTTAAAATTACATTTTATGTATAAACATTTTCTCCGCCGACCGCCACTTCACCAACGAAAGATTTAAGAGGGATATGATGGATGATGATGACTCTCAATTTAGTTTAAGCATATACCTTAACTTATGTTATTTATTTATGTATTTATTTGTTATATAATTTATAAAGATAAATATAGTTTATTTTTTGCAAAGTCCTTTACCGTTATCTTATTTTATTTTTATTATTTATTTTTATAGTTATATTTGTCATTTATTTGCAAAATCCTACAGATCGAAAAACCTCATAAAGCATTTTGTTTTTATCCGAATTCGAAATGTGCCATCAATATTGCTATACGTGAACAATGAAATTTATTCACTAATTAGAAAATAAAATTTTCGAATAACTTTCGGATTACAGCAGAACCCTTTTATTTTTTGTTTTACTTATGAAAATTTCATTCTAATGTATTCAGGAATATATTTAAATTTAATATTTAAATTTAAAAAACAATTATTACTAAATTTCATTGATATGATTTTAATAGCTTAAAGCTAAAATATTTTTTGTATATATACATTTTTAATTAATTTCATTAGTAACATTATTATATAATTATTTATATATTTTTTGTTTTTAATAAATTTAATTAATTAATTATGTTTTGTAAAAAAAAAATGCCAGTAGCTGTTTTATATTATACAATAAATATACATATAGTGTATTGAAAATATGCCAAATTAATGTAATAATAATTCAAAATAACAAAATAATAAAAAATAAAAATGAATTTTTTAACTAATTAGCTGTATAAATAATTATTCATTATAAATAATTACAAATATAAATTTTCAATTATTGAAATGAATGTTAACGTCATTTTAACCTTTACTGTGAACATATTGTAAATTATTTTGTTGCATTATGGTGAATTATGGGATATTTTTCAATTACAGAAAAACAATTTTTATTTTTTAATTTTTTTTTTTTTTTGTAATTTAAATCTGAGCAAATCTGTGTGGTAGTGGTATTAAATTTTTAAACCTTTAGATTTACAAAAAAAAAATAGCTATAACAAATTAAAAAACAACAACAGCAAAAAAGAAAGTAATTATTATTAAATTAATTATTTTGAATTATATATTTAAATAAGTTTGTGGTATAAATAAATGGTATATAAACAATATATATATGCATAATTATTGTATATAAAATATTTTCAGAAAATCTCATGTGGTACAATTTTTATTGAATTTGTTTTCATATTAAATAATTTTTGTTTTTTTTTGTTTTATTGTTATAATAAAATGGAGGAAAATTTTTTTAATTTTCTTTTTTGTTAATTTTCCGATATAAAAACAATATTCATAATTAGTGATAGATATAGCTGATGATAGTCATTATGAAATTTTTGAATTGAAATTCAAAGTATATATAATATATCAAATAAATAATGATTGTTAAAAATATTTTGAAACTAAACTATAGAACAATGAAAAACACAAAATCTTAAAATTGAATCGTAAAAATACAAAAAATTTCAAAATTATTGTAAATTATATTATTTTCATGTATCTATCTATTCAAGAATTCAATTTTATCTACATAATAAAAAAATCCAAGTTGACATCAGATTACTATCACTATATTTTAATAGACATTATCTAATATTACGTATAAATTCTTTAAAGTAACTATATTCAATAAAGTAATTATATTAAACTGTAATGTAAAGTATTGAACCAAACCCGAAGAAGTAAAATTAAGTTGGATGTTTAGAAGTATATTATAGATGGTGATAAAAAATTAAGTAGAAATGAAAATTTTTCTATTTAATTTCAAATTTAAGTCGATCAAAAAATATATTCTACAGAGATGTTATATCCCCAATATAATTACAAGAACAAATCGTCTCGACTTCATCAAACACCAAAATGTATAATTAACTTATTTTCTATAGAGACTCCATACTCTTTATATATAGTTTTGCGACCTAATCTATATTACAGACAACCATATATATAAGACAGTCAACATTTTGCATTAATTTTTTGTTTAATTTATTTTAATATTTAATTTTAATAATTGATTAGCTTTGTGTACAAAGTTAATCAAATATTGGATATGTTGGAACTACCCACTAGATTGAAATGATTAAATAAATAAATAAAAAATTAATTTAATTAAAAATTTAACTACTTATAGCTTTAATGAAATTTTGAAGAAAAGCTCTAATTATTTTTAAAACTTCAAATAAAATATTATAACAATAACATTGAATTAAAATTGAAGTTTATATATTAAGAGTTATGGGGCATTAAATACATTTTCATCAAATCGATAAAATTTTTATTTACTTTTTTACTCTGAAAATCAAATCAGTTAAAATAAGATAAAAATATAACTAAAATTTCTTAAAGTTGATTAAAGATTATATTTTAATTAGTCAAGTTAACAATTTCAATAAGACAAAACCGACTGATGATAAAAATATATTATACTTTTGAAATATCAATATTAGTAATGCCAACAGAAATGTATCCAGTAAATAAAAATTTTACTTTTATTTAATAAAATTAAATACCTACATCACTCAAAACAAATTTTATTATAATAACTTAATAAAAATAAAAATATTAACTACTTACCTACTTATATGAAAATATTCTATTATGTATTTTTTAATTTATATTCATTTATACATTTTAAATATTAAAATTTAATTCGTTTAACAAAATACATTTTATGTGGAAATTCATAATTAAATTTTAAATAAATTCTTCTTATTCTATCAAAGTGCATATTACCTTGTACATATATCTCATATTGTATATTTTCTTAAATAATAACATACACACATATTATATACATATTGTAAATTTGTAATATTTTTACATATTATATAAATACTCTTATAATAATATTTTAATAATTGATTGTTGGCATTTTCATTTATAAATTTGAAGGACTTCAACATTTTTTTTTTGTATTTTTCTTTTTTTTTCATATTTACTTTTATTTAACGAAAATAAATGAAAATAAAAAAAATTCTTAAATACTCTACTCTATTTTATTCACCCTTAAATCAAAATATTATTGCAAAACCACAATTTATATCCTTAATACCTTATAACTATAATAATATACATAAAATATATAGACATACACACATAAATAAACAAATTAATATGTGTATATGTGTGTGTACTATTAATTTAAAATTACAATTATGTATACATACATTTATATCATTATTAAAACATATATTTAGAAGTCATTCAATTAAAACACCATTCATAATAATTTTCTATCTAATTAAAATACCCAAAAAAAAACAGCAAAACAAAAAAGAAAAGAGAAACAAAAGCAACAACCAAATAAAAATAAAAAGGGAAAGAAATAATTTTATATATATACATATCTATATATACAAACATTGAATATATATTAAATCAGATCGGAAACTAAAATTTATTAATTACATATTATAAATTACAATTTATCCTGCTTTTGATTTTTTATAATTAACAGTGTTTGGAAAAAGTATTAGAACAAGATTGACTTTTAATTGGATTTTTTTTTCTTTTACACACCACCCAAATACTGGGATTGAATTGTAGCTTTGGGTAAGAGGGATTGTGAGCACAAAAAAAAGTTAATAAGGAAGAATCAGATGGTATGTTTGAGACGAACTAGAACTATAGGTTCATTTTGAAAAGTTGTAAATTGTAAAATGGAGCATTTCTATTGGTTCTGTAAAGGACCGGTTTTAGCTGTTCTGTTATTGATAAATTTCACAGGCATATTTTGTTAACGTAATCATAATCATTGCCATTGCCATTGTATCATTAGTGGCACATACGACGAACCTTACGTAAAATTAACGAAACAAAACATTCATTTTCTATACACCAGGGCTTCCTGACCTTGCGTAATAGTATTTTAAGGCGTTATTTTTTTACGTAGATTTACAATTTACATTTTCCAAATAAACGCTCCTTTCCTTCTTAAAAAAGTGATATACCCATATTCTGGAGCCCCTGATATATATATTCCAAAAAATTATTAATTTTAATAAAAATATTCTAATTCTCTGAAGAAATTCAGAAATTTAATAAAATTAATATTAGAAGTTCCAGAATAAAAAACTAAATCTCCTGTAACAGTAGTTTTGTATAAATTAGTTTACTATGAATCGTGAAATAAAATTAATATTTTACTAGTCTCAAAGAAATTAATTTGATATCCTTATAATGCAGCGTTCTGTAAGCTCAGTGTTTTACTTGTCATACACTGGCGATTTACCTCAATGATCCAACACAATGATAATATTTTAATACGACCAATGAAACCGGATTATTGTTGAAGAAATGTAACAAATGAAGCAAATGTAGACAAGCGAAGTCTAATCACGTTAAAGTTACATTCACATTTAGAAGGGATATACATGTCTTGCAGTATTTTTGTATACATATAGCAATAATGAAATTTAACAAACAGAAAATTTGAGGTATCTTGGAATGCATTTGAATCGTCTTCTGCCTAAAGTAAACCTACTCAAAAAGAATTTAACGAAGCACAAACTTTAGGAAAATGTACTAGTTCATCGGATGAAGTTATAAAATTACACTGGGAAACAAAATGTTGCTATATATAGGGTTATACTGTCACCAATAAAATTTTTTTAACTTATGATAACATTTTTTCTTTGGTAATATTTTATGCTAGTTAATGGGAACAGCCAATAAAACAAAAAATTTAAATAATATAATATTCACAAAATAAAGTTTGCAAAAAATCAGTCGATGCACTTTAGTTTGTATCAAATTATATAATTCACCATGATTTGCAAGCTCCGACTATCCAGATAGATGAAATACTTAACAGCCCATACTTAAAAGCCCAGCCCATACAAGAGTAGATTATATTTACATATTTATTAATATAATTTTATTGTAATTTAAAAAATTACTTTTATTGGATTGTAATTTCACATGTCCATATAATTAGTAATTCTATCAAATATATTCCCAGCATAATTTTTTATTTAACATACGGAAAATAAAGCTCAAAGTATACAAATTTCATAAAAAGGTGAATTCGGAAATGCAGGTCATGATGCGGTATCACTATTGCATCAGTACAAAATTTATGATACAATTCGGCTTTGTGTTGCTGATGCAATTAATGCATTTTAAAAACTATCAGAATGTGTGCAATGATGCTTTGAAAATTTAATTAAAATCAAAAAAATATTATTTAATATCGCTTCAAACGTATAACGTATGCTCAAGTTTGCATTACAAACAGTAATGTTGCTAAAAAAAATAGTTATGCTTTCAGCAACATTTTAATGTTGCATTTACAAATATGGATATGGAACGATGCATGATGCTGATGCATTTCCGAATTTACTAATATTTAACTAAAAACTTTTTTTCATCACTGTGAAATATACACTTTACAAATATACATACATATACATAGCATTATTGTATAGCAATTATATACATTTCGTTTTTTTTTTTGTTGTTTTAAATTTCTTTTTAAGGATACTTAAATGTTACAAAATATTTTATAACGGTAAATTATGTAGCTATTAATATTTTACTGTATATACCAATATTCAAATTCATTTTATGCATACAATATTAATGTATATAAAGCTGTATATATGTGCATGTAACTATGTATGTAGCAACATATTTAACCTCAAATCCTGAATCCTTTTTTTTTCTTTTTTTTTTTTTTACTTTTATCCTTTAATTTTTATTTTATTTTTTATTTTGTGATTTAATAATGTTATAAAATTAAATATGTATTGACGCAATTTTTTATATGATGGGTATAAAAATTTCAAAAATGAAAATTATTACAATATTATGAAAAGGTAAAAAAGGAAGAAGAAGCAGAAGAAGAAGAAGAAATCTCCCCACACAAAATCTCTTAATAATAAACACACACACACACCAAACATAGATATTATATATATATATTATTTATATGCAGATGAATATAAATAAAAATTCATAAATGATTTAAAGAATTCAAGGGTTACAACAATGTTGCTTGTTATGTCATCATTGAAGTATAATATTGTACAGAGTGTGTAAGCAGTGATACAAAAAAACAAAACTGTTATCCTAATTTAGTGATTTAAATTTATTTAGAAAATTTTAATTTTAAATTTAAGTTATGATTAATTATATTTTAAACTGGACAATGTAAAGGATTAATAGATCAAAAATATAAGATATTTAAACGATTGTAAATGTACGGTTTATATACAATACAACAAATTAATTTTTTTTTATGTTCTTGACAGTAACTTAGGTAAAATTACCTTTTCGTGCTTAATTAAGTACGGTCTACTGCAAGTTTTTGTTTGAAAAACCAAATTTGAAAAAAAAGGAATTCCTGTAGGCTGAATTGATTTCAATTAAATTGTCTTTAGAAATGTAAATAGATTTTATGGACTTTATGTTTGACTACCAATATGAAAACTTGTTTTTAAATGCCGCCAAAGACTAAGCATAGATTCAACGTGAATTTTTTTCATTATTTCACAAAAAAAATAATTTCCAATGACTACTACTTCGTATATGCACCGAAAACGTTTACCAGAAGAAAGAGTTATTCATAAATATTCTTCTCTTTCTAACCTTTTATCTATATGCTTAACTTGTCATAACATATGACAAAATTTTTCAATATAGGTAGTGAATGTCAATTGTATTAGAAATAAAATATGTACACCTTATTGTTGTGCTTGAATAATTGTTAAGGATTTTTAGAATAAAACCAAAAAACGTTAGTTGAAGGACGAAATCATTAGTCCTTGTAATTGAATTGAAGAAATTTTTATTATATAAAACTATTATGATTCAAATATCAAATCAATCCATTGAATTTTGCTTTAAATGTGGAAGTGGAAAACAATTTTGGATTTATTTATATTATAATGGTTTTTGGGATCTAAGTAGAGGCTTATCTATCTAAAGCCTAATAGATAAGAGTACATCAGAAAAAATTAAGTCCAACGATATGTCAAGGTCAATATCAAATCCTGTAAAACATAACAAATTTGTCTCTTGTACTTGAAGATAGGTGTCACTATCGAAGTTAACTAAGTAAAGTAGACTAGCAACAGTTAATAATCAATTTTGTAAATATTTAACTTTCAAGAGATATAGAAGCAAAAACAACATCAAACATAACTAGTGTTTTATTATGTTATTATTATTTTATTTATTGCCTTAATGGTTTTGTACAATATGTTATTCTTATATATTTTATTTCTATAATTCAACAGCTTATATTACTAGAAGATTTACACCTTTGATTTGTAGTTATTTAGACTAACCTGACTTAAATTATTTTAATAAATTTAATTTGCAAAGGACCAAATGGCAAGTAAAAGCCTTTAAATAATTATTTTATATTATAAAACGTAAGTGTTTTATTATGATTAATAATAAAATAAATGAATATTAGTATAATCATATGGTTAATATTAATATTATGATCAACTGATTATCATTTTTAGGTAGGTGAAAGTGACTATTCCAGTTGCTTCTTTAGAAAGATAATTAACACTAAATTGTGCATTTTTAATATTACGCCTAAAGTGATTTATATTGTTTGGTTTTAAAGGATTATACATTTAACTTCAATACTAGACCCTAACCCTACCTACCTGGTTGAGAAAATTAATCGGATCCTACTGCTTAAGATATCGCTTATATTAATATTTGACTAGAATTCAGAGTCCAAATCTATATACTGGGCCAATATAAAGAAAGACAAGTTCAAAAGTATGTTTTTGTCTATATCGGTAAATTTTTTAAACAGCCAAGCGTTAGAATGTAACTTATGGTACTTACATACCGTTTGATTGGAATAGGACAGGAGAAAATTATTGAAAGAATTACCAGAAATTTTGAGAATGAAATTATTTATATTTTTCTTAAATTTCTGTAAGTTGTGTACTATGATGTTGTTTGAATATAGAAACACACCAGAAGGGATATTAATTCACATTTGTGAAGTCCGGACTATAAACGAATTTCCGTAATCTGTTTTATGCCATTTAAGTATTTGTACTGTCGCACTTTGGTTGTGTGGCTTCATATTTTGATTTTCTGCTGTGTTGAACTGAAAACAGAAAAAAATTAACCAAAAAAAATATACTACATTGATAGTTAGATGGCTTCAACTTGAATCCTCTTTTACCAGTCTTTTTAACCAGTCACTTAAGCGATAAGTTTCGTAAAGGTTCATACAAATTTTTCTCCGCTTAGAAGGGTTGTAAAGATTGCAAGGGTCTTTTATAAACACCTAATACGTTAAGATATTACATTTAGAGCTTACGCTTGATTGGAATAGTATGTAAATAGTATAATATTTTAAAAGATAGGAACAAAAGTGTTGAATAGATTTGTGGACAGTTAAAGAATAAATCATCATGCTTGAAATGTTCCTCGCTGGCTTACACACATCTATATGTCACTGTAAACAGACATTTTAAAGTAGTTCAGCATTTAAGCAAAAACTGCCCAGCTTTCCTTTCAATTCCATTTCGAAATTGTTCTACCAGTATAAAAAAAATAGTGACCAATGGTAAGTTACAAATCACATCACATGATTTCCTTGAATTGAAAATTTAATTATTTTATTATTCATTATTTTTATATTTTAAGGGAATCGAACATAGTGCAGTACAGAAACATTTTCTCATAGTAATTAAAAAATGTTTGTAATCATAACAAATTTACACCACCCTATAAGGCATTCTACAAAAAGAGTATTTAATAAAAAAAAAAAATATTATTTAATGATAATTTAATAGTAGCTATAGATTCAAATATCCTTTCCTATTTTTTATTTTTTTTTTTATTTTTGTTGTTTTCATAAATGTAAATTATATAGCGTAGTAAATTTGCAAGTAAATAAAACCTGTACGTACGTAAATACATTTTGAAGGGATCATTTTATTTCTGTTATAATTCTTCATCCTTATTTCATATTTTTTGTTGTTTTTGTTATTCCTCTTAATCTATTCTATTTAAAAAAAAAAATTTTTTTCCTATACTATACACACACAAATATATATTTTTGCTTCTTTTTCAATATTTTGTTCTATTACTTTCTCTTTTTTTATTTCCCCTTTATTTCAAATTCGTTCGTTTTTTGCATTTCATTCCTTTATTCGTTTTGTTGTTTTTTATTTTACTGTGATTGTGTTTTTTGTTTTTTTTTTTTAATATTCACTAACAGAAAATAAAAATATGCATTTTTTATGATATATTGTGGTGGTAGTGATGGTGGTATGGCATGGCATGGCGCTCCTACTTACTTTACTATAATATATATTCGTTTTTTAACGTGAGCATAAATTTTTATTTATTTTTTTTTTTCTTATTTTGTTTTGTGATTTAATTGAGACATAAAAATGTCGTTGTTGTATAATATAATAAAAAAGGAAGAATTTGTAACAGGGCATAATTAAGGACTTAAAATGGAAAACGTGATTATGGATTAACTAATAAAATTATAGATTGATGATGTTTTATATTTTTATATTCATTAATATATATACATATTTGTCTATATAATAATGTATTATATAGATACAATAGAAAAATTATAATTATATATTTATAAGAGTATATTTTTAGTAATGATGGTGGCATAGTAATGCAGAAATTAAAGAAAAAAAGGGTTAAAACAAAATTTTCAGGGCATAAAATTGAATTATAATCTCTGTGATCTTAAGGGTGAGTTCTGAATTCAGTTTTTAAGAATAAATATTTTGTAATTTTATATCTATTTCTATGTATGTATGTATTAGTATGTATAATATACTTATTTAATCGTATTTAAAATCGGAAAAAATATAAAAATTTAAAATTATTTAGAAAAGTATCGTCTTTCCAATTTTAGTTGTTGTTTTTATGCATATTTTTTTTTTGTTATATATTTAAACCTAATTAGTTTCGATTTAAAGATTTAAAGGTGTTTACTGATTTACGATAATAATTCAAAATTTATTTAAGTAATAATTTGAAATTTGAAATGAATATTTTATATATTCGGTATTTGTTACTAAAATTTTACCCCCTAAGCAAAAAAATGTTGTTGCAGATTTAAAAACCAGATATTTTTTAATTGATTATTTTTAACAATTGATAAAAACATTTTGTTTATTATTAAGTGCTGGTTTCAATGGTCTGTTAATTGAAGTGGGTTAATAAGTTTTAAATAAATTACATACAGGTAAATATTTTAAGGATGATTTTGTTAGAGGGAAACAATTTTAAATTGAAATAAAACACATACATATAAATTAAATTTCAAAAATGAATTTAAAAATATTTTATTAAAAATATTATTTTATGACATTAGTATTGTTTAAAAACAATTTCTGACATACAGATGTATGTTAGACTAGCTTTTATCTATAGGACAAAGTTTAATATGTTATATTCGATTAACCCACATTTGAACCACTTTTATTCGAAATAAGACTATGTAGTTAGGTTTATTTCAAAAGTGTTAGTTGTTGTTTGCTTATCAACATGAACCGGTGATTTCAAATATCCACAGTGGTGAACTCGAATAAACTGATATCAAACATGTAAGACGATATCATTTGCCACACAATACATAATGTCAGAAATATAGCCTTAAGAAATAATGTATAAGATAAAAATAAAATGTGATAGCCTTCTGCTTAAAACGAAAGTCGACGAGAAAACAACAATAAAAGCGTTTCAATAAAAAAAAAAAAACCCCACCTGCACGTCCCCAAATAAAAAATAAAGCAATGTCGTAAAGTCATACGACCATAAATACCATTTCACTGAAGTTAAATAATTTTTGTTTAAAATTGTCTTTCAATAAATTAATTGTTTGGTTCACTGTATTGCACGTAGTACCATTTTAATGAAATCAATTATCTTCCAGGTCGATATCAAGAAAAATTTGCAAACAAATAATAATTTAATGTGGGTTTGTCAATCACCATTGAGAGCAACATTTGCTTCCATCTCATTTTTAAAGAAGGAAAGATCAATAATGGTTCGAGCATGTAAACTGCACCAAACAGTACATTTTTCAGAGTGTAATGAATCTTATTTTCATTACATAATGACATTTTTTTTGTTAACGTAGCCATCTAACCAGAGATGAGCTTCATAAGTTTTTCAATAAAAAAGTGGATTAATAACAAATTTTTGTTGAATTTCGTTAACCCATTTCGGTACGTCTGCCTAATAACATTTTTATTTATTTATTTATTTATTTTAACAGTTGATCCTACAGATAAATTTGTAGGCCAACTTTATAGGTCCTTTTCCCTTTCGAAATGTGGGCCTTTTTATCAAACTATATTAATTATTTGGTATATATTTTTGTATATTATATATTTATATTATTTTTTTTTTATTAGTTATAGTATATCTTTATTAATTATTAAATTATGTTTGAACCGATGTGGTTGTATTGAAAATTACATTTTTCAGTAATTTTCACCATTTGAAAAAATTTTCGGTTCTAACGGGATTTGAATCCGTGCTCCTTCGGTCGTTACATTACTACACTCGAGTGCTTTACCACTCGGCTACTGATGCCACTAATAGCATTTTTTCTTTCTTTTTTTATTGTCCCATCCAATTGACTTAAAATTTTATAGAAATGTGGTTTCACATGAAAAGAAACATTTCATATGGTTGTAGACCAAAATTTTTACGTCCAATTTTCGATGTTGTGTTTGTGTCCTGGTTGTTTATAAATTCCGAAATTTTTGCTGTTCAACGTATCAAAAATGCTTCCCATAATGCTTCTAAAATTAAGCCCTACACATAAAGTTAGAAACATACTTTTAACAAATTTATATATCTTCGAAAGCTCCATTTTATTTTTAGTGATTATCCAATTATAGACTGACTGTTCATGATATTAAATTAACCATCAAATTATATTTCAAATTTCTACTCTATTAAAATAATTTTCTATAATGAAGCAGCCTACATACGTATAAGTATATATATATATATAAATTATATAAATTTTAATTTCATTTAATTTCTTCTAATTATATTTTCTCTTTTAATGATTTTAATTTTTGTGGTCGCTCGACTATAAGCGTACTGTTCATCATTATAAATAAAATATTGAAAGATATATAGTTTTTTGAATGGCTAATTATTATTCTTGATTATTATCTTTAAACTTTCATCTCTTTATACATTATGTCCTAATATATTTTTCATCATTAAAAACAGCACAAAAATTTCTATTAAAAGTACATACACACATATACAATTTCTACAGTATTGAAGTTAAATTTTTTTTATATTTCATATATTTTTTGATAATTTTAAATAAATCAACGATAATAAAATAAAGTGTACTGACATGAAATACGAAATTATGATTAAACAAAAAATTACTTGTTTCTATTGAAGATATTTTAAGAGGACTCATTTTTATTGAATCTATTATTTTTTCATCATTGTAATTATTTACAACTCTTAACGCCTAAAAGTAAAAAAAAAAAAAAAATGAAAAAAACAAAAAAAAAACTCTTTTATAGCTTTAAACATCTTAAGAATAAAATGTTTACAATTTAACATAAAATTTATTTGAATAATTATGTTTGTTTTAAAATGTTTGGCATAAGATCAAAAGACTTGTAATTAAAAAATTATTTTATAATGCAATTTCTTTAAATAGGAATAATCAGTTTATAAAAATTTTTAAAGTCTTTAAGAAATAATAAATAAATTGTACTATTTTTGGGAGGGAAAATTTAATAATAATTTAAATTAGTTTTTTTTTTTTTTTTTTTTTTTGTAAATAGTCAAAAGAATATAATTTTTCATTTAGAGAATTAATATTACCTTAGTTAATTAATTAATTAAAATTGTATAAAATTTAATTATACATTTAAATTAATGTCCATTAAGTATGACTATACAAATGCAACTATTTATATTTTTCTACTGCCAAAATATCAACTGAAGACCACTTTGGTGTATCAACGACAAACGTTATCGAGCGTTCTTTATTTAAATCAAAAAATGAAAATATTTATAGAAAGAAATAAATGTCGAACCGACTGAGATTCTTATTAATGTGTTTGATGGCGAGACATCATCGTACTCTCTCAAAAATAAATAAAAAATAATTCGAATTTAGAAAAAAAATTAAATAATAATATTTAAAATTAACAAATTTTTAATCTGTAAAATGTAATCCTCTAGTATATTACAATATTGATTTTAGAGTAGGCGGGGTCCAGGTTTTTGAAAAAATATCAAAGTAAGCTCAATACAAATTTAACTTCTTCAATATCGACAATTAATTATTTTAACTGAAATTAATGATATAATTTGGATTGAAAATTTGAAATATTGTTTTACATACATCTTGCAATCGGGTTTTAGCTTCAAATTTACAAAATAAACAAAACATATTAAAGATTCACAATACAAAATTCAATTTGTTATTTTTTCATTAACCCAACCAAAGCGCACATATTATCCGTGACATCAAAAATACAGTGGAAAAAGTTTTGACAGTATTGATTGTATTGATTCAATTTCAATACAGTGGTGACAGTATCGCAACATTGTTTAGATACATAACCACTGCAATGTAAAACAAAATAATACAACGTAATTTTGACATTTTTTATAATAATTTTGACGTCATAAACATTTTGTGTGTAAAACGGTTAATTTATATTTTTTGTGTTTAAAAAAGATTTGTGAATCATAAATTATGAATTTAAATATTTTAGGTAATATTATTTACTTTTTTCATTTTTAATTCAAACAGTTATAATATATAATATTAGTATATTATTCTAAATAAAATTTTTATATTTTATACAAAGTTTTATTTTATTTCATTTTATAATTTATACTAAATTTAAGTTAAGTTTAACAATTATGATTTATTTATTTAGGTTTGTTTAGATAAAAAAAAAATGTACATTAAAATAAAATTAAAAAGAAAGCAAATTATTATTAATACATACATTCAGGGAAAAATTCTATAAAATTAAAATTATTGACTTTTAATTCAATTAGATTTTACTATTAAAATTCTACAATGGGATATCGGATATACAGTTTTAAAATAACAATTTGATTCTTATTAAATCAATAGTTGAAATGTATTGTCCTATAAATATTATAGTCCATCACATTATAATTTAATAGTATATCCTATTATAAAAATAGTTTCAGTAATATTAATTTAATAAATCTAATAGTATACACACTACTTTTTATAATATTGTCCTATAAATATTATAATGCATCACATTATAATTTAATAGTAGTTATATCCTATTATAATAACAGTTTTAATAATATTTTTTTAATAAATTTAATAGGATGCATACCTATACCATCATTTTAGTAGTATTGTCGAAGTGATATACTTTTTTTATAATAGGAGTATCACAATAATTTTAATATTAAATATTATTACTTTTATACATCATATTAATTTAATGAGGTAAAGTCTATTTTTCTAGTACCTATATTTTGTTATGTAAGGTTAAAGCAGTCCAAATTAAATGAAACAATATTAATTATTTATTAAATAATTTTATTTTATAAACATTATTTACTTCTACTTGTACTTTTTATCATACTTTATCAGAAAAATAGAAATAAAGCTTAAATCTTAAAACATTAAACATATTTAACTTTAAGATTTAACAGAAAGAAAAAATAATCTTAAGATTAATTATTTATAACAATTACAACATAGGTTTGGAAATGCTCGTTAAAATAATGATCATGCCACTGTTTGCATAAGATATAAGGCCCAGTTTTGTATAAAACTATTTCTTCGATTTGATAAAGTGTGAAACTTTTTGAATATCCGACTTTGTTAAATAGAATTTTTTTCTATAAATTTGGCCTCAAAATATTATTTTTTTGATACACTTAGTTTCGGACAAGTCAATGTTTTCAATAATCTGAATAGTTTTCCTCATATACCAAATGAAGGTTATTATGATATGATATATATATTTTTTGCTTCAAAAACTAAATTCATTTCGAAAAAACGTTTGGTAGCAAGTTGATGTGAAAATTAAAGACCAGCTTTGATTAGAAGTGTAAATGAAATATTTTAGTTTATTGTAATTGATTTAGCAAAAATTTTTGATCAAAATTATAATTTTATCTAACTTATATTATAATATTCTGCATTTATCAAGCACTATTATTTGAATAACGTTTATTTTTATTTTTAATGTCCACTCAAATATAGTATTTAATTTATTAACTTTTAACTTTAATTTATAGTAAACATTTTTTATCGATATTAGATTTTTTTTAAACTATATTATAACATTTAACCTAACCACTATGGCACTATTAAAGCTTATTTTTGTTTTTAAATTTCTATTTATTATTTTATTTCAATTATTTCTAATTTATTCTTATCTCTATTTTTAAATTTTCTTTTAATACTTTAATTTTTTAATTTATTTATTTAATCTTTTAACTTTTTTTACTCCTTCAATGCAAGCAAATCAAGTTCGAACAGGTGATATTATCTCTTTAAACAGATTTTTACTTTTGACTAAATATTGCATTACTGGGTCCTATGTAGGGTATTTTTAGAGCGTTTTTTGAATGATTTCCGAATTTATACTGTATATTCTATTAAATATATGTGTCATTATTAAAAAAAACGCGGCAAGTATAGGACACAGTGACAGTATTATAGTTTAAATGTTTAAAACCATAAAAACAATAGTATGCGTACAATATTGAATAGTACATGTGGTTAACCATACTATATTAAATTAATTCTGGTAATGTTATTAAAAATTAACTATTTTCTAATATAGAAGTAATAGTATAATCTAATAAATACAATGAGTAGAACAGTTTTAAATTTATAGTATTTCTAATTACATTAATGCGGTTTTATTTTTATAGTAAAAACCTATTGATATCCGTCCTATTGAATAAATAACGGTACTATTAAACATTTAATAGTATGTTTCTCCCTGAGTGTATATAAAAAATAGTGTTAAAAACTTTTGTTAGTGGTATATATAAAAATAGTGGAAATCAGAGTAGATGGTAGAAACAAAGATTTTTTGATTAATTCTTTGGAGAGCGAGAGGTCAATATAATCTTTGTTATTATTAATGCTTATAAACATTTTATTAATAGGTTAATTTTTCCTATAATTAGTTCTGTGAAAGATTGTGTTCAAAATATTTTAAATAATATGATTGATTTGCAAAGTTTATCTTTTGATGATAAATTAATGTAGAAAAAGTAATGAATATGAAATTTTTTTACTTTGTTTTTGTTTTTTTTCTCACTGAATTATGCTTAGCTATCTACTGAATTTTATCGAAATAAAATTGTTACCAAAACTTAATATGCTAATTAACTAAAAATAACTAAATTTTGCTTAAATACACCCTTTTTGACAATGTTTTTTAATTTCGCTATATTTGAAAACACCATATTCATTAAATTTTAAAAAATTTATACTCAAAATTTTCGCTATACAAACTCTGCTGTTTCACTGCTATATAGTAAATATCGGGTTTTTCGACAAAAAAATTGACACACATTTTTAATTTCAAAATATGGTAAACTTTTTGTAAACCATTTTTGATCATAGTACATTGTAAATTTGACATTTCGACTGTATTTTTTAATGACAGCATGTGTGTGTGTGTGTGTGTGGGTAAAATATATTAAAAATATAAAAATATTAAAAATATCAAAATTACTATTCAACATCCAAACTTTTATAGCAGTTTGACAGCTGCATATCGATCAGTTATCTGTACTTATCATGTATGAATACGGGATATTTGTTCGAAGTTATTTACTTTGATAGACTAATATTTCTATTATATTTTTTTATTTATTTTTATTTATTTCAAACATATCTCAAAAAAAGCTATAGGTAAGTCGTATACAGAGTTTATAATTTATAAAATAGTTTTTAACAATGAAAATGAACAAGAAATAATTTGAATGTCAGTGAGAGAAAAAAAAAATATAAATAAAATCCAGACACGGATACTAAAATTAAAAATTCGAAAAGAGTTTGTTTTAGGTGTACGAAAGGAAAGCTATAGTCCTTATAATTAAGACTTTTTCTTTGAAGAGTTTTATCGATGATATTACCAGATGTCTACTCTCTAAAACAAATTAATTGAATATTTAATTCATTATCAACATTCGCATAGGTTCATAGACTCTATATTAATCTATTTTCATACTAAATTTTTATCACTTTGTTAATTCATTTTTAAAATTTCGAAAAGTTATCGATATTTATTGAAAATTTAGGTTTGAGTGATTTTTACCCTACTGTTGTCATATTATCAATATTTTTTTTAAATCGAAATTTGATTCAAAATTAAGATTTTTAATGTTTACAATTTTAAATCTTTTTTATTTCAAATAAATTAGTTTAAAACTATATACGTATATCTAAACTCATCCATATATAACTCAACATAATAAAAATAAAATAAATTTATATTTTTTTCTTTTCAAAGTAATACAATTTATGTACATAAATAATATTTCTTTTATAATTTTATTTTAACCATTAAAACTAATTTAACAAGAAAAAAAATATTTGAATTTCAATAGAATGGAATATTTTCAAAATGAATTCGACTTACTTAATTACAAAGAATGAATTCATATACATAATTTCATATATAAATACATATGTAATGTACATAAATTCGTAGTAGATATCTCATATTTGCCATTTTCAAAATATGTACAATGATTCACATAAATATGATGAATTTTTTGAATCATTAAATTAAAATTGTATTCATCATTTATTTTGACGAATGTCTCGTTTGTATATGTATTTACTATTTATATACGAGTAAATATATGAAAACTTTTGACTCGCAAAACCAATTATATACCAATTAATTAAATCTAAGCAAATAATAAATTACAACTTTACTAATAAATTTACATTTATACATTGTACAAAAAATAATACCTATTCTCGGAATAATGAAATGTACTTTTTAGAATCAAAAATAGAAAATAGATTTTAGAAAATATAGTCTACATCAAGTTCGCGATTGGATTTATAAAATTTTGGATATTCGGATGTTAAATTAAATCCTTACAATATAATAAAATATGACAATATTTTTAAATTAATTTAGCCATCTTAAATAAGGCTGAGTGCTTAACTGTTTCCTATTAAGTTTATTTGTAATTCGGACATATATGGGATGTTAAAATATTGGCTAATCCTAATGTAACCATTGCAATTTATATTATTTTATAGTATCATGAAAAGAGCTTGATTGCTGATATAATTTCAAATGTTTAGAAATTCGAAGTTGATTTAATTTTAATTTAGCATTTTTATAATATAAGAAAGTAAAATTACAATCTTTTACACTCTTGACAGTAACTTTGATAGAATCATCTTTTCGTACTTAATTAAGTACGGTACTGCAATTTTACACTACAATATCTACAATATTTCGAGTATTTATTTAACAAATTACTGGCTTATCTACTAATTAAATGTGGAAAACTACTGCTATTGTCAGGAACTAAGCCTTCTTAAATAGAACAGTTTCATTTTATTTTATTTGTTGCCAGATTATACTCTCAACTATTTTTTATCATTTATTTTATCCCGATGATAAAGGGTACTAAGCCAGGTCGTAAAACCAATAAAGGATTTTTAATTCATAATATAAGTACTAATCCTGATCATCATAGTGTATAGTAATTATGTAATTGTAATTTAACGAAAGAAGTCGCAAGCTCGTATGCATGACATGGATCATTGCAAAAAAATATTTTTCAATTTTTATTTTATTGAAATTACTTGAGTATACAACTTTAATATCATGAATATAAAATGAAACAATAATGTATAACAATATACAATTACCAAATGTAGTTTAAAATAGTTAATATATCACAAACTTAGAAGAAAATGACAGAGTAAATGACATTAGATCGGACCACCCTGACAACCACTTTATGCATCAATGTAATTCTTATGCATCTAGCTTTGTAATTCTGTTGAAATAAAGACTATTTTATTATTTATTATTATTTAAACAACCTAACAAAGAAAAACATTAAAGA
Organism: Argyra leucocephala; assembly: GCA_963942445.1. Lineage (NCBI taxonomy): Eukaryota > Metazoa > Arthropoda > Insecta > Diptera > Dolichopodidae > Argyra > Argyra leucocephala. The sequence continues at coordinate 31,003,545 of OZ012677.1, forward strand.
GTGTTATAATCATAAAGGGCTAACCATAATGGCATTTGCCAGCTTAATGATCAAAATTAAGCTAATGTCAAAATTAAACCAAAAGCCAAATAAAGTTTTGTAATTTGGGTAAGTTACCCATAATAGAGCATTTAGCTAACTTAAGTGAATTTTACATTTATGAATCGTAAATGTAAATACAAATTAGTAAATAAACAAAAGTTTTGTTAAAAATAAATTTTGTTTGTTATTTTAATTTTATTATTCATTTTAATTTTGCTATTTAAAAGTATATTATAATTTTTATTATTAATCGAATTTGGCTCCTTTTATTATTATTAATTAGGTATAATTAATTAGTTATGAAGTATGTAAATAATTATATAATTATATTATTTTATTATAACTATATTACAAATTTTTAACAGCAGTAATAACAGCTTCTAAATCAAAATGTCGAATTTCTGTACAAAATATACAAATGAAATCACTTAAGTTAACGAAAACTTGACGAAACTCTCTGATATTCCTATTATGGGTGTGCAATACAATTTACATGTGATCGTACATTTCATTAAGCTGACTTATTATGGTTAGCCCTTAACTATTCTTTCAAATAAAATTATTTAATATACATTGAGTCTCAAGAGTATTACTTATAAAAAAAGAACATTTTTATATTGCAGCAATTAGAGTTGATAAAAGTTGACTTCTAGATTCTATATTTAAATAATCTTTAGAATTACTTTTTTTTTTTTTAAATGTAATATTATTTTAATATACCTACAACATTTGCACTGACTTTTAATTGAAAAAAAATAAATAGATTTTACATAGAATACAAAATACAGTTAACATTAAACCAGAATTGCAACAAACTACTTTATAAATTATTTTACCTTTCAATATTTTATAAAATTTAAACCTGAAAGCCTATTTCATTTTTTTCAACATATCCACTTAAAACTAACTATTAATATCTATTTAAAATGAAATATTCATTGACTTAATTTTCTTTACAAAACTGAAGAAAAAAAACAAAAACAACAAAATTCACTTCAGAATAAAACAAAAAATGTATTTTTTTTTCAGTTTCTCTATTTATTTTCTTTCAGTCTTTTTTATACCTATTAAATCATATTTCCTTTCTCTTCATTTTTTCTTAGAACCAAAAATTAAAAAAAAAAAAAAAATCTATAATATATTTAAAACTATATCATACAGTTCATAAGTAAATTATATATACATTTTGCTACAGAACGGAAATGAAATTTATGATTTTATTATGGGAGCTTCGTAGTTTAACATGAACATTTAGAAACCATTAAAATTTCAAAATTTGTTACACTTAATTGAAAAGAATAAGATCCAATTGTATAATATAAAAGTCAAAATCTTAACCCATTTATCATTAAGTTATTCAATTTGTACGATTGTACAATACTAGATTTAATATAATTATTCGGAATATAAAAATTAATCACGTGTCCTTATAGTATTAGAACCATATGAATATGATCTCGTACATTCTTATTTCAGGTAAATAATTTAGCTAAATATTTGTTCTTAAGATTTATTATTAAGCACTGATGGTTATTAAGCACTGATGGTTTCAGGATGAACTCAAGTCAGCTGAAATCAATAAGTGGCCTTTGAATTACCACATTTAAAGTAATAAATTTCATTTGAAAAATTTCTAAATGAATTCGATTAAATTTTCAAACTTAACTCAATAAATAAAATTTAACAATTTACTAATTATTGAAATTCTACAGAAAAAAATTATCAAATTTAAATGTTAATCAATTGATACATAGTTCAAGTTGTTTTAATTATTCTTAACTTGTTATAATTATTCTATAATTATTTAATTATTTGTTAACAAACAGATTCTTAGAATATTGGAAATATACGATTCTAGTATGAGTATATTAAGGCGGATTCATACTTCTTGTACTACTATTAGAGTGCATTAACTGAAGTTGACTGTCAAGTCAAACTAAAAAAAATTCGGTTGCAGTACAACCAATACATATATAAAAAGATTGAGATAGCTTTAACTATTATATTTGTTTTTTAATTCTTTATTCAATTGACAAATATCATCACTATAGAAAATTTATCGACTTATCAATTAATAATTAAAAAATTGGTCAATCACGAATATCAATCCGAGCTTCAAAATATGTACTTATTAATAAATTTTATCAAATAATCTTATATCATGTCAATTCTTTATTCGATTGACAAATATCATCACTTTAGATAACTTATCAATTTATCAATTAATAATTAAAAAATTGGTCAATCACGAATGTCAATCGGACCTTCAAAATATGTAATTATCAATAAATATAATCTTGTATCAAGTATGTTGATCATCACAGCACTTATCAATAATTAATCAAAACAAATTATTTTAATAAAAAAAAGTAATAAAAATGAATCGATATGAATGAACTGTTGATTATAACAGTAAATGAATAGTAAAGCTTGCTTGAAATAATAATTAAAAATCATCAATTGATGCCAATAAGAAATATAAAATAACTTTTAAAGTTGTTTAATATTACAAAAATAGCTAAAAAAAATTTCAAACAGTCAATTCAATCATATTTAATTATTTATTAATACAAAATGCAAATTGACACTCGTAATTAGGTTACACAATATTTAGTTTTGTAATTCTTGTTTACATTTTTTATATCAGGAGTCAATTCAATAATTTACGTTGTTAAAATTTATTTTCTTATAAATTTTGTTTGTGTTTTCTCGTATCTTCGATAGTTAGGTAGAAGTGACTCCATTCCAGCTGCCTCTATAACATCGATAGTTACTTCAAAAGAAAATTGACAACATATTTTCATATTAATTGTTAGATTGCAAGAGATATTCACAATTTGATCAATTGTGTTACAATCGAGAAAGTATGAAAAACAATTGTAAATATTCTTTCTTTATGAAAGCTAAACGATTAGAAGGAAACAAAATCAAAGTATTAGAAAAGTATTAGAATTTTCAAAAACAACGTAGATTTGTCTCTTCACAGTTCTCAATTGGAAATAATTTGATATATAACTGTCTCAATAAGGTCTCTTTACTCTTAATATCGTACACATTTATCTCTACAAAGCTTTTCATTATTTTTCGTTAGGTACATTTCATAATGTATCGACTTTTGAGTATCCCATATTATAATATACAACTTTAATTTAAATTCATTTTCAAAACTGAATTATAAGCGAAATAACAAATATATAATACCCATATTAAATATGAAATCATCAAATTATTTCAAAGAAGCAATTAAGAAAATCTTAAGATGAATGCGCAACAAGAGCACTTAATTATATTTCCGTTTGCTATTAGTGGAAAAACCATTTATATGTAAATATACAAGTATATAGGTATTATATGTATATATTTATTTAAAATATATATGTATATATATGCATATAGATATATACAAAGTTTGAACATTTAAATTTTCATCATTTTACAAAGTTTTTTTTTGTGTCTGTTTTCATTTTTCTTTTTCATTTTTTTTTTCTTGTCTTTTCTATATAAAGATTTTCACGAGATGAATTAATTGCGCTCTAAATAGGGTTATATGAGTACATCATACCGTTTTTAAATTATTTTTATATTTATTTTCTTGTGACGTTTTTTTTGCTTTTTTTTAATTTTTTTAATTTAATATTTAACTTTTTGCAATTTAGTATCATCAACATTATCAAAATCATTATCAATCATCATCATTTTTGTCATCTTCATCGTCATCATTATCATTATAAGCAGCGGTATACAGTGGAGAAAGAAATTTTCTTTTAATAAAAGGCAGCTAGCGAAAAATTGGCAGAAATAAATAATTTAAGATTTCATTAATGAAAACAGGAGAAAAAATATTTTCATTTCGTTTTCTTTCTTCATTTTTTTTTTGTTTTTTGTTTTCGTGTGTTGCATTTATTTTTGAGTTTGCTAATTACATTTCCACACATATAGAAATCTCTTTAATTATTTTAACATCGTTATGTATTTAGATATTCAATGATGTTTAATTAAATATATATATATATATATATATATTTTAAATAGTTTATATATTTAACTAATTACAGGAATTCAATAGTGAAATGGAAATATTAAGAAGGGGGAGGGTAGGGAGTTAAAACTTGTATTGTTGATATTTTCTTGTTGGGAATCGTATTGGAAATTTAGAAATGACTTAATCTAGAAAAGAAGGGTTGTTTTCATAAATGCAAGCCTGCAGTCAAACTGGATATTTTGAATTTATGAAAACACTTGTCAAATTTTCTGGATGCTGTGCTTGGCATCAACTTCACAGAATAAATTTTTAGTATGCATACAAATTTTTAAAGTATTTTTCTTTCATGTTTTGAGTATTTTAGTTTTTTGTTTTGTTATTTTAAAAAAAAAATTTATTTTAAAAATGTAAGTACTCCATATTTTTTAATATATTACAAAAACTTTAAACAAAATATTTATTGTTTATAGGAGTAGTGATCCCGAAGTAAGTCTGACTACAAATAGTATAAATAAATGCTTAGCACGACTTTTAAAATTGTTAATTTTTAGGAGATTTGCAATGAAAAACGATTTTAAAAGTGGAAAATGTAAAACAAAAAACGTTTAAACTAAAAAACATTTAAATTAAATAAACAGAAGCTTTACAAAATTGTCAAATAAATGTAGAATATAGGCAACGCCGTCTTCCCCAAATAAATGTGCTAAATGTGCTAAGCACAGGGGCGTCGTGGATTGAGGGGTGCGCCGTAAAGTTGTTAGTCACATTTTCACATTACAAAATATAGTTATGACGAAATTCATTTAAAATTCGGATTTTTATTCGATTTAAAAAATTTAGAAGACACAGAAATCAGGGAAAAGGGAAATATACAAGCATGATATAGACAGTTTAATTGAAGAATGCCTATATTTTAAAAAATTTACTGTCTACACTGATGTTCAAAATTCACAATCGCAAATTTTATCAAAAACTATAATTGATTCTAATATCGAATCCACTTTTCCAAACATAGAAATTGCACTAAGAATATTTTTGAGTATAGGATTAACTAAAAGTTCAGGCGAAAGATCGTTTTTAAAAGATTAAAAAATTATCTTCGTTCTTCCTTGGGACAACAAAAATTTAATAATTTAAGTATACTAGCCATTGAGTCTGAGTTTTTTGTAAATACTGACTGTGAAGAAATAATTGATAGTTTTGCGAGACAGTAATCTAGGAAGAAAATTATAATATAACCTTTATTTTTTCATTATTATTATTATTATTTTAATAATTTAATTTTTTTTATTTTAATAATTTTATTTAATGTTAAATTTGATTGGTTTTTTTTATTTGAAAAAAAAACATTAGCCTATTGAATTTTTGCGCGCTAATGTTAATTTAATGCAATATTATTTTTCATAATCTTTTGTTTATTGTTAACCTATTGATTTGTTGATTTATTGTAATAATTAATATATGTGAATGTAAAATATATATATAATATTATTAATCAAAATAATATATTTTTGCAAAACATTGTTTTTTTTAGAGCGCATTATAGTTTTTAGCACAGGTGAGATAAAATTCTAAAGACGCCTTTGAATATAGGTATAGAGTTTGTTTTCATTATTGCAAGTACGCCAAATTTATGAAAACACCCAATTAGATCCTATATACGTTACCAAATTATAATCTTCGAAAAATGTGGCAAGAATAAATAATTGCATTTACAGATTTTGTAAACTGAAAGTAAAAATAGAGGGATACCTACTTCGATATGACGTAATGTGTAGGTTTTGTATTAGAAGTTATTGCACTAACTTTACCAAATTCGGTCTATGAAACGATAAGAAATAGAAATGTTGGGAATTTTGAACATTTCGTTTAAGCAAAAAGATTGGCAATGCATTGTGGAATATAATTTACAAGACTGCGATGATTTCTAAAACCAACATAACATTTTCTCTTTTCCATAAATAAAATTTTGTTAAAATTAGATTGGAAAGCCGAAACTGGAATCATAAAAAATTATTTTAAATAGATCTATAAGTATGTGGCATGTCATGAGTGATAAGCCCCATTCTGATTTAAAAAGTCAACTAAAGTAAGTCAAAATTTCCACGAGAGTTGTGTCTCACTTTCACCCATTAATATGGTAAAAAATCTCAAAACAAGTGAGTCATAAAACCCATTCGTTAAATGGAATTTTATTATTATTTATTTATTTAATAATTTTATGTTATTCTTTGATTAATTTTCACATGTGTATAGCTATTGAGAAGATCATGCCATTCTTTAAACCAATTAAAATTAGTTGCTTAACACCTGCGACCCCCCGCGATCTCCTTTTACACACACACGAATATTTTTTAACACTATTTATTAGATGGAATTTTTCGTACGGTTCCAAAATACGGGTACACACAATTAATGATTATTTATATTGCCCATGCAGAATACATGAGTAAACTTGAAAATTAATAAGTGATAGCGTACGTATGTCGGTCAGGTCAGACATGGTGCGGTGGTAGAGGCGACGGATGCAGCGCTGTCACGTAACACCTGCGATCCCATTCTTCTTTTACACACACACGCATATTTTTTGCACTCCTATTTCTTAATTATTTTGATTTTTTTCATTCATCTACATATTATTAAAAAGCAAATCACATTAAGCCTATGCGCTCATGTTACAGTTTATTTTGTATATGTTTATGTTATTTTAACTAAAAAGGTCACAAGTCCCATTAGAAATTTTGACCAACCTAACTGAGATAAAACTCTCATATGGTTTTTGATTCCTTTTGATGGGACTTTATTGATTTTTCCTTATGATTCTGGGACTTATGACATGCCACATATAATAATACATTTTTATCTTTTAATATAAACTAGATTATAATTTATAGTTTAGAAATTAATTAAATCCAATTGTATTAACCCGATCCTAATATCGGCAATACAGTTCTTTCATAAACAAATTGAAAAAACCATCAGGTATATTTTGTAAACAATTACTTTTGAGTACACTGTTTTAATTTGACATTATATTCTTCATTTTATCAGCTATACCTTTACTTAATATCATCTTGCAACGTGTAAAAATTATATTAACTACGTCAATTATGCAGTTGATGTCGAAGAATTTTTAATTTTGCAAATTGCGTTAAAATAATTTTTTAAAAAATTTATACCAATTTATTTATTATACCATTTTGAGGGGTCTTATTAGCTTTTCATCAAGACTATTTGCAACAATTTGAAGTGAAAATTTCAAAATGTCAAAATCAATTTGTAGTCAGTGTAATAAAAATATAAATTTAAAAAAAAAATAAATGCATTCAATGTGATAGTGAATATAAAAAGTGGATCCACAATACCTGCTCAGGCCTGGACGTTGAAGATTTCAATAATATTCAACTAAATCCGGATATTGTAAAACCATACATGAACAAATAGGCGCCAAAAGCGAAAATCGGCTGTACAAAATATGACGAGCTTCAATACATCTACAGCGAGGTCAGCTTATGTTGATAATGTCACAAGAATAATGAAAAAACTCAATGAAATTCTCGCGAAACAAGATTCACAACATAAAATTCTACCTGATTTGCAAGTTGAGGTTAGAGATTTTAAGGATACACTTGAGAGAATAATTAAGGAAAATATGCACCTACGCAACGAAAATGCTGATCTAAGATATCAGATAGAAGACAATCGCATAGAAATTGAAATTATTAAGCAACATCGAAATAATAAATTCATCGAAGTCTGTGGTGATGTTCCAGACAGTGATCCTGAAAACAGTGTAAAAAAAATTTCAGAACATTTAGATGTTGTTCTTGGACTGGACGATATAGAGGACGTTTACTTTGCAGCTCCAAACTTGAAAAATTCTTGTGAGCCTAAAAAAGCCTTGTTGTCAAATTTAAAAATGTATCTATTAAAGCCAATTTTATGCAAGCTAAAAAGAACAAAATGCTGGAAACAAATAAAAAATTTTCACATTTAACTAAAACAAAATCAAACCGAATATTTTTGAATGATCGTTTAAGACCATATTTTAACTTTTTATATAAAAAAGCTGGAAATTTGAAAAGGCAGAAAATTATAAAGTTCACATGGGTCAAAAATAATAAAGCATTTGTAAGAGAATGTGACAATTCTAAAATAATTAGAATTGTTTGTGATAATTCACTTTTAAAAGTCAATAATAACAAATAACGAATTAAATTGGAATACTCTACCATTAAATACTCAAATTAATTCAATAAATAAAATTTAAAACATGAATTTCGAAAATGATGCCTCCTTAAAAATTGTGTATTTAAATAAGTGCAGTTTAAAGTATATAAAATGGATGAAGTTACTTACTTGTTAGATCAATTAAAGTCAACTGTACACTTAATAATCTTCTCAGAAAAGTGGATCCTGAACGATGAAATAGATATGGTTAACTTAAGATTTTACAACAAAATATTTTCCTGTCGCAAAAATAGGAGAGGTGGTGGACTGGGTTTATTTGTACACAATTCAATTCACTTTGACACTAAAATAAATTATTGTGATAATTTTGATAGTTTAATTTAATTAATAATACATTCTAAGATAAAAAATCAAAAAATTAAACTTAATAGCAATTTATCGACCTCCAGACTACACTAGTGAATCATTTTAAGATATGCTAAGTACATTGAAATGGATGGATGTTAGAAGTAAATTAAAGTAGAACATATTAATTCTTATGTTTAAACTAAAGTATAATTTACTACCCAATTATATACAGAAACATTTTGAGTATGTTGGTCGTTGGTGGATATTGTTATTTACGAAACGAGGGAGATTTTATAATACCGTTATACAAACAAAAATATACAAAAACAAAAATCATTCATGTACATAGGAGTACAACTTTTCAATGAATTACCCCTTAATATAAAAAATGAAATTATAATTAGTATATTTAAAAAATTAATAATAGAGCATATTATAATGTATAAATACATAATTTTAAAACTAATTGTAAAAATTATAAGGTTTCTTAGAGACTAATAAAATAAATCTAAATCTAATTTTAGTTTATTTTTGTTATAAAAGTATCTATCATTAAGATTTTTTATTTTACAATTTTTGAAACAAATTAATAATGTGTCTTGAGGCTGTATCAAGTTGAAGGTGTCTTTAAAAAAATTACTTGTTACTCAAAACGTTTAATAACAACTTCTTGAAGGTTTTTGTAAACACTTTAATCTTCAAAGAGAAAAATAAAAACTTCGTTAATACTAACCTCCGCTAATCAAAAAAATAATGAATCGCACAATCCAACACTTGGGTGATTGTGTGTTTATTTATTTTATAAAATTAATAAACAATAATGTTATAAGAAAAATATTATATTTATCAGTTTAAAAACTCTTCTGAATATTCATTTTATCTAAACCTCGAATAGATTTCAAAAAAAAATTCTTTATAGTTTTTTAGTGTTCCTATGCAAGTAGAACGAATTATATACATACATTAAAAACGTTTAGTTATGACTATTAATTTTAATTTTATATGAACAAGAGCTTCCGCGGCTAATAACGACTGTACATATACATACATATATATTATATATATATATGTATAAATTCGATGTTAAAAAAAAATTTCGAAAATAACTTGGAAAAATAAATTTCAAATCATCTCTTCTATATATATGCATACATCAATTAAAAATTACTCAATCAATTTATAATTAACAAAATTACAAAATTATCTAATAAAAACAAATTGCAGAAATACACTTATGGTAAAAAAAAAAAATTATAATAATATTGCTAATGATTTATGCTGTAATAAATTTGATTAATTAATTGTGAGCATATGAAAATAAAATTTTATTCTAAGATATTTTAAATAAATGTAGAATAAGTATGAGGTTTATATGAATTTTCAATGCAAATATTAATTATACAGGTAGATCTACCTTATATTAATTTTTTAATCCATTGACTAATGATTGAGTTAAAGGTTTGCCAAAATTTTTCAAAATGACAATTCTATATTATTTAGCGACTACTCGTAGATTTCTTTTAATGTTATTTGTCAATGGTACAAGTTCTTTACTCACAAGCGAAAAGCTTTTGGAAAGTTAAATTCAATTAATAACTTTAACACTTTTTAAATTATATTTAGTCTTTATTTCATTTATTTATTGATACATTTATATTTTAAAATTACTTATAATACATAATTAGTAATTCTGTAGTCTGTGAATTATAATAATATTAACTGAAAAATAGATGTAAATCTATAACTGCGAGTTATAAAGTATGGAATGAAATTACTACTATATGCTATTCAACAGATACCATGCTGACAATATAATGGGTTTTATTTTATCTAAAATACTATAATCTATAACTGTACCAATGAAAATTAATTAAAATTTAGTAATGTGATTTGACCACAAAAACTCAAAGTCAAATGAAATCAGACACTTTGTTTAAACCAATATTAACATTTACATTATTATAGTTAATGAATTTTAGTCCATTGTAATGCAATTATAAAAATTAATTGGTTTTATGGAACTTATCTTTTGACGAAAAACAATTAAAAGTTATTTGGAAAGTAAAATTAAAACAATAATGGTAATTAATTGATTTTAAATAAAAAAAAAAAACAATAAAAAAACATCTATAGTTTTACATCAATCTTACCCTGTTAATCTTACCCTGAAAGCATTTTTCTACTTGCGTAATATGAACTAAAGAAATTACTGCCATACAGAGTTTTGTATGAATTAAATATATTTATAAACTAATAGAATTATCTAAAATCAATAAACAATATGGGTTTAGGTCCATAATATGAAATCAAATAACTTAATAACTACCCCCAAAACATATGAATTAAAAGCAAAATCGAATATAAAACACATATGTAACTATCAACAGAATTTCCAGAACATTTAACTTAATTAAGTATTAAGACTCACAATTGTATGATCCTATAAAATAATTTAACCCGGATCCAAAAGTCGTTTAACTCCAATACAAAAAAAGTAAATAATCTGTTTCGCTGAAAGTCAAACATATGTTAGCCAATTCTGTAGAATCCTAAGAAAAGTTTATCAAATAATGAAATATAAATGGCTATATACACTGAAGAAGGCAACAACATGCTATTACGGATATTGATTATTGTAAAAAACCAATCAAAAATTATGTGAACGAACGAAATGGTATTTTATCGTAAAAATTTATCACTTATTTTTTTGTTCTCAACTGTACCAATATTGATATAAATAAGGTATACAATTAAGTGATTATGTTTCAAATTGTTTATATTACAAATTTATAATTTGTGTAAATGGAAAACAGATATTATATGAATTGACTATAGTTTCATATGAGGATTTAATTTTTAGTATAGTCAACTTTTTTTCATCTTTCGTTTTGAGAACCTTTTTAATATTGCAATGAGAATTTTGAATAAGTAAACCCACAATATCAGTTCGTTGAACGATTAAAACTATTTTAAAGACTAGGTACTAGTTGACTTTCCATTTCCATAATTAGAATGTCATTAACTGCATGACGCCAGTTTGGCTCAATTGTACCATCCAAAATTGCTCAACTGAAGTCACAAAGTTTGAAAAATTGACTACCAGACACCCAAAAGAAAGGAGAACTCAAAATACAATTTTAAAGCAATGGAACGTGGTTATTCAATGTACTTTTATTGAAATTATATTTTCTGGTTAAAACATAAATGATAAACCCCAATTGTTGTAATTGAGCGAAGCGAATGTTTGAACCTAATTAAAATGTTTGATTTAGATTTGGCATCACATTAAATAAAATTTATATTAAAATTCAATTAAATAATATCCTATAATTGAAAACACAACTGCAATTTAAACTACAGTATTTTTTTTTCTTTTAATTTTTTTCATTTAAGTTCAAACGTTGCACATTTTAAACGATTATCGAGATCAAATTAATAAAATGAAATTATTTTCCAAGAAAATAAATAGGAGATATTTGGTTCAATACATATAAATAAATTTAAAAAAAATGTATACAAATATGTATATATGTATATGAATGTACATTCATTTGAAGTTATAAATGCATATTAGAGTTGCCATCTTATTGATATATTATGGTTTATTTGTAATTACTTATTTTTTAAATGTTGCAGTGGAACTTGGTTGTTGGATTTCAGGGAAATATGTTAGGCATAATTAAATTGTTAATTGATAATTTATAGATCGAAATATAATTTTAAAAAAATTCATAGCCAAGATAATAGGGCGAATATAAAAAATAATCAAAAATTAGTGGTTAGGCATTGCACAAGATACAAACAACTTACATTGTGCAACAACTGCATTGCAATGTTCAATAGTGTCATTATGTTGATGAAATAAAAATGCTATATAAAAAAACGTTGAAAAATAATTAATTGAAATTGTTTCTCCATTTAGATAGATAGAAACGTAAGATGATTTTTTGAAGGATATTGTGTCATTTATTGTTATGCTATTGACTTATTTTGAATTAAAAATGTTGATAAGAGTAACAAAAAATCAAAAAATATCAAATGTCACAATACTAGAATATTTGATTAATTCCTTATTCAAATAGTCTAATAACAGTGATCAATTAATGGTTCCATGTAACACGATATTCATCACAATTTACATTCTACAAACAATTATGAGTAAATTGGACTAACGAAAATATTTATTACCACTAACGCAAGAATATCATTGCCATGATTCCTCCATTGAAACCTTTCTCAATAAATTATTACTAAATGGTCAATCATTAAAGTCTACAAAAATGGATTAGAATAGACTTTCAAAGTCAACAAAAAAAATCACTTGTGATCATGAAGTCTATACAGAAATGAATAGACTTGACTAGAAAAATGTTGCCATTGTAAGAAAAATGTTCGATGTCAAACACACGAATGATTGATTATTTGTGTTTTGATTTGAATCGTATATATTTTTCTGTATATATATTTAAATAATAGAAAAAAAATTAACAATCAAGTTTTTACAAATCGTGTTTTTAAATTTTTTAATAAAACATTTTAAAACTGCAGTCATTTTAAATGACGAAATTTGTTACTGTGTATTTTCTTTAAAGATATTTTTATTAAGTTTTGACAAATAAATGAACGATTTTTAATTTAATATTTTTAAATTATTTTTTAACAAAATTTTAACAAAATGTCTCAACATACAGTTGAATACAACATCCACATGATCTTAAATATCTAAAAAAATTTACATTGTCTCATGGTCGGTAATAAATTTGACCACGACTCATTTTCCCGACACGGTTTGTCAAATTATGTATCCCAAAATTTGTTGACCCACAGTACAGTTTGGTACAGTTGAATTTTTTCATTAAGCTAGCAATAAATAAAAAAGATGAAGGAAGAAAAAGTTATAAAATTAAAGAAGAATAATAAATTTGAAAATATTTTTTTTATTTTAGTTTACTTTAATTTTAATAGAAAATGGAGTTATGGAAGAAAGATGCATAAGACTAAAGCACAAAAAAGATTTTTCTTCAAAAAACAAAACAAAAAAAAATTATTTTCGAAATTGTCTGTATCAAATTTTTCTTTCACAAAAAATATTTCACAAATACACACATTAAATTCAAATATTTTAAAAATTTGTCCACAAAATAAGTATCCACAAGAGTGTAATATTTTGACATTTGATTTGACGTTTATTCCAAAGACAATGTTCTGAGAGTGATCGGAATTGTAAACAATGTACATTATTTTGCCAACACAATGTTGTCAGTTCAGAAAATTTGACGTATTGTATTTGTATTATGTACATTTGTTTCGGTTGAAATTTTTTTCAGTATTAATAAAAAATGTATGTTCAATTTTGCTTGATAACAAATGATTTAAAACACAATGTCTCAGAAAGCTCTCATTATACAAAGTTGCCAACTTATTTTACGGATAACATGGACAATATCAGGTTGAAGGTTTTTTTAAAGACATTTACGATGTCATCATTTTTTACTCTCTAAATGTACATCGTATACCAAAAGTGCCTTTTACAAACATGTTCAATTTTAATTTAACCCTTTACAGTTTGCAACCCTAATACACAATAATACCCGTATCGTAATGAACTAATTAAGTTTACAAATTTTATTAAATACTTTTTAAAGTTTATAGAAAATTTTTCAAATTGGCACAGTCACTGTTTTTTTTGTTCTTCTTTTTGTTTTTTTTCCTTTTAATATCAGAGAAGCAAAATTGATGAATTATTATGTAATAAATTGCAAAACAAACAAATACATATTTAAAAAATGACAAATTAATGAAAATTACAAATTAACCACGAGCAAAAATTTGAAAGACTACAACAAAAATAACAAAATTAAATAAAAATGTTAAATTTTTTTTGTTTTTTTATTCGTTGTTTTATAATTAATGAGAAGATGTCATCATTTTAAATCTTTTATGTCAATAGCATGAATTATATTTATTATTTATCCGAGTATTTTTAAATAAATTAAAGTGGGGGTGCCAAATTCATATTTAGTCCATTAGTTTAAATACATATCAATTGGAGGAACGTGTACCATAATTCATCATATTATATATAGCTTATATTATTATATCATTCAAAAACATAATTAAAAAAATATATTAAGTATTGAAAAACTTAAAGCAATTAAAATATTGTTTTAACTTTCGTATTCTTTTTATAACTTAATTTTGTAAATTACTATAGCTAAAGCGCAAATTTTTTTTAATGACATAAAAACAAAAAAATTGAGTACACAAACAGTAGATCATTAATTAATTAAGGTCGAATAATTTAGTATGATTCAAGTAGTTCCGACAAATACTACTATAACATATATACGTAAATCATTCGACTGTTCAACCAGACTATGTGAACGAAAAAATCTGAACAAATTTGATCGTATATTGAATATCATATATTAGATCATATATTGAACAAAACTCAGAAGATCAATAATTATTATCGAATATTGCAATACAATAATAGTTTAATAATCAATAACTTTTGTCAACAGAATATACATGGTATGATTCACACTAGTTTGCTGATTTCGTTCAAACTTTAATATAATAATTCATTTATTTGATTTATTTATTAAAACAGAATAAATATTATAATATGATCAATTCAACTATACATAAATCTATTTAAATAGTTATTTTAAAAACAAATTTGTACTAAATTGTATTATAATGATTCAGATAAAATAATTTAGATATTCATTTTTTTTATAAAAACAAATAGGTACAATCGTGTGTTTGAGATAATGATTCAGTAAAAATCATATCAAACATAACCTGAGAATTTATTTGATTTAAAAAATGATTACAGCTTTGCATTTATAGCGATATCCAAATTGAATAGGTAGAATAAAATGTTTTCAATTTTACTGCAGCAGTAGATATTGAAATTTGTATTTGAATTTGTTTTTTAGAACATTTTTTTATGTCATTTCTACATTATAATATTAAAATTTGAAGTCTACCAACCACCGCTGCAGTAAAATTGATAAAATTGAAAAAACATGTAAACATAATTTCACTAATTCAATTTTAATATCGCTATAACTGTAGCATAATATAGAAGTATATTAGGATAAAAATACATCATACTTAAAGACTGGTGTAAGTTATCTAGATTTCTAATAGCAATATGTAATCTAATAACAAATAAATAATGTTATAAACCAAACTTTTCAATCACAATCAAACTAAAATTCCTGAACATTTATAAAAGCTGTGTTTTTTTTCACCGGGCTCAGTCAGTATTCATTTTTGAATAATTAAATTTTATAAAATAAAATAATATCATTGATTTAGATATTTCTAAGTAAAGTTGATGCGCTGATTAAATAACAAAGTATTTATTTATTGTACATCCTGCAACTTCATAAATGTGACATTGAATTCGTTATTTATTGATTTTATAATCTAACCATAATCTAAAAACAAAATAAAAAATGGGCGAGTTGATTTAAGGTAACAGAAAATACTAAACCTACCGTTACATTATTGAAAAAGTGTTTCTTAACACTACCTGGACCCTTATCATGTGAGAAAAACGCATCGCAAAATTAGCATTATAAAAGCATTTGAGTTAAAATTAAAATAAGTTATTAAATAAAAAAAATTGGACTGTATAACATTTTAGTGATAGTGGGTAAATGTATTTGAAAAAATTAAAAAAAAATTAAAAAAAATATTTTCAAAAACTCTATTAATAAATAATATAAATAATATATTGTTTAATTTACGAATTAATCACTTATTAATTACATTTTAAAAACTTACATTTTAAAAATATGTACATTACTTTAATTACTTACATTTTAAAAATATGTCCATATTAAAGCTTAACAAAAAACGAATGAAATATGTCAAAAAAAATCACATACGCAAATTTTTGAAATGCGAAAGTCGTTTTGCTAAAGTAGCAATAGATGGTAGCCTACCTGTACCTGTATCAGAAGTATATGTTGAATTTGTAGTGTTGAAGATTTATATATGTACCTAAAAATAGTACACTTAATTAAATAGTAATAAATAAATAAATAAACCACTCTTGATTTTTAAATTTGAAATATAAAATATGACAATCTGTGAGTTATAAAATTCAATCAAAATTCATTCATTAAACCTGTTCAATAGAAAAGTATGTTGTTATTTTAGTAAATAAATAGAATTAAGGAAAAAAAAAGAAATTTATAATGTACATTTAACATTTGTTTAGTTTTTAATAAATAAAAAGGATTAATATCTATTTATTAAAGGCTTAATTTTTAGGCGCCTTGGAACAAATGATTGGTATTCATACACTAACGATGAACATTTTGAATGCATTACTGAAAAAGTGTTTTATTCATTCAAGACAACTGACTAGTATTGTATAGTATTGAAACTACCTATATACCTATTAGCGACGTACCGAATATAGGAAAATTCGCGAATACGAATACGAATAGTTGGAAAATATCAAAAAATACATTTTTCATGTGACAAAAATATTAAATTACGCATTATATATTAAAGAAAAACTTGTCTTTTTATTATTATTATTATGTCTTATTGTAGTAAACCATCTCCACAATATACACAAAAGTGACGAAAATATTTTACAGATTTTACAGCGCTTAGTAAAGTGAAAATTTTGCTCCAGGACTTTGAATACATGTTATTTACAAATGATATACCAGGTGAAGTACAACCATTTACATGATGCATAAAATGACTGAAATTAAAGATTTCTTGTGTTTGTATGCTTGCAATAAATCAATTGATCAGCTTACTGCTGATGAGTGGAGCTTATTAAATGAATATGTCAAATTACACAAATATACCTTTAGTCAAATCGATTATAAAATTTTTGGAAAATGAAATCACCTCTGCAACGAAGCTTTACAAATATTTACTTTAAAATTAAACAACGACACATTTCATAGATTTGCCGATTTATTAGATAATAATTTATTGTACACAACTACAGCTTTTCTTCATCCCAGACATAAAACAAAATTTCTGAGTCAATTTACTTTTGAATACTTTTCTTGTTTCAACTGTGAGCAGAACAATTTTTTTTCGAATTTTTTTGTCCTTTTTCAGATTTTTCACATTGTTTTTACATTTTTTTTTCAAAAGTATTCGAGTATGTATGTATTCGGATACATTTTGACGAATATGAATACAAATATTGAAATTTGGGGAATATTCACGAATACGAATATTCGGAACATCCCTAATACAACCGTTACACCTATAGTAACATACAAGAATTTAAAAATATAAATAAACCTTTGTAAAAATTTAACACCGTTGAACAACGGAGTATAGAACATTAATATATGAAATATAATTTTTCTCCTTTTATCTCGGTCTACATACATCTAATTTCAAGTTATATAAATAGCACAATGAATTTTCACTAATAAGTAAGTTAGATACGAATAGATAAGCGCACTAGAATAAATTTTATTAAATTACTTTAAACTTGTTATTTTAGAAATTGCAAAAAAGAAATATTCCAAATAATATAATTATTTACCAAACAGTTAGCTAATTTTTATTATCGATAATTAATTTAATTGAATAACTATAATACACATTTATGTATTTTTTTAAAATAATATTGTTATATTTATTCGCATAATCTATTACTAATTAAGTATTATTTTAATATTATAAAATTAATAATTCATTTTTGAAATTAAATTTTATATAAAATATAGATATACCTAGAATAATTTTTACAGATAATTGAAGTTTAATATGCTTCATAAAAAATATTTTTATTCGCATAGCACTGTTCTCGTAATATATTTTCAATAAATTTCTAAAAACATTTTAAATTATCTATATAATTGGATAATTTTACTTAATCCATGAAATATTTTGAAATTTTAAATATTTTACAAACAATGTATATTCAATTAAATTAGTGAACAAATGTAGATATATTAAATTTATATACATTATAATAGATTATAATATACATATTCTATAAAAATTATTTATTCTATTCAAAATCTAATAAATTAATTATGGAATGATTTAAAATCTAAATAGATAGATTAATTATGGCTAAAATTTGAATTATTAAGAAAACCGTATTAGAATATTTTAATTTGTTTATATCATATTAAAACTGACATAGTTGCAACTGTTGCATTGTAAAGAAATCGTTTAATCGTTAAAAAAAATTATTATTTTTATTTTTAAAATGTGAGTCATTAATGAGTTATTATTTGAGCTGGTCTGCAATATTTTTTTTATATAAAACATTTTTAAAAAAAATAAACAGACAATTTTTTTCATAAAAAGCTTATAGTATGATCTTTACTTATAGCTTGTAAGAAATTTTGTTTTTATTTTAATTATTGATAAAGTTTTACTCGCTTTTGTTGTACTCTATTTATTTGATGTTCTGTTTTTCATGATATTCTGTCATTAACAAAACATTCTAATTAAAAATCTAGTACAAAAAAATGTAACGATCATCGAATTATAAGCTTAATGAGCCACACATTAAAGATATTTTTTTTTTAAACTATTAACTTCCGAATCTATACGAAATTTGAAAGTACAATTATTAGTATACAATTTGGCCTTAGAGAAGGTCTTAGCACTCGGGAAGATGTTTTTGACCTCTAAATTTTGATTCAAAACTGTAGAGATGTTCATAAGAATATCTTTCTCTGCTTCATAGATTATAACAAAGCTTTTGACAGTGTTTAACATACATAATAAACTGATAGAGATCTGGAGTAAGATGAATTTTATTTTGAATCAAAAACAAATTCAGTGTATATAAAGAACTCGTATTGGAACCAAAAAAGCCTATGTAATTTCAGAAGAATTCATCACAAAAGATATTGAAATTAGAAGAGGAGTACAACAAGGTTGTGTATTATCACCTTTACAGTTTAATGAATAAGCTTGAAACATTTTAAATGTGGGTGTACCGTAAAATACTGAAGATATTAGATGGATAGATAGATTGGTAGATCGTGTGAACAACAGTGAACAGGTAGAGAGTATATAAGTGAAGTAAATAAGTAGATACCGTAAGTTGTTATAAACAATCAAATGTAAAAAACAACTTATCTGGGTCATATGAAGCCAAATGACAAATATCATATTGTACAACTGGTTGTGGAAGCTATAATTGAAGGCAGAAGATGTGTTGGAAGAAAAGAAATGTCATAACTAAGAAATATCAGGCAATAAACGGACCTTCAAATGGTGGGAGAATATCACAGAATAGAGAGAGCTTCACAAATGTGATCGTGGACATCCAGTAGCGAATATGCAGCTGAAGAAGAATAACAAAACTATCAGTTAAATTGTTAACAATGTTGATTTGACTTTAAATATTTTTGTACAGAGATCTCTTTTCGAAATTTAAACTTAAAACCGATGAATCAAAAGAATAGTTTTCATTATTTGATTACAATTAGCCTAACTAATACAATCACAATTAAAATGCCCCACTAATGAGGTTACAGGACAGTGATAATGATAAAAATTATACTGGAGTCTTGTAAAACTATCAGTTTTGCCATTGTCGTAATTTTTGAAGTAGTAGGCGAAATATTCTGTATTAAAATAAATAAAACATAATATGTATGTTAATATCAAAAACATACATATAACTAATATATTATTTTGAGTAATATAACAGTAAGTAATATTTCATTTACAAAAATATACTACTTTACTAATTATGTATAATAATTTTTACCTATAAAATTGACTACATAAAGTGGAGCTATTAACGATCAATTTTAAAATATTGTTTCTATCTAGCAAACTAGAAAAATTCCGACGGCATTTTTATTTATGTTTTTTTTTGTTTATATACTTCCTATACTTTTTACTACTATAATAATATCATTTGCATATGTATTATTTTAAGATAAATAACTATAAATAGCAAATATCTATTTTAAACGATACTAATTAGTATGCATAGTTATTATAATTTCATTATAACTGTTGTGACTGTTCTGATATTATTATTATTATTATATGGAAACCACTTGTTTTTATACAGTTGCGCTATTTTTATTAATAAGTAATAATAACCCACTAAGTTTGTAACTGTTATGAGTAATTTTATATTTTAGTAATTGAAAAGAACAATTTTGAGCAATTAAAATTAAAATTGAATTCAAGTTATTAATTGTATATATATACATAAATTATTATGTAATATTATATTAAAAATGTTTTACTATTATTTTATGTAGTCTTTACATTTTTCTTCGACTTTTTTTATAATTACAAATTTGTTATTCTAGAAAACTTCAAAAAATTAAACTGATTTGCCATTGTTTTCGATACATAACGTGACATCGTAAATGCAAGTATTAGAGTTTTAACTGCAATGTAGTATGTTCCACAACGTACTAACTATATACAACATATTAATTCTGAAATGTTTACATTCTGTTTGATTCTGCTGAGTTAAGGCCATATGTAAGCTTTTTTTTAAAGTATATTCATTGTATATATTATTAAGTTATGGAACATATTAGATTGTATTCAAAATCTAATACTGTACTATGTCACCTATAATCGATACTATTGGTTTCGATTCAAATTTTTGATAAATAGTTAGGTTTTGTTAATGCCCAACAGTAATAATATTTTGTTATACAAGGTGTTTAGGGAATATACTGCCAGAGCATCAAGAAGGGGGTGATTTATAAAATTGGTATAATTGAAGGCAGAAGCCGTGTTGGGAGAAAACAAATGTCATGACTAAGAAACATCAGGCAATAGACGGGAATAGCGCAAAATGAAGAGAGCTTCAGAAATGTGATAGCAGACATCCAGTAGTGGACATTCAGCTGAAGAAGAATAACAAATCATTCAGTTAAATTGTTAAAAATGTTGATTTGACTTTAAACATTTTTCTACAGAAATTTCACAGACAAAAAAAAAATGTGAACGACGGGAAGGGTTTATTATCAATCATTTAAAAGTTATGGGACCTTAAAAACTTGTTAACTATAAAAATATTTTGGTTTAAGTTTTTATTTATAAAATTAAATATTTACTACTGAGTCTTAAAAATTTTTAACTCTCAAAATAGCTTATTTAATATTTTGCCTATGACATATCCAAGCTAAATAAAACATAAAAGCATAATATAATAAAAGACCTCCCAAATCAAACCCTATTTAGGTTTAGTTTTTTGTTTGTTTGTTTGTTATATTTTTCTACATAATCTTGTCTTTTGTTTACTTATGGAAAAAATAATATTTTTTTTTTTCATTGCTCCTCTTGTTATCATAGGGCTTCCACTTTATATTTCCATCGTAATCGATTGCTTATAATTTCTATTATATTCTACTTATGGATTATAGACTACATTGAAGTGGTGGATGTGGATATGGTTAAAGATGTTTCCCGACCCGACCTATATATGTCTATAATGGTTATATGATTTGACTAATAATCAGAAGATGGTTCAGAATCGACCTCAAGACATACTTATATGTTTAATTAAATATTTCTTTCATCATTCATAAAAATCAAGAGATTTTTTGATAATATAATTTGGTAATAACTACAAAGTAAAATGTAGCTTCCCCATTTAAAAAAAA
Organism: Argyra leucocephala; assembly: GCA_963942445.1. Taxonomy (NCBI): domain Eukaryota; kingdom Metazoa; phylum Arthropoda; class Insecta; order Diptera; family Dolichopodidae; genus Argyra; species Argyra leucocephala. The sequence goes on from OZ012677.1 coordinate 31,025,721, forward strand.
CCCACTTTATGATAGTAATAGTAATTTTCCATATTTAACAATTTTTACAAGAAAATTAATAAATTATCCCTTATTTTCCTTGTAGTATATACATGGTAGTACAGGCAAAATAGGTAGTCTAGGCAAAATTACCTGGCTATATGAAAAAATATTTCTATTATTTTTTTTTTCGTATTTTTTCAATTAGGGCACAAAACAAAAATGTCGATAAGATTCCATTTGCATTAATTTGCCTATAGGCATATCTGGGTTAATAAATAATCCATAAATATGCCAGAAAATTAAATATAATATATTATATAATGTTATATTTACCCAATGATACATATTATATAACCTACCCAAGTTAGTAAAAATGGGATAAACAAAATAATATAATAAGACCATTCAGAGAGTGAAATGATATGCATCTGAAAGTATTAGAGATGAAATATTCATAGTGTAAAAATGATTTTCCCTCAAGATACCAGAATGAAACTTTGAACAGAAGTCGGATTCATTGAATTTTCAACAAATTTGTATCTACGTTTAAGACTTATGACTTATCTATAAATTAATAAGACACGTCAAACCATATGACCTTCGAAAAGGGCATACAATGATTCTAAAAGTACCGAAATAAATCTCTTATAATATAAAAAACAAAACAATTTATTTCCTCTAGAACAAGTATTCAGATTTTGATAATCTCTAGTAACACAAAATCTATTTATAAAAAACCACAAATAGGTTTTTAATTTTTTTTTTTCTTTTATTTTATAAATATCCAAGCATTGTGTGGGATAATTCAGAATGTAATAATGACAATCGAATGCATACCATAAAATAGTATTTGAATATTTTTGACATAAGTAAACTGTATTCAGAATTTGATTTCACATTGAAAAATTTTATTACAAAGACATAAGCCAAATTTGATCTTTATTCAAATTTAATCAAGTTTATTTTCCTTTGATCAAATTTGTTCAATTTGTCTAAAGGAAATCAGTTATGGAGTATAGATTTTAGCAATAATTTATAAATCTGTTTTTCCCGTCTTCAGATTTATATCCGTAGTCGATGGATAATTGAATAAAGTGTTTACATTCTCGCTATTAAAATCGATCGAGCATGGAATTTCTAGTTTAAATTAAAAATGATTAGAATGAGAAATATTATAATCAATACTATAATCAACATTATATAAATTTTATATACCGATATGCTTCCTGGGTAATAATTTAAATAACTAATTTAATAATGATAATTTTAATATAAAATTTAACATACATCTGCTACCCTTTAAAAAAAAAGTTTATGTGACATGTTTTTTATTTTAAATATCTACTTTTTTTTATTATTATTATTATTTTATGTTTAACTCTATTAATTTGGGATTTTAATTAGCTTTATAATTATCTTAGTAGAGTAGCATTGTTCATTTTTTATTTTTTATTATTAAATTAAAAAATGAAAATTAATTAAAATATAAAAACTTTTAAACAAAAGATGACATTTTACATCTAATAAAAATAAAAATTGGATACGATAATTAATCTTTTTTTATTTTTTTGTTTTTTTTTTTGCTTTTGTATGTAACATATACATACATATACAAAATAACTAATCTTGTTTTTTATGTTATAAATTGGCAGTGACGATAAACCTTATGACACATTCAAAATTAAATTTAAGCTCATAACTTTTAACTTGATAGATGGATGAATGGACAATAACGAAGAGTATTATAGTAATCAACAAGACTATTGACTTGATATTTAAATCTGTGTAATTGGCCTGTTCCAGATCGTCCTAGAAAGTTTTTTTCTTCAAATAAAGATCTATTAATTTTATCGATTTTAGTATTCATATAGCTCTATCCGATGAATTTTTCAGATCCCTCCTCTAATTACTTTGAATTAAGAATCTATAATTATAATTGACAAGCATTTAAGGACCTGCGCAGTAGACACCTTTTCATTTTATTTCGCTTTTCTTTAATGATATAATTATTAGTAAATTCTTTATTACTAATATATTATAAATAAGTTGTATATAAAACAATAATGCGCACACAGTTGAAAATTTTTTACTCATATGATTTTATTATTCAGCAAATACATTATGCATAAGCATATGTGATATTAAAATAATAAACAAAAGCAAACAAATCAGTTATTATTATTAGTTACATACAATGAAACTTTAAATTTGGCTTCAACTTAAATTATAATTACTCAACAGGGGCCCCTAGTTAATATAAATTTTACAACATAATTTTTAAAATTTAAATAAAACGCTTAGTTAAGTTACCATACTCAATTATTTGAATGTTTTGAGAATTTAATAGAATAGTTAATTTTAATTACATAAAATAATATTTTCCGCCTTGTAAGCTATACAATCTGTCTCTAACGGAAACATTCAGTAGTTTGTATGATATTTGCAAGCAACATATAAATGTTTTGCAAATGAAAACCCCAATGGTAAGTTATCAATAATAATCTAGTTATATCAATCGATCTAGTATCTGTTGAGTAGTTGCAGAATGTTGTGCGGCTTAAGTCAACTGGTGCCATTTGAGACGACCAAATTGCTTACAAGTTGCTTACTTCTGATTTACTCCTTTATAGTTTTCATCTGTAGGTGTTGATGTAAAATATCGTTACTTGCGAACCATGGTGCACGTGCTATTATTCTTAATACTTTTGATTGGAATCGTTGTACTATTTCAATATTAGAATTATTGGCTGCTTGCCATCATATTTGGAATCCGTAAGTACGGAAGTCGGCTTTAAAATAGCTTCATAAGTCAGAAGCTTGTTTTCCAGCGACATTGGTGAGTGGCAACTAATAATCCAATACATTTTATTTAAATTCAGACCAAATTGTTTTCTTTTGCTTTGAATATGGATTTTCCTAGTAAGTCTTCTCTCCAAATACATGTCCAGGTACTTAACTGATTTTTTTTTGTCGGACAAGTTTCTCTCTTCAAGGTAAATATGACATGTGTTCATTTTGCTCCATTCACTCTCCACTGCTTTAGCCATAATTGCTGAATTTTATTCTTATGCTGTGTTGCAGAATTTCTATAGCATGTTCTGGATTATCATAATGGAGATAAATAAAATATAGGAAACTTTTTTTTTTATTTTTTATTTTAAACTTTTAAAGAGTTAGTCACAAGCACTGATGAAGGAAGTATGTCAAGTATATTTTTTTCTGAAATATCGATATTTGCAATCAAATATTAAAATAATTATTAATGGACGTAAACTTGGCAACAATTGAATTATTTAATAGTAATGGTGAATTGTTTCTACGTGCAGTCAACATCCGTTATTAGTGATGTTAAATTATAATAAATGTAGACATAATGTTCTCAAAAATACGTAAACCTAAAAAAATATCAATTTAGACAGCTATATACGTATTTTTGGCAATCTATGTTAAATTATACCATTATTTTATTTTTTTATGATGGTTTTTATCAATTCTTCTTTGTCTACATTTCGTTAGAATTTTATTTATTTGGTTATATAAGGTCTTTTCACAAACGCATAATCGCACAATATATTAATCTCGTCGTGTGTTCATAAACGATTTGTTTACATTTCATAAAAATTCACTAACGAAATAAAATCAACTACGCATTATGAAATTTTATACTGCACAAACATTTTTCTCAGTTCTGTTTTTTAGAGCTTTTTAGAGATAGATTTGTTAAATTTTTAAAATGGCTGAGGGTGAAGGACAAGGTAGCTATTATCAAAATAAATTGTTCCATTTTTATTGTAGATATTATTTATTTATTTTAAATTTGCAACAAAATTAATTTGAAATTTTGTAAACAAAACTAAAAAAAATTTTTAAAATGCGTGTTCATAAACGTCAATAAATTATTGTAGTGTGACGGCCACACACATCATAAACTATATGATATGTGTGACCGTCATAAACTAAAATCATATGATTATAAATCAGCCATGTATAAGACAATTGTCGCGTTGTTTTGCGTTTATGAAAAAGCCTATATTGTCTCTAGTCATCTCTCTTTGTATAGTCATCATATATGTAGTATGGGAGAAAATGCTACCTGTAATATCTGAGCCGCTATCCTGAATCACTATGTGGAGTGAAGTGAAAAATAAGCTTTAAAAGTCGAAGTTTTAAAAACAGAGTTTTATATATATGCAGTTTTATAAATTAAATATTTTGTAACATTCAATAAATACGAAATTGATTCGACTCATTAAAATTTATTCACATTAATTTAATTATTCAAATTTCAATTTTAATTTTGTTCTATCGAAAAAAAAAAAACAAAAAAAATATTGACAATCCCTGATGGTCCTGAAATATGGTTGAATAATAATTTTTAATTTAAAAGTGTATTTTATTCATATTTAATTGTCAATTTTCTACCATTATTTATCCAATTAAAATCATATTTTCCTTTTATAAATATAATATACATTTTATATAATTATATAAATTTTATAAAAAAAAAAAAAAATTACAAATTAATTATATAATTATATTAATTTAAAATAAATTACTTTTTGTTCATAACAGTTGAATTTACGTAATTGAAATAAAAAAAAACAAAAAAGAAAAAAATTGTTTGTTTTTTTATTTGTTTTTCTGTTTTTTTTTTTTTAATCCTTAATATGCACCTACATATTATGATGCAATTTGTGTTTTAATAATAAATCATTACAATATTTAATTTTATTTTAAATACTATTCAATTTCTATACAGTATTAAAGAAATGATTTTCAGTTTGTGAATGATTTTTATTTAATTGTTAAAACTGTATGATGAACATCATAGTCTTGATGACAACAATCCCTTTCAATAAGTTTTTATCTGTTTGAATTTTTGTATTCCTATTGTTATTTACATCATAAAACTACCAATTTATATTGCAATTATTAAAATTTTAAATCTTGTTTGTAATTATTTACATCAGGCTTCTAATTGATCCTGAATTCAGGACAAAAGCTATCAACAATGTCATGATTTATAAAACTACACTAGGCTAACATTTTACTAATATTTTATTTACTACTATTATTCAATTATAATTAGAATGAAACTAACAGTTTTATGAAATACGATATATAGGTTGTAGAGAACTATGTTATACGAATAAAATCAAAAATCGATGTATAACATTCATAAGTTACTCGTTTTAGACTCTGAAATCGTTACTGATCTCTTCTGGTGCCTTCTGGTAGCACTTTTATAAAATATTTAAATAGTCATTTATAATTTATTCTTTCCACTTCTTTTAAAAATATAGTGATTTGGCACATAGCTCATAAATATTGTATTTTTCATAAAATAAGTGTTTAGTCTACTGTTGCTATAGGCTACCTACTTGAACCCGTGTAACCCTACTTAAACCGGTATTTTTCATACCCATTTTATCATTTTTCTGCCCTTCTATCGATTAATCTATTGAAATATGTATTTTCTCATATAATACAACATCAATGTCATTAAAGATGCTACTGTATGTTACAGGTAGTACAACAATGCATTCACTGTGAAATGAAAAATAAATGTGCAATAAATAATTTCACAATAACTGTGAACATAACAGGGTAGGGTTCACAATTTTGTGAAATTACTGTATTCACTAGATTCTGAAATTACTTATTGCACATTTATTTTTCATTTCATAGTAAATGAAATTATAATAAATCGAATTGAGCACCTGAACAGATTCAAACATAAAATCAATTTAGTTTTTTTCCAGTTAATTTAAAAACGGGCTTTGTAACTTACCCAAAAACACTACAAATAAACAAACATAAGTAATTAACTTTGACTTTGATGCTAAAAAAATAGATAAACAATCAATATTAAAGAAAAACTTTATAGTTTTATAAAAAAATCAAAATTGAGGGAAAACAAAATGATAATAACTGGTTTTCATTAGCAAGCAATATTGGCAATATTGTTCATAAACAAAATGTTACAGATGAAGTTTGTTCATAAACATTTGTAACTTAGTAGGAAAACTGCAAAATTATTGTAAATAACGCATGACAGACAATCTGTTGTCTGTCATGCGCTATTTACTGATGTTTTTATTTATAACACAAAATTGCAAATGTGGAAAATTCAAAATTATAATAATTCTGTCAAAAAAAGAAAAATGTCTGCCGTATTTTATGTTTGCAGTATTGTGTTTATAAAAACCCCTAATATATTCATCTCTTCAATGAAATAATAACCAAAAGGCAAAGCTGTACTTTTGAATAAAATATATAAGACGAAATCATTAATAACATGTCGAATAAAATAGAAGAAAATGTATTGCATATCTACTGCAAATTTACTGCACATCAAAATCTGCATCAGTATAAAAGGAAGTAACTATTTTGTCCTATGTTAATGAACTTAAATGTATTGTCGCATATAATTAAACTAGTAGTAGTTGAACATCAATTCCAAATTACTTTCTTAAATAATTCAGCGCTGTCATGTACAAAAAAAAACAAAATAGAAAATGTGTGATAACTGTTATACAGCTTAATCACCCTGCAGGAAGTTTTTTTTTATAAAGCAAATATTTGCAAAATAATAAATAAACTGAGCAAACTGCAATTATTAACTCGCCTGATTCGATGACTTAATCGTAATTGGCTTTGCAGACTAAATTTAATACAAAATAGATTTATAAATAGAAGAAAATAGACATCCAGAGTTCAGTTTTTACAACAATTTTTTTGAATAAATTTCGCAAAAATTTGTTGATCTAAAATTTTAAGATTTCAGAATATAATTGTTAGTTATTTTTTTTGTGTCAAACTTTGAATTATTTTCATTTCAAATACCAACCGTCTTATTATTACTACAGCTTTACGAATTCAATAACAAATCTCGTTAAGTATATAATTATACAGGATCAAAAATGAAGGAAGGATACAATTTTGTATAACTCGCATATTATTTTATTTCATTGTTAAACGCTCAGAAATCTAGACCAACTATATTTCCTCTATATAAATTAATATATCCATTATATTATTTAATTTATTTATTTAATTTTTTTTTTTTTTTTAAGTACATATAAACTTTGATAAATATAATATAAATTAATTTTTTATGAAAAAGTAAAAAACAAGAACAAATAAACAAAACACGAAAATAAAATCAAATAAAAAGTAAAAACAATAAAAACAACAAAAAAATTATTTTTATTATGTATTTTTATTTTTGTTTTTATTTTTATTTCAATATAATAAATCACTTTAATAATACAGCAAATAAGTAAATTGATATCCATTAAAAATCAATTAATTACCGAACAGCAGTAGTAGAAATAACAACAACAAAAACAGAACAACAACATCAAATAGTAAAAACAACAGCAGCAGCATACTATTACTATATACATACATACTAATATAATACACTGCTACACCAGCCCATTAGGAATATATTTTCATCTACATTTTCTCCACATCGTACATATAATAATTATATGTTGTGAATTTTTTATAATGTATATATAGATATGCGTAAATATGTATATACACAAATTTATAGACACATTTTCATTTTAAATGTTGCAATTCATTTAAGTTTGGGTTTATATGGATTTTGTATGTGGATAATGTGTCATTAATAAATGATCGCACATGCTTTTTATAAAGTATATTATGTTTATGTACATACTAAAAATATAATTTGGGGTATGTATAAATTTAAAAATTTATTGGAGGGATAGAGGGGTGGTTTAAATGGGGTTGTCATACTCATTGAGCAGGGTAATCAATAACATGTACAACAGCACATCTAATTAAGTGTTATTACGAAATGAGCTGGGTATTAATCGAGTTAGAATATATTTTTGCATATTTTGTCTGTTCATATTTTCAAGTGAGAATGTGTACATAATTTGCACATTTTAGCATTTTTGTTCACATATTTTTTTTAAGCTATTAACAAGTTTTTTTTTTTAAATCTGCAAAATATTGAAAAATGTAGAACAAAAATTTTTACCTCCACTTTAACCAATAACTACGACCTTAGAAACTATTATCATGGGAAAAAAATGTACGTGAGTTGTTGACGCATTGAATGATGAAGATGCAGAATCAAAGCAACAACACGTTAAAAAAAATTATGTAATTTTTAATTACATCAAACACAAATTAAGAAACTCCAACAAAATGGACAACAACTTCCAGAATAGATTACAATAGTAACAGATACTGAAACACAAATATACATGTATACAGTGTAAATGGTGAAATAGAAGAAAAAATTATAATTTAGGGTAGATATATGAATTTATAATTTATTGGTGGGGGAGATTGGCTTCTCATTGAGCAGGACAATAAAAAAAAAAAGACGTTGCATTGACATTAAAAACAACCAAGCTTATCCATCTGCTGAAGACAAATTCCGTTAATTTTAAATGATGCACTCACGGAAAGTTACACCACCACATATAACATTGGTGACACATTGGTATTGAAAACAGATTAGAACTAGTAAAATGTAGGCTTTCTAACGTAACCTATATGCGATTATTTTAAATATATATATATATAGTTTTAGGGTAGTTCGATTTTAAATGTAATAATCTGCTTTGCAAAAACAAGTTTTTGCAGCAAAAAAATTTTATATAGAAGCTACTAAAAATGTTAAAAAATCCTATAATTTATAATAAACACACAACTGCAACCTCGCATTAACCACAAAAATTTTAGTTTTGAACTCTTTGGGAAAAAAAATAAAATAAAATCATTCTTAGAAAATACAGTTATAAATACTTCAGCATCAATCTGCATATATCCAAAAAATGCCAAGACTATTTAAAATAAATAATTCTGCTGACATTTTTCATTTACTTCCTTCAGAATAAATTATAAATACTTACTGGAGGTGTACACGATAACAAACAACATAAATTGGATCGCGTGACGTGAGAAATGGTGTATACAAAGAATTTTTTTTCAGTAATTTTTTATTCTTAAATATATATTTTTATTAAATTCATAAAAATATGTCGATCTGTGAAATTTGATTTGACATTCAGTCGTTTATTTGAACTCTGATACATTCTACAATGGCGTGATTATACTTGATCACTTTACTATATTATGGTCAATTAATCACGTGGATTATCACGAATAAATTAAGTGGTTTGTAAATTTTTTAGCCCAGATTTTACGAATATTTTTTTTCAAATAAAACTTAAAACAAAATTTTAACAGTTTTTAATATAATCGATTTCGGTAATCAGAAGACTGATGATTGTGAAACATACTAAGACTGAAATTAGTAAAACATACCCTGTTTTTAATTTTTATTAATAAAAATGTTGCACCAGAACCTACAGCATATTCTATAAAATATATTAAATTATCTATCATTTGTAATCACTCTGTATAACTCATAAAGATCATCAACTATACAAGCATTTAAATTTTCATTTTATTAGATTCCATCATACCAAACGTAATTCATTAACACCATGCTACCATGCTAATACTACTGAATTCAGAATTGATAATATAAAAGCAACATCAGATAATATCAATCGCTAGAATGCCATACTGTTCTGCTTTATTTTTACAGTTATGTATTTTATTATTTATTATTTTACTTTTTTATTTTTTTTTTTTTTTTATTAATTTTTGTTCTTTTATTTACAAATTAACACCAAGCTGAGCAATCCGTAGTAAATATTATTTTATTTTAATTCTTTTTTTTTTAATTTTATTTCTATTATGTTATTGTTATAATAGCCTTTTAATAAAAAAAAAAAAAATAGGGGTCCCTATTATTGAATTATGTTGTATTTTATTATAAATTGAAATATCTATTTACTATATTATTATATTGATATATGGGAGAGGAGTATCAACTGTCGAATTTGAGGCATGTATTTTAATGTACATAACATAATGATAATGAACGAATTAATATGTTGGTGCATGCATGTGAACAATTGAATATAATATAATACAATATAGCAAAAAAAAACATCAATTTGATTATAGTTGAATATGTTTAAGATTCTTAAGAGTTGCCACCTTTACCTAATATTTAAAATCTCAGGTAAAAATTAAAATTCATTCATTTGAAGTTTTTCATTTACAATAAAATTATGATTCGAAATTACTTTTAAATTAATAATTTATGGGTACCTACTTATATAACTTAGATAAAGATATAACTAATTTTAAAATAATATTTTCGAAGAATTAAAGCAAACGGAGTCAAATCTGTGTTGACATCTCTTTCACTATTGATACTAAATTTGTCCACCAGATAAACTTAACAACAATTTCGTGGCAACAGTACTCCGAAAATTGAAATAACTTCGCAATCAGAATTAAAATAAGTCCATAAATTTTGTTATGGAATAAATAGCTCTGCAAATTATAAAGGTAAATAAAAAATTTATTAAATTACGTTTCTTAACTATGGCTGAAAAAAGTGGCCGGATTATTATTAATCACAGTACGTTTTGTTTTTAGTTCACTTTCGCAGTCGCAACAAAAAATATTGAAAGAATAGTTTTGAAAAAACAAAAACCATTCGAATCAAAAAATTAATAAATTTAGAATCATTTTTGAATCATTTGCTGCGTTCATGCCTGGTGCTAAAATAGCAATACTAAGCTAAATTGACATTTGGGGCAACGGTATGAACACGACATTTTTGAGCACTGCTAGCTAAAATACCAAAACAAATTTAACTCAGCTACGTAGCTGGCTGAGCTAATATTGCACGGTATAAACGCTAAAATTGCTACAAATGTCAAAATAAACGTCAAAGTAAAAATAATTTATAAAAGAAAGTAAGTATATTTTTATAAGTTTCTATACGATTTTATTTTTTGACATTTATAGTAATGAATGAGCATGAGCTTGTGCTAATTTTTTTGACATTTATAGGAATTTTACAAAATTTTGAATATAGTTTTCATTGTAAATGTTATAAAAATTTTTTTTAGCAAGTACGAATTTATTTTAATAAACTTTGTTTATATTTTTATTTATTTGAAACTTCATACATATCATTGTCAGGATTGCACAAAAATAAGAAATACGATAAAAATTATGATGTTTCATAAAAGAAAAGCAAGCAAGGGTTATGAAGGTAAATTTAATGTAATTTAAGTGTAATTTATTTTTGACTATAGTTAAGTTAGTTTTATATGAAAAGTAAAAATAAATTACACTTAAAGTATATACATATATACATATTTACATACTACTATTAGGAACTTAAACATAAAATTAACTCGTTAAATGCGCAAGTGCCAACACTACACACACTAGGTAAGGTATGTATGTAGATTTTTTCAAATTTATCCATAATTCTGCATGTTTACAGTTTTATTTGCATGCTCTTTACAAATTTTTGAGAATTTAAAACGTGGCATAAAAAAATTTACGTTAAACGTAAAATTTAAAATATATTTTTGTAAATGAAATTTTTATTTGTGAAATTAGCTGTCAAATTTTTGTTGTTGTTTTAAATGTCAAGCAAATACTTCGCATTTAAATAAGCAGTGGTTAGGTAGACTTTATTTTTATAGTTTTTACTGGCAAAAACACCAAAACCAAGACAAATTATTTTATTTAATTTTTTTCAACAAAAACGTTCAATAATTCTAAAAAAAATTTCAGAAAATTTGTAATCAATTCAAATTAAAAAAAATCTCATAACCTAAAAATCGGTTAATTTTTGACATAAAAAAATTTAGGTAAAAATTTATGCAAATTACTGTTTACTGTTTTCTTGCAAATGAAATTATTTTTACTATTCTCGCAGAATTTTACGATCACGTGATTTTTTATCTCATTTGCAAATTTTTGCAAATAAAAGTATGCATATCCTGCTTTCGGTAATGCTGATTGACGGTCAATCAATTAACATATTTTGATGCGACCTATCAACTGTCAAATCGATAAATGCAAACTTTTGACGTCTTTGATATTACCGAACATAAATTTTGATTTGTGAATTGTGATTTATTGTATGTACTTTTGATTTTTATATAAAAATAAATAAATGTAAAAAAAAAAGTGGTATTATAATTGGTAAATAAATAATGGTAGTAATTTTTCTATTTTTACTTACAAATCTTTTTCACACTCCATCGCAAAAAATTTTTACTACACCACTTACAGTACAAAACAAATGACGACAACTAATCATAAAAATTTTTGCTGCTTTGTGTGCACAAATTCGACTGCCATTTTACATAACCGAAAGCATGACGATCGTCAATTGTCGTCAACTGCATAACCAAAAGCGTGATGACAGTTGATTTTTACAGTTGCAGCGCAGACGAAATTACCGAAAGCAGGGATACAGACTTACTGAATTAACTTCATTATCTGTAAATACAATAATTAACCTGCAAGATATACCGACTAATTTAGTTTTTTGTTTTGCATGGTTATTTCATTGCGAAATTATTTCCTAGTGGCCAATTTATTACCAAAAACCTAGTGCTCAACCTATTATTACCTATATAGTTCCGAAATTATTACCAACTTATTACAAATTCGATAACACTAGGATCGAAAGCAACATATATTGTATTATACTGGGTGAGGTGAAGTTCAGAGGTGATCCCAACTGTCATTGTAATGTAAGATCCTATTTTACAAATGTATACTGAAGCAATTGTTTTATTTGTACAAATGTATATAAATGCATATGGTCTTGAACTTTAAATTTCAACAAATAATTCGAAAATAATTTAAAACAAAAAAAATTAAAAAGGCCAACATTCCGAAAAAGAAAGGGTCTCTTGTTGGCATATTATAGATTTATCTATAATAAATAAATAAAAAGTATAAACTAAAAATTTATTTTCAAAAATATTAAGTTAAAATAATATATATATATATATATATATATATATATACATATATATATATATATATATATATATATATATATATATATATAGTTGGTTATAATACACTATTAAAAGCAAAGTGATTTCTATACATGCAACTAATTTAAAATAAAAGTAATTTAACAAATTCCAGACTCCAAGAGACAACATTTTTATATCGGATTTCTGATCAAAATAATTTTAATTTAGGTACTCTGCAGTATCAGTCAAAAATTTTTGGATATATTTGAATTTTTACATTTTATGCACGAATTGAAAATTTCTATTGATCATAATGCGATGGAAATACTCTAAAAAGAGTGCTCACTTAAAATAATTTTTATGTTTCCAAAATTTTAATGACTTCCAAAACCTTTTTAACAACCCAATAATAATACTAAAACTATGGAAACCTTAATTCACATATGAACATCATTTATAACAATTCGTAGACATTCCATTCAATTCAATAAGCGCACCCGCTTTTTTTGTTTTATTTTTATCTATACGTTGTTCTTGTTACATATTCATACATATACATGCAAACAAATATGTATCAACAATTTCAAAAAAAAAGAAATAATAGGAAAAATATAGGAAGTTACTATATTTTTGAATTTATTTCTAGAAAAACAAAAATAAAAATTCAATAAACAATATCAGATTGATGTCTGTATTAAATTATAATTGATTTAATTTTTATTATTATTACCATAGTACAGGGTGTAACAAAAAATGACAAATTTTGAATATATTTCATAAAATTTGATACAAAAAATTTATATCGGATCAAGTTATACAACAATAGATTCAAAAATTCAGAATTTGAAGATTAAGATGAATGAAATGGTTAAATACCCATCAGAGTAAGTATACCCATTATGATCTTGTATCGATTGAATAATTAAAATTTGAAACCCTTCACGATATTTATGTTATCATTGCGCAGGAATTAAATGCAATCTCTATATATCGTTTCAATTTTTGTCTAGCTAATACCGAAGTATAACAGTAATATAAATAATATAATTTATAATGAAACTGAAAGTTCAGAGCACCATATTGCTGAAATCAAATTTTGTTTTAGTGAAAATTCAGATGTAATAACAATAAATTTAACGATTTTTTTTTATTATTATTGAATTTATTAATTTTTTAATTTTTGCCTGAATTGAATTTTTTTCTTACTAAGAATAATTTTTTTCTTACTAGGAATGGTAATAATTCAATCCAATTACCATCCAATGAAATTGTTCAAAATACATTTTGACATTTATAATTATTTGTTATTATACACCTGTACAAACCCTATTTTCATATTTTTCGTCAAATTTTTATAATTAATTTATTCGTAATTAAATTCGCTTCAAAAACGAAATAAACCTAGAGGGAAATATGTAAACCCTCAAAAGAAATCAGTTTTGAAGATTCATTTTTTAACTCTTCTCTATATATATTTCTTCAAAAAAAAAATAAAATATTTTTTCCAAAGATATTAGTCAGTATCATCATGGCTCCATTTTCTATATTAATTGCACTACATATAGCAAAACAAAATATTATTGAAATTCATTGAATGCATGAATATTGATAATCTTCTTGAATTCGAGTGAAATATTAACATTTTTGCCTTAAAATGATTCTTTGACATATATTATATACCTTCCTTCTTTGCTTAACTACTGCATTCGTACCCACAATATATACCCAAAAAAAAAAACAAATATTAAATATTAATATATGGAATGAACATGATTTGATGATTTTTGTTAATTATTAGTCCAAAATTACAGAACAGACAGCAAATTCACTATTGCATGACATTTATTCCACTGCAAAATACAAATTAAATTCTAAATTGAATAACGATTAATGTGTTTGAATTTATGTTAGAGCATTTATGATTACTAGCAGACAAATAATAATTTTTTAAAACAATAAGAGTATAAATAAATTTATAATTTGATAAATTTGCCGATAATAGGGGCAATATCAGTAAACAGTAAAAATATCCTGTCAAAATTGAAATACATCATAGCCAAGTAACTGCCAGCTTATTCGTAGTAGATCATTGTGGCAAGCAAAAGTGCTTAGTGCATTCAAATTATATTTTCCATATCAGATTAAAAGAGTATAAATCCTTAAGTCTATACCCTTCATTTTATGTTATAATATTTTATTAAGAACTATAAATATAGGAACTGTCAAAACACATGTCAAATTTATTATCAAAAAAATTAATCAATATTTCTACAATAAATAACTATATTCAAGGAGATAAAAAAAATAATTTTTAAAATGTATCTACATATATTTCTGACACACTCTGTACACAAAAAATGTATTTTTAATCAGTAAATTAATTGTTATTCTTTGAAAATGTAATATTTGTAATTTATTAAGGTTGTGCAAAAATTAACGCGCAACAATAATAATTTTATTGGTAGATATTAATAACTATGATTTTATGAATACAAAACCCCACACTATACACATATAATATTAACTATTTATATATACAAGTGATTTACAAATAATGTTAACTTGTTAACAGATTATATACATCATAATACAATGTAAGTAAATACTGTAATTAGAATTTTAGAGAGAACTTTAATAATTGATATTATTGAATTTTTGTACAACAAATAAATATTTCTCAAGGATATTAATTTTTTCAGAATTGATTACATCAATTATATTTTTTCGATGGTAGGAGAGATTTTAATTTAATAGAAAATGAAAATTTTTTAAAATAAAAACTATTGTCAGTTCATTTCTGTTCAGAAACAGATTTTGCCAACATCGAGCTAATTCATAATATTAGATTCGGTTAATTAATTTTGAATATTATCTATACAAAAGACATTGAGATGATGATGATATAATACCGATGCCGATTACCGAATCACAAATACCGAGTACCGATTACCAATTAATAATATATATATATATATATATATATAGTTATATGTTTTTTATTTATAAAAATATAAAAATGTATACATATTACATCAGTGCTAAATACTGACATATTTATTAATTTGATCTGACACTTTCCGACCAATCATCAAGAAAAAACAAAAATCACAAAAAATTATTAAGACATAACATCAAATTAACTACGAACACTGTCGCAGAAAATTAAATATACAGAAGGATATCAAACATAGGTAAATGAAATAAATGAAAATTTTCTAAAAATATTCATGTTGTTGGGTGGATACGAAACAAAAAAAAAATGAAAAAATAACACCTAGTAAATTAATGTAAAGTGAAAGTATTAAATATGAAATATATCACACTTGAAGGGAATACTTTAAAGACAGTTTGAATGTAAAACATTTCATTCAATATTTTATGATCATTAATCACCATTAAAAATTGCCTTAAATAGCTGAGGAAGAGTTCTAAAATTAAGCAAATAGAAAAATAAAATTTAAGGTGAACTGAATGCATTTTTATCATTACTCATTATTTTCATATTCATTTTTATTTTAATTTCAACATTTGAAATTGACATTAGAGAGAGATACTCCCCAGAGAAATTCAAAATATTCGAAAGGGAAAGATTTTTTTTAGATATAAACATTTGATATGATATGAACTCTCCATTGCGACTTCCATAATTGTATAATATTTCCATTGTGTTCTTCATTTAGATCAATTTAGATATCTACACTTTAAAATTCAGATGACAAAGTGAATGTAATAAAAATGTGATATGGACTGCTATATTGATTCAACATTTTATGATGGTATTTTATATGTCGAAATGCATCAAAAATAAATATTTAAAAATAAATGAAATTTACATAAAACTAAAATTAATTGCCTTCTAATTATTATAAGTTCTAAAGTTATAAATAAAAATTAAAACATTTAAATTTTATTTATAATTTTAGTTCATAGTAACACAGCGGCCACTCGGGATAGTCATTCTGTCTTAACTGTTTGTATAATACGAAATATCAAATAACTGGTTGTATGACGTAAGGGACATTTTTATTGTTAAAACAATTAAAAATATTCAATTTCTTTTCCATATTATACTTATTGGTTATTATTTTTTCAAAATAAAAACTTTAGACTTTGAAATTTTTCAAAGCAGTTTCTTATACTATATTTTTTTCTACCTTAAAAACAATAGACTTTATAAAATCCGTTTCATCGTCCCATTTGCAATTGAATCCAAATTACAATCCGAAATTGTTGATTATAGAAATATTTAGAAGATAAATGATTTAGGTGTCAATTTTGATGATAAACTCACATTTAAATAACATTATAGTAATATCCATCAATTAGGCTAATTCAATGTTAGGTTTTATAAAATTTTTATCTAGTGAATTTAAAGATCCATATATCCTAAAATCCTTTTTTATATGTCTTGTTAGGCCCCAATTAACATGTCCATATGATTAAGGTAATCTAAAAAAAAAATTTAAGATTCGTAATATTCATACCTTTCGTGATCTGACCCCTTAATTTTGCCACCATATGAACATAGATTGAAGATAATTCACATGGCGAAATTTCCGATATCATGTTTCATCACTGAAGTAGTTAAAGGAAATATTAACTCCCCATATATTTCAAACTTAGCCCAGATTAATACTACTAATTGCTTCCTCTTTACCAACCTATTTATCTTTACATTTCATCAAACCAAACGAACGAACCTATTCATAAATGAAATATAAATAGAGCAAACAGTCAAATCAGCCAAAAAATGTATTAGTGAAAATTTTAAAGGATTTGGGCACTTATAATGAGGTCTTACCCCTAACCGTGTCTCGTGTAACACCCTAGTAAGGTAAATTCTTTATGGTTTTCAAAACTAAAAAATTTTCTGCACTTATAATTAAAAAATTAGTTAAACCCAATTAAAAAAATAAATAACAGTACTAATGTCTCCCCCATATCAAGACAAGTAAAATGAATAGGCTAATTTTTATAGAATAGAATGACTTGAAAAACATTAATGTAAAAACAAAATTATAAACTGACGATATTTATAATATTGATTGCAATGATTTCTAATATTTATTTCTATTTGTTTACAGACATATTTAATTACGAGATATTTATATTAAGATGGGATGTAGTTTGTATATGGGTTCAAATATGTATATCTTCTAGATTATATATATTAGGTATAAGTCAAACCTGAAGATAAAGTAATTAAATTCAGTTTTGTAATTTAACATTCGTGCATATTAAATTACACCAACTATACATTACAAATTATATGTACATAAAAAGCATAAAAACAATCACTTAAGCTTGCTGAGAAAGGTTTTGGATATTTATAAATTTATTATACGCATTACGGGTTTAATCAACAACTAAGTAATGATCGAATTTGTGTTCAAAACAATCGTTTGTGACTCTATGTATACCACCTTACAGAGACAGACTACAGATTTTACAATTAAACACTCTGTAGAATCTAGTAAAATAGTTGCTGACGTCGTATTCATTTTAATACTTAATTCTGGGTGAACTTGATTCACTAATTATCAAAGATAAAATCCAGTGCACATTTTTGTTCTGAAAATATAATCAATCAATATTGATCATCACAGTACCAATTATAGTAACTTCGAACCACCTAGACTACCGAGTTATCGTACATAGATTTAAAACTCTGTAATAAACGGGGTAGTACAATAGATCTTAAGAGATCCCGAAACTCTCCATTAATAAAAAAAAAAAAGTTCGAACCTATTAACAGAATATTTATCTTAGTTATAGATACAGAATAGAGACAACATCAATCTTTCTATCAATAAAGAACAACTAATGTGTTTTCTTTGTTATCATAACCTCTTATTTTCATCATAAGTATATAAAAATTATTGGGACCTATATAGGTATTAAAAAATTATGATAGTATTAATTTCTTCTTTTTTTTATATTTTTCCATTAAAAATTATGTTGGATATTCTAATATGAATTTTTATTCAAATTTTAAGAAATATTTTTTGTAATATGCATGTGTTAAGTCTGGAGTGACAACACGTAAAACGTTTACGTTCAAAAATCAAGCTGAAGTATTTTAACGTCAAAGATTTTTTTTAGTAGCATGTAAAACATCACGTTGAAAATTTATTCCGAAAATTCCAAAAAATATTCCGAATGCTCGGAAATCATTTTGACAATCAAATTAACCTATTTAAAACTTCAAAAAACGTATGTTTTCCAATCTTAATTTGAAATAAAAAGAAATGAATTTAAATTAGAGTTTTTTTTTTTATTTCTTGTATTTCGTCTTAATATTTTCAGTTTTAAATAACAAAATTGTTATATAAAAATCGCTCAAATGATAAAAATTATGTGCCCGTGTTAATAGATATAGAATTTAGAATAGATTAAAATAAAAAAAAAAATAAATAAATAAAATAAATGTAAACAAACTAATTCAGTTGATATTTTATATGATATTTTCAATGAAATTATAATTAATTTAAATAAATTAAAACGCTCAATTATTAAGAAATTTTTAAAAAAATTATTTTATTATTATATAAAAAAAATCGCTTGAACTATCCCAGAAATAAAATAAATTTTTTATTGCAAACAAAAATACTTCAATTATCATAGAAATAAAATGTTATCAAAAGAAATTAAAAATTATATTATTATAATTATTAAAAACTACAAAATTTAATGTTCTTAAGATTTCAAAATTTATTATAAATATTTAAATTATATATATATTTATTATTAAAAAAACACTAAATTATTAAATAAACTAAACTTTGCCATATAAATTTGAGTCCGCGGTAAGAAAATTACAGACGTTTAAGAACCAATGTTCACGTTAAAAAAATGTATTTGACGTTGCTTACATGCTACTGAAAAAATGTTAATCCTCTATTTTCGGAATAAAATTAACATCAACGTTGCTTATATGCTACCAAAAGTGTTTTTAACGAACGTAAAAAGTTACATGCTGCCACTCCTGATTAAGTCTAATAAAATCAAATAAATATGTGGAGAAGTGTTGTAACATCGATGTCGAATAGTTGTCTTGTGGCTGTCATCTGCTCTTAATTTGACTACACATACTAACTGAGTCTTCTGCAAGAAAATCCATAGAAAAGACACACATCCTGATTTATAATAATTAACAAAGTAATAAACGAAATTAGTTAGTTAGGTATTCATAGTTAGGTATATTAATATAGTCAAATTAGATTGGCAAACAAAATAAGTAATCAATGATCGCAGGATCGGATTCACATAATTTTCTCATATTTTATAAGAACAAAAATTCCAAATAACTTTCAAGTCGAAATAGCAAAAGTTAAAATTCAAAAATAGTATTCCGATTTGTAAATATTGTAACAAATTTAAAATGAACAAAAGATCTTATGTTATGTTATGTTAAACGAAATCAGAAAATGGAAAAACAAAAAATAAATAAATAAAATTATTTAATATTTAGCTTTTACTAATCGTGTCACATGACAACAATGATAATGACAAAAAAAAATTAACAAGAATAATAATATTGAAACATAATTTTTATTGCACAAAACTATTGCACCAACTTTTTTATTACTAACAGTAAAAAATTTTAGAAAATTATTAATCATTGAGTATATTTGTATTTAATTAAAATAAAATGGAATTATGCCTAAAAAAACCTATAGTACCATTTTTCTGATAATAGTTGTAGATTTCCACAGACTTATTATATAATTGATAGTCTGGGGCTGTTGCGCAAAAACCCGCATATCAAAACTTCAAATTATACAAAACAAAATATTAAAAATTATGTTTGATCGTCCTTTCTATTACTCGACCTTGAAACTTAACACAGAAAAGCCAACTTAAATACTAAGTATATATATATAATAAAATATTAACATTAAGGGAACGAT
The DNA here is from genome assembly GCA_963942445.1 of Argyra leucocephala. NCBI lineage: Eukaryota > Metazoa > Arthropoda > Insecta > Diptera > Dolichopodidae > Argyra > Argyra leucocephala. Next base: position 31,046,482 of record OZ012677.1, read on the forward strand.
TTAATTTCAAACTACAGTTTTCTGATATGATTGTTCAAGATAATATGTAACGATTAATAATTAATATTATAAGTTGTGCCTAGCATACCAAATTTAGTTTAGAATATAGTATTAGTAAGTGTAGTTTAATAAGTGTAATTCTAAATATTATTACAATCATAATTTGTAAATATTACAGCTGTAAATACAACATTTTTCATTAGTCTAACTTCTGCAAAAATAATAAATAATTAGTACAATAAGAGAAACATTGTATTATTTTAGATTACATAAATAAAATGGAAATATAATTGATAAAATAAAATATTTACAATTATTGATTAAAATTAAATATTTTAAAATAAACGTAACTATATTTTTATTTATTTTATTATATTTTTGTTACTTACTTATTTATTTATATTTTTGTTATTTAATTATATCATTTATTTATTCAGTGACAAAAGATACATGGTAAGATAAAAAAAAACCCTTAGAGCCTTGTCCTTTTACAGGAAATTGAACGATATAATCTTTCGGCTGAAAGACAAGTTCATCCAGTAGAATTTGAAGCCTACATAAAATTGATATGAGAACTTTGCAAAAGCATTTAAAGTTTTCGTTTATACATGAATAAATGTAATAAAGGAATTTTTTTTGTCAAATTTGTGGTGTAAAATATAATTTTCGTAATATTGATTGATCCTTTGAACGTATCTTTTCAATTTAATTGTCCTGTATATATGACCAAAGTGTATAGCAATAATTATATTATATGTATGTATGTATATATAATTATATTATATATATATATATATATATCTATATATAAAAAAGTATAATACTTTACAGCCGTATTCCAATTACAGTACGTCATTCAATGAAAAATTATTTAGTTATGCTCTTTATTTATTGGATAAATTTAATTAATAAATAATTTACAATAGTTCGTTCTCTTTGTTTTCAATCGAAAGCTCGAGACAAATTAAGTTTAACTTTATTTATTTCAAAATATTATATTTCCATACTTCATATAAGTTTAATTACATTTATTTAAGTATACACGGTTTACTTATGCACAACTAAAATATTATTTGATTATTTATGTTATTTTTATGTCTTCATTTGATTTATTATTATTTACAAAAAAAAACTTAAATAAATAAATAAACCTTATAACTTTACTAAAAATTATATGAAACTATCTCAATACTTATTGACGAAAAAATTTTTGTTATTAGTTTTAAATTCTAGATAATCTCAGACTCGGAAAATATTTATCAGTATTTCATTTAAGATTATAATCAGTATTATCAGTACTTAAGCATAAAAAAGGTTTTGTTCTTTATAAGATTCTAGGTTTTGTCATTAAACGATTAAACCAATGTTTATTCATTGACTGATTTTCTTTTATTAATAGTGTGAATTCACTAATTATAGTATAGTTAAAATTTTATTTATACATAAAAAAAAACAAAAAATATTAGGATAATAAATGTTACGAACAGTTTAGTTATTTTCTTAATGAGTTGGAAAATTTATCAACAATTATTACAAATCATAAATTTCAAAATTCTTTTATTTTTTATATATATCAACAAATTATCATCAGAAATTTGTCTCTTAAAGTAGATTGCAATTTCAATAACTGTGAAGACTTTAACACTCATTAAAAACTCCTATTTTTCCACTAAAATCTAACCACTAAAATCTAGTCACTAAATTTTACTAAATCCACCACTAAAATCTAGTCTTAATTAAACATAATTGTAATCTATAGTCTTACAGTACCGAATAACGCTTAATATATTTTTAACTGAAAATTTATATTTAAATATTTTATATTATTTTATATACTAGTTAGATACTTACAAAATTATGAAAAGTATTATTCTCCTCTTTAAGTTTTCCTTTGTGTTTAATATATACTTCTGTTTTTTTTTTTATTATTTTTATTTATTTTGTTTTATAATTTTTCCGTTTCCTTTTAAAATTTTTTCATTATTTAGATTTTGTATTTAACTTTTCAATTTTCTCAATAAATTTTGTTATTCTAAATTATATTTATAATAATTTAATTTGCGTATATTTTATTTCATATTTTTATTCGTCACATATATATCTAACTACATGATACATTGATATTATATTTAAATAAATGATTTTTATCTGATTCACATAAAAAACAAAAACACGTTTTTCTATAATACAAATTAAACACAATTATTTTAAATAAATTATTTATTTTTTTAAGAAAATTGTTTCACTTTATATTTTTTTAACTAATTATTTTGATTATAATTATAGTAAATTAGTTAATTAATTGTATAATTAATTTCGAATTAATTATTTCTGCCCTATATATATTATATAGGTACATATCCATATGTATTTGTAATTCAAATATTAAAAATATTTCTTCAAAACAAAATCACCACATTTTTATTATAAATTTTATTCACCATTTTAAATAATAAATTTCTAAAATCTATATTCTTTTTTAATTTATTAATTATTTTTTTTATTTTTTTATTTTTTTTTGTTTTATTTCAGTTCTTTGTCTTTATATTTTTTTCCTTTTTCAAATTTTAAATTTGACATTTCTATAAAAATGACATGTTTTTTTTTTCGTTTCTTTGAATTGAATTGAAACGTTGATATTTAAAAAAAAAAAAAAACAACAAAAAAAATACCACCACCAACACCGCCACCACCACCAGGAACACCGATCAAATTATCCTCAATTGAAAATTTTCATCATTTTCACGTTTAATATGTTTCTTTGAATGAATATATTTACATACATATATATTTATATTGACGTATATGTATGTGTGTGTGTTGAAATTTTCCTCAAAAACACTTAAAAAAATTATAACTGAATTTCAAAATATTATTTATCAACTTTTCTGTCTCTGTTCATTTTTGCTTTTTTTCACTATTTTGTTTTTTTTTTTGTTTTTTTTTAAATATTTTCTCTTCTTTATTAAAAGAATCAACCGTACAACATTATCGTCATATATCGACTAACACCAAAGGGGACCTATTAAATCCAAATTGTATCCATTTATAAAACCATTTAATATTTATTTTCACTTATATAATAAAAAAAAAAAATAAAATAAAAATAAAAAAAGAAGAAAACAATTTATATGAAAAGAGGATATTCTTGCGCATTGAAATATTAAATTGTTGTATGACATATCCTGGTAATTTGAAGTTCTTATGAATATGATTCTACACGTTCAATGAATGAACAATTTAAGTTATTTAAAATTAATTTGTCAACTACGTGAAAAATTTAAGATAAAAATGTATTATTGAAATTTGTTATTATATAACGGTAATTAATTAATAATAACGGTAATTAACTAATAATATGTTTTTCACCACTTAACATAGATATTGTTGTTAATTTGTTAGCTCATGGCTGATATCTAAAATTAAAATTTTATTTAAAATGACAACTGTGACATTTGCATATTGTCATGTCATATAATGTTTGTGACATTTTCACAATTAACAAATTGATACTTTTGACATTTTGAAAAGTATGAAATGTATGGTTTATGAAATGTGTTTTGACTTGACAATAATTTAGAAGCTTTCCTATTGTAATTTTATAAAAACAGGACAAACAACATGTTTCGAAAGTAGGTCACGACTCGAGTCCCAAGAAATTCACTACTAACTACTAGAACAACCCTCTGCGATTCAAATTTAGTATATCAAATAAAGTATTTTGACAGTTGTAAGTCATGAAACAACTTTTCAACAAATCCAAAGAGCTTTTTTCGAAATCATCAATTTAGTTCTAACATTTATTAATTTGAACGTAACCGAAGTGGCAATTTAAAAACAGCAAATAAGGATTCAAATCATTTTGTTTTTATCTAGAATATGATTTAACATAATTGCAATTTACAATAAGGCATAAAATTACATTAAATACTTCAAAAATCTACTTGAAATGTTATCGCACCACAAAAGGGTTGCAATTTCAAACTATTGATACATCTGCATAAGCTGAAATTATTTACATCAAATTTAAATACGCACTTGTCAAAATGTCAACCAATCAAAAATTTGACATTCTTCGTATTTTTATCAACTGAACACAGATTCCGTATGTACGTGCATACAAACATATTTCTTTATTTAAATTCAGAAATAAAATTTTATTTTGCAAGATAGTCGAAGAATCATACAACATGATGTTCTCGGATTTGTTGTTAGATTTTTGATTGTTTGAATCGAAATGTAAATTTAGTAAGTTTATAATTGACTTTTAAAAGTAAGTTTATCAGTTCTTATTAGTCTATGGTTCTATTTTTGAATTTTTACCCATTAGGGTAGAGTGAGTGTGTGTGTGTAAGGATTTCTAATTTCCTAAAATATAAAAAACATCGTCCTTCGTTATTTTTTGCTTCTGTTGTTTAAAAATTAAAATATGTAAATCGTTGTTATCAGAAATTTTCTGCAAAATAGATTATTGTGCCTACCTACGTAATTTTTGAAAAGATTGAAAAAATTTAATATTAAAGAAAAAACTGCAATAAGCAGACTCAAGACGATAATTTTTTTTTCAAAGAATCAAGTTCAACAATTGTCCAAACCAACCTAAACAACTTTAATTTCATAATTCGAATTATTATTCATTAAAAAATTAAGGAAGCTGGGTATGTATGTGAAATGAAAATCCTTTTCAATAATTATTTGACCTTAAAAAATTACTCAAGATTCAAATCTGTATTTCGCAATTTTTTTTTATTTTACACCACTTCATGCTTGACCATCTCCCATTGCGAAAAAAAATGTTGTGCAAAAAAAAAACATTAATAAATTCAACATAGAACATTTTCATTTTTGATTGATTAAAAATGAATAAAAATATATTTTAAATGAAATTTATTTCTATATTCATTTAGATATATATATATATATATATATATAGTTATATAATTCGTATATGTATATATACAATAATATTAATAGACAGAATAAAAACATTTTATTTTTTTGTTGTTGTTGTTATTATTGTTCTTATTTATTTGAAATACAATTTATATTGCCATCATATTATGTCACTTCATATATCTTATATAGACAATGTACTACCATCATATACATACATACATACATTATATAAAAAGTTTGACTTGTACTTATACTCCATATAATAAAATAATTTTGTTTTTAACTTTTTATTTTATTTTATTTTATTTTATTTTATTATTTTTTTTTTTTGTTGTATTAAATAACGATACAAATGTATAACGAATTAGATACAAAACTACAAAATTATAAAAAAAAAAAATGTTACAAAAAAAAAAAATCTGAGTTGACAAAAATGCAAAAAATGAATAAAAAGAAAAAGCATAGCAAAATTTATATTATAAAATTGTATAAACATAAAAAATACATATACAGTATATTAATATAACAACGGTAGCATACCGTAATATAATAATCATATAACAAATAAAATTATAAAAAAGAAATGAATGTATAAAAATTATTATTTTTATTATTGTTATTATTTGTTGTTTTTTTTTTTTTTTTGTATATCAAAAATATAGAAATAATAATTTTATATTCTTTGAAATAAGATGACGACAAATCGACGGGACTTTTATTTATAAGGTTGTTGTATTCTCATATGTTTATGATTTTATGAATAATATTTTAATTATGTATAATTGTATATTAATAAATGACAGGGGCGCAATTAAATTTTTTTTTTAATAATGTGTTTAACTAGGGAGTTTTAACAAATTTATATTATCATTGATTTGGGTTCCTTTTAATACCTTTTAATTTTAATTCGATTACATTTAAACGACATGGAAGAATATTTTTAAATAAAAATTACAAAATATCTATATACTATCATCCTTTAAGCTCTACCAATCTTGATCAAAAACTTCTAATTTTCATATCAAAATTTTGTGCAAGAAGCAAGGATTTATATTCTATTATTTTGTCATAACTAATAACACTGACAAGTTAATATAAAGTATACATATAAAAAATACTAGATCAAAAAAAAAATTTTTTTTCGAACATTACAACTTCTATAGTATAGCAAAGAGGTCATAATGTGTGAGAATAAAATTATAAAAATTAATGTGTTAAAGAAATAGAAAAATTATTATCCTTCACATTGTTTTTTTATATACCATAACAAAAAAAAATAAAAACTATAATTTCTAAACTTGATATCTATATTCTATACCTTTTTGAGCTGATTTTCGCGAATACAAGAGAAATGAAAATATCAGAAATATTTCGATAGAGAATCACAAAATAAGCGGATATTAAGGCAAGTAGTTGTAGTAATTGGGCTGACAAAGTGTGGTAAGGTAGGATAGAAATCATCAACAAAAAGTCAATGAATTCGAGATATATTTTTTTTTATTTTCAATTATCTTTGCCTAACGAGATTTCTCTCATTTCAAGACTAAACAAAATCACATTTATTTGTGATGTACCTTTATATATGAATGTACGACAACGAACCTAAGAATAACAGACTATATGATATAAGAATGTACATAATAATCAATTCAGTGAATCTAGCTTTTACCTACTACAGACATTAAAAAATTAAATATGTGGAAAACAAATTATTTTTTTTTTTTTCGTATTCTTGATATAGTTATACATAGAACAACATAAATCTTTGTAACAAGTGTATTAGGATGAGTATGAAGTTATTTGTATAATATACACACAATATGATGTGTATTGAAATCACTTAAAATCAAATTAATTAATTCAAACCATAAATAAATATACGCTTCCTGAATTAATACCGACGGAATTAATATTTTTTTTAAATTAATTAATTCCACAACATTAATTTTTAAAAAAAAATAAAATTATATCTGAGTTGAAATAAATTTAGTTTTAAAAATTGGATATAACAGATTAAATTGGATTAGATTGAAAATGAGCGAAATTTTCAACGGAATTAATTTATTTAATTAATATATAATTAACAGTTAATCATTATATAATCACTTAGTTTAATAATTTATAATCATCAGTGTCCTGTAATCTCATTAGTGATTCATATAGGGTGGAATATTTTCATAATTGAAGGTTGCAATATTTGTATCGCAATCATTCATTTTAAACGTAAAAATAATAATCAGTCTAAACTTAATCAATAAATATCTTCAGAGATTTCTAATTTTAATAAGTATCTTTCCTTGGTTAATAGCACTAATTTTAAAAGTATTTAACCAATTCATTTTTATACCGGATTTTTGTACGACTCTTGTTACACATTTTCTACATCTCTTGTTACACATTTTCATATTTCTAAGACTGTGATAAACAACTTAAATGCTCTACGCCGTAAACAGTTATTATACACAAGTATGTATATAGTTACAGTAGTTTTTTCGTTTGAAGGTTTTATATACTAAACCAAATAATTTCAATCTGGAAAAATATACTCTATTGCAAAGTTATACTTCGTAATAAAAATGTTAACCAATCGTATTCCAATATTATGTATTTGAAGTCCAAATTAATTTCAAAGAAAAATTGAAAAAAACTCTTTACAACATCCATAACTTGAGCACAATTCGAACAAGGGTAATTATGATTAGTAATCAGATAACAAAATCATCACACGATTTCAATTGGTCAGCTACAAAGTTTTCGTTCATAAACTTGAATATGAGTTAGGTAGCGAGCACGTTGTAAATTTGATTAGTTCAATTAAGTCAATATGGTTGTTCACTTCAAACAGTTGGTTATTGTTTATTGTTTATTATTATTTATTTTGTTATTTATTCTTTCTTTCTTACTTCTATCAGAAATTATATATACAATATGTACATATAAATTATGTATATATATAATTTCTCCTTCCATACAAATAAATTATAATATTTCGTTAATATGTACCAAAAATTTAAAAATTTAAAAATATAAATTTATATTTATTGGTATTGAATCCAAAACCTTCTAAAAAATTATTTCAGTTTTAAATTTTTAATTTTTATTTTTAGTATTTTATATAGAAAATTTTGCAATTCATACTAGTTATATACTTATTAGCATTTTATCATTTTAAAAATATTTTATTAATTAAAAAAATGTACTCGTATTCTCAATCACATTTTAAAGTTTAAAGACGAACATCAAATATATAGTTAGTGGTCTTCGTAACTGAATAATCGAACAATTAGTTATATATTATACTAATTGATGAAATGGAAGTTCGAATATCACAGATTATAGCGTACTTTTTTTAGTACCTTATTCATAGTGCTCCTTGTCTTTTGTACCCATATAATGATTAATAAAATAATACACTATATGTCAATAAATAAAAAACATAATTAAATAATTAGGTAATCTGATAAATTTTCAAATCTTCAAATATCACAAAATTAAAAAAAAGTGTGGGTAAGTGTCTGTATTTAAGGTAATAAAAAATTATTAACAAACATTTTGTATAAATAATGTTTAGTCTTATTATATATAGCTAGTCCTTAAAAACTTTATTAACTTTTAAATATAAATGGTATAAATAAATAACTGTTTACATTTATTAACTCTTTGAATGCATGTATTTTAAAGTTACCTTCTTTCAAACACAGTTATATGTATAGGTACATAAATATCTAATTTAATGTAATTTTTTTATTTACTATTATAAATCCTATTTTTTTTTTGGTAATTTAAAAAAAAATCATGAAATATTAACCCACTGACGCCGATTGACGGTTACATTTTCTTAGTTTTAACTCCTTAATTACACCACTGATTTATATACATATATAGTGTATATTTATTTTTCTACGTGCTTATTATAAGATATCCAATAATAATATTTTTTAAAACACGATGTAGTTCTGATTAATTGGATGTATATATACACACATATATAGATATATATAAATGAATATATACACAACTAAGTTACGAATCAAATTATCAAATTAACATATTTTCTTATACCTACACCATAGGTGCTTTAACATTAATATTTGTTTTTATTTTTTAATTTAGAATATTATAATTTTAATTATAGGTATATAATAATATTTGTTTGTATTATTTAATTAAGAATTTCAAAAATATATTTTATATAAAATTTATTAATTATTTTGTCACTTCAATAATAAATCATTTATAATTTATATTTATTTAATTGTTAATTTTATTAATAAATAAATATTTTTCATTGTATTAAATATTTATGAAAACGTCATATGTATTTATTTTTTTTTTTCTTTTATAATTCATTTAAATAACTAATACACTTTTTTCAATAGAAATATTAATTTAGAATTAATAATTTTATTTCTTTATTTATTTTAAAACTTTTACAGTTTTATTTCCCTCCTTTTTTTATTTAATTTTAACATTGCATATAAAATATATTTATTTTGTCGTTAAATTAATTATAAAATACCTATACAAAAACATGTGTATATATGCCTGTGTTTGTATTTTTAATTAAGTTTATTAAATTAATTTCATTCCGTATCATAAAATTAAATTGTTAATTATACACAAAATAAAAATATTATTCTTTTCTTATTTCTCTATAATTTTTTTTGTTTTTTTTTTTTTTTTTGTTCACAATGGTCAAATAATAAAAATTTCATAAATCATAAAACACAACAATAACAAAAAAAATAGAGTAAAAATTAAAATACCTAACACTAATGTATAATCTCACTTTAAAACAATAATACAAATAATAAATGTATCTTTAATATTTAGCGTATCTCTACATTAATTGTACATAAAACAACCAGTAGCGTTTTACTACTAATTCAACTCAAATGTCAATTTACAACTAAAAACGAGATTTACCTTATTTCTTTTTCCTAAATAAAAATAAAAAAAAATAAAAAACACAAATAAAACAATATAAAACAAAATTCATAAAGCAAATAAAAAAAAAATATATATATATCTCAAATAACATTAACACAATCAATATCATCATCTTCAACAAAATTATCATAATCATTATTATCATCATCAATATCATTTTTGGTCGAATCCATTATAAAATATAGATACATTATTTTGTATTATAAATATAGAAAATAAAAAAATTCTCCTTTATAGATTTAACAATAAGTAAAAAAAAACAATTTTTTTTTTGTTTTTCTTTTTAAAGAACACCCCCTTGTGACTGACAAGACAACTTTCATATTTTCATATTTAAAGAGAAAAATATCACATCACATTTCACATCACATTTCACATTACTCAATTTTTATCCTCGCCATTCAAATCCAAACAAACAAAAAACAAATTACTTTACTTTATGGGTATTTTATTTATTTAATAATCATACTTACATACATTTATTAAAATTTAAATCAAACATATTTTTTGTTCGTTGATCCGTCTCATACAAAAAAAATAATAATAATAATAATTCAGTATATTAATGTCTCTATTTATTCTACTCTTCTAGTTTTCTATACAAAAAATTTTTAAAATCTCATACATAACAGACAAAACATTTAAATACGAGTAAAATAACATACTTTTCTGTTATGTTAGCACTGTACCTGTCTCTACTCTCTGTCTGTAGTCTGTACTGTACTCGTAGAATGTAGAATGTAAATTAGAAACATTAAGATATCGTTTGAATTGATTGAAAAACAAAAAAAAATGTATATTTTATGTGTATGCAATTTATATGACAATGGGAAATAAATTTTTACTTCTGCATACATACATGATATATTACTATGAATGTGTATGTTTGTTTTTCTGAGGAAAATCTCTCTAGTCATCAAATCATACAAAATAATTTTCGTAATGTAATATAAAACAATTTTATTCATTTTTTTTTTTTATTATTCTTCTTCTTTTATTATTTTGTTGTTGTTTTTCTCTTTTGTTATTTGATTTGGGTTATTATTTAATATTAAGTGAAATACTCCTGCTGAACATAAATATTTTTAAAAGCAAAATTTTATACAAAGTTAATCGACTCCCGCAACACTTTACAAACTCATATATTAAGTAGATAATACTTTTTTTGTTGTTATTTTTTTTTTTTTTTTTTTCGTCTTTTGTATAATAAATAATAATTGATGATTGTACACTGAGAAAATATTTTAATTTTCATTAATTGTTTATAATGGATGGGTGTGTTTGTGTGCGTGTGATACAATTTATCCATACATAATTGAAAAATATGATTGAATGAATGATTTAAGATGAGATAATTGTGGAAATTAATTTTTATAATTGAATAAAAAAAAAATATTTAAGAAAATTTTAAATATCACGGTTACATATTGAATAAACGATATATATATTATATATGTATATATAAATATATAGAGGATGCATTTTAAACGATGGATAATTAATGTAGAATATAATAAAATATGTATGTATGTACATAAATAGTAGATATTATATTTTTGATATGCTACTGGGAGTTATGATTGATGATAAACGATTGTGGTGGGCACTTTTTTGAAGTTGTCGACGCAACTAAAAAAGATTACAACGTTTTTTGATATAATAACATGATTGGAACAATAAGGCACGAGCATTCTGAATTAAAAATAGGCTATACATTTGACCTGATTTATTGAAATACACTGTACAGTTATATTGTATGCACTAAAATTTGATAACAGCCTGAAAGAAAGAAAACAGAAAAACAAATCTTGATTGAAAACATATTAACATATTAACAATTATCAATTTATTATATAAATGAAATTTAGAGTCTTACAATGTTTGTACTATATAAGTATATTAAAATGAAAAGCATTTAAAGATGAAAACTGTCTATTATAGAAAAGCCCTTCTAATATATTTCTTATGGATTGTAATTAAATTAAACTTAAAAAAAAATTCTAATTTCAGCCACTTAGTGAAATTCAAAAGAAATAATCAAATTTTGAAAAACGTTTTTCCCGTAACTTTCAATGACTTCTAAAAAAAAAAAAATAAACTGTCAAAAATGGAAACAGAAAAATGGATTTTTGATAAATATTTTGTTTTAAATATTAAGCACTACAAAATACTGATACAAAATTAGACAGGTACAAAAAAATAATTCGTCCAATGTATTTGAATACAATAGAATACAATGATAAGAATACAGACAAAAGTTAGCTACAAGATACAACTACCAAATTAAGTAAACACAACACCGATGGCTGACGGTGAGCTAATTTCGTTGATGTAAACACAACAAGAACGAAATTTCGCAGCGAAAACATTAAAATGTTTGTTATTGAATATTTTTTTGAACATTCAATTTTTTGAGTATGAAAAATGGATAAAATTTTTAAAATTATTAAAATAATTTCTATTGTATACTAATACCAACTCACCAGTAGATCCAAAAACAATTGATATTTCCAGCCATACTGATCGCACTAAACCTGAGAAATCGCACTAAATTCATTCCTAGGTAGGTAGATAGGCCTATCTAAATTTATTCCTACAAACTCAGAAATTTAGTAAATTTTTTTTAGTGTGTTCGAAGGTGTACTCACCCTAAACCTGTCATATCTCACATTATTACCGGTCAAAATTTAACACATAAAATGTTAAAAAAAATATGCATTACTGATTCTACTCCTAAAAATTGTACTATCATAAATTTTTAAATCCGGATAAAAATTTAGTGCAATAAAATTGTATTTTCGGAAATTGCAATTATGAAGTGCGAATATGAAGTGAAAGTGCGATAGGCCCGGAAACGCCCTTAATAATATTCGTTGTTGAAAAACGAGCTATATTTAATTTTTTAATTGATTGTTTTTCAAATTAAATTTCATCTTTCTCAGGTAAGACTAAATTGGTGTAATATTACTAAATATAAGCAAAGCATCGACATTGACAGTAACAGTTCTCCGGTGAACATAAAAAAAAATAATATTTCAATTTTGTATTATTTTTATTTTTTTTTTTTTTATTTCATATACATTTTTCTTCAATTTGTATTACTTCTCATCCGTTATCAGCTGATGTAGGAATAAAAATGAAGCTAATTCCCAGCAAACGCTAGACGAAAGCTGACTGGATATGTTTTACTGTCCTATTCCCATAAGTATGTATGTAATATGTATACATGTAAAAAACCTATCTCTCACTCAGTGCCTCTCTCTTTGACTTCCTAACTACAACATTTCAGCTTGTCTCACGGCTCAGAATAGTGTACCAGACTTATTTTGATTTAAAAATATACCAAACTGGTTCAATCTAAAAATAATTTTTTATAAAATCAAAGCTTACAGCAATTGCTAGCTGCAACAGAATCTTGAATATACGTATAGTACCATTTTAAAGAAAATACAAAAAAATGGAATTCATAATATACATATTCTTTGATATGCCTCAGTATTTTTAAAGGTAAAAAATTTTTTTAAGTTTTCACACAACAGTTGTGTTACGTATTTAAATAGGTACTTAGGTGTCCAACAGATCATGTAGATTCTGGGCTTGCTTCATCAATATTTTTATCGGTCACGGGAGCCTTCTCTCCAGTTGAAAATACTAAATTGTTTCATATCTATCGATATTTCGTCTCTCCAAATGAAGGTTTGATCTGCCCCACCGTGTTGTACCTTCGAGTCTGGATTCAAAAATTATCTTGGCTGGAGTATTTTCTTATTACTAAAAACGTGCTATTAATTAGATAAAAATAATCACAGATTATATTTTTGATGGGGAGCTCTATTTAAAAGCGACCTCTTCAGATCTATTGTACTTCTCCGTTTGTTATCTTAGAATTGCAGGGCTTTGTCCTTGATGTACACTATCATTGCTTTGATATCAATTTCAGAATTAGCAATGTGTATACCTAAAAATATTTATGTCTTTTTCGAGCTGACACAAAAACAAAATAGTTGTAGGAGAATAAAATTAAACAAAGCCGAAAAACTATTTTAGAACCTGATCATATTTATTGGCTTTTAACATCAACCTCTATTTAATTATTTGCCGCTTAATGTTTACTCTACTTTTATATTTAAATACATTATCATCTTAACACCAAATTTGTTACAATAAATAATACAACATTTTCCAACAAACAATTATTAAAACTATTTACAACAATTTTAAACTAACTTAAAAACGTTTAACAATTTATTTTATTTTTTTTATCCTTAAATATCAAAGAAACAGATATCAAATTTTCAAACCTCTTAATTAATACTTCATTATACAATAAAATGTCATTATATATATACATTACATATATATATATATATATGTATATAGTATATACATTCCCGTAAATTATATATTCTGCTTTAAATTACTCCAGCATCCGTTTCTTGCTATATAAGTAAAATATACTTAATCATATTCTATTATGTATGTTGTGTGTGTGTATGTGATAAATATAATATGTCGAACATGTAAGAAGAGCAGAACGCATAATATGTACATAACATTCACATTAACCATCAGCATCTCTAAAAGAAAGGAATAAAAATAATATTTTAATAAACGAGTGTTTCCCTTCCAAATAGAAATACCTACTTAATTGAAAATGCAAGATAAAGAATCTAAAAATGTTGCCAGATGAGAAAGGAAGAAAAATGAAAAGATGAAAAATAGAAAGAAATAAAAAAAATATACAGTGAGAGAAATTTAAATAAATTTAATTCTAACGATAGTATAAATCATCATAACAATAATAATATAATTATTACTATTTCGATTGTTAGATTAACCCAAATTACGTTATTTAATAAAACTCAATAATAATAACAAGTTTTGTTATAAATATTTGGATGTTATTGTCATATGAGCTTTATCATTGCATTAGTTTAATAACTAACTAATCAATTTTATTAAATTTAAGCTATACTAGCAATTTGACGAATTACTTTTTTATATCATGAAACTTTATGATGCGTGGATGCTGATACATTTTCGAATTTATCCGTTATTCTTTAACAATACATTGATAACAGTTGGATTTCAGGTAGATAAATACATTATTATGCAAGTTGATATATTGGGTTAAGAATAATATCATTTCGTTGGATTCTCAACACGATCTTCTTCTTTAATTAGGCATTTAGGCCTATTTTTCAATATTTATTATCCTCAATTTTGTGATGACGACGTCCAGCATTCATACCATCTTTTCGGAGGTTTTCCTGTTATTATTGATTTGACCATTCATTATTACCTTCGCCAATCAACCTTCTGCCATTCTATTTACGTGATCTCTCCAGTTTACTCGTTTATTTCGACTGCAGCGGACAATAGCTTGAATGTCAGATATGCGGCCCTGATTTCGTTTTTATACGTTTCTTATCTTTTAATGTGTATACACATATTTGCCTTAGAGTTCGCATTTTCTGTTCTGAATTAGATGTGTTCGCAGTGTTCTAAATAGCGTATAACATCTCGGACATGACCTGAAGTTATTTCTATGTCTGTGTTGCAAGAGCTGGTAATATTTACGCTCAGATATGTAACACTAAGCACTTATTCGATAATTTCATTGTTAATGGATATTTTATGGATTTGGGTTTTATTGTGAATACCTCGTTGTATAATTTGACAGTTTCGTTCGCCCTCATTCTCTTAGAGTAGTGCAGCGTCATCTGCGTTGCGTAACATATCATGTGAACGTCCTTATCGTCAATTACTTATCCCCAAAAGGTGTTAACTATATTTCTGATTATTTTATCAATTATGAAGTTAAACAGAGTTGGACTGAGACCATAACCTTATCAAATACCTGTTTATGTTCCAATATCTTCGGTCAGGACGTTATGTGATTTGATTTTTGTTTTTTTACTTTTACAGAACTTGTATCAGACCTAATAAGCTGTGATTGACTTTTTTCTTGTAATATTTGGACCACATAATTCAGTTGGACTCTGTCGAAAGTTTGATTCAAATCTAAGAAGCATCGAGGGTGAACCTATTCTTCCGAAAACCATTCTGTTCTTCAGCAATTTGTATCTGGGATAGCAATGCATCATTAATTATTTTCGTTAACAGTTTCTGAATTGCACTTATAACAAAGGTAATTTCCCCTGTAATTTTTTACATAATTTTTCTACTCTTTTGAAAGTAGGGATTCTGATGGTTTTTCCATTCTAGGGGAATATTTTGGTTATCATTATATTGTTGAACATTTTGCTTACTTCATGGCTCACTTCATACTTACTTCTAAGCTTATATAAAATGTATAATGCCAATCTTTTCTCAGATCTGAAAAACGATATTTACAAACGATCTCTTTGAGTTGCTATTGATAAGGAATTCGAGTATTAAAAATGAAATGGACCAAAGACCTTCCTATAGCCAATTGATTAATTATTATATGTCTTTTGGTGATCTTTGATTGTTTAATTAGGTAGTATTTTACGGCCGAATTTCATCTTTTAAATTAATTCAAATTTTGTATAATTTTTTCATAATGCGATAGAATCCCACCATAAAGTCAGTAAGTAATCTAATTCTGTTCTTCTTTAACGTAGTTAAGTACTTTACATTTATTTCAGTTACAATTATAAAGAAATTTTTTTTTTTTTTGTTTTATATTGGGCCAAAATAATGGGAAAAGCATTCTAACGGTCTTCAAATATGCGAGTTATATTCAAATCGAGGCCGAATTTATGCCTCATATATTAAGGCATACTCTTTAAATTGTATCTGTACTATTCAAAGCATTAATCTTTAATAATAATAATTTTTAGTTTTGTTACGCAAATTTATTTAAATTTTAATCACTGTATTTACATATAGCATGTTTCTCTGTCTATTTTCTTTTCGTGAAGATGACAAGTTAAAAGCAATTGAAATGGCAAAAATATTTACCGATTGCCTGTTTGCCCTCTTCGTTATTTCTTTTTTTTTTTACTATATTTTTCTGTACTTTTTCTGTATTTTTTCTTTACTCGTTTTTCTCAATTTGATTTTAAGTTATTTAATCATCCTGCTCCACATACCATTACCATAAAACAACACAACCCTCAACTAAGTTCGACCTGTGGCACACTTTATTTTATACATATCAATTTTCATTCCTTTAAATATGATGATGCAAGCAATAGTGATGATAATGATGATGATGATGATGATTATGTTGTGATTCAATTTTTATATGATGCTTTTTTTGCTGGATGATTGGGTTAGTATATGCTACCCTGTATTTAACAGATTTTGTAGAACTGTCGTGAACATTTTCTTGTTGTTGCTATTATGTTATATATAGCTTCGTTTGTCATATTTGTCATATACGTATTATGTATTATACATACGTACACACATATATATATATATGGAAATTGAGTTTTAAATCATTTAAATGTGTTGCCACGATTTTATTTTATTATTTTCATTGTTATTTTATTATTCAACTCAGAATTATGTATGTTTTTAAATTGTTAGTGACGCTTCTTCTTCTCCTTTTAAATGGTACATAGATTCATATATATATATATATATATATATATGTACAAATATATATTTATTCAATTATAATGTTGCTTCTGTTGCTGATCATATTCCCATAATGCTTAACTTTTAAAATCACAAAAGAAAACATAAAAAATTTAATAAGTATGGAATTGAACTTGCGAACTCTAAGATATTCCAGATATTGAAAGGAATTTAAATTTTTTTTTGAAGATATGTTTTTATAATAGAGAATGTATGTTTCGAAATATGTTGTGTCGATGTTTTGATGTTTCATGTTTCAAGAATTCAGGTCGAAAATGATGATGCAAATCACCGTGTAGTGAACATTTTGACTTCAGTGTAAACAGCCGGTCCATGAAACATTTTTGCTCATTCAATCTATCGCTTCGCAAAAGAGGCAAGCTTTATCTTCCAGAATATTAATTTTCCGCTTGGCTCTGTAACATCTTTTAAGGAAGCTTGGCTGTCTGAAATTATGCATATGTTGATACCTTTGTGCCCTCTTTTCCTGCACTGTAATGCCGATACCTCGATGGCATAGGTTTCAGCTTGAAAAACAGTAGGATATGTGCCAAGTGCTGCACTAAGCTTGAACCTTGTGCCAAATACGCCGGCACCGGTTTTCTCCCCGATTTTTAAGCCATCAGTACACCATACTGAAATTGTTGAAGGTAAGGCTCTTATTAAATCTTCGACTTTTTCTCTTTTAGGTATTAGTACAGTGAAGTTCTTGCAGCAATCAATTGCTTTTGCCATATGGTTTGACTCATTAAATGTGGAAATCTACTACTATTGTCAGAAACTAAGCTTTCTCAAATAGAATAGCTCCATTTTATTTAAGTTGTTATCAGATAATACTCTCAATTATTTTTTGTCATTTATTTTATCCCAATGACAAAGGGTACTGGACCAGGTCGAAAAACCGATAAATAATTTTTTGCTTCATCGGGAATCGAACCTGGGACCTTTCGGTTGAAAGGCAGGCGCTCTACCTACTGTGCCACCCACCGTGTAAAGTTTTTATTTTTATTTGAAAACCGAAACTCGGGATTCTAATTTTTATATCTGTATAGTCATAGTGTATGTATATATTCAGTCGAAAATTGCATAGTCCGCAATTTCAAGTTCAAGAACTTCTATTCAATTAACAATATCTAATTTAGTATGGCATTTTTTTTTCAAATAAGCAAAAATAATTTACAACGATTTTTTTAAATCATAACCATTATGGAATCGTGGCATCTTACGATCGTTTTCTGTAATCACCAAACTCTGTATCATTAAGCCCTACAGTAGTACTACGACTATAATTCTAAATATAAAATTCTATTAATAACGAAATCGAATTTGGAACAAATACATAAATATATCAGATTAGATTGTGTAATGTGCAATATGTAACCGCAGTCGCAAATGGGCTTATTGTAATTACCCGTATTAATGCTTTTAATCATCTGAGTTCATAAGTATACCTGATTTTGTAATCACACTGAGGATCTTCTTAAATAGTACGATGGATAGCTCCCATTGTTCGGGGAACGCTGCTCCCAATTCACAAAGTCTGCTACTAGTAAGCCCTTCGCATTCACAGAGCAGATGTTCAACAGATTTTTCACATATTCTACATAAGTTTTTTTCGATTAGAAACATTTTATAAAGATTTTTTTATTTCTTTATTAGGCAATGGACTGTTACTATCCCTGTCAAGATATGTACCTGTTTGCTATTGAAACTTAGAAGAGTTTTGGTTTTCTTGAGCTAACCCTGAGACACGAACATTTTTGCTTGACTATTTCCACCCAAGCTTTTAATTGAATCTTAGCTTTGCTCAGGGGAACCCCACAGAGCGGACTTGGCCCTATGAAATGCGTATTTCATGCTTTTCTTGCTAGATAATCTGCAGCTTCTTTATCTGCTTTGCCAGCATGCCCATGGCTGTATAGATTTCTATAATTTTATTATACTACATTTACAGACAAACGAATTGTCACATTTACCATACCCATTTTCATATTTGTTCTTTATACGAAATGCGATTATTCAAGTTACATACAATAGCTACATAAAAAAAAGCAGGAGATCTCCAATCCTATTTTCTAAAATCATACTAAGTCCTTATAAAATTTGTTACTTTATTATTATTCTACTCTATTGGAGAAAAATATATAAAAAGTATAAAAAGCAAAAAACAAACAAAAAATGAGAAAGAAAATAATGAATAGTATAGAAATAGAAGAGAAGAAGAATTTGTTAAAATATTTGATTCAGTTAGTAGAGTAGTAACGGTGGTGATGACGATGGCAATATTAAAATTAAACAGGAGTAACAAATTATATAAAATAATTTGATGCTATTAGGAAATAGCATCAGAAGCCGTAACATTTCAAAGAATAAATAAGTCCATGACATTTTCGATACATAATATATATAGATACGAGTTATATGTGTACATACATAGTTAAATATTGTGAATTGAATCGAAGCAAAGAAAAAAAATTATAATAATAAAATCAAAAAAGACAAGTTGTATGTATGTATGTAATATGTATATATATTTTGTATAATTTAAAAATTTACTAACTGGAATTTGATGCTGCGCTATAAGTTATTATTCAGAAAATTTCAAAAATTGTTGAATAAAAAGGATGTCATTATAAGTAATTGAATAAATGAGTTTATCTTTATAGTTTAAGTTATTTAATTAAATATACCCTTCGATATTTCGTATTTTTTATTTTAAGATATTACGCATTTATTTTTCTTCACATTTTATTTATATGTACTAATGTTCACAAGCTCTCATTTTAAATTCAATTTATTTTTTAACAAAACAATACCTATTCAAAAATATGTTAATACTGAATTATTATTAGGCTTATATACGAGTACGTCTTATTTAATTTATGTTTGAATCTATACAAAAATTTATTTCATGAACTTTAGTTTTATGTAGATATATCAAATAATTAGATATAGAAATGTATAGCTTAAAATCCTTTAGTTGGTTCATATATTGAATATAGTTAACCATTTTTGCATCCTTGATATAGAATGAATGCAACGCACCACAGCCACACTTATACGAATAGCACACATGACGATAAACAACAAAACAATACGAATAGCACACATGACGATAAAATAATAATTTCGATGATAAAATGAAAAAAACCTAGCTATCTATGTCTGTACATTTGTGATGTGCAATTTGATTTTTATCAAACCGATATATCGATCGATATGTATCAACAGATAATATATCGATGTATACAAAAATCGGAATTAAATAAACCGATATATCGACCATGTGTTTTCATCCACACACCCTACATAGCCTAGCCAATGGAGCCGTTTAATTCTGGCTTTTTCTGGCTAGATCCATGTCGTTGAACAGCTGGTATAGTTCGGCATTGCATCTTCTTATAGTGCACTGTGTGCTCACACCGGAACGTTGCACTCCAACACCAGATTAAAGAAATCACACGACAGTGCATCGCCTTGTCGGAATTCGGAGCACGTTTTCCGGAAATGAATCAGAAATGTGTCTCCCAATCACCACAGCATAATGGGTGTTTTCCAAAGTCATTTTTGAAAAACGGATAAGCGTGGCTGGGAAATCAAACTCCGACATTGCTTCGTAAAGCACAGATCGATGTATGCAGATGTATAGGCAGATTTAAAATCGATAAAAAGATGGTGCGTATCGATTTGAAATTCGAGAGTCTTCTCCAGGATCTGCCTTAATGCTAACAACTGGTTGGTTGTTGATTTATCCAGGACGGAAGCCGCATTGATAGTTTCCTATCACAGAGTTACAATGGGGCTACTCACATTCTATCAGACATTTTTAAAAGGTTTAAAAATCCAAAGAGAAAAATAAAGCTAAAATCTATTCAGGGACAGCGTATGTTCTTAATGAGAGACTAATTTTAATTCTAATTTCCTAGACACCAAACGAACAATTTTTTGACAATTTAAATTGCAGTCATTTCATTTATAAGGTTTGTTGTAAATTAGAATTGAACTGTCAACTAAAACATTTCGAGTTGGTTAATTTCAAATTAGCCAATTCTAATTTAAATTTTAATTTATATATGAATATCAATCCCAATTAGAACAAGTAATAACACCCACAGCATATTATGATTTCTATATTAACATTTTGAATTTGGCACGTGTCCCTATTTAAATAATGTAAATTGTTTTAAAAATTGTAATTTATTGAATAAAGTAATAAAACTCATTTTTACAGACATTTATAATATTATATTATTATAAATAAAATATAAATAAAATGTATATACAATTTATATAAGAATAAAATAAATTAATTTTTATTTAGATATTTTAATTGTCACAATATTTTTATTAATATGAAAACAAAAGGAGGTAGAGTACTGAGAAAAAAACAGATAGATAGATAATAATACGTATATTAAAAGATAGAGAATAATTCTACCATATTTTATTTATTAATTATTAATAAATTTATATAAATTATTTAAGTATGTATATAAATCAGTATATTCTATTTCCACTCACAAGTCACAAAACGACATAATAATGTACGGACATATGTTTACACATTCTTACATACTAAAAAAAAAATACTTAAATAAAATAAATAATAAAGTCCTATTTAAAATATTTTGCTCTCATTTTATTTTCTTTCATCTCTTCTCAACTCCTTATTTACAACTTAAATAAATAAATATATATTTTTTTTTTCTTATGATGATGATGATTAGTCTTTTTTCATCTTTTGTGTACCAATTAAGATACAATAAATGATTCTGCTGTTGTTCTACACTGAGAAAAATTTGTTGCTTTCAAAATAATTACAATGTGAAAGAATTATATTATTCCGTTTTAATGTACTATACTTATTACATTATTTACTTTCCTTCCTACATAAATAATAAATAAATCATAAATATATTTATGTATATATATATATATATATATATATACTTCTTCTTAGTATGGAGACATTAAAAATAAAAACTAAAGTTCTTTTCAATTGTCTGATGTTAAATAAAATATACCATCCTCCACCACACCACCCAGTTTAAAAACAAAAAAAAAACATAAATAAAAAACAACAACAAAATACAAATTAAATGATACAAAATTTTTAGAATTTCATTTTTCAGTTACGACGAGAATACATATTTTCAGAAAATTCCTTCGTCTACGAGACAATAACACCAAAAGGAAACAATCAACTAACTATAGTTCTATATTATAGTATGTATTATTGAATAATAGAATATTATGTATGTTAGACAGAGAAAAAAAATACATGCAAAGAATGAGATAGGTTAAATGGTATTTTAAATGATATTTTGATGAACATTATGAAATGATGAGATTGTTTTATGAGGTGAATGATGTTGGTGAAGCATTTTATTATTTAATTTTATTTACATTGATATGTAAACAGGGCAGTATCGGATTGGTTTAGTAGATTATTGATGCCTGAGCCAAATATTAAGAATTGGATCACATATAGGGTTCTATACAGTTCACATATACAGTTCTTCCTGCAGGGGGCAAAACCAATAAGTAACTAAATATTGAGAGTTTTTAACATTTTATGTTTGTTGCATACTCGTATAACCAGAAATGAGCTTCATCTCTGAAGATGATAATGCGTAAAACGTAGCTCGAATAGATTAATTACATTTGTAATAAATTTTAATGTTTTCTGAACGCTGTGCAACAATGTATATTTCCATGGTGATTTGCTAAATAACACTGAACAGAAACGTCTATTTTGGTGAGTATTTAAAAAATGAAATGCCGCTATGATGTTTAAAAAATGTATAGTACCATTGATTAAATAACACTATAAGATGTCGCATTCCATATAAAAAATTGTCACAATGAAATCAATTCTACCAAAAATTTTCTGTTGGTAATCTATGATAGTACTAATTGAATACCCCTTTATTACAACAATTATGTATCAATATGCAATAATCATATGAATTAAGATTGTAGAGAATTAAGAAGAGAAGAGAAGAAAATGGTGCAGTCAAGCGAATTTTTAATATTAGATCCGAAAATACAAGATGAACAGATCAATAAAACTTTATTGGGAAGACGAAATTTATATAAATATATATAAAATGATTTCAGATCTTTAACTGAATATAACTGGTTTTAAATCAGGAGAAATTGAAGGCGATGATGAGTCATGAGATTGTTTGAAACTTTGATCAAATAAGTAAGTATTATGATTTTGTTTTTTATGATGTGATTCATTCAGAGATACATACAAGATTAATGAAGGTGTATTTTTTTGTCGGAACACCTGACTTAAGACTTACATATTTCTATAATCCTAATTTAGTACAAATTATTTTGTTTCATCTACGCCGAAATCAACCCTGTACACATAAAATTCATATAACCATAAACCGATGATGAAAAATAGAATTTTTATTAGAGAAAGAGTATGAGACAACAACAAGAGCAGACAACAAGAGGAACTATGTTTTTCTTTTTCAAAATGAAATAGATATTTAGAAAATTTTCATTTTAATGATGACGACGAAAATGATGATAATGATTATGATGATGTATATAATGATTTTGATTATGTTGGAAATCATTATATAGAATGTATTATAGTAGAGATCAAATGAATATACAAAAAGGTTATACTCGTACTAGTATAATAAAAATGATGATGATAATAATTATAATTATTATGATTAAGATACAAAGGATGAATTGATGTTAAAGGCAACAACAACTTATGTTTATGTGTATGTAAATTTGTATGTATCAATGTATATAATATGTAAGTATATTTGCTTAATAAATGTTTTTTTTTTATAGAGGTGTAAAGAAATTATAATTAATTTCCTTAATTAACTTATGTATATATATTATTATGTAACTGAAAACTGAAGAGTAAAGAACTTTGAGCTTTGATTAAATATGACTAAATAAATAAAAACATTTTTTTTTTAAATACATATGTGTGTGTGTGAACCAATAAATTTAAAATCAAATAAAGATTTTTAAAATAAAACAAAAAATAAAATGATTAGAATTAGATTTACTAAGCAAATATAAATTTTTGTTTTTTAGTCATATGAAATGATAACAGTAATTATTAATATTAATAAATATAACAGTTATTAGTAAATATAACAGTTTAAGAATATGTAAATGTATCATCGTTTTAATCTTTGTATGCTAATTTTAATCTTTGATAACGTACAAAGTTAAAACAAAATCTTTAGAAGGCTTTTATATATAGGTTTTAATTATAGTTGTAAAGCAGAGATGGCCAACAAGTCGATCGATGATTTTACTATAGTAAGGAAGAACTACTAGGGATGATTTTTTTTTAAAACCAGAATTTATTAATAAGTTTAAAATACCATCTTCTAAGCTAGTATCCATTACAACCGATGAAGTTAAATCAATGACTGGTCATATTAACGGATTTATTAGACTGTATAAAAAATCTGACGATTTCCCAGATTTTTTGAGCTATCTATATCATTACATAAACCATCAACAAGTATTAGTAAGCATAAAATTAAATACAAAAAGTATTACGCACATAACATTTAAGATAGTCAATTCGATCGGAGGCAAATCTCCACAAAGACGATTTTTTCAATTAGAAGTTGATGACCGACGGTTTATTATTGCACACTGATATTATCTGATAATAGCTTTACTAGCAAATTTTACAAGTATGTTAACTGCGTGACATGGTCAGTATTGTTAATACATTTAAAAATGAATCTGCGATGTTCAATCTGATACAAAATATCCTAATTCCAATTGCAATATTGAACAAAAACAGAGTAGAAATAGAAACTGTTATGGAGACATCAAATTCAGTGGTTTTAGAAAAGTTGACGTTGTTCAGTATCTTTCGTTTCCATTTAGATCTGATTTAAATCCATAATCTATTGCGGAAAAAGTTATTGAAATTTTATCGATATATCTATAAAAAAAAAGAGAGAGTTCCGACTATACAACGATGTCGAAGAGAAGCAAGATGAGCAGTGACATTTGGGTTCTTGATTCGACGAATAGCCCGTACTTGAACTTTATCCAAACGTATTACTAAAAGCGCCAGCCTATATGTTAGAATTGTACTCTATTTTGGGGCGTATGAAAGCTTTATAGATTTTCAAGAGGTCACAGGAATTGAAGTAAGCATTACAGCGGCTAAGAAAACCTAAACATTTGGCAACGTTTTTTGCAACATGGACTGCGTACCAATATATTTTTTCAATTTATCTATCTCTTTTCTTTTAACCTTGGACTGGTACAATTGGGTTTAATATGCCCCATTAATAATGATAAAATGTTCCCTCATCCTTTTGAGTTCTTAATTATTATTTTTTTCGCGCTCTAGTTCTGAATAAATCATAATTATGAACCTCTAAAATTTACATATATACTTCTATGTCAAACAAATATCTATTATCAAATATCTACAAAATATCTACATATATCAAAAGTCAATTTAAATTATTATTCTAACTTTGAAATAAATATTCAATTTTTTAGTTTCAGTTTAATTGTTCAAATATAAAATAAGACATTTTATTCTAAACTAAATAATATTTGCACATTAAAAGATCTTTGACGTCATCATCATATTATTATAGTATCATTTATTATTACAAAATTTTCCATAAATATTTCAACAATTATTTCAAATATTTATTAGATAATTATCAATTTAAAAAAAAAAAAAGAAAAAAAAAATTATATACTTAAGAAAATTAAATGAAATATTTTGAAAATAATCAGTTAATTACAGACATTTTCATTTCACATCATTTAAAATATGTCAAAATAAAGAAGAAAAAAATAAAATATGCAATTTCCAACTTTTCAGACATACCAAAACTAACTCATACCAAACAAAATAAAAATCAATTCACACAAAAAATAAAATGTCAAGTTGAAATTTTCAAATAATTCGAATAAATATTCTAATATTTAATTAGGGCAACATGAATTTTTTATTTTTTGCTTGTTGTTTTTTTTTTTAATTTTTTTTTCCTTTTGCAAAAAGAAAATTAGAAAATTATCTACATTAAAATGAAAAATCATTAATTTCAGTGACAGGTCTTAAACGTTTCACTGTAATTTATAATTTATTTAATTTTCATTTGTTAGGGAAATGTGAAATTTTAAAAAGATTTACGGTATAAAATTGTTTATTCGTTTAAAATCAGAATTGAAAGATTTTTTTATTTTGTGAGCGAATCACAAAACGAACCAAAAATTATGTGAGATATTTAGATTTTAGATCATGGTAATTTTTATTTGATTCAAAGATCCATTTTATTGGTATATCTTTACAAATACTTTAATCTAAAATCTATATAACGTTTTGTACGTAACGTATCTCTACAAACCTGAGATATTAAAATTATGCTTCAAACTATTATAACACAAAATTTTCAATTCGATCACAATTTTGGCATTTGAATATTTTCTTTTTTTTTAAGTCTATTCTGAATACTAAAAAGTGGACGAAAAAATCCTATACACATTCTTTGCTGCCCTTCCCTGCTTTAACTTATAAAAGATAAATTTAGGTAGGAAAAATCTATAATAATCTATCAGGCTAAGAGCCTTCTTCCAAGACTCACTGATGGTCTAAGCTCACTGATGGCCTACTTTTTCAAATCATTGATGGGTGATCTTGCAGATACGAAAATAAAGTGGTTTATGACTTTTTAAAAAGTGTATAGGATTCATTCGAGTAAACATTATTGATTCTATCGAATCACAATTAACTTCTTTGGTCTAAGTCTACTGACTTTAATACTTAATAACCATCGTAATTACTTACATATTATATAGTATAGTTGTTTCTGTGTGATTATCATTACCCATAGAAACGACGATTTTCTGCATTTCTCAACCTGTATATGGTTTTATATCACTGACATAACATAAATTTCTAACTAAACAGTCTGGAACTAATTTACTTTAAAAACGTAGTGGTATTAACACATTTCATATACAATCCTTAACACTCAATCAATTTAATTTAATTAACAAATAGTGCTTTAAGGCTCATATCTATTGCTGTTCAAATTAATATACGCATTGTTATATTTTGAAGCTTTTACATTCTGTAAATAATACTGTGATTTTACATGAATAATATAGAAGAGAAGTTCTAGTCAAAATGAAGACAGTATTATTATTGTTGTTGTTTAACTCAATTTGTTTTTGTAAGAAACAATTTTCCAATTTATCGAATTATTTCGATCTTTATAGCAAAAAAAAAGATTTTGGCACCTGACTTAGCGTAATACACCTAATATTTGATTACATTCCATAGAATTCACTTTTTTGTGCAGTTTCACAGGAAGTTATTTTTTTCTAATTAGAACACCGTCATGAGACGGGCTTTACAACTAGTAAATAAATAAAATTTTAATACAATATACCTACATATTAAATGATATACATCAGCCCAATAATTTAACCGTATCCGTGTACATGGTATAGAAGAAAAATGAGTTATAAAACAAATACAAAAAAAAACATGATCGACAAATTTGTAGAACACAATAAGATACTCAGTGCTCATATTTTCGATTTTACAAAATGGAATTTGACGCTATTGAATTAACACTTCAGTTATACCATCGCTTGAAAAATATTGTATATACGTATAGTAATTTATCGATATGTAAGCTGGATCAAACATATGTTATATAAAAACAAAAACATAATAAGCTGTGTTAAGCTGCATGAATTTACAATTAGCTGCCCAATAGATAGAGGAATTGAGCAATAATATAAATAGAAAATTAGATATGTAATAGTATCTCTCCATTTATTCTCTCAAATTATTTATAACGGGTTTAGAATATATTTTCAAGTAAATCGACTTGAAAGCGAGAAATGTACGATTGACAAAGAATCTCTGACATTTCATCGATGATATCGTCCTTATTACCGAAAACTTACATAATGCATGGATTCTTCAAAATACAACAGAACATTGTGGAAATGTAAGATTAAATATCAATTCACAACAAATTTAGTATTTAGTGGAAATATTGAACTAAATACAACATTTCTAGAAACAATTATTTATACAAATATTTTGCTCGCGAAATAAGAATTGGCAAAAACAGTCAAACATACCGAAAAAATCCTAGAATAAAGGTCGGATGAGCCGCTTTTGATTGTAAGCCATGAAATATATTTAAGAAACAATATTTATTTATTTATAATTATACTCATGCTTAGCACAAACAGTTTTTTAAAGCAAAATTATTATATACATTTTTGATACATATCAATTTTAAAATTGAAAATTAAAACTTAAATTAAAATTTAATAAACAATTAAACAAAAGAATAGCAATATCCTAAAAATAGCGATTGTATAATTCTTGTTTTTGGTTAAATATTTTGAAAGCGTAAATTCAATGTTTGCTACCTAATAATAAGCATTCTATTAATAACTTCATATTTGCCATAATTAGTCCTATATGATTACTGATTTTAAATAAATTGAATGACGGTGCAGACTTCTAATAATAATTTTTGCTGGAAATTAAAGTTGATTTTATAATCTGGAAATTATAGTTTTGCCTTTTCTATAATCTCTGTAATGAAATCAACATCAAAAATTTAACACCTAAAGTTCAATCTACACAGTTTAATTAATTTTAGTCTTAAAATTACTATCTTTAGGATTAAATATATACTAATAGATTAGATGTATATAATTTGCATAAAAAAGTACATCTTCCCATTTGAAAATCTCGATTTCGGCAAATTTTGAGCTTAAAAATCATTTTCCGGTCCTTCCCGGAAGTTGAAAATATCACCAATCAATAGATCACCCTCGATTTAGTTATAAATTTTTAAAATAACCCATCCGGTGAACCATTAAGTTAGTGTAGAAAGAAAAATGTTTGACCAATATATTTTCTCTGTTTTAACATTTACTAGGGGCCTCTGTTGAGTAATTATAATTCAAATTGAAGTCAAATTTTAAGTTTTGAAAAGAATTGTAATTTACGTACTGACATAAACTTCTCTCGATAAAGCACAAACCACTCATGTCTAATAAAAAGTTTTTAGGTTAGTAAGTTTTATTTTGGACACATAAATACACCTCCCTCATATACTGATTCGTTTCCGATATATTCCCTATAGTCAGTGGCATTTAATGGATATAAAATGAAAATAAAATATTTTTATAAATAAAGAGGTATATATACATACATACTTTTAACTAAAACTATATAATTACTACAAATGAACAGGTCCTCAAAAGCTTGTCTATTATAATTGTAGATGGTGCAGAAATACTGACATTGAAAGACAGTACTTATCATTTCTTATTATTTGAAAATCACTTTTGGGAATTAGAAGAAGAAACAGTACCAAAGTTATTGATATTGTGGATTGTATTATTAGTGTGGAAATGAAAATGGTCATGTGGAAACAATAAATAATAACAATAAATTACAACCAAACAATTAATAGGATGGAAACCAAGAGTGGATAGAAGAGACAGAGGAAAACCACTGACTAGATAATTCGATACAATGCCCAAAGCAGAGATGAATACAAAATGTTACAGTAGAACTGTCTTCAAACTGAACGTTAACGACTGATTGATAATCATACACGCGATTTTTAATTAAATAAACAAAAAAATAAAAATAAACGGAACCATTTTCAATACACTTACATATAGCACAGTAGAAGCAAGAAAATATACATCATTGAAAAATAAGATCAGAAGGAGATAATAATAAATCGTAAGCAAGCATTTCACCAGAGATAAATCAGAATTAAATCTTCTAATTAGATGAAGTATATATTGTATATCCTATAGTTCTACAAATAAACTATACATGTATATACATATTTTGCTTCTCAATGAAATCAACTACAGAAAAATACTTATAGTAAATAAAAAAAACAAAAAAAAAAACAATCTTTTTCTGTTAATTATTTATAGAAAAGATCATAATTAAAAATCAACTCAAACGTTAAATAGTTCTACAATTAGCTTTTATAGTAGTTGTATTAAATATATTATTGAATATTTAACGAATAAATTCATCATTTTCCACACATGCATACACACACATAATATAATTATCTAAATTTAAATTTAATTTTTTTTTTTGCAAATAAATATTTTAATCAAAAATAAATTTTTTTTTTTTTAAATCATCAAATCTTAACGATAATTATTTTTACGATATTATTTGGACTATTAAAAGATTTTAAATACAAATATTTTGTTGCAAAAAAATTTCCCTCATGTTGTCTTCTTGTCTGTATGTTGTCCGATTTAGAAAAAAAATATATTTCATTTTAATTCCTTTTAAAATTTATTTTCAGATGGAAATTTCATTTATAAATATTAAAAAAATAAAAATAAAAAAAATTAATTTTAAATAAGTCTACTTAATAATTGCAAATTATTCTTTTTTTCGTTTTTAATTTGCTTTCAAGTGTGAAAACCATGAGATTTAAAAACTATTTTTTGTTTTTTTTTTTATTATTATTGTTATTGTTTTTGTTTTCATTTTCTGCTGTCTGGTTAATTATATGTGTTGTACATAGTGTGGTGAATAAGAACTAAATTAATTAAGAAGGCATTTTAAAAAAATTGGACATCAGCAAATTATAAGTTTATTATTTGTTGTAGGTACATACATGTTTAAATTGACTTCGGATTTTAAAACTGTTTAAATAATAGAGAATCGCTTTTAATCGCGCGAATTAGAATTAACAATCGCTTACAAGTTGTAATAAATTATCATACTCCACAAGTCATGTTGGAGCGCATGATATTTTTTACTAATATATAATCACATTTTTTAAGCATATTCAAAAGAGCTGACAATCGCTTACAAATTAAAATTACCTAAACTGCAATAAATTATGATACTTCACAAGCCTGTTCGATCGCATATAAGAAATTTGATTTTCCAGTGCATGTAATTTAAATAACATCAATTTTCGAGCACGTGTTAATATCAGGAAAATAAAAATGCTCATAATGTATTACAAAATGGGATAGGAATTGAAGTCTTCTTTTGTTTTATATCTACATGGCTCATTATATTATTGAAAATATAGCTGTCCTCGATCTATAATATTAGCAAAAATTTTCTTCATTTTAGCGTACTTCTATTTCTTTATCAATAGTTGTTGTTTTTATCAATTATAGTTGTTTTTGTTGTATTATTTAAATTGAATTTTAACTTATTATAAATATTTAGTTTGTATATAACGCGATAGAGCGGAAATAAAGTCCTTCCATCGCCGTCCACCTGCGGCTAATCTCTTCAGTTTGAAATACGTTTTCTGTTTGTTGTTTGTTGCTTTGGTTAAGACTGTTTTCGTCCATATTTTTCTTGATCTTCCGACATGACTGTTACGCTGTGTATTCGAAACATTGATTATCTGATATCCAACGACATTCTGACGAATTTTCACCCCTATTTGTTTTTGCGTTCGCTTGTTGCCACAACATTCTGTTCGAAATAATTTTTAGCCACAAAATGTTTAGAATGAATGCTGCAGACATCTATTAATTGGTAATACATTTTAACATATTTATAGTAAAAAATGTTTATAAAATGTTATAATTAAAATTGTATAAATAATATCAATTTTACTAACATTTAGGAGTGTGTGAAGTTGAAACAAAAAAAAACCGCCTCGAAAATCAGTACTCGTAAGCGATTAAAAAGCTTGTGAAATGTTACCATCGCCCAAAATTAATTTAAAGTGAATATTTAAGCTAGAATTAAACAATAGAAGAGCAAATTTGTTGATTGTGATAATAATTTATTACAAAACAGATGAATTTGAAAATAATTTATAGTAAAAATTCGATTTATGTAATTCCTATAATTTGTTATTTTGCCTAATTTTTGTTTGCTATTTGTATTTTTAGAACGTCAATCAATTTTATTAGATGGTTACCATTTAAATCGTAAGTCAGTTTTATTACATTGTTACTGATTTGCTTTCATTGAATAATCTGTTAAGTATATATTTTAGTGGAATATGATCAAATGCCTACATAAGATAAATTAATACAGGTTGATTCGACTTTTCGACAATTTGATCAACGGTATTATTCGATAAAAATAAATTATTTGAGCTCATTCCACTTTAAATATTTAAATTACTACTTTTTATATAAATTAGAGAACATCAAAAGTGTGATTCCAGAAAATGTAATGATTTAAATGATGTAATGATTTAAATGTAATGATTTTTTAGAGGTCATATAGAGTCAGGATGTATATACAATTGATATAAAACGCAGAACTAGAAGGCTTATCACAATATTCCCATTTGCAGATGCGGTAATATACGGGTTAGATAAACTTTTGAAAAAATTACCTAATCTAATCTATAATCTAAATGTGACTCTATTATGGTTGTTAGAACTTGAAATGCAATCCTCAAAGCAATAGATTGTACGAAGCAAGTTAATCCAAAAAATAGGTGTAGAAAATCTGTTTAAACGGAAAATTCAAGAACCTGAAATGATAGCACGAGATCGTATTGAATTTTGAAATCAAAAATGTTCAATTACAATTATTCAAAATTATTCGTAATCAAAATATCTAAAATTATTTACTTAGGCCATTTTTCATTTCCATATACATACCATAATCTTCTATCCCAATACATCCCAATCACAGTTTAAGGGTTTATATCTGGTACTGTATAATCATAAAAAATGATTGTTTATCAAATCTATATCAATTATACTAAATTAAAAATGAATCGTCATCATTAAACTAAACTTAACCAATTTTGTCCGATCGACAGTTCTAATTTTTTCAAGTTTGGTTATATTAAAAAAATAGTGAGACAACATTTTAGGTCAGATATTTAGTATAAAAATCATTTGAAAGTTCTCTGAAAATCCCAATAAACTTGTGGCTGAAAGTGAAAAAATTTTAAGCCGACTTAAGCTGAAAATCAGTTTAAATATTATATCGTTGCATTATCCATCACCTATAATTAGTAAGTGTATATAGAAGTATATAGAAATTTATTAATCTAAACGTAATTTTAGAATAGTATTTATGTATACAAATTATAGCACCCTTAGTCATTTAGGCTATTTCCCACAGATAAAATTAAAGTTTCAAAATTCCATTCTTCAAATTCACTTCAGATACTTTGGCTTCTCTTTCACCTACAGTTATTCAACATCATAATCAGTTATTTAACATCTCGATTCGACTGCAAAATCAAACTTGAAAAATGAAAATGGAAGGAAAATGGAATGTATGGAAAAATTATTTTTTTTTTAATTAAACTATTTTAAACGTAGTTTAGCATTTCACAATAAAACATCGCATTTAAAGAGAAAACGAAATTTTTTGATCTACATTTATTAGTTATTACTTCTTCAAGACTGTGCTTAGACAGATCATAGTGGAATCGATATCATATCTACACCGTTTCATTTAGCAAAAGGAGCTTACTAGTATGTCTATATACATATATATATAATAAATACATATAATAAATAAATATTTTAATGTAAGCAAAGACGAATGTATATTCTATAGGGTTGTATTTTTGATATAATTTTCTACCGAATCAAATTAGCGACCATTAAGTAAACAAAAACAAAAAAGTAAAGAATTTTTAAAACGTTTTTCTTTTTTCCTACGTTAATGCGTGTACTTTCAAATAATTTAAATTCTTAAAGATAATTATAAATATCTGGGTGTATAAACTATTCAAATATGATATTTTACAAAAAATTTAAATTACTAATTTTTTTTTCCTTTATTATATTTTATTTATTTAAATTGAGTTTAAATTCAGACATTTTTTGTTTTTTTTTCAATTTTTTGTACAGAGAAACGAATTATTGTCGCATCGTTGTCGTTTTAATACACATGTACGTACATCAATCCTCATATAACATGTTATTGTAGGTATACAAAAAAAAAAAAAAGAATAAACAATTTTTTTTTTTTGTAAATGAAAGTTGAAGACGAACGCGAATATGTAGAAAAATTTTTTTAAGAGATTGAAATACGAAAAGATTGAAAAAAATAGAAAAATAATTAATTGAAAAATGTATATCATCAAGAAATAAATTCTTTTTCGTTATGTTTTTAAAAGTAATTAAAAAATTATTTTTTTTTCGTTCGATTCATTTAGGTAAGGGAAAAATTAATACGTTGTAGGGATTGCCTAGAATAAAAAAACAAAATAAGCGCTTATACAATGTTCGCATGGCACAATTTAATTTTAATTAACTGTCATTTCCTAATTAGATTTTAATTTTGAAATTAAGTTTGTTTTTACTTTAAACTTATCATTACAATAAAAAATGTTGTATCGGTAATTACTTTCTATAAAATATTTGATTTTAAATCGCAGCTACTGAGATTTTTTGAAGTGAAATGGAAAATCATTATGCCATTACTGAAACGAATTTAAAATACAAACAAGATATGGACTAACTTTTTTGCAACATAGTAGTATCAATCGAAATTATCTTTTCAAATTAATGTCAGCGAAATTATATGATGTGAATTGTGTTCTTACCTGTGCTTTTTTGTATTTTGACAGCTCCTACACTTTCAAATTTATATTAAATTTTTCTTCCAATTTTTTGACATTTATGTTTGTTCATGGTTATGCCATCAAATTTTTTCATTTAAAAAAAAAAAAGAGATAAGCCTGAAGTCCAATGAAAGCGACATAGGTTGACGACATAGATTGTCGGTCTAAATTGTCGGCCTAGATTTTCGGCCTAGATTGTCAGCCTAGATTGTCGGTCTAGATTGTCGATATAGAATGTCGTATAGCAGGTCCAATGAATGCGATATTTTAACTTTTATTTTCAAATAACAATTCAAAAACAACAAGAAAAAATTTAATGATTAAGAACTGTCAAATGAAATGTCGCAGCGTAAGAAAGACAAATTTTGAATTTTGATCAAATTTCTGTCGCCGACTTTTACATGTTGTACTATTTGCTATGATGTTAGTTAAACACATTTATTTAAAACATAATTTAACATATTTTGTCGACATACAATTTCGTGTCTTTTTTATTGGACTTATTGGCATATAACTTGAGAAAAATCGAATAAAAAATTAAACGTCAACAAAAATTTTAATATTATTTTGTTGACGTTAAATTTTTCATTTAATTTTTTTTGACGTTTCGTCCTTTTATACATTTTAAAAAATTGGTGTTCCTGATGAGCAAAGATGTATTTACTAATTAAATTAAAGTTATGAGTTCTACATTATAAGTCCTAAATGAACAAAATACACTCTACAAATATTATTTAATGTTAAATTTTGATATCAATTAACATTTTTGAAAGAAAAATTGAACGAAAAAATATTTATTGTTAGACCCTAAGAACCATGACGTTTTCAATCATCAACAAATTTAATGAACAACTGTATGCAAAATTGGAAGTGTATATTGAAAGTCTATCGTAATTTTTAAGGTATTTTTTCAAAAACGTGCAGACCTTAAAACGCAAACTTTTAGTTCAGGATGACATTAGTATTATTGCTCACACCATATGTATTTCTTGTAAACAATAATTTTTTGTAACCACTTTTTATAATAATATTCTTTCTGAAATTATTTTTTTATTTGCATTAATGGCAAAATCAACTAAAATAATTTCTTTAATTATTTCCAAAACTATTAGCCTAATTTTTTTTTCATATTTACAGAGTATAAACAAAATTTCAAACAGATTTGAAAGGGTGTTTATGATTTATGATAACAGTGCACTGCTGATGTATGCCATATTGCCATTGTTCAGAACTTCAATAGTAGATCAATTTTTGTAAAGTAAAATATTCACTATGCTTTTTAAATGTGTTTAAAAAGTATTTCAAACTTGTCAAAAATTTTACACAATTTGACAAAGTTAGACAAAATTTTAAAAAAGTTAAAATAGGAAAAAATGTTTAAAAGTTAAGATATATGACACGCTAGGTGACGCAGTACGTAGCATGGCTACCTTTGCATATTCCAGGTTCGATTCTCGATGAAAGCAAAATGCTTTTATTATAGGTTTTTCGATCTGGTAGCCAGCACCCTGTGTCATTGGGATTAAATAAATGACAATAAAAAAAAACTAGACCTACATCTGAAATGTGAAAAGAGCCTGACAAGTACATATATTAATATGAAAAGGCCCAAATCTCGAAAGGAAGAAAACCTGAAGTGGGCCTGCAAACTTATATATAGGTCCGCTGATCAGTAAATAAATATTAATATGCAGGTAAACTGATATATAAATAAATAAAATTAGGATAGACGAAGACCTAACAGAAAAAAATTTAAAATTATTTTTACACTACCTTTTTTTGTTTTAATTATTATTAAAAAAAAAAAAAAAAAAAAAAATTCACAATCTTAAAAGCTATTTAAAAAATTGAAGTATGTGGGAAGTGACGACTTCATATTAATACAAACTAATTATATTTATTTTTGTAATTTTTTTTTTAAATAAGAAGAGTAAAAGGAAAATTAAATATCTTTAAATTTTTTATTTTATTTTAATTTTGTTGTTTTTATTTTTCTATAACTTCCGGATGAAATATTTTCGTTTATTTAAATCTTTTTTCGTAAGAAATTGAGTTCATTTTAGTATCAGGTTGTATCTGAATTCTGAAATAACTAAAAACAAAAATTTTTTTTGTGTTTTTTTTTTTTTTTTTTGGAAACTCTTTGAAAGTTGAAAAATAAATAATTACTGTAGCGTTTAATCGGGAAAAATAAAAAAAAAAAATTTTTTTGAAGACTTTGTGGGTGACCACTATGAAAAAAATGATTGAAGCAATATAAGTACGATAATTAGAAAATTTATAGATTATTTTCATTAAATGGAAAATAATTTGAAGGGAAAACTTTTTAAACAGAAAAATTTTGTTTTGTCAATAAAAAAAAAAAATATATTTTGTGAAGGGAAAATTGTTAAATTACAAGAATCTTCTAATCGAGAATATAATTTATGAATTGTCTCTATATAAGTATATCTGGAGTAGCAGTGTAATAATATTATTATCGAATTTAGGTGGTTTAGTTAAAGCTATTATTGGTACGATGTCATTTTGATTCTAACTAAGTAACGCACTTTGTTAGTCCATCATATAAGCTTGAACAAATTCTGAGTTTGTCTAAAATTTGTTTTCAGATTTCTACATCGTATGAAGAATGTTTGTTCCAGTTGATGAACTCAAGTATTGAAAGATTACTATTAAATATTTATTTTTATTCACTAGACTAAGTTTATTGGATTACTACGATTACAATTGAATCCGTTAGTGGAAGAACAATCCAAATGCCGGAAACGATATTTTTAATTATAAATGGCAATATTTTTAAAATTCGAAAATCTACAAGATTAACTGAACAACAATATATAAATCAACCGTTTATATTTAAAATCAGATTAGCTTTGTAATTTAAAATGTTAGTGAAAGAACAAAACAAATATACGGTTCTTGTATTGTTCTTACACACTTGACTAATGTTCTGTTAAAATTTTTGAAAAATAAAAGAAAACATGACATTATCAACATTAAATATTTGCGTTGACGTTTACATAAATAAGATTATTCTGTTTTTAAGTAAAGTAACATCGTTTAATTTAAAAACGATCTAGTTTTAGTGAAACCATTGAAAACTCTAATGAAATTTCTGTCAAAAAAAAGGATATGAACCTTATAAATGGATTTTTAATGACTTTGGCATCGTCCAAACGCTTTGAAAATATTAACCATTATTTTCCCGTTCGGGACCACTCGTTTTTACCTTGCGGCATTAATTTCGGTACCGTAAAAAAGTTTATAAGAAAAATTTATCTGTCTGACATCTGACTGACATCTGTCTGACATCTGATCTGCATTTATCTGTTCGAAGAATATTAAGAAATGTTAGCTACTTCTCGAAGAAAACATCATTTTCTACTATTCGTTATCTTCTATTTTTTACCATTCATATCTACTATTCGTTATACAGATGTTATTGATTTTAAAAATTGATGACAGGAAAACATGTAAGTTGTTCGACCAACCCCAATTCACTTATGATGTACCGTTCTTTTACTCACCGATTATCTCACCAATACCCGTATACCATACTAATGATCATTTGTCGAAAGAGG
The DNA here is from genome assembly GCA_963942445.1 of Argyra leucocephala. Classification (NCBI taxonomy): domain Eukaryota; kingdom Metazoa; phylum Arthropoda; class Insecta; order Diptera; family Dolichopodidae; genus Argyra; species Argyra leucocephala. Next base: position 31,085,066 of record OZ012677.1, read on the forward strand.
GTGGACAGGTTTCCCACATCTCTCTGCTTGGCATGATTATATTGAAAGGTTTCTCAAAATTATTTCTTGGCAAGCAGTAGTCGGATAATCCTTTTGAAAGCAAGTATCATCCTTCTGGAGTTCACGAACTAGTTCTGGGTGTACAACTTTCTTAATTTGTGGATCACCACCAATAATACATTTATAGATGTGAACCATTGTTTATTTTTTTATAAAGAGATGAAGGGGCTCTAAGTGAAGCAGAGTCTCTAATGATGCGGTGGATGTTTCCCGCATGGCCCAAGTTATCATCAAACAAACTGAATGTTGTAGTTTGTTGAGTTTGTTTTGAGCTGTGACCCAAACTGCGGATGCGTAGGTTAAGGTTGACCTCTCTATACCTCTGATAAAAATAGCTACATCATCAGCGTAGCCTTGTGCTTTTATGCCAGATTCTATGTATTATTATGTATGATATCATTTCAGTTATTATATGTATGATTTATGTCGGTACCTGATGATTTATATCGGATATATACCGGTATTTGAACCCCGTTACTTGTTTGATAAGCTTTTTTTTAGACTACTATAGTTTATTTGTGTTTTCTATGCAATTAAACATTTTATCTTTTCAGTGGCTATTTGCATATTCCTGCTTTGTAGGTAAAGGCAAATAGTACGATTTGTTTGAAACTCTTTTAGAACAGATTCTAAAAATATGTTTTTGACATACTTAATTTATTCATAAAAATTTGGTCAAGTTTTCAGTATAGGTAATTATTTTTAATTATTATTATCTTCATTGATAGTAATACGATAATGAGAACAAACTGTAAATGTTCAACTATAAAATAAATTAAAACAGAAAATGTAAAAATAATGCACAAAGCAGAAGAAGAAGAATTAAGAAAAAGAAGACATCCAATAAAACTGTATGTACCCATTACGAATAACCAATCGTTAATGATAATTAATTTGACACATGTATTAAACACTTTAAATGATCTCAATTAGCTTTCGGTGTTCTTTAATTTCCTGCATCTATATACATATTACATGTGTACATTGTACATTCATATAAAAATATTCATTCAAGATATTTTCAAAACAAAAACAAAAAAATTCAGTTCCAGATTACATATATCAAGTATTTTAATTTTAATTATATTTATTTCCCTTTTTTAAACTTATATTCACCGCCAAACGTTTATTATTTTTTTTTTTTTGTTTTTTTTTTTTAAATACTTCATTCAAGTATTGTTATTTATTTATATTTATACTGCATAATATATGGATCTATCTATACTATTTTTATTTCAACATAGATAGCTACATACATGCAATATATTATAATTCACATAAAATTTAAAATCAATTGAATTCAAGTATCGACAAAATCATTAATTCCGACAATTAAATTTTGTTTTTTAAAATAAAAAAAATGTTTTTTTCTCTTTTGCGATCCCACCTTTCCACAACAATTGAATAATGCATATTTTACAATATGTGTAGTTACTTTATAATCTGTATTTAAATAATATTATATGCATATAAAAATACTACCCCTACTTCAATACAAATTGATCGAATGTTAGTTACAATAAATTGGTAGAGCTGATTAAAGAAGGTAGGTTAGGACCTAGGTATGCAATATTTAGGTTAACTTGAAATGGTTTTCTCTTCCTAAATGTCATTTGCAAAATATCGATATTATTTGGCAATTAAATAAAATTTGAATTTATATTTGACATGAATTTGATATAAATTGGTACTCAAATTGAACTTTTACGATTATTTTGACAAATGAAAATTTATGGTAAAATTGCAAATTCACGGTCAAAATTGAAAAAATTTCAATGTGGCTAAGCCCATGAAGTTAATTTTAAATAACCTTGAATTCTGAATTATCTATACAAACACACATACCATAGACGATAAATAAAGTAATAAATCCTTATAATCTATATAAAATCTTAAAAAATTAAATTAAAGAAGTTTTTATAGACTTTTAAGGGTAAATTCGAAGAGAAAAATCAAATGGATTAAAATTATAATAATTTATTTAAATTTATACGATTCTGTTATCTCGTTTTCCGCTCGATATCCCAAATCCGATACGCGGCATACCACAACCGGGGCTGTATGAGGATTCACCGTGATTTGATTGCGATTACCATTTGGAGACCTATCATTTGTGACCGTGTTTCATGAAATGTTTTCAACTGGTTAACCCTTTGGAATTTTCTGAGATATTGGATATGGCATTATCGGAGATAAAACTATATGCTCAAACGTCCGCTCGTTGGATGGCCAGATTCATCCTCTTGCAAGCTTTTTATTGAGAGTATAGACGCTTTTAGCAGTCGCTCCAACGAGGAGATGCAGACCCTGCATACATGGTTACGGAAAAGACCATTGAATTCAAAATGTGAAAGTGGCTCAGTCCCGGGCATGTATCTTCCGCAGTTGTCCGATACACACCAAGCTTCCCCTCTCTTCTGTTCCTTACCCATCCTACTACACCGGGGTTAGGACCCAATCGTTTGTAAGGGCGCAAAAAAATTTATTCTCAATATTTATTCAAAACTTACAGTAAGTTTATCAGTAACATTATAGGAATACAGTAAAATAATAACACTATTACTGCTATTCTATCTAGCAATTCAATTCTTATAACAAAACTTTAACTCTTCTTATAGGATTACGCAGTTTTAGACTTATAACAACATTGCTGTAGCACTTGTCGAAAATCACATCATCACATCTCCCGCAAATGCTATAAGAACATTCTTATAGCAATATTAATCACATTATTCCCATAAAAGGATCATTTTAACACCTTGTGCTTATCGGGAGTCATATAGGAGTTTTATAGCACTAAATTTGTTTTTATAACAATTTAATGTTACCTAGTATGGTATTTATATATTTGTATATTTTTAGGCCAAAATAAAGGAATAAGCACTCTAAATGCCGTTGCAGAATTTAAGCTATTTTAAGATTAAAAAAAAAGGAAGAATAGTAAAGAAATAAACAAAACTATAAAAGAATATAAAAAAATATAATAGAATAAAATAAATTGGATAGAATAGAATCGAAGAGTTAGTATACATAAAATTAACAGACAGCTTAAAAGATATTTATTTACCTGTCTGTTGAAAACTTCTAACTTATATGCTAGTGGGAACACATAAGATGGTAGATGTTCAACATGATTTCGTCAGAGCCCAATTACCCAACAAATATTTACAAAACAGAGTGACTACTCTGACACTACAGCGATGACTTAATGATGTTATAGATCATCGGTGTTGTGTAACATCTCCATCATTGATAATTTTGATGACTCGCTTTTGTATCTAAGTACTGTGGGCTAGCACTGAGATAAATATATACATACATTACATATATGTTCCACGTGTCGTTAAACATAGAAAAAAAAGAGCCAGAGTGTTCTATTTATGATATTGATAACAGTCCAAATAATCAGTCCAAATAATTCTATATGTACAAACATAAGTTCTTGTTTTCAATCAGTGTAGCAACAAACATCTTGTATAAGTGTATAAATATATTATCATTAATGGCTTCACATTATAATTAATTTCTTTCTTACATTTTAGTTATACCGCCTCATGCGGATTTAATTGACCCTCATACAAAAATCGTACAAATCTTAACAAATTTGCAATCTAACCCCTTCGCCTGTGGACTATAAATTTAACCCCTTCGTCCCATTTGGAACGTTACGTAATTTATAAATACAGCCTTTTATTAATCAATATGTTACTGGTCACTACAAAACCGTTTGTTTATTAAAGCATCAATTAACAGGTGGTAACTAACTTTTGTTCTGCAATATGAACAGTCAATGAATGATAAATTTTCAGACATAGCTTGAGCTTTTATATAATGCAAGGAAAGTTTAGGTCATTAAAATAAAAATTGTATTTAAAAAAAAACAATTAATTGACGCCGCAGAGAAATGAAATAACGTCCCAATTTTTCCCACCTAAAATTTTTTTGCGGCCTTATTCCCATAAAAAATTTTGCGGCGATATTTCATTCTGCCCAATTGACATATTATTGATGTTTGCAATGCAATGGAAGGTAAGCTATGCAAATAAATTGATAAACAAAAACTTGCTATCAGTCATTTATTACCAAATTCCAACTAACATGAATTGGAGTAGTATACAAGTGACTAATAGATATTGAAAATTTGCAATATGAAGAGAAAACCATTTTAATAAAAGCAAAATCACTTTCAGTACAAATTTTTTATTTTTTTATTTTTTCTGAAATTTAATTTATATTTATGCACAACTTTGAAGTCAAATAGGTCTATAACATCGGTTAAATAAATAAAGCATATACGAGTATATTTAATATTATTTATATGAACATATATATCTCTATATTTATATCTATAATATCCGATAGTAAGTTTTTAAATGTAAACAATGTTAACATTGTGGAACGTTGGTATAGTCTATAAAATGTAAATATGTAATATGCATATATATTTTATGTGTGTTTGTACACGATATTAAGTTGCAATGAACAATAATTTTTCATATATGTAAATTACAAATTGATTTTCTGTTTTATTTCGGAATTCGCTTGTGTAATGAAATTTCATTAGCTACTTATTACTTAAACAATAATAATAATAAAAAATTATAACAATAATCAAAATAACAATCAAAATCAATTATAATTGTTTTACACTAAACGAAAATTATAATGTTATTTTCTTTTAAAAAAAATTGAAATTTAAGTTGCATCTCAATTCAAATATAATATATTATCATTTCTGTATAAAATTAATATAAATCGTTCGAACCCATTATTGATAACAAAACCCAAAATGAAAAAATAGATTTATTAAATGAAATTAATGTAAATTACATGGGCTATTGACCATGATCCAAATATTCTGCGCCATTTAACCTGTGGCCTAGCTATAGTATAATTACTGCATTTCATTTGCACTGAGCGAGCCATTCGTATACACAACTATGTAAGATGCTTTTTTTGCCCTAGGTTAGAGAAACTAAGTACTTTCGTACTAAGTACTATGAATAAATAAATAAAATAAATGTTGTTTATTTGCAAATATGACCAAACATTTTTTACATACTCAGATGTGTTCGGAAGCTATTATATGTTTGTTAGAATTGAGAATAGTTCATGTCGAATCAATTTTTTTTACATTAATATTATTTTTTTAGATTTTAGATTTAGAATTTATTAATTTTCTTAAATATAAAATTTTATACATACTATACATATGTATTATTTTTTTATTATAATTAAATACTTATATATATTTTTATAATATGATGTACAATGAGATTGATATATTTGCTTATATTTGCATTGATTTACTGTACTTGAATAACAAAATATGAAATTAAATTATCAAATCGATTTGAGTTTAATATTTCAATTTAGTTAGTTATGGACAACACACGGATTACTTTAATATTACATTGAATGTACAGGTTTGTTAGCATTCAGAATGTTAACAAAAGTCTGATGTTAAGTAAGCCTTGTTGCAAATAATTTAATATTAATAAAATCTAATTTACACTTTAATAATATTTCTATTTTTAATTTAATTTTTCAAACTTTATGTTTCTCTAATTTTTATAAGACTATCAGGGTTTCATCAAATTATTAATTAAAAAAATATTTCCTGGCATGAAGCTTAACGAATACTCATTTAAAGTTAATTCGTATTTATATTTTTGTATAACATTTCCAGATAATTAAATAACACAACACTTCAATATTTTCAGGTTGCAATTATTATTTTTGAGCTTCAACAAGACCATCAGCGATGTAAGCAATAGTAATGTTAAAAGTATAATATTTCTCTCTAGTATTATTCTTATGTCAGAGCAAAATTTATAGCCGATCGTCCTGATATAATGATTATATTATTTCTGGATACTTACACGAAAGTCGTAGGACGAATCCATCTTATGGCCTGAATGTTCTATGAGTACGAATTAATGAAACTAAAATTAATAATCCAAGGCCCCCTCACGTACTCTAAAAGTCAAAAATATTATAATAAAAAAGAATTGATATCCTAAAAATAATATTTATGCCACTAGCAAAAAAGACTTAAAACAATATATTCCAAGCTTAACAAAATTGACAGTAAATGCTTTCGATTAAAAACAAATCCTAATCGCCCTATAAAAAATATTAAAATAAAAATTATCAAATTAAATGTTAACATAAATTAGTTTTAATAGTTTAACAAAAACATTAGAAGCAGCCTAAGCATATGACTGCATTTTTGGCAATATCAAATTAGATGAAATCGTTCCAAATCATTTATATTTAAGCATTCAGTTTCCTAAACACGTACACCTCCGAATATCAAAATAGGTACTTTTACGATATATCAGACAGTTTTGAGTTTTAAGGGCTTCAAACTGAGCATTATCATTTATCAAAGCTCCAACATAATTGGCCTATAAGCAGTAGATTTTGTTTGATGAAAATAAATAATCTATACCCAGATTGTAATGTATAATGCCAAATCTTAAATAGAAAATAAATATTAAATGTTTTAATTTATTATATACAATACAGTAATCGACATTCAAATAACAATTAATTTCTTCTACATAAATTTTCCCAAATAGCTATTATTGTATACATACTTATATGTCACATCAGGTTGTACTCGTATATATACTAACTATATATTATGTTAATATGTAGGGGTCTATTTAATTTTCAGTGTTCAAAATTAATTAGCTCTTGGTATGATAATAAGTACATATTACACGAATAATGAGAAAATCAATAAATTTATACTATGGTCATTTAAATTTCCTAAAATAAACGTATCATTAATTCATATATACTCGTATATGTACATATTATACATGATGTATACTAAAGTACATGTACATTGTACGTATACAAGTATACATAGTTTACTGATTCTCATGAATAACTTATTTGTAGTATTTTCTGACTTGATGTTAATAACATAACTACAACGAGTTGTTAGTGTCGAGAACTGCAATATTAAATTTCAGGGTGGAAAAACTATCATTAAATCCTTTTTATATGTACTTAAATTGAAATGAATGTACAGTGAACATGAAAAATTAGTAAATACCTTTTTTTACTTTATTTCATTTTATTTAAATACATTTATAAAGTACATAATATATAAAGTAATTAAATTTAATAAAGTCCATCTTGTGGAATTTGTAGGCCTAAAATAATCAGAAGCATTATAAAAGCTAAGCTGAGCATTTGAAATACTCATTACTATTTTTTTAACAAAATCATATTTTTATGCTTTTTTGATTTTATTTTATGACAAATAATCAAATAAATAAATCGATATCGGTAAGTTAATATGTAAGTAGATATATGATAAATGCATATAGTATTAAAAATTTAATTTAATTCAACTAAAATAGAATTTTATATTATGAGTCACATTTTTTTTTGCCTTTCTTCAACTATAATAATAATAATTATACTAGTGAGCCCCTGTGCAATTGCACAATAGTAACTTTATTTAGAAAATCCTGGATAACAACATCATCATTGATTCATATCAATTTATATGAATCTTATTAATTTTTTTTTCTGTAGGTAGGTGAGAATCCTCGAAGGATAACAAGTGGTTTCAGTCATGAGCGCGCAAACCAACAACGGTAGTGAGGGTCTTAAACCCACTAAAACCACCCTTTTTTGTCTTTCAAACATAACAAATTCATGATAGATCGACTAATGAGCTCTTACTAAAAAAAAAAATTATATGTTTTTTTTACATAATTCAAATTATTGTTATGTTTCTCTTTTATTTGAATAAAAATTTAAAAAAAAATTTTTGTAAAATATTAAAGTAAATTTAAATTAAAATTAATTAAAAGCTTTAAAAAAGTGATTTAAAAATGTGATTTAAAAATTAAATAAAATATAAAAGTGTAAAAAATGAATGTATTTTTCAATTTTTAGTATTTTGTCATAATATTGGAATTGTTTAACTTTTTTCTGCTATTAGCCTATCTTTGTATCTCTTTAATCTTAATATGTACCATGGAAAATAAATCTTATTTCTATTAATTTACAGTAAAAATCGGTTACAGCCACTACTGGTTATAGGCACAACTCGCTTTTAGTCAACAATTTTACTATCATCATCTTTTTTAATATTTTTTTATGTATTTTAATTCGTTTATAGTCAAAAACTTTTGTAGTCACAATTCTGTTATAGTCAACAATTTTTTTTAAAGACAGTAATAAAACTTCATAAGTTTATAAAATCGATGTCGTCTTTAGTCAGATTAAAATATAACGTCAATTTTTTCAAGAAAACAAAAAAATAAGTCAAAAGTGAATTATTTTATTAAAAAATTGATTAATTATTGTCTTTTTCTGTTCTTTTTTACAAATATGTATACTTTGTGATTACATAGCAGAATTGCTATTTATAAAAAAAAAAAGTTTTGATTTATTTTATTGAATTTTGTTTATAAAGATGCAATTTTTTTTTACAATACCATAGCCACAAAACGATTATAGTCAGAAATATTACTGAAATTTAGCGAATGACTTTAACCGTTTTTTACTGAATATATTTTTTTAAATAGCAGAAGCAAAAATGAACTAACATTTTGATTAACATATTTATTATACACATTTTTGATCTGATTTTTGTTTTTCTGCTTTGTTTACAATTTTTTTTTGTGTTTTTTCGGTTTGTGTGTTTATTTAAAATGAAAGAATTTTAATGAAGCATTTTTAAAAATTGTCTGTGATTGAAATTTATTTTAGAGTATAGAGATCGCTCTACTCGGAAATAACCGTCGTTTATATGGTGTAACTATTTTAAATTTTTTAAGTATTCACCACCAAGAACTTGGTAAAATTTTAATATTTTTGTGGTGAATTTTTCTATTCTTGCTTTTTACTCCTCACGTCAATCATCTTTTGTATTTAGGCTTTAACAAAATTCTGAAATAGACAACGAAATTGAAAGTTTTAGAAATTCTAAATTTAGTACACGACAAGATCAGCTCAAACTCAAAATGGAATTACTGTTGTAGGAAAAATAAAAAAAAAATGGAAATTTCTGATACCAAAAGAGTTCTTACCAAACAGACATCTTCAAGTGTGTTCATCGTTATTTGGTTTAACGAAGGATATTACAATAGTAAGCCACATACCAAAAAAAAAAAGAGATCGGTTATTCTTGTGTCATCCATCCATCATTATGATTCTCGAGATATTATTTTATTTATTTCATTTCTAAAAGGATTGACAACAGACCATTGCGAACCAAACCGCCGAAAAAGGATGGTGAATAAAATATTGCATTTACAAATCCTACAAAATATTTCTGAAATTTTGAAAAAAGCTTTTACTTCTGAACCCGACGAAAAAAACAAATTAGAAAGGAACAAAAGAAAGAGATATGTGCTTTCTGCATTCCCTGGAAGAGAGCAAAGACTTGCCATCTGTGCTGTAAATGTACAATTCCAATTTGCTTCACTTGCTCAAAAATAATTTGCAAAACGTGCTTTTATTAAAAAAGCATGATTCTTTCATTTAAGCTAAGATTTCTAAAATCCTACAAAGAAATTTAAAAAGTGTCCTTGATATATTATTCAGAAATAAGTTCAATCGCTTTTGATACTCCCTTTACATCTATATATGTACGTTTTATATTTAAAATTTGGAAATGTGAAATATTCGTTAGCGATAAAATGTTATTGTTATCATGATTTAATTAATTATTCAAATTATTTAGATTAAGCTATTATTATTATTATTATTATTTTTATTGTTATTGGAGAGAAAAAGAGTGAAAGAGAAAGAAAATAAATGTAGTAGTTTAAGTCAATGAAATGAATACAAAATTGACACTATTATAAAATTAATTTATACATAAACATAATATACATTGGCTTATACATATATCATACATACGTATATACATAAAATAATGCATAATACATAAGGACATTAAATTCCATTATTATATTACATAAAGCTAATAATGAAAATGTTTATTTTAAAGAGGATATAATTGTTATCAAGTCATATTGTTTGACTGATCTCATTTAATTTTCTGTTCTATTTATAATTTATATATGTACATATGTACGTATACATTATACTGTGTAATTTATCTCTTTTTAAAAATAATTAAATTATATTATTTAAAATGATTTAAAAAAATAAAAATAAAATTATTATTGTTAATTTAATGAAAATGATTGGTTTCATATAATATTATTATTATTTATAATAAATTTTTATTGAAATAAAAGGAAAATTTATTAAACGAATTTTGTAAATAATGAGATGACAGTGTAATTTGAATTATTAGTATGTATGTATACATTATTTAAATATATATATTTTTTATTATTACAATTAGTTGATTTTTTTAGCATTCGCTGGTACGTTTTAGCTTGACTTGTCTTTGCTCAGATAAACTCATATCTGAGATTTAGATACCTAACTACTATGATACCTAATGTACTATTTTAGGTAATACTTTTTTTTAGAATTGATGTACCCAACGATTTTTTAAATTTCTCTTGTAAGTATAAAATTTTATTAATACGATTTCGTCACTCAACTGTGAGTTCAGCTGCATTTTGACGCCAATTTTCTTAAACTACTCGTTTTAAGATTCGGATGTTGTCGTAAAATTTCATGTATGTAAACGTCTAGTTTTTTGCTTCACACTTTCATTACTTTTATATAATATAATAATGACCTGCACTGACAATCTTGTTAAATGAATATTTCTGGAAATGTCATAAGTAGATTTTCCATTTTGAAAAATTTGAATGATTATATTTCCCAAATCAGTTGATATTGGTCTACCATATGCTGCCATTCTGGACGATTGATAGGTAGGCTGATGGCTCTCTGCAATACGGCGACACTGTTAGATTACTAAGGCCCATTGCGATACCATGGGAATTTTCCTCGCATACGAATTTACTTCTTGAACCATTTTGAACTCTTCACAAAGTGGTGAAGGTCTTGAATCTTAGTGTATTAAAAGTCACCCAGTAAGTCCAAAAAGAAGGCTTCTAATAGAAATTATTTCATTTTTTAATATATATTTTATGGCAGATACAGAAAAGCTGTTGAACATTTTCATACTCTTTCTCCACTCTACAGGTTCTGGAAAATTGACTTAAGGAGAGTCAACGTTTTTTGGCATGTTTGCCAATTGGACAATTTCTCATAAATGATCTCAACACTGATATCACACCTTTTCAACGAAAGTAGGTTACTCCCTTCAAGTTAGCACTCCCTTCAAGATCAGCATAGGCTAGATTTGCTTGATGATGTTGCAATCTGGTCTACTTGACCATCTGAAATTTATGGCTTTATACGATTCGTAACACTATAAAGAAGACTGATAAGAACATACTGCTTTCACTTCCATGTAAATGGCATGATTTTGTTTTTCTTGCATAATAACAGTTCAATAAAAACAGAAGAAAAAAATTACTCTCAATTGAGGCATTATTTTACTTCAAAATTATGGTGGACGAAATATTTTGCATGAAAATAAATTTGTTTGATTATTTTTTTTACTGTTATATATTATATTTAGGTAAAATTGATTTTTTTTTTTTTAAATGTATTAATTTTTTTTTTTACATTTCATCAGAGCTACAGTTATAAAAAGTTTCAAATTAATATGAAATTTATAAACTAGTAATTTAAATAGAAGAAGGCAGAAAAGCTGTTTCACTAATTTCATTCTAAACTCCCGTCATTATTAATACCGAAATTTCCCAAATACAAATTCTAACATTAAAAATATATATAGTGATCAAGGTACCTACTGGTGAAACGAAAAGGAGAATGATTACTGATTATAGCCCTTGAGAGGAGAAAAATTTGGATATCACTTCAGTTGTCATTTCTATATATATAATAATACCCCCTATAGAAGCAATAGTTTCTCCGGAAGCATACTAGGTTTATTTCCCTAATTTATTCATTATGGAGTGTTATTTTTGTTTACAATTAATAAAATTAAGCTGAATATTCAGTATCTCAGTTTGAATGCCCTAATAAGTAGATATACCCATCTTTTCAACTGCGTATATTTTTAATAATATAGATTTATGATATTTGTCCTTAACTTAAAATTTTAGACATCAGTATTATTTTACAACTAAAATTAATTAATTAATTAATTAATTAAAAAATTATATTAATATAAAGTGTTTATTACCTAACAAATGTTTATTATATTTTTTATACTTTGTATATAAATCCTATTTTATACTACACGTATATATAATGAATATCCCTTTATATATGCATGTTTAAATAGTAAATATAGAAATAAATACACAATAAATTTAAAATATGAAAATTATATTTAAAGTATATAATAAAAATCATCTAAACGTCATGTAAAAACTAATTAAAAAAAAAATATATATGTACATGTATATATATATATACATATACATATTTTTACATCATAAATTTTAATGGCACCATCATAATTTTTTTAGTTTCCAACATAATAAATTTCATTAACATATCAAATGCGGTGTAAAATTAGGTCTATTCAATTACTTCTTGTATATACATATACATTTATAAATGAATTAGAAAATAAACTTTGTTTATACATCTTTGTCTAAATATCTTTTAATTTACTATATGTGAGCCCTGGTCAGCTAAATGTGGTTTCTAATTATTTGATTGACATTATGCATTTCGGTTCATTCCATCCATTATTATTATTTCATCATCTTTATTGTCAATGTTTCAAACTCTTTGGCATCGCATTGCATAATAGCAGTGTAGTGACACACCCAGTCCCAAATTCATAATTGCCGTACCAAATTCATAATTGCCGTAGCAATGTACCGATAAAAACCGAACATGAAAATCAGGCCACACATAGTTGTTATTTAATAGGTACTTTAAGAAAATAAGCCAAGGTTTAAAGGGTATAATCTGTCTGAACGAATTGTATCAAAACATTATTATTAAAATAGTCTGATATGATACTGAATATGACAGATTTGATGTTACAAAACCGACCGTGAAGTAAATTAATTAAGTTGTTTTTCGTCGCACATCATCAGTTAAATGTTCTTTCTTCAGGTTATTCTGCCATCTACTTCTGCATTTATACACAAGTCTGTATTTGAAATTAAATAAATAGATTTATAATAATTCATTTACCTATAGTTTATATACACAATTATATGTAATTATATACGTAAGTCGAAGTCTTTTTTATTGTAAAATTATTATGTTGTTTTAATTATATTATAAATAATTAAAGAACAATTAAACATCCAGGAAGTACTATCCGGGTTTCGAACCATTCTGATTGGTAGTCAGATTACAAAACCACTACACCAAATCGGTTGGCCTGAAATTATAGATCGAAAATAGATTTAACTAGCAATTTAATTTTTTTTTATGTTATTATGCGTGACACCTGTGAGCTGTGTATACAACACTGTTGTGATATATATAAACCAATTTACCAATAAAATTTAGTTGCGGCAAACAAATTAAAAGAGATAAAAATCAATCAATCAATTTAAATAGATAAGATCAATTTTAAGGAGATAATAATTGTTTCTTACGTACGATTCTGCGTCTATGCTATTTCAATGCTATTCTATGCATCACACATGATAGTAATTCATATTTAGGAACTTAATGTACTTAATGTACAAAACAAGGTATTTTTCAACTCAAGCTACTGATGGGATGCGAGTGGGTGCCTATGTCAGCTGTTGTTTAGCCTGTTTAGACTGTTGCCTAAAGGTGTGTTTTAGCTGGTAAATATTTTAAGTGTGAAAATATTTTATTGGCTCTTAAAAGGGGAATGCTTTTTGGACATAAGAAAAAAATAGATCGCTGCAAAGAATTTAATAAATTTCTATTCGGCAATTTTTGTACAATATACACAAAAAAACATTGTTAAACCGTCAAAATTATCTGAGTAAATGTACATAAACAATTTTTTTTATTTTTATTTACATTTACTCAAAAAAATTGTTAAAAAAATGCTGCGGGTATAAAGAAAACTATCCTTGATATTTTAAAAATATACTTTATGAAAGTATAATATCCCTAATTTTTTGAAAATATCCCCAGTAAATGATATGTAGCGTTGTTGTTGTGCGCATTGAGTTCTCATATAAAATAATGCCATTTCATGTTATCTCCCTCTTTAAAGCCAACAAAATATTTCCACATTTAAAATATTTATTAGCTAAAATTCACCTTAAGTCAAGACACATAGACCAACGATGCTCATTAATTGCGATAGCTTTGCTTTGGCCCGTGAACTCGTAATAAACTAGTTACTGACAATAGAATAAAACAAATACTGTTTTTGACATTTACTGTTCACATTGAAGAAGTTCCCGATCTGTTTTAATTTTCAATAGAAATTCTTCATTCGTAATTGTGTTCATGAATTTAATCAACATATTTTAGTATCATACCAAAGTGAGGAATTAACATAAGATTTCATGAAGTCTGCGTGTGCGTATCAATACTTCTGTTGACCAAATATATTCCTACTCTCCCGCATATTTCCATTTTTCCAGATATTACGTCGCAATTTATGGTATTATGATTATAGTGCTATTTAATAATAGTGGATTGTATATAGATTTTCTTTATGGTGGCCATAACTCTTTTAGGTTTGAATTGTCACATAAAAGAGTATTGGTTCTTGATGAAGTATACCTTTAGTCATACATCAATTCCTAGTATCTATTCACAACATTGAACTCTATCTCAAATTCAAGTTATTGAACAGACCTTATAATTTATTATGTATTATAACATTAACATTAAATAAATATGCATCTGTCATATTAAAAAAATTAGAAAAAAAAATTTTTGTTCGTTTTTTTTTTTTTTGTTTAATTTATGTCTATATTTTACTAAATGTGTGATTATTTATAAATTTTCAAATAAAAGAATAAAAAAACAGAAAACACTAAATAAATAAAAAAAATTAAATAAAAATATTAAAAATGATAATTTTGAAAGTATTAAATACTTTTACAATAAACAGAGGTGACACTAGAAATATTTTGCGAACGGTACCGTACCACTTTAAAAAAAATTAACTGTATTTAACAAAACTATTTAAAATTTGAATTATTTATTAACCTGTCAGTTTTATACAATTTTATTATTTTATTAGCAAACAAAAGTCAATTTCATGTTTGAATGTCATATTTAAGCTCGACACATGGCCTAGCCCTATCTTGCTTGTATTATGCTCGCCATATTGATGATCAAATTTACAAAATTAGAGGCACTCTCCTATAACATGTGTAGAGGTTTCTTACTGCTCTTCCAAACAGTGTCTACAGCCAGACACTAAATGTAAACAAAAATAAAACTAAAAAACAAAATAACAAATTAATATTAGTCATTGTTATGTCTGGCTTAAATTTTTCTGGCAATAGGCACTATGTGCTTATTCACGTGGTTATTACCAGTAAGTATGCCCACCATCTCCCTTCAGTCTGCTCTATTTAGAGTTAACAGGAAGTTGGTTATTTTGGTTTTTATTCTTGGTATATGTATTTTGAAGGCTCCATGGACTTTAATACCAATCTAGATTTGAGGACACTACTTTCAAAAACTTTTAAAGCAACCTGACTATCACTCAAAATTCTAATGACTTTGTGGTGACCATCTTTGCTCTTTTATTATATTCACTGCTGCAATTATAGCCTAAGAGACTGTGCAGTGTTTGCCAAGATGAAACTGGAGTTCAAGTTGTTATTTTTCAAAGAACACTCCAGCTCCCACGCTTAGATCGGTAAGGAACACGTCAATGCAAATGTTCCAATTGTTTGAGGACATAGCCTGCTCTTTTGAATCATGCCAGGTCTCTCTTGTCGGGATTTCTACTTCATTCCTCTTCTTTAGGGATACGTATGTTATGTAGTGATATCATTTGTTGACATTAAGAACTCTTTCTGCTCCTCTTCTAAGTCCTTTCATAGTCCTCTGATGTTTTTATGTTTGTCCCTACATCATCTATAGTATTCCCTAGAGTTTGCGACCTTCTTGCAACTTTGAGGATATTATTATTTTACATAGACCTTAAATATTATATGAAATTGCAAAAATTCTATTTGAATGCATGCTTATTTTAATTTTTAGTTTGAGTTTCATAATTCAAAATCGAATTTTTTATTCCATCAGCACACTTGTCTTCAACTTTCCTCTAAATTCTATTCAAATGATCCTCTCTATACTTTCTTAATTCTTTCATCATTTAACTGCACTGATCCGTACCAACGAAATAACATATCATATTTACATTTTTATTATATTATGTATGTCTATCATTGAAATCTTGTAAACAAAACTGACTATCTACAAAAATATTAGCTTTTAGAAATGGTGACTAAAAATACTAAAAAAAAAATGTTTATTTCTTTTGATGGAAACATTTATTAATATATGTATATACATTAATATTATAATATAATTAATAGTCTTCATTACTTTAATAATGAACCTGTTGATAAAAAACATAAAGAAGGAAGGAAACAAGAAGTGAAAGCTAAAATTATTAAACAATATTTTTTTTTTAAACAGCCAAAGCGTAGGAAAATACCTTTAGCACTTACGTACCGCTTGGTTGGCATAGAATTGTATAGAATAAATTAGGAAGAAAATAGTGAGATAGATAAAAAGTTCTCCGATTTCAAGTCAAAGTCAAAGAGAAGTTAGGGATGAAGTTGCATTCGGATCGCCAATTAGACGAATAGTACGATTTTGAAAGCGGTCAAAATAGTCTAAAGCTGTAAAGGAAGCGAAAGCCAAAATGTTTGAATTATATTCTATCTTGGGGCGTATAAATAACTTATAGATTTAAGAAGTTCCAAAGGTGAAAGGACAGTTTTACATCGACTTGATAGCCTAAACAGTTGGCAACATACGATATCCAAAATATAGTCGTTCCAAATAATTTGCTGATTCACGCGCATGCCTTAAATATTATTTTCGTAGAATCAGAACTTGCACTAAAAAGTCCCTTCCTATTTGAAAATCTCGATTTCGGCCAATTTTGGCGATTTTTGGACGATTTAATTTAAAATAACGGATCCTTCCTCTCTTAAAAGCTGATACACATACTCTGGAACGCTCGGTATATGCGGCTTACATATAAAAACAGACATACTAACAACTGGAATGTCTCCATTAGAGGCAGAAATATGGAAATAAAAAAAAAACAATTATTTTAGTAAGCTTCGTATAGATAGGTATAAATAAAAAGCTCCTAAGACTGTGAATTGTAAGAAAAACATAATATATCGAAATAATTGAGGAAATTATAATAAATTAATAATAAATAGTAGCAATCACCTAAGCGAAATATTCTACTTCCATCAATATTATGTACCTATGTAGATTTCAATCAAATTTAAATATCAACACTTTTATTTAAAGCTTTAATAATATTACCAACAAGTTTATTGATCCTGTCGCTTCTAACGAACCATACCGGATTTACAATCACTCGCAAAATCATTCTTTCAATTATTTCAACATTTGAATTACTGATTATTTCCCATAATTCTATATCATATTTCCATACACCATTTTTGTAAATCAATGTTTGACATTCTAAAGATAGTTGAGAGGGGGCTCTTAACGACCAGTATAATTGGTTATATTTAAGCATTTCTTTGTTTTTTGTAACACACGTGTAACACTAATGGTAGCATGTGCTCATCCCTACACAGTAGAAATTCCTACATGGCAGAAGACAAGTTATATAAATTCGTTTATAACCTCAACATCCCGAATGTGGAACCAAATTCCATCTTATGTGTTCCCCAAGCATGATAAATTCTATATTTATAACCTACATGAAATCAAGACGAACAGTAACGCTTTCGTTCGTAAGTGTCCTGCTTCTATCTCCCTCGTTTTATAATTTTCCTTTTCCATCTTAGTCAAACATACAAATCTGTATAAAAGGTACCCCACCTAGTGTTTTGTCTCTATATATTAAAAAAAAGTCATGTTGCAGTTGGTCTATCAAAGTTCTCTACTTAATTCTGGTATGCTCAATATTTTTGCTCAATATTTTTGCACAGGTATTTTGGGCATAATACTAGTTTAAGTGTATTTCAGTCAGTTTTACTATTCTTTGATCTTCACTATACATATGTTTATTTTGTACCCTGTCTAATTTTTCGACACCTACATAACTGTGCTATCTTCTAATCAATGCTAAATAAGAAAGTGTAAATCAATAAAAATAAATTCTGAAAATTGGTAGTTAGTTAGTTTTCTTTTTATATCAACAATATATGAATATTAATAGGCTGAATTGATATGATATATTTTTCAGCATTTCAGTATAAAATTCAGTAGTTTAACTATAATAAAAATAATAAAAATCACTTTTAATTGTCTATAAATTTCATTCTAGCATCGCAAAGCAGACAATTTCTGTTTTTCTGTTTTTTTCTTTTTTTTTTTTACAATTTTACCCTAATACCCTAGAATGTTTTATACATTCATACAAATTGAATAGAATATGTTGAATTTAATTTTTTTTTTTTTTACTTTTGTTTTTTTATAATTGTATTTAATGTACCCAAAATAAATTTTATTTCAAAAAATTTTTATGACCCAATAAATAGGGGGTGGCACGTAAGGCACGATCCATAAACTGTTAAACTGTTTGTGTTTGTCTACAATAATTATATGAGGATATTATTTTTGTATTTAAATAAAATTTAAATATTGAAATATTTTTAATGTTTTGTTAATGTTCTTTAATATCTTTATATTACCTATTTAAATAAATTTTTATTATTATTATTATTGTGTGTACATGTACATAATACATACTTATATAGTATATCTATATAACATTATCATAAATTCATTTTCAACATTTGAAATTTTCTGTTCGTTTTGTTTTTATTTTTTTATAATTTTTATTTTTTTGTGAGGTTTTCAAATACAAAAAAACAAAATACATAAAATAAAGCAAAATAAAAAAAAAATAAAAAAAAAATCAAAAAATCTCATAAATATTAAAAATAGCCAATTCGAAGATCATATATTTAAATTTTTATATACACTAGTAGCAGATATATATATACATTAGCATATAAGATATTTATATACAAAATAATCCAAATGAGTTATTCACCTACAAAATATGCATATATGGGATTTTTGATTTTGTTTTATAAGCAGAAGGTATGATTTTGAGGTAAAATTAAAACAAATCCTACCAATTATAAGGCATATTCATTTTTTTTTATTGTTATTAATCTACCATCAGAAAATAATCTTTAATGGAATAATTTTCAGTTGTTAATTCTCAAAAAGTCCCAAAGACATTATTGCAGCTACAACGATTACAATTTTAATAAAAAAAAAAAGTTAGTGAAAACGTGATGTTAAATCAGTCTATAGAACCTGATCAGGTCTATAGACAGGCCCGGTCTTATCAGATCAGATACTTCGAACATGTTTAATTTTATTAAAAATCATTCTATTGTGCCGTTTCATAGAAAAATTGCTTCCTTTTGATCGGACGGGTATGTACCCGGGGGTTTCTTCTAGTTGTATTATAATTAAGAACGTCTAAACTAAATTGATTTGATTTGATAAGAAAAGAGAAAACTAGTAATTCTTGGTATAATTATTTCCCCATTTAAATCCTTTGATTCGTTGAATGTTAAAACTAAATCTACCTTTATTTCTACATAATTGTTTTAAGGTATTTTGAAATCTCACTTATATCATGCAAGAAACAAAACAAAGAAAAAGTACCGTTGACACATACTGGTTTTATTTAACCAATGCATTGTCGCTTTTTTCTGCAGAGTCCATAATGTGTAAGAATAGAAGGGCCCACTCCTCCACTTTTTTTACACTAGTATACTTAATGCAATTATAAAAAGGTTTATGCTGTAAAAAAAGATTGTCTGGAGATTCAAGATCAAGACTATTCCATGACTATTAGTTTCCTCTCGTGCAAGTTCAAATGCAGTCAAAACTCTACTATACAATTCTAGTCCATTGTCAACCAAAAGTAAATGTTGTAACTAAGTGTAAAGCAATAGAGAACTTCATTTGGAAAATTATTGAAAGAAAGCCACAGAAAGCCACAGCTCAAAATCTTCAACTCTTGTATTCTAAGCGACTCTACTTTATTGCAGAAAAACCTGGCTCAGTTTCAAAAGAGACCAAACTAGAACTATCAACTTCGTAAACAAATGTATAAAATTTATATTAAATATATAAATTAAAACAATAAAAAAATAAGTAAGGGGTGTGTATGTACATTCATATTAAAAAGTAAGTCCTAATATAGTGTTCGGCCACACACTATAGAAACTGATCAGGTCTATAGACAGGCCCGCTCACACTGGCATAACCGAACTAAGTATATGTTGAACATAACTAACTAGGTAACACTAACTGTTCTAGTATTATTTTTTTGTTTAAAAGTAGAGTGCTTGATATTCATAGACTCAATGAAACATCGCTAGCTATATACAAATCTACTCTCTTCTCTCTTCTCTCTTCTCTCATACTCTCTTCATTAACACTTAATGAAATTATGTAAAAAAGGAGCTTTTGCTGTTGAAATAAATATTTTTCTGAAACTTGACAAGATCAATACCATATTAATTTCCTCTCGCATCAATATGCATTCAAAACATTATTCAATACTAGAACTTTGAGGACCCAGTAATAAATGTTACATATATAACAATCAACCCTTTCGTTCGTGAATTGATTCTAGCTGTTTAAAAAATATATTGATATGTAATAAATGTCAAATTGGATCAAACTAAGTGATAAAAGTTAATTTTTTGATTTTGGTTCCAGTAGTTTGGATTTTTGGGGATGTCCGAACAATCCGTATCAAAGGTTGTGATTTGGGCAATAAAAAAATAATTTTAACAATTATTTAAGGAAAAAAAAAATTGAAAATTTTATTCGGAAAATTATTATCATATTTGCAGAACTCCAGAGCTATATTCAGTATATTCTAGCCGCCGCGAAGAGTATATCTAAAGTGCAGCTGTGAAAAATTACGAATAAAGAACCAATCTGATGAATATGAATAAAATAATAAGTTATATGTAAATTATATTGTAAAGTGAGGTCCATCAGTGATCTGGCAATGATAAATAGCTCAAGTTATGTTTTTGTTATAACCTATTAGACTAAGTAACTATATGTTATTAACACTAACTAACTAGCTACTAGCTGTGGTGTTGGTATTACATATTTTTATAAGTATAGGGTTTGAAATTTATAGGCCCAATTCTAGCTATACATAGATCTCTTTTACATTATCATTATCTTTTTTATCTTTATAAGTAACACAAGTATATAATATAAACGGCTATCGAAATCATTAATGTTCTATGCAAATGCAACAATTATTGATAAAATTAAAAATAAAGTAATAACATTTATGATTAATTTTATAAGAATAACAAAAAAAACAACAACAAAATATTATATTTGTGATTCATGCATAATACAACTGTTTTTATGGAACGATAACTGTCTAAAGAGAGGCTTCCACCTCCGAAAACGTTAAAGAAAATGATTATGCCTTGATTTTTATTTAAATTTTTTATTTTCTTTTTTATTATCGAATTATGTATATGTATATGTGAGTCTATTCGAATTTCCGAATTTCTGAGTTTCAATTTTAAACATGTAGAATTTCAGTTTTCTATAGATTTTCAGATAATTTGTTTTTTCGTGGATTGGTGGGAATTTTCATAAACACAATGACTCCCGTAGCTAACATTGCGTGTCAGATTTTTACTGTCTAATCCACACCCCTCCCATTAAATCTAATTGCTTAGTTCTTTTAAGCCTTCTGGTACCATTTTGATTTTCTAGAGTGGCCTTAACGTTAACATGGCCCTTCAGACGAGCTAAATTGCTACATACCTTTTTATTTCATTTGTATACAAAGTACATGTGTTTGTTTGGCACATCTCCATATTTGTATGCCGTACAACCATATCGGTTTGATTATCTGATTATATAACAATATCTTTTTATGTATATGCAATTTTGAATTTCGATCTAGGAGTCAGTACATTTTCTCTATATTTATTAATTATTATCAAACTCAAATTTTTTTCTTTTTAACGTGCACATATTTTCAGATAAATCAACTGTTTTTCGGTATTTCTACGACCTAATATTTTTACAACTTCTTGATATGATACGACAAAGATATTCACGACAATAGTGTGGAAGTGTTGTAGGTGTAGATATACAATGATTTGTACAACGATTTCGTGAACGCACCCTCGATATAGAATTGTGAAAGCAGCTGAGAATAAGTGAGAAACAACTTTCTTTCTTTCACTTGTAACTATACATTTAAAAAATAATTCAATTACAATTTTGTGAATGTTTTTTTTCAATTTGAATTTTTGATTTAAAAAATTACCTCTGTTTTTATCTCAGCCATTTTCCAAATATATGTTTTGACTTTACAAAATGTTAAACTTAAAAAGTACAATGGCAACTGAAGTATAATAGGTTTGAAAAAATCTTGTAAAAATCTACAAGAGTCTTGTAAAAAAAATTTTCATACACAAGTTTTACAATGGCAATGCACTTCAACACTTCTACACTTAGTACAAGACTACACCTTCAATCTAAACCCATTCGTGAATTCCGTTCATCTTGATTTTGGCTTCTACACTAGTCATTATAAACAACAAATTAATTAAATTTTATTGAAATTTCCTTCTGCATGATTTAATTACTATACTGATTTTACTTTGCCCTAACCCTTTAACCCCAATTGGGACATCGTAAATACCCGGCACAATATAAGGCTGATGATAGATTATATTATTTGTATTACCTGTCTTATATTTTAATTGATCTCTTCATTTATTGAAATATAATTTCGGATGATGACAATAAATTTGTTTTTTGTCCAGGTGATGTTGTTAACAAAATCTTTTAATCTATATTTCTCTTTTGTCATTGCGATTTATGACACTATGAATGTCTTCAATCTTGTTTCTTCTTACCCACTGCTGAATGTAATTTTTAATCATGGAATTTCTGCATCCTGCTTATACATCTACTTTCAATTTTTCCTTGTAGAATTTACTGAAACATTTCACAATTCAAATTTCTCAAAATGTGTCCTAAATGTGCTGATGACAGTACATTGGTGGCATCCTACGACTTTTTAAGGAAATCAAACGTCACCTCTACCTCAATCAGCTCGAAGAGAAACATAATGACTAGCTCACTTAACCATGACCTAACAAAAATAGCCGATTGGGGTATCGTAAACAGATTTGAGTTCAACACGTCCAAAACTCAAAGCTGTTTGATCTCTTGTAAAAGAGATCAACCCATCCCCACCCTGCGATTTCAAAGAGAAAACTTACAAAGGTCAGAAAATCTAAATATTTTAGGCATGCAGCTTAACCAAAAAATGCAGTGGAATGAGCATATTTTTGATATATCTAAGAAGGCTGCCAAATGTTTGGGTTTTCTTTCTCGATGTAAAGCCTACTTTTCTCCAAGAGATCTGACCAATATCTATAAAGCATATATCCGACCTAAGATGGAGTACAATTCTCACATATGGGCTGGCGCCTCCCTAACTTCACTAGGTTTCCTGGACAAAATCCAAAATCGCGCCTTACACCTATTTGGCGACCCTATCGTCCAGTTAACCTTCACTTCTCTTAGCACACGTCGAAATGTTGGAGCTCTCTCCCTTTTTTATAGATATCTTGTTGGAAATGACACTTGTTCTAATGAAATAAAATCACTAATGCCTCCCCTCAAACTATTCCGGCGTAACACTAGGGAGGCTTCAAGTGCACATTTCCACACTGTGGAAATACCTAGGTGGTCTAAAACTGGTTTTGGAAATTCTTTTATTGTAAGAACTGCCAAAATGTGGAACATGCTTCCATCTCACGTGATCCCCAACGCCAAAAATGCTCCATTATACAATTTGAAACTTTTCAAAAAGAACCTCTTCAGGTTCGTCTCCTACTTACCTTCCAATTCTCCTCTATCATCCTTTTTCCCTCCAAATCCTTTTTTTCCTTACCCACACCTACAATAATTTTGTATAAAGGAATCCTTTCCTAGTGTTTGGGTAGCGTTAAACGATCTTCAACGTAAATGACAGAAATGTGGAACTAATCAGTAGGTATAGTAGTGTCAAACTACCCGGACAACTCCTAGTTTAATTCTGATTAATTTCACAACTCATATATAAATTCAGAATAAATCCATATGATCTGAGTTATAAAAACTTTTGGTATGTTCACTTTATATTATGTCTCTGTTAAATTGAATGACACTATTTCTCAAGGTAAATTCAACGTAAAAGGGATAGAGGTTCATAACCAATCTAATGGCAATTTACTGTTTAGAAAATTGTTGAAAACAACTTTGTGTTATTTGTTTGTGTTGTTTGTTGCAGGTCATAGGCAAAATCGATAAAGGCATAAATATTTTTCAAAGTCTTACCAAATTATTGTTTACGCTGATGAAATCGCTGAATATTCCACGATGAGTGCTAACGCCATGGTTAACATATGTACGTTTCATACCCCTTTGTCTCCACAAATCCCCTCTACAAAATTAGTTTGTGGGCAAAGGGGTATGAAACGTATGTTAAACATGGCGTTAGCGTTCTTCGTTGAAATTGACCATTGTGTAATTGTTTAATTAAAATAAATACAATAGAAGTAGGTTTGGAAATCAATGAAAGCAAGCCAAATATATTAAGATGTCAAAAAAAAGAACACCGAAGAAGCACACAAAATAGAATCTTAAATAAATAAAAATCGTCCTCAACAAAGAATAATCAAAGCCAAACCGTTATATAATAGAGCAAGAGGCAGACGAAGAACAAGATGGAAAGAGAGCATCGAAAATGACTGTCGAAAAATGGAATCGCGAAATCGGCAAACATCTGCGCAGAGTCGATCTACGGGGAAGAATCTTACGGTGAAAAATTAACTCATCCCAAGTCATAACGCTAAATGAAGAAGAAGAATCAATAGTAAATAATAGAATACTGAATAGTATTGTTAATCAATTGTATACAATGCAAGGGGAATACATTTCCTACTGTACCACAAACTTTATTTAATTTATTACAATTTTTATTATTTCAATACCGAAGAAATTAGAGTACATTTTAATATGACAGTAATAAACCATTAAAATGTATAGACAATATTTGTGTGATGGATCCCCGAATGAACAAAAAGAAAAAAGGAGAAAATAAAAAACAAAAAAAAACAAAAATATTTTTTATAGCCATGACAGTTCGTGATGAGATTACAATTTTTGAATACTTAAATGTCCTAAATGAATGCTTTAAATGATTTTTAATACTCTTTTTGCTATTATATAAAATACTAATACTATTACTAAAAAAAATTTTGAATACTCTCTAGCTTTAATAAAAATCAAAAACAAAAAAAATGGTTTTTATGGTTTTTATGAGATATTAAAGAGATCAAAGTACCAAGTTGTTTAAATTTTGTTTCTTTTTTTTTTTTTGTTTTTTTTTTTAATATTTTACATTAAATTGGTTGAAATTATTGTGCATTTTAATAGTATTTTAATTTTTATATTTTTTTGATCCAAAATAATAAAGAAAAAAAAATAATAATAAAATATTGTCGTCGACCCGTCATCAAAATTAAAATATCACCCGAACTAGAAAGAAAAGTAAAAATTTGTTATTTTCCTGTTTTTGATCTATTGAAGAAATTTTATTTTTTTGTTTTTTTTATATGTGTTAATATTAGAAAATTATATTTCCGTTTTTAAATGGGGATATTTTTGGATTTTTTATTATACTATTTTATGAAATAATAAAATTATATTTAATGAAATTATGATATTTTATATTAATTAGAAATAAAATAATATTTATATACATTAAAATTATGTGTGTATGTATTTTATTCAGAGGAAGCAAATAATTAGTCGTTAATAAGAAAATTTGAATGGATGTAAAGGGGTTAAGGTTATAATAATAAAAAAAACTCAACGTTAATTTAAACTCGTATATTTATTTAAGAATAATTGTAAAATCTCATTAATTTTGATCTGTGATTTTTTTTTTGTTATTTTCTGTTTGTTTTTTTTCATTAAACAATTTAATGAATTTTCAGCAACGCAATAATTAATACTACCTACATATTATATATAAATTAGTGTTGTCTTTATTCAAATGGCACTGTTATCTATATTTATGTATAATTCTTGCATTCTTTTGAAATTTTAGGCATAGTTCGACAGTTGTAGCCATGCCATGAATAGCTAGGAATTGTTAGTTAAAGGAACTATAAAAATCCTAGGTGCAATAGGCACCTTAAATTTCTTGAGTTGCCTGCAAAGTGTCTTCTCTGTAGTTAAAAGACACAATACAGACACTTGGTGTCATTAAAAACAGAAATTTGTGATTTTTGGTTGGTGTCTCTTGAAATTGTCTACAAAATGTATACGCTTATTTTATAAAATATTTTTTTTCAAGCCTTTTTATTATCTTTTATTATTATTCATTTTGTTTTTCTTAATGTTGATTAGGTATTTTTTTTTATTAATTATTTTATTTTTACATGCAATTTCAATTTAAATAATAGTTAATAATAATAAAAAAGTATCGCACAATCTAGTTAAGTTAAATGCAATCTTATAAATTGTGATTTCAATTTTATTTCATTTTAAAAATGTCTAGTTTTTTTTCTTTCATAAGCAAAATAAAAAAAAGCACAAACAAGTTTAACACTCATACATTTTTATTCATTCCATACTCAAATTGTTTTATAATGCGCTTGCCGCTCTTGTGTACAAAAATATTGCTGCGTGTATAGGCAAGTGGCTGTTTAAGTTGCCAGAATGTGGTGAGACCAAGTATCTCCGTCTATAGGTAGCTTTAAGCTCTTGTAAAAGACAAAAACAAAAATGATTCAACATTTATTTCTTAACCCTAATAGGCCCTATATATGTTTAATTATGTTTAGAAACTTGTTTCGAAACTTATGAAATTTAATCGTGTGTAGGGTTGTTTCGAAACAGTTTTTTAAGCAGTTTACAAAATCAAATTGTTATGATTTTTAATGGTCATAAGTTTCTGAATATGTTTAAATGTATAGTTTCAAAACCAAAATGTAAATAAAATTAGTTGTTTATGTTGTTTTGTAGCTTATATGTTTCGAAATATGTATTTGTAACCAAAATCTTTTAATAATTTCCATTTTTTTTTATAAATTACAATAATCTACAATAATTATTATTAATGCGATAACTTTACTAACCCTTTTTTTTAAATATGTCTTGATTTAACAGTGAAGTTGTTCTGCTTGTTTAAGTTAAAGTTTCTTAGTGTGTGGCGAAGAGAGAAATTAGTTTCGAAACAAGTTTTTAAATAGATTTATACAATATAAAATTTGGTCTGTATGTTAACTCGCAAATTTATATAAATTTACATAAATTTATCCAAATCTTTGTATGTTAACTTTTTTATTTGCATGCTCTTTACAAATTTTTGAGAAATTTAAGAGAATTTTGAGTTTAAAACGTGACGTAAGAGCTCTCTTTTAAATAAATTTTTGCAATGAAAATTCTTTTGCAAATGAAATTTCTATTTGCAAAAATTTGTAAAAATTTACTGTCAATTGTTTGTTGTTGTTTTAAATGTCAATAGAATATTTTTCATATAAAAAGTAGTATACCTAAAATAAATTAAAAGTTGTATACCAACCTTAAAACTTATTTATATAACTTTTTACCGATAAAAAGACCAAAACCACGAAAAATAATTTAATTTAATAATTTTTTTCAACAAAAGCATAAATTTTGACATGAAAAAATTTGGAAAAACTTATGCAAATTTTGCGTATGTCTACTTTTGTTTATAAAAGAGCACATTTTAACTATTCTCGCAGAATTTTATGATCACGTGATTTTTCCTCTCATTTACAAATTTTTGCAAATAAAAGTTAACATACAGACCTATTATTTTATTAATTTTTATTTATTATTTTAATTATTATTATTAGTGTTATGATTTTTATGTTTTTACATTTTTTTTTTGCTTGGTTTTTGTATGGAATCTACTCAATTATTTTAATTTATGGTCTACTAGGAAATGCAGTAAATTGAAATTCAAAATAAAAAAAATCCAGTATATTGAAATTCGGTTTTTCAAAATTCAATTGTATAAAATTCAGCCATATCAGCATCTAACTGTATCAAAATCCAATCAAATTAAAACTGTGTAGTGTGTATGCATGCACCCACAAAAAACTTTTTTTGTTGACTTACCTTGTTTTTAGAAAAATGTCATTTAGCACGTTATTTTAAAGGTGATCTTAAAACTAACTTTTGAAAAAGAAATTATCAATTTTTATAACTACATAATATAAGCATATAAAGTATATCATCGACTCCGAAGTCCGAATATGAAACACTGAAGAAGTCTTCAAGTCGTAAAACAAAATACGATATTTAAACGGAAAATATTTGACTATTTTCCACAATTATAAAATTAGTTTCAAAATGGTTTTGCATTGTGATAGTGCTAAATGCTAAAATATATGTTATACTTATACCGTGCTTTTAAGAAAAATAGTGTATAGAGATATTCATTTTTAAAAAAAAACCGTTTAGCCCTCTTTAGTCTATAGTTAACAGCTTATACAAATTTTCAGCAACATTATCCAGAATGCTGCTATACTAAAGTTATCGTGTTAATGTGGTGAGGTGAATTTAACAATATTGTCAAATGTGACAAGTGTCATCGGAAAACGTTTAAAAAATTAGATTTTCTTTCGTCGTCATTTTAGAAGTAATTTTACGCAGTTAAATTTTTTGGAAATTTTATTTTATTAAATTTATATATTTTTTTAAAATAAACAAACGAGAAAATTTGGAATATTCACATTTAGTAAGTAAATATAAAGAAAAATTAAAAAGCAAGAATAATATTTGCTTAAATTGTTTTGTAAAAATTCAATTGGAATTTGGAAAAAATGGCGTCCATATTGGATCAGAGATCGAATAATCAATATTCACTGCCAAAAAATGCAGAAAAATATGATTTTGAAGATGAATTAGAAATGGAACATTCAGCAAACGATAATGAAAGCTCAAGTAATAGCGAAACAGATACAGAAGAAGAATTTATACCGGAAATGATAACAAAATGGGATGTTGCCTGTAAACGTTTAGCATGTACCACCCAAATTAATTTGAAAAGAAAATCAAAAATTGAACGTCGTCCAACCAGAAGACCAGATCCAAATACATGTAACAGAAATGCATTAATGGCAAGAGAAAATCGTAAAAGAAAGAAGGAATATGTTGAAAAACTTGAAAATAGTATTTCACAATACTTGAAAACTCAGAAGAAATTACGAAAAATTGTTAAAAAACAAGCTAGATTTATTCAAAAATTACAAAATGAAAAACGTTATTATAAAAATATTCTATCAAATAAATCGAAAATCCTTTCATTGGTTACTTCTATTAAACAAAATTCTCATTCAGCATCAACAACAAATTTACTTGATAATAATGAAACACCACAAACATCACCAACATACAGTACAAGTGAATGCTTTAGAAGTGATTCATTTTCATCACAAACAGATTTTAATGATTTATTTGATATAAATGGTACAGTTATTGAACAGGATGTGAATTTATTTTCAGCATTTTCTGATTTTAATTATTTCTCCACAGATTATAATACAAATACATTGCATGATAGTTGGGATAATCTTCTAGAATGCGAAAATCCTATATTTTCAGTTAAAATAGATGATGATAAGGTAATTCAAAATCAATTTAATATGCAAAATATAAATAATGAACATAATTATGTAAATACAAATATAAATTCAAATGAAGTCGATGAGGATGATGATGTCGGCGTTTGTTTGCATATTAATAAAGGAAAAATTTCATTAGAATTTTGTCCTAAATGTAATTTAAAATCGACAACAAAATTACTGTCTGATACAGAGTTAGATGTAATTACTTAAAAATTAGTTTATATTTTATTTTGTTTATTAATTTCTTTATTTTTGATATTTAAGATTTATGTTATAAAATGTATATTTAAGTTGTCAATCGATTCATTCTTTCCTGCGTCAACATTAAAACAAAATATAGAAGTCATGTTTGAAATGCTTTTTAAAACAAAGATCCTATTTCAAAATTTTTACGTTTTAATAATGTATTTGAATAATTTTTTACAAACAAAATATCTAATTTTAAAAAGTAAATTCATTCGTTAGGAGTTTGGATAGTCAATACAAAAAGAAATTTAAATATTTCTAATATTTATGATTAAACGAAACTTTTAAACATTCCAGGATAGATGACCATACTTTTTCATTTGGTCTTTTGAAATAAAAGGTGGGTTTCGTAGAAGCGATTAAATAATTTAAAAAAAAAATGTAAATCAAATTTTGAAAAAAAAAGAAAAATTCAAAATTTGATTTTAAAACAAATCTTTCTTTAAAATTTAAATTTTAAAATTAATATATGTACTTATTTTCTATAATTAATTTAAATTATCTTTATAATATATAAAGTACAAAAATTGTAATTAAATAATTTTATATCATAATTTTAATTAATTAATTTTATATCAAAATTTAAAATTAAATTTTTTTAAAAAAAAACGGAAAAATTTCACAGGGGACATTAAAGTCTTTTGTGCTAATATTAGTATATATATATAAATATATATGTATATATAATTTAAATTTATAAAGAAAGATTTCTATTTAAATAACATCAAAAATTACTATTGAGCATATATTCTCATTATACAACAAATATTTCAGCGATTGAACATATACAGATTTTGCTTCAATTGTTTAAGCAACTTGGTTAAGTATAATATTAAACAGAATAAAGTAATATGTATCGTTCTGAACCATTGCCAACTGAAAAAATGGCGAATATATTTTGAATTAAAAAAAAAAAATACTTTTAATATTTTTCGGCAGTTTCAGGTTATCTTTATGGATTTTTTTATCAGAGCAGAGCTGAAAAGGCATTTCAAATCAAACCTGTTCTTAAATGGTACGTATTCTATCCAACTCCTAATATATTATTTTTTATTTAAATTTTATTTTTAAAAAAAAAAAACAACAAAGGAAAGAAGAATCGAATTATTTATTAATGAATGTAGAAATAAATATGATATGAATGATCAATGAAATAATTTTCTTTTCATTTTAGTTTAAATTTTCAGAAAAAATAATGATAAAACGATTTAAGGATTTACAGTACCTCACAGACTTGCAATTTATTTTATTTTATAAATTTGATGAAATAGTTTTCTACTGGTGCGTTATAAATATAAATTAATGTTGTTGAAGTTAGTGTTTACCAAAAATATTAGTTGTAACGAATTCAACTTCAATTTGTGAAAGGCATAAAATTTTACTTAATTTTAAATATAAAAATTTGACGGCTGAAAAGGGTATATCTACATGATATCCCAAATCTTAAAAAAACGATACTAACCTTGTAACTCCGCACATTTTTACTGTTTGATCAAATTCATTAACAAATTGATACGATTTACCTATAGCTAAGATTTATCTAAGATAAGAGAAACATGAAGTAAAAATCATTTAAAAAAATGTTCGATAAGTTAAAATTTTATAAAATTGATAATTTTAAAATTTTGAGCCTTAGGAGAATGGAAAGACTGGGACATGGGTGATTTTGTTCTTTAGTTTTAAAGTTATAAGAAAAATAAAATTTATGAAATAATATCAATTCAATGGTATATTTGCAAGATAAATTTAATTGATTAAAAATGTATATTCACTACATTTGACATAAACACTTGAAGGAAAACCACTGTGGAAAATAGAATATAAAACAGTCATAACAGTCATGAACAAAATATTCTCGAAATCTAGATCTGAACAAACCATAAATAATTTGTTTGAATAAAAGTCGATTTTTTAAAAACATTTTTTATAAATTAATAAACAATTTGGTAACCAAATGCTTAGCTTTAACAGTTTTTTATAAAATAACTTTTTCTACTCTAATCCTTGAGCTTTTCTTACAGCTGTTAATTCATTTGATGATGACATACCTAAATATCCTGAGGGTTCCATGGTCATACTAGCATTTCCTGATGTTATAGTTCTTAAACTATTAGAATATCCTGATAATTCAACTAAAGGTGCTTTAGCTTGTATTATCTGGAATTATTAAAAAACAAAAATATTTTCATGAATTTTACACAAATGTTTTACCTTATTTCTTTCCCCCTTCTGACTCACATCATTTATAATAGCTCTTCTTCTAGCTAAATCGCCTAAAACTGAAGAAACTAATTCAGATGGACAAATAATTTCAAGATACATTATTGGTTCCAATAATCTAGTTCCATTATCTCTTAATATTTTTTGAACACATTGAGCTGCAACTGCCATTATAAAGGGGTCTGCAGTACCACGACCTATTTGAGCATTATGTAATTTTATTTGTGTATTAATAACTTGACCACCTAATCTAGGACCTCGTTCTAAAGCTGATATTGCACCATTTCTAATATTTTTCATTTGTCGTGGACGTATGAGTCTTAAATTTTCTAAACATTCAGGTGTCGTATCAAGTCTATATGTAAAAAAAAAAGATATTTAGTAAATTTACAGGAAAGCTAAAATATTTTACCTGAAAAGTTCTTTTGAATTTTTAATCAAAGACATTGTTATTGAAACAAACTGTTTTGAATCTCCAATTTCTTTTTCGACGGACCATGTACCAGTAACTTCATTATCTAATGTTTCTTTATATGCTATTTGTAAGGGACCTAATTCAGCTTCAATTTTATATTCGGTTAGTATACGAGATTTAACTACATCTATGTGCAATTCACCCATTCCACCTAAAACGGTTTGACCTGTAGTTTCATCATAATTAACTCTTAAGCTTGGATCTTCACGTTGTAATTGATGTAATGCATTTTCAAGAGCATTTTGATAAGACATACTTGGTGGTTCTATAGAACAGAAATAAACAGCATCTGGTATTTTAGGTTGCAAAGCAAATATCTCATTTACTAAATCATCATTATCATTATCATCTGTTGTATTCAATTCTGTTTTACTATTTTCTGTCAATTGATTATTTAATTTCTTTTTAGCATTTCTAAATGCCGACATACTGGATATTAATAAATCACCTGTAACTGTAGTCTGAATTTTTTTTTTTTTTAATTTTTAGAAAAAAATGTTTTTGTTTCTACTTACTTTCATACCACTACATATTGCTATATCACCAACATCTACTGAATTAATTTCTTTATACTCATCAGCTAATGGTTCATATAATTTTTGTACAACTTCTGCTGTTCCTTTATTCGTTACTATTCGTGCTCCTTTTTTTATTGATCCTCTAAAGATGCGCATTAACGTTAATGGTCCTTTCTGTTTATCATGAACTATTTTAAAGACTTTTCCCGCAAAATCATTTCTTTAAAAGTAATTTAAATTTAAAAATTTTATATGAGTACAATTTAGTTTAATATTTACCCAAAACAATTAAATACGTTATTCCTTTGTAAAGGATAAGGTAAATATCTTATTATAGAATCCAATAAAGGTTGCACACCAATATTTTTATAAGCGGATCCTAGCAATACTGGTACAATTTTATTTTCATTTGTCGCTTTACGAATTGAATTATAAATTAATTGATTAGAAATATTATCAAAATTTTCACTTTTTATAACATTATCGGCTATTTCATCATCTAAACCCGAAAGATAATCTATAAGTTCATTTCGTTTATCTAAATAAAAATTATTTTCATCATTTTCCAAAGGTAATATTTTAATTTCTTTTCCTAATGATTTCTGATCAAAAATTATCCTTTTTTGTTCAATTAAATCAACAACTCCTTCTAATCCATGTTTATTTTTTATTGGATGTTGCAATAAAATGGGATTTGCATCGAATTTATATTTAATATCGCTCACACAAGCTTCATGGTCTGAATCATTTCTATCCATTTTGTTAATAAATATTATTTTGGGTAATCGATGTTTCTCTGATTGAGACCAAACGGTTATTGTTTGAGCCTCAACACCGGCAGATCCGTCAAGAACTATAACAACTGCATCAACTGCATACAATGATTGTTCGACTTCCATTGTGAAATCAATATGACCAGGTGTGTCTAACAGATTTATTCTAAAAATTTGTAATAAAAAAATTTGTAGTTTCAAGATATTAGATGGGGATACAACCAAAAATATATTCACTTATAATCTTTCCATGGGAATGATACAGCAGAGCTGCATATGGTAATGCCACGATCTCTTTCTTGTTTTAAGTAATCAGTTACAGTGTTTCCATGATGTACTTCACCTAAAGATCTGGTTCGTCCTGAATAAAAAAGCATTCGCTCTGACGTAGTAGTTTTACCTGTGTAAAACAAAAAGGTATTTTTATGTTTAAAGATAAAAGTTATACACAAGAATTAAAATCTCCCAATATAATTCAAGAAATGTTTAAATCAACAAATTATTTGTAAAATTCATTTTTCTTTTATATTTAGTATTGGATGAACCCATCATCCAAATAAATTCGTAAACACGTATTATAAATCGTCTTATTTAATATTTCTTGGAGAAGGACATTAAATAAATAAATAAAATTGAATATTGTACATTACCAGCATCAATATGAGCTAAAATCCCTATATTCCTAATTTTTGAGGACGATGAATTTAATCTTTTCGTATAAGACCATGTTATATTTTTTAGTATACTATCAAGTGAACGTTTTATTATCAGTATATTCATAATTCCAAACAAATTATAAGCTTTGGTTTTTATTATTTACATTAAATTTCATTATGTATTACTTTGTATTATTAAGATTTTACATATATACCTAACCTACAAATAAATTTGTAAATAAACCCAACAAACAGAAAATTAATTTCAAAAACCCAATAAACACCTTACACTATTCTCAGATAGTATGAACTAAATTATTTTAAATGGTGTGAACTAAAACTGGTTTTTGTAAATATAGCCTCAATTTACTCACGAACATGTGTTACTAAATTACGAATAAGCACATACATATAACTTTCGGGGAAAATTCAAATTTGTCTTTAGCAAATTAAAATTGGTAGCGAAGCAAATAAAATTTGAAATGTATATGTAAAAGTTATTAAATTACAAAATGTATTTCTTCAAATATCCAAATACGCATGGACGGAAGTTATAAGTTATTTTTAGTATACTTTTTCATTTATTAAATATTACAACTAGTTTAATTATATAAAACTAATTAGAAATTTTATTATAAAGAAAATCTGTGGAATAAACATAGCCAGCTGTCATTTGCAAAGATTTTCAAAATATTTAGCATAACTGCAAAACTTCATCATGTTCAGCGATGTATCAACGACAAATAATTAAATGTAGTTATAAAACTCACGGGAATAAAAAATATTTCTTGCACAAAAATTGTATTCGATTCAGAATTCAGTGCTAAGTGCGGATTACGACCGGTTCGTTTAAAGTTAATTTATTGTGAATAGAAGAAAAATGAATCGTTAGCACTTAGGTTTTATAATATTATTAATTTTTTTTTAAATTATTATTTAAATATTTAATGTTAAGTTATTAATTTTATTTAAAATTATATATAATTGTAAATATACAAAAAAAAAATAAAAAAGAATATAGTTCTTAAAATTTGTAATGCATAAGTAAAATATTTAAAAAGTGTGTTTTTTTTATATAGTTGTGCCTTACTTGAAGATTCTTTAAGTTACGTTATTGTATCTATCCTATCCTATTATATATTACCCTACTACTGAATTCTTCATTTTGTGTAGATTTATTACAAAAAAAAAAAAAAGAAAAAAAAAACAAAAAAAGTATTTTTTTAAAATTAAAATAAAAAAAAAGCAGGTGCTAAATTGTTTCTGTTAAAATCAAGTTAAAAAAATAAAAAATGTGTTATTTTTAAATTAATTTATTAAATTAAAATAAATAATTATTTGTAACATACTTAATTCTTTTTAAAATATGTTAAAAAATGCTACAAAATGCCATTTGTGCAAAGAATAGTCACTCCGACTTTTTTATCACGATCCTATGGAAAAGGAAAAGCTGGTTTTGCCTTACAACAACAACAACAACAACCAACACAACAAAAATTACAGAAGGGCAGTGGCACCAATGTATGCAATTATTGTAGGGCTACAGCAACTACGTCGGCAATAAAAGCAACATCAACACCGTCATCATCATCATCATCATCATCACCATCCTCATCATCTTCATCAACAACTTCATCATCAACCAACCATAGTCATGTTAATACAATAAAAACAAATACAACAATAACAACAACAGCAACTACGACGACAACGACGACGTCGGAAAATATTTCCAATGCTGCTCCTGATGTTAATAATTCTCATGATAATGATGATCGTCATCATAATAATATAATCAATCAAAATGAAAATCATCATAATCATCATCAAAATCAACATCATAATTCAAAACAACAGACTAGTAGTAGTATTAGTTGTTGTTGTACTTGCACAACTAATGAAATATTGAGTGATAGAATTGATGATGATATTAATGATGAAAATCATTTAGATACAAATAAAACTAACTATAATAATAATAATTCAATAGTAAATGGTAAAGAATTTGAAACCATTTCCAATATAACACTAACAAACTGCTTAAGGCAATTAGCGTCTGTGGTCATAATTGCAAATGATATATTCTTGGATTTAAATACTGAATTGCAAAGAGTTAGTTGTCGTACACAAAATATTAAACAAAAAATTTTAGCTTTAGAGGATAGTGTTAGTAAATATAATCCGAAGGAGATTGAAGTTCGTAAGTATTTTATTTATTTATTTATTTTTTTGGATATTGATTGTATAAAATATTTATTATGTATATGTAGGTACACAAAAGTGCATGAACATGCATGCCTGCATATATATGTACTTGCATAAATTTATGTTGAAATTAACGAAGTTATGAATGAATTTTTATTCTCCTCCTTAGTTAAAATTTCCATACAGGTTTTTGTTTTATTTATTTATTTTTTGAATGTTCTTTTTTTGGCCTTTTTTTTATTAATAAATAATTTTGGTTGCATTTTAAAAAAGCTTGATGAAAATTCATTCGTTTATGTCTTGTGAAAGATAAAATATTGTTAAAGGTATGTCTACTATCTGGAGACTTCTATGTAATATCTTGAATAAAATGGTTAAAAAAATATAGATAGGAATTTTTTTTATAGTTATTTTATTTTGTTTTAATGTGTGGGTATTTCAAGTATATAGATTTGAGGAATAATATAGATAGGATAGAGAAAATAAAATAAACAAAAATAAAAAAAAAAAAATGTTTCTGAGGAATTTTATATAATGTTTTCCACATACGTATATATATACGTATATACATCATTTTGGAAGGAACGATGCTATTTTCGAAAAAAAAACAAGAAAATATTAAAAGAAAACAAAAACTTGTTAGACTTTGATCAAAGATTTTAAGAGTATTATTTTGGTATTGTTTTTTGATGTTTTTTCTAAAAGAAGATTTTTTTTTTTTATGTTCAAATATTTTTATTAGTTAGTGTTTTTTTTTAATGACTATACTTATACTTACTTAGTTGAACGTTTATTAGAGTTTTATATTAGTTACTTAAACACTTGAGTTAAGAGATGTTTTGTTAATTTTCTAAAGTTTTGTTATATATAGGTACTTAAGTATTTTATTAAAAATTTCTCTTAATCTTTGTAATAGTTCGTTATAGTTAGTTATTATCAATTAAATGCTGTTAGAAGAATTAGTCTATATATTTATCACGAAATTTAAGTAACTAATTCTAATTGTAAGCCTTAATTGACATTTTAACATAATTGATCGGTTTTAAGTAGGAAGGGACATTTCTATTTAACATGCCTAGCTTAATAAAAATCGAAAAATATCATTGAAAAAATTGGGTAAATAAAATATAAGTCATAGCTATCTCATAATACCCATAGCTACTTAATAATACTAGTTACTATCCTCAGCTAGTTATTACATGAGTAACTATTAAGAATTTAATAATAATTTGTTTATTTTCTAAACTTTATTTTGTATAATAAGATGTTTGTGCAAATTACATAAACGTAGAGACAGATGTTGTCAAACATATACCGAGTTACGTAGTCGTAAAAAATAACATACTTATATAGTTAAATGTAAAACGCTATGATATTTTGACAACACTACATTTACTGATTTACGTAAAGTGACCATACGTCCCGGATTATGCGGGACTTTCCCGGATTTAAATCGTATGTTGTGCATTGAAAATGGTCCCGGAAGATGTCCCGTATTGTACATCTGTTAACCCCCCCAAATGTTCGCCCCGATTGAATATAAAGGATTCGAACCCATGACTATGGACAAATAAAAATAATATTTAAAAAAAACTTTAAAAAATAAATTTATTATATTATAAAAATATAATATAATAAATTTAATCATAAATTGGAAATGTTTGATGCTGATAAAGAAGAAAGATAACTTTTTGATGAGATTACGTATGTAAAAAAATATGTTGATGCAGCAATGATGATAAAATTCCAACCGATTTAAAGTGGTTAAAAATATTTAATCATTTTCATAAAAATAATATACCGTTCAAAAATATTAACAAAATAGTTGGTTTTGCATGCTTACCAGGCACTAATGCTACCACCGAACGAGTATTTTCAGTGGTCAATAAGTATTGGTACACTGAAAAAACGCAATTAAGCGCGGATACATTAAAAGCGATACTGCAAGTGTAATGTAATTTTTCCTATTCATGTAAAGAATTTTATAAGTTTATTTCTTGTAATGAAGATTTATTAAAAAAAATTCACTCAGCAGAAAAATACGCTTAATTAACGTGTACTTTAAATATTTACACTTATTTATGAAATATTATTATTAGTTTATTTTTATTAAGTTTATTTCTTGTAATAAAAAATTAAAAGAATAATAATTTTATTTTATTAATATTTTTTTTTATTTTTATATTAATTAAATGAATAAAATGAAAAATCTATATATTTTAATTCCGAACAATTAAATAAACTAAGAAAATTATGTGCTGAGGAATGCGTTAAGCTTTTTTTATATTTATTTGAACTGGTCCCGGATTTCAGCATAAAATATATGGTCACTTTAGATTTACGTAAACTAAAACAAAATCATTTATGTTTTCACCAAATTTCGGCTAACTTACTTTAGGCAATAAAAACCTTTTTTGATTTTAAAAAATTATTTTAAAATTTAATTTCTTATGTATACATATATATATATAAATTTCGTCCAATAACTATATATTTGTAATTTCCGTGCCAAGTTGTCATTCCCGTGAAAAGAAAAAGTCATTAAAAATATTAAAATAAACTGGTCATTCCTAAGGACCTACTAATTATTGAGTTATCAAACGGAATAAACAAAAAAATATTTAAAATTGATTTTTTTAGCATTTTACCATTTTGATGTCTGAAATATCAACCTTTTGAAATATTCACCCATATATGTAAATACTATTGTTCGCTTACTTATTTGGATGAAAGAAAGAAAAAAAAATTGCTGAATTATATTTTGCCTATCTTAACTTCACACTTAACTTCAAATTGCTAAACTATAACTAAACTACCACTAAAGACTTAAATTAACTATTTATTATAATAACTAGTTAGTTATGTCTATCGAGTATCGCTATTTCTGTTGTAGATTTAATTATGCATACTTAATTATTTATTTTCACACCAAAAGACTTGAAAAACATTGTGACTGTCAAAGAATTAATAAATGTTTTAAATTTTAGTTATTGGATATGCTTAATATGTATAACTAATAAAATACATAAGCTTAAGCACCTATATATATAAATACATTACGTATATCCTTGTATAACTATGTAGGTACTTAATATTGTTAAAATTTAAAATTCAGAATTATTTTAATTCATTACTCAAATATCAAATATGAATAAGTAAGTAATTATATAACTAACTACATAATATAGTTAATTAGTTGAGATTTGTTTTTATATGCTGTATTAAAATTAAATAAAATATAAGTTAAAATAACATAACGTAAATGGGTGAATATTTCAAAAAATTGATATTCTGATATATTCTGATTCTGATATATTTAACTAAGTAATAATAAATTACATCTATATAGGTACTACATCTACTTATTATAAAGAAATTACGCCTTTATAATAGCACACATAACTACATAGTTAGTCCCATTTTTATTTTAAGTGAATGATCATCAAATTTTTGTATTCCAAATTGATTTCAAAGAAATTTTTTTTTTACAAAATTCATGCAAAGGTTCCGGACGGTTTGGAAAATTCTGATTAGTAGTCAGATGACACAACCACTAGTTGCACTGTACTAAATTTTTTCTACATCAATGCACAGTTATATATGCCATTATCTTAAACCTTAATTAGTATTAGTTAACATTTTTGTATTGAACTTGGGTTTCCAATTTTAAATGGTGTCAAAAATATGGGGGCTTAAAGCAAATTTTTGGTTTTTATTTATTTTTTTATTTAAACAGTGGACATAGAAGTAAATCTGCATATCCAACTATAGTTCATTTTCCGTTTCGTGTTGTGGTTCTTTTTTTGATTTTTTCTTTTTAAACTTTTTATTCGGTTTTATCAATTTAGATCAAGAGGCAAAGGCAAAAAATTTACTCTAATTTAAAAGAGCAGATCAATATTTTTATAGTGATATGGTATAGTTAAACATTAAAATGAAAGGTGATTATCGTAGATCGTAAATATTCAAAATCGTCTTCAGATCTTAAGTAAATATTGTGAAACGTCACCATTTTAAATTTATATAACATTTAGTTATGTTTTTCAAACTATATACTTAACTTTATATAACTATAAGGTATATAACTAATTATTCTATTTCTATTAATCAATATTGTTACAGTACAGCTAGCATACATACATACTTATTTTGGCAACTTGTAATTTTTAACTCTATAACTATAGGTATTTTCTTCATTCCTCTTTCTAACTATAGGTATTTTCTTCATTCCTCAGCACGTTTACTGCAACCCCCTTCAATTGGCCATCAGGAATGAAAATCTTTAATCTATATTAAGAAAACTTAAATATAAAAAATTGATTCAAAAAATACTATTCTAATGTGACCAAAAAAAATTTTTTAATTTTGGGTTTATAATTATAGCTATGCATAACTACTTATTAACATAACTATGTACTTGAAAATTGTTTGCGGTATCCAAAATATTTCTCTAAAATAAGACGTCCTTATATAACTATATATACGATAATTAACTTATTTGCTTTATTTATCTAAATTGAAATCTTATGTAAATAACAATTAAAAAGTTTTCTTTCTAGAAAATTAGTTAAGAATCAGCAGTAAAAATTTTTTAGGTATTCTGCAGAGAAGCAAGAAAAAACCAAAGCCAAAAAAAACTTATTTTTATTTGAACAAAAATTGCTTGTCATGAAAAATCTTATTATTTTAAATTATTTCAAAACAGAATCAACACATCCTTACAAATAAACTGAAATATAAAAAAAACCGAAAAGAATGTACATATATATATATATATATATATATAGCGTAATATTATTATTATTATTTAACTTCAATTAATGTAACCTTTCCTGTTTTTATTTAAATTACCTTAAGCAAATCTTAATAATTTCCTTGTTAAATCCTGTTTCTATTCTTTTTTGTTTCATCCTTTTTTAATTTTTATTTAAACAAGAAAATTCTCACAATTTAGTATTTCACCTTGAATATCTTCTTCTTATATACATATTCTTATTTGTACATAAATGTATGTACCTATGCATATCAAATGCAAGCATTCTAAAGAATTCCAGATGTAATTTTCGTTAAGGATTTCAGATTTATATTGTTAATGTTTGTATGGATGTATAATGTATTCATTCCACTTAAGAATTTTGATTTGATTTTATTTTTATTTTTATGTATATATACTTATATATATATACAATATAGCATAAATTATATGTTTTGTTTGTTTGTATTGGTATACTTTCTATAAAAAAATAAATAAAACAAAATATGTAACTTCCTTGTCATCGTTTCCGTTTAATCTTATCTTCTCAAGATGCATATCTATTGTCTTGCATTCCTGTATCATATTTCAGAAAATACATCGAACTATGTATATATAGTTACCCAATGTTTATATTATTATATTATATATATAAATATAAGTAAAAATGCAATGCATGTATTATTTTTATACGTATATTGACTCCTTAAATACATCGGCGGGCTTAAGGAAAAGAAAGTATTCAATCTTATTTTGAATCAATTGAAAATTCCAAAAAAATTAAAATTATAACAACAACAACAACAAAATTGTAAACATTTTTTATAACTTGTTCTGCATTTAAATACAGTGAAGACAAAATGTTTTTGAATAAGAAAAAAAATATTTTTACTAAATCGAAATTGTTGTCAAAGTGAATTCGAATTGCTGAGCTGTTAATATGCCTTAATTATTGAATTTAATTATATCAAATCAAATATCCTGGAATTCTATCTTTCTCAATAATGCGTTTCTTGAACTCTCCAGTGTAGTTCGTTTTAGCTAGGAATAATTGAGGAAAGGCAGAATAGAACTGCTACTTAAATCTGTGTAAAGAAAAGTCAAGTTTTACAATAGTATAATTTTATTTAATAAGAAATATCGATATTTCGGAAAAAACATAAGTACATCTTTATATACTTCCTTAGTGTACTTATTGCTCAATTTATCTT
Source organism: Argyra leucocephala (assembly GCA_963942445.1). Classification (NCBI taxonomy): domain Eukaryota; kingdom Metazoa; phylum Arthropoda; class Insecta; order Diptera; family Dolichopodidae; genus Argyra; species Argyra leucocephala. Next base: position 31,128,011 of record OZ012677.1, read on the forward strand.
TTAAACAAATTTGTGTGTGTTTGTCGTTATGTTTTTCCATATAACATGGGCGTTGTGAAAAAGAAGCTTCCAATTAACTATGACAATTCCAATCACTTAATGAGTTATAAGTACAATATGTTATACTTGTTATATGTTATATGTTGATTAAATTGATTTTATTTTCAAAAAATTTCTGAATGCTTTTTGGGTCGTGAATGTAATCGAAAATAGAGCGTTATTTTGTTATCTTTTATCTTTATGCCTCCAGTTTGATGTCAGAAATTATTTTTCGTTTGCAAATATTTATCTAACAAAGGTTTTCCATCTCTCTTGACCTTTTTTACCTTTCTTTTGTGAATACGAAAATTGGCTTTGTTGGAAATTTTTTAGTTATATTAGGATATTTACGTATGAGCTCCTAAAATAATTGATAAGAACTGTTTTTCTGTATTTCAAAATAAACACCTTACCAAAGTTCAGAGTTTTTAACATATAAGTATAAACAATCACACAATATTTATAAATAAATTAATATTTATAAATATTTTAAGAGAATCAATTTAAATATCATAATATATCTTAAGAATTGCTTTGTATACTGTATCAGGCAATGTCTTAAGTATAACTTTTTTGCTTGTTTTTATTGACTGGTTTAAATTTAGAAAATTAAATTTATTCAGCAGGTTGCTAACATTCGTAAATATTAATCAGCATAAGTAAGTACTTCAGTACTTATTTAGTGATTACCAAATTGTATCCATATAACTACATCATATATATATACATATATCTATTCATTCCTTATATCTATTCATTACTTATATCAAGGATGTCAAAAAGTTCCCCATCTTAGTACTAATTATCTTACAATTATCAGAAGCAATGCAAACAGCCACTTCCATAATTTGATGAACTAATCAAACATTTTTGAACATTTTAAATAGTTATATACGGCATTTTATAACATTTTATATTGTGCTATACTGTATGTAACGTATAATGAATTACATACCGACTTCCAACATTATTCAAAAGTCATTTCAATATGAAAAAAGTGTGGTTTAATTAAAAAATAAAAACATAACTAGTTATATATTAAGTAATAGTCGACTTTTAATTGAAATCTTTAATTTATTGATTCAATTAAAAATTATTAATTTTTTTGTACACAAGTAATTAATAAAATATTTGTTGTTCAAAAAGTTTTTTCCATTACTGTAATTGGAGCAAAATAATAACAAAAAATTTTTGAAAATTATTTTTACGTTATGTTGCCCTTATTTTAAGAAGACAAAAAGATAAGGGTAAAATCTATTCTAATTATATATATATATATAATATACGTATATGATGAGAATGAATGTTCATTTTCAGAAATTTTTACATGTTTACATAACACAGATAAAGGGTATCAGTTGAATTACATCAATTATTGTAGTTACTTGATAAAAATTCATGTTGAATTTGAGTTCAATTGAATACCCCATTATATATATAATATACATACTTATGTATATTTACATATATATATTAATTTTTATACATTTCTTTTTTATCAACTCAAAAATCTTCATTCATGTAGGTTATGCATATATATAAATGTGTATATACAAGTAAACAAATATTGTACATACAATGTAACTATATAAACATTAATATTTACATGCACCAAAATGCATTTACTTACATGTATATATATATATATATATATATATATATATATATAATATTATATTAAATATAATTCTAAGAGGTAAACTTAATTGGGTAAAATAGACTGCATGGCTTTTTTTATGAATATTTATAGCCTGCACATGCTACCAATTTAAATAAAATTAGACGACGACGATGACGACGATATGATGATGAAACTGAAAAAGAAAAATAAAAGAAGAGAAAAGAGAAATGCAGTATTTTTGTACAATTATATATTGTAGACCTTACAATAAAAAAATAAAAAAAAACACGAGACCAGCAGCAGCACTAGTTGTAAAAACAAAACGAACAAGGACAAAGAACAAAAAAAGGAAATAAATAAAAGACAAACTTCTGTGCACCTAAAATCAAAAGAATTCCAACAAAGTTAATTTCAAAGCTTCACCAGACAGTCAACATAATGATATGAATATGACGATATAAGTATAAGATAAAACATAATACTTTAAGTAACATGGTATTGTGTTTCCTTCCATATAGGAACTAAACACAAACTTACATTATTATGTAAATTACAACAGCAACCTGTAATAATTTACATTGACTCCTGGTTTAAAAAATAAAAATAATTAAAATAAAGTTTATGTAAATTAAATAATATTATTTGATATGATTTATAGTTATACATAGTGGAAAAACAAAAGGACTGTAGAAGCAGAAAAATGTACATTCTTTTAATTATAAAATTTTACAGGAGATTATTTTCTGGTATGTAAGTAACATAATGTGGAGTTTAAGCTTTACTATTTTTTTTTAATGAGATGTAATATTTTTGGATGAGCAAAAAGTGGTCAAAACACGGTATTATAGAATGTATCAGCCGAAAGAGTGCAGGTTCAAATCCGACATGATTTTAACTTTTTTTTGCAAAGATAGAAATTCCTTTTTATGTGCTTTTTATGTATCAAGCGGACAATATAAATACAGATCTGCAATAAAGCACTTAATACTTTTGCACCTATTTCTGAAAACAAATCAAGTCAAAACTCCCATTAACATTGACTTAATTCAAAATATATACATAAATATACTGTCTTCGTCTTTTTTTCTGAAATTCCCAGTTTCTTTTGTCTGAACAGATGGTAGAAATGGCATCAAATAAGTGGGTATTTCTAAAGATATTTCCAAAGAGTATTAAAGTTTCATTAAAAACCTAAATGTTAGTTAAAACTACATGTATATAGAAAAGAAAAATGATGTTTGTATTGTTTCCGAAGATTTGTACATTATGTGCAACCCGACATATATTGTACTGATGACATTAAGATGACTCATATGGCTCATAAGAAATAGGTGTAATTTTCACCGAATTTTTTCAGTGGTATATAATGTACCTAAATGTACAAATTTCCGCCCTCTTAAGGAAAAATTAGTTTAAGTTGACAAAATAAGAAAAATAAGTATTTTAATTTATTTTTTAAATTACAATAATTAGTATATGTATATATTTTTAAATATAATTAAATTATTTTATTTCGATTATAATGTGCATAAAAGTTTATATTAATTTATATCGAAAGCTCAATTCCGAATACAAGCATTACTACTCTAATAAATATTTGTACAAGGAAGCAAACATAATTAGAATCGATAATTTGATCATAAAATTAATTCGAAGACATTATGGTAAAGCACAAAACACTCCGGAAAATGGTTTAATATCACATATATTCTACCACAATGAGGAGTACATCAAAAAGACCTTGTTCACGGGCTTCATAGCTCCTGAGTATTTTATCTATTTAGATAAAGATGGTTATATTAAACAGTAATCATGTCCCTCTATTATACCATTATAATAGACGGGCTACATGTAAAGCTATTGTTTATAATAAATTCTAATTATAATTAGTACAAAGTATAATACATTATTTTTTTTTAATTAGGTTAAGCAGTTTTAGTTAGATAAAGATAGATTAAATTAGGCTATGTTTTTAATAAATAACTATTGGTTTTTAATCCCTACTTTTCTAATAATATAATTCGAAGACAAAAAAAATTTGTAAAGCTTGTACATAAGTAGTATACAATATTCCTAAACTTTGCGTAAAATTAACATAAAAACGAAAAAATTGCTTAGATGTTAATATAATTAGAAATAAATAGCTGTTTTTGTAAATTTTTGTAGACTAGACTAGTGTAAAAATGTAAAAATTATGGGAAAAAATAAAATTTATATTAAAAAAAAAAATTTGATTAATTGAATTTTTCCCTAAATAAATAATAAAATATTATGATTAACAAGAAAAATTGAATTGCACATATTTCCGCTTCATAATTTCAACATGAGCTAAATTCGCCCGCAGATGACCTAATTCCGTCTTTCAAACCTATTTACGATTCGCGTTTACCAATTTACGATTTTATTAAAGAAATCCCTTTAAAATAACGAATATGAGTAAAATTAATAATTAATTTTTTAGATAATTTACAATTACTTAAGTTGTACTTATATTGTAAATTTAATTTATTGTAATAAAAATTCAATATTACATTTTATAATTTGTAATAAATAAATAATATTTGAGTACTTATAGAAGTTATTTAATACAATTTATAAAACAGATAAATTTATTACACTTAAGAAGTATTTAAAAAGTTCGATAATGCAGTATTCCAAACCAAAAAAACCAATAAATTAAAAAATAAGATAAGTAATCAAATTAAATATTGTATAATAAGGCACGTTAGCAGTTGTTTCTTCATTTGAACTACGATTGTACATTTCGTTTAATTTTCTTCGACATTTCATTTTATCCAGGGAAAAATAAAACAGTTTAAAATGTTGTTGGTAAATTTCTTCGAACGTCTTTCCTCAACTTTCTTTATTAATACGATTTTCCTCAAGTTTTTTATGAAATGCTAATGATGTATTGATCTGGAATTGATCACTTTCTTGACCTATTATTTCATTTTGCCCATTATATTGGATATTTAGATCGATATCATTATTATTTTCTATCAAAGATTGGCATCAATGTTGTTATCCAAAGATAGGTCTGTAATATCAAAATTGTTTAAAATGTCTATAATGTCATAACCCGTAGATTCCAAAAAATGTTTCAAATATAAACAAATTATTTTGCTGGCTCATTTCAGATACCTTAGTTAGTTCATTTCAAACCTTAATACAATTTTTATGGCAAGATAAATTCAGATATTGCTTCTATTTATAAAAAACAAGTAAATGGTATAAACCTTAAAATATAGATTTTTTAAAATATAAGACGAGACATAAAATTAAACCAAAAATAGTTTACGAAAATTTAGTTCGCAATTAAGAACATTGTACATATTATTATCGATCCGCATTTTCATACAAATTTTTATCAAAACTCAAAATTTAGATGTAACAAAAAATACATAACGTAAATGTACCAATTTCCGGTCCCTTAAGGAAAAATTAGTTTAAGTTGACAAAATAAGCGAAATATAAGCTTTTTTTAATTTTTTTTTTCAAATTACAACAACTAGTATTTTTTAATTAAAAAAAAATATTTTCATATAATTATAATTTAATTTTTTCTAAATAAATAATAAAATATTATAACTGACAAAAAAAATTTGATTGTACGTATTTCCGTTCGACAATTTCAATCTGAACTAATTCCGCCCTTATATGAACTCAATTCCGCTTTTTGAACCTATTTGCGATTCGCAGTACCTATTTACGATTTTATTCAAAAAATCTATTTAAAATAATTATTAAGAGTAAAGTTAATAATTAATTTTTAAAATAATTAACTAGTAGTAAAATTATACAAAATATTTATTATAATAAAAAATCAATATTATTATAAGTAATTTGAAAACAAAAAAAAATAGTTATAATGTAAGTAAAATTATTTGTTACACATAAAAATATACATTTATTTCAATATGAAAATTGAAAAAATTAAACAATGCAAAGATTGAGTATTTCAAGCAAGAAAAAATAATTCAATATAACATAATTAACTTAAATATTATAACAATGCACATTTAAAATAAATAAATAAAAATACAAAATATTTCATATACATACAAAGTAAAAATCACATTCACTAATTCTTAGTTTTGGCAATTTTTATTTGTATGATTTCGAGTACATTATATTGTCCTCTGATGTTCATTAAAACTGGAGGCTCAATTTTGCAGACTATGACACTGTCTGAATATATTAGAATATCTTCTTTTACAGGCCATCTCCAAAATGTGCCACACATGGTCATGATTTTCACTCCTCTATTAAACTTATTGTGAAATGTATACAAAGAAATTATTTTGGTAATTTATAATGGACGCCTTTATAAAACTTTGGTGGAATGCAAGATAATTCCAGAGATTTCTTAAATTATACAAAATATAATATACTTAAGTAAAACATAGTTTTGGAAAAGCTTATTCTTTAGGGTTAGCGTTAGAGTAAAATTTATCTTATTGCTAAAAATAGTCGAATATTTTCCTTATAATTTTACTAAATATGCTTATCATACAGATACGCGTACTTTGTCTACTAATAAAAGGCAAATATTCTCTTATTTTCAACAATTAAAATATAGTTTTTTCTTTAAATATAAGACTTGGTATGAATTTAGTGAAAATAGCTTACACCTGCATATTTAGTTCGGAATTAGGACATAATGAACGTATTACCGACCCACTTTTTCATACAAATGTAAATAAAAACTCAAAATTTAGTTGTAACAAAAAACACATATGCGAAATTAAATTTATAGGTCGTAATTAGGTCCAGCTTAGTTTGTTCAATTTCAATTTAAAATTGTCCAGTTGCATCCTAATATAATCAAAAATAGTTGAATAACTTAATTAATTATTTCGATATATCATTTTCCTAATTCCGCCCGGTCGATCGTAAATACGTACAACATCAATTTACGTGTCCCTAATTCGCGCCCAAAACTAATTAGCAATTTTCAATATTTTTTATTTACAAATTGAAGAAAATATGTATTAGAATCTATTTAATAATATATCTTTTACAATTATTTGAATTAAATAAACAAGTGAACATCACAGTTTAATTATTATGGTCTTAACAAAATAAAAAAAATTTTAAACGTTTGAACCAATATTTTCGCTAAAATGTCTACTTAGTTTAGTTTTCTATCAATAACTTATTTATTAATATGAATACAAATGTGCATTATTTTGCATTACAACGAGGAAATAATATTCTTTTTTTATTTCAAAAATAAATTTGAAATATAAAGCGAGGGAGTAATGTATATAAAAAAAAAAGGGTTCGGGCGGCATAATGTACTAGGGCGGTGATAGGTACATTTACGTTATATGCGAACTTAAATATGTATTAGGGCGTAATTAGATCCAGATCCAGCCAATTGCATCCTTATAATCATCAAAAATAGTTTAATAATTTAAGTAATTATTTCGATATAATCGTTTTCATAATTCCGCTCGGTCGAACATAAATTTATATGTTCCTAAATCCAGCTCAAAACAAATTAGCAATTTTAAATATTTTTTATTTACAAATTAATGAAAGTATGTATTGTTATAATCTATTTAATAATATATATATATATATATACTTATTAAATAAAATAAATAAGTGAGCATCACAGTTTAATTATTATGGTCTTAACAAAATAAAAAAAAATCTCAACATTTGAACTAATATTTTCACTGAAACGTCTACCTAGTTTAGTTTTCTATCAATAACTAATTTATTAATATGAATATAAAAGTGATTCTTTTTTTCATTACAAGGAGGAGATAATACTTCTTTTTATTTTATAGTAAAAAGATAGGATTTAATATTATTTAACAAAGAGTGGTTTGGGTGGATTTACGTTAATATATAAGTACCTATGGTTAACAATATTTTTGATCTCTCAGAAACCAGTCCGAAACCTTCTAAAAAGTACCTAATTGAAATATTACCTTTTCAAGTTCTCATTCGTAATTCGTCAATTATTTCAAACAATAATTTTAAAAACAAATTAAACACTTTCAAGTTACTGGGAATTTCTTGGAAAAATTAACTTGTTAACTATTAGTTCTGTATAACTACTAAGGTCTGAAGTAGAAGAAATTTAAAATTGTTTAACTAAGTAATTTAATAAAAATTTTATAATAAACAAAATTTTAATCAATGGTATAGATTAGACACCATCTTCAGAATGATCAGAATATAATACAGTTACAGCAAAGCCATAAAAATAAAAAAATCTACCTAACTTTTGTAAATAAGAGTAAACAAAGAAAACACTTAACTCTTCTTTAAAATATAGTTAACAAAACACAAAAAACATAAGCATAAGAACCTTGTTTATTTCTTATCAATTGTCGTCATTTAATCAATCTCAAAACATGTTTTATTTTTGTTTATTTCAACATAAGACATAATTTTTTATGTCCATTATTTCGAAATTCTTGAAACCTTTTAAATAATATATAAAATTAGGTTTCATTAACACAAAAAAAAGGTGGGAAAATTAATGAGTGAGTTAGTTCAGTATTCATATCTTAAGTTTTAAAAAATATAACTATTGAATTACTTGGATTGAATTACAAAGAATTTAAATATTATTATAGTTATACATATATAATATATACATATATGTTTATATACGTAGTTAATAATATTGAAATAAAAAAATTAATTAATTTCGAAGTGATGAGTTAACAAATTTAATGAAGTTAAAAATTTGTTATTTACTCGTTTGTGTGACAGCATAGAATTGTTAATAATAATTTACGTTATTTCATTTAGTTTTAAAATTGCAATTTAGAACTGAGCTTGCAAGTGAATACTTCTAAATCACAATTGACCATTTCTGATTTATTAATATAAAAATAAAGAAAAATTTTGAGTCCATTTGTTCCAAAGCAAAATGTCAAACTAAAAATGCTGAAAAATTTGCAGAGTTATTTAAATTTTTGTTGCAAGTGGACCCTTAACATTTTGTATATTCAGGAAAAAGCTTATAAGGTAATTGATGGTAGTTTCGTCATGCTAAAGAAGTTTTAAGTTCTGTAATATGTATTTTGCAATTATTATAACGAATCTGTAAACTAAGTATTAACTTTAAGCAATAAATTCAAAATAATATTTTGATGTTTGTTAAGCGTAAGGGATTTAAAATTATCAATTTTTTTTTCAATTATAAAATAATACTACGAATCTACGATGCAGGTAATTTCGTCAACGAGTTTTTAATTTCCTCATGTAATGTTGGTAATTTCGTCTATGGTAAATTATAACTTTATACTTATAAATTAATTTACATACAGGTATTATGTAAAATAACAAAAATACTATAATTATTAACACAATGTGTACATAATTACTTTATCAGTGTTCTGATGATGGTGAAATAACCGAAATCGATTAAGATACCTTTTACTCAAATAAAATTTGTGAAAGATAGTTATCTAGAGTTTTAATATTTATTTAATTTTAAATACAAAAAATTTAAGTGGGCATAAGTTTGGTATAAGTTTGGCAGTTGCTGAAGCACCGACTAAGACTGCTAATCACTATTTTTCATCATTTGTAGAACGGCTATAAGTATGAGATGAACCTTTACAAACAAGAATTTTATTATCCTTAGGACATAACAAATATACGGTTTCATTACAATTAAGGTAAGTGGCTATAATACTGACAGTGGATGTAATACTGACATATCAAACGATATTTTCATTTATTAAGAAAATTATTCATATAAAACGGGACAAGATAATACTCCTTTCATCATCATGATATCATATCAAAATATCGAAATATCCTCTGATTTTAGCAAACCAATTTCTAATATGATTGTTTCAGTAATATTAGCTCTTCCCATTGTTAAATTTTGGGATACTCTTACCGATATCTCTGAAATTTGTTTAAAAAATACTTGGTACCAAAATCTTCCAGGAATACTGAAACATAATTTATGTGCCTGTCTACATAACAATATGCATATTATATATTTATGAACATTTTTATCTTTAACTCTCAAAATTAAAATATAATAAATTTTTAACGAAAAATGAATTTTTAATTGACGAAATTAAAATCACTTCAATATTAGCATAAGATTTTAAATTAGTCTTACTGGCGAATTAGCCATTATGGTTATAATGCATTGATTATAATTTCGTCACCCTTTTTTTTATGGCAAATATTCCATTTTTAATATTTTTTGTGTATTCAATTGCTTGGTAAGAGCTTTAAATTACTAAAATATAACATAAAAATAACGATTTGCTTACTTATAGACGCTTCAGAAGAATGCACATCGACACTGTACAAAATCTAAATCTCACTAACTAGTAACTACTTATATTTGCGAGCCAAATTAATTTATTATTTTTCAATATGTTTTGTTGTTGTTTTGAATTACAACAACACTATAACATTTTTTTAAAAGAGTGAAATGATTTAAATTAGAAAATACTTATTAAAAAAATGTTTGACTACATGTCATATTTTGTTACAAATTGTAGTAAATAAAACGTAACTAGTTAACATGACGAATTCACAAACTATGACGAAATTACCAACATTTACCTTATAAGTCTAAATTATACTACTTTATTATATTATTAATTTTTTTTCGTCAAATACAGTACCTTCAAAGTCTATAACACACGACTAGTAAATAAGCAATTCAATTTGATTCATACTTAATTAACAAATTGTTATCAATCATGTATACTGGTATGAATATTCATAATCTCGTGCTTAACTTCGTTTAAACCTTACAGTTACATATTTGGATATGACTGAAGTCTATCAAAGTATTTTTGGATTGTCTAAGTTGTTGTAATGAAAGTATGTTTATATATTTAAACTAGTGGATCCCCTGTGTAATTGCACAGAAGTAGTTCTTTCAAACACAATTTTATGTAAAAAAAAAAATATTTGTTTTGGTATAATTGTAGTTGTTTTCTAAATCGCTAGATTATTGAATATATATGTATAATGAAATTAAAGTATAATACCTAATACTTTATGACGAAATTAACACTAATGTCAATATAACTTAACACAATAAAATCTCATTACTCTAAACATAGTAGATCGATATATTTTAATTTGTTTATAATCAAAAACATTTATAGTCACAATTCTGTTATGTCAATAGGTCAACAATGAATTATTTTATTAAAACACTGATTTATATATACATATATATATAGTTTTTTTCTGTTCTTTATTACAAATATGTAACTATATTTTGTGATTACATAACAGAATTGCTATTTCTGAATAAAATAAAGTTTAAAATTGTTATACGAAAGATATTTTATTGAATTTGATTTTGTTTATAAAGATGCAATTTTTTTTTGACTACGCCTATAGTCACAAAACGATTATAGTCAGAAATATTACTGAAATTTAGCGAATGACTATAACCATGCTTTACTGCATATATTTTTTTTAATGATAGCAGAAGCAATAACCTAACTTTTATTATATAATTTTTGAAGAGTATGATCTGATGTGATTTGTTTTTTTGTTTTGTTTTCAATTTTTGTTTTTGTACTTTTTCCTTTAAGTTTGTGTGTTTATTTAAAATGACAGAATTTTTATGAAGTCTTTTTAAAAAATTTCCGTAATTGAAATTTCTTTTAGAGTATAGATGACGCTCAACTTGGAAATAACCGTCACTATTTGGTGTAAATATTTAAAATGTTCAGCACTTGCTAAAATTTTAATATTTTTGTGGTGTAAATAATTTACTATTCAATTATTCTTGCTTTTTTACTCACCACGTCGTTCACCTTGTGTATTATAATATAAGATATTCCTCACATGGCCTTCCTTGTGTAATATATATAAGATAAAAAAAAAAATATTTTTTTAATTTAAAAAAAAATGAATTAATAGAGAATCGAACTCACTAAAATTTGTGATAATAAAACCTATATTAATAATATTATCCTACTAAATAATTTTTTTTTCCTACTAAAAGTGCAAAAAAACAAATGCGATAAGTAAAAGAATAAATAAAAAGAATTTGACTCAAACGAGAATCGACAAAAATTTCTGATATTAAATGATGCTTTAACCAACTCAGCTAATATCTTATAAAAATTGTTTACCCAAAATATACACATAAAATAAAAATTGATTTTGATCGCTACAGCCGAAAAAAACGAAGCACACGAAAAACCACGAAAAGTGTGTCTTCAAAATCGTGCTCTTGTGTATTATAATATAGATATAAATAGTTAATTATAATCTCTGAAGCAAAAATTTTACTAATTTAACTCGAAAAATGTTAGATATTATTAAAAACGCAATAAATAATAATTTTAGAAAAAAATTAATTACTTAGCTCAAAAATTAGCTTGACAAATAGCGAAGTACAAAAAATAAGAAATTAAATTTAGTTAAATTGGTAACATTAACTATTTAATTTTTATGAAAAATAACAAATATTTATTTCTTAAAATTATTAAATATTAATACTTACTAAAATAACGAATTTAGTAAATTAAATTAGATTATAATTATGATGTACCTAGTTACTTATTTATTAAAAAAATTAACTACTGATTTTCAATATTTAACTACAAATACATAAATGCGGCTGCGATATATAATTTGCACGTATAAAATATTCTTTTAACAATCCTTTTTTTTTTTATACTTATTAGGTATATACATCTTTTTATTAATACTTATTAGGTAATTAATTTTTTATGTGTAATTAGCTACTCGTATTATAAAATTTCAATTACATTATGACGATAAAAATATAGTTATAGTGTTTAATTTGAACAGGTTTTATTTCACTTACAATGTCCATAATCGAAGTGAGTTTTTTATTTTTTAAATTATGTATTTAAGGAAAATTGAGTTTTAATAAATGAAGAATGACTGAAGAAAAATGTGCAGTGATACCAGTGTGACTTAAAATTATAGCTAATGATTGCTAAATGATTTGAAAGAAATTAATTAAATAATATTAATTTATAAGCTTGCTTACACAAAATTAATACTTATGTTATGTGTAAAGTTTAGTGTAAAAATGTTATAATTTGTTTACTATTAGAACTGGATGTAATCCATCAGTGCTCTTAATTTCTATTATATTTTCAATAATATAAGATAAAAAATCCATATTTTTATGTATTTGAATGTTTTCATTTTTATAATTGACCAAGAATGTAGATCTTAATTCACATATATAGAAAATAAATTCTTAATCAATATACCTCATACGATGATTTATACTCGTAACAAATATCAAAAATAAATTTATAAAAAAAAAACTACTCTGCTTGTAAAGTTCACAAAGTCATGAAATTAAATTCTCGGATCAAAAACCAAAAAGTTGTAATATGTATAAGTAAGTAATTTAGTTCTTAATGGGCAAATAAAATATTCAATTTTCTAAGAAAAAAAAACCGAACACAAAATAAGTAATTTATTGGCACTCAAGAAAATGATGCATATAAATTTTGTTTTTGTTTTTTATTTCTTTTTATAATCACCCACAGATTGACCTCCATTACTTGAGTTCAATTTCTTAATTTTAAAATTGGTAATATACGATATAACTAATGGCTACCATAAATCCATTGAAATGACCGATTACAAATTACATTGTAAAGATTTCGGCTTTTTATACATATATATATATATACAACCAACTATAATAGTATATAATGTACTTCCAATTTCTTTTCTTTGATTATTCAAAAGAACATGAATAAATAAGTAATAAAATATATAAATGTTATTTAATAATATACATAAGTAGAAAAGTAAAGTAAAATAAAAAAAAAATAAGACTGTATTTAAAAAAAAAAGTTTTAAAATTAAATTAATCAAATTAATCAATTAATTTAATTATTTTCATATTATGAGTAAGTAGTTATACTGATTTTTAGTTTTCCATTTAAAACGATGATTACTATAATGGTGATTATGATGATGACTGTTTCTTATTAAAGATAATTTCCATTTTTATCTTTATAGTTAGTTGAATGAAAACAAAATCTTTTTTACTTATTGCAACTATTAATAAATTTTTATTTTATGATTTTATGAAACAAAATCAAATGGAAATAACATCAAAATAAACATAACATTTTAAATAATATCGACAATTTACTTCGTGGACTTCTCTATGGTAATAACCTATAAATTAAAGGAGTTTGATGGAATCCTTAACTATAGTTACAATTAATATCTTGATTAGCAGTTTTGATTTTATATAAGTTGTTTATACAACTTTTATAATGTTACTTACGTGGCTGCCAAAGCATATAATTGATTTATTGTTCTATTTATTTATTAGCGCTAGAATTAAACACCATACTTAACTATAAGACTAATATTTTACTTCGGATGGCAATTATTCAATCTAATCTTTGCAGAATATTTTATCACTCCTATTTTAAATAATCTGTTGTTTTAATTATCTATATATAAATCCACTATCTGTGACAGCAAGAAACCGATCATATAGCTTTGTTGCCATCACGCATGTTCATACGGGTAAAAGAGTCGTTAAAATCTACCAAAACTTTCGGGTGATTTCGGTAAAGGGCGAATTTAAAATTTCTGGTAGATTTTTAACGTTTGAATATTTTTTCTGGGAATACAAATGTCAGTGTCCAAAATTTTTTATTATTTTTCAAAATGTGAATGAAAGTTGTTGTTGACAACGTAATTTTTGAATCGAACATTAATAAAATAAAAAAGATATAACAAATAATACAAATAATATTGTTGGATTGACATTAGAACAATAAAAAATCATTTCATTGCCAATAATTTATTTTTCAACCATTTTGACATTTCAATAATGTGACAGCAATAATGATGAACGAAAATGAAGATAGATTTCTGCCTCATAAACATGGGCATCAATTATTATTATTTTTCTATTTTGACAACCAATTGACAATATGGCGTAAAATGTTTTTGGAAATTTCATAGCTATGAAACAAACTCTGTAATTTTAAAAATATATATTTATGTTTAAGAAAACTTTATGTAACTATATACGTTATTATTAATAGCGTTATAATATATATATATATATAAACGTTATTATTGTTATTGACGACATGTACTTAAAACAAAAATTTAAACAAGATAAACGTTATCTGCATCTCATAACTATATGATCAATTTAGGTAAACATGTATTCAATCCCTATAACTATGTTGGTTTTATTGGAAACATTTTGTTGTTGGTTTTTAAATAAAAATGTGTCACAGACGTATAAAGAAGTGTTCTCAACAAAACACAGCTGATATAATAATACATTTAATTTTATCATGATCTAATTGTTGTCACATACCCTCCTTTTGGTAATGCTAAATCGACGATCAATCAATTACCTTTTTATTCAACCAATCAACTGTCAAATAGACATATGCATACTTTTCTGACATCGTGTCTTCGATATAACCGAATATATGTTGAATATAATACCACTATTGAAATCCTAAAGCTAATTTTATATTTAGTATGGCAATTTTATTTAAAAAATAGAACGTTTATTTTGAAATTATCTAAATGGCAGAAGGTCAAAGGGTTATGTCTTAACCCTTTCAGACCCAAGACAAAAAATTACAAAAGTTATGGATCGATTATTTTAAGTTTCAATTCGATATATCAATTATTATGCAGTATAGAAGTATTTAATTTCCGCACACCTCACAAACGCTTAAGATGGGATTTAAAGGAAGGGATAAGTAAAAGAAAATGTAAATTTATTTCCAACAAAAGTGTTTTTTCAGATTTGAAAATAAAAATATTCATATCCGACTAGTAACTACTAAGTACACAAATATAAAACTCTTGATTGATATAATATCAGCTTTTATGTTTAACTGCTACAAAATCTAGTTGACGGTGATGCAGTTGTGATGATTACGAACATTAGCCCATGCTTTTCAATTTTATTTTTTAATTTTAAATTATTTTCGGTTGGCTGGCTTTCCTGTTTAATAAATAAAGCTTCCTTAGGTCTATTTTAATTCATGTATTCTTATCGACTGTTCGTATTAATGTTAATGCATATATATTTATAAATGTACTTAAATACTAACTTATACTTATATTACATACTAATATACATTTATATTGTTGTTATTTCATTGATGGTCCTTCTTACTTTTTTTGAGGTACTGTTAGTTCATACTGGTCCTGTTAGACCGATAAGTGTCTATACCGTTAGTTAGACCGATGCTAGACTTTTATTGAAGGTGGCCTTTACCAGAACAATTTGTTGATAGGAATATGAATATGAAAGTGAAGTCGAATATGAATCGAGACACCACAATTTCAGTACCTACACCTACATAAATAAATAAATTTTCATTGCACAAAAATTGGGTTATTACTTTTGAGCAATTTATTAACCCTTTCACCGAATTATGATCCAACGAAGAAATATATTTCTGTATTATTTTATTTCCATACCTGTTTAACATGAATTAAATAAAATACCGTACAAAAAAAATATTTGCAGGCCATAATAAAAAAAAAACAATATGACTGAGCATATTTATGAACATTTTTTTTTTGTCAAAAACATAGTTACATACAGGAATATATATATGATTATATAACAAATTAATATACAGGTATAATGATTTTTTTTAAACAAATTCTATCATGTGAAAATCCAGTGATAATTATTTCTGAAAATTTTATGATAGTTGGATTAAAATCGATAACAAATAATGTCAAAATCTTCCAATTCAAAATTTATTCTCTTACCGAAGGTAATGAAAGATTTTAACTTTTCAGTTATCTAGCTTTTAAGCAACTACTGGACGACAACTCTTTTGTTTTTTTTTTTATTTTCATTTTTATTTTCACTTTAACTTAGAACTTATTCAATTAACTACATTAGGATTTCATGTTATAAGTCTATACAGTCTGTCAATAATACCATTACCATATATACATTTAAGCATTTGTGTACATTGCACACATAACATAGTAAATGTAATATTCATCATTATTAGTCCCCCCTCATAAACTTGAATATTACCAAAACAAAATGAAAAAAAAAAAAAAATTATTTTATGATTATTCGTTCAGTTATGGTACATAT
The DNA here is from genome assembly GCA_963942445.1 of Argyra leucocephala. Taxonomy (NCBI): domain Eukaryota; kingdom Metazoa; phylum Arthropoda; class Insecta; order Diptera; family Dolichopodidae; genus Argyra; species Argyra leucocephala. Next base: position 31,144,756 of record OZ012677.1, read on the forward strand.
ATGTTAACTCATTACTCAGCATAAGTATCTTTGAAGATATCCATTAAAAGATAGATATTTCCATTTTTATGCTGTGTTTATAGATTTTTTTTTCCTGCCCATTTTCTTTTCTTTTCATTCTCACTCAATACAAATCTTTGTATACAAAAAAAAAAAATAACAACGACATTTTTTTCAATACGCAGTAAAGAAGGAATCCAAATTTGTATGTTATTTTATAAGATAGAGAAAAATAAAACAAGACAAAACAAATAAAATGCCGAGATAAATAAAAGATATTAAATGTAGTCATCTATACATTATGATTCAGATCCGATTTAATATTAAATACTGATATTAACTTATTTATTTTCAATTATCAACAAATAATCATTTATTGAAAAAATTTAATATTTTTATTTTGATGTTCTCTTCAGTATTGTTTGAAGAGTGTCAACATTATATTTTGACAAGTCTTCTCTCCTTCCTAGTTATTTGAAAGCGATCTACGATTTACAATCGAATCGAATAATACAATGCTGACATTGAATAAGAGAATTTGGTCCTTATTAGATACAATTCAATCAAAAATGACGGGGTACCAGTGCTTTGCAATACAGCTTCGAAAATGTAAAAAAATCATGTCAGATTTCGATCTATCAGTTTACGAAGATATTATATATGCCCGTAATATTAACTAACTATATGCATAAATAATCTAAAATTGAAATATCGTTGTATGTACACTAAAACAGTCAACAAATTTGTATATATATCAGAGGTTTGACATAAGTGAAGAATGATCCCCACATGGTCAGTGGTGGAGTAGATTCGAAATAATTCTTTCTTTTCAAATTGTCACTGCTGTCCTTAACCTTTTGCGCGTCGAATTTATAATTGAATTTTTAAAAAGTAGGCGGCAGATGTACGAATTTACTGTAAGATGTGACTGCGTTTACCCCTCAACGATCATTAGATTAGTACAGTGTGCCTTTCCAAGTGGTTTGGTTGATTTTGATAAGATTAAAGCAGAGTCTCTCAATTGACCCATAAGCTTAGACATAATTTAAAAGTATTTAAAGTACTTAATTGATAAATTGTTTCTTTAATCCATATATAATAATCAAATCATGCCTCAAAATAAATGACGATGGTAAATACCAAATTAAATCAAACTAGTTAGAAGCACTTATTGAACGCCAAAATATTCTGATGGTTTGATTAAATTGAAAAGGAAATGTGGTGAGGACGAACTGTGTGAACGAGTAAATATAAAACTGTCAGAGAATGAACTGTCAAAGTAAATACAAAACTGTCAGATAATAAACTCTCAGAGTAAATATAGAAAAGTAAGTGAAAGTCAGACCAAGAACCGCTAAGTGGTGCAAAAGGTAGAACACCTGGCTTTCAACCAAAATGTCCCAGTTTCAATTCCCGGCGAAGGCGAAAAAAATGCTTTATGGGTTTTCGACTTGGTGCAGTACCCTTTGCTTTGTGATAAAATGAATAATAAAAAATAGTTAAGATTTTTGGTTGTCACTAAAAATAAAATCGAATTATGCTATTACTAAGACGAAGTTGCTCTGCAATAGATTTAGTTTTCCCCATGTAAAGTAGTATAATAGGTATATCATAACCATGTACTAAATAAGTATTATTGTAATTGTGTATGCAAAAACTCTGTGTAAAAGCTGTTTCAGAGTGCTCATCCCATAAAATATTACATTCGATTTTTCAATATTAGTAAGACAAAAGATCAAATCGGGTCAAAATTGAAAAAAATTATTACAAAAATGTTACTAACGTTGTCCAGATTATTTTTTATCAAATAATATTTGAATGTGTGGAATCTGTTGAAAATAAATCTGTACTTTAATATTGATTTATTTTAATTATCTTGCAGATAAAAACCGATTATTATTCTCATATTAATTATTTTTGTAAACGGGATTATATTATAGTACAGTTATTACGCATATTTACGTACTAAACAATACGTAATTAATAATTGCGTATATACAATCATACAATCCAAATTGCATTAGATGAAAGATAAAAATCAAAAGAAAGCAAAGAAAAATTTATTTATCATATTATGACGTCATTATTTTTTCGAATGACTAAGTAAAGTAGAAAGAGTAATGTAAAATGTAATGTTTTAATATAATAATAAACAAAAAAAAAAAAAAAAAAATCTGATAAAATTTGTTTACGCAAAAAAAAAAAATATATCAAATTTTATATAAATTTTTTGCTCTCGATTTACTAACAATGATTTCGGTTCCCTAAAATTATTTTTTAAAATACTAAAATAAGTAAATTTGAATTTTTAATGGAAAATCAAAATACCAAAAAAAAAAAAAATTTGTTTTTCTTTTTTTTTCGGCTATACTTTTTAGTACTTTACCGTATGGTGCGGTGCGTGAGAACACAGTGTTTTCTTTTATTTTAATTCAATTTTAAAGTGTACTTTAAATATGTATGATGGTGGTTGAGTACAACATTGTTTAATGTAAGCAAACAAGTTTCTTTTATTTTGTATTTTTTTTTTTTAATTTTTTTTTTCAATTGAACTCCAACATTACAGGTAAATTTTACCAAGAAGTAATTCAATCTATAGAAAAGAAAAAAAAAAACTACATAAGTAATCAAATTGAAAGCGATGAGAATAAAAAAGAAAAACAAAAAAACAAATATGTAATGTTATTTATTCCTACTGTTCAATTTTAATCGAATCGATAGAAATTGTATTGGAGTTTGGTTGTTTGGTAATCTTTAGAAGATCGATGAACGTAAAAAAAAAAAAATTAAATAGAAAAATATAAGAAGAGAGACTTTCATCTGAGTTAAATGCATAGAAGGCGTTTAAAAAGCAAATACTACTGTTACCATATATACAATCTACTTAGTTTTGTATTTCTTAAAATCTTTATATGGATGGCCTAGAATAAATCAAGTTGAAATTGAATTATTTTCAAATTGTTTTTATTTGTTTTTATTTTTTTCTTAAATACTTTACTTACTTACTTTTCTATAGAAAAACCTGAAATATGTATTTATACGTTCGATGAATTTTTGTAGATGTAATTGTGTAAGGAATGACAGCAAAAGAAAAAAAAATGTTTATTGGTTAAATGTATTGTTAAAATGTTTACAGATCTTCTCTCTAAGTATTAAATTTCTGAAATTATTAATTACAAATTTTATTTATTTATTTTTTTTTTTTTTTTGTTTCCTTACTGTGTTGAGGACAGGTTTTCTCACTCTTGAGTAGGAAAAGAATAAAAATAAAAAAAAAACAATCTTATAAAAATATGGCAGCTAAAATGTAAAGTTTCGTTTACACATTATATAAGTAAGTATAGATTATTGTGAAACAATTTTTGTTTATTATTTTATTACTGTTGTTATACATACACTTTTAGCTGTCAATGTCTTCCCATATGTCACAAAAAAATTTCGCCATATTGAATTCTTTTTTTTTTTATAAATAAATATTTTTGTGGCAAATTATTTAATGTGGACTCTAACTAAATATATATTATGTAGTTAGTTATAGAAATAGATTAAAGAATTTTGAAAATTACGTGATTGTTTGTTTTTGATATACCTATAAGTTATTTTATAAAATGCACGATAAAGTTAAGAGGTATAAATATTGTTAAAATTTTTTATAATTAAAAATAAGAGAACGAGAAATATAAAATAACAAAAATTAAATACGTCTGCATAATATCCCAAGAATGGTCGACTTTTTTGCTTGTCTGCTAATTCGAAAACGTGATTTTTACTGAAATACGAAGTATGTTGCGTAATTTATCAAACATAAAAACTCTATTCACCGCAAGAGAGATGATAACTTGATTGGTTTGACGGGAAGTCCTGAACTCGTTTCCCTAATAAACGTATTCTGAATTTTTTTATTTTTTGCGTTCGTTTCTCGAATTGAAAAAAATTGGTGTTCGTTTCTAAAAAATTCTGCATTCAAACTGTGCATTTCGTGACTTTAAATTTTCGACAGTTCTGCATTTTTGACCTGTACAATCAGACAACATAATAAAAAAAATAAAAAAATAAAACAAAGGAAATGTCAATCTTAACGTACCTCGACAAGTGACAAGTAAAACCTAAATAAAATTGTAAATGTATTCAGTAATAACTTCTAGAATAAATTTCATTGAATCGCAGCTTTTTGGATACTTCGGATGTGATAAAGAGATTTTTATTAATAAAAAAAAAAATATTAAAGCAGTGTAGGAAACATAAAAAAAATTTAGAATTTTTTTTTGTTCGTATGTGAAATTAAAAGAGTGTAGAATTTTGTGTTTTGAAGGTAGAACTGTAAAAATGTTGCATTTAAATATGCAGAATTTATATTCGAGAAACGAATTTATCATTAGTTTTCCTCTTTGCACACTGTCAAACATGTGATTTTAGCAGCTATAATATACAAAATTGAAAAATATGTATTTTAATTTGATAGCTATGTCTTGTAGCTGTATCTGAATTGTGTTCGCTCCTAAATTTAAATATACGGGAAAATGTATTTTTTTATCAGCTGTCAAAATTTGTATCTGTACCTTGTAGCGCTATTGTGCTTAATAATTAAATTATCATTTTAAGTTGCTAGAGATTAAAGCGAGCAAAAGATTAATTAATTGAATTATTGAATATTCATTAATTAATTTAAATTTTCAATGATTTTAAACTAATTATAAATACGTAGCAATACAATTATATAAAAAATCCAAACTTTATATGTATATATATACCTCTTAATGCAAAACATAAAAAAAAATTTTTTAATAACACGTTGGTTTGTTGTTTATACCCATACACGTACAAAATATTGATATTTCTTTATCACACCAAACACTAAACCCAACTATATGTTATTCAATTCAGAATATAAACCATCATAGGTAAATTCAGAAATGCAATTGATAATTATGCTTTGTATTTTTGTGCTACATGCTCCACAAAATGAGCTGGTTTTTTAATAGAAAGTCTAAAAATTATTAAATTAATAAAATATTATTTAATATCGCTTTGAACGTATTTTTGGAAAATTGTGAACCATCAGAATATGTTGATGTACTATACTAGAATATAAAAATGGGTTAAGGAAAAAAAAATCGTACTTTTGTTATAAAATTAATAGAAAAAAAATAAGCAGTATACCTAAAACAAAAAATTATTTTAAAATAATTAGCATTTTCACAGAAAATGTATTTGCAATCAAGTGAAACAATTGAACGAATAAATAAAACTTTAAATGTCAAACAGCTGTTTATTACTACAATAGCCAAACAGAGTATAAAAAAATTCTATGATGCGAAATTTGCTCAAGTTTGCTCAGCACAAACAGTAATGATGTAAAAAAGAAGTTGATTCTTTCAGCAACATTTTGATGTTGCATTTTAGAATAAATATTAAAAAATATCTTTTACGATGCGTGATGTTGATGCATTTCCGAATTTACTAATATTTATTTTATTTTGCAAAATAAATTCGAAATTAATTAATAATTATCGATTTTTGCTCCCACAAGGAGCATCAATTCACCTGTATGATGCATCTGATGCAATCAAATTCATTGTCAAAGCCGTATCTGTGTACATTAATAATAGCTTTTGCTTATATTGATTTCCCATTTCTTTTCAATTTCACCTTTAATAAATTAAAAGTTAATGGTGTATGACAAATTACATACATACACAGTTTTACGTTTTTAACAATAATTATCAAAAATTAAAGCTGTCTTTTTATTTTTATTCTCTTCAGCAGGTGCGAATTTTAATCTTAAAACAAAAAAAAATAAAAAGCTGGCTTTAGATTCTTATATGTTTTAAAAATATCGACATATAGTTAAGTAAGTAGTTAACTCTTGTTAGTTATGTATTATATAAATAAAATATTTTAACAGTTCAATTTAAAACAAAATTCCAGTTGAGAAATTGAAGAAATTAATATCGTATGGGATAGTTTCAAGGACTATCTATTGTAGTCTAAAGCCTTTTTCAAATTTAATATTAGTCGATTATATCGGATAGTTAGGAAGAGTGGATCCTATTTTGGAATATGGTTTATCAAAGTTCATTCAACAAAAACTTGTTCAAGATTGGTAAATCCAGCAGATTCGGTTTACAAGAAAAGGAAGCCTCATTTCACTATCTATTTGAATGCGTTGACATATTTCACAAAAAAATATAACTCCTTATAATAATGAAAATTATATTAACAATAATAACAATATCAACAACCATAGCAGTAAGAACAATAATGATAACGATAACCATAGTAATAAAACTTCATTAACTATTATATCAAATTCCTCTAATGAGTCAGTCCAAACTGTAGTGTTGAATTATCTTCTAATTTTGTTAATCCTATTCTCTCACCAAAAATTCGTCTTACGCAAAACCAAATTTAATTTAAAACCAAATCTAATTAAACTTTTGATATATAACCTACAAAATATCGTTAATTCTATTTTAAACAATTCCAGGAAGCTTTTTAATTTTGTTAACATTAAGCGCAAATAATCTGGTTATCCCAATTTCATCGTGTTCATATTCAGGTAATTACATACTACCTGATTCAGAAATAAATATATGACCAAGGACATCTTTAAACAATCAAATAAGGAAGTACAATAGATTTGAAAAGGTCGTGCACAACACACCAACCACCCCACCCACTTTTCACAAACAAAACTACTTAATTATTTATTTTACCATTTAATTACTTTATAATGTACTTCAACTTAAACTTTCACGGGGTGGCACATTTACTAAAAAAAACACCATTAAGGTAATCTTTTTTTTATAAAAAGGAAACATTAGAGAAAGAAAACAAAAAACTATACTCACAAAAATTTCTATTAATAATAACTTTATTATATTGATAAATTATAAAGATAAAATTTGTATTATATACAAATATGTAATTCAATTAAAGTATTTTATTTCAACTACGTAAAACTATAAAAAAAATATCATAATTATTAATAAACCATCCATGTAATTTTGTTTTTCTTTTTTTTATTTCTTTTTTTTGGCATAATTATTTATTTACCAAATTATAATTTCACTTTCAATTTAAATGACATTTCTAAATATATACTGTATATATATTGTATATGTTTTGTGAAATTATATATATACTTTTTAATTTTGTATTTCAATTATAAAAAATAAATAAATAAAAAAACAAAAAAAATTTTAATTTATTTCCGGAACTCGTCGTTCTTATATTATTGTTATTAATGTAAATAAAATGTTTGTCCAAATAATCATTTAAAATCAAATAATACTTAACATGAAAGCTATACTATTAAGTATATATATTTAGTGTATTTTATTACATGTATGTACGTATTTAATAGTCGAAAACAATTTTTTTTCCTTTCAATAATATTTTTTAATTTTAAATTAAATTTTTTTTTAAAATAAAAATTACTTTATTTGTAATTATTCGCAATGTTAATAAAGATTAATTCTTAATGTGAGTAGGAAACTATAGTATATTATTAACTATACTTAAGTTAAGTTTAAGATTTCTGTTTTTGTTTTGGCATTCCAATTGATTTTATCACAAAAATTAAACTACATTAGCACGCGACAAATAATTAATTAATATTGGTGAATTCAATACCGAGCAACTTTAAAAAAAAATTTTAATTAGTAGTGAACGAAAATGTGAACGATTGAATGGAGTAATTAGAGAGATAAAAAAAAGTAATGCTGATGGTCTCTTCAGGGTGGGTGGTATTATTTTTACAGGTGGGTGGGTAGGTACGGTCACATTCAGTAAAATTCAATAGTATTAATAGGTGAATCTAGTTCTTTTCAAATTTATATTGCTGTGAGCATGTTTTACTTAAATTAGAAAACATGTTGAATAAGGTATGAAAGTATCAAAGACCATTTTAGAGATGATAATAAACATTTGCAAATAATTCCCCACACAACTGAAATTGCTGTATCTGGGACTCTAAACACATCCATATTTTCTTAGAGTCATCCGCTAGTCATGTAATTTATTCATGTAAATTAATTATGATATTTGCTGTTACTCTCCCGGACTATTATTGATAGTCCGTTAGTTTTTAAGATAATTTAATTGATATTAGTGTAATATAATTGTATTAGTTATATTTAATTAAATATATTTAACACCATTTGTAATAATAAGATTAAGTCTTAAGATTCCAAAATTTTAAGTTTCTGGTAGATTTTTGACGTTTGAATTTTTTTTTCTGGGAATATAATGTCAGTGTCAAAATATTTTTAATTTTTTTTACACAAATTGCAAGGAAATTGTTGTTGACAGCGTAATTTTCAGATCAAATATAAAAATCTATAATTATAATTGACAAGCATTTAGGGACCTGCGCAGTAGACACCTTTTCATTTTATTTCGATTCTCCTAAGGAGTAGGAACTTCTAATATAATAAATAAGTTGTATATAAAACAATAATGCGCACACAGTTGAAATTTTTTTACTCATATGATTTAATTATTCAGCAAATACATTATACATATGTGGGATCTTATTAAAATAATAAACAAAAGCAAACAAATCAGTTATAATAATTTACATATGACTTGCAAATGAACCTATGTACATATGCCAAAAAAAAAAAAAAACAAATTTATCTCAAATAAAAAATATAAAAACAACAAAAACAGAAAAAATCACTTGAATTCTTCATTTTTATCTTTTTAAGTAACTGTTTCTAAATTTTGGTTATTTGTAGTAATTATATAGTTTTTATTAAAATTATGTATTATGTAGGTATATATACTTACATACCTCTTTAATGACAAAATTTTTTATTTTTAGTAGTTTTATCCACTAAATGCCACTTACTATAGGGAATATATCGGAAACAACAGTATATGAGGGACGTGTATTTATAAATAAAACTTAATTACTACAAAACTTTTTATTAAACACGAGTGGTTTCTACTATATCGTGCGAAGTTTATGTCAGTACGTAAATTATTGTTTTTTTAAAAACTTTAAATTTGACTTCAACTTGAAATATAATTTAACAGGGGTCCCTAGTATATATAAATTATTCAAATAATATTGTTGGATTAACATTAAAATAATATATACTAAATCAAAATTTATTTATTTTTTTTTTTGTCAATAATTTCATTTTCGGTCATCTTGATATTTCAATTACGTGACAATGACGGAAATGTACCAGTTCTTTGTTACATAATATGAACATTTCGGCGTCAGATCTGCGGTAGATTTCTGCCTTGTATAAACATGAACAAAAAAAATCAAAAAAATGGTTCAGTAAATTTTTCTGTTCTAAGTGGCTCTAAAATGTTTGACAGTTAATTGTCATTGTCCAAAACAGTTCTGCCCCGGTCTGTTCTAGGTCTACTGAACAAACTTCATGAGTAAATTGTTTTATAAAATTTTGTAAAAAGAAACTGTAATAGGGTTATGAAAAAAAAAAATAGAACTAACTAAATAACTATAGAGTTCCAAGAAATTTCATTTTGATAAATTCGATAATTTTAATGAACACAAAATAATAGATAAGAAGATATTAGATAATAGATACATTCTAAAGTAGTTTTAAGAGGTTTTAATATACCGAAAAATTATCAAGAAATAATTATCAGTGAATTGAAAAACAAAAAATCAAAAATTTAAAAATCTCAAGACGTCCCCTTTAAAACATTTTTCAATTAAATTAATAAATCCATTTAAGGATAGATTTCAATCATTTTGTTTTCAAATTTAACAGTTTTAAACCTAAAAAAATGTTTTTCATATGCCCTTTAGTACATTTTATTCTTTTTCTTATTTTTTGTTTTTTGAATTTTTTATCTATTATTTGAAAATTTAGAAAAACCTTTTTTTTTATGTTAGTATCAAATATAATTTGACAAACATAATCAACTCATTTCATCTTTTACCGTTATACATTTGAATCATTGACAAATTATTGATTGTATTATTATTTAAATAATTTAGTAATTTGAATAATTATTTGTACGTTTTATAAGACCCACGCCAATTCGGAATAAATAATAGATAAATAAATAAATTGTTTTTATTCATAAGTTTGAATATATGTTAATTTTTATTAGTTTGTAGTTATATCGCGTTAAATTCAAGTTCGAGTTCAAGTCGACAAGACGAACCTGCATTTTTAGATTATTATCAATATAATCGCTCAGTTGAGATAATTTACTACTTTATTGAAATTTATATATTATTTTCAAAGAAATATTAATAACTGTATAGTTATATATCTATATTTTAACCGTCAATTTTTTCCTTTCAATCATCAAGTGTAGTATAAGTTGCTCTTAAGAATATCCAATTTCCAATAAACATCCTTTAAAAAAATTAATTTAAATAGTTTTGATTATTTTATCTCCGTATATTTTATGTCCATAATTTTATATATAATTAATGTACTTTATCTTATCACAACATTCTTCACTAAAATATTTTAATATTTATATTGAAGCTTAGGTTATTTTAAAGAATTATGTACTTAAAATCTTAAATAATTAAGACACTATCTTTTATGTACAATGAATAAAATTAAGAGTTTTCGTTAGAACAAAATACTTAAATTTGCACTTAATCTCTTTATGATTCTAAAATGATTATTTTTATTAGTATGAAAAGATTTTATTTTAAAAATAAAATAAAAAATTGATGAATTGGATTTATTTTAATGCTTATAATGTACTTAAAAACAGTTTTTTGTGTCTTTGCTCTTATCTGGTTATAAAAAAAATCATCTAGAATTTGATGAAACAATCATTTTTCAATGTAGGTGTAGGTGGTAATTTTTTTTTTTACTAAACTCAATTAGGTATATATGTTATGTGTATGTAGGTGGGGGTGTTTTGAGACAATTCTTAAGTATATATATATATATATATATATATACAATTGCTAAATTTTAAAAATGTGATAACAATAACAAAAATCGTTTTAGTTTTAGGTCAACTTTTTTAGTTGAAATTTTTTTTTTATACAAGAACTACAACTACATATATAATATTACATACCCTATAAATATAACTGCATAACTATAGTTAAGTTACACATAAGCATTGGTACGATCCACGGTTTCAAAAAAAAAATTATTAACTGAAAACTATTTAGTTTAATTTAAAGTAGAATTTTCAGAATATCCAAGGGTTCTTATATTTTTACTTAAATTTTTTACGTTAATTGTGAATATTTTTCACAACTGTTTTGTAATAATTTAGCTTTAAATAGCTACATCTAACAAGATATCGTTTGATTAATCAAAATAGTACAAAAACAATATGAAAAAATAATGGACCTAGACCTTGTAAAAAAATTTTCTTTTTGAAAATTCTTTAATTATTAATTATGGAAGTATGTACTTACGTACATATTTCTGAGCACAATATTTAAAACAAAAAACGTAAACTTTTACAATGTTTTCCACCCGCCAAATATTGTTTGTCAAAAATATTTTACACACACGTTCTGAATTATATAAAATCAGTTTTTGCGTTAAAAAACGTAAACTTTTACAATAATTTTCTCCTCATCCCATATTGTTTGTCAAAAATATTTTACAATGTCACACGTTCTGAATTGTATAAAATGAGTTTTTGAAACGCAGGAAAAAGTAAACCGTGCATTTAAAAAATGTTGCATTCTATTCGTAAATTTTTAGATTTGATTTTTTTTTAATTCTATTTTTAGTTAACTATTTAAAGTTTAATATATCGTCCAGATATATTTAGTAGTTCAGCATTACTTTATTTATTTTTTTATAGAAATAATTTACAAAAAATTTTCATTAAATTGGATTTACTACATACTAATTTAATGCTTACTAATTCAATTGCACAAAAACTAGAGGTTCAACTATAGATCTATGTTGAGCTTTCAGCCAAATTATTAGTACAATTAGTTAGTATAGATTTAAAAAATAATCATTTCAATAATACTTATTCAAATTAACTTTCAAAAGTGTAATTTACTTCCTAAAGCCAATATTCAAAAAAACAAAAACATTCTGTACAATAAACAAATCTAATTTTTACATGGATTCCCTTATAATTCCTAAATTAACGAATAGCATATATAAACATTTTAAATAATATTAACTACATATTTATTTACTATAATGTCTCTTATCAGAAATTAAAGACGAACCTTTTTAAATTTTTCTTAACAAAAAAAAAATATTAAAATCAAATTGCATCGAAACAATACATACTTTTAAGAATAGCCGACATTTAAAGAGCTGAAATTAAATGTTTATATATTTTTTATTTTTTTTTATTTTTGTACTTAAATGATTGATTAAGGAGTGGTTCTTTATTTGTAGATTACAAGTACAAAATAAAAATTGTTTATAATCTATTTACACGATTTTCTTGTAATAACTACAGATAAAACATAAAAAACAAAAATTTGAATTATAGACAAACCTAGATAGAGAATTTCTGCAACGTGACTGAAGATGTTGTTGTTGTTGCATTAATCTTAGTAGAATTAAAAATATTTTTTTATATTATGAAGTACTAAGCATCGTATATATATATATAAATATTAGTAGTATTAACAGATTAATTAATTTTTTAACAACGTAACTATGTTGCGATATTTGAAAAGTTGAAATTAAAAACTTGATTTTGTAAATAAAATTATTTGTTTATTGGAGACACTTGTCATTCATAAAAAAAAAACACTAAAATTTGATATAACATCATATTGGTAATTTTGTTCGATACACTGTAACGAATGAAAGCAAAAAAAATTGTTTTATAGAATTAAGTAAGTAATAGTACTTAAGTAGCATTATAATATAAACTATAATGATGTCTATATATACGGATCGGTTTAGATTGCAATTTAATCGTAAGTATGCTGGACCAAAATTTTTTAAAATCAAATTGTTTTTGAAATTAAGAAATTTACTAATTTTGATATTGACATTATTTTGTACGGTTTCTTGATATGGAACTAGCAGCTGCTTTTATTCAAACTTGAGTCCTCTACAAAGAAAATAAAACTCAATTTTAAAATTAATCTTGGCTAAACCCTTTTATTTTTCTACCAACATATTGCATAACCTATATACCACATGCTAACACTGTTTTGGAACAAATAGAAAACATATCACGTGTTTCTATAGGAAGCTATATTTCAATTTGGAAATCTGCTAATTGTGGATTTTGCTTTTTAAGTGTAAGATTACAAGGTTTTAAGATAAGAATAAATTAGTTAAAAATGTATTGCTTTAATTTTAGGGATAACTGATTTTAATGTATGGAAATTTAATATCATAAATCAATTTTTTGTCACCTCCTTGTACTTTAATCTTTCCAACGGCAGCATATTTATTTAATCGTTTGACAAACCAAGCTTAAACCTTAAATAGAAAAATATAAAATAGAAGACAACGAAAATGTTACATTAGTTACAAAATTATACCACATTCTTAACTCCAATAGTTTTTTTAGATTATGTTTATGTATCTAAGTTTGTTGTTTAGTAAAAAAAAAAAAACTCTGGAAAAGGTGTTAATTTTCGAAACAATTCTATTCTAGTGATAATTCACTACAAACATGTACATCATAACTGAACTGAACTAATGATTTTCAATTGAACAATTTTACTAAATTTAAGTAGATGTGGCATTTTAGCAAGAAATGAATCTACCTATATAACCGCTATAACTATGTAGATTTAAATATAAACAAAACAAAAATTGCTTTAAGATATTTCAAATATTTAAAAATATCTGACAACTAAAATACAAAAAGAATCTTTTAATCTCCATTTTAAACTAAAAATAAGATTTTTTTTTTCTTAAAATTTTCAAAATTACTTCAAGACAAATGATTAAGAAAACCTGTGTTTATATTTTAATCCCTTAGTACACAAAAAAAAACATAAAATTAATTAAAATGCATGCTGTTCAATTCGTTTTTAAAAATTATGTACTAAAAAATAATACATGTATAACATAAGTAAATAAAAAATTATAATTTAAAATGCATTTCAAATGTCATTTTCGTTAATTTTAACATAACATCGCCGCTAAAAAGAAAATTCTGTTTTTGAATAACTTAAGTAAACTTAGTCGATATATATACGTTTTAGAGTTGCCGACTATTAAATAGTTTTCGTATATAGATACAAAAAATTATTAAAGCTTATATGTACCGAGTTGTCCAGAGCATGAGTATCAGGTTTTTAGAAGTAGAATAAGCCGTTATTTTAAAATTTAAAAAAAAAATATTAACTTATCAATTATGGCTAAGGTTGGTAATCATTCAATAAAGAGCATGCGTAGAGTATCAGCTTTTTAAAAGTAAAAGCAGCCGTTATTTTCAAATTTAAAAAAAAAAAATATTAACTTATTCAATATAAAATAAAATATAAAATAAATTTATATAATGATACATTTAATTGAAATTATTAAAATTTCCATAATATTTTACTTTAAATAAAAAGAACAAGTTCGATTTATTAATATTCAATATTTGAACATTGATACATAGATATAAATTTATACCACCATTGTATCTATAAAAATTACTTATTTATAGTAAGAGTTTATAATAAACAAAGTATTTCTAGGAATTGTTTCGTTCATCATAACACTACTAGAACTCATCAGAAGGTATTTATTGTGTTAGACTACCTATACAACTTCTGATTTTTATTTTTATTGATTTTATAACTTATTATAAGATTAGTACATCTGTGAGTTATGAAACTATCTTATCAATTATGGCTTAGGTCTGTAATCATTCGATTTCGCAATCTATATAGATTTTATTGTTTTTCCATCGCTCAATTCAATCTTGAAGTGAAAATGATCAATTTAAATTATTCAATCTTAGACCAAAGCTTTTAATTATACAGTATATTTTGACATTAGTTTTGACATAGTTTGATAGTTGTTATATCTATTTACTTTGTGGAAAAGCTGTGCTCAAATTAAATATAATTTGATGTTAATATTTGACGTATACATAAATTGATAAAAATGTAATAATTTAAATGAAACAAGTCCAAAACGATGAAAATTTGAAAAAAAAAAATCAATTTTACTATCGAAAACACAGAGTTTAGATGCTAATTTGTTAAAATATTTGCTGTTAAATTCAAAGTCACTAACTTACCGCGATGTGGAAAATTATATTATTTGAACAACCAAAAATTAAAAAGCCGAAAGTCTCTGATGCTAATATGTTAGTACTTTTAATTTGCCAATAATTTCAATTGTGACCAATTAATTATAATAAATAAAAGATTTTATTTTTTTTTCCGTTCTTTTGATTTTCATCTTTTTTTTTTTATTTTTAGAAAAATTTTAACTGAATTGTAAGAGGAAACAATTAAACTTATTTTGCACAATTATCCTCCTCCATTATATTTCAGACTAATTTTGAACAATCTAAAAAAAAAAAAAGTCAAAATAAGTAAACTGAATGGCTCTCTTTCCACGAGTATTGTTCACATCAACTTTATCATATATTTCCTACCCTCATACCAACGAACAAATTTTGTAAATGACTTAGGTATCAGATTGGACTTGTTTTCACGAGTATTCTTGTTACAACTTCATCCCAAGTTTCATACCCTCTTCCAACAAACACATTTTTTAATTGTAGGTATAAGAGGGTAGAAAACGTGTGCTAAAGTTGTAGTGAAGAATATTTGTGGAAACAAGCCCAATTGAAAATTTTAGCTCTTCAGGTCTTGTGAACAATTTAATACGATACGAATTTGAAAATGAAACTTAAATGATTAATCATCATCATAAACATCAGTTAGGAAATGGTTCCTATATTGCTTCTCTCCTTTATTATTATAAGAAAAAAAAAATTAACTTTAAAACAGTTGCTAAAATATTAATAAAAAATTGATTGTCATTATCAAAATAGTTAATTTGTGTGAAAAGTCATTAAATTGGCAACACTGTTTTAATTTCGGAGAAAATAAAAAAAATAAACAATAACAAAACGATATTCTTATAATAACGAATATTTAATAGTTACATGTTAGTTACTTTTTAATATATATGTGTATGTTTAATGTACCTATATTTATATTCTTATTTATATATATATATATATATATATATATATATATATATATTTCTCTACCTGTGTTACCTGAATTTAGTTTTTTTTTTTTTTTATGTTTATGTTAAAAAATAAAACTCAAACCTCTTATTATCCGTAAATGAACACATCAAACGAGTTTCCTGTCTGATTAGAATGCGTTAGTAAAACCATACCTGGATGAATGTTACAGTTATTCAACGAACTATATCGTATCGTACATTTTAACGTAAACTCAATGATAAAATGTTGTGCTTTTGTAAATAAAAAAATAAGTTTTTTGAATGTTTTTATAACATAACGAATTGTTGATTTTATGTAAGTGTGCATGTGTGTGTGTTATTTCTGTGCGAACAAATTCAAAGTTTATTTGTATTGGATATGTTTGAATGAATATTGCTTTGATAAATTAAAAAAAAGAAAAAAGGAAAAAATAAACCGCCAAAACCATTCTATTTTCATTTATGGTATGGCTGCAATTGGTTTTTCTTTTTAGTTTTTTTTTTTTTTTGTTTATTTATTTACCTTTTCTTATAGATATACATATATATACATAATATTATATGTGTACTTTTGTAGTTATTCCGCGTACATTTATACTTACCGTACACGACTACATTTTATTTAATCTTATAATAATGTGTTTATTTGATTCGTTTTTATTATTTTTATTTTTTTTTTATTCTTCAATTTTAGTTTTTTTTTTTCGATATTAAATTGCATCAAGGTGAAATGAAAATTTTATTAACCATGAAGAAAAACTAACTATACCTACATTATATAAAAGAAAATACAAATTGAGAAATAGAGAGAAAAAAAAGAGTTCGATACGTACGTGCGTATATAGTACGTGCACACATAGGTGGTATATTCTTTCTTAGGGCGATTTAATTTGAAATTATTAAATAGCTGTGTTACGAATATTATCAGAGTTGTTATTGAATCAAGAAAAAAAAATAATAAAGTAACGGCGAAATAAATATGAAGTAAAAGGGCTTTTCATAAATACATACTGCAAAAACAAAATACTGCAGAATTTTTTTTTTTTTTTGACAGAGTTATTAAAATTTAAATTTTCTATTTCTACAGTTTCGTGTTATAAATATAAACAGCAGCACAACTGATTGTCATGCGCTATCTACTAGATAGTTTTTCTGCTAAGTCAAACAAAATGTTTATGAACAAAATACTTGTTCATGCCAATATTGTTTGCTTATGAAAACCACTATTGTCCTTTAAATTAAGTACTTAATATCTGCTACCCATAAAAGAACCGGGTCTGATTTCGTAAGTTATTAAGCAAGTCCAAATCAACATATGTACTTATTTAAAAAACAAAGAATAAAATTTGGCACAAATGTCACAACTTTAAAACGAATTTGACATTGCTGGAAGCTCGAGGTAAACCTATGGATTGTAAACTGTAAAAAACAATTTAAATGATATGAAAGCAATGTAAGCAGGCAAACTAGACGCTGATCTTCGCCCATGTACTGCTAAAAAAATAAAGTTAATCCAATTTCAACTTTTTCGGCGTAGAATGACATTTTGTGATTGTAAATTTCAAATTTTTGTAAATATTTTGAAAAGCGGTATAAAAAAACGTTGACAATTTGAAAATTTAGTTCTGCGAAAAATTTACGATTTATAAAAGTTAATAAAAGTTTTGAAACACAAATTTATTTTTAAAAAAAAATTCAAAATATTTAGTTTTATAAGTATATGTAGATATTTTTTTAATGTCATTTGACATCGTTTAGTTTGCCCGGTAAACAAAAGTGTATATGTATAATATCGATGGTTTAGAATATACTTATGTTAGGTGAAATTTTTGATAAACTCTGATTATGCCACATATGCTGTTTTAAAAGCCCCTGTTTTCTATCGTGTAAATATCTAAGACATTCAATTCAATACGTAGTTTCGAGATATAGAGTGTTAAAATGAAATGAAAATGTTAGTGTTCATTGTCGTATAAGTACTTAGTGTGAATATTAGACCTAAAAAAAGGTGTTTACTAATCCAAAACAAATATGCCAACTGCTTAGACCGAATATGAATAATTATGCTAAGTGCCAAATTTTCAAGTCAATAATATGCTAAGTGCAATTACAGAAAATACAAAATTAAAAAAAATAATCGTTTAATCGTAAAAACTTTTTTCAGTTATTGTTTGAGAAAAGAACAGAGTACAAAAAAAATGTTGCTTCAGTTTTCGAACTTAAATAATACGCTTTTGGCAAGCTATTAAACTTTCAAAATAGTGCCATATATTAGTATAAGTGTGTTCTAAGCCATCGATATTTTCTTGAAATTTAATTTTAATAATTCATAAACTTTTAGTTTACTTAGGTTTAATTTATTCTGTTATGTTTTCTTATTCAATAGTTCTAAGTGCTATACGACCATAAAAAATGCCAACTTTGTTAAAGATTCTCAAAAATAATATTTTTTTTATCAAATTTTCTGAATTAAATGCACTCACTGTTAACAAACAAAAAAAAAAACAAAAAACTAAATTGCCCCTGGTGTTAAATATTTTCAACTAGGCATACTTCTTTAATAATTTAATATGAAATAAATATCAGAAATGATATCAAATTACACCTTTCTTAATTTTTTTTATTCATTTCTGTTTCTGTTTTTTTTTTTTATTTTTTTTTTTTTGCACCAGTCAAAGTTGTATAAAGAAAATGAAGACAAATTTAATGAAAAAAAAAAAAAAAATATTAAAAGTTAATTATTATTAAAAAAAAATATATGAGTTGCTATGTACAATACAAATTATTGCGATATGGTTTTTTTACTTTCTGATATTTTATAAATAAATTCTTTTTGAATGGTTTCTTATTCTAGTGTGTACTTATATTGCTTTTTTTTTGTGCGATCGTATAGAGATTATTGGTGCAAATTTGCAATTTATATTTCTGCATTCCACAATATAGAACATTAAATTTACACTTTTGAAATATGATTAACTCTAATTGAATTTTAAATTTTGATTCGATTATTTTTTGTTTATACACGCTATATTTGAATTCTACTAATATTAATTTGGTCGACATCCTTTAAAATAAATATAAAACTAAAAAAAAAACAATAAAAAAAAACAGAGTTTCAATGATAAATAAATAATATTTGAGAATTATATTAGAATGTGGCGTTTACTATTTAAACCAGTATACATTTTTTTTTTCAATCGATCCAACTGACCTAACCTAATGATTATTGATCAGTATCAAACTACTAATACAAATATTTATTGAGTCATAAATGTTTATCTCTGGTTTTATGTAAATAAAATTATTATTAATTAAGTATTCCTTTGAATTGATTAAGACTATAAAAATTATTGAAACAATCAGGAGTAATCGAAATAACAATCAATCTAACAATTAGTGATTAAAGTGATTAATGATTGAATACATTTATAAAATTTATAGTTTTCCACATATATTTAATTGATATAACTACATGTACTACTCTATTGCAAAGAAAAGTTGGCCCATATCTTGTTTGCATTGTAAAGCCGTTTCGGTACTGGCATAATGATTTCTAATTTTTCCCATAAAATCTCAGTATAGACGCGATATAAAATCAAATCTTTTATTGATAATAATTTTATACAGAACATTTATTATTGTTATGATAAGTTTAAAGGTGGGGCTACTTTTTTGCAATGAAGTAGTACACAATAGCATACCAAAATAAATGTTTGAAACTTTAAGGTATTATTTTTACTAAACCTTTTATTTGTCCCTATCCTTTATATTTCTAAACTCGGTAAAGCCGTATTTTACTATTACCTATATATTAATTAAACGGAGGTTGTTTATTTATTTATTTATTTAATTATTAGGTCAAAAGAGCCTAGATTGCTAGTCTTTAAAATTTGTATAAAAAAAATTATAAACCTAATTACTACCATATAAAAAATAATCAACTTTTCTGATCTAGCCAATGCTTTTTTTATACTAACTTGGCATTACGATAGGATATTAATGAGCATGGAGTACAGTTATATCAACATAGTTAATGTATAATTTAATTTATTGATATAAGTAATTTTTTCTAAATATCAGAGAAGTCGGTTTTAAATTTTATGCGTCAATCATGAAAGGCCACTGAAATTAATAGAATTGAGCTTAGAAATGTTGCCATTGTAGGAAAAATTTTGCATTGTCAAAAAGCATAAATTAGTTGAGTTGGATTTTAATGATCTATATTTCAATGTTGTAAAGTGAAAAAAAGTCAAATCCCAGTGGACTTTCTTAATTGACCACTTCGAAATTTAAATTTCTATTAATATTTTTGCTCATAGCTTAATACTACGAATGTCCTTTGCAGAATGTTACTCGTTTTAAAAATAATCTGCACTTTGACGGGAAAGTTTGTTTTTCTTCATATTAAAATTTTTTTTCATACAATTTTTATGTTTTTTAACAGATATTGAAATAATTTTAACTTAATTTTTTCTATTCTTTTTACTTTAGAAAATTTCAAAATTAAATAATAATAACGATTTCGCCTTTTTTTTGTACATTTCTGAAAATAAATCTAAAAGTTATTAATCGTATACGTATCTAATAAAATCAAACTGACAACATGAAAAATGTATCAAAATTAAACTCAAAAATATGAAATTCTCTATAGAATTACAAATGGATCATCAGCCTGAGGTTTCAATTGGATTCGCTAATTATTATCGTAACTCTATAATAGTTTAAATTCACAATAATAATTACAATAGAACTGTGGGTCACATCTTTTCAACACTTATAATCGTTTAATTTATTTTGTATTAAACCTTTTACGCCTTATTGAAAGTTAAATAAAACTTTTATAAAGTTGAAAATATAAAATTGTTTTTCTATCAAAATACAGTATTTATTAAATCAAAAATAAGTTATATTGTTATATTATATAAGCAGTTTAAATTGAATTGATGGTTGATCTTAATGAGTAGGTAAAATATAATAATGAATCGATCAATTTTATTACATTAAAGTTCAAATCACATATCTAATATTTTGGTATTTGCATGTATGAAAACTGAGGGTTAACTATTATAAACTTTTTATTTTATTAGTCGAAATTAGCCAAAATTAGTCAAAATTACTGAAATTATTAAAGTTACTGAAATTTAGATATGACTTTAGCCCTAACTATAATAGTCATATGATATCATATGATACTTCGTTAAATGTTCGATATGATTGTTTGTGATATAGCAAAATCATAACCAATCATAACCTTAACTACTTAACTACTTATAACAAAATTATTTTTATTTATTTATAATGTTATCAAAATTGCTTATGATTGCTTATGATTTCTACGCTTAACACTTCTTCTCGTATGACTTAACGAATGATGGCATATGACTATTATAGTATGTTAAATGGAATGTCATGTTGGCGTACAAAATCGTATGATATTTATGATATCTATGATACGTATATGATATATCGTTTTACCTGCGAAACACCAAGTTGGACATAAAAATTGTGTATATATCTGAAAAACACATTGCTCCAGCTTACATGTCTTTGGAGCTGTAGTGGATATTTATTGGAAATTATTTGTCCAATCCGATTTTGTTTAACCCCCTGTAAGTAGTCATTTCCAAATCAAATTTAAAAACCCTGTCTAGAACAATTTTTTTTCTTAAGATACTTAAAGAAATTACCCCTTAAAGTATTTTGCAATTAACCACCTTGTATATATTTATTGTATTAAACATTCGTGCTCTTAATCTATCGTACTGTATAAAACCGAACTTTAGCTTCAGTTCTCATATTTTGCTACTTTATTATTAATTCAATAAAACCTTATTGCATGCGGAATCAGACTATACCTAAGCGAAAGTTTTATAATTGTTTCAAAAGAGGGTTAAAAAAATTAAACTTTACCATTGTATTAGGTACGAACTACTAAAATGCGAATTCTTAATTACACTCATTGAAAAGAAAAAATGTGATATACTGACTTTACTATTTTACCATAATTTTCTTTTAATTTAATAATTTATTTCGAAAAAAAAAAACAAGAAAACAAAAATTTCGTTTTTTTAACACTTACACAAGTAAAACCATCGTTCTTGTATGTTTTGATGATACCGAAAGAAAGTAAAATATAATATTGGTGTTTTATGTAATTCATGTATAGTTTTAAATGACATGTCAACACCTATGTCTATTTTGGATAGATTTTTATTATTTTTTGTTGTTTTTTGTAAATATTTAATGTTTTTATTATCGGATTTTGAACGGCAATCTTTATTATAAACATTTATATATATATATATATATATATATACATATTTATATATATTATATAAATGTATGTAGATCTGATTTAACTATACCAGCATTTAATATACATATAGTGCCGAACCTCATTGTGGATACGAGTATTTTATTATCGTTTTGCAATTTTACAGGTTTTGTTTTTGTTTTTTTTTTCTTATTTTAGTAAATAAATAGGAAAAATAATACATGTTTTAATATTATTTTTTTTTTTTTTATTTAGTTTCGATTCGGTCAATAAACTTAATTCTTGATTTAAATTAAGCAAGTATGTATATTATTTTCTCATAGCACATATTGTATTTCCTTATTGGGTATATTCCAATAAAATAATCAAGATAGAAAATTTTTATGTAACTAAGTATGGTTATGTTGGATGTATAGATGCAGTTTTTAAAGCCAAAAATATATTTTTTGACAACTGAGTAAAAAAAAATAAAAAAACGAAATACTCTGATCCGGTATTCCGTCATGTTCTGAAATACAATGATAATTTCTTAAAAATCGATTTTCATATTAGATCAGCACTTTTCCAGACCTCTTATTTGTTGTTCAAGTTTCTAAAATAATACTAATTGTACTTAAAATTATATTTCGTTTGAATTATATTATTCTATCTTAATTTTTAACTATTATCAGTCATGTTTGTTTTTGGATTGTAAATATAAATTTATTTCAATTTTTGTTTTTTTGAATAATTAATACTAATAACTAATTCATCATTATTATAGTCGTGGAACGCCATCAGTGGGTCATAGGAGAGAACATAACTACTAAGTGGTTATTTATTTAGTTTTTGATATACTAGTTACATAGTGTTTTTATATAAAGCCCAAGTATTAGAACTAAATTAGACAAGTACGTAGATTAGTGATTAACAATCAGGCAAACTTGGACTAAAGAGGTGCATTGTTAGAGCGCGGAATCTTATTTAACATTAACACTTATATAGTTACACAAAAAATACATAATTTAATTCTGTATTTCCTACAAAGATGGAATATTATTAAATGTAAGGGAATTGAATCAAGGGTTGACGACATCTTTGAATTTTAAACTTAAACTAAAACTTAACTTAACTTTACTTAGAATTTTACTGTTTTCAGTTTTGTACAAATTTATACGGGAATATGATGAGAATTAGGTAGAAAAGGACAATCTCAACTCTTCCTAATTTATCACATAATGAAATTTTCCATATGTATATTATCTAAATTAATCCAATGATTACTTAATAAAAATTGTCCAACTAAGATTAGAACTAGTTCTTGGGTCTATTTTACCTTTCTTTTCGTTTTTGATAGTTTCATAAAAGATTCAAAAAAATTTATTTAATGTCTGTCGACAGTTAATTTCTCTAATGAGTATTTTCGTTGACTCTAACCGATTTCTTGTACTTTTATGTCTGAGTTGACAATTTTTATATTTTTCTTTTAGAATTGTAAATTTTAATACGCGATGAATGACAAATAAATGGAGAAAAATAAATTTCAGGGTTGGTCGGTAATCGTAAAGATACTACGTTTAGCAATGACATACTACTTGGCTAAAAATAGGATAGGATATAATAGAAAGAATAGTATTGATAAGATTATTAGGTAGGTAGTCGACAAGACGCCGACACACTTAGACCAGTATGATCCAGTTTGATACCTTTACCTGGAAACTTTCCTCGCATAAGACTCTACTCGTTGAACCAATTCGAGCTTTTTACTAAGCGGTGGAGATTTTTGAATTTAGTGCCTTCAAGGTCACCCATCGAATCCAGAAAGAAGACCCCTAGATGGGTCTTCCTTTTATGATAAAGACTAGGGCAGGAACAGAGTAGGTGTTAGACAGTTTCTTATGGCATGATTACCAATAAGACAATGAACCGTAATGACCCCTACCATAGCGCTAATGTTACACCTTTTCAAAGTTAGTAGGTTTAGGAAGCGTTTTAGGTTCAGTATAGGCCAGATTTCCTTGGTGATGTTGCAGTCTAGTTTACTTGTCCATCTGAAATTTGAAGCTTTTATTGCATTTTTTCGAAGCAATGGATTGTAGGTAGTTAGAGGTGCATCCAAATTGCTTCTTTCCGGAACGATTTCTAAGAGAGTATCCTCTTTAGCAAGTTGATTGGCATTGCATTTACCCCAAATATCACTGTGTTCTGGCATCCATCGTATCGATATGTTAAGCCGATTTGCTAGCTCGTCCAGAGAACTGTGATAGACCAACACGGTTTTTGACTGATGAATATTTACCGAATCCAGTGCTTTAATTGCGGCCTAACTGTTTGTAAGTATACAGATATTTCTGACAGATAATATGCCAGTTTGAGACTTCCTTTATTGCCATCACCTCCTCCTGAATGACACTGCAAAGTTTTGGTAGGCTATAAAGGATAGATTTATATTTAGGTTTTTCGAGTAGACTCCAATCCCCCACTATGTCATTCAGTTTAGTTTTGAACCATCACTGTAAAGGTGTACGTGCTCTTTGGTCAGAACCGTACTACTTTTCCAGCTTTCCCTAAATCGATCTGATACGATCTTTCAAAGAAGTATCCTGTAAGATTCAGATTTAGGATTTCTGGGATAATTTTTTCATATTCCATAATAGAAAAGGGGTCATTTAATTGTGGTTTCCAGTGTATGGTTTAAGCCTGATTGCAGTCCTGGATTTCATCTCTTTGACATT
This sequence comes from Argyra leucocephala, assembly GCA_963942445.1. Taxonomy (NCBI): domain Eukaryota; kingdom Metazoa; phylum Arthropoda; class Insecta; order Diptera; family Dolichopodidae; genus Argyra; species Argyra leucocephala. Next base: position 31,169,844 of record OZ012677.1, read on the forward strand.
GATATTTATTGGTAAGACATGAGTGCCACAGAGTAGATTAGTATGAAGCTTAAGAAAAATTAATTAAGCTATTTTACACCTTTCGTTAAAGGTATCTGATCCAGGGAAGCTTCTTGAAACTTTCGTTTTAATCTCTTTATAGAAAAATTATAAATATTAGTTCGGTGTTATATATTTATAATTAGGACCCATCGTCAAACAAGTAGACTTATTTTTGTTAGTTATTTCATATTTTGGAAATAGAGAGATAAGCGCTCTACATAAATGAAGTTGAGATGCAAAATATAAGATAAAAAATTAAATTATGACGCAAAATTACTTAATTTTATATGTATATGGAATGAATATTTCAATTGGTTTACAGTCTGGGCGTTCAAACAATCACAACACAATATAATTCAAACGTTCATAGGAAGGATCAAGAAAAAGAAAATTTTCCTACTGATCCTTAGTGATATTTTAAACAAAATTGTAGATATTCATCTTAAATCTTTGAACATTAAATACGTGGAGTAGATTATTGAATTTTTGCTACATATTCGTTGGCATATGGTTCCACATTTGAAAGATTTAACCACAAACAAATTTACATAGTCATTTTCAAATTCATATATATATAATATATATATTATATATATAGAAATTTACCCAGATTTATTCAATTCAATTTTTTGCTCTGATTTGCTGTACCCACTTTTTACTACCATCATTACTAATTTCATAATTTTATTTTTCTTGTAACTTGTTATTTTTAAATGTAAAAAATTTAAACCTTACTTATAGATTATATTAACTTTATCAGGAACTGTATCTATAATGCAATCATGCAGATAACAGACAAATAAGGTCAAATTTTTTCAATAATTTTTTTCATTTTTTTTTTTGTAATTTTTGTAAAAACTTTTGTAAAAAAAAAGTTTAACAATAAAAACTGAGAGTCTAGTTAAAGTTTTTATTTAAAAATTAACAACATTTTTTTTTTAATCTCATAATTTTACATTGTTTTTTGTTCCCGAGTATTTAATAACTAATTATAAATATTTTCAATTACATTGATTCAAATTTCAGACTCATAAGTCTTAAACATGGAATTTTTAAATCCAATTTTTAGACTACACTACAGTTATACCTAAATTGTATAGTAACCTTGAATATTACACAATTGAGGAAGTACAAATTTTATTATTTATTCTTCAAAAATTATTTTTTGTTCACAAAATCAAACTTTGTTGATTGATGTTTATAGTTTTTGTTTATAGTCGTTGAATTATTTTTATTTATTCAAAAGAATTTAAATCTTATTTATTTAAAAAAAAAAACCAAATTTTTTCTATTCTAAATACTCGTGTGTATCCATAAAATATTACTGTAAATTTTTGAATTTAATTTTGCAGTTTATTCATGTTAAATTCGAAAATTTAAACGTATATAAAAATTTTTTCGTACTCATTGAATAACCATTTATTGTTACTATACACACATACATATGTATATATACATACTTACACTTTTTTTTGTTAAAATGTTGCTGTTTTGATTAAATCAAATTTTTCATTTGTCCATACCTATATATTCAATAGCATAAGCACCAGCACGAGAACTAACACCAACAATAACAGCAGCACCATTAACCATAACAAAAATAATTAAAAAATTAGCGAGGTGTATTAGGGAAATAGATTCATGAAATAATTAGATCATATTCTTTATTTATATGTATGTTTATATATATGTATAAATTTTTTAGTATTCTGAATTAATCAATGCATCATAATAAAAACAAGGAATTTTGGTCCTAAATTATGAGATGAAAAAGAAAAAAATAATTGAATGTACATAACTAGATGTTTGCCGGGAATACTAGTAATATTATCAGTCTTAAATTATTTAAGTTAGATATTTTGAAAAAGTTATAATATGCTACAATACTATGTCATTTGAACACATTGTGATCTTCTGAAAACGTAATAAAACCATTTTTAGGCATTTTTAGCATCTTTTCTAGGTATCGCTTTAAAATTCAGAAAATCCACAATGAAACACTCTTATTAATAAAAATGCAAAATTATTAACTATATTCACAGTATTAAAATCCCGCTACAAATTCATAAACGAACTGTAACAATATCTAATAATTTTATACATTTTTAAAATAAATGAACCAAAATTAGGTTTTATTGCACAAGGTGATCAAGGCAGGGTTTTCAAGTTCTAGTGATTTAAATTTCACTGTCTGTCTCCAACTACATTGGCTTGGAGGTTTAGAAAGGCCTGAGTTCTAGAAAAAAAAATTTAAAATAAAAAAATTGTCAACAGTATTTAGCCCCAGGAGTTACTTAAAAACTAACGTACTAAATACCCTTTTAATCAAAACAAGTTATAAGTATTTCTCCTTTCGGTTTTCTCCTATGAATCTCTAAGGACATTAACATTGTAGGACCTTTTTTAAAATCATCAGATTTGTATACGAGTACATGTTTTCTGATACAGCTTACATTTTGTGTAACTTAAAATAATTTTCTTATAGTCTAGATATTCTGGGTAGTTTACAATATCCATGTTCAAACGGGTAGAAAAGGGGTAGAAATCTACCAAAATTTGTTGGTGATGGATAATTTCGGTAAGGAAATCCAAAATTTAAAATTTCTGGTAAATTTTTGACGTTTAAATATTTGTTTCTGGGAATATTTAAATGTCAGTGTCAATAAATTAATTTAATTTTTTTTTTATACACAAAATGCTAGAAAATTATTGTTGACAACATAATTTTCGGATCAAATATTGATAAAATAAAAAAATTATATATTATGCAAATAATTATGTTGGATTGATATTAGAATAATTATGAAAATTTATTTATTTATTTTTGTATCAATAATTTCATTTTCGGCCATCTTGATATTTCAATAATCTGTTGACAGCAACAATGGCAGAAATCTAGCAGTTTTTTTTACGTATGAAGGTAGACTTCAACCTCGTATAAACATGGGAAATAGAAAATACCTAACTATGTGTTTTCTATTAGACTTTGTAAGATTATATTTGCTAACTTTACTCAAGATAATATTGTACAATATATGTATGTAGTTTTTTATATTCGTTCATAGACATTACAATATTCCTCAATAATTTAATATTTATAGGAAACTTAAAATTTAATTTGAAATTGATGGAAATAAGGCAATATTAAAAATATTGTACAATATTAGTGAAATTTTATGGCCCCGCTTATTTATTAATTAATTTTTTTGTATTATATATTCATTCAATTTGTATTATATATTCATTATTCATTCAATATGAAGTAAGTGATACACTGTCATCTTCACTTTCGAATTCACTCAAATCTATATAAATTATTTAAATTCTCATTTTTCGGATTTAGTTAGCGGCCGTAAGGGCTTCGAAGCTCGAATACGAAGCCTCAAAATGCAATCTAAATAAACATTATGTATAAAAATTTTTAATATTTTTAAATATATACAACTATGATCTACTTACTTTATAAATTTAATTTTTTTTTACAAAAATAATCTTCAAACATTGCCCAAATAGTAATAAATTTATTTAGATGTATAAATTATTTTGGATCTAAATTCCTAACACCAATTTAATACATTATTCATTAATACATTATGAGTTTAACTTTAGCTTAAAAAATGTAAATATTTAATACACATTTTTTTAAATTAATGTTTTCTATTTTGTTTGTGTACGTAGTTGTGTGTTGTTTTATTTGTAATTAAATAATGTTTTTTTTAAATATACGCGGAATTGATCATGATTTGGGAGGAAAATAAAAACAAAATTGTTCTATAGGCACGATTTATATTTAATTTATGATCATGAATCATATTATATATCTACGTATGATGTGTATATAGTGTACATTAATGTAGTACGTATGTAACTTAATTAAAATGAATTTAAAAAAAAAATTATGTTATAATTTATGTATGTATATCGATAAATCACGATACATTTTTTTTTTTTTTTTTGGGAGTGTGTTACTATTTTGCTACTACATTTTTTATTGATTTAGGCAAGTTACTAATTTAAACAAATTTTGCTTTTTTATGCTGATTATGATAATGTAAATACATACATAATTGAAATAATTTAAGTATTTAAAAAAAATTGTTTTAATCAATTAAGGGCTAAACCATCAATGATTAATTTATAATGTAAAAATGAATTGATAAAATTTGAAAAACATTTTATCTTCTTTTGAAATATGATATTATTGTGAAACTGAACTTTTACTGAATTTCAAACTAAAAAAAAAATAATAATATGGTGCGATTAGAATTCAGGTAGGTAGATACATTGAAGCTGCTATTACGGGGGGGATTTTTTTTTATTGCTTACCTAGTTATACATTTTTCAAAAATTTAAATTAAATTAGGATACTCATTCTTGTAATATGATCCTGTACCAAAAGATGGATTCTAATTTTCATAGTAATATGATATTGTAAGTTAGACTTAATTTTATACTTGAAGGATTTTAGTACATCCTGTTAAAAATTCCATTACGGTACAATTTTATTTTTCAACCATTTAAATTTTTTTTAAAATACTAAAAAAAATTTATTATTTATAGAAAATATTTTAAATTTTGACATACACAGTTAAGTATATTTATTACATACTATCATAGAAGGTTGATTTTAACCCAATAATAATCGTAAAGTAATTTTCTTTAATATGATAAAAATAAAACGTTTGAAATAAGCTGCAATTCCTTATTCAGTTGTAAAGCTATATATTCTAACTCTAATATTCATATGTAATTTTAGAACCACAAAAATGACCCACAAAGCTTAATCTTTCAAAATACGTACACATCTCATTTTAAAATATAACGCACAATTTTAAAAATGAATAAAGTACTAAAATGCACACTTTTTATATATTCAACATTTTTAGAGAAATTTATTAGTTCAGTTTACATTACAGAAATAATCATAATTTAGTAAAAAAAAAACAAGTATAAATTATGCATATAAAAAAATTACTGTTATAGAATTCATATAAGAATATATTATTGGTTATACAATACAAATGACAGATATAGCTTGAAGTTAATATAGACAGAAAAGCATATACGTATACCATAGTTATGACTGCTATAGCATTAATTTGACAATTTTACCAAAACAAATATGGCTGCTATAGCAGTCATTTACGTGTACGTTTAAGTGTATATATATATATATATATATATATATATATATATACATATACTTATTTCTCAAAAAGTAAAAAAAATTCAAATTCACGGAACTCAAAATAGTACAACCAAAAATAAAATCTTTTAATTATACTTTAACTTAGTTATTCATCTCCTATTAAAATATTTTTCATCTAAGAACTTTATCACCCTGTATATTTAGTTGTATACAACTTTTTTTGTTTAATATTATGTAAAACTATTGTTATTAAACTCAAATATAAATCCATCATTCTGTCGACAATCGATCACCGTATCCACTGAATATATTTGCAATAGTTTTATTTATATGTAACTAACTTCTATGAATTATTTAATTGATAATAATTTTAAATTTTTATTACATATATATTATATAATGTATGTATATGTATTGTGAAATGAATTGCTGTCACAAATGATTCTATGACGTTAATTTATTTATATTTTAGACACTGCAATAAGCAATTTAACCGATACAATTTATTTAATCGTAATACTTATATTATTAAGTAAGTTGTATATATATTGATTTAATGTTTAATTTAGAAATTATCGATTGTAATAGAGAAGAGACTGGTGCCAATAAAGGCTTTAATTTAATAATTGTTTTTATATAGTTAGCAATGATTTTCTACATTTTCACCATTTTTTTTTTATATTTATTTATTTATTTATATAACTATGTATATATCTGTTTACCAGGAAATTTTCAGGCCTTTTTTTTGTTTCAGTCTAATACTGAAAAATTATACAAATAAAAACATTAACTACTTATTGACTCTGTAATTAATTCTTATCAATTTAAATTTTTAAATTTTATTTATTTAAATCCCAAAGTGTTATTAATTTGTTTGTTTAAATTTAAAATAAATAATATTATTTAAAAATTATTTAAATAGGATTAACTAGTTATCAAAATAAATATAGTAATTACTAAGTACTCATTAATGAAACTTTACAAATTAGGTATACGTACAAGCAAATCATTTGAAAATGTAACTATATGTAGTTAAATAACTAAGTATACTTAACTATATGTTAACTATTTGAATTTATAAACATTTTCATTATTTTATACAAATAAATCATAATTTAAACAAATAATTCATAACAATAAGTTTTAGGGCTTGTTTCGGTCATCACAACGCTAATAATTGAACTCATCAGTAGGTATTTGTAGTGTTAGACTACCTAGACAAATCCTAATTTTTGTTTTGATTAATTTTATAACTCATTTATGTAGATGTTATTAATACATCTGTGACTGTCAAAATCGACCAAAATCTTATTTCATATTACATTGTTGAATTTTTCGATGTAACTATTTTAAAATTTCTAAATTTTTTAATTTAAGTTTAATTATTAAATTTTGATGGTTATAAAATCCAAATAATTTTCAAAAAATTTCTACTCGTTATACTTAACTACATAAATTTATCAGACTTTTTTTGAATAATTATATATCTCTATTTTTATTTTTTTATCTTTTTATTAAATTAAATATTGTTGTCTAAGTATATTTAATATTATTTTACTATTTAATTTAATAATAAATTTAAACTTTAACTTTTAAATAATTACTTAAATAAGATAATAAAAAATATTTTGCAATTTAAGTATTTGTTTTTATTTTGAATATTATATTTTAGGCTAATATTACTAAATAAATTTATAAGTAATATTATTATTAAAATTCTATAAAAATGTTTTTTTAATTTATTATAGTTATGTTGAATAAAAAATTTAATATATATGTATATATATATAATAATTCGTTATTTTTTCAATTATTTCAACTTGAGTGGCTTATCTAAGCTAGTTTTAAGTATTTGTATTGATCGAAATTTATTCTAGTGATATTTTTAACATTATTTTATATAAAACTAATTATTATACATTTATACCGATATATAATATATAAATTATTTTGATTTATAGTTAATAGTTTTATTGGTTTTATCTTGATTATTATTGATATTTCGAACGCAATAGACTTACTTTCAAATTGATAATATCATCAAAATTTATTGCAATAAAATAAAATTATTAATGAATACAGGAATATATAACTTGTAAATTTACTATAAAATTTGAACGGTTTTAGCAATTAAACTTAACCTAAGTTCGGCTTATAACTATTATTTATCTTATACTAACTATCAATATAATAAGACCCTTAATCGTTTATTAAGATCATAATCCGTTTAATAAGACTCTTACCCGTTTAATAAAACCCTTATCTGTTTTACAACACTACGTTATGAAACAGACCGCATCATAACAGCCCCAAATCCCAGTATTGAATTAACTTATCCAAGATTAAGCTATACAATTTATTTTCAATTCAAAATTTTATTATTAAATTAAAATTTTAATATTTTCACAGCTAAAGCAAAGCTCTTAACTATACAAAAAAACGAAAACAAAAATTTGTTGCACATTTCTAATTTAAAAATGAATATTTGAAAACAGCTGAATTTGTTAAAAATATTCAATGAAAAATTAAATTTCAGTTCAGCTTAATAAATATACCCTCGAAAATTCAGTGAGAATTGTTTTAAGTATTATAGATTTTCCTTTTTTTTGATATTGTTCCACCATCATTTTATTGGTGTTTCAAATTTTTTTTGTTCTTTTTTGGAATTATTATTCTGTTGTTTTTTTTTTTTTTTTTTTGCTTTCTGGATTAAAAATGGTACATCATATATATATAAAATATAATATATATAAATACACAAGGAAGTTAAATATATTTCTTTTTAATTGTTTAAAAACCCAAAAAAAAAAAAAATATAACAAACAGGGCCCCCTCTTTTTAAAAATCTCATACTATATTCTAATTTACAAGATGTTTTGTTCAACAAAAATTTTTATTTTGTTTTTATTATTATTACAAAAGTATTAGTAAGAGTATCGGGGAATTCTCATTATAATAGCAGTGGTTTTAACTTTAAATATATATTTCCGTTTCTAAAAATAAATTAAAACACCAGAAAACATACAAAATATATTTTGTACATATAAGTATATCTGTATGTAAGCATAAAAAAAAAACAACAAAAATTCATTTTAATTAAATTTTTATTGATTTTCAATTCCAAAAATAAAGAATTTTAATTTTTATGTATAGTTGGTTCTTTAAAGTTGAAAATGAACCGCAATAATTGACAGACATTTATGCGTTGTTTCCATGTCGAATTAATTTATTCGAATAATAAAGAAACATAATTCTTAATGTAAAAATTTGATTTAGTTAACACTTCGGAATTATAGAATTTGAACCAAATTTAATTGACATTGATATTTTTCATAAACGTCAAAACTATCATCTAAAATGTTAATACTAACAATAATTATGTCTATTTTGTATATATAAGTATATTAGCAATCGTTTCAATTATGATTTTTAATAGTTGATGAATTCCACAGAATTCTTTACTGTCGCATACTGTCAAATTAATTAAGCTTAAGTAAGTGCAACAAATCAAAGATCAATCATGTAGTTAGTGATTCGAATTCTATAGTTTTATCATATTAATTTTATGTAAATATATATAAATAATAACTATTTTAAATTTTTTTGTAAACAATAAATTAAAAACATTCTAATTTGTATAATTACAAATTCTATAATGTGTTCATTATATAGCCTTTTTATGTGAATTATCTCATTAAGCATAAATCGTTGAAATGAATAAATACGTAAATTAAATACACATTACTATAATAGGTATAAAACAAAACTATCATAAATGTCATTTTTAAATTGTCAGTCAAATAATTTACATTTTTCAACAGCGAATAAAATTAATATGACAAGTAAAATGAAGTCATATAACTAGTCTAATGACATTTTTCAAATCATTTATTGCACTATCACTCGTTTTCGTCTTGATAAAAAACTAGTTAGGTTTTTTTATTGATTTTAATTGAATAAATGTAAACTAATACTTGTTAAAAAAAAAAATTTTACTTTCAACTTTTTATAACTCTATCAGAGTAAAAAATATTTTTACATTTTTAATGAACATTAATAAAATATGCTAATATTTACCAAAAACAAAGTTAAGTCATACTTATTACTTCAGAAACTACTAATCATTAGTTTGCTCCTGGTCAGCCTAGTTAAGTCATACTTACTACTTTAAAAACTGCTATTCATTGTTTTTTCCTGATCAACTTTCTAGAATTCAATTGAAAGCTTATAGTGAAATATTATTTAACCTTCGATTCAAACACAATTACTTATGTTGAATTTTAAAACATTAAATTCTGCTTTTTGCTATTGTATAAAAATGTCAGTTAATAGAGCAAAACTACATATACATAATTTTTCGTAGAACCATTAAAATTATACTTAATAAGTGTTAATGGAAAACTATTTCGAATACTAAAATCAACCCCAGTAGAAATGTTTTAACATTTTTTGAAGTTCCATAATTTTCAAACATCCTGTTAATATTTTTTTTGCAACTAAAAACTACATTTTTACATTAATTTACATCATTGCATTCCAACTCGAATACATTAAAACTCATTATGAATAAAGCAACAAAAACTCCTAGAATTATCTTTAATTTTAGAATTAATTTTATTTACAAATAAAATATGCTAATTTGAACTTATCAAGGTGGACAAAAAATAAAAATTAGTTTAAAGGACTTCGTATCTTCGTACTCAGTACAAAAAAAAAATCGTTTTAACCAACACCATAAATATGTATGAACCTTTAATTTAAATATTTATTTATTTATTTATTTTTCTTAAAATAACTCAACTCAACTCTATAATAATTCAACTTCATACATAGAAACTAAGTATGTAATTCCATATAAGATCATTCTCATATGTTCATTACACAACAAACATATGAAAAGTAAAGAAAAGTAAAGACAAACCAGTAAACAAAATAAAAAACTAAAAAAAAAACAATAAATTTTCCCCCTGCTGCCTTCCTATAGATATTACATATTGAAAACTCATTAATATCCTTTGAAATTTAATTTTATTTTTTTTTTTTTATTTCTAAGGAGAACCAAAAATAACAATAACAAAAAATTTACTTTAAGTCCTTAAACTATTAAGTACATTGCAATATCAGGAGAATACCGGAATATGAATATTATTAAAAGTTAAAGAATACTTATTTGGTTCTTAGTTACAATTTTTATTTTTGTTATTATTATTCTTGTTATTTTAAAGATATCTTATTCTTTATAGTTACCCTCTAAATAATTTCAAGTTCTTCTAGAGTTCATTTTTTTTTTTTTGTTTTATTAAAGTATTATTTCTCTTAAGAGAAGCCATAAGAATTTTATTTTTCCTTTTTTTTATTAGAAGATTGGTGCACTTTCAAAGTAAAAAATTAGTACTTTTATATTAAGGACTTATAATATACAGTGACTTATAAAATTGTTTTAACAACGATTAATAATTATTATTTTTTTTTTTAAATTTTCGAATAAGTATATATTGTGAGAGGTTCAAATATCATAAATAATTAAATTTTTACTTCAAAATACAAGTCTACAACATTTTGAAATATTTCAATTTAAATTTTGAACAATATGAGTACATATATGTACTTACTTAAGTTCAAATGGTGAATTCTATTCTCGAAGAAAAATTCTGCTTTTTAAAATCTAACATTTGTACAGTTTTGGGAACTGTATTCACAGAACGGGACAGACAATTTTTTTTCCAAGTTTCTTACACTGTTTTGTCACAATGTCACAAGTATCTATGTTTTTTAATAGTGATAACAATATCTTCATCAGATTCAAAATCTAAATTAATAAAATTTAATAAAATTTACCTTAGGAATTATGTGGTTTTTCAGAAATGTTAAGTTAAAAGTGCAATAATATCTATTTTAGCCAGATAATTTTTATTTTAAGTTAAAACTGCTGACACTGATTAAACAATTTCGCCAACTACTTCAACTGAAACTTTTAAGTTTAAAAAATATTTATCAGCTGTTTTGACGTTTTCAAATTTTTACATTTTAAAATCTCAAATTGTGCTTTTTTGTGCTTCCAATTTAATAATAACTCTGATTGATTATTTCTTTTTATATTTGAAATAAAAAAAATTATAGTTAATAGTAATACAAATAATGTATAATAATTTTATAAAAAAATATTTTTTTGGTAGATGTTGTTTCCAAAGATAGTGATAGTGAAGGCATACAACATTTTCTAAAAAACGAAATTGCATGCAAAAACTCAAAAGCATATTTGCTTAAAAATTTCTGCATGTTTAATTTGTCGTTTAACTTTTCGAACATATTACTTTTGCAATGTAGGTTATTGGAACATATAGCTTCTGCAGTTTTTGAAGTTTTAATTAAACACTGAACGAGTTGCAAGTAAAAATCAAGTTAAAAAGGAATTTCCGGAAAATCAGTAAAACTGCGTAGTTTTACATTTTAAGTTTATCTTCTTCACTTGAATGATTGAAATTAGATATTTTATTTTTTTGTTCAATTTTTTTTTTATATTGTCAGATTGTTCAGCGCTGATTGTACAAAAATATAGATTTATCGTTCATTTTCAAGCAGAAAATGTTAAATTTGGAAGCAGAATTTTTAAAAATAGAAAACGAAACTACTTTTAGTTCGACATTTTTCTCCAAGTTTTATAAAAAAAATTGTACTCAATTTCATTATGAATTGTTTTCCATCATATTTCACCATATTTTATTTTTTTATAGATTTACCTCAGACAACAACCGCATGCGTAATAATTTTATTTATAAAAGGCAAATTTAAACTTAATTTTAATTCTGGCGATGGGTGCAATTTGATAAATTAAAATTTAAATGTATGTGTTTAGAGTGAAATTTTAGAAATTGGAAATTAAAAATATTTAATTTCGCTACGTCTCCTTGTGTCTCATTATTTTGAATAATAATGAAAATCGGTTTTGAAATGATTCTGATATTTGTACCGTACTTTTTTTTTCAATTTACAAAATAAATATAGGGGTCAATCATGAAAGTTTACCGGGAATAGACTTATTTCTAATATAGAAAAAAGTTAATTTTCGGTATCATAAAGTCTACTCTACTTTCTGCTACTTTCAGTTAAAACATTTTTTTTTCGAAAAAATAACGCTAAAAAGGGACCGTGTCAAAAAGATTCAGAATACGGGCAAAATTATTTTGATAATAAAATTTATCCTATATGTTCCCTTACTCTTTACAAAAAAATTTGAAGTTCATTTAAAACTGTTAAACAAATTTTTTTTTTGCGGGAAGAAATAAACTCAGAAAAAACAAAAAGATGTACTCATTTTGAAATTTTAGAATGGGTTTGAATGACATCAGTTTTCTGTTCAATTTTGAAGACCCGACTCTGTTCGATTCACCTCAATCATTCATTCGATATTTTAAGATAATCAAACGATGTTACCGTAGAATAGTAATTGTAATCCACAAAACTATGAATTGGATTAAAAGTTGTTCGAAGAAGATCAATAATAAAAAAAAAATGAGAAACAGAGTTGCGGAGATAAGATGAAAGGTTATTGAACACTAAATACAACAATGTCTTTGACTTTGATTTGACAGCAAAGAAAGATAAAAAATGTATGTGAGAGGAAAAATTTAGAATGTTTGATTAAATTGATTCGTTTAATAAACCAATACACCTTAAATCTACTGCAGAATTGTATATCAGTTTTTTTTTTGTTACAACAACTGTCAAAAATTCCTTTAATGTTCGAAAAATTTCGAAAATAAATTAATTCAATTTTTAGAGTTCCATATTTCATTTAGCATTTCTTAAAACAAATTTATATCATGTGCAAATAATTTTGAAATTGACTGTATATAAATGAAAAAATAACATTTGTATAAAAAGTACAGACATATTTTTAATTTTTTTTTTTTCTTTTTGTATTTTTCCTATTACATTACAATATGCAATATCCCTCCTGTTTTTCTGTTTTTTTTTATTAGTGAACCTTTTGTAATTTTGTATTGTTTCTTTTTTTGTCGCCTATATTATAATTTCACTCTCTTATCTTTATCTAATGAAAATCCAAAAACAGCAACAAAAAAAAAAGGACTTCATATAAACTTGATCGTCCTTTAAACAAAAAAAAACATACAAAATGTAGGATCAAAAAGGGGTTCCCGTCTTTACTGGAAAACAATGGAATTAGAGTTCAATGAATAATATTGCAATATTCAAATACGAACCGAATTCAAGTCTATTTGCATATGTATTTGTATATATGTATATAAGTAGTTGTTATTAGAATTGATGAGAAAAATAATACAAGTAAGAAATTTATGACAGATGGAAATTATTAAACCATTATTATACATACTCGTATTATATAAGTATGTACTTGTAATTAGTCCTTTTTGAAATTTAGCACCGTGTTTCAGAATTTTTTTTTTTTTTCAAATATGAAAAAAAGGAATTGAATATTATTCTTTTGGGTGAAAATTTACTGTTGTAAATAAGGAAGTAAATATTATAACTACATCATAACCTTCTTTTTCAATAATTTTTTAATTGTCTTTTTCATTTCTTTTTAATTTTACTGTGTTGTTACAAGTAAGCCTAATAATTGCTACACTTAAAGAATTAAATTACATTTAATTATGTGGATTTTTTGTATGGTATAGTTAGAATGTATGTAAAATGTCAATTACCAATTCAAACATAGTTTACAATAATACGAGTATTTACCTAACTACTATTCACAATATTCATAATTCAGGAGTAATGATTTGTTTAAAACTAAACTATCTTGATAAATTTCTTATTGACGTAAGTACCAGTAATTATATTCAAAGTGTTAAAATAGACCAGGAAAAGTCCTACTGTGCCATTTGTAGAATATATTTTTCATCCTGTTTCATGTTAATTGAATTAAAATTGTTGAAATTTTAAAAACCGTTTGTAGATTCTTTGAGCTGCATTTGAATTACAAAATTATACAATGATAAGTGACAAACCTTATTTTTATAGTTAAAATTTTGTAAACTATGCAAATTTTTTTTTAACTTCAGAATATTTTTTTCATTTGTAATCATTTTAACTTTTCTAAACAACAACATTATGATCACCTACGTAAAATAATAAAAATAAAAAAAAAAATAAATAAAAAATACAATCCTTTTGTTATCTAAGATTAATGATGTCATTAATTTCAGAACTAAAAGTTAATTCTATGACACAAATGAAAATATAGAATTTCATAAGATATATTAGAGAAAGCTTAACTTATTCTTTGTTATACCAATTGAGTAAGTGAGCTTTGATTCATAATATAGATTAGATCAGTAATAATATTTTGACATCTTAATGTTGCAATATTTTAATATATATATATATGTATGTTAATTCAAATTTGATTTTAGTTAAAACTTAATAACTAGCTTTATACATTTTTAATCTTATTATTAATCAAATATAAAATTTAAAAAAAATAAAATTAAATACAATTTGGCTGTATCAAAATAGTACTACAATGGACATCTTTTATAGTCTAATTATGTGGTTATGAGTAACTGTTACACATTTTAATCATAACAATTTTTTATATTTAAAAAAAAACTGGTATTCGCCTGTTCAAATAAAAAATCGTACTCCATTTTCATCATTTCAATTTATTGTATATAGTATATTTAATTTTGTACTATATTTAATTTTTTTATTGATTTACCTTAGACAACAATGACGTATATGCAATAACTTATTTATAAAACACAATATTAAATTTAAATTTAGTTTTGGTGATGGATGAGTTGCGGCAATTTGATAAATTAAAATTTTTCTATATTAAACTGTATGTGTTACTGTACATGGGGTGAAAGTTTATATTGAAATTTCTGATTGAAAATTAAAAAATATTTAATTTCGCTACCTCGCCTTTTAGTGAAAATCGGTTTTAAAATGGTTTAGATGTTTATATCGTACTTTTTTTTCAATTTATACAAATTAAATAATATGGGGTCAATCATGAAAGTCTACTCGGAATATACTTATTTCTAATATAGAAAAAAGTCAATTTTCGGTATCATGAAAGTCTACTAGGTTGAGATATGTCAATATTTTATTACTATTATTTAAAAAATCACATACAAATATACCAATCAATTAAAACACACAAAAAAGGTATGATTTGCAATCACTCATATGTTTTTGAAACCGAAAATTTGTCCTGCCATGTAAATATTTTTATATACTCATATTTCATTTCAGTAGATTTTCATGATTACGTTATTGTCGACTTTTGAAAGTCTATTCTATTTCTTATTTGTAGACTTTCATGATTGGCCCCATAATGATGATATAATAAAATAGTTATCACAATTTTAAATTCCCTTTCATTTTTTAAAATAAATATGCAAATATTTTGAAGTCATAATTCATATTAATTTTTAAAAACTAAAATGTTCCACTTAGACATCCTCACAATAACCAAAAAAAAAAAAATAATAATTATAATTAAAATAAATTTAAAGAGAAACATTATTAATTTACAGAATATTAAAATGTCGGGCGGTTTTGATTTTCGTTTCAGCTTAAAAAAAAATTTAAAATTCCTACTAAAAATTACTTAGTCATTACACACAGTAAATATAATAACAATAGCCATATTTAAGTAAAGAGCCCTTCAATTAAAATTCATAAAATTAACATATGAATATAATGTCTATCACGAGTAAATCGTCAATTATTATCGACATTATTTTCAATGGTTTATTTTTATCCAGTATAAACTTATTTTACATAAATTTTGTTAGTACATTTACATACATATATATAATATTATTTATTTTATTATTATATTTAAAATTATAAAAATTAATTCATACATTGTTATGAAATACAACACCTGAATTCATAATTAACTTATGTACATACAATATTATAATTGTATCGTATTTTACCATATATATATGAGTGTACTGACAAGTAGGAGATTTTGAGTGATAAGTTCAGTATGTATTCTTAAAAAGACAAAACTAATGCACTGTTTTGATTTTTGAAAAGAACTTTGGACTTACTTGATTCTAATTTCATAAAAGTGAATGGTAGAGGTTAATTTAGGAATATTAAAATGGAAAAAAAATGAAGCCATTGGTGCATCAATGCATGGATAATAGTGGCCTTAATATAATTTTTTATTATTATTTTCTTTATTTATATATAAATAAATACTAGTACATAATTTAAATAATAAATTAAATATGGTTTATATGAAAATCTATTTCTGGAAATATGTAAGTATTTAGACTTCTTAAAAAAACTAAGGTACTATATATAGTAATGGAAGATATTTCTAATTTATTACGCTCTAAAAATATAAAAATAGCAAAATATGGAATCTTAATAATTCATTAAATATATAAATTTTAATGTTCGATGTAAAATCTAAAATTATAATTAAATATTATGGTGATTGAGGTTTAAGTCCAAAATATTTTCTTACAAAGTATTAATTAAGTAATAGCATTCAATCGTTTCTAATGTTTCTAATTATGCTTAAAATATTTATTTATTAGAACTAACTATACTTATATATAAACTTTTATTTTTATTTGAATATTGACCGTTTTCTTGTCCCAAAATGAACAATATAATAAATTAAATTTTAAAATATAATTAAATATCAAAGTTAAATCATAGATGGTCACCAAATCAATTATAAGTAAATATATGAAATATAAAATGCGCTAACTATCCTAGTCCTAACCATCTTTGTTCTTTTATAAACCGAACTATATCTTCACTATTGGTATTAAGAAAATACATATATATAAGTATTCTTCAATTATAATAATTATTGTTAACATAAGAAATTATTAATAAAAACAAACTTTTAAAATAAAAATTAACAAAAAATATATTTTTCGAAATTATAAAACTTAACCAGAAGAGACTATTTATAAAATATGGACTATGTAATATCGGAAAACTCATTTTCTATTTCAATAAATAATTTAAAAATTTCCATATGTTTAATTTCAAGAAGACGAACGAAATTTCAATCAAATTTTAGTCTTTGTTCAGAATATAAATTTTCATTAAAAAAATTGTGAAATTAGTTTTTCAATTTTTTTTTTATTTTTTTTTTTTTTCAAATATATATGTACCTACATTTTTCTTTTTTTTTTTAATTCAAAGATAAAAGACCAATGTAATATTATTTAAATCAAAATATGATTTTTAATAATGTTTATTTGATTTTGCAGTTATATAATTTAAAAAAAAAAATAAATAAAATTCGAAAAAAACTTCTAAACTAGATTTCTGAATTCGAAAAATAGATGTTTAAGTTTCACTTTACTAATATATTTAAGTATTACTATAATGTCACTGCTAACCATCTGTATAGTAAAGCTTGGTGCAGTTTAAAAAAGTATACACCGCTGTATTTTA
Organism: Argyra leucocephala; assembly: GCA_963942445.1. Taxonomy (NCBI): domain Eukaryota; kingdom Metazoa; phylum Arthropoda; class Insecta; order Diptera; family Dolichopodidae; genus Argyra; species Argyra leucocephala. The sequence goes on from OZ012677.1 coordinate 31,187,461, forward strand.
GTTGTTTTCATTTACTAATCAAAAAGGGTTCAATCCCTACTTCAGTCAAACATTAATTTTTAATAGTAGTAAAAACATTATTAAAAATAAATTTAGGGATTTTCTATTGAAGAAGTTTTACTTATTGAAAATATTGTGAAATAGATTGTGAAATAAGATATTTATACTTACATTCTATTAATTTCTCGAAAGACTTTTTTCCAAACCATATTTAAAGCTTATATTTTTTGGTTTGCAAAAGTTTGACAATCTAATTAAAAAAATGTCATACCTAATCAAATACATATTATTATTATGTGTACCGGAGTATCAGCATCTTGAGATAAGATAAAAAAAAAAATATCAGAAAAAAACAAAATAAACAAAAAAATAAATATATTTTACATTAGGAATTTATTAAAGCTCAAAAATGCTACTATTTTAAATAACTTTCTGTCATAATACACAGTATTTGGGCTGTCATAGCTTGTAATTATTGTATGTTGTATGACACAAACATTTTTAATTATCAACTCAAAACGCCAACAACAATCTAAAGTAAATAATATTTATAATCTCTCACCATAATTCATAATCCATTAATATCTCTCACCTACACCTCCATTTCCAAAAAAAAATCATTTATTCTCTCAATTCTCTTTCTTTCATTCATGATGTTTTTCATTATAACTAATTGTGTTATTTGATATTCTTTGCTGTACATTTTATATTAGTATATATGATAGATTAGGATATATATAGAATGTGTTTGGTTGCTACGAATGTGAATGCATACTATTTAGTAACTAAGGCTTCAGATAAAAATTACTTCAGACAGCAAAACAAAATTAGTATATAGTAATTTTTCTAATTTACTAATACACTAGTATAACTAAACTTATGTGTTTGTACATATATTCAAATCAATTAAAAAATATGAAAGTTAAATTCAGTGAAAAGATTTTTGAAATTATCCTACGTCATTTTAAGTAGTTAAACAAAATAAAAATAATAGGTGAATTGCGATGAAAAATGATAGATATCACTTAGGAAAATGATTTTTATTTAAAATGGATATGGTTCTAAAAATTTGATATATTAACAATGTCTTAAGATTCGTATCAAAAATATACAATATAGATTAACAAATGCCATAGAAGTAAAACTTAATAGTACTCCAAAGTTGTTAAAAAATAAAACAAACATGTTGGATTATTGGTTTTCAAAAAGCACATTATAATAATTTTTATATAGGTCCTTATTGTGAAGTGCCAGTTTTCAGTAAATAGCTGAGAAGCGTCAGCAGATATTCAAAATCGGTATTGTGATTTTCAGTTGTCAGCAAACTACTGATAAATTATGAATATTGACAAAAATTGGTATCGTGAATGTCAGTAAGAGTCAGTTTTTCTTTATTAATATTGACAAGTATTTTGTTCATAAAAAAAATGTTGCAAATGATGTTTGTTCATAAACATTTTTAGCTTAGCAATAAAACTGCAAAATTATAGTAGATAGCACATTACAATCAGTTGTGCTGTTGTTTATATTTATATTATAACACAAAACTGCAAATGCAGAAAATTCAAATCTTAATAGCTGTAAAAAAAAAAAAATGTTTATGAAATGTTTATTTGTTTTTTTTTTTTTTGTTTTAACTTGTTCGTTTTTATTGGAAACACTGTTTTTAAGTTGAAGTTAATAAAAATTTATATCTATATATTAAAATTGTAAGTAAGTATTTTTTGTATAAAAAATACATGCGTTTTTTTAGTAAAATAACGAAAACTTAGAGCAATAAAATTCAATTAAAATGATTAGTTGAGTTATTGGAGAAATTATTATACAAAAACAAATCGGTTAACCACATACATATTTGTATTTTATTAATAAAATACTTTAATTCAAATAATTATTTCTATTCTACAAAACTAAAACAAACTACAAAATTAAAATGTTAACTGTCGAAAAAACGTCAATTTTCTTAGTAATTATTCACAATAGAACAAAATTTTGTCAGTATCACAATATTCATAATATATACCAAAAAAAAATATCAACTGACAAAATTTCTCAGTTGTCAGTCCACTGAAAACCGTACATCGCAATAATCACCATATTCTCTTCAACATTGTTCTATTTAAATTCATTATTTTTCTGTGGTATGTACTAGTATGTATGTAATGTACTTCTTTTTTAATTCACTGCTGCAATTGTACTCTTCGTTTAGATAAAGAATAAACAAAAATTAAATAATCAAGAAAAAAGTTCAAACAATTTCACAACTCATAGTAGATAGCATCAAATTAAAAAAACAAAAATTGAAAAACTACTGAAGAATAGGGATCCCATATTGACATTTAAAAGAGACTAACACCCGATTTCCACTATAATACCATTGTATGAATAATTTATATTGTTTGTTTCTCCTTTCTTTATGGGATTTTAAAAAATTAGTTGTAGTCTAATATTAATTTAATTCATTAACAACAATTCCCACATTAAAAATTTAATGATTTCTTCAGAAAAAATTTTTTTTTTTAATTTTCTATTTATTATCTAAAAGAATTTTTGTTATGCAGTTTTCTAAATTTAAAAATAAACTTATGACAATAAATTTTATTTAAGAGTTTTATTTTTTGTTTTGTTTTATTAAAATTCTAAACAAAAATATTTAATTTTTAATTTAATTATAATGGGGTATGAAATACAACACCAGCTTGATTTCATAAATTACAATTAAGTAAGTACATACTTGAGTTAATGCAATAATTCTAATGTAATCAAATAAACAAAAAAAAAATTAACATCACATTAAAATTGAACATAGATTTAAGATAACTCGCTTCCTATATTCATTTGTAAATATATATATTTAAATATTATATTGTAATTAGTTTCATTTTTAATCTAATACCATAGTTTTTATGTTAAAGCGAATTACTAAAATATGTAATTAAAAAAAAGAAAAACCAATTTGAAATGGACATTAAATTTATTTTTTTTTATTTTGTACCGGAATTTCAAAATATCTTAAAGCAATGCAAAAAATTTGAAAAAAATATTCAAAAGTAATAAAAAAAGTGTAAAGAATTAAAACTGAAAAGATATTTTATATTGCAATTTGAAAAAGATCAGTGAAAATAATTCAAATTATAATTAAAAAATATATATATATTTACTTGTATGTATTTAAAATAATCGTTTTCAATGAACTCGTGAACTCGGATATAGTTTTAAATGGTCTAAAATAGTTAAGACATGTCAATTTGATAAATTTTCACAATTATTTCTGTTATATTGATTCTCGTGGGTGCATACAGCATTAACCAACCATTATAAGAAATTAAATATTCAAGTTTAGTATACTTAATTGAGATGAGATTTGATGAATTGAATGATCTATATAATAAATTGAAAAAGATTTTCAAAACATTTATTTTAAAAATAATTATATAAATGTGCCTACAATTAGAGCTGTGTAATATTTAAGTAAAATTATTTAAAATATAATATAAAATATTTTTTAGTACAAGTAAGTAGACTTATTTTTTTCAAACACAGGTAAAGTTTTTGAATTTCATCTATATTTTTCTATTAAATTACTTTTAATACTAAAATGTATCAATTACTTAATTAACTACTCAAATACTAAGTATTTTAAGGTTGTATTTGAAGTTTTACTTAAATAATTTTACTCAAATACTTATATGAGTATAACTTTAATGACATACAACTACATATGTAAAAGTAAAATTTCCTAACGAAGTTAGCATAAGGCCTGACTAGCCGTACTTAAGTTAACTTAATAGTTTTTACTTACATCAAAACTTAAAGCAAGCCTTGAATAGCCAACTTAAGTTACGCCTCATTTGATTTGACACTTTGAAAGATTGTTGTATATTGATTGTTTTCCACAAATCGAATATTATTTCATTCAAACGTCATTTTGCTTAAGTAATTTACGAACTGAATTGTACCAGCTTAAATTGAGCACGAAAAGGTCAACCTATCATATATGTATACGTAGTAATATACCACTTATATATATATGACACATATTTGGTTAAAATTTCCAAGTTATGTAAGTAAGTGTTTGTAATTAAAAAAAAAAAAAAAAAAATGAATGAAGATATTCAAGCGTATACTTGAAACTTTCTTGAAGCTAGAATTTTAAACAAATACGTAGCTTGAAAGCTTGAGAGTTTGAGTTGACATTTAATGTCAAGAATTTAAGAAATTTTATTTAATGTTTAAAGTGAATTTAAAAAATAGATGATTTAAAAGAGTAAAAAAATAAAAAATAATTTAATTGCTTTGAATAATCTATTGCTTTGAATTCTTTGAATTAAATTAATCTTCAAATTTTTAGAAAGTTTTACAAATTAGACGTCAAAATTTATGTCAGCAAAAATGCATATGTCAAACTCAAGCTATTTTGAAGCTGCTTAATCGAATCACAATTTGAAATTTCAAGAAGAATTCAACTCAAGAACTCAAGCTGTCATGTATATAGTTAGTAATAGATATAGCATATGTCGACCTATAATGACATGTAACATAAGATAATAATTGTTAGAAAAACAACAACAAAATTAAATGACATATAATGTAAGTCGGATTCAGGTTTGATGGAATTTAACATAAGAATTGAACGAATAGTCAGATTCAACTTAATTGCCGCATATGTCGATTGTGGGCAGTTACATACATGTATTTTCCATATACAGAATATCAAATAGTCATGACATATGCGAATCTATACCCTTGACTATAATAGTCATATCCATATGCCATCATTCGTTGTCTTTTCAAAATCATTCGTTAAGTCATAAGCATACAAGAAGAAGCGTACATAAGCAATTTTGACAGCATTTTAAATAAATCAAAAATAATTTTGTAAACTAAAAGGAAGCTTGCGTTATTTTTTCTTTTAATTAAAAACTTGAATCAAAACTCAAAATAAAAAAAATATACTTACATATATAGAATTTAAATTTTTATTTCACTTCTTTTAACTTTTGATTTTGACGTTTTGATATGATTAGGTACGATAATTATAGTTAAGGTTAGCTTATGTTTTTATATATAAGTATAGTTAAGGTTAGCTTATGATTTTGTTATATCACATACAATCATATCGAATATTTAACGAAGTATTATGATATCATATGACTATTATAGTTAGGGCTAATGAGTAGAGTATATTATTTGTATTTCACCAAGTTTGCCTACAATCGGAAAATAACTTAGAAACTAAAAACGTTTTCACACTATTGAACATTTGCAAAAATAGTTAACTTTATTCAAGAAATGTACATATACATCAGTTATATGACAATTGACAATTTTCTACAAATCCGTAACTTAAGGTACACATAATTAATTATTGTTTTCCTTTTTTAATAAACTCTGTACTGTTCCAAAACATCACATTAATTCGAAGAAACTTTCATGAATTTTCTGATAAGCAACGTTTGAACGTTTATAGTTTTGAAGATTAATGGATTAAAAATGTCTTCTTTTAAATTTTATATTTGTTAAATTAAATGTAAATAATTAATTGAACAAATCTTATAAAATTAGCAAATGATCATTTGAATCAATTAATTTCAAATAAACATATTGGAACACTCACAGTCCACAGAAATTAATTAAATATTCTAAGTAGAATGGTTGCTAATGTAAAATTTGCAAAAAATGGGACACGGGAATTTTTAAATACCGCGACAAGGTTTTATTACTTCGGATTTAACTATATATTAAGTTTGGGAACTATTGAATAACTATGTTATGTTTCTCAGTATATTTTCAAGGTCCAAATGTATTAAAAAAATTCATATATTTTCAAAGCTTTTCAAGCGTTTTCGTTGTATGAAATGCTGAGTATCTGACTAAATCTGATATAATTTATATGTATAGAAAATCCGACTTAGCTACTTATTCAAATAATTCTTAATTTTTTAGAGCAAAATTTTAACTATGAGGTACTGCAATTATAAATAAAACTATACTTGGTCAGATTGAAATAGCAATAATGTCACATAAATTTTCTGTCAAAACAGTGCAAACTTGAAAATATTTACTAGTATTCGCAAATACCAATATTGTTCTATATTCAGTACTTTCCTACTGTGTAGTGGCCACCGAAAGAAAAATTATAAGGTAGAAATTACCAAAATATATGTAAATTTTCCGCATTGCATAAATTGCTAACGTTGTAATCTGTAATAATTAAATACTGTTCAATAAAGACTTGATTTTCTAAATCATATTTTAAATATTTTCATTTTATTTTAACGAAATTAAAAATATTTTTTTTTTCATTTAAAATTATCAAAATAAATAAACTTTGCAACAATGTTTGAGTTTTTAAAGTGAAAATAATTAAAATTGACATTTAAATTAGCCGCATTAGATGAAAATTATTCTTAACTAAATTCTAAAAATAAATACCGACTTCCTACTTAGGTACTATTTTACTATTTATTCAAAGTAATTTGTAAAAGCAATTATTTAAGTATAATAATTTTAACTTTGTTGCTTCATAATTTAATTTTTTTTTTTGTTTTGAATCCAGAATACTTTTTTATAAATAAATAAAAAATTAAAAAATGATGTATATGTATAGTAAATTTAATAAATTTAATCCGTAATACATTTCAAAATGTCATTAATAAGCACATGTCAAATTTTCATAATCAAAACGTTTATTAAAGAATTATAATCGGATTATAACTACTGAAATCTTTCATTTGATGATTATCAACTGTTTTTTTTTTTTAAGTAAATTTGTTTCGGATTAAACTAATCAACTTTGTTTTTGATTTTAAAGTATTCTTTCTGCTCTGTGTTTCTCGTTTTTTCCCCTCCTGAATGTGATCGATCTTAAATCTTATGATTATTAATAGAGAATACACTTTAAATAGATTTACGGTCGATTAATTAATTAAGCGAATTACTCTATTTAGTGTTTGTTAACCATTCCACAATCCACGGCAGTGGAAGGACGTTAAATATACACCTATATTTAGAGAAAAAAACACAAAATAATTATTTTAATTTTGGTTATGAAGAAGCAAGGAAACTTATCTTATAGAGTTGTTTTCTGTTTTTTTGTTTTTCTTTGATAATTGTTGAAATTTTTATTTCTAATCCAATCAAATGCAATCTAATCCAATATAGGTATGCGGAACGTGGAAGGCTTAAAAAAAATATTTCTTCTCGCTTACAAATATTTTGTAAAAATGTAATTACAGTCAATAGAAACTTAGAGAACGAACCGGAATTGAAAATGAATGTCATGATAAAATAAAGTAAATGGAGATGGTTTTAAACATTTGTTTGTTTCTTCGCAGATCTTCAAAAGACATCTTAAAACATATTTAGATTGGAACTAGATTATAACTGAACGGTTAATGCAAAATTATCCGTAGATAGTGAAGAAAAAAATTGAGCAAAAAAAATTAAAGGTCTGAAGTGGAAGAAATTTGTTGAAGAACAATGTAACCTTGAGACATGACATATTATGTTGCCTTCATAAATGCAAACCTGCAGTCAATCTGCATATTCTGAATTTATGAAAACTTTTGTCAGATTTTCTGAATGCTGTTCATAAATGCAAACTGAAAGCCTACATGGTGGGCGTCAGATTGACAGAATAAATTTTTAGTCTGCATACAAATTTTTGAAGTAGTTTTCTTCGTTGTTTCGAGTATTTCAGTCTTTGTTTTGTTATTAAAAAAAAATTTTTTTTTAAAAATGTAAGTACTCCATATTTTTTAATATATTACAAAAGCTTTAAATAACAAATTTATTGTTTATAGGAGTAGTGATTCCAAAGTAAGTCTGACTATAAACAAATGGTCAACATCACTTTTAAAATTGTTAATTTCTACGAGATATGAACAGAAACTTCACAAAATTGTCAAGTAAATGTAGAATATAGGTAGAGTTTGTTTTCATTATTGTAAAGTACGCCAACTAGTGGTAGATTTGTTATCAGTTTCCAACATTTATGAAAACACGCAGAATCAATGATGATGATATAATTTTTATTAATTATAAATTTTTGTGTAACTTAATCCATAGATCTACTACTAGACTATACCTTAAAAACATTATTTTAATTTTTTCATTAAATAATTTTATTAACTCTCTTAATGAATATTATGTTTTGTTTTCATTCACAATTGGGTTTCGACGTAACATAAAGTCAAACATAAAAAATGTTTGCAAATGTCAAAAAATGTCAAAAAATTTTTTTCCTAGGCAAATATATCAAGATATTTTATTTGCAGGTAAAGACTACAGTAGAGAAGAAGTAAATATTTTATATCTTCTATTCGTTTGTAATCACAACTTTTATAGTTGTTAAAGGCATTAGTATTGTTTATACATATTTGTTAATTCAATTATGCTGTCTTTTTTTAATTCATCACTCATATTGTACAGTAAAAATTTAATTCAAGTGAAAAATTATAACTAACAATTTAAAAAAAAAATACTTCAACACAATTTATTGCTTTCTTTACATTTTACAACAAATTTCACTCGACATATAAAAATTTTCAAATACTACACAAATAAATAATACATAACTAAATGTGTATAAATTCTTATAATGACACTTAAAACGTCAAAAAAAAATTCTTCAAAACGTCAAGATAATGTTTTTTCTAAGACATAATAAGTTTGTTCAGTAGATCTAAAACAGAATCGGACAGAACAGTTTCGGACAATGATAATTAACTGTCAAACACGTTAAAATCTTTTAGAACAGAAAAATCTACTGAACACTTTTTTGATCATTTTTGAACTTTTTTGTTCTAATTTTTGTTTTTTGTTTTGAACAAAAAAGATCAATTTAGAACTATTTTGCACAATTTAATGAACATCGATCTGAACACTTTTGGACAAAAAAGTTCAATTAACGTAAACTACTGAACACAAAAAACTGTTCTTTTTTGCTCTAGAACGTTCTAGAACAGTTTACTAAGTAAACCTTATGTTAGACATTTATGTCTTGACATAAAAATGGCCTACTTTTCACCCGGCTCGACTCGACATAACATGAGTTAAATTAAGACATAATGATTTGTCGATACCAGACATTATATAGACAATATTACGTCTAGGTAAAGTCAGTACTATAGGAGAGCAAAAAAAATTTTTATAAATCATTGTCAATTGTAAACTTAATAAAATTAGTCCGTATATACCTCTCATTTTTGCCACTTTTATGATTATATAGTTCCAAAAATTTTTAATATTATGTTACTTTATTCTTTAATATCGGACAGATCACCTGTTTTATTTCGCAAAAATCTTCGATTTCGGCTTTTTGAATTGGATCACATTCAAATTGAATCTGTTTTTAATACGATTTAGTATTAACTTCAATTTAGTTTTTTTTCTAACTATAATTTTTTTGAATTTGTTTCAGTCTTCTAGTTATTTCTTTACTTTTTATTCTTGTTATAATTTTGTATTTAATTCTGCTTACTCTCGTTTATTATTTAAATTTTGCTTTAAATTTTATTAAATTTTATTTTAAATTTTATTTTTTCATTATATAATTTTAATTTTAAGCTATTTTAGTTTTTTCCATATTTAGCTTTAATTTTCTACTTTACTATGTATGTACCCAACAATATTTTTTATTTTTATGCTTGTATTTTTGCTTGCAGTTTCATTCATCATATTATATTCTAATGAATATCTGAATGATCCTATATTTATTCTTATTATTTTTTTATTTAGTAAATGTATATTTTAAGTATTTCTTAATTACATTTGCGAGGACGAAAATTATTCAGTTCTAGCAACAACAAACTATATATAGAAATAATTATTTGACCAAATGAACATTTTCGCACGGAGTTGGTCCCCATAAAAGCTTGTTTTGCCACTGTACTGCATTTGCATCGAAAGTTGGTATAAGAACCAACATATAAGAACTGCAATTCAATAGTATTTTCGGTAAATATATATATATATATATATATATATATATATATATACATTTTTCCATTCAAATTCAGCATTTGTTCAAACAGTTTGTTAGAAGAAATTTTGAATTTGATTAAAAAAATGTTGAATTTATTTGAAAAAATGTTGAACTTGAATGAAAAAAGTATATTTATATATATATATATATATATATATATATAGTATAATATCCCAAACTAGCGTGAAAAATGTGAAAAATATCACAATGTCAGGGATAAATATCCCCAAAAAAAAAAACATTTATTGTTCTTGTCGTACCCTTGAGTTCTCATATACTTAAAATAGTTCCATTTCATATTATCTTCCTCTTTAGAGTCAACAAAATATTTTCACACTTTTTACCAGTTAAAACCCACCTTTAGATTGTTGTTACTGTATTTAGATTTACATATATATAATATCGTTACTTTAAGTCCAAACCTAAATCCTATTTAGATTTGTGGAAAAACACAGTTTTGTATTTTAGTAAAAAAAAGTGAGTTAATACAGTTAGGAAGATGTTAAATTATATTTTATGTTTTTTTTTTTATTTAAAATTACTTACTTCTACCCCACTCAATAATTTCTATTCATTTAAATTAACATTTTCAACAAGATTAAGACTGAAATAAAAAAACAGCAAATTGCTAAAAAATGTGAAATGTGTGTGTTTATTTCTTGCAAAAATAAACAAAATATTTTTCATTCCTTTGAAAAATTTAAATAATTTTGATTAAAAATTCAATTTATGACCCGCCTGTAATTCCAAAAATTAAAATTAAAATTTAATGTTAAAAAAAATTAAAATAAATACTACGAGTATTCCACAAAGCTTTTAAAAACATATAACAAGCAATGTTGATAGTACATAATTTATAGATAAAATTAATGATTTTTTTTAGTTTAACATCATTTTTTAAAACTTGTTTCCTATCTAAAAACAAACAAATAAATATACTTATATATAACAATAACGATTATATATTTTAATCTTGATTTTTGTATAATGAATATTTTAAAACGAAAAAATTAAATAGATACATCCGAAATTCTAATTTACATTTTTTGTAGTATACTTAAAGCCTACACCGAAATTGACCAGAACGAAATTTAATGAAATGTTAATTGATTTATCGAAATTTATGTTAATTGAATAAAATTAAATTATTGAAAAATAATGGGAATTCTTAAAATGTTTATTAATAGTTAGGATGAATTTACAAAACAAAAAATTCATTCGGATTGTTAATATAATATGTATTCAACCCAGGTGTTTAAGCTGAACAATTAAACGTTCATAAAAGAAGAAAGTCATTCAAAATTTTTTATAAATGTAAGAAATACCAAATATTGTTCTCTATATAATGTGTTAAAGCGATGTAATCGAATTTTAAGAGATTTAAGTAAAATATATTTAAAATAAAACTATCTATCAACTTCAAAGTAAATGACCTACATAATGGTCAATTAAGTTCGATTATAAGTTAGGATTAAATATTCAAGAGTAAACAAAATAAATCTATCAGTTCTATAACATGTAATTCTACAGTCTCTTGGGTGGGTCTTAGCTTGAACTACAATTTTCCTTAATTCATACACATATATTAGTTATCCATTGATTTCATTGATTTATTTGTAATTTATATATTTATTTATTTATGCTTAATACAAACATATTACAATATACATACATAGTTAAGTGTACAAAATTAAACAAATAAAATATAATTTTAAGCTTAATCTTATTCTAGATCTTAATATTAAAATTGACATTTATATATTTTTGTAATTTATTACCAAAGAATGTTAGAAACTTATAAATTTATACTAACTCGAAGATATATATGTAAGTGCAGCTTTTTTTTTATTGAGATATATCGTTTGTTACATCTATACATTTAAACCTGAGTCTTCCTCTATGCTTTACAACTAGAAATTTCACTTCATATATCCTTTTTTACTTTTACATTTTAGCCTACTTCTATACTTTACGCAGGTTATCTTCCTATTATCCAAATTGTTTTCTTAAAGATTTACACTAACCTCACCTACCTTTGATTATACGTCTTTTCTCTATAATTTTACTTTATATATATATATATATATATAATTATAATTTTAGGTAAATCTTTCTCTAGTTTTGTTTTCATCCATTTTATAATTCCACATCATGTAATCAATCCTTATTATTTAGCCGGTTAACTACATTCCAATTTAATTTACGAAAAAGAAAATGTTTCTACATCGTTAATTATAAAACAATATTAATGCTCCTCAAAAAAAAATTTTTTTTTTTTTTTTTCGTATTAACTTGCAATTTTATTTTTAGTACATTTTCATACTTTTTTCCATATTTAAACAAGAGATTAAATTAATTATTTCCGGTACAGTAACTCTGAAGTAAAAAGAACTATTTATGTCTGAATAAAATGAAAGAGACATTAAAATATAATAATTATATATATATATATGTATATATGTATATATTATGTTCTATATTTAGCAATTTTTATATTTTTATTTACATTTTAAGAGATAATATTTTTTGCATTATAATAACTCTATTTTTGCAGTTCTTTAACCTACTTTTAAAACAGATTTACCCCTAAAATGAAGTAATGAAGATAGTCTATTGATATCGATTGCAATGTATTTTAGAAATGTTTTTTTTGTATAATTGTTTACTTACTACAATTGCAAAAATTATCAAATGATTATTATTAGAGTAATAATTTGTAAATTACGAATAGTGTATTAGATAATAATGTCATTGATGATGGCGGTGGTGCATTTAAAGTAATACGCTCAGGAATTTGTGCATTTACTGTTCATTAGATTAGAATCTAGGTTAAAAAAAAAATTAAAAATATCGGTGTGATGAACTTTAATGATTTAATTTCTGCTAAAAAATAACTGTACTTGTTTCAAATTGTTTGAAGTTCATATTCACTTGAAAATAAATTATTAAGTAAATTTTTCTGGAAATGATTACAATTCTAAGGTGTTACTACATATTTTAATAGGATTTAAAAATTAAAAAAAAATTTGTCAGAAGTACATTATCAGAATTATATTGTCAGAATTTTCATTGAATTTTTAGTTGTTTATTACAACCCAGCTATTTCAGTCAATTAATAATTTTTTATCCAATTATTTTAAGTAAGTGAACCACTGTCGTAGCTCTCTTTGTTTTAATATATATTTTATTAAATTAGACTAACTGAAATGATTTGATTCTTTTCAACCTCCTGACTAGATCTCTATGATCTAGCAGCTTTCAAGCTTAAACATTATTGTACAGCCTCTCGTATAAACCATGATTTATTAATGGTTATTTGTGCACTTTATTTTTAAATATTCATCTAATGTCGGCATTCTGAGGTTTTTTGCAGCACTTTATTTTATTTTTTTTTTATTTTTTACTTTTGTTGCTTTTGCTTGTACAATCCCACAGCTGAAAATCATCTTGGCTTTATATGTTGTTTGTATACTTATCAGGATTTTGTTTTCAGTTGATTTCTTATTTAACAACCAGTTCAGCTCTATATATTATACTAGTATTTGTGTCTAATTTGTTTTCACAGCTTCTTGCATTTCAATTTAACATCCATAGAGCAATGCCAAGATGTCGAAATTAAACTTTGCCAAGGTATTTAATCGCAATTAAAAATTGATCAGACTACAGAACCTTTTGACAATTAAACAAAACAAAATGTGTATCTTACTCTTTTACTATTTAACACAAAAATGACTAAATTCATAACAGCTTCGATTAAATTTTATTCCTCCTGTATTAGACGTAGGTAATGAAAGGGTTAATTTGTTTTTTCTTGTTTAATATTATATTTGAGTAGTTGAAAGTAAATATATTTATATATATATATATACGTATATAGTTAGTTAGTTCTTTTAGTCTCTATTTCAATCCTGATAATCCTAAAATTACAAATATTAAAGCTTAAATATTAAAAATGCAAAATATAAAATAATTTACTAGAAATAAACCATAATACATAGTCACGATAACAATAATTTATTCACTTTGTAATTCTAACATTTTCAAATTATTTTCATTTTATTTCTATCACTTCTAACATCATTTTCATCATGTAACTCTATTGCAAGTTGATTATTTAAACTTCAAAAAATGTGTACAAAGTCATAATTTTTTGTGCGTGCAAAAATATATACCTAATAATATGGTTCTAATCTATTTAATAAAACTAGTCTATATAATAAAATTATTTCAACGTTTCCAAGAATTTATTCCGAAAACGCTTTAAACTAAAAATTCACTAAAATAATTGAACCGAAGTAAATTTTATTTTCCAAATTTTTTTTAATTAATTTTTAAAAGCTTTTGTAAAATTTTACAATCTAAATTTAAAATGTACATAGTATTTTTTAAATTTATCAAATTTCTAGTCTAACCATTAAAGAAACTTTGATAAATGACTCATGTTTGAAAATTATTGCGACATATGGAAATAATTTTCATTTTTCCTTATTTCTTTCATTTATTTTTTTATTTTTTATTTTTTAATCAACTTCCGTTGCTTAAAAACCATATCCTTTATATGAAATGAAATTTTTAATTATATCAATTTCAATTTTTCTGCTACTGTTTAATGTTACATGCTATGTTTTTATTAGCCCATTACATTACATCTCTTGTCCGACAACGGTTTTTGAACTTTTTTTTTTCCTTTTAATTTTTTTTTAATTTTAATTTTTTTAAATACTCTTCAGTCAAGATATCTTCAAATTATATTGCTTAATAAATTATTCTTGATGTATTCAAGTAAATTCAATCTGAAACTTTATGACCTTTTCATATATATACAATACAAATATATATGTAAATGTACATATATCTTCAATTCAAATTTATTATTGTTTAACTTGACTTTAATCAAAAAGTTAAATTTGAACTTATGTCAGTAAAAAAAAATTTGCAACAACAAAAATTATTATTATTTTTTTAATATGCGATTTTTTTTTTATGAATATGTGATCAGCATAATATTGAATGCATTAATATTTTTTTGAATATTTTTAAATTATCGAATTATAAATTATTTTTAAAATTAAAAAAAAAGAATATTTTTTTAAACATTAAATTGTGATTTCCAAGTAAAGAACTCTTCAATTAAAGTGACCAGTTACTTAATATTAAGTTAAATTTAAATGTGAGATTTGACTAACTTCCTTGTTATAGAACCTTTCCTAGCTCTATAATTAGCTTAAATTATTGACTTCTTAATTCTAGAATAAAGCTTATATTAAATTTTTTTTAAAACAAACAGTAATAACAAGTGAGTCCTTCGTTCTTTCCAAAAGTAAGTGGAATAGCAACTTCCATTTACCTTCTATACTTACTACCTACTTAATTTCAAAATTCGGAATACACAAATACTAAAAATATTTTTATTTAAGTGACACTATGGATATTGTAATGTGCTTATATGAAGAGTTTAATTAGTTCCTGGATTAATTCTAAATTTTTTAAAACGAATTATTGAAATCCCTTATTAGATCTAATTTTGTTCTAAACTATTACAATAAACCAGGTACAAATACTTTTACGTAAATTGGATACGATACTTTAATATGGAAAAGAAAATAAGAACGAAAAGAAGGAGTGTTTACATATGAATATTTTATCATCTGACAAGGAGACCATCTCTCCAATTATAATTTACAAAGAATTCATAATTGTACACTAAGCAACTATTCAACTCTATTTTCTATTTTCCTACTTCTAACTGACATGCAATGCCAAAGAAAAAAAAAGTATCAATTTTTAGTTATAGCTTGTAAAGCTGTTAAATCGCAAAACTTTAGAATAAAACTAATAATAACAATAAAGAACGTTATATTTAAAAGCATAATTAAATTATTTTTATAGAATTTTTTCTATTTGTGACAGCATTTAGTTATACCAGAGAAATACATTAAATTTCCAATAAATTAAAAAAACAAAAAAAAAAATTATCCAATCAATGCCTTGCCCTTATGTTTCTATACTCTTAAGCCGAGGCTCACAAGGATTTTTCCGGGATTTACCGAATTACCATTTCGTTTTAAATTTTGTTTTTATTTTGTGTATAAAGTTTTTTTGATAAAAATAAAATTTAAGAAAAACACAACTAACACAAACAAGAATATTCTGTAAAATTTAATAACAAAAATTGAATACAATCACTATCAAAGATTTGGTTCAGACAAAAAATAATAAACATTTACAATTTACATGCTATTATATCAATTCACCAATGCATCTATCTATTCAAAAAATATTATTTTCTTTTCACTTTTCAGTGTTCATTATAATTTGATAGAAGCAGGTTTAACTTCAGATATTTATTTTTTAATTGAAAATTATTGAAGCAAATTGTTTTATATTTATTGTAAATTTTACCAATTTAGATAAAGAATATTGAATATTTATTTAAAAATAACACAATATCATAAATCATAATAGCGGGTTATCCATATAGCAAAATAAGGTTTCTATATGAAAGATAAAATTTATATGACAATAATGTCCCCTTTGTTAAAGTTACTCTCTCGCAGGTCGGGCTAGTAGTATGGACTAGAGACATTGTGAAACATTACTTACTTTTTAAAGTACTCTAAGTAGTGAAAACAATTATGATGAGAAATTTGATTTAGCACAAAAAAAAACCTTCACTTCTAATTAAGATTTAATTTCAATTCTTAATTTGTCTTTGGTTTTACCAAAAATTTTTACAATTTTATACAACAGTATTCTTCTTTAGAATATTTTTAATTTTTTCATATGTATATTATTACTCATTTTAATTTATTATTAATTATAGAATTTATTAGTCATCACATTACTATTATTATGTTACAAAAAAAAATATAACCTAATACATATCTACATACATACTTACAAATTGTAATTAAAATTACAAAAAAATGTTCACTTTAAATTCGTGGTAAAATTCATTTTTATAAAATATTATTATTTTTTTTCTAATCTTGTAAATAATTATTTGCCAAGGCAGCATTTGGCTTAAAATCAATTTACCAAAAATTGTTTTTTATCAACAAAAATAAACTTGGATTTTCTATATGTATTAAAATTGTAAATTGATGATATAAAATAAGCCACTGGTCACTTTTATCAGCTTTTATTCTTATAAGATGATTTTCCAATTTATTACATTGAATAAAATGTCCGAATTTAATTCTAAAAAATTATACATATTTATTTATTAATTCCGAAAATATTATTATATATGTATCTAAAATTGTTAAATAATAAATTTCTCATAACCTTGTAATTAGCAAAAAAAAAAACAATAATAATTAGGTAAGTATGAGAAATTAATATAAACAATAGAAAATTAAATTTTTAAGTATTTTCAAATATTACCCGGTGCATTTACATGAGAGTAAAGGTGAGTTTCAGCTGGTAAATATTTTCAGTGTGATAATATTTTGTTGGTTCTAAAGAAGGATAATGTTTATTGAAATTTAGAGCCAACAAAATAACAAAATAGCAACACTTTAAATGGGTTTTAGCTAGCGAAATAGTAGGTACAATATAAAATATGTCAAAAAATATTTTTTAATTGATAGGCTATTACTCATTATTGCAAAGTGTATAGAAATAAAATAAGAACGAAATTTAAACGTTGAGATAGCGATAAAAGTGCTTTTTTCTAGCATTATTTAGTAATGTTTATAAATTTATTACTTTGGCAATATTGGATAAATTTTAAATTTTACATAGTTATGTTATTTATGTTATTATTACAAAAATTATTGTTGTTTTAAAATTTATTATTTTAAACAAAAAAGAACCTACGATATCTGGAGGAAAAATGAAATATAAGTAAAAAAAAATAATTATTATGTTCTTAAATTATATTTGTTTTATATTTTAATTTATTGTTACACATTTGTAGTTACCACATTTTATAATAAATAGTCTTTGAATATTCATTTTAATTTCTTTAACAAATTTCAATTTTTATCTTTCTTATTTTTTATGTGTTTTACTGTTTTAGTCCGATATTTAGTGTGGTAAAAAAAATACGAAGTTTTGACAGGTAATAAAGTGCGATATGACAGATTTAGTGTAAGTACTTACACGTACTTATACTTCGAGCACACTAAAAAAATTTCGAAGTTTTTAGGAATAAATTTAAGTAGTGTAATTTGACAGGTTTAGTGTAATTTGACAGGTTTAGTCAAGATTTATACCTCAAACATTTTTAAAATACGCTTTTATAGACACAAATTTATTTGCATACATACATTTGTCTGATGTCTGTTTTTGTTTTTATTTTCACTTTATATTTGTTGTATAGGTACGAAATGTCAAATTACTAGCAGATTACTATCAAATCAACTGGAAGAAACCCTGGGAAAACCTAATAATGAAACAATGAAATTTTATATCAAATTAAAACCTTCGTTTATTGAAATATTTGTAATATTAAAAATAATTAATACTTATGGTTCAGATAAAATGTAAATTGAATCGAAATAAATATAATAAATATTCAAATTTAGAATATCACACTCATTGAGTGTTTATGTTAATTATGATATGGCAAAATATGACACTATTCACTTTTGTACTCTTGTACACTTTTGTATTCACTTCTGTAAAAATTTGTAAAAATTTGTTGTCAAATTTTTGTTGTTGTTTTAAATGTCAAGCAAATATTTCGCATTTAAATAAAAAATAGTCTATCTAACTTATTTATATGGTTTTTACTGAAAAAAGACCAAAATCAACAAAAATTTGTTTATTAAATTTTTTTCAACAAAAACATTCAATTTTTCTACAAGATTTCAGAAAATTTCTAATTAATTCAAATTTAAAAAAAGTCTCATAACTTAAAAATTAGTTAATTTTTGACATCAAAAACATTTGTAAAAATTATTTTCACTGTTCTCGCAGAATTTTATAATCACGTGATTTTTTCTTTCATTTTAAAATTTTCGCAAATAAAAGTAAACATACAGACCTATAATGTATACATATTATGCATTATACTCGAAACTATGTATAATCAGAGATCTAGTAAGTTAAATATTATACAAAACTAATATTTTTAAAGAGACTCAAATAAATATAATTTATAGAATATGCTGTAGGCTCTAGGTGATACATTATTCAAATTAAATAAATATTAAGACTCTAGGTATGTTTCACAATTTTATTAAATATCTTAATCGATTTCGGTTATTATACCATCATCAGAAGACTGAGACCAAATATTATAAAACTATATTTATTCAAACTATATATATATATATATATTTATTCAAACTATATATATATATCAAATAAATATTTAAGAAAAAACAATATTTCGCATAGACTTTTGTAGTGGCTATGGCTAAGTACATCAGTTTAATAATTTAAATAGTTGAATACAATTCATGTAAAGTTCATTACTGCGGATGCACACAATCCATTATTAAGAAAAACGTACTTATATACGTGAACGATCAATAAAATTCAATTGTTAATAAACAAAATATTAAATTATGTAACCTCTCAATGAACCAGTCATTCAACTTATGTAAATGGTATGTGTCCATGTTAATTATATCTATGATTAGTTTTACTTGTGTCTCAGAGTTTCAACATTCAAATTCGACAAATTTCTGTAAAGTGAAATTTCTAGTTTTTATTATTTGTGAAATTAAATTAAATTTTAATGATTCAGATAATATGAATCATCTTAATTGACTTTAAGAAAACAAATATACATTTAAATATTACTCAAAATAATCAAAAATAAATTTTTTTTTTACATTATTTTATGAAAATTACAATTTGAATCCTTAAGAATTGAATTGATAAGCTTTGCACCAAGAATACCATAATTATCTGATTTACTACAACTTTACTTATCAATCCGTGATTACTTCATTTTTATAAGCTATATCGAAAGAATATTTTCACATTTGTATAATTAATGTAATTTTAACTATTTGAGGAGTTTAACAGTTATGTACAGGAGCTGGATTTGAGTTTAACAGCTATGTATAGGAGCTGGGTTTGATATCAATTATATTTTAGAGGGTAGTGTACCAAATTTTTGTACCAAAATAAATCTAAAAATTTTAAATCTGAATATAAATATGTAATTGATTTGTAATTGATTCGTAAACAAAAAATAAAATAATCTAGAATTTGAGCAACACCAGCCGATAAAGCAATTATTTCACAAATATTTTTGAAAATCCGAAAACAATTGCAGAAAGCGGTCAGCTATTGTTGAATTTGATGTCAGAAAAGCTTTAGTAACAAAAATCAAAACATCTTTATTATTTTTATTGAATGTTTTCTAAAAATTAGAAATTCCACTTGTTATTTATAATTTATTTTTATATATTATCTTCATTTAAGAGAACAAAATTTTAACTTAACTTCAATATATTATCGCAATTATTTAAAAACAAATATTTAAGTAATTTTATTTTGTAATTTATGGATAGGAAAAAATTTAAATCGCTTGTGATGGTGCATTTACATTTAAATTTCGGGGATTTCCATTCCAATTTACGATTTAACATACACATATATGTATGTACATTTATCCGTATAAAGAACCAAATATTCAAATTAGAAATCAGAAAACCAACTACGTTTTTCTAGGAATATAACCTTTAATCCTCATGGCAATATATTTACTATTTTAATAAGGTAAAAATTAAAATTTGAATTCGTCATAGCAATACACATTTTACAATTTTGTAGTTAGGATCAAAATTGAATGAATATATTTGATTAAAATTTTAAAATACAATACAACTAACTATTTGATTTTTTTATTTTATTTTGAGATTGTGTTATTGAACTTCTAAATATATTACATATTTGTAAAGTGTTTTCTAAGAAGTATATTTTGTTCAAAATTTCTCTTTAATGTTTTGTAGCACGTTGCTTTTACAGTTGTTGTGTAATTGTATCAGATATCCATAGAAAAGAACTGAGATCAAAGAAGAAAAATTAACAAAAAAAAAACAAATAATTCCAGCATAAAACGTCTAGGCTATAGCAAATGTTCTTTGTATTTTTAAGTTTATGAATTAATTTGATTTTTGCAATTATTCTTCAAACAAAGATGTTTACTGTCACACGATAAGCTTTTTTTTTTTTTTTAAATTTTAAGTATATTAATATAATATTAAGTTAGCTCTCATAAACAGCCCAGTTCGATTTAATTTTATTAATTAACTAATTTCAAGGAATAACAAATCAAAGCATTTTTGACACAACATCCATGACACATAATTTCATAATCTTACTGAATGATTCAAAATATATGTAGTTAATAAGTGTGAAGGTTTAAGTCCTCTCCTGACACTATAATATTTTTTAAATTAATTTAAATGGATTTAAGTATCTATGAAATCACTTTTTTTAGTCATTTTATTCAAGTGGCTTAATTCAAATTACAGGTCTACAGACATTTAAAATATATATCTTTCATATACATATGATAGCTTATCAAATATATACTCTCTCAATCATCGAACAGTAGTTCTCACCAGGTCTGGGTAATTGCACAGAATGTCTCTAATATTTTCTCGTATATGATTTTCATCACAGATCCAATTCATCTAAATCCAATTCAAGTAATTTAATCGCACAGAATATATTTTTATATGAAATTACATTTTTTTTTTTTATTTTAGGTATTTCAAAAATAAAATTAATAATTTTTGCAAATTTTAGGAGTTGACGAAGGAGGGGAAATTAAAATCAAATTTGTTTTAAAAATATTTTATTTATTTATATTCTCTAGACTAGTCGTAAAATGGACAATTTTTTAACAATTTAAATTGACAATTTTTATCTATGTTTTATATATATGTTTTTAAATTAAAATTGAGCTGTTATCAATTAGAAACATTACGAGTTGACTAATTCCAAGACACAAACCAAGGAAATTTCAAATTATTAAATTCTTATTAAAATTCTAATTTATATATATGAATATCTGTCAACAAATACACACCTTTAATACAAATTACATTTGATTTGAGTTTAAGACTTCTGATACGTACATGACAAACGAATAATAGTAAAAAGTGACTTCTGTAATAGAAACTATATCTAAAACTTAATTAAGTAAAACAATTTTCTTTCAAATCGATTTTGTGTATATTTTCTTCTGTTTAATTTTTTCGAACCACCCTGTACACACTAACTTTTTATCTTTTCATTTTTTTTTTTTGTTTTTCACTATTTTCCATATTTCTCACCTTTATCTTAACATTCTAACACTAACGAACGAAAAAAAAAAACATAATTTATAAAAATATAAAAAAAAATAATGTAAATGCGCTAACCAAAAAGTATTTGAGTTGAGTGTGGTGAATATGGTTTTAATAAAGCGCCTAACTAAATATAAAGAGGTTACCTTCAACTATCGTATATTATCTTTAAACATACTTAAGTATATATATCGTATACTATGTGTGTAGGTATGCTTTATATGGGTATAAAATAACTAAAAGGTGTCCGCATATATTATGCAGACAATCTGAATCGAATTGGTTTTCTTTTTTTTGTTTTTCTTTTGTTTGTTTTTTTTTTTTATCCAAAAACAAAAGAAAGACTTTCGTGCCAACAATAATAATAACAACAACAAAAAAAAATATTTTTTTTTTCCCGATATAATTCTAATCAACCTGCTGTTTACTTATGTATTAAGGTATACCTGTCCGCTGTATTTCATTACGGTTGAACTTGCAGTGCGTTGTTTTTAATGAATAAAATGCCAGTAAAACATTAAAAATACAAATGTGGAAAATAATTAAGGGATTTCCAAATTAAATTTTGAAAAGAAAAGTAGAAAACTAAAAATAAAATTATTTTAAAATCGCATTTTTATATTGCGCTAAAAAACATCATTCACAGAACCATACCTACTGATGTACATACAATTGTATTTGTATGCACGAATGTACCCATTGTAAATTTGTTTCCGGTTCAGTTGCCAAAATTTTAATGACAAGTACCTACTTTGTACATATACATAATAAAACTATAGCGAAGTATAGTTTAGATAAAATAATATGTATGTAATATGTATATAGGGATGTATTTGGAGTAGGTAATAACAACGTTTGAATTTAAAATAACAGCTTCTACTACTGTTATGATGACAGTATATCTACTATCCGAATTGTTAAAACAATTTTAAAAATGAGAGAAAAAAAATTACTTAGAATGGAAAGGGTGTAGTTATATTAAATTTTTTTTGTAGGTAAATAATAGTATTCCTAATTTGATTAGGAGTAAGTCAATAGGTATTTATATATTCAGAATTACAATGGTTTTTTTTTTATTTTGGACTTATACATGGCCTTATTTGAAATTTAGAAAAATAAATTGAAAAGTGAAATTTTGTTTTAAAAATATTTTAATGTTAAAATTTTAATTTAAAAAAAAAATCTTTAGCTACTAACTTTCTGGGTCCGAGAAGCCAATACATAATGACACTTTCCGGGTCAACAAGATATATTTAGACCTGGCGCAATATTATCATCTATTGACTTTGATCAATAAGTTAAATAGACTTAAATCATTTTTATAAATATATTTATATTATGTTAATATTGCAACTAAGAATTGCAACATTAAGAATGGTCTAGCATTTCAAAATCATTCTTAACACATACAACGAATCGTGTTATTATTGTTTTAATCAATTTTACCGTATAAAATTTGGGCTTTCTTAATTCTAACAACCTGTAAATTTTTGTTTAAAAAAAAGTAATTTATAAGTGTTGATTAATTGATAAATTAATGTTGTTACAGCAATTAAACATTATTACAGTTGTAGGGTTATCACTATCAACATTGTGGCGTTTTTGTTACATAAAAACTGTAAGGATGAGAAGGGTACTACTCCATTAACTAACCTCTTGGTGACTTGTCTTCTAGGCAGGTAGAAGTACCATTCCAGTTACTTCTGGAAAAACAGTTAGCACTTAATTGTGCCTTTCTATTTCTTGTTGTTGGTTGTTGTAGGGGATCATTCTCTCATCTTCACTCTAAATAATAAAATAACTAAAATAATAAAAGAAAAATCTTTAAGTATTTTTCACTAAATTTATTCAAATATTTTGATCAATAGTTCAATTTAGTGGAACGAATCTAGAATTTTTTATTTTATTATTTTCAAATGTTTTACTTATATAGCCTACAGTTATATTCGACAAAATACAATAAAACCATTAAATTCTGTTTCATCATTCTGTTTAAATAACCGACCCATCATCTTGCAGATGTTGATTTCAGAAATCTACTATACGATTTTAACAGAGCTATGAAGAAAATGAATGAATAAGGTTATGATCTGATTTAGTTAAATGAACCACAATACGTATAGTTATTCAATTATTTTTAACATTTTATTTTAAAATCTTTGTATAATATCAATAGTGGTTTGTACAGCATTTACTTACAGTTTTATTACCATAGATTCAAATTTGCTTAACTACAATATAATTTTATTTAGTGTTAGTAGTGAAATGTTAATTATCACGTCCACCAATCAGCAGACATTCTTTGAAATTTCAACCAGGTGTGTTTGTTCTATTCCTCTTATAGCATACACATAGCATGCAAATCATCTCACGTCGATGAAATTGCCTTTACAATACAATTTATCAGTCTTATTTAGAATCGAACTGAATATACACATATGTATGAATTTTATATATTGCACTGATGTTTATAAGCACTTAATTTTAATTTCATAACACGCTCTCATAAGTTCAAAAAAATGAAATAAATAAATAAAAGTATTATTCAAGCCGATTGCAAAATTATTAAAATATAATTATGATTTATGAAATCAGGATAAATGTGACGTCTCACTAAATTAATTACTACATACATCAGATGCAATGATATAACAACTGATCTCATTATTTTTATAGACTTTTTGTTGCCAGCTAAGCCTAGCTTAGGTAGGTAGTTAGGTAGATCTAAGCCTAGACCTATACCAACCTAAGCCTAGCTTAACCCAATTTAGTTTGACAAATTACTTTAATTTACAATGCATTTCTCTTAAGCTTAAAAAACACTAAATGTATATATATATATATATATTACATTTATTATTGAAAGTATTAATTTCATTCAAATATCTTTAATTAATTGTAACAAACTATAAACTTTTATTTTTACTTTTTATACCATTATAATTTGTATCTCTGTATCATACCAAACCAAGTAGAAACTGTCGTAAAATATGTTAATCTCTCGTTTTTGGTTTTATTTTTGTTTAAAACAAAAAAAAAACATTTTGCACCATTCGAGCTTATATACTAGGTGCGCGGTACAATGTGATGGTGCGGGTCAATTGTTTAAATTAAAAGTTTTTAAAGATACCGCAAAATTATTTGTACCTCCAAAAAAAAAAAAATTAAACCCAGAAACAAAAAAGATAAATACAAAAAAAAAAAAATTTAAATTCTTTACTCTTAATGGTAATCGGAATTATTTTTTATTCCGATAGTTAAAATGTTTTTTGTATAAAAAAAAAAAACGAAATCGTCGTAATCAAAATGATGAGCGTCGAGCACGCAAAAAATTTAAAAGAAATAAAAAATAATAATTTTATTGTATATATACTTACATATATTCACAATTTTTTTTTTTTTTTGTTTTTCATTTTCTTGTTAACTCATTTTCATTTACTTAAAGATACAAACAGCAAATACATAGTAAAACGGCGGCCTTGAAAAATTTTCAATTTGAAAAAAAAAATTAATAAAAAATTGGAAGTGTAATTTAATGATACGTATTTATATTTATTATATTTTTCATTCGAACTAATGAATTTAGATAATTTTGACTTTAATGTGAATGAAAAAGTATTAAGATACCACAATTGACTTAAATCGCTAAATAAAGTAAACAACAAAAACAAAAAAAAAATGAACTCCTTATAATAAAGCTTAAATAAGAGAAAATATTTCAATGAAAACTAATAAAAATATAGTTGGCTTGAGCAACTATAGAGTCTGAGTACATAACAGTGAGTCGAATATTTTCCTTTTAATTTTACTGATATGCTTATCATGCAGATACGCGTATTTCGTCTACTACTTGCAGACTTCTTCAGTGTTTTGTACTCGACTCGACATGATAAGCATATAAGTAAAATTAAAAAGAAAAATATTCGACTATTTTCACTGTTATACCAAAATTTTACTCTAACGCTGGAAAACAAGTTTTTATCAAATAAGTTTTTACAAAATTTTACTCTAACGCTGGATTGTTGATTTTTTTTTCAATTAAGAATGACAAGTTTAAACACTAAAAATTTAAAAATTGGGTAGTCTGGTATATATGGTATCTATGTACCGTAGAGTCAAAAAATAAAATGGTGAACAATTTGAATGATCAAAGGGTCGGTAATAAGATTTTGAAAGAACAATCTTCTTCGTTGAGGTTATACTTACTTCAAATACTTTGTAGATTCTATTATTTCCCAAAGAGGAAATTAGAGTTTTCAATTGCACATGATGCAAATAGACCTAACTTTAGTAATATAGACAAGAAAATTTCTTTTAACCTATACTATCTTAGATAAATATAGGTAGACTTTAAAACAGCTTACTGATACCTTTTTTTACTTATATATTGGTAAAAATATATCTATATATCTGTAAAGATATATCTATATCTATCTATATATATATCTTGTTCTACCTTTATATATATGTATATAAATATATCTATAATATATAAATAGTAAACTGCCTTAAATGGTTTTTGAACCTATATTTTTTATATTATTTGCATTATAAAAAAAATCTCTTCAGAAATCTACTTCCTAGAATTACAAGTTCATCGCTTTGTAAAAAGCTCAAAGCTGATAAACTTGCAGGATATAATACGGGGATAATTTTGATACTTCGTGGTACCATAATGGACCATTTTGGTTTGTAACTGTCAGATTTTCCGAAAACTATACAGCTACCTAATTATCCACATCTGTAGTTAGTAATTTTCATTATCTAATTTGACTTACATATTTTTATATGAACTTTTCATTTTTAATTACACAAATTTAATTTTTGTCTAATCACTAAATTTTCACTTCTTACTTTATTTTTACATTTTTTTTTTTATTAAATTTAATTTTATGTCTTAAATGAGCAAGTCGATATGCATGATCTGCCACGAATATTAATCTTGATCTGCAGTAGTTGCTGGTAAGTGAAGATTATATAGGGATGATAAAAACGATTGAACGTTATTATTGATGTGATGTCAATTTCAGAATCAAGCAATGTGTATTTCTGGAAATATTTTTCTTTTGCAAGCTATGGCGTCGCAAACAAATAGAATATGAATAAAGGATTACTCTTTTTCTAAGCAGAATCTGCATCTCGGTTTACCATCCTGAACAGATGCTTGTTAAATGGGACATGACTTGTGATAAACCATGTTAGCATCCTGACATTGGATCTAGTCTCCCTTATTACCTGATTCGGTCTTTAGATACTTAGTTTCAAAGATAAAAATGAATGGTACGCTCATATGTGAAGCCAGATAGAACAGTGAACTGTCGAATAACAAACTAAAACAAATCAAACGGTCGACCGTGATGCAAAGTAGAAAATTATTTATTCTGTAAGTCGGAAAACCGGATGTATAATGCGGATAAAATACCCATAAGTAACTATTATAACGTAAATAGTTATACTCATAACGAACAGACCAAAAGTGTACTTATATGCTCCTACGATAGTCAGAAGTTAATAATTTTTCAACACATTTTTGAGGTCTGTCCACGCTTCAGAAATATAAGAAGAATAAATTTAAATTTCATATCTTTAGCTTTTAAATTTCGTACATATAATAAAATACGACCCAAAAACCCACCGAGATTCAGTGGCCTAATAGAAATCTAATATAATAATATAGTCTAATCCTATTTTACTTTTCCAATAATTTTAAAGCACAATAAAAGTTCATAGATTACAATACAAATCGAATACCAATTTTGACCATATTTGCGAAGTTTTTTTTATTTCCGATGACGTTTTGAAAATAACGAAAGTATAACTTGTGATCTAATTACACTTATGAAAACTGTTATACTAAATATTATATTAAAATTGTTTCAGCAAATTACTTCTAAACTAATCACGAAATATATAATACCTTTCGAAATGATTTGAACATCTTTTAAAAAATAAATAGTGTCGAATAAGCCTTGAAGCGAATTTACTTAGGCCTTTTTTCTTTTTAATTCATGATCTAAAGGTAAAGTGTGTGAATGTGGTGGAGATCGAAATGTGTGTTGTTTAATTCTATTATTCTCATGGTCTTTTATTCTGTTTTATTTTCATTTTTTCACGTTTTTTTTTTTTTTTTTTGCTTGAAAGAAGATTGAGACTTGATTGTTGCGGGATTTGAAATTTTTTAAGTTTATTTGTTTAAAAATGGTTTAAAAGTTTTTTTTTTGTGTTTTTTACGTGAATTCTTACTTAGTTTTAATTGTTTAAATAAGTAATTATCAATTTCAATTACCAATTAGGTTATTTTTAATCTGTATTTCAAATTAAGTTGTAAAAAAAATTAATTGAGAGCAAATACAAAATTAAAATAAAAACTAGAGTAACTATTGTTAATAATCCTGTCTTAGTTTATTTTTCATTCTTATTAATCTGATTTTTTGTAATGTCAATTTTAGCATTGATATGTTCTTCAACCAGACGAACATATATATTCTTATAAAAGATTAGTTTTCATGACGTTTATCTTAAATTTCTGCTCTTCCTTTTTTGAGTTTTTTCATAACTTCAGATTTTTTTTTAGCTTGGTCTCGTATTTATATTTACTAAGTCATAGAAATTATCAAATATCTTAATGAGCTGACATCCAATTATTCAAAACTGTTCAACGTTGTTATTATTTAATAACTACCATTCTAGAATAGAAACTGGAAAATTTAAATATGATAAAAGGTCACTGCCCAGTTAACAGCAAACAGTTTAGAAATGAAAAATCTGTTGGTAGCAATTAAATATTATAAGCTATTGAAGATTAACAAATATTAATTTCGATCAAGTTTAAATTTAATATAAATAGGGGATTATTATTATTAATAAATGAGTTTCAATTTTATACTAACTGACAGATATGTAACACTCAATAACAAAATACCTAATTTTTTAAAATGACAAAAAAAATTACAAAACTCCCAAGAATAATATAGTTTTTAATATATATATGAATATTGCAAAAGTATAGAAGTGTATGTATATGTATGTATATTATATAGATTAACCATTATATTAACTAGTTCCAAAAACAACTTTGATTTTTTTTCAAATATTTCATGATACAAAAAAGTCTTTATAGGTCGCAGTGTCAAAGGAAATCTTATTCTAGGTACTTAAAATAAATGGATTAAAAATAATTTCCTTTATTAGACCTAAACCAAAATATATGTTAAAATTGTTTTAACTTAAAAATAATAATTAATTAATAAAAATGATAAATTTAAATTTATTAGGAAACAGATGCTAAAATTTGAACTTTTAAAATTAATTTTCATAAAACGTGTTTTTTTTTTTTTGCTGTTTTATAATAATAATGTAGTTTTGTAGCATCATTTATAATTTTTCATATTCTACCTATTCGGTTTGACTTTACTTGAACTTAAGTGTGATCAAATTTAATTTGTACGTGTCATTCTCTTTTACTGACTGACAACCTATAGTTTCTTGTAAATTTTAAGTCATTAATTCGAATACAATTATTTCGAAACTAAAAATGTGTAAACATTTATTTTTATTTAATTTATATATTATATTTTATTAAATATTATAATTCTTTACAATTAAAGTAAAGTAATTAAAACTAAAATTCAAAATTAAATAAAACAAAGCAAATATATTAATAGTACATATTTAAAAGCATCTACAAAAGTCCAAATAAATAAAATAAAATAGTTAGGAAACATTCGGTTGAAAAGCATGTATCGAATAGTCCATCACGTCAGATAACAATTTAAGATATCGGTTATTTATGGAGTAAAACATATTTTAATATAATAATACTAAATTAGAAAATAATAGTAAAAATAATTAAAAGAAAAATTTATAAACTCAACTAGATTACAATGAAATTTATAGAAAAAAAAATCAAAGAACGCAAAATCAAGCAAAACAGCGAAATTCTCGCTAGAAAAGAATAAACAAAAATTATATAATTTCGATGAAATCAGTATTAGAATTATATAGTTATCACTTATCAGTTATGATTACCTAAAGACTTTTACTAGCACTTCAACTTCATACACATATGCCTCACATCAAGATATCCTAATTTAATAAAACATAACTACCTTCAAAGTTTTATAAACGTAGAAATTTCGGATAGGAAGAATACCTAAACTACTAAATAAGTTAACAGTGTAAGTAGACTAACCTTACAAATAAATCGAATAGCATGCTTTTGAGAGAATAAAATTGGTTGTAGTTTTTTAAAGCGAGTCCCACCCTAACAAACTATATCATACTGATGAAACTATACCAGTACTAATTCTAACTCGTAAAAATATAATATTAAAGCAATAATTCCGAAACAAACTAATTAATGGCCTAATATTGGGGTCATTTCAGAAAATAATCTGAATAAAAAATGTACGGTTATAATGCGTACATCATACAGTTATTTTTAATATATTCAAAGTTAAACATAAACAAAATTATTTTCCTTTTTTAATCACCCTTTATTTAGTTTTCCATATAACTAGACTCCAATTTTCTGTGTACAAGTTCATATACTGTTTCCAACCCAAGTACTTATGTACATTTTTTCAAAAAAAATTACTTTTAATCAAAATTTTGAAATTTTAAAAGTTTTATTAAATCAAGGGCTAAGTATATTTACATTTTTACAAAATTTTCCTCAATTCCAAATGTACTTACTGAGTTTCCCACGAATGTTTGTATTTTCCTCAATAGGTTTTTTGTGAACAATTTCATGAAAATACTAAAATACACAAGCTTTTGAAAATTTTTGCAGTATTAGTATTCAAATTTTGAACAAAAAAAATAATTATATTAAATGACATGGTGGGTGGCGCAGTGGGTAGAGCACCTTACTTTCAACCGCAAGGTCCCAGGTTCAGTTCCCGATTGTTCCCGACGCAATATGCTTTATATATAGGTTTTTCGATCTAGCCAGTATTTTTGGGATAAAATAAATCATAAAAATAAGTACAACCTGAAGTTATATATATATACAAATACGATCTTGGGGTGATTTCAAATCAACAAAATGGACTACCATTTTTATTCTGTGTTACTGTGTTACTTTATGATACAACTTACAATAAAATGAAAGTGGTTTATTGAGTGGAACCATTCTATTTCAAAAGGCTAAGTTCCAGACAATATACGTATACAGTATAGTAGTTTTCCACATTTAAATTATTTGATTTGGTATGTAAGAAAAATTAACAAATATACATACTAGAATAACATTTTCATAGTTCCCACCACACATGTAATTAAAAATTGCAATACATACATATACTATTTTTAATGTACGAAAAGGTATATATATCTACCTATGTTACTGTCAAGAATAAAAAAAAATTATAAATTCTGACATATACCATAAAAAAATGTGATTTTATGCAGGTTCTACTCTATATGTATGAGGTACTGCTATTATTTTTTTTAAACTAAAATTTTTGTTCTGCGTGATTACTCTATATATAAACTATTTTCTAATCACTAATATTTAGTACTAAATATTATTACTTAATTTTTTTTCTTAAATCTTGCTGTTAGATGTCAAAAGGCATTTCATTAACTAACTTTATTATGGAGTTAATTTGTAACAAATTACTTCAATTAATCAATTTGGTTTAAACTTTCCTATTAAATCATATCTAAAGAATTAGTGTACATAATTTAAATTCATTTAGTGTCACTAGATATTTATTATAATTTTATAATATGTTGACAATATTTATGATATTGAATTATAAGAAGTGTATTTTGGACATTTTATCATTTTATATCACATTATATAGTTCTATATGTATATTATATATATAATCTATGTTTAAATATACCGAACGATATTAAAAAATTTGAAAGAAAAAAGGATATTATGTTGCTATTATATATCAGTAGAGTGATATGGCATGATATAAATAATTTTTCAAATTATTTGTAACAAATATTCGCGAATACGAATTCTGACTTGTAGAATTTTGTATCTTATTCGGATATATTTTAAGTAAAAGCGTCATAAAGTCGCGACAAAAAAATGTCTTTCAACTATACATACTTTTAAAATTAGTTATACTCGTATATACATCATATTTTCAGTTGGATTGGAATACTTTTATCTGTATATATGTACATAATTAGTTGTCTAGTAAAGTGTTTTAAAACTTTCTTAAAAAAATGTTTAATTATAAATTGTTATCTGTTCAGTTAAATTCTTTTTATATTTGTAAATTTTCTAATTAATTATTTAGTCAACTTTGAAATTAATTATTTTGATAAAAGTGAGTTTACAAATTTTATGTAGTATTAAAATTTTAATAAAATTCTATCGTGAATTTGCTAAAAATAAATTCTAATACATAATTAGTTTTTACTCCAGTGGTTTTCAATCTTTTGGGGTTTTCAGAATCCTTTTAGTTGATGATATTCTCCTCAACTAGAAATCTTTTATTTACGTATGGTATATTGATTCTATATACTGACTAATAAATTTATCCTAAAAGTAGCAACTAAATATAATTCGTTTACTATGTCTAAGAGGAAAATTTACATCTTAATTTACGTATTTATTGGTTGGTTGGTTAGATGGGTGGGATGAGTTTTTATATCTTGCACTTAGGCCTCACGTTGTATCTCTCTCACTGATTTCACTTCTTGTGGTCATTTAGAACGCTGGGTGACGTAGTAGCTTGCTTTTCAACCGACAGGCCCCAGATTTGATTCCCGACGAAGGCAAAAAATGCTTTCTGGATTTTTCGACCTGGTCCAGTACCCTTTATCATTGGGATAAAACAAATGATAAATAGTTGGGAGTTTTGATTATCACTAAAAATAAAATCGAAATATGTTATTATGAAGGCGAAGTACTCGTACTCTGTACAATAGATATAGTTTCCCACATTTAAATTAGTCCATAAAAACTCTACAGAAAAAGCTATTGTATATAATTGTGTATTCCAAATCTCCATAGACTTGGAATTATATAAAAAAAAAAAAACCTAGGGTGAAAAATAAATAATTTAAATAATATATTTATTAAAAAATAAAATAAAATTAACTAATTAATGTTTGTTGTTTTTTTTTTGTTTTTTTACAGCCGAAAGTGATTTTGAAACATTCTTACAAATAAAAGAACATTTTAAATCAAAATTAGATTCTGAAAAAAGTTTATTTATTAAAGAAACACGTCCAAGAAATGTACAAAACCTTTATGAGGCTGCTGGCAGAAGTCCAGCTTATTCTGATTCCGTCGATTTGGTTGATACAACAATCCGAATTAATAATCATACAGATAATAACAATACATTCATTTCAAATCTAATTAAAAATGAATCATCATTTGAAAAGAAAATATTGAAAATTGATGCTGAAATTGAAATTCGATTGGTAAATATGCATACACTATATTATAATATATATATATATATATATATATATATATTATATTAATAAATAAATATTTTTTTTTTATTTTAGCCGGCCAATATAAATAAATTACGAAAATGGACTTCATTAGAAGCATTAGGAGATGTTACTGTTACTCCAGATTGTATTAGTAAAGTTGGTTCGTTCCTAGAAACCGATCAAATAAATATTATTCCTAGCTCTTATCAACAAAATCCCTCCACATATACTAAATTTAATGATATTGGAACTGAAAATGATATACCAATTGATCATTTACTACCATCACCAGAAGAACAATGTCAATTAATTGCAAATAAGTGAGTATAAATTATATACTATATAGACTTCTACATATTTATAATTATATTTTATATATATTATATTTATTTTATTTTTTTCTATTTATTTTTATTTAATTTTAGATATCCGGCAGAAATAATTTCTGTTGATATAACTGGTAGACGTTTTGATCGTATGTGCCTTGCCAGAAAATCTATGATTGCTGACAATAGAACTGGACAAAAAAAAGACAATAAAACAAAAGATGATAATGAACGAAGAACTAGAACTAAAAAATCAAGAGGCAAACGTAGAAATACAATAATTGGAATTGATCCAAAAGAAATTTCTGAAGCTGTTCAAGGGTACTATAAAAAACTCTATAAAGAAAATATAAAACTATTTTTTCGTAGTTATCAAATAATTTGTTTTTTTAATTCTAATTTTTTAAATTTAAATTTTATTATTACAATTTATTTATTTTAGTTTTGATATCATTATTATATTTAAAAAGCTTCTTATATGTTTAAATATAAAAAAAAAAAAACGAAATTAAAAAAAAAAAACAAACAATTCAAAAAGTTAAATGTCCACAAAAAAAAAAATTAATCGGATTTATAAAATTGAAGATTTATGTTTTTAAATTTACTTAAAAAATCATATAAAATATGATTATATAAATATATATACATATATATAATATATAATATATTTATTCAAATATTTATTATTACTATATATGTACATATATATATATGTATACATATAGAAATATAAAAGTATATATTTATTTTTATCCTTGTAGGGAATCTAATATTGCATTCGGACAAATGCAATTGTGGACATTTTCAAAATCTTCAAGTGTTTTATAGCATTTACCATACATTCGTATATATATATATATATGCATATATATATAGTGCAATTACAATATAAAATGCTAGAAATTGTAGTGAATCATCAATAAATCTATAAAAAAAAAACTTAAAAATAAAAAGTATTAAAAAGTTTTCGGCTTATGCAGGTTTCTCTTTTAGTCAGTATTATTTATATATTTTCTAAAAAAAAAAAATATTTGTTTATAATAGTAAATTTTTCAATCTAATAACTTGCTATTATTATTTTATTTTTGTTTATTTGTCATGTATATGTACATTGTATATATAATTTCTAGTTGTTAATAAATTTTGTATAAAGTTTAAGTATGTTGCATGATCAAATTATGTACATAAATCTCATTTCATTCAAACTTATTTGATAATAATTATTTATCTATGAAAAATATAATACTTATGTATATATAATAAATATAAAAAAGAAAATTCTTCATGCTTAGCTTTTTCATCTGCCATCATCACTATCATTATTATTATATATATATATTGTAATAATAAATTTATTACATTTATTATTATTATTATTTTTTTTTGCTGCAAATTAATATATCTCTAGAATTTGTTAAAATTTTCATTTTAAATTCACTACAGTATACAAAATATTACATTATCAACATTTATAATCAACATGAAAAATCCTTATAAAATTATAAATAAAAAATATAATGAGTATTCATCACTTTTAAAAGCAAAATCATCCTTGAATCATAGTATCGTAGAATCTTAACACTTATGAAATTCATATTGTTTATTTTGACATAAATATACTGCACTCCAGGCAGAGGTCATTTACACATAATTAAGAATATTCATAATAATTAATTTCAAAAAGTTTGCAATTTTTAATCATGATTCAGCAATACTGCAATAATTTGCATGATGCAGTTTTGTAATACATACTATTGGATAGTGTACTTGTGATGTTGTTATAATATACAATATTTTTTAACTAAAAGCAAAATTTTATATAACTTGAGAGTTATTTTTTGTTAAAAAAAAAAAAAATTATGTTTTTATTTTAATTAAAGTTTAATTTTATTTGGCCTTAAATTTCAATATTTCGGAAGCAAGATACTACTATAACCGTTCTTGTTTTATTTTCTAATGATTACAAGTTTTTTTGTAAAATAAAAAAGTGGTTTGTCTATAAACACACCTTGTACTATTGTATGTTCATGTGTGAATTCGAATTATTGTTTTTCGCGACAAAGCATTTTTTATATTTTTTTTTTAGTTTTAACGGACCAAAAAGTCATTAACTTTTATAATTACGATCATTTTTAATTTTATAATTACAAACTCATCGTTATACAGTTCATATTTATAAGTATATTTAGTAACACTTTTTCGTAATGTTGTTCTGAAAATCTATTAATATCGAAAGCTAAATTAAATTGAATGTTTTTAAATAGAAATGAAATTTAAATTGAAAAGAAATGTTATAATTAAAATATATACCTGCATTACCTACTCGTGTAAAAGTATGTAAACTTCAGTTAAGCTTATCTAAATAGTACAAGTACAATACATTTTCAAATTTAAAAACGATTGATATTCAATTTGGAATTAATACATACATTTAATATTAATAAAAATCAATATTTTTTATAAAATCGATTTAAAAAAAATGATTAATTATAACTATTTCAATTAGTTCAACATTCTGTTGATTCAATTGTTGTATATATTATATTATTGAATCAAATTATTAATAAATGGAAAAACGACTTGTCCATTAAATGCAAAAATATAATTTCATTAAAACCAAGTTCAATCAAGAGTAATATTAATCATAATAGTATAATGTTAAGAATAGAATTTAGAATAAAATGTATAACTCTAAAATTCTAGTTTTATCAAATTTAGCACACCTGATTTCATATTGAATCGTGGATATCGATAATAATTTTAAAAAAACTATGCATATTTATAATAATTCTATTCAGAATAATTTACTACTTATGCAGAACGAACGTGAATTTTTTTAAAAATTGTTTTTGCATTTCAAGTATTTTAGTTATTAATAATTTAAATTTCAAATATTCAAAAACCCAGTGGAGTGTAAATTAATTCATATGAAAATTTTCCAAATAATTTTACAGTCTATTGAATTTTTTAACAAGAACATTATTATTATTTTGCTATGTTTTGAAAATATTATTTTTTTTTCATTTTTTTCTGAGAAAGTATTTCTTACTTATATTTCAACGTTCTAATGTCCTTTCATCACGATTAAAAGGCCAAATAACAAAATATTAAAACAGATGGCTCACATCCCTAGCGGAAAAGAGCCCTCCCTATCATTTGGCTGAGTAATGGTGCTCAGTCAAGTAAAATAAATAAATAAATGTTAAACCACAATTGTTTAACTTAAATTATTTTGAATCTTAATAATAAATCTAATTGAATATGATTTAATGAAAATAAAAAAGTTTTTTGTTTTAAAAATTATTCAAAACTAATCAATCACAAGGATTTGAAGATTCATATTGTACATATATGCAATTGTAAATTATGTATACTCATTAATATGATTTTTTTTTTTTGCTCAAATTTTCACTCATTGAACAGAGCAGAACTTATTATAATTAATTATTTTTGTTATTATTTTTAAATATTATATTAAACTGAATGATTTGCTATGGTTATTTTAATTTTTTATGTAGAAAATTTATCATCTTATGATATTATGTTTTTTTAATCAATATACATAATTAGGTTAGATACTTATATTTTTTTTTTATTTGTGCTCATTTTAATTTTTTGCAAGTTTTCTACACGTTCATTGTATTTTTTTTTTATGTTTATTTATTGATTATAAATTAATTATGCATCATTAATAAATGAAATACTACAAAATTTTGTAGTTAAATTTTTAGATTAATATACATAATATACATATACATATTTTTACTATACAAGCTGTTGAACTAGCAAATTGCGAACCATTAATTTAAGAAATAGAGTTAAAACATTTTTTTTTAGATTGAACAGTTATATACAATCATTTAGTTCAGCGATTTATTCGTTATTTTTTCTATAACCTTGCCAATTTCAAACATGAATCACGCTAATATAATATACAAAATCTATAACTAAGTATTTTAAGGCTTTACGATGAATTATATCATCAGTACAAATATTCAGTATTATTTTCTAATTCTGTATTAAATACAGTTATTCGGTAAAGTATATTAGTGAACTTATAATAAATTCATATATGTAACACTATATCAGTATGTATTTCATGCCATACTTTCTAAAAAAAATTATTTCAAGTAATTTTCTTTGAAGTAATTTAAAAAAAATTCCCTACTTCAGTAAATCTCAACGAATTTTGCCACTGTTAGGAAAACCATGCATCACATAAGTTTTTCTTTTAAACTTTTTTCTTCTTCAATATTTTTATAGTTATCCAATTGGTTAAATCTATAATATTGATTGATTTCATGTAAACGTGATAAATTAGAACTATATTATTGTAGTGTAAAATTGCAGTACCGTACTTAACTAAGCACGAAAAGGTGATTCTACCAAAGTTACTGTCAAGAACCTTAAAAAAAAAAAAATAGCTGTGTTTTTTCACAAATCGGATTTGGATTTCTAAATTCAAGAACAAAATTTATGAATTTAGATCTCAAATTTAAAAAACAAAATAACTGTAAATACTGTTAAAATTTGAAAGAACTGTTATATTTTACAATACTGACACTGTCAGCGCCTCTATGAACAAATGTAATAACTATATTATTTCTGTCCTCAAGAATTTGAGTATGCATTTAAAGTTTAAAATCGACTTGTAGTCTTTTTATTTCTGCTACTTTCCAGGGATACATTTGATTTAAGCAAAACCTACAGTAATTTAATGATTAATATAGATCTTGCATTAAGTCTTGTTTATTAAGTAAATGTTTGTGTTTATTTACTCTTTCATTTGAATACCGATTTTCGTGTGTGGCAACCATTGAGTAAATGATGTATTTATATTTACTCAATGGTGTAACTAAACTCATGACATATTTTGAATAAAAACTTATGGATAATATTTAAGTGTTGTTGAAAAAGCATATGAAAATGTCATACAAAAGATCAAATTGTTCCGATAGCGATATTATAAACTAACCAGAGTTCATTAACAAATAAATATTCGATACAGATTTTAATAAAAATCTTTTTCTTATCTTATAGTTCCATATGACCACAATTTTATCTCAAATCAAAACTGTAACGCGCAAATATTGATAAATTTACCTCTGTTTGATTTTTTACTTGTTTAATTTTGTTTAGAATAGGTTTTTGTTCTATAAATTTTAATTTTACATACTCTTGACATTTTTATGTTAGTATAGCTAAGCTAAAACTTGTTTTGATTAGATTTAATAATTAGTTCAAACAAAATTAATGTACATATTATGTTTGAATTTAGTTTTATTGAACATAATTGCTTGTAAAATTATAACGTAATTGTAATATGTAACAAAATTATTTATAAT
The DNA here is from genome assembly GCA_963942445.1 of Argyra leucocephala. Taxonomy (NCBI): domain Eukaryota; kingdom Metazoa; phylum Arthropoda; class Insecta; order Diptera; family Dolichopodidae; genus Argyra; species Argyra leucocephala. The sequence continues at coordinate 31,226,795 of OZ012677.1, forward strand.
TCACTTAAAATATTTGAGAATTTTGTTCGATCATTCTATACATATTTATGTATGTACCTAATTTCTAAAAATTTTTATTATTTTCTTTTAAAATACAATATTTATATATATAAGGCCAAAATATAATCCTTGCATGAAGATGTTTTATTCATTAATTCTATTGAAATGATTTTGAAATTTTACTTAAAATTGATTAGGATTAAAATTTATGTATAATCAAAGATTATATAATACAATTATATAGTTTTTGGTATAATTCGAAATTAATTGTATAGACAAAGATAATACTATGGGTGTTTTAAATGACCACGTAGAATACAAATAGTTTCATATTCATATCATAATCTTATTTTGAGTTAATTATTCATAAATCGTATCCTATTGATTATGAATTAATATTTTTGTTTATTTTGCTTAATTATAGCTCTAATTTCCATAATTCATAAAACAAAATATACATTTATTTAAAATATTTAAATTTTTATTATTTAACATTAACTAACAATTAATTATAAATATATTTTTAGAAAAAATTTAATTCAAATTTTTAAATAAATGTTTTACTTTTCTTCAATTAATTAATAATAATTTACTTTAATAAGTTAAATACAAAATTAAATTTTTCAATTTAAAATTCATAACATTTTTATGTTCACAATTTATAATTTTTTTTTTTTTTTTAATTTACACCAAATTGAAAAAATCTTTGCTAAAATAAAATTTCGTTTTAATTTTTCCTGTTCGTTTTCGTTAAAAATGTAAATATTTATATTTTCGTTGCTGAAATAATAATCCTACGTTTATTTATGTTCCTATATTTAATATTCATAATTATTAATATATTCAATTACAATTTATACTGTATCTAATTAATAATTGTTTTTATTTTCTCTTTTTATTTGTTTTTTTTTTTTTTTTTTTTTTGTAATTAGGGATGAAAGTCCCAATCCAGTTTCGAATGAAACGACACCTGTGAAATCAATTACAGAAAGAAGTAAATCAAGTGATTTATTAAAGAATAAAGAATTATCAGATAATGGTAAATCGACATTAAGTCGTTTAAATTCATTGAAAAATTGGGGTAGAAATCGTCTTAAATTTGCCGATCGCATAAACGATGACAATAATAAAAAGAATAAAAATTTTAATTATAATCCAACAGAGGCTGATAGTGAAATTGATGAAATTAAAATTAATACGACAATAATAGGAAATAATAATAATAAAAATCGTAAAAGATTTTTTGATAAAGGAAAAAATTATTTTTCATCATCATCAGCAGCCGCAAATAATGAACAAAAACATAATAATAATAATAATCAAGACAAAATTATTGTTAATTATTTTAAATCAGAATCAACATCATCAAATAGCCCAGAATCAACAGCAACAATAACATCATCACCATCACCACATCATCAACATCATTTAAATCATTATAATCAACAATTAAATTCAGTTAAATTACGTGAATCGTCATCGTTGCGACGGCAACGACGAAATGATTCTTCAAATTTTAATAAAGATGAACCACACTCTTCCAGCGGTAACTGGAGTGCCAGTTCTGAATCTGGAAGAGCATCAATTGGTAGTGAAATAACGATTTTGCCAAAATCAAGTGCCTCAAGTATATCATTAAATCATAATAATAGCTATCAAAGTTTTGGTACATCTGGTCCACCAAGTTCAGTTGTTAGTCGTAGAAGATTTTTAAATACATCTGCATCAAGTAGTATTACCAGTGAAGGACCATCAACACCAGATCCACAATTAATAAATGATATATGTTTTATTGATGATGAAACAAGCTCAGCATATTCATGTGATACAGAAGGTTATTATACATCATTTCATATTGATTCTGGTTTAAAAACATTAAAAGAAGAAGAACCAGTAACACCATTACATTCAACATCAGCTTTATCAAGTAACAATTCAATTGGAACATTATTAAATCAAACTGGTGAAAGTGAATATGAATTATTTGGTCGTGGTTCTACATCAACAACAGCCAGTTCAGCTGGTACAGTTTGTACAACATTATTAACAGGAAATGAAAATGATTTAAATTCAATATCATTTTCAGAAGTTAGTGATAATAAACTATCATATTCAAGTAGTAATTGTTCAAGTAGCACAGCTGTTAGTACATTAGAACGTGGTGGTACTATTAAAAGAAATAGTAAAATATTACATAAGGAACTAGTCGAAGTTACAGTTCATTTAGAGCGTGAATGTGAAAAAATTAAAAATGAAGAAAAAAATAATATTGAAAAGAAAAATATTGATAGTTGCGGTAATATAAAAACAGAATTAAATGATGATAATGAATATGCTGAATATTCAGATGTTGAAAGTAATGATCGTTCAGAGAGAATTAGACAAAAAACTGCAATCAGTTCTAGTCGTATACCATCAATGTGTATTATTACACCAACAACTAGTGATGATGAAAATGTAAAAAGTAAGTATACTATATGCTTCGTTTATTTCTTGCTCTAATTTCATTAAACTTTTTTTTTTTTAAATTAAAAGAACATTTTTAGAGGTCATTAAGTTTATGCTTTTATAAACTTATTATTCCATTTGAATTCACTCATTTAAATTTTCATAAAAAAAAAAAAAACAAAAACAACAAAAAATCTAGTTCATTAATATAATTTTGAATTTCACTTTTTTCAATATTCAATCTATTACGTACATAATATAGGTAATCCATCAATAGACAATAATTATGTAGTGCAATATGCAAAAGTTTATTCAAAGGAACAAAAGGAAAAGAAAACTTCAAAAGAAAATTTAAATAACCGCAACATTATCGAATTACCACCCATACAACCATCACCATCAATATCAAGAAAAAGTACAACATCATATGATGACGATACCACAACATTTTCTGAAGAAGAGAATTTATATGATTTAGCAAATGAATTTATTGAACCAATTAAATTAGAAACAGATGAAGAAGAAAATGATCTTGATCTTGATATTAATATATCATTTGAAAAAGATATTTATCATACTATTGGTGAATATGTTACATTAGCAGATGTATCAAATAACAATAAAATATCACTATTAAATTGTAATGTTTCTCCTTATTCAAAAATTCATTCAACAAAACCAACATCATCATCATCATATGGAAATTCAGAAAATTCAATTAATACAGAATCTGAATATGTTTCATTAAAAGAATTACCACAACATTTAACATCAAATCGAACAACATCAAGTCATTTTAATCCATTTGTATTTGGTACAATTGAAGAAGAAGAACCAATAACATCAACATTTGAAAAAATCAATAATAATAGTAATTTAATTGATTCTGCTGATGGTGGTGCTGCTGTTGTTGATTTTAATTCAAAAAATATTAAACAAAATAAAAATTATGCACTTGATACGATTAAGGAAACAGAAATAGTAGTACCAGAAATGACGACGACAACACCAACAACAACTAAATCAAAAATTTTGGGTGACATGCGCATTTCATTTAATGCACAGGGGAAAATTATATACAATTCAGATAGTCTTCGAAGACAGAAACGGGGTCATACTACATTTCTACCAGGTCCACATGTTAAAGATGCAGATAGTGCTCTTTCGTTATCATCATCATCAACAACATCATCAATATCAGCGGCAGTAATATCTCAAACTAATAATAATAGTAATAATAGTAATAATAGTGGTAATAATAATGAAGGAAATAAAAATAATAATTTACAAAAATTAATTGGCGGTTGTGTTAATCGTGAATTAAAAATTATTCGTCCAGTTAATAATAATAATAAAAATAATAATAATAGTTTTCAACAACAACAACATCAACATAAAGAACAACAAATTTTTAATAAAACCAGACAAATTTCGCAAAATATTGATTCGGATGAATTATCATTAGAAGCTAAAAAAGAAATGCAAGAAACTAAAGGTAAGTAATCTTTAAAAATTATTATAATTTAAAAAAAAAAAGTTAATATGTATTAGATAATTCCATAAATTTCCTTTAAAATTATAACACAAACCTTTTACCATCTTCCCTCATTAAAAAAAGTTAATCAATTTTTATACATATTAAATATTAATCACAGTTAGTTATATAAGTACGTAATTATGTATAAATATATATAATACCTATATGTAGCTAAAATTGCATGTATAGAACACAACAAAAAAAAATCAATAATAGAATTTTCACTTCATTGTGAAAATGAAAATGAAAAATACGTATTAGGGTCATCTGTAGTTAAAGAAAAATCAAAATAATAAGAATAACAAATGAAAAATTTAAACGTAATTTTACTCTCATTTTGAATGCGTTTTGGTATGAGAAACTGATATACATACCTGATTTTCCTTTCAATGAAAAAATAATGCAGGTATAGACATAATTCAACTCATGGATTTTGTATGGGACTGTTTTCATATACACATCTACGAATATATGGATGGATATATGCTAAAACAATTTTCCAATATTATGTAGATGATACCTATAAATATATGTAACAATTATATATATGTACATAATATATAAATATAAGTATATATATTTGTCTTTATAGACTCTTGTCTACTGTGAATTCATAGTAATATAGGGAAAAAAAATATAGATAGAATGGAAAAAAACATTAAAGCAAAATAGTGACTCTGATTGTTGATGTACCAAATAATGTAGAATGAATTGTTTTTTTTTTTGTATCTATAGAATAGAGTGCATTATACTCTTTATAGTTATGTCTATAATTGGGCATGTTATTTTTAAGTTTCCTGGTTTTTTTTTGTTTTGGTTTTTTCTATATCTTTTTGGTTTTTGTTTTTAAAAGACAATATACCTATGTACATACGTACTTATATATAAAATATCATGAAGAATCATTACTTTTTTTTTTTATTTTTAATTAGAATCCTTGTTTTAAAAAAAATAACTTGTTTATTTCCTTGTGAATTTTTTTTTTCATAAAAGGATACTGCCAACTGTTAAAATTAAATTTTAAACTTTCCTTCCTTTTACTGCAATCCGTTATGCTGAAGGATACGGAAATGCCAGACGTAGAAGGCGGTAGTATGTCTGAATATTATACAGTATAGGCTGTGATATTAGGCTAGAGGTATTAGTTGGCTCAACGATGGAGTCTGCTGAAGGGTAGGGTTTTAAATTGCTGAGTGGTTGTACAACGGGTCGTTAGGCCCTAAGTGAGTAGGATAGAAGCCAATCGGTATTACGGTTCTTATTTCCACTCTATTAATCAAACAACCAATCAAACATAGGCTAAATATTTCAACTAGAATACTCCTTCCTCTTAAACCTATATAAAAATCCTCTATAATTAATTTTTAATATAATTTTTAAAAAAAATGCATATGTGTATTTCATATAAATAACTAGACATATTTTTTCAATTATAGAATTTCATAATCTTCTTCAAACAAAAAATGAACCATTCAATCGGAATGCTCAAATTTATGGTACACTGCCAAGAAAAGACATTTTACGAAATACAGAATTAAAATCTTTAAAGAAACAAAATCAATTAAGTACAAATATATATAGATCGCCAGTACACTTGCCAAAAACAATATCATCAGCAGCAGCAGCAGCAGCTACAATATCACCAATAGTTCCATGTAATCGAAATAGTTTTAGAACATCAACACCCTCAAGATTTGATACTTTAAATGATCAACAACAACAGCAGCAGGATGCAACACAATTTTCCACCCCACCGAAAATTAAACCAATGGACTTACATAATATAAGACCAAAGCATAATAATAATTCAACAGATGTCGATGAAAAACCAAATACATGTTCTGATCGTTTAGGAACAGCCAAAACTAGTTTAATGGATTTCAAAAAATTATTATTAGCTAAATCAACAAAAACATCAATTTCATCAAATACAAAAGTTTCGGCTGTTGAATTATTAAAAGCATCAAAAACAAATGTCAATTCATTAAATAATATAAACCCGTCAATTATTCCATCATCAACAGCAACATCATCGTCATCATCATCATCATCAACTGCTGCATTACCATCAACAATAGTATCTGGTCATAAAACAAATCAAACCGGACCAATTAAATCTAGTTCATTAAATTCAAGTATGCTATTATTAGAATTAAGTCGTTCGCCAAGACAATTTGCTAATCGTAGAATGATAAGACAAGGTCAATTTGGTTCACCATCTAAATATATTATTACAAGCGGTGGTAATAAAAAACGTAATTACGCTTTAGGAAGTTCAATTGGAACTGATGTTATGTCTACAACTATACCTGAGGCTAATAAAGAAGAGGATAGTACCAGTTCTAGTGGTTCAATTGGTTCACAAAAAAGTAATTCTAGTATTATTATTGATAATAAATTAAAAGATGAAAAGTCTGATTCAATTGAACATATCGATTTTAAGAAAAATTTCTTTTTTCAATCAGAAGAAAATAATTTTACAAAAAATGAAATTGATGCTTCAAAATATCGTTCACATTTATCACAATATAGACAAGATGTTGCTAAAGCAATTAAAAATGAAATTAATATTAAACAAAATACAATTGGTGGATTAACACCAACAGTAGCATCAACAACATCAACAATAACAGAAACAACAACAACAGATATAACAAATGTTACGACGAATGAAGCATCATCAAATGCCATGACAAAACCTCCAGCTTTTGAAACTTCATTATAATCAATTAAACAAAAAAAAAAAACATAATCTTAAATAATTATACTTTTTTATTGCATTTTTATTTTTATTATTATTATATTATAAATTATTTAATAATATATTGCTTTGTTTCATTATTTTAATAAATATATAATATATATTTATAATTTAAAAGTTAATTATTAATGGTACTAATTTAAAAATAAAGAAAAAACAAAAAAAAAACGCTATTACGAGAAAAACTCTTAAATTAAAATAAAAAAATAAATACATACATACATATTGATTTTTTTGAAATCAAATCAAAAATTTGATTGCATTCTTATTTTTTTAATGTATAATTTTAATTACAGCTTTCCCGTAGGCCATAACTTCAGATTTGAAGCAAGTACATACACGGTGGTACGTTCCGAGGTAAATTTTTCTTGAAGTATTTTAAGGGAAAAATTGTTTTATTTTTGAATTTAACATGAGCCCATTTGACCCCTCCTGTAGTGTAGAGAAAATCAAATTGAAAAAATAATGTGTTAAATATAGAACAATTTTTTTCCTAAAATACTCCAAGCAATAATTTCTTAAGGGATTTTTACCTCGACGCGGTGTGTACCCTGTATATATATGCTTAAATTTATTTGCGGAAATACATACATATAATATCCTTCTTTCAAATTGAGTTTAATTATCTTCTGTCTCCTTATTTTAGTTGATGCTCGTAAAGTACTTAAATCAATCAATTCACCATAAATTATGTTCCTGATTTATAGCATTACTTTAGTTTTGTTTTCATTTATCACCAGTCCGAAGTTTTTGTTTTCGCCTTTCTGTTCCAGGTAGCGCTGTGTATCCAACTATGTATTTTAGCTTTGAAATTAATGGTGAATTTCTGTTGACTGATAGCTTCTTAATTTACCTGATTTAAGGATTAGGTTAAATAGCATGGGGTCAACAAGCCAATCGGTATGAAAAAGCAAAAGCTAATAACATAACATTCTGAGAGAATCCAATGAAATCACACTTTGCTGGACTTCCAGTTACAAAGAATAAAAACAAAGCAGATCAAATCTCAAAAAGCGAATACAGAAATATAAAAAAATGTAATGTGTGTCTTATATAATTGTATGGAGAAACTGCTAAAGATTGAATAAAAAAAAACCTCCAAAGACTGAAAAAAACGAAGGTTAATATAGCCGACCTTAAATTCTATTTTGCCACATTAGCAGGCCCATCTATTTTGGCATTAGACTGGAAGATTAAAATTTACATACAGGCGCAAATTTTTTTTGAAGTTGTCATAAAGAAATAGAAATGGTTTTTGATATATTTTGTGTTTGCTCTACTGGCTCTACGCAAAGTAGAGAAGTAGTACTGTTGGCTGTAGGTTATATGAACAGAGAAAATTGTTCAGTAGTAAGAATTAAGAAAGCGTAACTGACTATGTATTTAAAAAGTGAAATAGATGAGTATGTATAGAATAGCATATAAAAGAGAGGAAGAATTGTAAACATTTATTTACGTATCTAGTTTTTTCGAAACTAGATACGTAAATAAATGTTTCGGCCTTTGAACTACACATTCAAATCAGTTGAGAAGTAAAATCTCAACAGCTGGAGTTCTCCGGCGGATATTTAGCATTGTGCAAACTTCTAAGAAAAAGTAAATTTTTTATACATACATTGTTCCACAGTCACTTCCAATATTGTGAGTATTGAAAGAATTCAAACGGGTTGGGTACGAAATCTCCGACATCAACTGCCCAAAGACAAAATTCCTAATGGATATTCTTTCTTTTGTGTCCAAAACAAATAATTTTTTTCAACTCTTGAAAAAGAAAATATTTCATATTTGGTATTCAAGAGAGGCTACGCAAAACAAAAACAATTTGGATGAGAATTTGGTAAAAAATGAAACTTATTACAAGATAATTTGCCAATAAACAAAAATGGTATTTTCGATAGTCAGAAATATTATTAAAATATTACATTCCTTTTATGTTTTATTATTTCAGGCTAACAAAAATAAACTTCTTCAAATAAGGGAATTTAAAAATCTAAATTCTTGCTTATGTTCTGGATTGTCTGTCTTTTTTCGCCCAAAGCTAATTAGATGTATACCAAGCTTCATATTACGGCGCAGATTCCAAATCCTCTTCAATTAATATTTTTATTAAAAAAATTTTTTTTATTCGTCGAATTTCTTTTGGAGTTTTGTTTTTTTTTTTACAATTTCAAATAGAAGTTCAAAAAATGATAGAAAATAAAACAAGTTATTAAATTAATCAGATTTGTTTTTATTTGCATAAAACTTGTGCTATGCATTTTTAGAAATTTTTATAATATCTAACGTAATTTAGATTAAAATTAAATAAATTTTATTTAATTAAAGTTCATTAAAAGATAAAAGTATCCTATTTATAATAATGTTTGTTTTGTTTTTGTTTTAATATGTAGTAATTTAATAAAAAATAATAATACATACAATCATTTATATCATAATTATATATGCCTTTTGTTTTGATGAATATGTTTTTTGTTTTAAGATTTTTACCGAGAAATTTCTTTATTTTTTTTTCTTTACATTTTAATTTCTTAAATCTCATATTATAAGAAGCGGTAAAATTTTAAATTTTAAACAGCTTCAATTTAAATTATATTTGTATAATAAAAAAAAAATTAGATATTTTTATGATTTTTTTAAGCTGTCACTACAAGTTATTATTTATAATTATAGGAAAAATATTTATAATAATTTATTGATAATTTATATTTTAAGTAATAAAATATTTTTTGTTTTAAATTTACTGTAAATTTTTTTTGTTTTTGTTTTTTTTTTTTATCATTATATTAAAAAAGAAGATTTATCTATATTCTAAAAAGGATATTGACGGTTACTTGATGTCAATCAATCTAGCACCACAACTTGTAAATCATTTGCTGTCGAAGGTATTATTGGTATATTTGGAATTGATAAATTTCTCCATGGTTTTCGTGCTGCTCGCCTTAATTCTATCGTTGATAGTGATTTTCTAGCTTTCCTAAAATTAAAATTTTTATAATACAATGAAAATTATAACGAAATTAATTAAATATAGAAAATTTAACATACTTGCTGGCATCATTTGCTCTAAAATAAACATCGTCTGGGGCATCCATCCAACTTATAACTTGTTTTCTGCCAGAACCCGTTCTTGTCATTTGAGCAATTTTTGGTTTTCCATTTAACTAAATTTATAAAATAAAAATAAATAAAATATAATATATGTGTATATAATAAATAACGTACGTGATGTCGTGGGATATTTTGTCCTGAAGCTGCAACAATTGCTGCAAACTGTTCTGCTGTAGGTCTGTGGGAAGGCATTGGATCTTTATTAGCTCTTTTTGTTGGTGGACCAACAACAACAGTAGGTGGAACTGCAAGTACATTAACTAATACCAAAATTTGTTTATTAAAATCAATAAATAAAATAATTTAAACAAAATATTTACTTTCTGGTGTGCTCATTACTTCATCAAATGGTCGTTTTTTAATTGATGTATTTGTCCCAGTTGGTGTTAAGGTAACAATATCTGGTTCAACATGTTTATTTGGAACTCTTTCGTACAATAAACTACCATCAGATGCTTTTGGTGGTCTTGGAAACGCTACTTTTTCAGGTTGTGGCATATTTTCTTTTGGTGTTAAAATTAACCATTCATTTTGTCCACCTGGTGAACCTAAACGATTTGCTATTTTTGTAACACTTCCACGACACTTCTTTTTTAATAAATGGTCCTTAAGATTAAGATGAGGTTTATTTGTCAATCGTAAAGAAACTGTAACATAAATTTTCTTTAAAGATTTTGAATTTGTTTAAAAAATTTTCATTTAATAATTACATTCTTGTTTTACTGCCTGAATATTAATCATGTAAGAAGGTTGACGAGCAGCTTTCTTTGCCTTTATCAAATTTCTACATAGTATGCGAGATAATCTTGTGTACGGTGTTGTTTTCAAATAAAATGCTGTTCGTGTTTTCATTATGGGTCTTGGTGAACCAGAGCGTAAGGCTATGCCATGAGCCTGAGCATAATGCCTTGCCAAATGAGTTTTTAACTTAAACTCTTTCCCACAACTAATAATTGAGCACCTGAAATTAACGCTTCTTTTAAAGCTAGAAATTAATATTTCCACTAATTAATACTTGTGTTGTTTGTTAGATAAATCATTTAATTTATCTTCTTCCAATTCTACTACAGGTTTTTTCTTGGTTTCAGCCTCATTATCTGAAACTTTTGTAGGGGCTTGTAATCCAGCATATTTTTTCCAATAATTCCAGCAACTTTGGCACAAACGAAAATTCATATGCTGTGGACCCCAAGGATACCACTATAAAAAAAAATATTAGTAAAGTAAAAAATTAAAAACAATAAAAAATTTAACCTGGCTTGAAGAGAGAGTTGAGCATGATTCACAAGATGATTTACTACTGAGATCCTCCATAATAACATCAGGGGATCCATTAAAATTGTGTCCTGTTTTATTGCTTATTGCAGCAGAATTCGATTTGGTATTGTAATTAGGAATGTAAACCTGTTTCAGTTTTGATTCTGCTGCAACTGCCTTAACTCTTTTCTGTTGAACATATCTGTCAGTTGTTTTCCACATGTAATAATATTCAATAATTTGTTTAAGGGTTTTCCAAGGAAGCTGTAAAACAATCTTATTTGTAAAGTAAATTATACCAAAAAACAAAAAATAAGCTTACAAAGTCATGTCTAATATCATTAAAATCTTTTCCATATTTATCTAAAGCTTCCTCAAAAAGATTTGCTTCCGCTGCACTCCAGTCTTCTATTTCATCTCGACACAATAATGGTCCTGTTGAGGGAACTAATGAACACATTGCTTCTTCAATTGAATAATTATGTTTGTGCAGAACATCCATTGCATGAAATAATGTAATATCGCGACTTGCAGCTGCTGCTGACATATGCAAGGAGGGTTGCTTAATAGAGCTGCTGCAATCTAGTGCTCGGGCAAATGTCCCTATGGATCGTGATACAACTAAGAATTGATCAATTTTTCTATTTGTTAAATTATGATTTGGATTCCAGACTAAGGTTTCAACTTGTTCTAAAGTTCTATCATCTTTTTCTCCTTCTTTCAGTATTGGGGTGATTTCACTTTGATAACGACTACCCACGCGAATTTCGCCTTTATCAGCTAATAAAGTTTTTTGATTTGGATCAAATACCAAACAGTAAAAGAATGTGTCCTACAAATAAGTAAAAAATATTATCTTATAACACTTTTTCAACATATTAAAATATCAACAAAAACAAAAACTTACATCTTTATTTAAATAACTTGTTAAGGATTCCGTTTCATTTAATAATGTAACAGAACATTTTCCGCGAATTGAAGTGGCTGGTAAAGTTTCTACTTGCCGAGATAAAAAAAGTTCTCTATGTTTTATTTGATGTTTTTGTTTGGTTGATAGATCTGCATTCCCAACTCCATTTCCTCCTGTATTTGATCTTTCTTCGTCTAAAGAAGCTGAAGATGTTAAACATTAGGTTTTTTTTTTTACAAAATTTTAATTAATATTTTATACCAATTGATGGGTCCAAAACAGCTTGGGCTGCTTGTTCTTCTCCTACAGGAGTTCTTAGCCACGTTTTCTTTAATTTTATTGCAATAGGTGAATCCTCCGCCGCAGCCACTAAAATTAAAATTTAAAAAAACGAGCATAATTAATGTTATTCTTACATACATTGGTGCTTATCTGCCAATTGAACGAGAGGATTTGGCAGGTCCCTTCTTCTATAAAAACACATCACTTTGGCTTCAACATTTCCGGAAGGAGTTTTATTTAATTCTTCTATTCGTCGAATCAAATACGGCGTTGAATTTGTTGTTTCAAAATAAACATAATCTGTAAATAACATATTTACATATATTATATATACTTAAGCAACAGCATGTAATTTCATTTTTCAAAGAAACAAGTGCATTTCTTTTTCTAATAAAAGAATAATGGGGTTCAAGTATCCCCTCAAAATTTATTGAGTTTTTTATTATTCTTACCTCCAACTCTGTACATATTAGTAGCCATTTTACTTGAATATTTTTAAATTTCAAACACTTTAAAATAAAGTTTTTGATGCAAATATACAATCAAAATAGTTTTTTAAACTAAAATAAAAATATTTTTTATCATTTCTCTAGACAAATTTCAGGACGCTCTTACGCACAAACACATAGTCAAATTAGCCATCAATTTAATGTTTACCCAATAAACAAATTTCGTACAAAAATTCCATGAAATTTCATATTTTTGACATTTTTAAATACAGTCTGTTTCAAAATGATTGTAAGCGTTATCAAAATGATGGAAATTATGCAATGTTATATTTTACAAAAAATATTAGCTGCAATATTTTACTTTTAAATTTTTATTTGCAATAGAAAATAAATACTGAAGGATTCTGGCTTTGTTCAAGTTTACTATGTGTCAAGTCTACATATTTTAATAAAAAAAAACTATTCACATAATTTTAATGAGATTGGTTGTTTACATAGTATGTAAACGATTATTGTATTGCATTTCGAAATGTTGACAGCTGTCAAAGATGAAATTTGCAATACGAATTCCGTCCATAATCCATATCCATATCATATGAAGTTTGGCTGTCTGATTTCAGTTTGTCGTTGGGTTCGTTTGTGTCATTCAGCAGATGTCAGTTTGTCAAAGTCAAAAAGAAAGCAGACACGAACCAAAAGTGACGTGGCCGAGCCCTCATACTTGGAGTTTTTAAAATAAATTAATAATTAATAAAATTAATTATATAAGGCATACAAATAATTAAGAATTTTTCATAACATAGTAGCCATTTAATCAATTGATTAAAATGACTACTTATGAAGAATTTATTCAACAAAATGAAGAACGCGATGGAATTCGTCTAACTTGGAATGTGTGGCCTTCAAGTCGCATTGATGCTGGACGATTAGTAGTTCCTCTTGCTTGTTTGTATCAACCTCTGAGGGAACGGCCTGATTTACCACCGATTCAATATGAACCTGTAATTTGTACAAGGTCAACTTGTCGGGCTGTACTTAATCCTCTCTGTCAAGTCGATTATCGTGCTAAGTTGTGGGTTTGCAATTTTTGTTTCCAGCGCAATCCAGTAAGTAAAAAAATGTTAATTTAAAACAAAATTTCAATTAAAAACTAATTTACTTTTAGTTTCCACCACAATATGCTGCTATTTCCGAACAACATCAACCCGCAGAGTTAATTCCTGGATTTAGCACAATTGAATATACAATTCCTAGAGCTCCATATATGCCACCTGTATTTTTGTTTCTTGTTGACACATGTATGGATGAAGAAGAATTGGGTGCTCTTAAAGACTCTTTGACAATGTCTTTAAGTCTTTTGCCACCAAATGCCCTTGTAGGATTAATAACTTTTGGAAAAATGGTACAAGTTCATGAGTTGGGAGCAGAAGGTATATCAAAGTGTTATGTTTTTAAAGGCACGAAAGATTTAACAGCGAAACAAGTACAAGATATGCTTGGGATTGGTAGAGGTCCTGCACCAAATCAACCACAACAACAAAGAATGACTCCACAACAACAACAACAGCAGCAGGCTCCTCCAGCTAATCGTTTTATTCAACCAATAAGCCAATGCGATATGTCACTCACAGATTTATTAAGTGAGTTGCAAAGAGATCCATGGCCAGTAGGTCAAGGTAAAAGATATTTACGATCAACTGGTACAGCACTTTCAATCGCTGTGGGTTTGTTGGAATGCACATATCCAAATACTGCGGCACGTATAATGATGTTTGTCGGCGGACCATGCTCACAAGGACCAGGTCAAGTTGTTGATGATGAATTAAAACATCCAATTCGGTCTCATCATGACATTCACAAGGATAATGCGAAATACATGAAAAAGGGCATCAAACATTATGATGCACTAGCCTTACGAGCTGCAACCAATGGTCACTGTGTTGATGTAAATTAAAAAAACTTGTTTTGAATAATATTTTTAAAATTTACTTTATTTAGATTTACTCATGTGCTCTTGATCAAACTGGTTTAATGGAAATGAAGCAATGTTGTAACTCTACGGGAGGTCACATGGTGATGGGAGATTCATTTAATTCTTCATTATTTAAACAAACATTCCAAAGAGTATTTGCTCGTGATGAAAAAGCCGACCTGAAAATGGCTTTCAATGGTGTTATAGAAGTAAAATGTTCTAGAGAAATTAAAATCTCCGGTGGTATTGGTTCGTGTGTGTCATTAAACGTTAAAGGTGGATCAGTTTCAGATACTGAAATTGGTATGGGTGGTACTACACAGTGGAAAATTTGCGCATTTAATCCTAGTTTTACTATGGCATTTTTCTTTGAAATTGTGAATCAACATGCGGCACCAATACCACAAGGAGGTCGAGGTTGTTTACAATTCATAACTCAATATCAACATCCGAATGGACAACGACGAATTCGTGTAACAACTTTAGCAAGAAAGTATAAAATTCTATCAATTTTAACTGCTCTAAATATTTTAGTTTAATATTGTTTTTAGTTGGGCTGATGCAAATACGAATGTTCAACATATAAGTGCAGGATTTGATCAAGAAGCAGCTGCAGTAATTATGTCAAGAATGGTAGTATATAAAGCTGAAACTGATGATGGACCTGACGTTTTAAGATGGGTTGATAGACAACTAATTAGATTGGTAAGTACTTTTTTTTTTTTTTAATTTTTCATATGCATCTTAGATGTTATATTTCTATAATTTTTTCAACATTTTAGTGCCAGAAATTTGGTGAATATAGTAAAGATGATCCAAATAGTTTTAGATTAACAGAAAATTTCTCGCTGTATCCACAATTTATGTATCATTTGCGTAGATCGCAATTTTTGCAAGTATTTAATAATTCACCAGATGAAACAACTTTTTATCGTCACATGTTAATGAGAGAAGATCTAACACAATCTCTAATAATGATACAACCTATATTGTATAGTTATTCGTTTAATGGTCCTCCAGAGCCAGTATTATTGGATACATCATCAATACAACCAGATCGCATACTTTTAATGGATACTTTCTTCCAAATTTTAATTTACCATGGAGAAACAATAGCCCAATGGAGAGCATTAAAATATCAAGATATGCCTGAATATGAAAATTTCAAACAATTATTGCAAGCCCCAGTAGATGATGCTCAAGAAATATTACAAACTAGATTCCCAATGCCAAGATATATTGATACTGAACATGGAGGATCACAAGCTCGTTTCTTATTATCAAAAGTTAATCCTTCACAAACACATAATAATATGTATGCCTATGGACAGGTAAATATTTAAAATCAATAAATTAAATTTATTCTAAACAAAATTTTGATTTTAGGATGGTGGAGCACCTGTTCTTACTGATGACGTGTCTTTACAAGTGTTTATGGAGCATTTAAAAAAATTGGCTGTCTCTTCAACCACATAACTCCAATAAAAATCTTATTATATTACTCGCCGACTGGGAAAAATTATGTTTTTGTTTATTTTTGTAATTTTAATTTTTAAATTAATAGAATAAATGCAATTTACGTTAATATTAAGATAAGGTAATAAATTATCGAAAAAAATTATAAATCGTAAAAGATTAGAAAAATATAAAATCGAACTTTAATTAAAAAGTAAATTTGTATTAAAGTAATTAAATGGTTTTTAAATTTTTGGAAATTATTACAAAAATATAATCTATCTATTATAAATTTTTTGACTTTGTTTATTTTTATTTTCAGAAGCATTTATTCGAAAAGTAAATGTAATATTCTAATTAATCCAAAACAAGAAGCTGTGTAAAACAACCTCTCTTCGTAAAGGAATCAAAAATGCATATAAAATTAATGTTCACTCGCCAATATTTATTATTCAAAAAATATATCTATAATTATCTTATAACATTAGAGATTGGTTTAAGATTTTAGTGAATTCTTGTTAAATCTTCAACAACTTTAATAACATCCTCCACAGTTACTTCTTGTTTGGTTCCACTGACAGACATCTTCAATATGAAAAAACATTTGATAAATAAACAAAAAAAATTTTAAAATGTTTTTAAATTATGTACCTCTAAACCTTGCACTGTATCAGACATTTTATTTCTTGATAGATCTAAGAAACTTTCAATTAAATCTCCATCTATAAAACCTTCACATATTTCAACTTTTTGCGGTGTATAAAAACTTCTCCAAAACGAATGCTCTATTTTACCAACAGACTTTATTGTATAAGCTAAACGTTCTTCAAGTGTATGCAAGAAATCATAAAAATCTTGTGGTATTTGTGTAACAATTCCAATTGCTCCATTAACTGTTCCATACAGTACACATCCTTGATTTGGTGTACTTCTTTCACCTACATTTTGCATAACTAAAGAACCATGACGAAAAACATTTACAATGTCTCCTAAATGAAATCTTGCAAGTTCAGGTAAAAGTTGTCTTTCTTCATCGGTTGTTGCAGCGCTGAATCAAGTGAAAGTAAAAGATTCAAAAAATTATTTCGTTACATGATTTAGAAAATATGTAATTTTATTACCTATCCTTTTGACAGACGAATAGATTAGAGTAGGTTTCTGATCCCAAAAATGTATCATCATCTAAAATTTCTATTGCTCGCATCCATTTAGGATCGCAATCTCGAGCAATTTCAACAAAAATGCCTTCCATTTGTTTATGTTGTAAAAGAGTCATGGATCGCATAAGATCACCTACTAATATAAAATCACCTAAAAATTTAAATGTAAATTTTATATTCCATTCCATACTTGATTTTTCATTATTATAAAATATCACCTTTTGACTTTAAATACAACGCTGATATATTACTTTGAATATTACATTCCATTCGTAGTTCTTTTTCATTTGTCCATTCATATAATCTTACAAAACTATTTATACCTGCTAAAACTTTGCCATTAAATTCAACTAAAGCATGGCAAGCGCCATCAATTTTGGTTTCAGCAACCTGTGTTAATTTACCCTCATTATAATGGAAAATTATAATTCTACCAACTTTTGGCTCAGGTTCATCATGATGTACAATTGCTGTTGAAGTAACATAATATGTATTTGAGTCTTCACCTAATTTTGCAGACATTAGTGAAACAATATACTCAGATGGCATAAATTGATGTGCATGCAATACTTCAAAGGTATTTTGATCAATGACTAACAGATTATTAGTATCAATCTCTTGTCCAATTTCAATATTTGTTGCTGATGTTCCAGCTGCTCCTGATTTAGGTAATGTATTACTTGATGAAGTAATATTTTGAGCTTGTGTTGAAGCACTTGGTCTTGATGGTACTAAACCAGATGTTTCTTGAACATCAGTTCGTATTGTTGAAACTGCAAAGGTCTGAGAGCTTTCTTGATATGCAATTCGCCTAGGTCCTTCACCTAATGGAACAGTTCGAATATGCAATTTCTGTATTTCATCAATTGTTCCTAAAATAACTGAATTTTTGGTAGCTAGAGCTAAACTATCTGGATAAGCCTCAGCATTTAATGAGCACATATGGTTTACTTCTTTTAAATTTACATTTGAAAATACTAACTTATGATTCGATGAATAAATAACTGTTGGCCGATCAGAACAAGCAAATACATTAGATGTTGCAAATGACTTAAATGTTTTTAATATTGTAGGTTGCGTGCCCAAAGTCACTTTTTTTTTATCAGACAAAGTACCATCTTTTTCATTGAGTACAAAATAAAACATTGAACCGTCTCCAAGAGCGCAAAGCAAATAATGACAACCTTCAAAAGTAGTCATCAGTATAGATCGTGGAATAATTTCTAAGAAAACAAATTAGTAATTACTTTCAGTTAAAAAACAATGTAGCCGGCTCTTACCCCCTCCAAGTTTTTGAGTATAGAGAACATCTAATTCAGGTAAATTTAAAACTACAGCTGAAATATTTGTCCAAAGACCAACTGCAACAAAATTTGACTTTGATTCATTTCCAATTGGGGTCACATCCAAACAAGCTACCTCATATTCGAGAGTTTTCTGCGACTTTTCAACTAATTTATTATTTTCAATATATATGTAATAAACCTCATTTGCCGAGGCACATACTAGTTGATTATTATTACAAGCAACCACACCAATTCTTTTGTCACCTGGAGGTTTCCATTCGTCAACCATATTTTTACTTCCAATTTTGACTAGTCTAGCTGATAGTGGGGTAACTTGAATTATCTTAAAATAATGATCTATATTTTATGGTCTTTAATATTTAATAGAAATATACTGTCAATACCTGATCGTATTCAACATTTCCGCAATAAAATGTTTGTTGATCACATAAGAAACCTGGAATATCTGTCTCTTCTACTTCTTCTCCTGTTAAGGTCAAAATTCGTGTATGACCAACAAATGCAAGTACAAGAGTATTTTCAAAGTTGGTATTTTCATTTCCTACTTTCAAAGACCACATTCCTTTTATTCCAGGCAAATCAATACACGCATGTTCTTGTATTCCAATTCCAATCCTAAAATTTGAATAAAATTAAGTAAGCCCAGCTTGTTTAATATTATATCGTATAAATCTTTTCTGACCTAATTATTCGCAGTGAACCTTCTTTGAAACTTCCTGAACATGTGATAATTTGACCTTGCCCTTGTCTATCCAAATCAACTACACATAAATCTAGTATTGGACCTAAATTTGTAAATGTTTCCATGGGAACAACATAGGAACCACTTTCGTTTACTGAAACACTTAATTTAACTAGTTGAGAGTCTCCATGTCTTGATCCAATAAACAGAACACCATTATCCAAATAAGTTATGCATTCAGGAATGGAAATTTCACCTTCAGCATGTAAAAAAACAAAATATTTTAAAAATGTTAAGTTTAACGAGTAACAACTTACCTAAAAGTTCAACTTTTAAATCTTTTACAAAAAGACTTCCCTTTGCATTATCTTCAGTTTCCAAAAACAACATAAATAATTGTCCACTCATGTTTCCTAATAAATATCTTAAGCCCTTACTATCAACTCTCGCATAACAATTAATTGTACTTTGCTAAAAAAACAAAATACATAAAAATTTAGTGAAAAATTTTAATTTTTTATGATCATTAATATAACCTTAAATATTGAAGGAGCAACAGCTACATATGTGCTACCATCATGATAAACGATAGATTCTCTTCCAATTACAATAGCACCACCTGTGATAACGTACATATTTAGAAAATATTTCTTTAATTATATTATTGACATACCTAATGGAGTAGTGACTGGTATTACCATACAAGCCTCCGTCTCAACATTTTCCTGCTTCCAAGCTATTTTCATAAATTCTTTGTCACGTAAATTTATTTCATGGGTTTTTACATGACGACCATCGTTATCCTTATGAATTACAATAATAGTTGGATTTACACAACCATATAAGAATTCAACGTCGTAAACTAAATGCTCATCCATTCTGAAATAAAACATTAAGCCTTATTACAAAGAAAAGTTGTATTTTTATACCTTAAACTTGTAGCTTTTAGCTCTCCAGAATCTTTGTCAAGTGGTATTATAGTAAATACACCAACGTACATACACATCCCTATTACACGTGCCTTAGGATCGATTACTGCTATTATCCCATTTTCGGATGGTTTACCAATTTGATCAAAAACATTTCCATGAGCTTTAGTTATAACAGTTATATCATCCGCTTTCATTTTACATTCAAGTATCATTGCATTGTACCGATGTGTTAGTATAAATAATAAATCCTTTTGCGAGTCCTAAAAAATCTTAAAATTAGCTGACGATTTCAAACAATTTATTTTTACACATACTTGAGGTCGAAAATGTTTCATTACAGCTATCTGTCCATATATATTTATTTCCTTTAATGGTCTCAAACCTTCAGGAGTTACCAAGAATATATCAATTTGAGAATTTTTCGCAACAATTAAATTCAGGTCAGTGGGAGATGTAAAGTTCCCTAAAAATAGACGCACGAAATTTTTTTTATTACTTCCTGTTCCAACACAAGCAAAGTATTTATGCATAAAAATTAATTTAAAAATGATTAAAATACTATGATATAACATGTACTACTGATTTAAAAGAAGTTTAAATTAAAATCTTACTGTTTGGTTCACCTTACATGTTTTTTTTTCTGATTAGATCTTCTAACCTTCTAATCAATTAGTAACTTACCAGTAACGCAGGCAATTACCGCCGTAGGTTTTTGAGCCGTCACAACATAATGGTGACTCATTTTTAACTCCAATAAATAATTCTATTTTGATCTTATGAAACAATAAAACAATATTTTGTAATTTAAAATACCGCCTAAGCCAAATTAAATCAAGAAGAAATAAAGAAAATTACACATTTGACACAAGCATTAAATTCCGAGGCTGCTCAAAAAATTGCAGTCTGTCTGCATTTCCCAATAAACCAGTGATGAAGCCGGTATTTTTTTTAAATAAACATTGTGGTTAGCGGTATCTAGTGGTCAACGAAGGAACTAAAACAAAAAAATTAATTGTATTTTTTTTTAATTCGATTGGTGTGGTACTCGGTACATGATTCACGAAAATGAGAATCCATATTCCATATATGCATTTTTATCAAGGGTTCTATGTAAACGTTTTTTTACTATTTACCTAGATTTGGGGAAATAGAAGACAAACTAAATCGTCAAAAGGAACAAAAAATTAGAAATTTCTCTAATTCGATATAGAAAATATTTAAAAAACTTATAATCAATCACTTATGCTCGAAATAGTCCTATCGAAGGCTAAAAATTGCACAATTTACATACGAATTTTGTTCTTTAAATTACAAAGAAAAAATAGTTTGATAAATAATTGTTTAATACGGTTGTGTTTATTTATAGATGTATATTTACTCAATTTGTAAATATTTGAAGAATTTTAAACAAAGATCAATTATTAAATTTCAATATATAAACCCTTTTCTCATTTTTCTATTGAATAGTTCCAATTAGACACTTTTTTTTTAAATTAATTAACAATTTAATTTTCGTTATTTAAAAATTTATTTTTTAACGTAAATTACATCTTATGTTGACCTGGCATTTGGTCCACGACGACGACCGAAATTAGCTACAACATTTACAAAACGTCTGTTGTATTGGATTCTCCTTTTAGCACGTCCTGTCTTCTTCTTTTTCTTTTCTTGTTTTTCTACTTTAGGTGTTTGTCCTTTAACTTTACCAGCACGAGCTAATGAACCATGGACTTTACCACCAAGAAGTGGAACAGTAATATCCAATTCAAATGATGGCAACTCTCCTATTTGTACATTATTTTCAAGAACGGCGCCTTCACTATTTAATGAAAATTCATCACCATTGATTCCATATTTTTGGGAGATTTGTTGCTAAAATATAAATAAATTAATTTTCATCAAATACAAACATATTATATAGCTTTTACCTTAACACATTGAATTGTATCATCTTTTGAAACATCAAATGTTTCTATGCATTCAAAACCGCGTACAAAGATTTGCATTTTGACGATTGAACCTGAAATCAGAAAAACTTTTTAGACACGTGCATAAACATTGTAATTTTTCACTTTAGTTAAAAAAATATATTATTTTTGAATGTAAGAAACATTGTTGTAAATTTTACATATATTTATGATACATCTAAAGTTAACAATAATGTAAAAACGAATTTAATAAATTTCTAAAATCCACACACCTTGTCAATTTCACAAAATCGGAAAGAAAGAAATATTAAAGTGTCAAACAAACTAACACCGGATATGACAGAGGGCGCAAGAATTCGTTCAAAATTTTGTTTCACTTTTTTGT
This sequence comes from Argyra leucocephala, assembly GCA_963942445.1. Lineage (NCBI taxonomy): Eukaryota > Metazoa > Arthropoda > Insecta > Diptera > Dolichopodidae > Argyra > Argyra leucocephala. Next base: position 31,249,368 of record OZ012677.1, read on the forward strand.
AGTTTACATAAGCAAAATAGATTTTCAAAAACTACATATTTGAAAATAAAGCTATTGCAAACAAAAAATTTTATTAAGTTTTCATTTTTCGTATAATTTTCCTTTATAAAAAATTCTTAGTATTTATTTCATAACGAATCAAGTCCGTAATTTCAAAAATGAAATAAGTGTGAAACTCAATTGCGATATTTATTTCATGTTTAAAATTTATCATAAAAAAAGTTTGAAATATTAAAAATTATACAAGTTTTAAAAAATTATTTTAGGTATCGGTAATCATATGGAAAAAAAATTGTTTGATTTGCATTAGGCACCACCACAAAACTAGGCTTTATTCATTTATTTGACAAATTTACTTATAATTGTCAAATTTGCTGTCAAAACATAACGAATCATGGTTGGTTGGTTGGTTAATAGGGTAGAAATAAGAATTGTCGACCGACTGTGTTATTCCCTCAGCGTCTCCTCTGAGCATGAGATTCCTGTACATACAGCTTTCAGTCAGCTCTATTCAGCGCCAAAATAATTTTCGTCTTTTCCTCATCCGGTATTCCCCAGAAGTTTTTCGTTTGGATCGCCCCCTCTGAGCTCCTCCAGGCATTCTGTTGTGTGTTTGTATATTTATTTTCATGGCCTGTATTATTAGTCCAACCACCTCGGTCTGATTGTTTCTCGCACCTTCTTTTGCGAGTTTTTCCGCTTTAATCTACACCGGAGTGGCCCAGCAGAGTTAAACTTCATTAAAAAATTATGATATAAAATAAAATAAATATGATATTCAATGAATTTATGAACGTTCATTATTTCTTTATATGGATTTTTATTTGTATTGAAACGTATACTGAAAAACAGGTATATTTTTAAATTTTATAGATTATTATTGCCTTATAAAATTGCCCCAAACTTTCGATACTTCTAAAGAGTTTAGTGCTTCTCTACAGCAGATAGTCGTTGCTGCTTTCGGTTTTTCGTTATTTATTAATTTTCGTTCTTTGATGGCTCTTTGGCTATCACAACAAAAAGTTATATTTTTTTCGCTTATTCCTCTGTTAGAAGGATTTCGGCTCCTCTTTTAATTGCCATGACATTTTTTCGATACCAAAACTTGCTTAGATAATTCTGTCTCTTAGTAGAGAGTTAGTGCATCTTACTAAGTATCCTTCAATGCCTTTGTTGTTTAGGCTATTGATTATGCTCTCCGTTTTTATATTATTGAAAGCTCCTTCGATATCGATGAAGTCTCCCAGTGCGTATTGCCTTGTTACGAAGGCATAGTTTCTATTATACTTACTGCGTTATGAAGTGCAGAGAGTCTACTGATCTGCCCTTGATATAGGCGTGTTGACATACGTTGATGTTTTTGTCAATCTTGGTTCTCATTTCAAGTTCAACAATTCTCTCTAAACTTTCTAGTAGGAAGGATGTTAAAATTATTGGTCTGTATGCGTTAGCTTTACTGTAACTAACCTTATTCGTCTTTTGTAGGAATACTACTTCGGCTTGCTCCATTCCTTAGGTGTATAAACATACCTAAGACATACCTTTTAGATTTCCGAAAATTTGTTCAGTAGAAGGCTACACCCTTCTTGAAGCATTATTTGATATATTTGATCAGTTCCTGGGGATTTGTACATCTTGAATGATAGTTTATTGCCCATTTTATTTTTTCATGTGTTATCATCCGTTTTATCTTTTCATTTTCAGTATTCGAGATATTTGCATATGATTTAGAGTCACACACGTTTGTGTTGTTTTGTGAATTCTTCAATTGGAAGGCTAGCTATATGGTGTCATAAGGAAGGTATGATAATCGTTCAAGCAAATCTGCACAGAAGTAGCGTGGAAAATGATCACGCTTATAGAAAAAATTGCAAACGAAAACGTACTCCTAGCCTTAATCCAGGAATCCTGCACTAAGGATGAAAGGATAGTAGGATAGATTAGTAAGAATTTTAACTGTTTCTATGCCACTGGTGAAGGTAGGCCAAGAGCATATATAATAGTGAACCAACGGCTAAAAGTTGTATCAATTTTGGTTCAAGGTTGAAGGTTCAAGGTTGGTTTGGTTCAAAGTTGGTTCACTATTATATATGCTCTTGGCCTACCTTCACCAGTGGCATAGAAACAGTTAAAATTCTTACTAATCTATCCTACTATCCTTTCATCCTTAGTGCAGGATTCCTGGATTAAGGCTAGGAGTACGTTTTCGTTTGCAATTTTTTCTATAAGCGTGATCATTTTCCACGCTACTTCTGTGCAGATTTGCTTGAACGATTTGAGTCTCCATGCTTTATCTTTTTTTTCAATTTTGAAATTTGAGAAAAACGTTCTTCGTCCGAGGGGTCACTCAAGACACCTTAGTGCTACTAAAAATAAGATTTTGCCTTCATTTTTTGTATTTTATTGGTCCAATTCAAATTTTAAACATTGCTCAGTTCTTAGACCTATATTTGCAATAATTATTTTTTTTTTTTTTATATTATAGCCAAAACAGGTTTTGAACCTTTAAGTACTTGCGTGCCGTTGGCTATTGAAAGGATTGAAAAATGAAAGGATAGTCAGAGGAAAGGAAAGAAAAAGGAAGAAGAAAAGTTTTCTGGGAAAGAGCGAACAATGTTGTTAATATTGGTCTTAAACATCTGTAAGTCATAAATAAAAAATCCTTCTCTAATTGGGAAGGCTTCGATTGGGAAGCGGTTCCACAATCGGGATGTTCTTACTATAAAAGAATTTCCATAACCGGACTTAAACCATCTCGAAATTTCCACTGTGAAAGGGTGGGCACTTGATGCCTCTCGTGTTGTGCGATGGAATTGCTTAAGAGGAGGAAGAAGTGATTTTAATTCCTCGGAACAAGTGCCAACACCAAGCAGATATCTATAAAACTTATCACTTTATATAAATCTACTGAGTTCCAAACTTCTGTTCGAATGCAACTATTGAAAATTGAAGTGTACATATTGTATATGTATAGTAAATATTGTAAAAGTTAAGTTTGAAAAAAATTACTATATTTTTATTAGCATTTAATATTAAATGTTATACTTTTAATTAGCGATTATTGGGTTACTTAAGAATTTGAGAAATTAACGAAAAATATTTTTTTTATCAAGGTTTTTGTAAAAATAACTTTTAGTATTGTATTTTTATATTTGTACCTCTCGATAATGACAAATGTATAACAATAATTGTCAATTACTTTGTTAAATACTAAGTTTAATTATAGTCAAAATTATAAAAAATTTATTAATGCTAATTTTGTAATTATAGCGTGTTGTCTATTTCGTATAATGCGATTTTTATGCTAATTTATTTTGCTAATATAATAATATTAAACACTTCCATCCAAATTTAAACCTTATGCGTTTAAAATATATAAAACAAACAAATAAAGTGTTTATTAAACTTATTACTAGATATAGGATTACTATATTAGATATAATATGTATGCAAGTATGTACATAATTTCGTAAAAAAAAGAAAGTGTCAAAAATGTTGAAAAAGCGAGAAAAAAAACTGTTTTATAACAACTAGATTGAAAAGTTTTAACAAACTGAAATTAGGTGAATATATCCTGAGTTTTTATGGTATTGCAAATATTGCAAAGGAACCCGTAAAAAATTAGTGGACAATAAAAATATAGTAAATAGAGGTAAAACTTTAATCCATCAACTATCTGGTTTGAGCGCGGGATATCCCAGACAATGACATAACTAAACCACCATCATGTCGTTTGACATTATTTATCAAATCAAAAAAAAATATTTAAACATTTCATAAATGATAATATTAAAGCTTTCTTTATGTAAATTCAAGTGAACTCAGATAAATATAAATGATAAAACCCGAATAACTTTAACTTCCCTTTGAAGTTGGAGCGCTATTCTTGTTTTATACGGATGCTTTGAATAAATGTGGATAGAAATCAAAACGATATAGTTCCTTCCTCCTTAACAATATTTCAACTGGAAACAAGATTATCGGTAAATTTCAACCCCTACAGCATAGTGGAAAGTCCCAAAATGGTAAGACTATGAAAATTAGTATCATACTTCAAACCGGATTTCAAAAGTTTGAAATAATATCCTTTTCTATGCAATTTTCACATTCAAAAAAATTACATTACAAAATATAACCTATACAGAAGTTCAAATCAAACAATAACTCGTTTTTACTACACATTTTTCTTTCTATCTAATCTAATTATAATAAAATGCAAATTCCTGTTGCTGCTGCTGCGTTAGCGTGCCATTTTTACAGTAACAACATACCATTCATAAATATTACAATAACAAAAACAAGAAACGTTAAAACTTGAAAGAATTAAAATTGAGAATATACCATATAGTATGAGAAATTTTATAGCAACACAAAGATTAATCATTCCCATCACATAAATTTTTAAAAAAATAGTATATCAAAAAAAATTTTCTCTTTTTTTTTTGTTTTTTTTTTTTTATTTTAAAATTGTTTTCAAGAGAATTAATTTCAAAAGGAAATAACAAAAAAAATTGTTTTGGATAAAATTTTTTTGTTCTGTTTGATTTTTAAGAAATAGGTATTCATGAATATGTGTATATGTGAATTTGTAAAACAAAAAAAAAAGAAGCGTAATTATACAAGAAATTTTTGGAAATAGTCTGAATGTAGATGGCTTATTTGCTATTTATTTGGATGAATTTGCTGCATATTCAAAAAAGTACATACTTTGCTTTAAAAATTCTGATATCGATACATTTAGCGAACAAGTATTAAACATTTTAGAGAGGAAATATAATAATTTATTTAAGCACAGCTTCTATTGATGATTGCGGTAAAAACGATGAAAACAAAATTAGCCGGTGTAATTTTTAAATGGTCGCTGTCCAAGTGGAATGCTTTCACATAAACTTAATTTGAAAGTAAGTAGTTTAATAATATTATTTAGAAACCTGAATCCCAAAAGTGGTCTCAATGGAACTCAGTTAGCAGTAAAAAATTTAAAATCAAACTTAATAATCGCAGAGGTCCTAATCGGTATAGCTATAAGGGAAACTGGAATATTTATTCCATATAGGAATAGATTTATTCCCAACAACAACAGAATTGCCATTTATTCTCAGCAATTGACAATTCCCCGTTAAATTAGCATTTTTTATTACCATAAATAAGGTACAAGGAGTAGGAGTTTATTTACCTGAGGTAGTATTAAACCATGAAAAACATTATGTGACATTATCAAGAGTAGGTATATATAGAGATAGCTATATTAAAATAAAAATTATTGAGGAAAGATAACAATTCAAATTAATTTGCTAATTTCAATAAACTTTATATACAAAAAATGGAAGTTTTGAAATCTGTCAATATATAAATGTTATGGTCAATTTTTAAACCTTTTTAACGAGACTGCACCTTTTATAATATAAATATATATAATAAAAATATTCAAAGAATTTATTTATATAATATAAAATTTACACGATCAAATTTATAAATAATCAAAAACCATTTTTGGTTACAATTCTCAGTACGCGGTTTTTAAGGTAAAAATTTATGGTTTTATTTTTTGTAAAGTTTTGCACTACATAAAAATACTTATCTAATATTTGATTACGTTTATTAATTCAAATTTTTTTTTGCAGTGTCACAAAAAATATTTTATTTTATTTACCACCGTCATATGACGGACCTTTTTACTAGTAAATATATAAAAGGATATTATATAGCGAATTGCTGTTAATAACACGTTAACACGCTGGGTGGCGCAGTAGGTAGAGCGCCTGCCTTTCAACCGAAAGGTCCCAAGTTCGATTCCCGATGAAGCAAAAGGAAAAAAAAAATGCTTTATGGATTTTTCGACCTGGTCCAGTACCCTTTGTCATTGGGATCAAATAAATGGCAAAAAATAATTGAGAGTATAATCTGGTAACAAATTAAATAAAAATGAAGCTATTCTATTTAAGAAGGCTTAGTTCGTGACAATAGCAGTAGTTTTCCACATTTAATGAGTTGATAAGCCAGGAATTTGTTAAATAAATACTCGAAATATTGTAGATTGTAGTGTAAAATTGCAGTACCGTACTTAATTAAGCACGAAAAGGTGATTCTACCTAAGTTACTGTAGAGTGTAAAAAAAAAAAAAAAAAATATGAAGTTTCGGTCTTTCAAGATATTATGTCTTAATATATCTATAGCCATCTCGATCTCATTATCAGATTAATGTTAAAGTGGCAAGATGAGTTGAATTGATCTTCAATTAAAAAGTATTTAATCATGAATCAATATCGATACATACAATCAATAATTGAACTAATTAATCAATATAGCTATAACTCCATTTTTTATGAGAATGTTTTAAATAGAAAGATATTGCAAAATGAAAACCCCATAAGTTTATATATGAAACCCCATTTTTGAATAAAACGCAAAACGGTTATATAAATGATATTTTGTTGATAGAAAGTTAATTATATTTGAATTTGGTATGTATATCTACTAACTGCTATACCATATAATCCTATATAATTAATTATATGTATAATACAAAAAAAGACAAATTAAATTATCGAAAACCTTGCGCAAGTTAATTCTATCTATGCTATATTACTGCTACTGCTACTGCTATATTACTTTACTATTATTATTTGTATTATATTATATTATGTATAAATTCTCATATTTTTAGACCACAGTTAATTCCACAAACAACTTCAGAAGAATTAGTCTAGTAAACTGCCGTTAACTAATTTGGGTTGTCAAAAACATCTCATTGATTGGATGAGAATGCTTCAAACCCATACCTGAATGTACAAATTGATGGAGCAAAACAAACCTTAGTTGGAGAGATTAAATATCGGATTGAACTGGAGAGAAGTCGTATGTGACCGGTAGAAATGGCAGACGCTAATAAGTCAGACCCAGTATCTATACATGTTGGCCTTCCAAATAAGTAAGACACCATATATTATTATATATATACACCTATAAAATATTTTAAATATATATAAAATATTTACAAAAACTATTATATACCTACGTCTCTGGATTTCGACACTAATTATTTGTATACAAAAAAAATTCACATCACATATAAACTGATAAATTAATTCAAAAGAAAGAGGAAAATTTTTAAATTTCAGTACAAAATTCAAATTGAAAAAATCATTTAAATTTTTTAAAAAGAAAATCAATATTTTAATTTATTATTGAAACTATACCTATAAGATATAAACATATAAAAACTTAAGGGGATAAAATAAAAATGCATATTTAGATATATTTAAAATAAAAATTAATTTAATTTTAATAAAAACAAATGGTAACAAAAAAAAACAATTTTTATATTATTTTTGTTTTTTTTTTTGGGCGTTTTTTTAATTCTATCATTGTTTGTAACATTCATTCTATTCAACTCAATTTAATACACATTAATACCTACATTATCTCTTCAAATAAATGCATTGGACGAGTTACACAAATATTATATTCCATTCGATAAAATTACACATTTTTTTCTATAAATACATCTATATATATATAAATATATATATATACCTTGTATGCACATATAGTTTATATATATATATTATATTCCATTTTTGTTTTGTTTACTCTGCTTTCTATCATTAAGTTTAAATGTGTAGTGGTGTTTACAAATTTTATACCTTTTCATATTTTTTTCTTGTATACCTGTTTAAAAATGGAGTAAACATCAGTTTCATGACAATATATATAACTTATATGTGTATGCATTGGACACTATATATATCTCTATTCTATATCTTCTATATATACTTTTAGAGTTATTTATGCACATTCGCTAAATGAACTCTTGAATGTGTGTACTGAACTGAAGCATTAACTCTTCTTAAAGCAAAAATCATATTAAAAGGTTATTTTGAGTGAAATTTTAATTTTGTACAATACAAAAATTTCACTCAACAAAAAAAAAAGCAAAAAATGTTCTTATTGGAACGATATATACGTTTTTTAATGTTTACATAAAGGTTTTCCATATTTTTTTATTCTTCTTAATTTGACGGGAAATTCAATATTTATTTATTGCTATTATTTCTTGTTTTGAAAATTTAGTTTAGTCCTGTTTCGCGTCGTAACGGTTTTTAAACACACAAAATTATTTTATACCTATTTAAATTTTTGACTGCGCGCTACAATAAATAAATAAATTTATTTTTATTTTACTTTTAATTTTTATATAATCTTGTAATTTATTCAATAATAAATAAGAAAGAAAATTGAATACTGGTAAAAAAAAAGAAAAGAAGAAAAATAATAATTTTTAATTAATGGATAAAACTTTTAAAAAGCATAAAAATATAAATTTAAATAAAAAAAAATAATATCTATTTTATTATTACAAAATAAAAGAAAAAAAAAAATTTGAAATCAAAAACTTTATGTGATAAAATTGAATAAAAAATTATAAATTTTATTTTTAATTGTGGATTTTATTTGGTATGGTTTTTTAAATTTTATTTTTTGTGGATTCTAAATTTATTTTAAATATGTACATTTTCATAATTATTTAAATTAAACGAATATTATAAAATTTATATACATAATATATACATATATATAGTACATATGTACACACATTTAATATTTATTATAATATTTAGTTGGAATTAAATATACATCATATTCAAAATATTCTATTTGGATTTGCTATATATATATATATATATATACCATTTATATACATTTATATATATATAAATATATATAAAAGCCATTTTATTAGATTTGGATTAATTTTTTCACTGTGAAAAGGTAGGTTCGAATATTATATAGTTTTTTTCACTCAATGACAGTTTTAAATTTATATACCAACTAGAAATTTATATAATTAAAATTTATGTTACTGTTATACATATATATAATATTAGGTACATCTAAAATAAAATATTTTACAATTAAGAAAATTATTCCAGATGTTTCAATAGCTAGGTATACATATTTTTTTGTTTCATTTATATATAATAAGAGTTATTTATGATATTAGTAAATATTATAAAGATAGATTGTTGAAATATATCATTAATATGATACTGCACAATATTGATACTTGGAGATAGTGAATGTGGTTATATGAGAGAGATTATATCAATTATAAATAAAATTTAACTTTTCCTAAACCGACATACAATTAAAATAAATATTTTAAGTAAATAATGTTTTATAAAATATAGTATGTTTATATAATTAATTATAAATATATATATACCTATATGTATAAGTTTACCTATAGGTATATATATACATTCAAACTTAATTGTACTCTAAAAACTAATTTTTTTGGTAAATAATTAAAAAAAAAAGGAAAGGAAAATGTTAACTAAAACAAACATTCATTCATATATGGATTCATGTATAAAAACGGAATCGAGCTTGCGACTTTCTGACTTTTAGTCAGAATTATATAATTAATATAGGTAGGTACATATATATATTTTTATATATCACAAATACTATTGGAAACCTTTTTAAAACCAAAACCAAAGAATTATTTGAATTAATTGGAAATTGTAAGACATAAATATTCGAATAGTGGAAAAAGGGAAGAACAAGAAATTATGTGGACTTAGTAGAAAAAAATAAATATAAATAGTTACAATAAGAGTTACTATAATACATAGGTATATCATTGTGTTATTTAATTGTAGGTATATAAGAATAGTGTATATTTAGCTAATAAATTATTGCAAAAACAAACCCGAATTCAAATAGCAATTAATGATTAATTTGTTTTTTTTTATATAAAAACCGAATTAATTAATTTAATTAATTACCTATCTTATTATCTTTTATTTAGGTACCTATACTTAATATAGTACCTAAACTTTCTATCTATACTTATGATATATCATAATGTATGTACATATATACATTTTTCAAATGTAAACCAAAATAAAATATTTTTATGTTTGATCACATATTTTGAAATTAAATGCAATTCTGTTTATATTTAATTGAATTAATTCTAATTTAATTATTAATTATTACTTAGCAATATGTGCTTACTAATAAATTTTTATATACATATTAAATACTATATTAAATACTATTATCAATACTATACTAAAGAAGAAGAAAAAGAAAATAAATTAACAGTATAGGTACTTCGATAAAGGTATATGTACAAAAGCGAGCCACCAAAATTATCATTGATATGGAGATGTTATCCAACACCCATCATTATTTATTTATTTATCCATTTATTTAGTAATTTTTTACTATTAATATACAATTCAATTAATTTATCACAAAAAATGACTTCCGTTCCGTCGTTCAGTCATTTAATGACTCATAGAATTGCCAGAATTTTATTTAAATACAAAATAAAATCAATACCTATAAACATTTAATGATTAATATTGCTTTATATTTCTAATATACCTACCTACCTTAAAACAAAAATCTTTTTCTAGACATCAATAACATAGAAATCAATAGAAATGACAATATTTGTAGCTCGATGGTGTTCAATTTTATTGCTAACAAACATTTATCTTAATTTTAAGTTAATTTTTAATTTTTATTGTTAAAACTTATTGTTTTGTAACTCGTAGGTATTTTGTAACATTGTAATTTTGCAACACTGAGACTTTGAGATTTGGGATTCTTTTTTTCGGGATTTCGGGATTTTGAGTTTGGGATTTTGGGGTTTCGGATCCAACCCAAAAAATTTATATATAAATATCATAATAAAAACATATAGGTATAGGCTTGTTCAATATTATGCCTGAACAAACACAAACGTTGGTCTTGGTCTGATTTAATGTAATGGTTGTCCCTCCGCATTTTGTGGAATCTTAAACACCATGTCCACTACGTATAATTCGAGCAATCTGATGTCGTCAACTAATTAATACTTTGATTAATTACATGTTGAAAATTATGCTCATTTTAAGGATCGCTTAACACCGTACGCTTATATTCTTTTATTTTATAAAATGCTTTTTCTAAATCGGATTAAGCATCGGAGAATACGGTGGTAAAATTTTTAAAATAATACTATCCTCATTCATCTCTTGGATGTCTCTTCCTTTATGGAATTTGGCATTATCCATAAAAAAAAAAGCTATTTCCTAACAGTAGGCATCACAATATATGTTTTGGTACCAGCTTTAGAGCGGTACTAGAGCAGAGATAGAGAAAGTGAAACGTGCAATGTTTTTAGAGTATTTATTTATTTATTATATAATTTTTATGGTAAATACATATATATGAACTAATACTAGCTTCACTCCTAATACTAGCCCTTCTATTTAACTTTTTACAAAATGATACCATTAACAAATTTTAAAAAATTTCATTATTTAATGAATAATGAAAAAACAATTTTTTTTGAACATCCATGACCAGAGTGGGATCCCAATTCGGAACCTTTTTAATCAATATGCCACCATTTAGTGTTATATAAGATAAAGTTTTTCTCACAAACACAAAAGTGGATTTTAGTTTGCCAGCATTTTAAAATTTTAAATATTTTGTAAATTCCTATTTTGGAAATTTATTTTATTCTCAAAGAAACATTTTTAAACCGTCAAAACCGTCTGTTGGAAAAAATTATTTTATTTTTATATAAATATAGTCAAAAAATTGTCAAAAAAATATTGCCGGTATAAAGAAACTATATGCCCGATATTTTAAAAATCAAAGTATTATCTATCCTCAATTTTTGGAAAACATCCCCAATTTTCGTGAAAATATTCACAGTATACTTACTGTTTTTGTATTTACAGTATTTACCGTTCTTGTCGTATGCGCATTGAGTTCTTATATGAAATTATGCCATTTCATGTTATCTCCCTTTTTAGAGCCAACAAAATATATAAAATCTTAAAATGTCGGGCAACTAAAATCGACCTTTCCAGCATTATGCAGATAAATATATTTTTATTTTGAAAATATCAGTACTTGATGTGACTTGCTTAATCTTAAATGTAAAATTAAGCATTGAAGTACAGATAGTATTTTTAAAATGAATATATATATATATATATATATATATATAACATATCTACCTATATTAGGTTTTTTTTTATGTTCTTGACAGTAACTTAAGTAGAATTATACCTTTTCGTGCTTAATTGCGTACGGTCTACTGCAAGTTTATACTACAATATTTTACTATACAATATTTTTCGAGTATTTACGAGTATTTATCCATTTTCTATAGCTTATCAATTCATTAAATGTGGAAAACTATCTATATACTATTGTCAGAAACTAAACCTTTTTAAATAGTACACCATTTTATTTAAGTTGTTACCAAATTATACTCTCAATTATTTTTATTGCTCTTCAGTCAGTTGGTCTTTTAACTAACAAGTTTTAGTACCTATAGAATGAAAGTTATTATACTTATGTTAATCATCTAAAAAACGAAATCAGTTCAACTTAGCTAGTTATTTTTAAATTAAATTGAAATTTCATATTTTATATTTAACAGATTAAAACTTTGATTTAATTTTTCGATTTAAAATATTTTGTAATAGCTCTCAAATATATTGTATATATAAATATATACAATCAAACATAGTATTATAAAACTAATAATAAAATTATTTGAAATTCATTTCTGAAAATTAAAATCTTTGATAAATCTTGAATCTTAGGAAACAAAATAGGAATGTAAAATTTTTTAATCTAATATCAATAAAATTATAAAACAATAGAACGCGATCAAAATTTGAATGTTTGTTTTATCAAAATTGTTTTATAAAAGAAAGAAATTTTCAAAAAAAACAAAAAAAAAAACACGTCACATGAATAGGTTATGCTGGTATCCTTCTTCAGACTATTTTTTACTTGCCTATTTATATAAATCTATATGTACATTATTCACATATAAACGTCATACACTAAAAATACTTTCTTTTTCTTATATGACAGGACATCCTATTGTTATTATATATATGTACATATATTACATATTTATATCTAAAGTGTGACGTAAAAATTTAATTTTATTTTAATATCCTTTAAATGATCGATCAAGGATCATTATAACTATTAACATATGTATGACTATGCATGTACGTATGTATATATACTTATATTATACTATTATAGATATAAAAAAATATTATAAAATTTAAATGATAATGAGGACGAGAATAGAATTAATTTCTTTATTGAAAATTTTTCTTTTATATCAATAAATCTATATATATATATATATATATATGCTTATATGTAAATATATATATATTATAAATCTATAATATGTTGTGGTCTTGCTGAAGGATTTATTTCTTACGATGTATAGATTTGAATTTATATGACGGTATACTTTTGATTAGATATAATGTATGTTATAAAATATTTGATGATATAAAGATTAAAATGTTTAAAATTTATTTTTAGAATAGTGTAGTGGCGCAAGAAATTGTATTTCAAAATATTTAGGCCTAAAGAAATAAATCATTTTGGACCTGACTGATTGTCGTCTATATAGTGTATTAGATTTGCAACAAATTTTATTCCAAAATATTTATAAACCTAAAAAGAGAAATCAATTAGGACCCGAGTGATTTTCGTCTGGATTAAAATATCAATTAACATAAAATCAAATCAAATTGAATATAAAGATTGTTCTGAACTGAAATTGCAATATGGTTATTAAATAGAATTAAATAGAATGAACCTATATAATTTCGGTTGGTTTTTAACCTGTTAATGTTCGTCTTTTGATGCATCAGGTTAGATAAAAGTGTATTCTCTTTAAATATCTAGAACTTATTGGAATATGATTGGTGAAAATATGATTGAAATTTTTTTTTGAGTTATACCTTGGCCAGTAGATCATATTATCGTAAAACCTTGTATATAATCAATATCGAAGCTACTGGCTACTGGCATTTTTATGTGACTAACTTACTTAATGTATAATATATGAGCCGAAAGCCCTTGCAGCTAGTGCTTACAAAATTGGGCATCATTTATAGTCAATTCAATAATAATAATAATATAAATTTTCATTACTAAAATTTCACAACTAAGCCTTTAATGTAACTTTAATTTTAATTATAATACATTATAATCAATATTTTAAAAATATATTTATATTTATATGTTAACTATATATAAAATGATAAGACTGTGCTAGAATTTTTTTACTGAATTTGCAACCTTATATATACTTCATATATTGGATTTTTTTTTTATTCCAATAGAATAGAGAAAATCACAACTCTCCTTAGAAAACAAAATATTGTTGTACAATTCCCTATACTCAAACCAATCTGGACTTATGGCATTAAACTATTTACTTGTATAACCAAAAGCGACGTAAAAATCATCCAACAATTGCAAAATAAAATTCTATGATCTATGGGAAATGCTGAATGGTTCGTCGAAAATGATTTACGCATATTCACTGCAGTTCACAATGAATTAATAAAATGTACATCAACAATAACAACAACAGATTGGAGCAACATCCAAATATTTTTACCCATACGCACGTATGTATGGTGGTTGTATAACTCAATTTATTTATATTATATAGGTTCAGTTAGCGGGTAAATCATTTTGTGTATAAAAAAATAAAAATAAAGTTTCTCAATTTGAAATCTGACTGGTAAAAATGTTATAAGAATTTAATATTTTAATATTTTATGATTTAAAAATAATAGCACTGGAGTTAGCCGAAGAAGATGATATTTTATATACTTTTATATTAACTTTTTATTCTAATTTTGAAAGATTTTTACTTATATTTTTGCTCTTTATTACATTCAAGAATTATAGGTAGAAATCTATTTTATTTTGTTTATTTATTTTTTGTTTTTTTCATGACCTTAGCGTCAGCATATAGCCGTATAAGACCGTATAGTCTTATAATTTACATTCAAATTTAATTTAAAATATAGTGAATTTATCTTTGATTAGACATGTATGTATGTATTCCAATTTTTTATCGTCTAATTTTATTTAAATGTTGAACACTATATAAAATAATTTTTAATTTACATTACTTTTGATGATTTATTGTTTATCGATGTCGGAATCAAATTAGTTCCATAAAAAATGGCAAAATGGCGAATACCAAAATGGGATTAAAAGTCAAAAAGCGATAGGCCACCTAAATAGGTAGGTATACAGTGAAACATTAAGAATAATAAGTCTTTGTTCGAATTTAAGATCCTACAATAATAGAAATTTAAATAAAATTTTAAAATTTCGTATTTTATGCAAAAAAAATTCATGTTCGTTAGTTCCTTTCGATTTTTAAAATTTTTTTAAATTTTATTAATCTAAAACAATTTTTTTTTTACTGGACTTTTTCTGAAACTGGGATATAAGAATTACTCATTCTAGGAGATATAGACATAACATATTAAATCTATTCACTGACTTTAGTGTTAGTACCTACTCGGATAACATAAGCCATATTATACTATTTCGGTTTGGTTTAATGAGATAATTATTATAGTGTTTGCCAAACAATGTAAAAGCAAATCGATGCAAGGACGACAAGAGTGTTATAAAACTTAAAATCTAATCTTTAGAAATTCTATTTTTTTAGATAAGTAATATGCGAACGTAATGTAGGTATAATAATTTTAATTTACATATTAATAACATTTTTTTTATAATAAACTAAAAATAAAATCTCATTGCTTGCTGTTGCGGTCACTTTATTATATTTACTTACTATTATTATGATAGTTAGGATAAAAAAAAACAGTTTACAAAGGATATTTCATCAATCAATTTGATTTTCCACATATTATAGTTAGTTTTATATAAGTAAACAATTGTTCTAAAGTTCAGATTTATGCCAAATAAATCTATAGGTATAGCTATATATAATAGTTTGAATTAAATTATAATTAAAAATTGAATTAAATTAATTATCCAACATCATTATCATCAACATCATTGTCAGAATGGCCCTCAGTAGGGAAACTATAAGTTTGATGTATCACATGCATATATTATATTGTTTAAGATTTAAATGAAACAAAATTTATTGCACTATTTCCTCTACAGCTTATACTCAATTATAACGCGAAGTTACTGTCATAGTCTTCATATTATTTTATAATTAAATATTTATTGTTTGCATATTTTTTTTTAATAAACATTTATCTAGGTTATAAAAAAAACATTTGATAGCCCTATATAGATGAAAATATTATTAAAACATCCTGACATCACTTTATAGGTCACAAATTTAGTTCATTGTAAGTAAATTTAATCATTGTATACCTATCTACATTTTTAATAAAAAAAAAATGTCCTAACAAAATAAAATATATTATAGTTTCCTTCTTTTTTTCAAAGTTTTTGTTTTTCTTTTGTTTTCTATAAAACATTAAAAGCTCTTAAGGATCTAAAGTAATTTTATATAGATATTATATGATGATATTTTTGATTATTGAGATCAATACTAATATATAGTATAGGTATATATACGTATGTACTGATAGATAAAATGTATATTTAATTAAGTTTTTATAATCTAGATTATTTTTTCTTATCCAACCCTATACAGGTCCTAATAAATTTAGATTTTTTATTTTTCTGAAATTTGTATAACCCATAAATAAATTTAAAATCAAAATACATATATGTATAATATATATTATATAAATTTATTGAGTCGGAATAGAAAACTATGGAGCCAACTAAAATCACTTTAATAATTTACTTACACTATTTTTTTTAAGTTATTTTCTTTATACGAATGTTACTTGTTCCTTTATACTTGATTTAAATTATTACTTATTTAACTGATCGGCACTATCTATATATATACCTGATGGGCTTGACTTAGTTATTGTCGTTATATGGATGTTATAAAAATGTAAATTAAAATTAATATATTAAAGCGATGATATAATATGTGGTCAGAGCCGTCTTATCAAATAGGCACCATAAGCACTGTGACTATGGCATCTAAAAGTTTAGGTGGCCTACGAAGAAAAACTAATAAAATAAAATGCATTTATATATTTAAAGAAAAATAAAATAATTTTATTTCAATAACAAATTAAATAAATTCAAATATAAAAAAAGGAACTGAAAAACTTTTAATAATAATCTTTTTTCGGTATTTTTCTTTGGAAAACTCTTGAATAATATCTTCAAAATTCATATCACGAGTAAGATCACTCTCAATGCAAAGAACAGCCAATGTTTTTGATGATAAGCGATCTTGATTCATTGTTGAACGGATATAATTTTTAATTTGTTTCAATTTGGAAAACGATCGTTCTCCTTCTGCATTTGGTCCAATAATAGATAGATAAATTCGAATTGCAATATTGACATTTGGAAAACTTGTCAATAACTTGTCTTGAATTTGTGATTTAATTAAATCTGCTACAGACTTCTTATCTTTATACATGGAAGAAAACATTATAAACTCATCAACAAATTCTTCTTCTAAATCTGATGAGTATGTTTTAACTAAATCTTTAGCTTTACACCTAACTTCATCGTTGGATAAAGATTTGTCTTCAATAAAACTGAAAATATTGTATAATGTATTGTATGTTCCTCGTCGTTTTTTCATTTCGGTGAATAGTCTATCAACAATAGGGTAAAAAGAATGTATTCGAAACGTATATCTCTCGCACACAATTCTGAATCTTCTTCTGTTACTTCGTAGAAAAATAGTTTCATTTCCCGCCTTCGTTGTACACAATCCTTGTAATAAGAATTTGTCTTTAGCCGTATTTTCAAAATCATTAAATTTGTTTCGAATATCTGACAAAAATGTTAGAAGACCATCATATAAATTCACAATTGTACAGAACTCAATTCCCGGCTCTTGTACTGCTTTATTTACTTTATCAATATTATTTAAGAGATTTGCCCAAATAACCGTCATTAATGCCGTTTCTAAATGTTCAGAAAATTATTCTTGTGTACTACGTTTTTTTTTCATATTACGATTATATGTTGTAATATGCCTATGGCCTACGAAAGCTTTAAGATGGCTCTGTATGTGGTGTCGTAATTAATCTGTAATAATTATATAAAATTCATTAAGATTTATAATTGGTTGAATTAATAAATGTATAATTGATTGAAAAATTAATGCCAATATATGTAAATTAGCAATCACTCAAAAACTGATATTTGTATATATCAATGGAAAAAAATCAAATATATATAAAAATTTGAAATCAAATATATATAAAAATGTAGTATAAAAAATTTAGTTTAACATGTTAGAAACAAATTATTAATATTTCAATCCATTTTTCGAAAAAATTTGTTATACGGTTTCTTCGTATGGATAAGTGTTGCCAAAACTAATTGGCTTCATAGAAAACAAAACGCTGTTCTTAAATTAATTCTAACCACACCTTTATATTTCTCCACAAGCAGATTTCATTCAGCAAACACTAACGCTATTTTAAAACAAATTCAAAAAACTCCATCTGCCTTTTTTGAAATCTGTTATAATTCCGAAAATCTATAGTTTATAGGTAATAGGTTTAAATTAGGTTTTATATATTAGCATAAAAATAATAAATTAAAGGTGCTTACTTGCCATTTTTTCCTTTACAATTTAAATTTATCCAAAATATTAAGTCAGGTTGTCTAAATACAAATCAAAAGCGTAATATTCTAGTAATATCTATAATTATAATTGACAAACATTGATGGACCTGCGCAGTTCATTTTATTTAACTTCTTCTTAATGAACTCTTAATATGTAAATAAGTTGAATATACGACCAAAATGCGCATACGGGTCAAAAAATTTCTATTTGGTTTTATAATATTAAAACTTTTAAATAAAATATACACATTTTGTGTCATTCAACATCTTATTATTTTTATACATAATTAAAGGAAATTTATTCTATTAATTTTTTAGGTAAATGTCTCAAATTATTGTTTTCTATATTTTGGTCATTTGTAGTAGGTAATCATATAATTTTTGTTTAAAAATATATGTATATGATGTATATATTACAAAAATATTTTACTTTTAGTGACTTTATCCATTAAATGCCACTTAGTATAGGAATATGTCGAAATGAAACAGTGTATGAGGGAGCAGTATTTATATTTCCTAAATAAAATTTACTAACCTCTAAATTTTTATGAAAACATGAGTGGTCTCTACTTTATCGTGAGAAGTCTATGTCAGTACGTAAATTACTGTTCTGTTAAAAGCTTTAAATTTGGCTTCAACTTAAATTATAATTACTCAACAGGGGCCCCTAGTAAGCTCTTAAACATATAGAATTAAAATATATGAAATTAAACATATTGTACAAATACATTAAGGTAATAAAAATAAAATAATAATAATATATAATAAAATATTTAAATTAAATTATATTTTATTTTAATTAAAATAAATTATATATAATGAGAACCATATAGTTCTGAAGTTATTACTTGCGCACGGATGTTGGTTGAAATTATCAATATGCTATAAACGAAATGAGTGCTGAGTGTCGGATTGGATTAAAAATAAAATGATTACAACGTTTTTTTCACCATCATACTTAATTTTGACATTATTTTACGCTTTTTGGCTTTTATCTACACTTATTGAATTATTTATCTTATCATACTAATGAACACTTTCAAAAACTAAGCAATTTATAGTTGTATAATTACCAGAGTTTCACAAAACAAGTATAAAAATCGATGAAGAAGCTAAAAATACTATATACTTGTAAGATAAGAATTTCTTAGGAATTCAAACTGTCCGGATTTTATTGCACATTACTGTAGAGTATATATCTCCTAAAAATTATTAAATATAATATCAACGTTAGTAGGTAATATGAAATTCATCTAAATATCATATACACTAAGCGTTACTATGTTATATTAAATTGTCAGAGATATCTTGAAGCCATTTTTTAATAAGTTATAAAAGAACAATAACCAAGATCTAACTACATATAGGAAATGTATTCCTTAACCTTTAATATTATTACTTACAATTGCTGAGGTCAATGTCCACATTAAAAAAATTTCAAATTAGAATCCCTATAATTTGACCCAGTTACATATTTGCATATGCATATATATATATATACGTATATAATAAAAACAAAAATTCATATTTTTTTTTTAAATTATCAAATTCTTTTGTCAATTTGTATTTTGTTTTTGATGTTTTCTCTTTAAAAAGGACTTGAATGTGAGTGTGTTGTGTTGTTTTACCTAGAAATATTTTTTTTTCATATACAAAATATTCAAAATTGCAATGAATCTTCTATGAATTTTTTTTTTTTGTTTTTATTTTTCAATTGAGAAAACTTTCTTGAAAAGATCTAAATTTAATAAGAAAAATACATACATTGTTTGTTTTATTTTTATTTATTTATTTTTTTTTGTTCTCTTTTCATTTAAAAAATTTTCAACCATATAATTTGAAATTTGAAACTTCTTTTATTTTTCTGGGCTTTTGTTCAATCCTTTCAACACCGTCTCGTCATTACATTATAGTACGAGTACCCCCCCTAAAAAAAATAATTCATATTTGTTAATATAATAATCCTCGAAAATAGTACATATACACACCTACACCTGTATAAATATATACTAAACATACTTATGTTATTGGAATTGAAATATTGTTTTGCAATAAATGAAAAAATATATTTTTTTTCTTCTTTTGGTACTGCAGGCAGAATGTTTATATATGTAGAGTTCAGGGCTCTATAATATTTTTTTTTTAAAGATTTACATTTATATAAAATTCAATGGGACCCAAAATAACAAATAAAGCAAAAATGAAACAATTTAATGTTTCTTTGAAATCTTAAATTACAAGAAGCGAACAACAAAGCAACAAAATTAAAATACACCAGATTTGAAAAATTTAAAAGTAAAGTGTTATTACAGTATTGAGCATTTGAATATATCTGGGCATATTGCAATGCGCACATAAATTTAATTTGCATCTGAAAGCCTTACTAATAAAAAATAAAATTAAAATAATATATATATCTATAATATATATATACCTATATATACTATATAATAATAATAATTTTGTTTCCCTTCGTTTTGTCATTTTAACATTTTGCGTTTGTTATTTTTTTTTTCGAAACTATAAGCTCAGAGTGAAAATATTTAAATTGTTTTATTATAACTTCGCAGTATATACCAAGTATCACACTTGAATAATATGAAAACTAATTTAATTTGCTATGATCTATCTATATGATAGGAAATCAAAACTAGACGGAGTTTCGTCGAACTTTTTTAAGTGTTCTGCAAAAATTATTTTTCATTATTTTTTATAATGGAAATGAATAAACACGACCGAGATTTTGATTAGAATACTATAATTAATATACACTCGCGTATTTTATCTGCTATATACTACACATATATCATATCACTGCAGTCGAAAATGGAATTCTTTTGATTACCTATGGTAACGTAATCACATGCATTTGAATCCCTAATCCCTATAATGCCTATTCTTGCTTTATTTGTTATTTTTGGTTCCCATTGAATTTTATATAAATGTAAGTCCTCAAAAATTATTGTAGAGCCTTGAGCTCTACATATATTATATATATACATGCTGCCTGCAGTACCAGAATGTATGATTTATTAATTACACTCTTGAATAATATGTTGGATAACTTCTTCTCAGAGCAGATATTCAATAGATATAAATTCTCAGTTCTCACTTTATTTCACATATTTTATGTATATACACTTTATTTATGTATGTATATTTTATGTATATTCTGTTTTCCACTTTCAAATTAAATTTACCAATAAATAGTTAAATTAAATTTACCAATTTTGTATATACCTTTTTTAATAAAAGTATTGGAATCGGAATAATGACATCTACCGTGTTAGTTCTCTTTATCTATATGTGAATTAATTTTTGATATTTTATTAGTTTAAAATCTGTTTTTATTAAAATTATTTATTATATTTATTTATTTATTTATATTCACATTTATTTGCAATTTAAACTCCAACAAATTACTTTTTTTATTAAGTTATATAGCTGCTTGAATTATCGGCTTATTACAAAAAAATTAATGTACATACTTGCCACTGGATAATTTCACCTTGTAAAAACTGAGTTGTTAATGTAATTAAACTTCAAATTTCATAGATCGTGGTGAAAATAATATGTTTTTATATCGTAGCTGAAAATTATGCAATGACAGCTATTATGTTATCATAACTATAATTATGTCATGATAGCTATAATAATCATGTCATGATAGCTACTAATTATTTTTATTAAATAGTGAATTCGTAATAGTTTGGATAAATCAATATTTAAAATATAAATTAAAAAATAGATGACACAAAGTGATGAGGTGAATGTTGCTTGGCAAATTATTTATTTTTTAATCTTGTTATAATCATATTAGTGAAAACAATCTCATCGCTCAATTCAAATTAATTGAAGTGTTTAGTTTGTTCATCTTTTAAACAAAGTTATGGCCATATTTTAAGCGAAGTTACTGTTCTATTTTACACAAAATTATGGTCATACTTAAGTACGATCAAACCTGCACTTTAAGCGATGAGTTGAGTCGAAATTATACCATACATACATTATTATATTTCATAACTTATTTTCATTATTATTCTTTTAAATGATATATTATTAAGAAGAAACGTAGCGAAACTAAATATTTTTAATTTTAATAATTTTTTAATTTTCAACGAGAAAATTCAATTTGAAATTTCACCACCTGTATAGAAACCATACAAAAATTTTATTTTATCAAATTGTCGCAACCACCAGAATTAAATTTAAACTTATTTTTTTTTTTTGTTGTCTAAGACAAATCAATAAAAAATAAAATTTATATACCAAGTATTAATTGAAATGTTGTAATTCACAATTCATGAAATTGAATACAATTTTTTTATGAGAATTTCGAGGAGTTGACGAATACTAGTTTATTTTATTCAAACAAAATCAACTGGTAATATTTCATTTACAGGTTAGTTTCACTTCAATTGCCAACCCTGTTTTATAAATTTTCTTAAAAATGATTTTAATTTTTTTTTTTAAGAAGTACACAATTATTTTTAATGCAGCATATTGTCACACCTAATTAATAATAATAAGTCAAAACAAGAAGAAAAAACAATAAAAAAAAGCTTTGTAGACTTTATAAATTTTACGGCTCAAGCCAACAATAAAAAAAAATATCCAAAACTCTTTTAAGAAATTTTAAACTAAAATTCAATAAAAAAAAGCAATAAAAAAACAACAGTTTTTTTTTTGTGTCAAATTTCAGAGTCTTGAATCTGTTTTCTTCTGACCATAAGAAAGATTGCATCAGGTCCAGTATGTTGCTAGACACATGTACAAAAAAAAAGATAAATTCAAAATAAAAATAAAATTTCAAAAATGATACATGTATATATGTATGTATGGATGTATGTAATGATGTTTTTGTTTTGATTCTGAAAATTTTGATTCTACAATCGAAACAAAAACAAAAAGAAAATAATCATCATTTTACTGTTATATAGTAGAGTATGTTTATATGTACTGCAGCAAATATTGCATAAAATAACATTCATGTACAATTTACAAACATATGTTATTATGTTGCAAATTAGAGAACGACTTACAGTTTGTTTGTTTTTTGTCTTGTTTTTTTTTTGTTTGTTTACTTTCGAATCGGAATATCTTTGTGAAATAAATTGTATTGTTTTGTTATTGTCAATCAGTTAAATTAATTTGATATAGATTTTTTTTTTACTAAGTGTGTAGATTTTTCATTACCTACATAATATTGACCTGTTACTGACCTAGGAAACATAAGTTTTCAAGAATAATAATTATAGGTATTGATGGCGCGAGTTAAAAAAAATATAAGAAGACCTTAAATTAACCATATATTAAAAAAACATACTTTGAAAGTTTAGTATTTCATAGAATGAGTTGTTTTTATTTATTTTTTTTATGCTAAAGAAATTTTATACTTGATGTATATTATAAAATTGTATAACATATATACATATTGTATTTATATAGAGTAAATGTTTTATTTTAAGAATAAAGGCTTAACAAGTAATGAATTAGTACTTCTTAATTATTATGCTTATTTTTTATTTATTTTTTTTTTACATTTAATAACTCTCTTAAAATGATGAGTAATTAAAAATTAAACAAAATTTATTGCTGAGTCATATCAAAGTAATTTGATTTGTTATATGCAACCGCTGCAATGTCAATTTGTATTAAATTCAATTGAAATGATTTCATATCGAAAATATTAGCTAGTAATTTAAAAAGTACTTAGAGTTGGGGTTGCCAAATTGTAACTTTATAAGTTAGGAAAATTCATGTATATTTATTTATGTATATACGAAATTCTATGCCACACAATTTTATTGATGTAACAAAATTTTTTTTCTGATAAAGAGTTTTTCAAATAACTGATCTTTTGTTATATACTGAAATTATATGAACATAGTTTAGTTTTGTGTAAAACTACATACGTACCTACTACCTGTCAAAATTAAAATGTTATTTTTTATACGTTGATGTATTTTTGACAATACCTCATTTAATTGCCCAAACTCTCTATTCTTGAGGAGTTGATCTTCAATCTATTTTTTTTAAACCAAATTGATTCATCTTGCCTCAATTTATTAAAGTTTTTCTGTTAGACATTATGATGTCAGAGACTATAATTATTATTCTCTGTTATAGAATAAAAAATTTGATTATAGGTATTATCAAAGATTATACAACAATATTTTTTAAGTCATACTACACATACTACACATGCATATACATTTTTTTGGTGTTATACATATACATACATTTATATAGAAAATGGAGAATATTTTTGATTGAATCTAATTTAGTCATCATCATGTCATCTTATAGCGCTACAGCTGTGGGTTAGCCTTCGTCACAGTACTCTTCCAAAAGGGTCGATCTAGCGCCACTTTTCTCCAATTTGAAATTTGTATATGGCTTGGGCACAGTTTTGAACATTGTCTTCTCCATTTTAAAATTTAATTGATCATTAATTAAATTAAAAATTAAACAAAATTTATTGCTGAGTCATATCAAAGTAATTTGATTTGTTATATGCAACCGCTGCAATGTCAATTTGTATTAAATTCAATTGAAATGATTTCATATCGAAAATATTAGCTAGTAATTTAAAAAGTACTTAGAGTTGGGGTTGCCAAATTGTAACTTTATAAGTTAGGAAAATTCATGTATATTTATTTATGTATATACGAAATTCTATGCCACACAATTTTATTGATGTAACAAAATTTTTTTTCTGATAAAGAGTTTTTCAAATAACTGATCTTTTGTTATATACTGAAATTATATGAACATAGTTTAGTTTTGTGTAAAACTACATACGTACCTACTACCTGTCAAAATTAAAATGTTATTTTTTATACGTTGATGTATTTTTGACAATACCTCATTTAATTGCCCAAACTCTCTATTCTTGAGGAGTTGATCTTCAATCTATTTTTTTTAAACCAAATTGATTCATCTTGCCTCAATTTATTAAAGTTTTTCTGTTAGACATTATGATGTCAGAGACTATAATTATTATTCTCTGTTATAGAATAAAAAATTTGATTATAGGTATTATCAAAGATTATACAACAATATTTTTTAAGTCATACTACACATACTACACATGCATATACATTTTTTTGGTGTTATACATATACATACATTTATATAGAAAATGGAGAATATTTTTGATTGAATCTAATTTAGTCATCATCATGTCATCTTATAGCGCTACAGCTGTGGGTTAGCCTTCGTCACAGTACTCTTCCAAAAGGGTCGATCTAGCGCCACTTTTCTCCAATTTGAAATTTGTATATGGCTTGGGCACAGTTTTGAACATTGTCTTCTCCATCTGCTCCTTGGTTTTCTTTTGTACCATGGTTACCATCAGAATTTATTTTATAACATATAGGTAGTTATTATAAAGTATATGTTGATTTAAATTATATTTATATATATATTAAATTATGTGCATATGTATATATTTATAATTTATGATTTCTCTTTGAAACTAACATGATACTACAGTTAAAACCGAAAATCGATAGCAAGACAACTAGAAAAGTGTTTCTGCTTAATAGAAAAATAATGGAGATATATTGGCAGGTGACTGGGACTTGTGAAATAAGTCCAGATAATAAAAGTATTTGATTGGACATGTTGTTGGATATGTGAAAATGTGTTGGAAAATATATCAAACTTTTCCTCTACGATTGTCCTGCCATGGCGAGAATTAGCTTTTTTGATCGAGTACAAAACACTGGAAAAGGTTTTGTAAGTACAGTAGACGAAATTCGTGTGTTTGATGAGCATATTTAGTGAAATTAAAAATAAAATATTCGACTATATTCCACTGCATATTATAGATTTAGATGGTCGAAGTGTTAGATCCTAAAATATAGTTTAGGGTACAGCAATATGATGCATATTTCGGAAATATGGTTTTGTCACGGATACAAATTTGATCGTGGAATAGATATAGGTCAATTTTTTTTGCAGCACCTATAAAAAAGCTGTGTTTGTCACTCTCTTTTAAAAAAAACTTCAAATATTTAGAATTCGATATAATAATTTTACTTTTAAAACATGACGTTGGATAGCTCTTTTCAACAAAAATATATATATTTTATTAGCTTCCATTAAACATAATAATATTTAGTTATATCTATACAGAATCTGAAGATATATAAAAAAAATATATTCATCAATAAAACAAAAAAAAAAAAATATTTTTATTTCAAAAAGAAGAATTAAATTTATTAAACAAAGAAAATATTATTGGTTCAATAGAATTTAATGGTTTTGAATAAAAATTTTACAACCATTTAAAAATAAAATTATTTCCAACCAATTAAATTGAAATTCAATGTTTTCCATGTTATTTACAATCTCTATAAAACACCACCTTCTTGTATATTTTCTTTTCAATATAAAATAAATAATTCCAAAAAAAATATTCCATTTAAGTAGAAAAAATTATTTTAAATTCAGATGAAATAATCTTGGAATGTCAAAATTATCTGAAAGCTATATATGAATATAGGAATGCTAAAAAAAAGAAAAAAAAAAAAAATTAAATAAAAAAATTTGATTAGCTTTTTAAATTTGTAAATGGAATTTTTATTTTTGGATTAATCTATCCAAATTGACATTAAATTTAAAATGATATGACAAGTTTAATATTTTTCGACTTTAAACAATTTTAACAGTCATTTTAACATTTTTATATGGTAAAAATAAGACCGCACTAGAAATGTTTTAATAAGTTTATTCAGAATAGAGTGTTCATAATATGTCGCACAATATTAAAATTTAATTCATTATGTCATTCATTGTATTGCAATATAAAAAAACTTGAAGGTTGACTATAATTTGTGAAACCTTTAGCAGAACTTAAATAATGTTAATTCTTTAGGGATATTTTTTGGTAAAAATAAAATAATATAAAT
The DNA here is from genome assembly GCA_963942445.1 of Argyra leucocephala. NCBI lineage: Eukaryota > Metazoa > Arthropoda > Insecta > Diptera > Dolichopodidae > Argyra > Argyra leucocephala. The sequence goes on from OZ012677.1 coordinate 31,276,817, forward strand.
ACCAGCTGATTTCATCACAGTTGCTTCAATGTATTCAGATGAGGAAAGAAATAAATTTTTTTATATATACCTATGTACATCACATGAACATTTTTGTTGGTTAGATATTTGTTCAAAGTTTGGGTACCTAATTATGTAGAGATACATAAATAGCTGCGTTCATGCTGGTGCTAAATTAGCAATGCTATAAATGTCAGAAAAATTTAGCACGGGTTCATACCGCTCGTTTCTATAAATGTCAAAACGAAAGTGTTTTTATTTGTTTCCGTAAAAACAAAATAAGACATCCTTCTTGTAAATAAAATTTAAAAGAAGTAAAATAGCCCGATAACTGGTCCGTGCTATATGATAATGTATAAAGTCAACTATTAAAATATTGTGTAAATCATTTAAACTATATTAAATTAACACCTATTTCTTTGTAATGTAATTATTTCCCCACCTATCCAATTTGTGGATTTCTTCTTTTTCATTTCCTTTCTATTAAATTTTATATAAATTAAATAATAAAATAGTATACAAAATTATAAAAATATACTTATACTTTCTTTTATAAATTTTGTTTGTTCAAATTGTTTGTAATGTGTGTTGCTATTTTAGTTAGCAGTGCTAAAGAAATATCGTATTCATGCCGTTACCACAAATGTCAATTTAACTTAGCATTGCTATTTTAGCACTGGCATGAACGAATCATCAGCAAATGAGTTGAATACATAATTATTTAAAATTATAAGACAATTATATAGTAGACAATTTTTTCAGTTATTCAGTTATTCAGAATGGCAACGGTCGACTATAGAAATATATCGCTATATAAAGCACGACTGAATAGTTCCACATCATGATAATGGTAAGGGTTTGAAACTGCTGGAGTAAAGTTATCTGGTCAGAAGGTTGAACAATCTCAAACCAGAAATGCAAAGAGTATAAAAAATAAAATAAGTATATCAAAAATTGTTGTGCCAGCGTGCTAACTCCTACTTCAAGTTAAAACAAAATATTGTATGTATAGTAAAATTGCTGGTTGGGATAACAAAAGCTAGGTGCATTTAAAAAAGATAAAAAAATCAGAATTTATATTTTTGTAGCACGTTTTTGAATTCCTGAAATAATATGTGACTGAACTATAGGTCCAGTATTATTTCTGGCATCATTGCTTTTAAAAACGACTCATCTTCTAATGAATCAGAAATAAATAAATAAATTACAACATATAAATTTGATCATTAATTCACACATATTTGGATAGATGAAAAATTACGAAATATCAATTGACAACTAAATCTTCCGATGTTTTAATAATTCATTATAACTAACATTGTGAAATTTTATTTAATAAAATTCATAATTTTTATAGATAAACCACTATAATTTATTTTATATAACCACTATAAGGGTGTTCACCATTAAGTGGTAGGAGTGTAGTATAGGGATCTACAATGATTTTGTGAACGCAATTTTGTACTTTTGATGTTGTATACTCGATGTAGAATTGTGACACCGGTTTGTTTACACGTATATGAATTAAATTTATAGTTATATATGTGGAAATTAAGTAAGAAAAAACTTTCTTTTTTTCACTTATAGCTATATTCATAAAATAATTCAATTAAAATTTTGTTTCAATTTAAGATTTTTATTTAAAAAATTATCTCTACCATTTTTCAAGTATATGAATTGATTTTAGAAATGTCATACTTAAAAAGTACAATAGCAACTAAAGTACAATACTAAAAAAAATACAATAGGTTTGAGTCTTGGAAAAATCTACAAACCTTGTAGAATATTTTTTTATATAAAAATTTTACAATAGCAATACGCTTCTACACTTCTACTAGTACCAGACTACACTTTCAATCTACACCTAATCTACACCTATAACACCCTTATTATGTTACGTTTGTATAACAGTTCTATAGAAATGCTAAGAAGTACATAAAAAAATTGTTTATTATTATTACGCCTGTTAGATATACAAAAATTGTTTTTTTTTTTAGTAATAATGTCAATCTTTAGGACTTCTTAAATTTACAATGTTTACATTGCCGACGGAGAATAACGCTAAAAAATTGATAATAATTCAAGTTTTTATAGAAAAATAAATTTATTAACTAACACGCTGGGTTGTGCAGTAGGCAATAGGAGCATATGCCGTACAACCGAAACGTCCCAGGTTGGATTCCTGTTGAAAGCAAAAAATGCTTTCTGAATTTTTCGAGCTAGTCCAGATCATTGGGATAAAGTAAAAGATAAAAAATAGTTGAGAGTTTTGGTTATCATATTATAATGCTATATTATGAAGGGGAAGTATTCATATACAATATAGATATAGTTTTCCATATTTCAAAAAATTAGTAGGTATATTAGATAGATATATACCATAAAAATTCTAAAGAAAATCTATTATGTAATTATGTATTCCAATTTCTATGTTTAGGGTGTTCATCCCACAGACTTATATAATAGAATTATATATAAAAACAAAAAATTATAACAATTTCTTTTCCGTCTCATTGTTCATGCGGACAGCATTTTCAACAGCTTTAACAGTCAAACATCATAGTATAGTTGTGCGACTACTAACCTTATTACATGAAATTATTTGAGAAAATAATTTTAAATTGCTAAAATAAAATGGAACTATACATATACTATATTATAAAGATGGATGCATATACTATATTTAGACTTAAATTTAAATATAGGTAAGGTACCAATATAGTTTTTCCATAGTTAATTGGTTGATATACGCATACAATAGTGAATCCGATGCGATTCCACACCAATCACTTGATTCAAGAATTTTCTACTTTACGAAATCAATACTATGTATTTTTTTTATATTTTACAATTAACGAATTGGGGAAAAATAATTAGATATATACTTACGATATTTCTAATTAAATTTTAAATTTTAACTTTTAATACTTAAATATCAAATTTTTAATCTCAATCTAGCTAACGTTTTAATCCCACTCACTCTCTTATCAATTGTCAAAAACAAAAATGGCATGCTATATAAAATGAGAAGCAAACCAACCGTCTTAAATAAGTATAGCTATACATATATAAATTTGTATATTCATAATAAATTCTTTAAATTAAAGTTGAAATTTCCATTTGTATGCAGCCAAAATAATTTAATGATTTACACCAGCTGAAACCGATTAAATTTAAACTTCTTCCAGTTCCAGTACATAATAAAATTAATTTATAAATATATATTAAATACAAATCATGTTACATATAAAAAAAAATAACTAGCACTTTTAATTCATATTACCGTGTGTATGTTAAATCAAAATATAATTTTCTAAAATTATATAAAATGTATACAAACAAAAGACAAACAAAATAAAATAAGACAAAAAAAAAACTATTATTTCAGAAAGTTAATCGAAGCGAATCTTGAAAACAAAATAACAAATCGATCTTAAAATTTTTATTTTTCAATTATATTATTTTATTGATTTTGGTCTGCTGCTGCATCAGCAGCATCATTAATATAGCAACAGGAACAACACCAGATTTTTAAAGATTTTTAATATAATGTTTATTGAACATCATCTCTATACTAATTTTTATTATTTTTAACATTGTTTCAATATGTATTCAACATATTTTAGTATACTTATTACTTAAAAATTTTGTTGTATTTTTTTTTGCTTTTTTTACATTATGTTACGTTACGTATCATAGAAAATCTCAAATTACGGAAGCCCGTCTTTTTGGATCAATTACATTTTTTTATAGGGCGTGAAATTTTTCATTTCTTATATACAAATATATAGACCTCTTTTTATTTATTATAATGAGAGGGAGAAATGTGTACGTATATAAATGTAATTTGTTTGAATAAATTTCAATATAGCCGGTGGTTGGGTATACAAAGATTAAGAAAGGAAAAAAATTGACTGAAAAACAGGAAAAGTAAATGAAAAGTTTCAAAAATTAAAAATTGATTTTTATAAACAGTTTTTTTTCTGTATCAAATACATTTATGAGATGTATTTGTGTTTGCATATATATATGAAATGAACTTATTTTTGAATTATATATTCATAGAGGTAACATGGTGGTAATGTCTTCCGATATTGAGTATAAATTGGATAATTGCCTAATTTGTAAAAACAATTATTTTTATTTTTTTTATAAATAGTATTTAAAAGTCCTTGACTATAAATGTTATAATAACGACCCTTTTATATTATAATATTATAAATATATACTAGGGGACCCTGTTGGTTAAATTATAATTCAAATTAAATTCAAATTAAAAGTTTTTGATGTAGAACAGGGATTTGCATGGACTGATATAGACTTCTCAATACAAAACAGAAAACAATAATGTTTTAATGTGAAGTTTTTAAATTAATAATGTTTTATCTATATTTATATAAAATATACATTTTTATCTGTTCCCTATAGTATAGTATAGTAGTGTTTTATTTGTAATGTTTTAATTTTACATTTCGGTTTAACTTAAACCTAAGAGATATAGACACTAAATTAAATCTTTACAGCTAGGAACATTTTAATTTTATTTTATTGAGTATTACTTAATCTATGACTATATTATTCCCTATATATTAATCCAAAATAATCATTTTTTTTTTTAAACTGTTTTTTCAATCCAAAATCCACAGCTACTTATCAGGGTTTGTTTTATGTTTCATAATTCTTTATTTTTTCAACTATATGTTATAAGTTCAGTAAAAGTGAAATGAAGAATTTCAACTCGTTTTCTCAAATCTTAAACTCGCGTTTTCTATTCTATTTCTATCTTTATTTTATTTAGAGAGTTTAAATAAGTTTATTACAAAAACCAAACAAATATTTTTATTTTAAAAATTTATATAAAATTTAATAAATTTTTTTTCAAGTTTTGTATAACAAGTTGACTAATCTGGGTTAATTTCTTTAGATCATTGATTCATAGTTTGTATTATCATCAAACAAATACATATACATTTTGATAATTTATTGAATGTTTTATTTGAATTGATGATGAAACATATTTAATACAATATTATTAATTATAGAAATTAAAATAACTAAATTTAATATTCATAGCTATAAATACAGTGCTGCAGTAGAACATTTTCGCTTTATGATTTTTATTAATTTTTTGACATATTATTTTACTTCTGTTATAACTAACAAACATGTTATAATATCGATATCATAATATGATATTGCTCATTACACGTTTGTATGTATTATGTGTAAGCGTATACTATTAATCGTAAAAAAAAAAAAATCACATCAGGAAGAGAACGAGTTCTATTTAAATATTCAACTACTGTCCATATAGTTCTTAGTTAAGCATAGATAAACTTATATGAATCAAATGGATCATATTGAAAATGATGTATATACAAATATGTATATACAAAGTATGTATTATGAAGCGAAGTATAGATATATCAAAACATTATTGTTAAATGTATTTTAATTATTAATTGACATTATATCATTATTAATTATATGTAATGTGTAAAGCTACGTATGCTGTGCTGCGCAAAAATTTAATATTATTTGATGTAATTTGTTGTTGTAGAAAAATGATAACAAAAATTTTGCTTTAAATTTTACTTTGTAGTACGTTGTTACTATATGCTGAGCCAAAAAAAAATTAAGTTCTTGTTTTGCTTTTGACCGCCATGTATTAAGCTTAAAAATTTTTGATACTCATTTATACACCCGGGTATATCTAATTTTTCTTTGCTCGGCAAAATTTTGACATTAGACAATAAGCATAGTAAAATAAAATAAATCTAAGTAAAGTAAAGTAAATCTTAAAAAATATCATTCAAAAATATTATTTTAAAGGTTCCATTTTTAAATAATATTTTTTAAGGTTCGCTTTATTTTACTTACGGTTTATTTATTTTTTAAATAGTTTATTTAAAATAATAGATAGATTAATTAATACTAATAGGTTTATTTAAGATAAATAAATAGATTTTATTTTCACACTTTGTTGATTGTCAAATGAACAAATAATGCCACCTGTTATTGATTAAACGAATTTCTGATAAATTTTTGATACCGATTTTATAGTAGTTTTTGTATTAATTTTTTGGCAGGCAACAGCATACTTAGCTTAAATTAAAAAAAAGTCTGGTACAAATCATTTCAAATCCGATTTCATTATTATTCTTTTAGATGATAGATATTTAAAAAGAGACGTGACGATTTCAAATATTTTTTCAATTTAAAATTACACCCCTGCATGTATAAGTCATTTTAACATATAAAAATTTCAATTTATCAAAATGCCGCCACAACACATCCAATTTAAATTTAATTGTTTTTTGTTTTTAATAAATTATGACTACGGTTGTTGTTTAAGATAAATCAATAAAAACATTGTGTCTACGATAAATCACGATAAATCAAAATGATGGAAAACAATATTCATAACGAATATTGAGTACGATTTTTTATTAAAATTCTGCGAAGTTCAAAGAACGGGTGAATTCTAGTTGTCAATTTAAATACATATAATTAAATTTGAATTTAATAATATTTATAAAGAGCTGAGTTATTGTTTTTTTCGTATTTGATAATATTTTCAAAACTTCTTCACGCCCCGCAGGTCAGTGTATACTAAATTCACTATTATATCTCATCTACAATTTTGATTTGCCGACTTTAAATATACGATCCATACTTGATGTATATAGACCACTAATATATTAAAATTATCACCCATCCAATCAAAATTGATCAAAACTGAATAAACAATCCATCCAAAAACATTCATCTGAAATCCATAAAAACTGAATAAACAATGTATAAATATACTAAATGGATATACAAAAATGTAGAATTCGAACAAATAACACAAAATCTATAATCAGGCTACATTTGCTTTAATAAGAAAAATTTGTCCACCTGTCACTTTTAACAACCATGTTATGCCGCAACACATCAGATGTATAAAATATCTGTGTATATATTTATTTAGCTAAGACATACATACACATGTACATAATATCTAACTTGATATATTTTATTTATTTTAAATTTATACTAACATTGTAAATTAATTCAAATCTTAAATTGAAATTAAATGATTTGATGAATATTTTTGTAATTTAACACCATTCACTATAAAAAAAAAAATTTTTTTTTTGCAAAAATCGTTATTTAAGAAGCAACGTACTTCTTTCAACAGTCCTTGCAACAATTAGTCGATTTTTCGAAATCGACTTTTAATTGCAAAATTTATACTATATTAATTTATAACTAAAAATAAATCTAATTATCAAAAATAATTAACACCAAAATTGAAAATCCCGACTTATTCATTTAATTTTTTATTTTTGTTTCTTTTCTTTTCTGGTGTTTGTCTTATTTCAATTTTCTACTAACAGATTTTTCAATATCCAACATTGTCTAAGCACCTTATAATTTTCTCCAATGAAAACTAAAAATGAATCCTTTGTTTTTCTTTCTTTCTACATATAATGTAAATACTCCGAGAGTTAGTGTATATCTAATTTTTTTTCTTGTCTCATATACATATATGTATAATGTATCTGAAAAATATTTTTTTTTTTTAACTAAAAACAGTAGCGGCGGTTAATTACTTATCAAGGTGCACGTGCTTAATGTTTTGAAATTTAATCATAAAAAACAAAAGTTATAGTTTTTTTTTTGTTTTTTAAGAACGATAAGTAATGGTCTTCAATTTGAAATTTAAATATATTGTATGTATATAGATATATGTAAATAATATTTAGTATGTACATATGTAAATAAAAAAAGTATATCTTTTAGAATATAATATAAGTAACCTATGACGATGATTTTGCTTCGTAAGTATTTTTTTTTATTTTTTGCTAAAAATTTGTGTTTTTTTTTTGTTTATGTTTTTCAATTTTTTTTTTAACAAGGTGATCAAAGTCACGGTCAAAATTATGTACAAAGGTACTATATATATATAAAATAAAAAGAAAATTTAAGTTAAAATAATACAACGTTGTTAAAAGTGACAAAAATTATAATTTTTTTCTCGTTTTGTTTTGTCTGATAGCTGATGAGACATAGATTGTTATTTCGGAGTGCATTTCACTATTGTCTATAGTCTATCTATATAGTGTTTATAAATAACAGATTTCCAGGATGAAATGATGTTTTTAATATTATCATTTATTTTAAGATGTTAAGTAATCCTTCTTGTATACTAACTTTAGGGTTTGAATTAACATTTGGTTGTAACTATATATACATTTATTAGCAATTTTTGTACGGGTATATAACGGCCCATATTTTGATTTCATTCATAGTCATTTCACTGTTATTTTTTATGAAACAAAAATTTTTCGATTAAAATTTCGATAATCATAAAAAGTAAAAATAAGCCAGTTTCGATAGTCACTTTTTATGTGTATATATACTTTGACGAATACTCACTATCTAGAGTTTGTTATTACTTATTTTTCTTGGGCAGAATATTCGTCATATATCCTGAGACAATTTTTGTTAATGAAAACTTAAGCTTTCTAATTGAAGTTGTTAGGTGTCAAAACCTGATGTTGAATTAAGTTGTTTTGTTTTTTTTTTTTTATAAACAGTTAGGATGTAACTTTTCGGTACGTATCGCTTGGTTAAGGTAGGATAGTATATAGGAGTTAGATTATCTAATAAAAAAAGCTATTAGGTTAATCAGGTTTCACTGTAATATTATTTCCATATAGATTTTATAAATATGATTGAAATATTCTATAATATATAGAGTTTTATTGTTCGGAATATTTGGTTTGGTTGTTTCTCTATATCGGCTTATGTGACCCGTATATTGAACATAATTAATCTTCAATTCAATTCTATATTAAAATACTGAAGGCGAAAAAGAGCTTATTAAAATACTATAATGTATTATTAAAAATTTTAATAAATATTTACAAAACAAATATTTGACCGACATCTGAAAGGAATAGGTTTACCAAATGTCCAATATGTATTTAATTTACATTGTATCAATAGGGTTTTTATTAAATAAAGAAATAAAATTTCAATTTAGATTATGTTCAAAATATTTTAAATGTTAATTTTTGAAATACACACAAAAAAATCCATAGATTGGAGTACTGTTAGATTAATGATTATAGAGCACATCAGACGTATATTACTAGACGGAAGCTTGCTCCATTTTGTTGTACAATATATCATCATCCAGTAGTAGGGTGACTAAAATACAGCCATCTTTGATTAGAAAAATGTTGAAATAAATTAAGTCAGATATATACTATTAGTTATAGAGAAGTAAGAATCATGGGTTCATACATTTGTCAATAATTTATATTGTGGAGATGATTTGTCAATAATTTTAAAAACTAAACCGAACTAGAAAATATCAAAGTTAAAAGAAAAAGAAAAAATTGTTAGTTAGTCTCAGGTATATACTTTATACCTTATATTATTTTATATTATATTACATTATAACGTAATCGTTTTTAAGAGTTTTAAAACACTTAGTTGACGATCAAAAGAAAGAGAATTCTAGTGATTGGCTCGAATCTGCCACATTCAGTATAGGGTGAAACAGAATGTAGAACAACTCAACGATTCTGAGATAATTCCGATTGGCTAACGCCTTGACCGAAATAATATATTATGATAAAATCACTAGAAGTAACTTCATAAATTTTGAAATGGCTCTACGTTATTGCTAGACCAACTTGACTTTTGATAACAATATAGATCCAACACACAATTCATATTTTTTTTCTTTATTAACAAAAAAATCATATGTTTACATTATTAATTTGTACAACAAAATTTATCCATTGAAGTAAAAATCCATTGATAAATTTCAACAACGATTTATTCAAATTTTATATATAGTTTTTAAATTCATTTTTGGACGGGAAGATTATTCTGAAAATTTTAATTGGAATGAGCTTTAGCATGATCTAGCTCCTATTTTATGTTGTTAATCAGATTCACTGTCGCCGTTATTATATTTAATATAATATAGCTTTTTGACTTACATCCATACATTTTTTAGTTTTTCTTCTTCCTAATATTAAAAAAAATATTGTTGTTTTTGGTTTTGAATTTTCAGAAAACCTTGGTTATGGATATGACAACTATTTTTTGACTTTGATTAATATTTTAATTTTTATATAAATGCTTAGTCAAACTGTAGTTAAATAGTTAGCACATTTTTTTTTAATTTGCAATACCTAATTTAATTCTATAATATATAACAATTACAATTTGTTATTCTTTTTTTTTAATTTAATATTTAAAAAAAAAAACTAAAATGTAAGTGAAAATATGAAATTGTTGTTAATCGTTCGGAAAACATTTAATAAATAAAAATTAATGCATTTTATAGAATTGACATTGTATGTTAGTATTAAATAAATTAAATGAAATTTTGCATTACTTGCATTGTTACTAATATATTATATATATATATACATTATATAAAATAAGAATTTTTTTTTATTATTATGTACGCTCTTGACATTTCTATGATTATTTAATTTTTTTTTTTCATTTAACTTATTAGAGAAGACAATGATTTTTTCTCTAAATTTTTTTGATAACTAGTTTACTTTTACCTGTGACAGTTTTAAAACGTTCGTTAAAATAAGTAAAAAACCAAAAAAAAAAAAATTTAAAAATACTATACGGGAAGCTTTGTTTTTTTTTTTTTTTTAATTTTTTTTTGTTTTTATTATTGTTTTGAATTTTTATTTAATTGAAAAATTTTTTGTTACAAGAAGAGCAATACAAAATAATTATTAATCATAAAAAATTATTAAATATAATCAAATCATAATGAATCCAAGGGGTATGTTCTTCTTTTTAAACAAAAGTTATTTCAAAACCATACATATTTTTAATTGAATGGAAATTTTTAGAAATGATTTTTTTTTCTAATAAATAAATATTAAATGAATTTAAATAATAATTAAAAAGTAATTAAAAGTTCAATAGTGTTTCCTAAATATTCCGAAACATCATTAACTATAGCATTTTTTTGATGTCATCGTGAAAAGTGATATCTAGATTGATTAGAGTATATAGTTCAATTTAAAGTGCCGGTTATTCAACTATATGATAAGTCATAACAATTTTTGTTTTCCAGATTCGTCCAGTTTTCGATGTATTTGCTTTTGTTTCAGTCAAATAATTTGTGATTTTTTTTTCTATTCCTATACATATGGACAAAAATTTGGTAATTAAGGCAAATGTATATGATAGTGGCTGTATAGTATAATATAATATACAATGATTAGTGCTATTAATAATTATATAAATATATTTATAAAAACATATATGTAAAGTATATATATAGATGTAGATATAGTAATTAATTATGTAAACTTTTTTAATTGTCATTTGTTACGATTTTACCAATATTATGTGAATTTTATTATCAGATTTAAGCCCATAGCCCTGGCATCTATAGTGCTCCCATTTTCTGTAATTTTAATAATGGTAAACAAATAAATAATAATAATACTATCAGATTTGTACTATATATATAGAGCACTAAGAAGAAGTGGTAAATAATCTTAACATAACCAAAATCCTTGATTGATCTGCAATTATTAGTTTTTAATTGCAGTCTTATGATCTTATTTGATTGTCTAGCACATTTTTTTTTCTTTAATCGATTGTGACCTATATGTCAAGTTGTAGATTTCTTGCTATTAAAGATGGGATGGTTTTCCAGTTTTGATGTGTATTTTCTTCCAATTCCATCTTTCTCTTATATCGTAGGGGTATTTAAATCTTTCCGTATATCTACAAGTTAGCATTTTTATATACATACCATGATGAACCCGTTATGTTTCTTAATATTTTGGATTAATAAATAATTTTGACAACATTTTGTTTTATTCTAAAATTTTCAAACTGCAAATATTTTTGAATATTTTTGTCTTTTGTAAATCATATAAGGAATAATGAAGTAAAAAGTGTATATAAAAATTTGAGTTAAACTCAATAATATTTGTTAAAACAATATTCACAGTTAATTTTGATTAATAATATTAAATTATTTTCGATGTATAAATAAATGTTCCATTGCACTTTACAACTATATCAAGTTGGTTTGTTTTATATATCATTGATTTGATAATAACAATTATAAATTTTTTTTTTAAGTTTCCATATCTTGGAACCTGTTTGAATATCAACCCAAGTTCTGTTGAGAAATTCTATGTCACCGCAACTTACATCAAAGCTTCGACTTCCTCAATTTGTGTTTCCATTATATAATTTATTTATTTTTGTAATCTGTTTTACAGTTAGTCTGTTAGTTTGTAGTCTGTTTTACGGTTTGCATAATTTGGGATTTGGTTTACATGTCGGGCAATGTCCAGCGACTCCAACCTTAACTTGCCAACTGAACAATTGTTTCCATGTATAAATATTTCTAATATTTTATATATATATAAAGGTAGAATTCTCATATACTGCTTATTCATTATCATGTCCAGTATATTGGGAGCGTTTTAGCTTTTATATGTAAACGATTAGATAACTTTTTGTATATGTGACTTAAATCAGCCTTAGTATTTTTCATTCCAAAAATTATATGAAGAACAAAATCTAATTAAAATGACATAATTTACATTTAAACGAAAATTTCTTTTATTTATTTATTTATTTATTTTAACAGTTGATCCTACAGATAAATCTGTAGGCCAACTTTATAGGTTCTTTTCCCTTTCGAAATGTGGGCCTTTTTTATTAAACTATATTAATTATTTGGTATATATTTTTGTATATTATGTATTTATATTATTTTTTTATTAGTTATATTATATCTTTATTAATTGTTAAATTATATTTGAACCGAATTTCTTTTTTTTTATATTATTTTTTAATATAATTTATTAAAATTTATTAAGATTATTGAAATATGTAAAACAGAAATAGAATAATTAATCATTCAATTAAAAAGTATTTTTATGTACATATATATATATTTAATTTTAGTTATAGGTATAACCAAATTGTATTCTCTCCCAATTAATTTGAAAGAAAAATTTAAAAAAAAAAATCTTCACAACATCCATGTTTTGACTTGACAATTGCTCTAATTATCGTAATTGTTCTAATTTAATTTTTCTTATAGTTTTAGAAATATTGTAGAGGTTTATTTTGTCTCAAAATGTACATATCATAATTAATAAATAAATATAGGTACATATATATATAATTAAAAGTATAACGATTTACATTTACCGACGTGACTTTCAATAAAATATTTTAGAACAAAAATACGAAATATTTCAGATTTAACCAGTTACAATAATTTAAAAATATAGAATAGGATTAAAATTAATTTTATAGGCATTGTCACTTTTGTATGTATGTAGCTACGGATGCAAAACCCTGTTTAGGTATACAGACTTATTTTTTGTTCTGAATATACACTATAAATATAGAAAGAAATACAAATAAAAAATAAACACACCAAGAATAAGAAATATTTAACCTAATTTTCTATTTTACCTATCTGTCCTATACAAAGAAAGGAAGCGTTAAATTATCATCATTATGTATACTTGCCATTCGCTTTATGAGTAGGGCTTAGACATGCGACTACATTGTTGTGAATTTATTGTTTCAAGAATGTGATTCAGTTTCTTGTTAATCATTATTTTTTCACAAATTAAGAATGATTGTTGCTATTCTACCATATAGTGTCGGTCACTATTTCTATCGTCTACTTATAAGTGAACAACATAAAAATGTTCAACGAAATTACCTTAATTTCAATTTTTCATATATAAAATGTCAATGTATAGACTGGATCTTGACAGTTAAGAAAATTAGAATAATTTGTTAGAATAATTTGACATTAAATTTGACATTAAGTTTTTTATCAATTTTTTACTGTTAATTTTTCCCAAACTAATGACAATATACTTGAGTGTATAGAGACCACACAGCAAAGAATTACATCCAATTTTTGCAGGATGGAACAAAATAAAAATTTCTCTATTCTCATCAGATTTTCATCATCTTCTTTAATATGGCAGAATCTGAATTATTTATGTTTTTATTGCATAATTTTGACGCTTTTTCTTTTACATTACATTTAAGTCAAATATGGCGATATTTTTTAATATTTGTATTAATTTTTCTTTTGTTTTGAGTATTCATAATCAACTAAATAAATTTTTATTTCAAATTTGATATTAATGAATTGTGATTATTTTATTTTTATGTTTAATTATATAAGTACAAAATAAACAATGTGATACTTTAAGAAAAATACAACAAATTTAAAACACTTTATAGTTTATAGAACTAGACTTACTAACAAACTAATCAAAATATGTAATAAAAATTTATGATAACGGAAAATTAGAAACTGAAATGTAAGCACTTATCATTTTCTCATTTTACTGCAGGTTAAAAAATTATGAAAAATCTGAATGTTAATACCGCCTATAGCTGTACTCGGACCATTTCTACCTCCTTTCCAAAAACATTTATTTTAAATGATTCATCCGGTTTACTTTTGATCTTTATTTATCGGGTGACTTTGTTTTGCTATCCTGGTCCGAATAGCTGCCATATATTTAAAAAAATGTTTAATTCAATTCATTGTTTTTTTTTCTAATATCATACAATGTTGTTTATATAATATGTAATTGTAATATATGATAAATTTATATAAAAATAATTAACAAAAATTAATATGCCATAACAAAAACAAATTAATTACTCACTTGATAATTATATGAAAATGATATATATAATACATATTCTGATAAACCGATCATAGCAGCCGCAATGCTAATATGTATAAGGACAAATTATAAGTTTTTAAACTTAAAGTCTCTGAATACGATCAAAGAAAAAATACGAATAAACGCCAGTTTAATGATAAAGAATAATAATATGAAATATAAATGTTCCAATTATGTTCTACAAACGAATTTCTAGGTTAAATTAAAATGTTCTTAATATTTTTTTGTCCGCGTACCTAAATTTTTTTTTCTTATTATATTTTTTTATATATATTATAATTTTATTCTCAATTTTAACTCTTTATTGATACAATTAAATTTTATTTTATTCTTTTTCCAATTTTATTATTTTATATCGTACCTATATGACTTGTACGAGGCTTTTAAATTAATGCAAATAAATAAAATAAAATATTAATTTAAATATTCTTCGCTGCTCATCATTCTAAAACGAACAAAAATTTAAATCAAATTTGATTTATAATATTTTTAATCCTGATTCTACAATGCGACATTACATAAATTATAAAAAGAAAAGAAATAACAAAAAAAAAAAAAAAAAATCGAATTAAATAAAATTTTATCCTTAAATACATACCTGTTAGGAAACAAAATTTCATATAAATTAAATACTTAGCTAATTCTTTATTCCTTCAAAAAGAACAAAAAAAGTTTAATTAGTTCATTATTGTAAGTATATTATATAGATAAATATACTTTTTATTAATACATAATATATATATACATTGTACATACATTTAAATTAATTATAATTTTGTATATATACGTATTTTGATAGTCTTACCAAAAAATTAAATTTTCACTTATTTTTCATTCGTTTTATTTTAAAACTCACTCAAAATAATCCAAAAATTAAACACAAAGGAAAGTCCACTCATATAACTCTATAACGATGAGTGTAAACAAATTAAACTCATGAAAAAATTATTTGGAAATTGGAATATGGAAAAATATAAATTCTTATTGGAAAACAATATATTGGAATTTGTCTTGTTATTTTATTTTACTTCAATGTTTTGAAGGAAGTTTAAAAACAATAAAATAACTCAAACCATGATTTAAAATTGAGTTGATTGGAATTAGTTAAATTGGAATAATCTATATGCATGAATTCATGGAATATATATATAAGTATGCGTTTGTAAAAGCAATAAAATATTCCATTTAGAAATGGGCGTATTTATGAAACAAATTCATTTTTGGTAAAAATAAACAACATTTTTTGTTATTATTGAGAATAAATACAAAAATAAAAAAAATGTTTTTTTATAATTTTTTTTTATTTTTTTACATTAGGATAGGTAAATTTATTTAATGTGCATAGGTATATTGAAAAAAAAAAATGGCTTTGTTACATTTGGGGTACAAATAGATTAAAAGTTTGTTTATAGTACAGATGGGCCTGTCTGTAAGTAGAAACAGAAGAAAAGTCTATATTGTGCTTCTAAATTGGATTCTAATTGTACAATCTAGATGATTATTGAATTAGAAATACGGTTATACATTTTTAGGGTCTAAAATTAAATTTAAACTAGGCTGGTATATTATGCAAGTTTATATATAGTAATCATTTTTTTGATATCTGGAAGAATAAAGCTACATTTTAAAACCCATAGAAAAATATCTAAAATACCTATAATCGTGTAAGTAGATACATTTGATGCAAGTTGAAAAAGAAATATTAGATACAAAATAGAATTTGGAAATACCACAAATGGTAATATTTCATATTTCATATGATTTTGTATATGTAGGTAGGTATACTGTATACAAACTGCCTGTATGTAGGTACCTATTAGGCTAGTATTGAGAATTAATTTACTCAGACTTGATTAGCTTATCTACACGAAGGACTTATTTACTAATAGATGTTTCTGATAAATTTGTGTGCAGAATCATGCATAACCGCAAGCTTATTCTTACTTGCGGGCTCACATACGTTAGTTCTAACATACTTATACCGTATACGTTATGCAAGTCTTACACTTACGTATAAATGTGGTTAATAGATTTATATATCCAAGCTGTATCACTGCGGGTATGGGTATATGTTCGGTATGTTACCTACTGCGGGCATAGGTAGGGTATGTTACCTACTTAATTAAAAGCGAGGATCTGCAATTTGCATACATAACATATATATGCTTCTTTCTTCTGCTTGTTTAATGTAACAATAATTACAAAATGTATTGATTAGGTAGGTATACTTACCTATCTATACTTTAGTATAAGATTTAGTGTTATGTTTGATATACGGAACTTATTAGTTCTATATTACATTTATATAGTTAAAGATAATGATGGCAGGTACCTATGCATTATAAAAATAACTTATTCTCTTATAACATCGTAGGTTTGGATTTAATAACTTGATTATATAACCTATACCTATCAGTTAATAATATAGGTATAAAACTGTTATATAAATTTTCTTCATTAATATAGCTACCTATAGGTACACCAAATTCGAGATATGAAAATTGAAAAATCTCAGGTTATATTCTAAATACCATTATCTAAATGTAGCTGAAAAATTGAGCTTTACATGTAGTTCCTACAATGCCCATTAATACAGTTAATACAGACTGTCTAATAATAATATGTAATAATAATATCATAGCTAGGTAAAATTCAAATTTATTTTGTAAATAAAAATTCAGGTGTGAAATGAGAAGAATACAGCAGATGAGTATAGTAAGTGAGTGAGTAAATATACGTATATAATTATAAATAGGTATGTATACCTACCTATATAAAAAAATCTTCTAACTTTATTTTCTCAATTGATTTTGAAGCTGATATGCGCAATTCAATTTTTCTACCAATTTTTGTGTTTTAATCTATACATACATATAATATTTAGGGATATGTATATAAATAAAGTGTCTATAGACATTTTATAGTTAATATTTGGTTAAGACACGCCCACATTCAGTTATAAATTCATATATACACTTTTTGTTTTGTTTTGTTTTCTTTTTTTTTTTTTTTTTTGGATAAATATAATGTAAATAAATTATAGAAATTTTGTATGCACAATTGAAAAGCTTTACACTTAAGATTAAATTTATTCTAGTAAAATAATAATAACAATAATAATAATAACGAATAATGAATAAAAGATAATAATAAAAATAAAATTTAAGGGTTTTCTCTTCACACTTTTGAAACAAAAAATTTATTTTTATTTTTTAAAGTACACTCGCTTTTGATGTCTTTTGAATTTATTATTTATAGGTACATATATATATGTATTATACCTACCTATTTTAAAGAAATTCGTAACAAAATGAACAATGAATTCTAATTTTCTTTAAAAAAAAAAAACAACAACAAAAATGAAAAACACTTTTAATTTCCTTATAATAATAACCACCCAAATTCCATTTGTTGATTATTATCATTTGTTATTTTTTTTTATTTTATTTTTAAATTTAAATAAAATTTGATTCATTAAAGAAAATGAATCTTTGATTTAAGATTTATATGAATTAATAAATTTTAATAAGGGGAAAAGAAGGAAAAATAAAATAGTAGAAACCTACCTAACAATAATTTAAAAAGAAGTACCTATATACCTACATAGGTACCATACCTATGTATGTAATAATATTTATAAGAACGATAGAATGACTATAATGACCTCGTGGTGCCAATTGCCCAGCAAACCACTCAAAATTAAAATTAACTAAATAAATTGCTTTTCTTGTGGGATGAATAAAAATTTAAAAATAAAGTACAATTATAAAATTAAGTAAAAGACTATATCTATATATACCTATATAAAATATTACAAAAGAAAAATAAAGCAAAATTTAAATTTAATAAGAACCAAAAAAATTTACAAGTCCATCAACAGAAATCACCATAATATCAAAGATTATAGAATTAGCTGATTTACAATATCCAACAAAACTTCAATATCGCACGGTGATCAAAAATTCCTCGGAGCCAAATCTTCATTTTACCTAGGAGTAGGAACCTAGGTATATTCTTATTTCTAATTTTTCTAATAGATTCTGGAAGCTTATTAAATAGTCTGCTAAATTTCGGAAGTTTTTGTAGTACGAAATACAGGGATATATTAACAAGGAACTTATCGGAATTCGGCAAATATTATTTTCGACTGTTTAACAAAAATAAGTTTTTTTTTTAAATTTATAATTTAAAGTCTAATCTGCCACTGATAATATTTTTTAAATGGCCGCAGTATTATTTAACATGTGCAAAGGTAGCATATAATCATTAGTCTTTTATATTTAAGGGCTGGAATGAATGATTGGAAAATTTTGTTTTTTTTATTTTATTTTTTAGTTATATAAAGCTGTCCCTATATAGATCTTTATATAAATTATATAATTTATTTTAAAATAATTTAAACAATTATATTTATTTGTATTTTGTTCCAGTTACTTTTTTGATTCACGCTTAATCTAAGATGCTTAGACTATAATTCATATCCGTGTTTTGTAACACCTTCGCAAAAGAGATAAATCAGCTCTTCTTTTTTTGAGTTTAGTCAAATTTTGGTCAAATCAAGGTTAATTATGAACCAATTTATTCATTTGCCAATTTCGGTGGTTATATATACCTATATATAACATTAAATTTGCGGAGAAAATCGATAGATGTTACTACCAGACTATATTGTCATTTGTAAAACTGAATATATTTGATTGCACATATTTTGAAGTAAGTTGTTGATAAAAATCAAGAAGAAAGTAAGTCGTTGTTAGATCATGTTGCGTCGTCGCGTTTAGAGATATCCATTTAACTGTTTTTAGATAATTAAACTCAATTAAACTGGATATGATAGAGCGCCACTGCACCCTATTTCAATTGTCAATACTCAATATACCTACATTTAATTTAGTATTATAATAACTATATATATGAATGACTATAAATTAAAAAATAATTTCAAAATAAATTTTCTGGCACCAGATTGTTTGTATCATAGAATCTAGTCCTGTCTGCTATAGGTACTTCTCCTTAGTTTAGTTGTAATGGCCTACTATGATGGCTTATCTTCAAATATGTTCATATGTTAATAATGTTAATATTCAAATATGTTAATATTATATGGTATGCATAGTTAATTTTTTACTTATTTTTAAATAATTAGTTTTAGTATTAATATATAAAAGTTAACAGAAATTATAATTTCGATGGGTGAAAGCTATATTATATAATAACTATATATAATATTTATATTATATATACAATATATAGTGTATACGTATACACTATATCTGTTTGTTAATTTAAAAATAAAGTTATTACCTATACCTAATTAAAATTTTACGTATACCAATGATTTTGTAATACGTAATACATTTCGTAATACAAAATTATATTATTGCTTGTAATTATTATATAAATAACATATTTTCCATGTTTAATTATTAGCGAGTACAAAAAACGTATTTGATTCATACAATATTTTGCCTATACTATAATGTAAGTTTTTTTTACGTTAAGAATTCAACACATTGAAGATATGTCAGTATTTTTGTTTAGAGTAAAAATACTAAAAACTGGCAATTAAATAGATATATATTTAAAACTTACATAATGTGTATGGTTTAGTAACAGAGCGTGAACGTCTTATTTATTGATTCGAATTTATTCTTCGTTGAACACTAAATGTTTTACATTAAATTCCTGAATATGCCTATACCGAATTGGGATCAATACAACTTCTTCCCAAATGAAAATGAAATCAAAAATAAAACAATTTTATTTACCGTGACGACGATTTATGTTTTAAGGGCACAAATATATTTAATTTGATTTAATGAATAACCTATATCAGAGGAGAGGGTATATAGTATAAGGTGTCAACTTTAAGTTAAAACTATAGAAATAGTACCTTTATCGTTACAATTGTTAGATGTCTTTAACTATAAAATTTCAGATCTATAAATATCATATAAATTTTTTTATATGAATGTAATTTTTATTTGAACAATTGAATAAAAATGAATGTATATATTAATATTAACACCCCTACATTTATATTTAAAATGTAAAAACATTCTAAATATTCTTTAAAAGCGCTTCCTATAAACAATTTTATTCATCAAATTTTACATAAAATAAAAATATATTTTAAATTATAATTTCTGTAAATTAAAAATTCATGAAAATAGCACTTTAATACTTCCTGCATTCTTTATTTATATATATAATATAATCTAAAAAAGAACAAATAGTTATGTATAACTTGGTATATATGTAGAAAAAATTAAGTTTCCTTCTTTTATCTATACCTATATATACATCAGAAATTGAAAACAAAAAAATAAATAAAAATGGCCGACCTTCTTTTTTATTACACCTACAACAATTATATGTTAAAAATAAAAACTATATACAATCTACATACATACATTATATAATATGTATGTATTTATTTAAGTTTATTGCGTGACCTACATTTACGAGATTTAGATTTGAGACTTACTTAAACATATAGATCATTTTTAAATTCAAAATAATAAAACATACATACATAGGTATATATCTTATATATATATAAATTTATATATATGTTTTCAAAAGGAATTCTTTTAATACGAGAGGAAGGGATTTCAAAATTATCATATGTTAAAGAATTCAACAAAAACAAAAAATACAAAATTAAAATTTGGTTTTAAAAAGGATCACAAGGATGAATGAAGTTTTAATAATACAAAACAAAAATAAAAAACAAAATTGTTCAAAGAACTATTAATATAATATGGACTCGTAGGTGTCTGTCTATACATGAATATCGATTAGTTTATATACCGATCTACCTTATTTTTTATTTATTTTTTTGTATAGATTTTCAATGCCTCCTGTGAAATTATTAAAATACGTGCTTTTCTTTAAAAATATTAAATCAAAAACAATAACAAAAAAATGTCTTAAATTACGTGACTTTTTCCCAATTTTCAATGAAAATACAAAAAATAGTATACAATATATAACAATAACAAAACTATGTACGAATATTAATAAATTGTATACGTATATCTATCTATCTAACTATATAGTATGCCTATATAAAGTAAGTAAATAATAGAAAAATATTTTACTATACAAATTGTTATGCATATATTATATATATATATATTACTGACGTATAGATGATCGTAGGAGAACGTGACGTACAATGACATTTCTATTGAAGCGGAAGCTGTTTACAATTTTATGGTAGCTTATAAAAACTATAATTTTATATTCATTCCATATATGTATAGATATATACGATAAATAATTTATACATAACGACTGAAAAATATTAAAAGTGAAAAACCAGTAGTTTTGTGTCAACATAACAAAAAACAAAAGAAAATACTACACAAATTCATTCGAATTTGAGAAATATGTATATATATCATATATATATGTATGTTCTATTTATCTAACAATAAATCGATTAATCCAAATTTGACAAAATCAAACTATAACAGCATATTAACAAGTTATTAGAATCGTTTTCTTCTAATGGGTATCGTATTACAGTTAAAATTTTATCTTCATAAATGTTATATTTTAAGCCCATAATTTAATCAATCTCGATTATGGATCAATCTCCTCAAATTCAACTTATTGCATTCGATTCCAATTTATCATGTTATTCAACTATAGTTTTGTGGTTCTTGGTGGATCAAACAAACCGTTTTGAATTAACAATTGTGTGCTTTTGTAGTTCGATATATCATCATCATCAATGTGTTGTCCTGTAACCCCATTCCGTGGGGCATAGGGCGAAAATAAAAAATCTTTCCATCGGCTTCTATCAGCGCGACTGACCTCTTCAAGAGTGACCACGTTCTTTGCTGGATATTTGTTTTGGTTAAGACTGTTGTTCTTCATTTTTTTTCGGCCTTCCGGGACACGTATATCCTGAGGATGCCATTTGAAACATTGCTTCGCGATGTTGTTGTCAAGTTTCGTCAGAGTAGGTACGCCTGATCCAATTCCATTTCCTCTGTCAAATTTCTACGTCTATTTGTTCTATTTGTTTTTTCAATTCGTTTTTTGCCAAAGCGTTCTGTTGGAAATGGTTTGTGGCCAACGAATGCTTAGGATGCGCCGGAGGCATCTATTAATGTAGGCTTGAAGTTTCCTGGTATTATATTTTATTTATATTGATATTTTAATGAAGCTTTCCATGTTTCGCAAGGCGTACAAGAGAACAGATCAATTCGATATGTATAGTTTAAATATTTTTCTTAAAGCTTAGGACATGTATGCACATGCATACTACACATACACATTATAGGTTAGAAGTTTGAATTTTTGTTTATATCCATATTTTTTACTACCCACGAGTAAGCAAAGAAAATAATGTCCACCTATGCAGAGATGTTAGAGACTGAGCTATTTTTGATATGGTGTTTCAGCCTTGTTGATTCTCGGCACGGTACGTATTATAACACCTTCATCCAGCCCAATGATTATCATTTGGTTTCTGGTCTCACCTATAGGAACATGTCTTTGATCAAGGAAAATCCAAATTCAGAACCAGCCAGCGAGTTATTGACCTTACTCAGCTTTCACACCACTTCAAGGTAGATAATCAAGTGAAAGAATGTGAACTGCATATGAATGAGAAAGTGAAATGCATAAATAAATAGTATTTGGTGAGAGTATATGCACATCAGTTTAAAATGAGCATGCATGCATGCGTGTATAGTATATGGGTGCCTTTAATAACGTAAGTTAAATTAAATGTTGTGAGAATACTGTATAAGTATAACAGTAATCAGGAGATCTTTAATAGATCAAATTCTATTTTTGATTACCAAATTATATTCTTTATTTGAGAGTTTTATAGATTGAGAGATTTATGAAATAATATGACAGAAAAAACCTTAATATATACAATGCGATTCGCTATAAAATTAAATATTTATATCAGAATTTTCAAATACCTATATATACATACTCGCATCCAATATAGGTACCATTTGTTTTCAGATTTCTCTTATAAATTATAATTTAAGTGAGATTTATTTTTCTAATTGAATTAACGGGTAAGCAAATAAATGATGAATTGGAATTGTTTAATTTTTGCTTTCTATACGAACGTAAAGGTACTTTAGGAAAACCTAAAAGAAAAGAAGAGATTTTGAGATGCAACTTTCATTTGATCATGTTAAAGAAAATTCAACCATTAATTTTTATACAATTTTTTCATATGTGCACGCTTTCCATCAAATGGTGGTATACAAAAACAAAATCCTTAGTGGCAATTTTTTCAACAATTTTCCAACATTTTCTTCAATCAATCAACATTTAATCAATAATTATTGTCAAACCTCTATAATATAAATTCATAAAATATAAATTCTCTTTAAGTCACTCTCAAATAGTGGTCAAATCCCTTTCAAATTGATTACCGTCAAATGCTGTAGTTATTGCTACAAGTTCTATATATAGATTAGATTTTGATAGACCATAGACCCAGAAGTTTTGATTGAATTTGCTAAAATAGAACTATTAATAAAATTTTTATATTAATTACATTTTTGAAAAATATTTTTAAAATTTGATATTTCCCTATCCCACGAATGTACGGAGTGAAATTATATGAAATTATATCAAATTTCTATTTTCATACAAAATTTATCATTTTCATGATACATAACAAACATTTTTCGAATTAAATTTATTTTTCCGTTTTAAATTAAAGTTTGAATTGAATTAATTTTTATATTTAGTTTTAATGAATTCAATCTCTATATTAAACTGAAATTAAAATTATTAACAAATTATGGGTTGGTCCAATTTAAATGAATTTGAGTAGTATACAAAAATTTTCAAGCATTATTTACTATTTACCTTTGTACACTAAATTATGCTACTCGTATATTATTTGAATCGATATAATATTATATATGTATATGTACATGTTTATATTTGATACCTATATATATAAATAAATAAAAAAATATACACATCATTTTAAATATTTATTTATTTTATTAAAAAAAAAAAATTAAAAAAAGTGTTTTTTATTTATTTTATTTCTTATTTAAATAATAACAATTATATTGCATTTTTGTATATATATTTTATTTACATAATATTATATAATTATTAATTTTACTTTATTTTTAGTTTGTTTTAGGTATGATTTGATATTACATATATACATATATACAATAATGATTAATGATATAATTTAATTTATTATAAATATATAATAATATTAAATATACTTATATATATATTATATATATATATATATATATATATGTAATTAACACTTATTCTGATTCGATACATATAATTTAAAATCTATAAATATTTTTTTTGAATATCACTGCCTTAATTTTGTTTATTTAATCTCACTTTATTAAACGATTGTCTTGTCTAAAGAAAAAACGAATCATGGGGATCGATGCTTATATATACTTAAAGAATAGAGGTTATTAAAAAAAGATTTTTGAAGTTTGCTTTAATGGGAAGTTTGTTCCTGATGAGTAGATTCGATTCATTTAACTCCTTATGATCATCGACTTAGCTTAATTGAAAAAAATAACAATGGAAATATCTGATATAATATTGTTATTTGTCAAGTTATTAAAGGTTAATATTATATATACATATCTCCATTTATTTCCAATAAAATGAGTATTAATAAAAATACTCGACTTCAATTTGTTAACATTTTCAGTTTATGTACTTAACTATAGTAGATTTAAACCTATATTAATGTCTATAACACTGAGAAATTAATTCAGTACCAATATGTTAATTTACTTCTCTCTTTCTAAGTTTATTCTATACAGAAACACGTTCACTAATGCATAAAAATGTAAAAAATGTAAAAAAAAAATGTTACAAAAACATTGGGTAATTTGAACGGAAAAATTTAGTAACTGAAATATAGAATATAATATAGATAGACATAAATATAGATAAATATAGAATATAGAAATTCTAAAATTTCAAACTGAATGTTCATTTTGGTAAAAATAGTTTACTTTCAGTCGAATAACAAATTCCAAATATAATACACAAAAAAAGGACTTTGGTTCAGAAATTGTTTTCGTTCAAGCCTTGCTCTCTACGTTTATCTGTCAGTCGTTTATCTGTAGCGTTTAAGGTTTGAGGGCGGCACAATTTAAATAAAAACAAACCAAAGCCTGGAAATCGACTCACACTCTTACATATTTAATAAAGCTTTTATTTATACAAACAATCAAAAAATTAAAAAAAAATTAACAGACCACTGTCTGCAAACACCGGATCAGAACACTTTTTTCATTTGATTGAAAAACTTTCCGAGTTAATGTCCCAAAGAGATGGAGTTTCCGTCGGAATTTGAATGAATACCCAAAAACTTTACAACTCAAAGTCCTCCTGCTGAATATCACTTCGCCCTTATATTCAGTTTTGTTACACCTATTGTATACTGACTAATTGTTTAATTGGATATTGTTCCTGATGTTACTCCTCGTGGAAGTATTACGACATCAATTCGCCTCCTCCACTGTTCTCTGTTTTGTACAACGATCTTGATTTCTTCCCAAGTTCGTGCATAAGTAAATCTAATTCAGCTGTAATATGGTTTGACGCCAGGTGTTGTTGGTTCTTACTCTCCTTGCATACTGTCTTGAGGGTTCCATTCTAGCGTGAATTCTGGTTCAATTTTTTGGTGGTTTTATCAGAGTGTGACCTATCTATTTTCTGCGCTTAATTTGGTTCACTGCCGATTTTTCACCTGTCAGCTACCATAAGTCTTTATTACCGATGGTGTTGGGCTAGAATATTCTACAAATTCTTCTTTAGCATTTGTTCGCCAATACTTGAAATTTTTGATTTACCGTTTTTGTTGTCATCCAAGTTTCGCTGCCATACAGAAGTGTTGACATTACACAAACTTTAAATATTCTAATCTTGAGTTTTATATGGTTATTTGATCACTCATATTAGACTTAGTTCATCAAATGCAGCTCTGATCGCCTTACGTAGTCTGTTGTTTTTTTATTTTGTTTGTATATATTATAGCCAAAATTTACGTTGTGAACCTTTGAGTATACCGGGTGTTTCAGACCATGCGTATCAGCTTTTTAAGAGGGGAACGATCCGTTATTTTAAAATTTAGAAAAAAGTTTGTTAGCAAAATCGAGGGTGCTCTATCAATTGGTGGTATTTTCAACTTCTGAAAAGGACCGCAAACCGGTTTTTTAAGACCAAAAATCGCCGAAACTGGCTGAAATCGAGATTTTTAAATAGGAAGTGGTATATTTTAATGCAAATTAAGATTCTACGACAAAAAATAAGAAAATTTGGTTGTTAATATTCATCTTAAATCTCTCTAATCATAAATAAAAAATTCTTCGGTCATTGGGAATGCTTTGATTGGAACGCGATTCTAGAATCGAGATGTTTTAATTATATAAAAGAGTTTCCATAACCAAACTTAAACCGTCTCGGAATTTTCACTGGGAAAGGTTGGGCACTTGATGCCTCTCTTGCTGTCCAATGGAATTGATTGAGAGGTGGAAGAAGTGATTTTAATTCCTCGGAACAAATGCCAACAAAAAGTAGATGATGACTAAGTGGTATGAGCGATGAGATCCCATTTATGTCACTTGTAAGACGTATGGTGAATGGTTTTGAACTTTGTCCAAAAAAATTTAAAGCAGTTTTTGACGCACCTGGCCATAAATTTGAAATATACTCGAGCTTGTGTTGTATGTATATGCTTTATAGATATTTCATCTGCTTCTGTCCCTCCGGTTGTTATTGATACGTCGCCTAATAGGTAGGAGAAGTTTTCAACATATTCGACTGCTTAGCTTTCTATTTTGATAATATTGGAGTTATTACTGTTATTTATTCTCATAGCCTTGATTTTGACTATATGTTAATTTCTAGACAGATTCTACAAGCTAAATCTTGAAGTATAACCTGTTTTATGTTGGATGTCGCCTATATATAGATATATACAATATACAATAGAATGTTTATCGATTTTTGTAAGGTTGTGTATATGAAATACAACATAATTATTACATTAAATAACAATTTATAATACTTTCAAGATTTATGAGTTCCATTATTATATAAAGGTAATGGGTAAAATGTAATCCTAAAATTTTAATACGAAATAAAAACAAACAGAAATTTCTAAAAACAAAAAAAAACATTTACATATATTATTTGAATATTATCCTAGATAATATTCCCACACAATTAAAATAAGCTCATCATATCCAAAGGATTGCGCCTTTTTTTCAAAAGATTGTAAATATATAACCTTTCTTTTCTTTTTCAAATAAAATTAAATAATATGTAATTGCATAGATCGGATATGTATAGTGTTAGTGTTGTATATATGACTTGTTAAATATTTAAATTTAAAATTTAGGTTAAAAGTAATTTCTATAACGTGAACATAAAGAAAAATTCACATGTTTAAATTCATATATTCATAACTGACATATAAATATCCTTCTTGATAATCAATGAATGTAACTACATATATATACAAAAACATGTACATGCACTTGTATACTTACAGTAATTAGCTTCAATTCTTCAAAGTTTTTATTATTTTATTACAATTTTTACAATTCTATGGTTTAAAAACAACACACATATTAACAATATTACCATTTTTACAAATTTTGTTAAAAATTTTATTTTCTATTGTTTTAAAGATTCTCAGGATATCCTTCCTTCCTCGATTATACTTGCTTAATTTTTGAAAAACAAAAAAAAAAAATCAGCGATTTTTATTTTTAAGAAGCAGGTACTTACTTACCTTTGTCCGGAAATTATTTTCACACGGGAAAAGACAAAACTTTTTAAACATTTATGTAGTAACGGTGTTGTAGGTGATTCCGTCATATGTACATTTATATTGTACTCTGATGATGATGAGGTTTTTCCATATTCAATGCAAAAAAAAAAAATTAGAAAAAAATAATAAACGGACATATTTTCCATATGACAATCTCTTGCAGTGAAATCATAAAACTGTTTTTTTGTTTTTTTTTTTTATTATGATTCACACGATCTGTTAAAAAGAAAACATATAGAATTTATCAACAAAATTCAGGACTTTACATGTAAAATGAAGATAACAAGTGAAAATGAATATGATTTAAAATTATATACATTGAAATTTTAAAGATAAACCAGCATAATTTCAAGTATAAATTTTGGATGGAAAAAAGAAAGGAATAAAAAATTTAAGGACTATATATCTTAAAAATAAAAGTGAAATCCTTATTGTAAAAACTCGTGTTTGGGAATGTGTGGGAATAATTTTTAAAACAATAAAATTAAATTATTAAAGCAAGTATACAATATATAGTTAATTTTATGGAAATTAGTATAAATTAATCTGTATTAAATGTAGTATATAAATATTAAAAAAGATATATGTCTACAGTAGAATAACTTTTAAATGAATGAGTTAAGGATACTTGAAATTATTTTATATTATATAGGATTACATCCTTTAATCCTTCTTTCCTTATATACAATGTAATATCTCCGTTATAAGTATTTAGCGCATACTTGATTGACTTCTTTTAATTCAATTTTATGTATACGTGTACAATTGTATATATGTATATACATGCATATATAAGATTAAATGCTATTTTTAATACAGTAAATATAAGTTTAAACGTTTTGATTCTCATATAAGAATTTAATTGGGCGAATAAAGGAAATAAAACTTAACGAATAAGAAGATATAGAACAAAAGAAAATAATTGTTATAATTGTTCAACATTTATTTATTATTAAAAAAAATTTCGAATCACACTTACTCATAATTAATATATACTGATATATGGTATGGTATATACATTTGCGATATTTGATTTGATTTGGAGGTGTGAAATTGAAACATCTTTTAATAAATTTTAAGTTAGATCTATTTTTGAATATGCCGGGCTAATTATAGTCTCAAGGCATTTTCAAAAACGCATAATGTAATACATTAATCTTGTCATGTGTTCATATATGATTTATACATTTGTTTACAGTTCATAAACTACATTGCAAAAATCATATGAGACAAAATTCATTAGCAAAACAAAGTCAGCTACGCTTTATGAAATTTCATGCTGCGTAAGAACTTTTCTTTTGTCGTTTTGTTTTTTAGAGCTTTGGTTTTTAGAGATAGATTTGTTTAAATTTTTAAAATGGCTGAGAGTGAAGAACTAAAGTATTATCAAAATAAATTACTCCATTTTTATTGTATATATGTATTATTTATTTATTTTAAATTTGCAACAAAATTTGAATTTGTAAACTAAGTTAAAACTAATAAAACTAAATTTTAAAATGCGTGTTCATAAACGTCAATTCGTATTATAGTGTGACCGCCATAAACTAAAATCATAGATTATAAGTCAGCCAATGTATAATGTCACGCCATAGCCCCTAAGTCATAAGGCGTCATTGCTATAGATTTTTAAATTATAATTGCAAGTGCACTAAAATTCATGCGTGTATAATCTGCCCAACGCAACACTAGTAACTATATAAACACTACCTACCGTATGCTTTTTAATTTAGCAGATTTTTTGACAACATGCAACTATATGAATAAAATATCTTTTGTTGCGCAACCATGATAACTATTCTGCCCTTATGCTCCACGGATGAAGTTACAGGACAATAATGATGCATCGTATGGCCACCGTATGGCCACAATCATTATCCAGATTGGGTTAAAGTAAAATACAGATACCATGGCATTAATTGAAACATGTTATAGTAAACTATACTATATTAGGATTAGGAACATGGTTGAATATGGTGAAACTGGTTTTCTTGCTATATTTTGTATGAGATCAATATTAGATCTCATGTATAACAAAAATAAGCAAGAAAACCCAATAATAAATGCAAACTTTGTAAAATAATTGCATTAAT
Organism: Argyra leucocephala; assembly: GCA_963942445.1. Taxonomy (NCBI): domain Eukaryota; kingdom Metazoa; phylum Arthropoda; class Insecta; order Diptera; family Dolichopodidae; genus Argyra; species Argyra leucocephala. The sequence goes on from OZ012677.1 coordinate 31,307,485, forward strand.
TAAATTTTGACTTATCAACTTTTTCGAAAATCGATTTTGAATTTTTTTGAATTTTCACAGTGAAATAATTCACCCCTGATTTAATTAAGAGTTAACTTAATATTTTTAATTCATATACATTTATTTAAAATATTCAACCATTAAATTAAATTTTATAAAATGGATTATCATTCCAAAAATTGAACTATAAACTTTATTTTGGACCGCTGAACCATATTAAGTTTTTCAGCCTATATACTTTTTTTTAAAACATATGTACCGACTTCAATTTTAACTAAAAATACATACAATATTTATATATGATATTTAAAATGAAAGAAATACATAATATGAACTATAACCTAAGAAAATATATTTATAAAAAGTGTAAAAATAATGAATTAATTGAATAATATATAAATTTTGGTAACAATTAAGAAAAATAAAAATAAAAAAATTATCGTAAAAAAGAACACTAATTTAAATTTCACTGAAGATGTAGATTGTTTTGGTCAAGTGACTCAGAGTCTTCAGCAAGAGTATATCTAACTCCCCCGATACCATGTATACCCCTTGCATTACTGTAACGCCCAGGACAGACCGAAATGTGTTGAACACTGATTGGGGTACACTTCTTGTCGGTCCGTCAAATAATATAAGTACTAGTTCGAACCTATATTAAATGTACTGTAGGTAACTTTAATAGGATTATATTTTGAATAAAAGAATAGAAAAATGATCACTTTCTTTTTCAATATAATAAATTATCATTCATAAAGACATGAAAACTTCATAGCATTTGAAAATTTAATCACATTTACTTTAAAACTGATAAATTTCGTTCATTCATTTTAACTCGTACATAATCAATTAATCTTTATAATATTTCAGTATTTCATATTTGATATCCTTTTTTCACTAAAATGTATTCTAGTTTTTCAATAAATTACTTTGTTTTTATAAATATTTTTTCAAAGTGTGAACAATGAAAACACCAGTGAAAATAAAAGTATATATATACATACAGAGTGTCTATAAAAAAAATCTATGCAGATTTTATAGGTTTAACCCTTGGGCTGATTTTTTGTTTCTGGTATATGTAGTAATGGACCGAAGTATCATCAACAGTTATAATTCGACGTAAGAATTCATTTGAATTACGCTGATATATTGCCAAAAGCTTTTTTTTGTGGCAATGATAATAAACGCGGCACCCATCTTGCTAATAGCTTTTTCATAGGGAGTTCATCATGTTCAAAATGTGTCCAACGCTAACTTTTAATATCTTTAATATTTTTAATATGTCTGCGATCTCACGAACTTTTACTCGACAATTTCTTGTCAGTACATCATGTAGTTTTCTTATAATTTCAATGGATGTAGCTGTTTTTAGTCTTCACTTCTTTATTCACCATTTACACCTGTACGACCGCGTTTAAATTCAGCTACCCAAAACGAATGATGGTTTCATATAATATGGTTTCACATAATGGTGAAGTACCTAAAGTACTATCCATATCCTTTTGCATATCGGTTGCCGATAAACCTTTCAAAAATAAAAAAACGAATTGCAGCACAAATTTGAAATTTATTCATTATCTGAAAAAAACAAAAGTTAACTGATTAGATATCTGTTTCACAATAAACTATTAAGCAGATTGATTTGAAAATTTAAAATAGACAACATAAAAGATTGTTCTTTGAAATGGCAATCATAAGAATTTATAATATTGACAAATTCAGCCTTAGATATACCAATAATTCAAAAAAGAAAAACTTATTGTATACAATATATATATATATATATATATATATATATATATATGTAATTGTAAAAACTTTTTTTTTTTTTAAATAATTTAATATCAATGACAATTCGATTGATATCATGATTGTCGTTGTACTGTTGAGATGACATACATTATATAGCAATATAATACATATCTCATAATAATTAGGTATGATGATTTGGGTTTCTTATAGTTGGTTTTGATTTGAGTAAATTATGTGTTTTTTTGTGTATTGTTACTATTCCGTATATCCATGACAATTATAAAGCATTTTTTGTGGAGATTAATTAATATAAATCGTGACTTATATAGTAACGTATCATAACAACATGTTAATTTTTTTTTCTATGATATTTTGAAATATAAAAGCCCAACTTGTTTAATTAAGTTAGTACATTTACTACCAAAAATTAGTTCCCAGTTTAAATAAAACATCAATATATAAAAGGCTATACCATCTAGTCGTACTATAGATTGTAATAAAAAAAAAATTTAGTTGTTTAATAACCGAAATATATGTATATAGGTCCTCAAGTATAAATACAATCAAGTCTGAGAATTTGTTTAGATTTGTTTCCTATCTTTTGTTTTGTAGGAGTACCACTAATATAAGAATAAGTTTTTTTTTTGTTTTAAATCCCAAACTTAATGTTGTGCTATTGGTTTAATAACGAAGTTATAATTCATTGTTGTTATGATTTCTGCATTTAGTGATGTATTTCTGATAATAATAAATTTCTCATTAGACTCCCCCACTATAGACACTCTTCAATTATCCGTTCAAAGAATTTCCACCATCATGATGATGTCGAATTTCTGAGAGAATTTCCAGCTGATGACTTTCGCATTTTAAAGCACAATATTTTATATTCTCACTTCTAATTCCTTCAACCTACATCCAGTTGTAACAAATAATTTTTTTTTTATACCATTCTGTTATAATTTGTAAAATATTTTTTTTTCTTCTGGTCCTCCTTATATATTTGTTATTTTCATTAAAAATCTATATATGATGTGATTTTTGATGATACCAACTTAAATATTATCATAATACTTAAGAATTTTACATGGAATCATGAACGGTACTGGTACATATATATATATATAACTGTACTGTACTGTGGTACTGTATTGTGAATGTACGTTAACGCAACAGATTTTGTAAATAAATATGAATGGTCCAAAAATCCGACCATTAAAGTTGTTAATCCTCTGTTAAAATGTTTTGCCATGCTTGGTTTAATTTTTTTAACTAACATTTTTCTTTTTCTATATGCGAATGAATGAATATGTATGTTTGTGTGTATATGAAGGAAAAACAGGAAAGTGTTGAAGTGCGATGAAATAAAATAAGTAGATATATATTAAATGAAAAGAATTGTTTAAAAGAAGGAATTGTATAAATGATTCCATTTTTGATTTTTGTTTTTATTTTTGTTTTTATTTTTTTTTTCTATACTGAAGAAAATTGGCACCAATACCTTACTTTATTTGGGGATTAAATCTCTGTTGAAAATAGCAACGAACGTATGGCTTTACTTTGCTTTAAAAATATTTTTATAAGTACATCTGTATAGGAATATTATACAAAATAAATAATTTGTGTAAATGTTGTATGTATAAAAATGGTAGCATAGTTCAAGGGCTCAAGGCTGCCGCCGTTTATTAATATTTTGTTTTAAAAACGTTTTCGTTTTTTTTTTTGTTTACTATTGTACAGTTATGGAAACTTAATATGAGTCAATGTATACTCATAGGTATAATTGTTATTTGTTGTATTATTCTTTTTAAAATTAAGTAGGAAATTATCCGAATATTTTCCTTTTAATTTTACTAAATGTGCTTACCAAACAGATATGCGTATTTCGTCTACTTCTATACTATAATTGCAGTCTTTTTTCAATGTTTTGTACACGAAGGTGCATTGAATGTACGAACTTTCAACTTTATATATTTCATTTATTTATTTAATATTAGTTGTATTTAGTAGATTTAGAACAGAATTGGACAGAACATGTTTTGGACAATGGCAGTTAACTGTCAAACACTTTAGAACCACTTAGAACAGAAAAATCTACAGAACACCTTTTCTGATTTTTTTTTAAACTTTTTTGTTCTATTTTTATTACTCTCAAATTTCTTTGTTTAACTATCAAAATTTAAAGAAAACCGAACAGCAAAAAAAAGTTGTCCAAAACTGTTCTCAAAAAAATTCAGAACAAAAAAGATCAATTTAGAACAGTTAAGCACAATCTAATGAACACAGAACAGAGCACTTTTGGGCAAAAAAGTTAAATTATAATAACGGAAACTAATGAGCACAAAAACGTGTTATTTTTTACTCTAGAACATTTTAGAACGTTCTAGAACAGTTTACTGAACACAACAATTATATGTATAGGTATACTGAATCTTGTATTAACTGAATTTTTCATCCATATTTTAAATCCATACGAAATTGACAATTAATATGAAAATATTATAGAGTGACAAATTTTTCTATTAAAAAATTAATAACGAATGTATTATGTAGTGACAATGAGTATGTAGTGGTAAAACCTTTATGTAAACGTCAAAATTATGGTCATCGATAAATTTTTCAAATGTTGAAATTTATGATTTTTAAAAAAACACAATAAGGGAAAAGATGTAGATTGGAAGGTATAGTCTTGTACTTAGTGTAGACTGTAGAGGTGTATAGAAGTGCATTGCGATTGTAAAATTTTTAAATATAAAAAATATTCTACAAGGTTTGTAGATGTTTACAAAACTCCAACTTATTGCATCTTTAGTATTGTACTTTTATTGCACTTTTTAAGTTTGACTTTTGTAAAGTTATTTCATATATCTGAAAAATGGCTGGGATAAAGACAGAAGTAATTTTTTAAATTAAAAATTGAATTTGAAACAAAATTTTAATTAAATTATTTTATGAATGTAGTTACAAGTGAAAAAAAGAAAGTTGTTTCTCACTTGTTCTCATAATTATTATAAATTAAATTCATATGGTAACAAACTGCTATCACAATTCTACATCTAATACAACATCAAAAGTATAAGGGTGCGTTCACGAAATCGTTGCACAAATCATTGCATATTTACACCTTCTACACTTAATCGTTAATACCCTTAATGTATATGTAAATTATTTTTGTTTTGACATTTTTGAAAATTATTATCAAGTCAGAAAGTCTTCAAAATGATGACAATAGGCAAACTGAAGTTTTGAAAATAATCAAAATTATTTTTGCTGTCCTCTTAGAACTGTTCTCAAAATTATGATTAATCGGGTCTGTTTGGCAAGAAATAAACTTAGATAGTTGGTAGATTATATGTTTGAAGAGATATCTCTAAGATAAACTATATGGACATCTATGAACAGATATATGTCGTCTAAAGGCTTACTTATTGAATAGATAAAGATCCAGTTTGTATTGTGGAAGCTTGTTATGAACCCACATGTAATCTAGTGTTGTGGTATTAGATATTATATTTGAATTAATGAAATTTTACACACCATACATGTCATACGCTTCATTTTAAAATAAATATAAGAAATATATTATATACTCTGTACGAGCTCCTTAGCTCATTTTGAGAAACTTGAATAAAAAAATAAATAAGCCTGATTTAAATAACGATTAATTAAAGCAGTGTGAAATATAATTGTAACGCCTATATTCTATAATCGGTTGCAGTATAGTAGTTCTTTACACAAAAAATGTAACTTCTACTACTTTAACTTTAAATTATAAATATTATTAAAATTCATTTTCAACCATCAGAATTTCTATTAATATGTCTATCATTTTTATTATTGCAAAATTTTATCAAAATCTCCCTGTTCAAATGTTTTAAAGTGTACTTGAATAAATAAAAATCATATTTTTTTAAATTTAATTTTAGCTGGAGAACTTCCGATAAAACACTTCTTCAATTTGTTTCTTGTTTTATTAACCAAATCAAAAATAAAAAAATAAAATTATAAAAGTGAAAATTGGATTGACACTGACAATATTTTTTGGTGTTGTATTTTTTTTTTTATATTATTGCTATATATACCACCCCTCCTATTATAATTGCCGGTTATTTGTTTTATTAATCTATAAAATGTGCACAATGCGTATTTATTATTATTGTATTTTTTTTGTTTTTTGATTTTTTCATTCTTTTATATACAAAAGAACGAACATAAGGATTTGTTTATTATAACAACTATAAAAGGACGACTATTGCGTTCATAAACCAAAACCAGTAAAAAAAATAAAGTGAGGGTGGAAAATGAATGAATGAATTATTAAAAGTAAAGAAAACGTTTTTAATTTTTTGTTTATTTTCTTTGTCAGTATTTTAGGTAGGTACATTGAGTACAGTATATCAATTTATTTATATAAACATCGAACGAATAATATTTTTTGAGCATTTACTTATTTATTAATTTTCTGGCAGATCAACTTATTAAATGTTGAAAACTATACTACTATTGTGACATTTTCAGGGACTAGAACCCTCTTAAATGAAAATAGCGTAGTTCTATTTTATTTAAGTTATTACCAAACTTTTATTTTGAAAAAAACTAAAATGCTTCAGTTTCTGGTTAAGCACAACAGTCATGATAAAAAATAAAGAAGTGCAAGAGCAAGAATAATTGTTACATTATAAATATCTGTTTAGAACAATGTAAGAAAGAAAAATACTTCGATCAAAAATGTATATACATTGAGCGGGATTCGAGCCCGGGATTTTCTGATTAATAGACAGATGGCATTCCTACTATACCATGCCAGTTGGAATAGTAATGAGTTTATTGTATATATAAATATATACATAAAGTAGATATAGAGATTTTTAAAAATAGTATGTATATATATGTATAGGTTATGGTTAGCTCGATGTAGAAAATAATACAACGTCTATTTTGTTCTCTTGTCCGAGCAATAATAGAACTGTATCATATTTTATTTTTTTCACATAAATGTCCTAGTTCTATTGCCTCACTTACTTAACTTAAAACTAATTTGGTGTGACCGACTTTATGTGCATTAAGCCACTTCACATTATTTGGATATTTCATAAATAAATCTTTAAATCTATCCAAGAAAATCATATATCAAATCCTTAGGGAAATAATTAAATTATTATACATCATAATATGCAAAAAAATTACCCCAAGAAGAAACTCCATTCGTTCCATTTATTGGATATATATAAATGTTTTATGAAGACAGCAGAAATTAAGTGTACTAAATTATTTCAATCGAATACCATCAGAAACGAGAGTTAAAATATAATTTAAATATGAAAATTGTTTATGAGATAAAATTATTAGACCTGTGTATATAAGTTCAAAATTATAATGCAGATGAAATTATGTTAATTAAATTGTTTGTGACATTTATTATAATTGATGCTGTAGGGGCAGATGAATTTATTTAATTTGCCAACTGTAGTCAATCTAAATATAAAACATTGAGAGTATATTCACGATTAAGTGTAGAAGTGTAGTAGGTGTAGATCTACAATGATTTGAACAACGACTTTGTGAATGCACCATTGTACTTTTGATGTTATACTCGATATTGACAACGGTTTGTTTACATATGAATTTAATTTATAATTATGACAATAATTGAGAAACGACTTTATTTTTTTCACTTGTAACTTCTACTTTAATAATATAATTTAATTAAAAGTTTGTTTTAATTTAAATTTTTTATTTAAACAAATTACCTATGGCTTTGTCTCAGCGATTTTCCAGATATTTATGAATTGACTTTACAAATTACAGACTTAAAATACAATAAAGACAATGGCAAGGCAACTAAAGTATAATCTGTTTGAGTCTTGTAAAAATGTACAAGTATTGATATAGAATATTTTGTCATATAAAAATTTTACAATATGGTAATACGCTTCTATATAATTTTACACCTATAGAAGCCTATTTTATACCTATACACAGTACAAGACTACACCTTTAATTTACATCTATTTGTAAATAGCCATACTATTTTTGAGATAGATCCATTCATAGATCCTATCGTAAGAAAAATGCAAACCAATCAAATTTCAAAAATAAAAAAAAGCTTTTATAAGCTTTCAAATAAGCAATGACATTCACTGTATTATGGCAACCCACTAAATCCAAATCGAAAATCGAAATGTACAAAAATTCCGAAACAAAAACAAAATCCAAATTTAATAAATTTAATTCCAGTTTTTATTTTTTTAGTTAATAACAACGGAAATTTTCGCTTTACAAAAAAAAATTTTAATTAGCGTAGCCGCTGTTGAAGCAAAAGAAAATCTTGTTTTTTTTTCCAAAATTTGCCATTAATATTATAAGAAAACTATCATCCTTTTTGTTTTTTTGAGCTTTTGATATATGTATACTATATTGCTATTTCGACTTTGGGATTTTGATTTTAGAATATCAGATCACACACTTTCTATTATATACACCCAACTTACTTTTAACACTCACTGTACATTTAACTTTAAGTAAAGAACACTGGTTTCCAGTCTTTATCAAAGATAAGTGGTTAGGTACAATACTCGTATAATTCTGTTATTTTAATCGATTCGAGTATATTTTGAAAAAAAAAAAAGATAAAGTAAAAAGACGTCTAAAGGACTATTAATAAAAAGGACTACTAATATAATATGTACTATTGTTTTATTAGTTTTAATGATGAAATATATTTGTATATACATTTTATATATACACCTCTACATACATATACATAATAAGAAGATTTAAAGATCTTTATAGAATTAAAATTCATAATCTAAATATGTACTCTTAATATTTGAACATATGAAAATAATTAGAATAATCGATTTTATTACACAATTCATATTTATTTAATTTTTTTTTTTTTTTGGTTAATAATATTTACAGAAAAAATTATAATACAATAAAAAAAAAAAGTATAGTGATTACGTTAATTACAAATTATGAATTTTTATATTTTTTCTTTATCTCAATTTGTATAATTCGGTTGAGATTTGGGTAAATTAAATGAATAATGTCAATAAAAATAATAAAATTAATGTGAATGAATAATTGAATGACTTTGTAAAATTGTATTTAAATGAAGTATACAAATAAAAAAAAATTATATTGAATATATATGTATCTGAAAAAAAGAAAAAGATACATTTTTTATATACATATATATTGGAAATATGGTATGAATTTTTACTTCAATTGATTTACAAGATATACAATTTTTAGATAATTTGTATATCTGTAAATCAAAAATCAAAATAAAAATTGGCTTGAAAATCATAAGAAAATTAAATTTTCAAATTTTCAAAATTTTATCAGTTTTCATTTTAAAACTAAATACTATTATACGTTATTGTAATACTCATTATATTATATTAAGTCATTATTATAAGTCATTAATTCTTGGCCTAACCCCATACAAAAAAAAATTTTTTTTGTTTTAATCGGTTATGTAAGCCTCATAGAGTCACTGATTTTAATATAATGTGTCAGAAAAAAAAATTCGTATAGCTCTTTATTAAAAAAACGTGTTTTGGCTTTGTACAATTTTTATTTTTTTTTTTTAAACCTAGGCCACTTTGGTTATAGTACACAATATTTCCATATAAAATGTTTGGTACACAATATTTCCATATAAAATGGGTTTAGGTCACTTTGGCTCTAAAAAATATAAATATTTTATGAGAAATTTTGAATTAAGTAAAGAGATAGATTTTCGTTTCAATTAAACTACTTTTGAGTTAAAACAAAATACAAATTTAAGCCTTTTATTACTTTAATTTGGATTTATTTTGTTTAGTTTTTTAATTTGTAATTTATAAGTAGTCAAGGGTAAAATTAATATTGTGATTGTAATTTGAAATAATAAAAAAAAAAAAATTAATGAAAAATGTTAATGGTAAAAGAAGAACATTTATTAAAAGCTAATACTGATACCCGAAAAAATATGAATTTTGACGCTGAACAAGTAAAAATTATAAACAATGAGCTTACCGTTAATTGAAAAGTTGAAAAATTGTTTTTGACTTAATGAAAATGCCTCCGACACAATTCTTACCACGAACATTTGCTTTTACAATTTAGGTAAATAAGACAATATAATATAAAATAATTAATAAGTTTTAATAATATTTTACATATTCTATCTTAAGGCAATAATCAGCTTCTATGTATGTATGAAATGAAACATACCTTCAAGAGGTGCTGACGAAGTCGCCAGTTGCCTATATTATACATTGTATAAAAAATAACATAACATCACCCCAATATAATTATATACTCTGACTATGTCCTTATTTTGTATGAAAAAGGTTTTAGGTGGTTAGGTTAAATATATGTTTTATAACCTGAGATATGTTTCAAATGTATACCTATTTTGATATCCATAGCTAATATCCATGGGGGCTTGGAAGAGTTTGGGAAGATTTACAATGGCTTACTTCGTGTTGTAGCAGATCGCAGATCAAAGTATCCATAAATACTTTGATACATAGCATGGTGATTGGTGATGTATAAAATTTGCAACAGTTCTTATTCTTTTCTAATTTTTTCTTTGTTATTAAGCCTGTACCACTGCTGCAATCTTCTTCGTAAAAAATGTTAAAATTATGTTGTATTATCAAATTTAGAAATTCGTATACTAATTTTAATATAGAAGGTATATCAGAGACAAATTTAAGTTCTATTATTATTTTGAGTATCCATACAAAGTATCAATGTCAAATTAAAGACAAACTGAAATTTTAAAATAAATCATGTTTTCTTGTGTTACGAAATTTTTTAAGTGAAACTATATTGGTTTGCCCCACACTACATGCCTAAAGTCGCCTTCAGATTGGATTTTAAATACATTAACCACTTTGGTAAAATTAAACAAAAGGTTCCTCCTCCATGTGTCGTTTTCACCGTTTTATACCACAATCGTAGTTGTTACTTATACAGAATTGTATGTTAAACTAATTCTGTAAGTTGTACAATACTCGACAAAATATGTACGTGCGTCGTTACTTTTTTAAATATATTATTTTTTATCAAAATATACATATCATATTCTCAAAACTAAATCAAGTGAAATTAGAAAATATCGACACTTTATATACACTACAATATTATAGAGTGTTACATTTTTTTACAACTATACACTTTAAAAACTAATTGCTGATCTATTGTTGAAATAAATCTTTTACAATCTTGCATTATATTATATACCATATTCCCATTATATTATATATATTGTATTAATATTATACTATGTACGCATATATATACATATTAAGTACAAAAATATAAAATGTAGGTAAATAACAGTTTTAAATTAATGAATGAAATCTATGTAAATACATTGTAAATATACAATATGAAAGGACATTACAATAATGAGTACCCTTACATATGTATATATATTTGTAACATTAAAAGTAGACATTTTTAAGATATTAAATCTTATTGGTATATGAAATAAAACACTTACAGGTGCAATTTGCACATCAGGTAACAAAAAATAACAAAAAAAATAAATAGAACACATTCAAGTCAATTGCTTACTTGTAAGTAACTAATAATATACATAAAATATAGACACGCCTAAATACAAGTAACATTTAAAGATTTTTTTTACATTATTATTTTTGTTGAATTCCTAGGATATCCTCACAAATAAATAATACAGTAAATTTGCTGTGTATTTAAAATTAAAGAAGGATATATCTCATTGCAATCGTACGTACATATATATATATTAAAAAATAATATATACAGGTAATATACAACAAATATGAATGAATATTTTGTATATAAATTTTTTTGTGATTCTAAAATGTTGCAATTTATATTTATTGCCGTCAATAAGTCTAGCTTAAACCAGTAATATTTACTACGTGATCGAGTAAAGAACAGGTGTATTAAGGAAACGTGTTTTTTCCCAGTCCTTTAATAATAATAAAAAAAAAACCTTGTTAAAAGGATATTTGAAATATAGTTGTAAAAATTTCGCAAATTGTGATTAAGAAAAAAAAAATAGTTTTGTTTTGTTTTTGTTTTCTTGTTTATTATGAAATATCAAAGACGAACATTATGTGATGCAAATCATAATCGATTCTATGGTATAAATTCGGAAAATTAATTTTTAATAAAAAAAAAAAATAAATTTAAATTTGATTTAATTATTAATTTTTTATTTTTATTTTTTGTAGATCTTGCCAAAGCTAGTGCCATGAAAGAGAAAAGTAAAAATGCAGCTAGAACAAGAAGAGAAAAGGAAAATGCTGAATTTTTTGAGTTAGCTAAATTATTACCATTACCATGTGCCATAACATCACAATTAGATAAAGCATCAATAATTAGATTAACAACATCATATTTAAAAATGAGACAAATATTTCCAGATGGTAAGTACATATATTAGATGATATATAATAACTATATATATATAGAATAAGGATATCGTCTATACATATATATATATACATATATATTAATTTTTTTTTTTTGATATACTCTCCTTCGGTATACATCAGAATAAGACTACGGGAACGGGGCAGTTCAGACATTCACTATCAAATTTAGAAACTCGTATATAGGTATATCAAGGGCAAATTTAAGTTTTATTATTATTTTGAGTATACATATACAAAGTATCAACGTCAAATTAAAGACAAAATGAAATTTCAGAATAAAATTCTATAATTGGGCTTCCTCCAAGGGCTCTAAGACTCTTCCGAGTTACTTTAAATACTTAAAATACTTTACTGTAGCAAAATTATGGGATTATTTAGACATTAATTGGGTTGCCAAGGTTGTTAAGAGTTACCCTTTCAATATAAATTATTCAATAAGTAGTAAATTAGTCTACTACCTATAGTATACTTTATACCATTTGCTCATTTACAGATTTATTTGATATAAAACTTAATTAGGTACAATTTGTTGTAAACATAATCCCCAAACTTTCGACAAAATTTCTATTAACTTAACATTTGAAAAATTTTAAAACTCAGATTTATCTTCTTCAATTGAAATTTAAAACATATAGTTTTTTACTCAATCAATACCAAATTCGGTATGTCAAATTTACCCTTACATCACGATTTCAGTCAAAATTTAACAAAAAAAATATGAAATTTAATTCAAGTTTTGGTTTAATATCTATACAATATTTTGATTGAATCCCATTGAATAAAATTCAAGTTTTATTAAATAGGTAGATCCAAATTTGGAATAAATAACAAAATCAAATACTATAGGAGGTGAATTCAGTAAAAATTACATTACATTTTTTTTATTCTATTGTGTTCACATATAAAGACTTCAAGTTTGTTCACACTAACTTTACCAATGAACTAAATTTAAGTTAAGAGGGATTATTCTGTATATTAATTTACTATACTCTATTAATTTACAGCACTGTCACTTCGTTGTTGACTGTTTAGAAAATGTAATAAAATGTATGTAAAATATAAAACAAAAATGTAAAAATTTATCGCTAGAAAAAAAAACCAAATATCAAAACTACAACTTTAAGTACATATACTTAATTAACTATACATTGATTTTTAAATTTTATTTTTAAATGTAATTCATTTAATTTTTTCTTAAATATGTCTAATCTGCTTATTATTTTGATTTCATTTGCCAATTCATTATGACTCCGATATCTTAAATGGCTATTAATTGTATATACTGCATCATGCCCATTAAACCTGATTTTTGGTGATATGTATGTACATATATATAAAATATTAAATTATCATCATATTAGAATCAAAAATGGTTCAAAATTCAGATTGTAGAAAAAAAATTTAAATATACAAATAAAATTATATGCCTTGACATATAATATGAACATTTATTCGTACTCCTAACTCATTGGAGTCAGACATTTTAAAAGATTTAGCGTTTTATAATTACTTCAACATTATTATAATTATTTTAATAATAAAATGATTACTTCACCAATAATATAACATGATTACTTCAACCATTGCCTTGTATATTGTTTAACAGGCCAGTAGATTAAAAAATTTGAGTAAAAATAATATCAGTTTATGTGTAAATCAAATGGACATTTTTCTTTTCAAAAGATATTACTTCTGGCAAAGTTTGGACTAAATTTAATTTACCAATATGGAAGGGGAGTGCTTAAACTATTAACATCTAGAGCCGCATTAAATTTTTTTAATGATTTCATTCATAATTTTAAAAATTAAAAAAATCCACAAGCAAAATTATTCTACACTCAGACTTTCACTTCAACTTCTATCAGAAGACTAAAAAAAATCTCTTTATGTCGAAAACACAATCTCGACGAATGACGAATTTTTTGCTTTCAAATACATGGGATTATATGTAAATCGTGACGAATGACGAATGACCAAAATTTCGCGTTCAAAAAATAAATCAATTTCTATTTTACTCGTCGACGAATGCAAATGAAATTCATTGATACCAACATAAATTGGTCAAAATGGTTGTAATAAAACATTTTCAAAATTCAAATTCAAATAAAAATTTTTTAAATTAATTTTTTTTATAAACAAATTTTTAAATTTCAAGTTAACGTTCAATTGTTATTGTAATTTTAGACGAAAATAATACGAAATGTAATGTTCGGAAAAAAAATTTAATATGGAAGTCTGATACAGTATACAAAGCAATGCTTCAACCATAATATGTTTACTTTAACCATAATATCATTATTTCAACCATATAAGGTGATTACTTCAACTATATAATATAATTACTTTAATCATAAAGCAACTATAATATGATTGCTCCGATCATAATATGATTAGTTTACTAGAAATATTTGTAAAACCACTATTAATATGATTTCTTTAACCAAAATATGGGCTTCTTGGCCATATTATAATTTATCCACAAACATATATAATATAGTATAATATCGTAACCATTAAGCAATATAATTTATAGTTGATTTATATTTTTTTTTAATATAGTTGTAGCAACCATAATTTATTACAACGTAGCTTGTAGGTATTAATTTCGGTTAGACTATACTTATGTGAAAACAAATATCCATAATATGATTCTATCTAACCATTCCTGAGTAACATATCAAATGATTGTTTCAACTACTTACATCTTACATAATAAGTTTAAAGTAACCATATTATATTTCTCATCGCAATCATTGGATAAACATGATATTATTTCTCTTAGTGTACCGATTGAGATTACCGTTTCAATTAGTAGATTGAACCGTAAACTAATTATTATAAAAAAACATTCTAAAATTAACAAATCAAAAAAATTTTCGACCGCTAAGATTTCTTACCATATAGGATAGAGCTAGATATTTCTTGACACTAAAATAATATCATAGCAAACTGTGGAAGACCAAAGTTTTTATTACTGAATTCTGTTATCCTTCATTTTGTGTGAGTGCGTTTAAATATGCCCAAACAGTAAATAGTTTCTTTTTACATCAGTGTAAAAATAAATCAAATTTTCAAAAATCAGTTTTACAGAACAAGAAAAAAAAGATAAAAACAAATCTTCAGTGAATTATCAATTCTCCCACAAAAACATATTCTTACATAATGTGATTGGAATATACATACATACATACTGCTTACTATACATAATTAATATCGCAAAAATTTAAAAAAAAAGAGGAAAAAAAAACAAAAAGCCATGAGAACTTTATTGTTTACCCGATCTGCTGTGATCGGGTATAAAATAATTGGAACAATCACCACCTACTGAGTTTATTTTATTTTTATTTTTTTTGAGTTGTTTTCTTTTAAAACGCCACTCTTTTTTTTGTCTTTATGAATTAATATGACTTTTATACAAATTATTTACATATATGTACCTTGATATATATACGACAGCCTATCAGCATTACATCCCATTATATTTCATAAATATATATATATATACATATATGTATAATAAAATAACATCAAATTAAAGAAGAAAAAAAAAATGACAAAAGAAAAAATACATTGGAGTAAATTGCCGGAAGGATATTGAACCACCACATTATATTGTTTGACTGATGTCGTTCTTATCCTTTCGTTGTTGTTTTTTTTTTTGATACTTCAATTAAATAAAAATCAAAATCAAATTTTTTTTAATAGTACCTATTTCAATGACACCGTAAATTAGATTCTTTTTCCAAAAAGAAAAACAAAATATATAAAAAAAATATTTCCATCCGTTAAAAATTTGTAAAAATAAAATAAAATGTAAACAATGTTCAAAAAAACTATGTAGAAATATAAAAAGTGATTGCACGTTTTGTTGAGCTTCCGAACATATATAAACTGTCTTTTAGTTTTTAAAATCTTATAATGGAGATTACTGAGTGCGCCAACCTTGCCCATTAGAGTTAACCGCCACTGACATTAAGTATTTCATTGAAATAGCTGAAAAATACAAAATACTTTTTTATGGGGGTAATTCAGTTAAAATTCCCCCAAGGGCAAGACAGCTTATACAAAGATTACTATACATCAGTTTGTCTTAACAACAACACTATGCAGCATGCTGATATATGTGCCGAAAACGTAAACTATTGTAGTGACCAAAAAGAACGCATAAAATGTAAATTAGCATGTCAATCACATGTTATTAGAACAAGAAGGCTAAGTTCCTGACAATAACGGTAGTTTTCCACATTTAATAAGTTAAGCCAGTAATTTTATAAATAAATGCTCGAAATATTATAGATATTGTATTATAAACTTGCAGTACCGTACTTAATTAAGCACGAAATGGTAATTGTATATCTAAGATACTGTCAATAAACAATAAAAAATAAAAAATAAAACAATAAAAAATAATTATATTCCAATAGGTATCAATCTGCAAACCAAAAATGAAAAAGATGAAAATCTGTATCAGATCAATAACAATAATCAATTCAGGTCAATAAAGCAGCAAGAATTTCTGAATGTTGGAGAACCCATTTTACAATAATAAATTCATGAACTGAGATGGTAAAATAAAAAATTTACAAAATATACATTCGTTCAGTTATGATATACGAACCAAAAGCTGATATACAAGTATAAAATAAAAATCTTTGCACTGCAGAAATTAAAACACTAAGAACTATTCCAGTATACACCATATCTGAGATAGAATCCTAAACAATTAAATCCGATAGCTGTGCAACGCTAATTGGATGTGGTTTGGTGGATTAGAAATAACAGAAGATTCTGAATGTGCCCGGATGACTAACAAATACTAACTATAAGATTGAAATGCGAAGCCTCATTCGTATAGTGAGATATCATTTAGGAACGATGTTTTTTGAACAATTGAAGAATGTCCGATGTATAATTGCATTCATACGGGCAGTCACAATAAGCCCATTATCAACTAAGGCGGTAGCAGTGAAGACACATTCCTTCCTACCCGTTTCAAATATATTTGTCTGTGTATATTTAACTAAGATAGTATATAACGATGACAGACAATAAAATAACAGTCAGGCAACTGAAACATCAGAGTAATATTTTTTATTGTAGCTGGATTTAAACCATTTAGATAAATTTATTACATATTTTAGAATTTTCTCCAACAATTCCAATTTTATTCAATTTAATCGATATGATTAAGCTTAAACTAGAAATTATTTCAGCGTGGTTTTTCCAATTTTTCTTTTTAAAATTTTCTAACTAACTAAAAACAATAAAAAATAAAAAACTTAAACCAAAAAAAATAAAATATTAGTCACAAGTTGAATTAGAGAGCATTGTTGGGCACAATTTTGGTATCCTGGATTTAAGAAACAATAAATAAATTATATTATAATTGTGTAGATTTTTATTAGATCTGATCCCTGTCTGGTTAAACATTCAAGTTATAAGCAATAATGCAATTCGATTTGTTATTTATTTCAATTATTTATATGTGTGTTTCGTTCATAATAACATACACTACTTGAACGAACTCATCAGTCGAGTAGGTATTTAAATAGTGCTAGCTAATTATAATGTTAGTTAATAGCTTTAATATTTGATTTAGCAATGGCTTACATGAAGACAATTCAACATAAGTTTTATGAATGTATATCTGTTACACTTCAGAACTACTTGTATTCTCCAGTTTTGTAACTTTTTTAACCTATTAATCATTTCCTTTGAAGAAAGAGCTATATATGATAGTCGAACAATAGTCAAAATTAGGTTTTACGATTGTATATTGAAAATTTTAATTGCAATATTAAGAGACAATTGCCTTCGAATAAAGAAAATGCATTTTTTTTTTTTAAAATGTTTGCAGATATAATCAAAATGATTTTTAAAAGTTAACTTATATTATCAATTGAAAGATTAAGATATTTAATTTCATTCAATTCTTCGTTATTATAAAAACCTGTTTTCTAACGTTAGAGTAAAATTTTTGTAATATTCTACTATTTTCGACAATCTCCCTTCATCGTGTTTTATTATCTATTGATAAGCTACTATTCAAATGTCCATTAACTAACTATCTATATCTATACAAGTTCACTCCATCTTGATGTTTATTTTGGTTGATTTTATAACTTATTACCTACAAAAAGTTATTCATATATTATGTATGAGTTATAAAAATCGACCAAAATTTTAACGTGAAATCTGTTTATAACTATATCTATACAAAAATAAATTTAATTATAAATTTATTTAAATTATTAAAATTTATTATAAATAAAAAGACAAGTCCGATTTATTTATTTACACTGGTATGGTACATAAGTATAGATATAAATTATATATAGAGATTATATCTATATATAATTACTACTTATACTTATCGTATTTATAATAACATTACGTTTCATAACCCTTTGTCAACAAAAAATCGTCTCTACAAAATTAGTTGCCCTTTGAGTAAAAGGGTATGAAACATACATATGTTAACCATGGCGTTAGAACTCTTCGTAGATTATAGCACAATCAGAGTTTTCAATTATTTATGTCTATAAAGTGATAACTCTCGTCAGAAGGCTATATAATACATATATACTAAATACAATAAAAATAGAATGTATTTTAATATTTAAAAATTTGTATAATAATAATATCAAAATAAATCGAAGTAAATCAAATGATTCAAATATATACGTGAGTTAGGTGAATTGAAAATGTCCCCTTTTCGGTTCTATAATACGCAATATACTGAATACATTTTTCAATTTCGTAATATGATTTTTTTTTTATTTGTTGCCAAAATAATGAGATGAAGTAACTATGGCTGAAGAAAAACTGCTTAAAATTGTAATATTATAGCTTAGTATATAAAAAAGTTACAAAGTGTATTAATACCTGCGAAAGGTTAGTTATACAAAAGTATAGTTCAGTTGTCTTCAGAAAAACTTTAGAATTTTTTAGTTAAATTTACATTTTAGGAAACATATAAAATGTAAATAACAAAGTGTTCTATATTGTTTGTAGGTACATTGTACATATACCTGTTTTGCTTATGACGATATATTTAATTAAATTTTTCCCATACGGTTTCAAGCACCAACAAATCTATACCAAATTGAGTAGAAAATATATTGTGAATATAAAAGAGTAACCCAGAAAATCTAGGAGAATAATAACGAAAATTTTTGATTTATCAAAATGTGCTATAACGCGAATAAAGAAAACTAAAAAACAAAATATTTTTATAGTACATCTTGACGTCATCATTTTGATCTTCCATAACAATACAATATCAAAAAAAAAAAAAAAAAAAAAAAAACAGATTTTCTTTTTTATACTCGATTAAGGACATCTAAGGGAGCAAATTGTGCTGACAAAAGTTTGAAAATATTTTTGTTTTTACATTTATGATTATTGTTTTTATTTTTATTCATCCTTTGTACAGGTTGTTAAAAAAAATAATTTGTCGAAGAAAAAAAAAAAAAAAATTTTGTACACCCTTACTTTATATTATAACAACTCTTTGTCATTATTTCATTGTTGTTGTTGTTTATTACTGTTGTTGCCTTTTTATAATAATGGTTAAAAACTTCCATCTATAACAGCTATGTATATACATATACTATGTAATATAATGACAATAATAATAACAATAAAAATAATTTAAGAAGAGAAAAGAGACTCTTCTTCCTATATACATTCATATATATATATATATATTATTAAAGAGGGTGGTACTTATATATTTTAAAAATTGTTGTACACTTATTGCATGAATGAATGAATATATCTATATATATATATGTATGTGCATCATATTTATATATGGTGAGATGGGATGCTGAGTTCCTGATGGGTTGACGTTTGTTCTTATTCTTTTTAAGGATCTTAATTGGGAAAATATTTTTTTTATTATTATATTTATAAAAAAAAAACAATATATATATACCTATATATACATAAAAATTCTCAAGGACTTATTTTGAGATGCATGCATATTTAATTTTTATTGTTAATTTTTGTTTTAATTTTTTATTTTATTGTTTTGCTTTTTGAAGGCCTGGGAGAAGCATGGGGATCTCAACCGATGCCAAGAAGTGATGCAATAAAAGAACTTGGATCTTATTTGTTACAAACATTAGATGGTTTCATATTTGTGGTTGCTCCTGATGGTAAAATTATGTATATATCTGAAACAGCATCAGTGCATCTTGGTCTTAGTCAGGTATATAAAAGAAATACATATATATATATATATTTATTCTTTATGTATGTTGGATGTAATATATAATTGCATATATTATAAAAATTAGAATTTTTATTTTTACACTAATTATAACGTTCCTTTTTATTATTATTATTTCTTTAATACTTCATAGAATGAATGAATGCATTGCATAATTTTAATTTATTTTTGTTTTTTGTTTTTGAAATATTAATTTGCTAATAAAATAAAATTTGAAATGCAAATGCAAATTTAAAATAATTGTTGTGTATATATGCTTATAATATATCTACTTATTTATACAATAATGTACTTACTTTGAGTTTTTTTTTCATTATATATTTTTAGGTAGAACTTACAGGAAATTCAATTTATGAATATATACATGCCTTTGATCAAGATGAAATGAATGCCATATTATCGTTTCAACCTCATATTTATTCAAATTCAGTAAGTAGCTTTACAATATATATTTATATATATATATTATGTTGTATATAAATATGTAATTTAAATTAATTTATAAAAATAAAATTGCATATACAAAAATTATAATTGAAAAATCTATAGGTCCTTGTACATAATATAATTTTAACACTTTACTTTACCTTTAAAATATTTATCGATTTCATGTAACGGTCGATTTCATGCATATACATATTTAAAATGTGGTCGAGGCTAATCATTTTTCTTTCAAATCATTGTTATGTTGGGCTTTGTAATTTTGTAATTAATTTTTTTTTTCTAATTTGCTATTTTAAATAATTGATGTACTATACATATTGTATATTTACTGTATATAAAACTATAACAATTTTTTTTCATATATTTACTAATTATTTCTAATTACATTACTTTATAAATAAAAGTAAACAAACTTTTTTTTAAATATTATCTGAAAGCTAATTGTATTACAATTAGTTTATATCAAACTGATTTTTAGTTAGGCATACATACTTTCAGGCCTTCTTTCACTTTCGAGTGATAGGCTATTATGTTTTTTTGTCATTTATTTGATCTCACAATAACTAAGGGTAGGTACTGGACCAGATATAAATTCTAAGAAAGCATTTTGCTTTCATCAGTAATCGAATTTGGAGACCTCTCAAGGTATATATATTGTATCTACTGCGCCACCCAGCATGTGTCCTTTTTATATATTTTTCATTTAAAATGAAGTATTTCTTAAAAACTAAAATTAAATTATACCTCTCCTCTCTATATAGGATTTTCAATTTAAAAAAAATAATTAAAATCAAATAATTTATTAATTAAAATTTGTATTTTTTTATTTTAGGAATCTTTGTTAAATTTTATTCATACATCTCCAAATACAAATCGTAATATATACAACCAACAAACAGATAGAGCTTCAAATACAATTGAAATAGAAAAAACGTTCGTTCTTCGTATGAAATGTGTCTTAGCTAAAAGAAATGCTGGACTTACGTCTTCCGGTTATAAAGTGAGTAACAAATTTCAACTTTAAAATTAAAATGATAAATTATATTAAATCAAATACATATAATACATATAATATAATATTTATTTATTCATATTTTTTAAGGTAATTCATTGTTCTGGTTATTTAAAAGCTAGAATATATCCAGATTATGGAGATGGACAAGGTGGTTGTATTCAAAATTTAGGTTTAGTAGCTGTTGGTCATTCATTACCACCATCAGCAATAACAGAAATTAAATTACATCAAAATATGTTTATGTTTAGAGCTAGTATGGATTTAAAATTAATATTTTTGGATGCAAAGTAAGAACATTTTTTATTTTTTTTATATATACATAATATAAAACGTATTACATTTCATGTAGTGTTATAACAGGGTGACAAAATAATAATGTTTCAGTTTTTTAATAAAAAAAAATTTGTTCATATGAAACATTTTTATTATGAGATTTGATATTATGGTTTTCGTTTCACTGTAATGCAAATGCAAATGCTACTATAGTTAAATTTAAAAATTGATCTGCGGAATAATTTTAAATTTTATTTTTATGTTGTTTATTTCTATAAGAAACATAATAATATTAATTATTAAAACTATAATATTGCATTTATAAATAATCTGTAAAATCATAAAATTCCAAAAATCCAGAGAGAGTTATTTAAAAAGGACCTATTGTTAAATGTTTTTAAATTTTGATCAACAAACTATCAATTGAAGTTTAAGTGCTTTTATTTAAAAGATAACAGCAAAAGATATTAGCCCAACAGTAAAAGATATCGCTGAGAGTTTTATTATGCATTATTATTCTTGTCTGTATTTTAACAGCAATTCCATCTTAGAAGAGGTACACACATTTTGTAATAATATATTGTAATATTCGAAAAGGGTTGATATTGGTTTATATGTATTAAACTCTTCCTTCGATGAATTTTTTTGTTTTTTTTTGTCGATATCGTTAATTTCATCAGACAGGTAAATCAATCTTTTTAATATGTGATAATAAAAAATTGTTAGCTCTCATTGTGTATGTGTACCAAAATAGACCCTACGTATATAAAATTCAAAATAAAATGTTAAATTTGTTCATTCTGTTCTGTCCATACAAATAGAATTAAAATGTAACAAAAAATATAAATAAAACCATTTGAAATGTAAATAAAAAGGAAATAAATTTTGTTTTTCTGTTTTACGCTTTTTTTTAATGAAATTTAATCTAAAAAAAACTAACTGTAAAAAAATTCGTTGTTTTTTATTTACAAATTTTATTGTATATTTACAGAGTATCACAGTTAACAGGATATGAACCTCAGGATTTAATTGAGAAAACACTTTATCAATATATTCATGTTGCGGATGTTCTACATATGCGAACTTCTCATCAAATATGTAAGTATTAAACAGAAAAACAAAAAAAAACTATAATATATAGTATATACATACATATATATAAATATATATATACAATATGCATACGTATAAATAATAATAAATAAAGAATTAATTAATACTGCGAATGAACTGGTTCCAAAAATAAAATATTGATTTATTTTAACTTTTGTTTAATATGTTTAAATTCTCATTCAATAACCATTATTACATTATTTATTTTTTGATTATTTTTAGTGATGTATAAAGGACAAGTAACAACAAAATATTATCGTTTTTTAACAAGAGGAGGCGGTTGGGTATGGGTTCAATCGTATGCTACTGTTGTACATAATACACGCTCATCTCGTCCTCATTGTATAGTTAGTGTTAATCATGTCCTTAGGTTAGTATATAATTGCATATTTGAATATTATTTATAGAAATACATAAGTACCTATTTATTTATTAAACCTATGTACATAAGTGTATTTTGAAAAGTTTTAATTATTTTTTCCAAACAATTGTATAATAAATTTTCTCAACAGTGAGGTGGAAGCAAAAGACTTACTTTTAAATGAAATTCAAGGAAATGTCAAAGTAGAACCAAATCAAGATTATACAAATTTAAGAATAACATCTTCTTCAGTAGTATCAACACCACAAATCTCAATAAAATCTTCATCATCAACAATACCAAAAACAGAATCGCCTCATCATACTCCTATTCATGTGCAACAGCAAAATCAACAGCAACAGCCACAACTTCAACAACATCAAATCCCACAACAACAGCAACCTCAAATTCAACAGCAACATCTCCCACAACCCCACCAACAACAACAACAACAACAACCGCAACAGCAACAACAGCACCATCATCAGCATCAACAGCAACAACATCAGCAACAACAACAAACTCTTCAACAAACACCTCATCATTGTTTTAGTAATAATCAAATTTATGATAATAATTATACAACAAGTATACATCATCATCAGCAACAAAATAATAATCATCATCATCCAAATAATCATCATCAACAGGATCATCATCAACATCATCAACAACAACAACAACAACATCAACAATATACAGTGAATGATGTTAAAACAACAAATTCAATACAATTAAATAAAGAATTTGATGAAATCAATTATTACAATAGCCATCATCATTATTATTATGATTCATCGTCAGTTGATGCTTGTATTTTGAGACCATTTTCAGCGAATTCAAACAGTTGTAGTAGTTCTGAAAGTGACCCTCAAGCATCTTTAAGTAGTCATGGTATTGAAACTTCACCTACCGGCCAAATAAATTATACAGATCATTTAGGACATTCAAATTATAATATGCATTTTACAGCAAACGGTTTAGTACATCATTCTCAAGCAACAAATAGTGCTGCAGATTTTTGTGGTAATTTCAAAAATACATCAATAGGAATAGGAACTGTAGTTACACCAGCTACAGCAGCACATTATACCAGTGTTATAGTTGAACCAACAACACAACCCTTTATGCCAAATGAATTTGTTCACTGATTACAAACCATTTATTTTTTAAAATAACGTGATGAAATTGTAATATTTATGTATGTATTCAATTACAAATTGAAATGATAATATATAAAAAATCTCCCACACCCCCACAAAAAAAAAAAACAAAAAAAAAAACACAAATATCTATAGTATATGGTTTGTTGGTTTTTTTTTTATATGAAACAAATTTATATCTACATAATATATATATAAATATTTATACATATAAATGTATGTATTAATTTTAAGGAAATAAAATAATTACTTGTAAGTTAGTTATGAATTGTAAATCTGTAAGTATTTATGATAAGTATTATTATATTATTATAAAGAAAAAAAAATAACAAAAACAAAAACAAATCTATAATGTTCGATAATTTATTAAAAATATTTTATCATATATCATGATTTGTATTTTCATTTCCGTTTTTTTATTTTTTTTATGTATATCGTAACGGATTTCTGAATTTAAAATAGGATCATCTTGTTAACAACGACTAGCAAAACGACTAGCAATGTTTTGCACCATTTTCAAAAAAATTAATTTCATTTTGTCCGTTAAGAGTTAAGAATAATCTATTTTGGTCAACAGAAATCCTTGCTAATCTATGTTTTGATCTTTTCAGATTTTGAATGGAATAAAAAGATCATTATAAGATCTTTTTATTCCATTTGGAAGCATAGACTTCGAGATTGTGTTTCAGTTCAGCTTCTTGTAACAATATTAAACTTGTTTTCCACAATTGATTACTACAATTATATTTCACTTAATGCCGCTCCCGCCCCCTGTTTGCTAGTAGAAAACATAAGTTTTATCGCCCTGGGGAATTGAGTTGAACTCGTGCTTGACTGCTTAGCCCATCGTTAGATAGAATTTTTCTACCATCCTACCAATCAGAGAAATTATGTTGTCTACTTATTTCCTTTAATTCTGAATGTCGCATATACATACAAACAAAGGTGTGAGTGTCAAGAGGTTATCAAGAGATAAACTGTAAAACGTTTTCCTTATAAAATTTCAGTTACGAACGAAACCTTGAATTGTAGGTAAACTTTTTCCAACAATATAATGAATATCACACCTGAAGAAAGATTAAAGGTCTATTAGCATCGTAAACGGTGCAATGTTTATGTTAGTTTAAACTTGATATTTTAAATAACAAATTAGATTTAATAACCTGTGGAAAAAGTAGGGCTGTTTTCCCAAGTCTCTTGAAATAGCTACTTGTACTTACTTTACCATCAGTACTGCTGCATCGATGTCCATTTTCAAACTTAAATGTTATACTATGTACATAGTTACATTACAACTAATGTCTTATAATTTTAATTAAGTTGTCGGGTGTTGAGGTTGAGGGCATTTAATTTTCTAGATTTAAGTCACATTACAATAAGTATCGTAGGCTTTGGTTTAATCATGACCTACGTACATTATTGCATGACTTGGTTTTAAAGTATATAGTATGTATATACATATTTAATTTAATGTGTACTAAAAACAGTTAGGTGGGATATAGCAGAGTAAGAAAGTTGTGTAAAAAAAAGCTTCAGATTCATTTCACATAATTGCTTATCCTTGTTTTTCAGTTAAATTAATTCAATAACTAGCTCTTTTTATTTTAAGTTATTTAAAAAATCTTTTATTTTACAAAGTTATTTAATATCTTTACTCAAAAGAAAGATGTATAAAATTGCATTATAAAATGTCGAATTGAATTATCTTACAACTTTATATAAATTATTAATATTGCAGGTAAAATAAAATTTAAGTACAAAACAAAAATTTGAAATACAATAAAACGATTTTACTGTAGTACTTGTACAATTAATAGTTTTTATAAGTACATACCTATGGTAGTATACTAATGACCAAAGCTCCATTTTGCGTATTTCCGAAGCTAATGAATTAAATCAATAAAAAATACAATTACTTTGGATTTAATTGAAATTCATTATTATTAAAAAATGCGAAATTATAGTTTTATAACATATGATTAAATTAAAAGAAATATTCCATAATCAATAATTTACTTAATGAACTCCTTTGAGTTCAACTTCAAAAATCAATGTACTGTTGGGTGGAATAACTGGAGGTGAACCTTTGGCACCGTATGCTGAATGTGGAGGACAAATTATTTTTCTTTTACCACCTACTTTCATTCCAACAACTCCAATGTCCCAAGCTTTAATTACATCTCCATTTCCAAGTGAAAATTTAAAACCATTTCCTTGTTTTGCACTATCGAAAACTTTGTTGTTTGATTTAAGTCTTCCTTCATAATAAACAGATACTTTTTTTCCGGCTTTAGCTTCTGGACCAGAACCAACACGAACATCTTCTATTTTAACTCCCCCTTGAAGTACTTTTTCTCCTTTTGGTTTTTGTTGTTGCTCATTTTGTTCCTTATTTTTTTTATCTTTTTTTGTTGGTTTTTCAATACCGTTTTGTTTAGGTTTTTCTAATTTCTCTTTTTTTGGTGCTGGTTCTTTAACTTCTTCTTCTGATTCCTCATCTGAGTCATCTTCGTTTTCATCATCATCACCCTCATCATCATCGTCATCATCATCTTCTTCATCTTCCCCTTCATCATCTAAAATTTTTTTTATTCTTATACTAATTTACCAATTTAATTATGAAAATTATTTTTACCAGAATCTTCCATCTCTAAATCTCCATCATCAGCATCATCATCTTCCTCTTCATCATCGTCTGAAGCTTTTGCATTTTTCTTTTGTTTTTTTTTTGCGTTTTCTTTCAAAGCTTCAACTAAATCGATTTCTTCATCTTCCCCAAGGTAATCTTCGTCAACAAGATATCCCGATAAATGAACATTGCCATTACCTGCATAAAAATATTTCAACTTTGTCATTTTTCCGATACAAAAATTTTTTGATAATTAAAATAACTAGCTATTATATTATAAGGCTAGAGATATTACTTTTGGCATAAAAAAAAATACACCAATTACGACTTTTTAAAAATCCATAATTAAAAAAAAGTATGTATTAAGCATTAATTTAAGCCTTTTTTTGATTTCTTAACATTTTTCACATTTTACAATATATTACAACATGAATTTATTATCTTTTGTTATAGATATTATATACTTTTATATTAACTTCTAAATTAACACATGCAAATTTTCTGGTTTGGAACAAAATGGACCATTTTTTTTTATTAACAAAGTTATTTTTAGAAAAAAAGAAAAACGTGGCAAGTACAAAAGAATTTGTAATTGATTTCATTTTTTTTTGTAAATAAATTTTTTACCTTGACTTAATATTGAGATTTGATCTCCTTCAGCAAAATTTAAATCTAGTGGAACTTGTTCGACTGATTTCTTTCTAAGTGTACATAATATATAGCTTGTTTTTTCCGATACTAAAATCAATTGAACTGGATCATCACCACAAGATGTAATATCTAAAGCAGCTTGTGATAAATGGAATGCTTTTTTAATGGTTTGGGTATATTTTCTATTAGCTTTTAACACGAGTCCTAAAATGGATGAAAATAATAAAATTAGAATGTATTGCAGACAACACGTGCTCAACATTTAACTTTAAAATAATTATCTTACCAAAAAACATTGTAAATTATTTAAATATTATTTGAGATTTTAAAAAACTTTAAAAATGTTTATTTCTTAAAAGAATTTCTACTATTATTATTAACTGTATTTTCTAAAATAATTTAAAAAATATATCCTCAAAAATTTATTGAGCGGTAACTTCCTATGATTATTTACTTCAAAATATAGCGCCGGAATACAATACAAATACAATACAAAACGAGGTTTGTTTTGTCGTTTGTGGTTTGTGCATGTGAATTGTGAATGATTTTTGAATTATATTTGACTTGGACAGAAATGACAGCAAAAGGAATAATGGGAATGAACTCATTTGGCAACTGAAACAAGATTTGGATTTAAAAACCAAAATAAATTTAATTTTTTAATTTTTTTGATTCGAAAAAGGTCTTATAAACTATTATACATAATTTATTTCATTTTAAAACATTCAAATGAGAATGTTTAATCAATTAAAAAATAAATAACAGAAATTAATATAAGAACTTCAATATTTTCGTTTCACATTTTGTTTTTATTACAAAAATCTTTAAGAGGCATCTATTGGAAAATAATTACACATCTTAAGAGTTATTTGATATCCTTTAAATTAATAACAGTTCAAAATGACAAACGCAATCGCATACCGTTTTACAAAAAAATGTAAATAAGGAAAAATAAAGGTGTATGTATACATATTATATTTGTATTATTACATACTAACTATATAACTGAAATTATTGTATTTTTCTTTTAAAAGGATAATTATTGTTGTACCTGAAACGAAAGAAGTGAAAATATCCTAAAAGTATTTTTTTTTTATATAAAAAAATTATAAAATAAAAATAAATATTAATAAAACATTTAAAATAAATATAAACTATTTAGTTTTTAGCATTACATCGCACAAAGTATTTCAGATATCATTTGAAACGTAAAAATTTCATTGTTAAAAGATAAAAAAGAAAATAAACTTTTTTTCTTGTTTTTTTTTTTTTTTTTTTTTGAATAATCGATTTTGTTAATGTGAAAATTGAAAAAATCTATTTTAATTTTTTATTTTTGGAAATTCCAATGAATATTTTTAAAGTTAAAAAAGAAATTTAAAACAATTTAATTGTATCAAAGATAATGATAGTTATATCAAATGTGGACAATTATTTTAATGGTAAGAATTTTCCTTTTTTTAATTGTTTTTGTTTTTTATTTAATGTCTACGTGAGCAAAAATTTTTATATATAGAAAAAAAATCTTTTCAAAATTGTAGATTTCTGAAAATTCTATATTTTATTGTTTAAAAATTATATGAAAAACCAAATTATTAATAATTCACATTTAAATTGATAGTATATGTATGTTCATATATGCGTATTATAAATAAAAAGGATTGACTGAACAAAATACAGGACATTAAGGGCAATAAAATATCAATTGCAAATTTTACAAAATTTATAAATATATAATAAGTATGTAAATAGTTTATCATATTAAAATATTTGTATTTTTAAAATAAAAAAAATGAGAATTGAGATAAGGGTTTTTAACGGTTAATCTTTCAACATTTTTAACAGAATAAACTTATATTGAAGTAATAATAGTATATTCGTATAATGAGGTATGTTTATTTATAAAAAAAGGACAAAAAAATATTTATAATTATTAAAAAAGTCGTGATATGTAGTTCCAGGCACAAAAAGTTTATTTT
Organism: Argyra leucocephala; assembly: GCA_963942445.1. Lineage (NCBI taxonomy): Eukaryota > Metazoa > Arthropoda > Insecta > Diptera > Dolichopodidae > Argyra > Argyra leucocephala. Next base: position 31,337,525 of record OZ012677.1, read on the forward strand.
ATTTCTATTTATGTATAATACTTATTTTATTTATAATTTATTTAAAGAACATGTTCTAATAAAATTGTAAAATACTATTTTTAAAATAAAATTTAATAATATGAAATAAAATCAAACGAAAGTAAAAATTGATTGTTAAAAAAAATATATTAATTATTTTTAAGGTAATGTCGAAACAACCACTGTTATTGGAGTTCTTTTGGCATCAGTTGCGTTGATTTTAGTATTTCTTTTATATGTTAATCGAAAATGGTGTTTTAATGCAACAAAAGGATTTACCTGTTGTAATGAAGGCTCAACACGATACGTCCACAAAATTAGTAAGTTTATTTTATTATAAAAATTACAATAATTAAGCACAAAATAAAATACTTTATTTCATAACTTTCTTAATAATTTGTATAGCTCGTAGAAGAACATTAGAAAATACAAGCTCAGATTCTGAAGAAGAAATTTTAAGAAGATTACGTGCACACAATTCATATAAAGCAAAATTTGGTTCAAATTTAAATGGTTTTAATAATAATAATAATAGTAATATTAGTAATAGTAATATTAGTAATGGTTCATTTAATACATTTAATTATGATGGATTGCACCATGTTACTGTTGCACCAAGAGAATCAACATATGATCCATTGGGTATTGCCGAAAAAGGTAAAGTAGGTGTTCCATCATCCCATAGTGAATGTAGCTCAAATGATTCAGTTGAAGCTTCAATAGATAGTAATGCTGGAATTATTACAGGACAAAAAAAAGGTGAAATTAAATTTTATATAGATAAAAATAAATTGAACAATATATTTATAATTAAAAATAGATCGAAAAGATATTATAGGATTGTACCAACATAGTTCAGATAGTAGTCGTTCAATTAAAGAAACTCGAATAGAAAATGAAATTGAAAGAAAAAAATCATCAAAATATCAAAAAGTTTCTTCAACGATAGATATAGAAGATAAAATTGATAGTATTTCTGAACGTAATGGAAATACACCAAAAGATGTAAGCAAAATTTTAAAATATTTTCTAAATTGTTAAGATTAGATTTATTTATTAAAAATATTTTTATTTTATTTCTATAGCAATGTATTGTTAATTTAATTAGTGATTCAAATTTTGATACAAGTGATTTAAAATCATTAAGATCAGAAAACGGTGATTCACAAAGTGCATCTGATAAAATTGGTATAATTGAAATTTCATTGTTATATGATGCACCAATGAGGAAAATGACTGTACATGTTTTACAAGCTAAGAATATTCCAAGCAAAGAAAATGGCCAACAAACCCATTCACAAGTAAGATAAAAAATTTCGTTTTAGTTTTTATTAATATGTATGTATTAGGTTCGCCTTTTAATGTTACCAAGTAAAAAACAAAAACATAAAACTAAAATTCGTTCCGGTGAAAATCCACAATTTATGGAATCATTTTTATTACATCGAGTTAATCCAGAAGAAGTAAATTCAATGGGTTTAAGAATTAGACTGTATGCTTGCGAACGTATGCGCAAAGAAAGACTTATTGGTGAAGCAATTGTTAGTTTTGCTACAATTGATTTAGAACTTGAAACAAATCTTTCATTGCCTTTGGAGCCAAGAATGAAATCAACGACAACGGGTTCAACAAGTGATGTATTAAGTTTAGCCAGATCAGATAGTACAGGATCTACAATATCTATGCAACAACATGGTGGTGTTCCAGAATTATTATTAGGTTTATCATATAATGGTATAACTGGTAGACTTACAGTGGAAGTTGTTAAGGGAAGTCATTTTAGAAGTTTAGCATTAAATAAAGGTAAAAATAACTTTTTTGATATTTGTTATTTTTTTTTTTTAATTTGAAGTTAAATAATTTATATATATATGTTTTATAGCTCCCGATACATACGTAAAACTTTGTTTGGTTAGTAGTATTGGTCAAGAAATGGCAAGAGCAAAGACTTCCACAAGACGTGGTCAACCAAATCCTTTATTTAAGGAAACTTTTGTTTTTCAAGTTAGTTTCATTAAAATTTTTTTTTTAATTTATACAGTTTTTTTTAATAATTTATTTATTTGCAACAATAAAATATAATTTTATATTTAAGGTTGCTCTTTTTCAATTAAACGATGTTACATTAATGGTATCCGTTTATGCCAAACGTAATATGAAACGAAATGAAATGGTCGGCTGGTTTAGTTTAGGATTAAATTCATCTGGTCCAGAAGAAATAGCACATTGGATTGATATGCGCGAAACAGCTAAAGGTGAAATATTAGCACGATGGCATGTCTTAGTGGATTCCTGATTTGAATAGCTTGGGCTATCACAGCGGCGTGGTAGTAACTTGAGTAATTTTTTGGAATTTTCAAAAGAAAAGAAAAAATCAAAAGAATTAACAACCCCAGTTGTTGGTGATTCTTCAATTGCTGTAGAAATACATGAACCCGAATTAGAATTAAATTTTGTGTAACTTGTGCACAAAATAAAAAAGAAAAATTTTTTAAAACAAAAATCATAAATGTTTGCAAATAAAAAAAAAAAAAGCAAAAACAATTGTTAACAAATCCTAATATTTCAATGGGTAATTTTTTTTTAAAAATAAAATAACAAAATTAATAAAAAAAAATTAAAAGAAAAAGAAATTACGTGTATTTTCTACATATCATTTGGAATAATCGTAAAAAATTTTTGATTATTATATATTTCAACATTTGTGAAATTCCTTTCTAAAAAAAAAAAAATTGTATTGGAATACAGAAAGGAAAGAAACTAAACAGCACTGCAAATATCTCTGTTTATTTATTAATTAATATTGTGATAGAAGCATAAAATGAATTTGAAAACAAAATTTTAAATTAGAATTTAAAATTAAAATGAAAAAAAAAACAAAAAACATTCAAACTATACTTATGTTCAAATTGTTTTAGCATTATGCTTTAAATTTTATGTTAGCCTAAGTTTTACTTTTTATTATTAAATTTTTATATTAGAATTTTAATTTAACACAATGATATTTAAATTGTTTTAATTCTAATTTTATGTTTTGCAAATGAATTGGGTAACATAATTTTAAAAATTATAATATTATTAAATCACAAAATAATAAAAATATAAATTTTCTTCTTAGCATCATAATTTGCTTTCAACTCTTTCGTTTTAAATTTTGAAAGAGTTACAAAAGCTTAATTTTATTCGATTGCATTTTCAAAATTAAATTTATTTCACAAATAAATAAATATTTGTATACTATATAATTTTCATCAATAATAAAGCTGAAATAAAAAGAAAAAAAAAATTAAACAATACTTTTTCTTAAGTGTCCTTAAAAATTGAAAACTATTTGAAAATTTATGAATTTTGAATAACAAAAACAAAAAATAAAAAAAGTAATCTTTTCCTACAAAAAATAAAAAAAAAAAATTAAAAAAGATTAAACGAAAAATTATTAGTTTTTTTTCTTTTGTTGCAAAATGAAAAGAAAAATAAACTTTCAAAAATTAATTAAAGTAAAAAAAAAAACATTTAAAAAAATCAATTTAAGCACCTTATAGGGTTTAATAATTAATTAAAAAAAACTAACAAAAATCAAATTTTTTATTAAACAAATTTTTTAAAACAACACTTTATTAAATGTTAATCTATTAAAATTTCTTGGAAAAAAAAAAACAAAAAGAAGAATAAAATACTTTTGGATTATGGTAGTTATATATATACATATAGTAAATATAAAATTAATAATTAATATTTCAAATATTAATCACTAAATATGAAAATATTGACTCTTATTTCTATATTTTATTATATGTGCACATCAAAAAAATTATTAGTAATTTTAATTTAATGGCCCACATCCTTACGCGGAAAAGGGTTTTTAGTTCCAGCATAAATAAATAAATAAATTTATGTAAAATTTAATGTAGAAATTAAAAATTCAAATTTTTTATATTATTTAAATAAATCGTATGCATATTAATAGCAAACGTAGTGTAATTAAAACCTTATCTATATTTATTTCCAATTTCGATAAAAGAAATAATTTCTTAAATATTTTTTTCTATAAGAATTTTTTCTAAATTTTTTCTAAATCAAAATGAAAAAAAATTGTAACTTCTGAAAACACTAAAATAGATAAAGTATGTAATCGATGCTTCAACACTGCCTCGATTTAACATCATTTTGGATTTTGGTATATTTATAAAAAATAAAACTAAAAATAAAATAAAAACCAATAGTTTGACGATTACAATTACATGTCATTATAACGATCGTTTATAAAAGTTACAATTTTAATTTCTAACGTGTATGATTGGTGATCTGAATGTCTTTGGTAGATTTTTATAACTCACAGTTACAGATGCTATTGTAATAACATCTTGTAATAAGTTATAAAATTAATCAAAGTAAAAATTAGGAGTTCTTTAATTTGAAATTTCTTAATTTCTTTTACTGTTGTGAAATGTAAAATCATTTCTTAATTTTAAAATAAAAAATTTCACAAAAACCTGAATAATTAAATATAAATTTAATAAAAAAAAAAAAAAAAAAAAAGTTTCAAAAATTCTTTATATACAATTAAAATAATGTTGATTTGAAGAATTAAAAACATTTAATGTTCTTAAAATTTATTAAACGTTTATATGGATATAAATATAGAAAATTGTAATTGTAACTCATTACTAAATTATTTTCAAATAGAGTATTAACTGTTTTTTTTTTATTTAACATTTATTCACTGCATGTTAAATAAAATAGAGAACTATGTAGTAAAATACTATTGCAAAAAATAGAATTGTATTTCAAAATAATTCTAAAACATATATAGATTTTAATTTTTTTTTTAATTTTAAACACAATTTTACAATTTCAATTGTGTTATTGATAGTTTTATATTAAGGAAAGAAATATCAAGTTAACCAAGATAAAAGAATTAGAATCTACCCTATGCACTTCAACATCAGGAGTAAAAGAACCAAAAATTAAAAGTAAATAAATATAATTTTTTCTGTAATAAATTAAAATTATATATAATTGCCTTAATATAGTTTGCGAACACTATATATAAAACCTTATAAAATATGTTTGTGTAAAAAATAATTTAAAAAATATCTCGTATTATGCTAACTGACGTAACAAATCATTTCACCTCTAATTTAAATTTGATACCATAAAAATCATAAAATTTTCGATAACGCTCAAATATTATACATATAATTTTTTTTTTATTTTTCATATTAATTTACAAATTAAATTATTTCAGATTTTTTTTCTTTATGCACTATAAAAATTAATTTCGCATAGGTATATCCCCAAGAATTTTAAATTTATTTATTTTATTAAATATTACACAGCATATCATATATGTATTTAATAAATCTATTAAATTAATAAAAAAATTTTAATAAAAAAAATTTTATAAATAACTTTTAACGATTTAAAAATAAATAATTATTATAAATATTACATGAATGTGCATATATAAGAGATAAAAATAAACTAAATTAATAAATTTGTTGTTTCTGAGTAAAGTATTTAAATGCATATACATAATATATTATTTTATTTATGTAAAATATAAAATTTTAATTATAAAATTGAATTATTGTCTAAATGAAATTTTTTGGAAATTAACCCGTTTTAATGGATTTTATATTTTTATGAAGAACCATTTAAGTTTATAGTATAACTTTTTATAAAAATAAATTTATGAAAATAATAATAATGTATTATATTATGTATGTATATAATAAATGTATATATATTAATAATATATTAAATACAATATTGTAATAATAATGTGTAATGATGATCTTATTAATAATTAATAATTATTGTAGTTTAGTTATTTTTTTAAATTTATGCAGTAGGTGCTTTTTTGTTCTTATATACCTATATTTTTTTAAAATTAATTTATTTTTTAATAATAATTATTTAGTTTACAATACAATGGACAGTACAATGAATAAAAAATAAAGATTCTACATTAATTTGAATAATTTATTTTTTTTAATGAATATATATTTAAAAAACAATAAATAAATCTTTCCAACTAATATTACACATACATAATAAATATATATTTAATATAAATAATCTACAAAATAAATTAGTTAACAATTTTATCAAATATTAAAATTCAATATAATAAAAAAATACAATACAAAATAACAAGGACCTGATATTTTAGAATATTTAATTAAAACGAATTATAATATATTTTTTTTTATTTAATTTAAATAACAAATATTAAAATTACTAAATTTAAATTTCAAATATGAAAAATTATTTTTTTATTTAATTTATCTCAATTTACTGCAATTTTAATTTTTAAAACAATCAAAATGAATTTATAGAACAGATTTTAACTTAAGGTGAATTTCTAATTCTTGCTTGAACGTCTGCACAATTTTTTTTTATATTTTGAGCTTGAAAATATTTATATTTAGTGAAAAATGTCAGTCCTTCGCGCATCGAAGGTCATTTCTCACGTTCGAATGTTCGGAATAACTTATTTTTACACTGTAAAAGTATACATTTGAATAAATCTCTTGTAAATACCGAACGTTCTGAACATGAGTTTTAACATTTACATTGTAAAAGCGAAGTGATTTATTAATAAATTTGACATTATTGTTCTCGTTTTTAACTTCGAACTTCAGACAAAAGTTAAAAAATATTCAACTCAAAAATGGGATAAAGTAAAAAAGTTCAAACAAATTGCTTTAGTGTTGATGTGTCCAAACGTTCGAAAAATAGAGAAGAAGAAAAGCATTTTGAAAAAAAGTCATCATCGTCATTGTTCTGTAACCCCATACGTGAGGCATAGGCCAGAAAAGTCATAAGATTTAAATTTCTGTCTTAACTATAGTGTAAAATAAAATTGTCGAACTTTGGCACATGAAGAATAAAACCACCTTTAATGGTTATATAAATTTATGTCTATTATATTTTTATTAAGTACAATTTTTTCCACTAATAATTTTATTTCAATTGCAAATATCCATATTTCGGAAGATTCATTTATCAATGCTTGTGATCAGTTTTAATTATATTTTATTTCTTTATTTGTTTATTTATAATAAAAACATAGTAAGATTTATAATTATTTATCGCGATTTAAAACTGCAATATTTTAATTTGTAAGTACGTCAGCAGATTACCATTCATGTTGGTAACTTTATTTTAGGTATAAAAAAATTAAACTTTTTCAAAAGAGTATTGAGAATTTTTTAATCGAAATAAACAACCAAAATAGTCTATACTCTTAAAAATTTCATTGAAATGAAATCCGGATTTAACTTATCACAAGTAAAATAAATAATTACACATTGAGAATTTCTTTTTCAAATTAAATATTCAAATAACTTTTATAATTTTATCAAAAAATATTTTCAATTAAAGAATTCATTTTTAAAATGTATTAATTTATACAAAGTAGAAAAGTTAAATCTTTTTTATTATTATTGTTTCGCAATTAATCAAAAACTTTAGTTTTTATTTTTATTTCCATTATAATTCTTGTAAGGGTTTCAGCAAAACAATGATGAATAAGAACAAATTTATATAAAAATACGATGACATTGATTAAAAACAAGTGGAATGTAATAAAACGTTTAAAATCGTTATTTAAATTTAAATAAATCTATTTCTTTTAAATAAATTGTTTAATTTGAGTAAAGTAAAAAAAATTGTATTCGTACAGCTTCTTCTCTTCTTCTGTTATTTTATTTCTGAATTCAGACATAGTTATATCCTATCCTGATCAGAATAGGATCTTACACCTCAATTATGTAACTATACTTATGTATGTATATCCATGTAAATAAATAAAAATAAAAAAATAAATAATTTAATTTTAAACTGTTAGACATAGCACGAGAAATCGAATTCCCATTGTTGTCGGTTTGCAACAAGATTTTTTATCAGCCTTCTTTGAAGGTTGTATTGATAAATTGAAAGATTAAACTTGAACAAAAAATTCAAATTGTTATTTAAAATTATTTAAAATAAATTTTAACCGAAAGTATTATTAATTAGTAATACAAAACTATAAAGTATTATTTCAAAATTATATAAATTTCGTATTATATATTTTCTAATATATAATAACATTTAATAAAGAAATTATTATAATAAACTTATAGGTTCTAAAAAAAAAAAAAATTGATTAAATAAAAATTTTTAAATGATCTCAAAAGAAAAAAAAAATAAGAAAATTACATATTCTAAACTGAAGAATAATACTTGTATTTGTTTAAATATTTTAATTAACATCTTAATTAAATGAATCGTCAAAATACTACTCAAATTGTTTAAACACTTTTGGTGTTATGAAATAAACGTTTATAAAATTTATAAATATAAAAGAAAATATATATATCTAATTATATAAAATGTTCTGATATGATTGGAATTAAAAATACTTCATACATATTTGCTTATATATATACATAATATATTTATTTATTGGTAAAAATTTTTACAAATAAAATATTTACAAAAAGCTTATGTGCTTCTATGGAGTATAAAATATTATTAAAAAAAAAATTTAATACTTGAAATGGATAACAAAAAATTTTAATATACAAAATACATATATGTATAAATAAGTTTTTACAAAATGTTTCTGTGGTCTATAATAAATTTGTTTAACTCTATATTTTTTAAATTAAGCTGATTCAAAATTAAAATATATGTTTTTTATTACCTACTTTAATAAATAAAATTATGCTATTTTAAATTAATAAAACAATTTACATATAACATTTTCCAATATTTTTATATAAATTGAAATTATTTTTGTTTTTTTTTACAATATTTATTCTTGTAATGAAAAATTTCTGTACTAAATAAAATTAAAAAAAAATAAATAAATAAATATATATATATATACACCGTTAAATGATGATAAGATTTTAAAATAAATGTAATTATTGTTATTTTGCATTCCAAAATATAAATGTATAAATTTGATATTTAAAAAAAAATAAAATAAAATTTCCTACATACTTCTACGTATGCTTTAAAATATATTTAAAAAGTTCAATGTAAAAAAATATGGAAAAAAATTTAAAATATGTATTTCAAAAAATGAAAACAACATAAAAGAAGGATTTTCTGAAAATATGTTAAATTTCTTGTCACCAGATGACGCTCCTGCCAAACAAAAATTATTTTATATTTACGATCAGCGTTAAAAATTATATATAAATCTTTTTTTGTACGAGATTTCTCATCAATATTTGCATGTATGTAATTTGAATTTATTGAATAACTGCGATTGACATAATGGTACTTTTTGTAGTTAATTAAAAATGAACGCCTAGTTCACTAATTGTTAAAATTGAATTTTATTCAAGAAACTAATCATAATTTTCAGAAATTTCATCTTTAAAACAAAAATAAAAAAATGTTTTATTAAAAACATAATTTACAAACATAAATATCAAAAAATATATTATTTTAAATTTAATTTTTTTTTATTACAAACAAACAAAAATTTAAAACAATTTTTCGCTATCATAATTAATATATTTTGTAACATTTTTATCTATATATATATACATATACTTCAATCAATAAGATTAAAAAAATAAGAAAAAAATAAAATCATTTAAAAGTTAAGTGAAAATTTTACTTTATGCGCTTAAATAGAACAAAAAGAAAAAATACAAAAATTTATCAAAATAATATTATAATAATATTATAAGAATATATATATATATATATATATATATATATATATATATATATATATATATATATATATAGTTATATATATTATAATGATATTAGAACCAAAAGAATAAATAAATAAAATTTAAACTTTTATTTAGAAATCTCTATAGTCTGATAAGAAAAAAAAATCATAAATAAAAAATAATATTATATACTATAATGTATACATATATACATATATTGCATGAAAATTATCATAAGCATCAAAATAAACAAAATAATTAGAAATTAAAAAAAAAAATTAAATTAAATATAAATTATAGCATATTTATAAAATATTGTTATAATTATAAGAAAAAAAAAAACAAAAGAAACAATGGGTCGCACAAATCAAAAATCAATACAATTCAATTTGTATTGTTAGAACTTTATGGAAATATAAGCATATGGAAATTAAATTGAGTTGATTTTTTTAAAAATAATACTTTATCCATATACAAGTAAATAAATAAATATATATATACATATATTAAATAAATATATATATATATTATTGTATACATATATAAATAATTTTCTATTCAATACGAAATGTTGCTAATTAAAAAAAAAAAAATTAAAAAAGAACACAAATTTAATGTAAGAATATAAAAGAAATAAAAACAACATTAAAATCTATATATTATATAAAATTAGTTTTCTTAAAATTTACTCAATAATTGTTAATTAACTATTTAATTTAAAAAAAGGTTTCATTTAAAAGTCATGCTAGGAAAATAATTCAAATACCCAGGAACTCTGAGGAGAGATTTTGTAATTGTCTACAATAATATAACACAATTCGATATACTAAAATAATTTCATAATATAATACAACCACTAGAAGAAACTGAGGTAAAGATTAGACCAATCAAACACACGGTTTTGTCAAAAAAATTGTCAGTTTTAGTTCACGATACGGTTTCTGATAATTGATTATAAGTATTATAATGAACCTTACTGGTCTAAGTATGTTTGGTGTACCGTCAGCAATCACTATTATAATAAAACTTGAAAGTATCGTTATTAATTCTAAATATTTACTTACCTTTTTACATGCATATAAGCAATATAAGTTACATTACATGCAATAAGTATGAAATTTCCTTTAAACTTTGAATGTTTATAATAATTAATGATTTAAAATTTTGTAAATTAAAATAAGATTTTAAAAGTTTAAGTAAATTCAACATTTTTTATTTTATTTTTTTTAAATATTTCTTTTAATTTTTAAAACTAAATTACAAATAATTACGGTTGCTTTACGTCATTCGATTCACCAAATAATGGCTCAGTCTGAACTTTCCAATATTCAGGCACATATGGCAAACGTTCACTTGGATCCGTACTCCAATGATGTATTTGACATTTTAAATTGGCCTTTTCAAGATTATTGATTGTTATTATAACATTAAATACTTTACCCTCTTTATTTAAATCAGGACCTTCAATAGATTGCTCTGGCATTGTTATACATTCATCTTTACAGTAATAACCAAGTTTGCGCAATGATGCTCTAATATGCCATGGTTCTATTTTCCATGGCTCGTCTTTGTTCATTATAATTGGTAGAGTTAAGCTTTGAATCATGTTAACAGTCTAGAAAATAATATAATACTAATTAGATAATTCTTTCATTGTATTATAATTATTTATTCATTACTATTTGAGCGAATCTTGAGCTATGAATTTCTTCATTTTTTTCATTTTGTTTCGTACCATATCTTTTCATATTTTCATCAGTTACAAAAGTTGCTAATCCTGGTAAAATTAGTTTGTTGTAAGCATATTCAGGTTTTACTGAGATAACTTCTCCTTTTTTCCCAATGCCTTCAACAAAAGTTGTCAATAAAACTTTTACTTTTGAACGTTTCTTCACTGAAGTATCTTCAACTAAATCATATATAAAGTATTTCGCTCTCATTTCCCTAGGTTTCTGATTAATTTTGGTCAAAAGCGGTTGATATCGCCGTTTTAATATAAATGTAGTCTTAAAAGAAACAATTACTCTGAAAATATTTGTTACTTTAAAATTTATTTTATGTTTTAGACATACCCTTACACTTTGAACAATTACATTTTTAATTACAGGTGCTTTTAATATATTATTTATTATATTCTTAAACATAATTTTTAATTTCAGAATAAAAATCAATATAAAAAATTTTTCATCAACAAAATAAACACATGCAATCAAAAACACAGGCTGTCAGTGTCAAGTTTCAGCTGATTCTCAAGAGTAAGATTACTGAGGCTGTGTTTCTTATTCAATAATTAAAATTGTATATGTTGAATTCTAATCTCGAAAGAACTCTACCCGCATTTTGCAATTTTTGGCAAGGTAACATTTTCTGCGTTCAATTCTTGAAAAAATATTGAACTGAAAATAAATTTGCGGTCTATTCTAAAAAATTCTGCCTCTAAATATAACATTTTCATTAACTTCGAAGGTTCTGTAATTTTGCCATGTAAAATCAGACAACATAATACAAAAAAAATAAAAAAAAAATAAACAAACTATAACAAAAAAAACGTATATAGAAATAAAAAATAATGCGGTAAATTTTATTAAATTGCAGCTTTTGGATCTATCTTCATCTGATTTACTCAATGATAAACATTTTTTTTTAATATCGTTAATCCTGGTTTTAATTATATATATTACATACATATTTATACATATTTTTAATAGTCTTTAGGAGTAAATTTTTAATTAAAATTTAAAAATATATATTAATCAATATAGTCGATAATTTACTTTAATTTTACTAGCTTGTCATACGGATATGCGAATTTCGTCTAACTTGCAGATTGCTTCAGTGTTTTGTACTCGGCTTAAAAAATTTGGGTCCTTAGTTGATCCTAGAATAGTATTGAATTAATTGGTTTTGGTAGAATATACTATGTCTAACCCGTGTTTTTTATATTGAGGCTCTGAGTAGAAGAGAAATTCCATTAAATCCTAAGGCTACTTTTCTTTTGGGTTGTTGATCAGTCAGTAAATTCGTGAGTTAATTTCTGTGTGATTTGGACAACTATACAAATTTTACTCTAACGTCACAGTTTAATTAGTTAATACGCGCACATCAATAAATTTTCCATATCTAATTATCTACTGAGATCAACATGTATGTTGAAGTGCAAATCTACTCTAAACTCTACTTTTGTGAAAAAAAAAGTATTACCCTTTCTCTTTCGCACTTATACGTTTCGTTTTAAAGCTTTGTCTTGTATAAATGCATGAACGATTGTTGACTACAAAAGCAATTTAATGTGAACGCAAGTATAAAATGCTGTAATTGCGGTAATGATCTTCTCTGAAAAAGTGTTGTCATGTAGAATTTATTTTATTGTAATTGCCTCAATATTTTTAATGTCAATAACATGTGTCAAGTTGTATGGCTGTCGCGTATTTAACAGTTGTCATTTTGCCAGAAACTAGGTAAAATCATGAAATTTATTGGATTTGTTTATCTTTTGTTGTAGATACCTGATTTGAAGCAGTAACAATTTTTTTGAGCGAGGCTGACCCCACTTTATTTTTTATTAAGTGCATTTAAAGAAAGTTATTATTTAAACTTCATAAAAATGATTCTAAAGGTGGGGTTAGATATCTTCAGTAAAGTGAAAGTGATAACTATATTTTTTTGAATAATTCAAAATTTTAGCTGGACATGTTTGCTCGACTAACTTTTTATCCAACATTATTTTATAATGTTTGTATGGAAAAAATATCAGCGAGGCGATGGTATGATAGAATAGATGACAATGTTATTTTGGGAGCTCTGCCTTTTAGATCTATGACCAATGAGGTAAAAATAAAATAAATAGAAATAACATTAAAATTTTATACAATACTCTAATTTGCTAATTTACTGCAACTTATGTATTTGCATATATATTTTTATATATAAAAAATATAAACTTCTAAATAGATTTTTAATTGATTTATTCAGATTGATTTCATTCGATGAAAAATCAATTGTAGAATCAATACAGTTGCAGTATACGTAAACGTCTTTCTTAGATATTTAGCCAATTAAAGTTTTTTAGTTTGATACAAAAATTAAATTTCATAAATTTTAAGTTTATAAAAAAAAAATTTTAAAAAATAATTTCCAAGTTTAAATTTATTTACAAAATATTGGATTGAAAGTTTTATCTTTAAATTTACATTTCTTTTTTTCAGTTAAGACAAAAAGAAAATGTTAAAGCGGTGATATCTATGAATGAAGACTATGAATTAACACTATTTTCGCACAATAAAGATACTTGGCCATTGTATGGAATTGAATTTTTACAACTTCCAACAACAGATATATTTGAAACACCATGCCAAAAAAATTTACTTACAGGTGTAGAATTTATAAATACATTTTTACCATTAACAAACAAAATTAAAGCATTTGATAATGATAATACCAAAGAAAATATTGGTACAGTTTATGTCCACTGTAAAGCTGGACGAACACGTAGTGCTACATTAGTTGGGTGTTACTTAATGATGGTAAACAAAATATGATTTTAATAATAACTAAAGACACCGACAATTTCAAAATTATAATTATTTTAGAAAAACGGATGGAGTCCCGAAGAAGCTGTTAGTCATATGAAAACTTGTAGACCACATATCTTGCTTCACCATAAGCAATGGGAAGCTTTGAGGATATTTTATAATTTAAATGTAAGAAATAAGGAATAGTTATCAATCAATATTCATTTATTAAATATTAAATTTGTAATTAAAGACAATAATAAAGAACAATAATTTATCATATAATAAAATAATAATTAATTTCTTTTAATAAATAGACAACTTGACTTGAATTATAATTTAATATTTATTAACCTTTAATAGCCCATAATTTTCTTACAGCCTTAGCGATTCCAATATCATTATAAATGAAATAAAACAAACCTGCAAGTGTAGCAGCTGAAAAAACAATTAACGCTCCATGAGCAACTTTTGGTACCACATGACCAAACAAAATTGGCCGCACATAATCAGTAACGATGGCTTCAAGACCCCTAAAATACACAAAAGGTTAACAACTTCACATAAATAAATTTAAGACTTAAAGTAGTAAAATTAAGACAATTCTGTATTTTTAAATAAAAAGAATATGTATTTGATAAATTTGAATGATTTTTTTTTTACTTTTCAATTAGGAATTTAACTCGGAACATATTTATTAGTTATAAAATAATCATAAAAAAAAATATAAGTTAAGTCTAAAATCTTAATTTTCAATTTTAAATTACAAAAATTACAATTTTAGAAAATATTTTTTTTGCCTATATATACTTGTTTTTTATTTAAAATTACAGAATTTATCATAAACTTATGATTTTGAATAGTTCAAATGTTATAGTGTTCCTTACCAATGTGAATGCATTACTATCGAAATAGCTAAAGCATAATCAAGAGCTTGTGAAGGCATTGCAATAGCGGCTGGCAATATTCCCAATAAAGCTAATGAAAGAAGTCTTTCAGCAGTCCATAATCCAGTGTGAGATCCGTGGGCTGCAGCGGCTAATTTAGGAGCTGTTAATGAAATATTTCTCACAAGTCGGACCTATTGTAAATCACAAATTTCAAAAAACTTAAAATCATTATCTATGAATTTTTACCTCATTTTTCAAAGATGATTTTATTACAGGCAAAGCACTTGGAACTTTTAATTTGTGTAAAGTTCGAAGTTGGGTAGATATCCTTGGAATACCTTTGAGAAATAACTATTTTATTTAAACAGTAATACATATTATATAATCAAATTGATACCACTTACCACCTAGTTTTGTGTATTGTCTTGCTGCCAAATACAAAGCCATTTTATTATCTAAAATATTAAATAAAATTATATCACATAAATATTTTAAAATGCCGATTTTTAATAAATTATTTCTTTTTATAAATTCTTACTTAACGTATCGCCACAATTTTGATAAAAACAAAAAGTTGACTGACATTTTACTAACTAAATCGATTACACTTGCAATCGATTAAACTTTATTATTATGTGTTGTATGAGAAGGTAGATAAATATTATTTTATTATAATATTAAAAGCAAAAAATTTATAAAAGAAAAGAAAATCAAACTGTTAAATACATATGCGCAATATTTTATTAAATTAAGCGTGTAAAAGAATAAATATTCACAATTTTGTAATTTATTTCAAATTTCAAATTTTAAGTTCTTCAAACATGCCTTTATCAAAACCAAAAGCGGCGATGTCGTCAACTTTGACATGAGTGTCAAGACTGTCAAATGCATTTCATTTTTGACAGCTATATGAAAATTTTGGGAAATATTTGTTGTTAATTAATTTGTTATTACGAAAATTCAAGTCATCATTAAAAGACAAATTTTTAAATTGTAAAATTGTTTTTAAAAATGACTACCTTAGAAGATAAATCAATTTGGGAAGATGGAGAAGAATCATTGGGTGAAGAAGTTTTGAGAATGTCTACAGATGAAATTATGAGCCGAACCAGATTAATGGATAATGAAATTAAAATTATGAAAAGTGAGGTTATGCGAATTACTCACGAAATTACTACTCAAAATGAAAAAATTAAAGATAATACCGAAAAAATTAAGGTAAAATACCACTTAAAACTGGTAACGTAAATTTGTGCGTTAAAAATACTCATTTCAGGTAAACAAAACCCTTCCATATTTGGTTTCGAACGTCATAGAATTGCTTGACGTAGATCCCCAAGAAGAAGAAGATGATGGGGCAGTTTTAGTACTTGATAATCAAAGAAAAGGAAAATGTGCTGTTATTAAAACTTCAACTAGACAAGCTTACTTTTTACCTGTTATTGGTCTAGTAGATGCAGAAAAACTTAAACCTGGTGATTTAGTTGGCGTTAATAAAGATTCTTATTTGATTTTGGAAACATTGCCAGCAGAATATGATGCTAGGGTAAAGGCAATGGAAGTTGATGAAAGACCTACAGAACAATATTCTGATATTGGTGGATTGGATAAACAAATTCAAGAGCTTATTGAAGCTGTTGTATTACCAATGACACACAAGGATACCTTCAAAAATCTAGGAATTCAACCTCCAAAAGGTAAGTGAAAGTGAAATAAGTAAGCTTAATAAAAACAATAATTTAAATATTTGATACTTAACAAAAATGTTTTATTTTTAGGTGTTTTGTTATATGGTCCACCAGGAACTGGAAAAACACTTTTAGCTCGTGCTTGTGCTGCTCAAACTAAATCAACATTTTTAAAACTAGCTGGTCCGCAGTTAGTTCAAATGTTCATTGGAGATGGTGCAAAATTAGTACGTGATGCTTTTGCGTTAGCTAAAGAGAAATCACCAGCTATAATATTTATTGATGAACTCGATGCTATTGGTACAAAACGTTTTGATTCAGAAAAGGCAGGAGATCGTGAAGTACAACGAACAATGTTGGAACTTTTAAATCAATTGGATGGTTTCAGTTCAACCGCAGATATTAAAGTAATTGCTGCTACAAACCGTGTTGATATTCTAGATCCAGCTTTACTTCGTTCAGGAAGATTAGACAGAAAAATTGAATTTCCACATCCAACAGAAGAAGCTAGAGCACGAATAATGCAAATTCATTCTAGAAAAATGAACGTTTGTGCAGATGTTAATTTTGAGGAATTAGCACGATCAACAGACGACTTTAATGGGGCACAATGTAAAGCTGTTTGTGTAGAAGCCGGTATGATAGCTTTACGTAGATCTGCTACACAAGTTACACATGAGGATTTCATGGATGCAATTATGGAAGTTCAAGCCAAAAAGAAGGCGAATCTTAATTATTATGCTTAAGAATTTTTCTATTCTAAATTTCATTATTATATAAATTATATATACAAAAACATTTGATAAAATAAAACAAAAAAATAAAAATATTACTAATTTACGGTTTTAATTTTAAAATACGCTATAACAAAAAAGAAATAAATTAATTTAAATTTTGATTATTTTGTTGAGGAGGATCATTATTATCTTGTCTTTGTTGATCTTGAGCACCTATATTTTCTTGTGGCTGTGGCGGCCTTCTATAATAAATTACAAATCCAAGAAGTAGAGTTAATATTGTTATTAAATACAAATCCCAATTAGCTGCAATATTTTCATCTAAATGCAATACAAATCTGAAAGGTGACTATAAAAATATTTCGTTAATTTAAATGAATTGAACACGACATGAACAACATTACTTCTTTTACTGCTTCTATTTTAATAAGAAATTGCAACTTTAGTAGTGCTAATGCTACAGGAATTTTAGCATCTGCATTAGTTTCTGCAGCTAAATCGTACAATCGCTTTGCTAAATGCCAATCTTTTTTCATGCCTAATCCCTGCTCATGCATATATCCTAAATTAAACATTGCTTGTGCATTATATTGCTGATCAGAAGCTTTTCTAAAATAATATCAATAGTAGTAATTAGTTTTTATAAATTATGTTAAATATAATATGTACCTATAAAGTGACGCGGCAGTTTCATAATCTCTAAGTGTCCCTAAGCCGTAATAATAATAATCTCCTAATTTAACTTGTGCCGCTGAATAACCTTGTGATGCAGCCCGTTTCCAATAGTTGAAAGCTCGTACTAAATCTGCAGAACGATCTTTAAATATATGAACATCGCCACGATCTAATAGAAATGCAGCATTGGTTTGCCCAACTTCATAACCCTACATTTAATATTTTTAAATATTTCATTTTAAAACAGTTTATTTTTGTTTTTACCATTTCAGCTAAAAAGGCATATTGCATAAAAGATTCATCAATATGATACGATTTGTAGTCTTGATAAGCATTCATCACTTTTTCACTCCAACGTCCCCTTTCAGCAACATTTTTGAAAAACTAAATATTTTAATATTAGCTACTATATTTTTATCTTCTTACAATTTTACCTCAACAGCTGCTGGACATTGTCTCATCATACCCAATCCCAATGCATGTATTGTTCCTAAATTGTAATATGCTAAAATATGACCAGACTGAGAAGCTAAATTGAAGTATTTTATTGCTAATTTAAAATCTACTTTTACTCCATTTCCAGCTGTAATTGAATTATATATTTAAAAGTTTAATAAACTCAATAAAGTTCATAAGATATTTACTGAAGTACATATTCCCCAATTGTAGTTGGCCATCCACCCACCCTTGATCAGCTGCCTGTGTGAAATAGTTTAATGCTTTTGTGGTGTCCTTTGAAACACCTCTGCCAAGAAGATACATTAAACCAAGACCACTTTGTCCAATAGGATTTCCTAATTCTGCAGCTTTTTTAAAGAGCTTTAAGAAATATAAATTTATAAAAATACGGAATGATAATTGAAAGATATACCTTAAATGCAGTATCATTGTCAGCTTTCACAAATTCGCTACCTTCCAAATACATCTTGCCTAGAAAAGCATACCCAATTGCATTACCTGCATTTGCTGCTTGTGAAAAATAATTGTGTGCTTTTTCATGGTTTTGAGGTGTAGATCGACCGCCTTGATAGTACAATTGACCTAACGCAATTTGTGCTTGTACATCACCTTTGTCAGCTAAAAGTTGATAATATTCAACTAAATCGTTTTCATGACCCCCTGGATTTTCTATTTCATCAAGTAAACGAACACGATGTATTGCTGGTCCACTTGCGAAAGTTACTCTATCTGCTACTTTTTTTGCTACTCTTCTATAATATTCAAGAGCTTTTTCACAACTGCTTTCTGCATTAATTCCAAAGGAATATCTATATCCTAAAGCCATTTGAGCAAATGTATCATTATCTTTAGCAGCAATGAAATAATGAACTAAGGCTTTTGATTGACTGACATTATACCCAATTCCAACAGAATACATAAATCCAAGCCCCTAAAATAATTTACGTGTATATGTAGAATTTGAAAATGAAAAAAATATTACCATATGTGCTGCAGGTATCCCTTTTTCTGCAAGTTCTTCAAATGTTGATTTAGCGTGCTCAATATCTAATTCAACAAAATGGCCAAGAAGATGAGCCCAAGCTAATTCGACTTTTGCTAAAGGATGACCTAAATCTGCAGCTTTATTCAAAATTAAATAACCAACTGATTTATCGGCACTTGTTTTATTGAAAATACCGGAAGCCTGCTCATATAGTTTTGCAGCTGAAAGTATATTTTTTGACGATATTTATTAATATTTTTTCAATATATTTTTTTTTTTATAGTGGTTTACCTTCAATTTCATCTGATGTCCGGTCCTCCACCATTTCTTTTGTTTTACGTTGCGCTTCAATTTTTTCAATTAACTCAGATAACTCTTGTACTCTCATACCTTTAGTTTGATAATTTGTGTTAGATACTAAGAATTCGTAATCTATATTTGAATGAAAATCAGACGATTTTCTCTCAAGATTCCGCACAGGTGGTTTTTCATTATTTTCTTTATTTTCTAATTTATCAGGACCTTGTAGTTCACATTTTCCGAATTCGATCAAAACCAGTATATTAAATATTACAAAAATTAAAAGTTTTTCCATTTTTAATTCACTAATAAACTCTACAGTCGACAGATGGTTACTGTGCTGTAATATAATAAAAAAACAAATAAATTACGTGTCTCTATTTTTGATAAGATTTTTAACAATTTGTTCGAACCCTATATTGTTGAACTTAGGCTTACATTTGTTTTTTGGTAATATTTTCTATCACAGACTCAAATTTATGTTACAAATGCAATTTAAAATTTCGATTTTTACTTTAATTTATATTTTAAAATATTTTAAAAATATATGCTATATGGCCTGTTAAAATAAAAACACAGCACAGCACCAATTGAATTGACATTTAACATTTTGCAGTTGACTAAACTTATGCAGGTGCATTTAGCACGTTACAACGTGTGCTGTTGTATTGTGCCTTTTTATTTTGAAAATAGTAGAAATAGAACTTAATCTATTAGCATAAACATAAATCAATCATTTAATTTCATTTTATGCAATCATAATAATACAATTATTGTTTTTAAAATTAGAATTCCATTCTTTCTCTTTTAATCAATCTACCCTTAAAAAGAAAATTTAATAAACTACATGGTGTTGCGTTTTGGTATAGGTATCACGCAACTGTACTTCACTACATCATTGCCTATTTCCAGAAGGGTCAACTTTCAACACTTCTTTCCTTTTATTTCATTGCCCCTTTTCCAGAAACTAATTTTTTTTTTTTAAATTATTTTGAAATTTTTGTTCACACTTTGTTGACAAAACTTAAGCTGGTGAGGTGAACGAGAGAATCTACTACAAACAAAAAAGTAAATAACATTTTATATTAGGTTCAGAAAAAATTGGTGTATATGCAGAAATTATTATTAATTTAAAATTGAACCGAAGCGGTTACATTTAATGTTCAGATATGGAAAAACTCTTTATTAATCTAAATTATTAAGCTTTATTATATCAATACGTAAAATGTTTTCTTTTTAATTTTAGCATCGTATTTTAATAATCAGTAATATAATAAAATTTTATAAAAAAATTTTAAGTTAAAATATTAAAAGGTTAGAGTTTGTTTGTTGAAAAAATTTTAATCATCAAATCTAATTTTATATTAATTTGTTTTTGTTGGTTCCGCAAAAAAATGTTAAACAAAATTTTACGTATACAATTTATGTACAGATACCTAACTAAAAAAAATTAACTAGACAAATACAAAAAACTAAATTCGGGTGAAATGGAAAAATGGGCAAAAAATCTAAATTTGCTCTTAATTACTGAATTACAAAAACATGAGTTACACTACAATCCTTTAGATTCCAGTTATACCAAAGAATATCTATAATTATGGATATTCTTTGGTTATACAAATAAAGCAAAATCAAAAATATAAAGCTTAATTTGCATTTTGGAGGAATTATACCTTTTTATATGGAATAGTAATCTCAAACCTACTTGTACAAAATATGTATATTAAATTATTAAATAATGTCAAATCAAATTACGTACAGTGGTGTTATAAAAATGTACGCATTCGCTGAACTTATTTTTGTTTTAAAAATTTAAGAATGAAATTTATATACACATTACACATACATATAACGTATACATGATAGCTTCAACAGAGCCTCAAATACGGTTCAACATCATGTATACGCTAATTTCTTGAAATCAATTCAATCAAGTCAATCACAAAAATGTACTTCCTTGACTTGAGAGCTTGAGTTGACAATGTAAAAATTTTATGCAGTTTTGTTTAATATTTAAAGTGAATTTAAATAATAGAATATTTGAAAGAGTAACGCTAAAAACACAATCACAACGAATGACGAATGACGAATGACGAATGACCAAATTTCGTCATTAGAGACACAATCACGACGAATATTCGTGACGAACAAATTTTTGTGTTTTGAAATTTCAAAATTTGTTTTTAGAAAAATTAAAAAAGTGGAGGAAAAATTTTAAAAAAATTAATTTAAAAAAATTTCTATTTGAATTTGAATTTTAAAATAAATTAATTTTTATGTTTTTGAAATTTCAAAATTTGTTTATGAAAAAAATGGAGGAAAAATCTTAAAAAAATTAATTTAAAAAATTTTTTATTTCAATTTGAATTTAAAAAATGTTTAATTAAAGCCATTTTGACCAATTTATGTTGGTATCAATGAATGTCATTCGCATTCGTCGACGAGTAAAATAGCAAAATCTATTTTTTGAACGCGAAATTTTGGTCATTCGTCATTCGTCACGATTTACATATAATCTCATGTATTTGAAAGCGAAAAATTCGTCATTCGTCGTGATTGTGTTTTCGACATAAACAAAAGAAATTTAATTTTATATTTTATGGTTTGTTTTATGGTATCTTTAAATTTATAGAAAGTTTACGTTGAAATAGGAGGTTTTTAGTCGTAAGAATTTATGTCACCAAAAAGACTGAAGCCATTTTCCAGCTGACTGTCAATCAAGCTGTTAGCTGATTAATAGAATACGCAGTTTAAAATTTCAAGAATACTCAAGTCAATTACTCAAGATATTATGTATACAAGATACAAAAAATCATTGGAGTGAGTACAAGTGGAAAGAAAAAGTGATGGCATCAAGAATTATCATTGATAATTCTTATCATTAAGCTTCGTAGAAACAGGACTCTTGCGACTATTTTAAGAATTAAACAATTGTATTCTAGTTCTATGCGACTATCAAAATGTCAAAGAGACATTTCAATTTATGACATATCAAAATTTGATAGCTTTGTCTGGCTTTCAAAATAAACAAACAACAAAGCTTAGAATATTGCAAAAAATAAATTTAGTAGAAAAAGTTTTGTTTTGCTTGAAAAGATCTAAAAAAATGACTTCTGTACAAGAAAGATTGCAAATTAAAAGAACAGCTTTAGACAAATGGTCAATAAAAGAAAGATTATGTTTAGCTTCTGCAGTGCATTGTAGTGGAGATCAAAATTGGATGTCCGTCAGTAGATCATTAAAATTACTTTGTTCAAGTCATAATCGTCCTCCTGACTGGTAAAATTTACATCTAAATCTTAAATTACTTAATTATTTTATTATTAATTAAAACTCAGGTTTTCCCAAAAATCTTGTGCCGTTCAGTATGGTGAGTTATTGGAAAATGTTGAAACACCAAAACGAAAAAAACGTACGAATTCTGATAATCAAAATCAACCTGCAGAAACACCAACTGAGTCTATTTTGAGAAATCTTAAGCAAGAACGAATTACAGAACTTGAAGATGTGATACAAAAAGAAAAAGAATTATATTTAAAGTTGCACAAGAATGCTATATCCCTACAAAACAATACAGCCAGTGATGACCAAATTCGCGAAATGTGGCTTCAAATTCAAAAAGAGAAAGAACAGCAAATTTTAGAAGAACAAAAATATAATGATTGGTTAAAGGAACGAGAACAAAAAAAGTTAGAGTTGCAACGCGCGTGGAGACCTACCTTTGGCACTGTTTTAAATCCTACAAATCAGAGTGGATCTCTACAGCCTTCGCCAGGAACAAATTTAAAACACGAGGATATGGACATAGATGAAACTATATCGCCCATTTCATCTACAATAATAACATCTTCGAAACCACAACAAACTTCAACATCGCCTCTATTAACATCTTTATTAAAAACACCATCTGCAACTGTTGGATCTGCAACTGTTGTACATACAACAAATTCAACAACAAGTGCTAGAATTCAAGCTCCAACTATAACTAATTTATTAACAGGGGGCCAATTGCCTCCGAATGTTACTTGTCATCAACAATATAAAATAACTCACCCATTGACAGGACCACCAATGCATATGACAAGTGCTTCCCAAGTAGTTCAAAGTCCATCACAAGCTGCTCCAACCTTATCAATGTTATTAGAAAGTAAAAATTCAAGTAAAGAAACTCCAACAAGTTCAGAAGCTGAAGATACTAAATCACAAAAAACCAAACAGAAAATGGAACAAGATGAAGATGGAAGCGATTCTCCTAATAAAGATGAATTGATGGAAGTTTTTAAAGGTTTAATAGACGAAAACATTGATGAAAACATAGATGAGTTAGCTGAAATTCTAACGAATAATAATGCGATTATTCCAACTATTTTAGGTGAAACTTTAGAAAACGTTGACTTAGAAGATCAAATTAGTCAAGAAAATGCTCTATTAGATGAAATAAGTAAAGAAAATGTAGAAGGTATTTGTTTTTTTTTTAAATAAAATTCTTGTATACACTTACATATATTTTTTTTTAGATAATAACTCAAAAAATGTAGTTGAGACAGTCGCCAGCGAGAATAAAACCGAAATCAAAATTGAAAAAGATGAAGATATCGATGAAACAAAAATTAAAAAAGAAGCAACGGAAAACGCTGACGAAAAGCCGGACATTTCTGAATTAATATCAATTATAAAAGAGGACAAAGAAGGATCGGAAAATTCCGTTCAATTTATTGAAACAAAGGAAGAATCACAAGAATCTTTAAATGAAACCAAACAAAGTTTAAAATCAGAAGAACTAAATTTTAAACAATCTATAATTGATAAGGATGATAAAAAGGATGATAAATCTGATATAAGTGAAGACTCGGGGGATATGACATTTCAAGAAATCGCTAATGAAATAAAAGAAAAAATTAAAGCTGAAGAAGGTCAAGATTCAAAAGAATCATCTGATGATGTCATGGAAATAACTGATAATTTGCAAAGTATTCAAAGCGTAGAGAGTGACGATAAGAAATCTATTTTTACTTTTGAGGATTCCCAAGATGCTCCAGTTGCCAAAAATGAAAGTTTTCAAAAAACCGCTGCTGTTAAAGATAGTATAAAAAAATCTACAAGTGAAAGTTCTGATGTTATAATAATTCCAGAAGATGAAGATTCAAGTGATAAAATTAAAAAGGAGGTTAATAGTTCTTGTGATATAAGTTTAGCACAAGAAAAAAAAATTGTTACACAAGAAAAAATAGAAGCAGAAGAAACATCCAATGAAAGTAAAAATATTTTAAAAACTGAATTAGATAGATTGAAAAAAATTGAATCCGCAACAATAACAATAATCGACACAGATGATGATTCTACTCATACGGATTCAAACACGAAGGAAGAAAAATTAACAGAATTTCCGATTATAAAAGAAAATTCAAAACGTGAATCTATTCAAGTAAAACCAGAAGTCGAAGAAAAAAAGCCGGATGAAAATGAAGATATAAAAAGTTTGAATAACAAGAAAATTCGAATAGGGGAGCAAGAAGATTCTGAAAGCACAGCAGTTGAAGATGATCCGAATGATTCACTTTTACCCAGAACTAAAAGAAGATTTTCTTCAACTCCATTGATTGATAGTGTCCCAAATTCACCAGCTTCTTCAATTGAAATTAATGATCAGAAAGCATGGAAAAAATCTATATTAACAGCCTACAGCAAAATAATAAGTAACAAAAATTCCACATTGTTTTTGAAAATGCCAACTGATGAACAAGCGCCAAAGTACAAACAAATTATATTACATTCAATGGATTTGACTACAATTAAAAAGAATATTGACAATGGTATAATAAAATCTACAATTGAATTTCAACGAGATTTAATGTTAATGTGCATTAACGCTATTATGTTTCATGAAACAAATTCAGAAAATTTTGTTGCAGCAAAAGAATTTCTTACAGAAATAAAAATTGTTTGTTTTCAATTATTAGAAAAGGAAAATAAAAAAGAAGATGAAACTGACACATCAATTTCTGTAGCCAACACTTCAGCAAATATTACCCCATCCTCTACTTCTTCGACTTCTTCAAAAATAAGATCTCGTAAATCACAACGATTTTAATTTTACAGATTTTTATATATACATACTTTTTTTAATTTCAAAACAAAACCCTAATAAAATTTTGAAATATTTTAACTAAGTGTTTTTTTTTTTACTTCAAATTAAAATCAAAATTAATTTAAGTAACATAATTTTTTTATTATCAGTTTTACTATCTACATTAAATAAAATGCATACTATTATCTTCATAGTATAATCAATCACAGGAGCCATCCAGCCATCCGTCTTTCCAGCGTTGGTATACTTTTGAGCAATCAAATAATGGTTTACCTAATTTTTCGTTGACTCTATTATGCAAATTGCACATCCAATTTGAAAGTGAATCTCGCGATGAGGCATCCACTGGATTTTGTGTTAAGTCTGCTTGAAGATCTTTAGCACAATATTCACATGGGTATAATCTTGATAAAATACTTATAAAATTAACAACATCTTTTTTATCGTCATCTGTTGGATTTTTAGGGTATGTTACGCTAATTGTATGTAATAATCCCCAAGTTGATCTACCGAGTTCACTTTTATCCATTGGACAATCATCTCTTGGTGGAAATTTTTTAGTACTATATATTTGATTTTGTTCTTTGGACCACGTTTTAAAATCTTCACATGTTCTACATCCAAATGTTGAAATGTCCTTGCGCTTTTTTGATATTGAATCCATTTCTGATGTAATTTTAATGAATGATAATGCAATGTAATTCAATAATAAAGTAATAATTGTCGAATTTGTATATAAAACTGTCAAATTTTTACAATTACATATAATTAATTTGAACTAATAATTTTAATAAATATAAGTACAAAATGTATCACATTTTAAATCATTGTTGAACAAAAAATTACTAAATTATTAATTTTTATAAAAATTTCGTAACGAAAAACTCACCGGCAATAAAAAATTACTAAAAATATTTTGAATAATAAATTTTTCATTTGTTGGTTTTATGACATACATATTGACATTCATAATTTCTATTTTCCAGAATACTAGAGACATCTAGTAAATATAAATTAGGTATCATTTTGTATTCGTTAAAAATTCAAATTTTAATAATATATTTTAAATTAAATTATTAAATATTAAAAAAGAAATTAATTTAGTATTGTTGTATTGTATGTATTGTATATAATACATACTTACTTAATGCTATTCAACACAATCCACATTTTCAGTTTTTTTCTTATTTCGTAAAAAATTACAATGCGCCGAAGAAAACCGTTGTTACATGTTTGAAAGTTATTCGTATAAATTGGTTAATTTATTAAAATTTAAATAATTTATTATTATTCTTCTAGAACCACTGTTGTTTCTGTACTTCTATTCTAATCTGTGGATATAAAATGAATAAGTTTAAATTTAAATGTGTGAAAACACCCAAGTTGGTGATAGTAAAAAATACCCATGAGTTATAAAATATATCATTTTGATGAGCTTTAGTGTTTAGTTTATGTAAGTATAACCACTAACCAGAGCTTGGGTTGCGGATAAAATTGATCAAAATGGAAAAATATAAATATTTTACTGTTTTTATTCAATTGGTTTTTTAGAATAAATTTTATAAGTATTCTTTTTTAATGCTGCAAAATTAATAAATTAAAACTTAAATAAAAAAACAAACTCTTTGATTTAAATCTAATTTTACTGTATATTTTTTTTTCCATAATATCCTTATTAAAATAAAAATAAATTATTTAAAATTATTAAAACAATTATATAATTTTTAATAAATCATTAAATAATTTTGTATCATTCTAACATAGGAACTTTTACAAACAGCACGTTTTCTTGGACAATGAAATTTTCTTAAACATTTCGCCAATTCTAAATCACATTGACATAATTGTGCTGCACATGAACGTGGTCCACCCCATTCACCATGACTATATGCACATAATGGTTTACCTTTATAACATTTCCATAAAAACGGTATAAAGTATTCTAAATATGATGGACAATTAGATTGTGTATAACAATCATCATGCTTCTTACAACATCGATCAATACCATCAACTGGTACTCCACTACCCATAAAGCCACAAAAACAGCCATATCCTTTATATATTATTGGATCACATCCGGTTGAACATTTTATCATTGAATAAAGTTCTTTAATACCACGTTTCTTTCTATTATCAATGCTGTTCAATATTGAATTTGTTTGATTCCTAAAAGAGTAAATTTTTTAATATGAAATAGCAAATAAGTTTATATACATATTATATTGTGATTGTTTTTATTATGGTTACCTTAATATCCATTTTGTTGAATGTCCAAATGGATCGTTAGCTCTACCTATATAAATGTCAAATTCTTTATGTGCATCTTTTCTAGCTGTTAATGACCAATGTGGTATAGATTCTTTTGTTAATAAAATTGTCATATTTTTTAAAAAGTCATTATTATCAACAATATATTTATCTTGCATTTTTAATGGTACACTAGATAATTTTCCAGGTAAATCCCATTTGGAATTTTTTTCTGTTTTATCAAAAAATCCATAATCACCTGGTATTTGTTGCATATGATATAATTTTTTATTAATTTTAAACTCATTTGAATCTTCATAGCTATTATTATCTTCATCAATTGATACTGAACTATATATGTATATATATATGTATATAATATATTAAAATATTTTAAAGAACATTATATTTTTAAAATTATTTACTTATTATTACCTTAATCTATATTTAGGTTGATAAAATTCTCCATTATTTATTCCTAATTCTTCCCAATCAATTTTTGGATTACTTAAATAATTTTTCATTAATTTAACTTTTGGTTCACCATACTCATTACTTTGAGATAATTTATAATTTTCTATTTTATATGGTGACGAATAATCATTATTGAAATAATCGTATCTTAAATCATTTGGCTTTTCTTTTTTTAAATATTTTTCACCCTTATTATTAACTTTGATAACATAATTAATAAAATTTGTTTCAGTTACTGTGTTCGTTTTAACAATTTCATCTTGTAATTTATCATTAGAACTTAAATCTTCATCATTATTTAATACATATGGGAATTCTTGAAACCAATTTGAATATGTTGTAGGTTGTCCAGGCATTATATTTAAATCAATTCTTTTTGATAATTTAGCTAATTGCATATGTGTTTCAGTTAAATTTGGATATATTGGAATTTCAAAATCATTACGATGTATAATCAAATTTTTAAAATTATGTTCTGACATTGGAAGTTTAAAAATATAAACTGGATCCTCTTGAATTCTCTTGCACATTAATTCAATCATATGATTAAGAAGATCTTCTTTAATTTTCATTGGTTGAAAAGCTCTTCGAATATCATTTCTTAATGAATTTTTTAAACTATATTTTGAAATTGGTGATTTTGGATATTGTACATCTTCAAATGCATATGGATGATTAAAATTTAAGTTTCGTTTTTGTTTTTCATGTTTGGCTTTAAAAAAAATTTATTTAAAATAAATTATTGTTTATATTAAGAATAAAAATTTGTATAGACTATAATAGATATATATATATATATATATATATATATTATATATGTATATATAGGCATATATATAAGAAAATGTTTTTATAACCTTTGTGCTTTAAGTTTGTTTGAGAATGGTTTGAGTCAATGCAGTTTCAAAAAATACAAAATTTGAATATTTTTATTCAAAGTAAAATTTTTTGTAATGAAAACAAAAATATTTGGTTTTCTTTAATACCATGCCGACATCTATCCATCATGTATATGCATATGGTATTTGCTTAATGATAATAATAATTGTTACTTTAATGACAGAACAATTTTTCGTTACCCAATTCGTTACGCTTAAAAAGATTTTTTAACTAACTAACGCTAACCCACAAACCAAATAGTAAAGTGACACAATTTAAGCGTATGTATTAATACATGGGTTTAAGTAAACAGCGTCTGATTAACTAATGAAATATAATAAAATTGTCTAAAATAAATATAATAAAAAAGAAACACCCTGTATACATAAATCGATTAAAATAATTTCAATTTCTGAAAATTGCATGTTTTTTTTTTTAGTTCCCTGTCATAAGTTCGAACTACATAAGTTAAGACAAAATTTTCTGTCGAACTTATGTCATAAGTTCGATATAATTAAAATTGAAATAAAATAAAAGCATAGATAAGTAATTAATAAAATATTTGGCTTAAATTAAAATTGAAATATTTGATAGATCTATAACATTTGCAATGGTCCCCATATTGTACTGTTCATTGTGCAGTATATTATAATATTGTACTTTGAATTTATGTATTTGTATGTATTTTGTGTATGCGATTTTGAGTTCGAAACCAGGTGGAAATGCTCCACACGTCTGCGTAAGCCACTAGTCACCGCACCGTTGGACATACTTATCATCATCAGCTGTTACAGCAAAAGCTAATTTAAGAATAAATAAATTTACAATATCTAACATTTTTCGAGAAAAGAAAAAAAAAGCAGCTTCTTCAATTGCCTGCAATAAAGCCAAGTTTGTAGTTAATAAAGCCCACCAAGAAATTCATCAAGAAATTTGTCATATTAAACTATATAAAAAACATATTGTATGAATAAATATATACATATATGTAAGGGGGCGTAATACTTGGGAAAACTTTTTTTGAAGATTTTAGAATAGTTTTATAGCGTTGGAATAAAATTTGTATAATTGTTGAAAACGGTCGAATATTTTCCTTTTAATTTTACTAATATGATTATCATACAGATACGCGTATTTCGTCTACTACTTGCAGACTTCTTCACTGTTTTGTACTCGATAGCCAATTATCAAACCATATAAATTTTAATTTTTTATAAAAATTTGAATATTTAATTTTATTCATATGAAATTTTGTTTCTATGTACATTTTGTCTTATGTAATTAGTTATGCAACCAATATATTTTACAAGGCCTCTATTGGGCCTTGTTGTATTCCTAACTTTCGATACAACGAATTATAGTCTTAAAGCAGTTTAAATAAAATAAAATGTTTGAATTAATTGGTTTCTGTAGTAATTGGGTCTGTGATTAAGCCAATAGTAGCTTATAGGATGTGTCAACCGAGGTATAATGCAATTAACTTTTGTAAGACTTGAAAATTACTGTAAATTAATTCGTTAAATACAGCACATACAATCCTTATTTATTTGTCATTTATACTTATTCCGAGGGTGAACAAAAAAATAATATAACAAAAATTATTTACCAATAACTTTATAATTAATTATATAACAAATAAAAATAATGTTTACTATTATTATATGTGAATTTCTAAAAATCATTGTTAACCACTGAACAATAAAATTCTCACACGAATTTTTCACAGTCTATTGTAAATATTTCGATATCTTGAATCTAATTTAAATAAAAATATTATATTATATCAATATGTTTATTATATTATTATACTATTATTATTAAATTTAAATATTATTTTGGGTTTTGCACTTTTTTTTTTTATTTGTTATTTAAACACCGCGAATTGTTTCCTTTTCGATGGTTTATACATAACTTAAATCATAAATGCGGAAAGATGAAATTTTTGTTCCTCCTGGTTATAAACAAATTAATTTTCCACCATTTTTTTTGTTATTGTTTTTCTTTTTTTTTTTCATTTTTATGTTTCTTATACCTATAATAACAATAATAATAACAATAATAAAAAAAAAATAATAATTTCTTTTATTTTCTATTTCTTGTTTATTTTGAATCTGAAAGCTTTTCTTTGCTCCATCAATGAAAATTTTGTATGCTAAAAAGTTTTTATTTTTTTGCACAATAGAAAGAGAGTAAACAACGCAATATTATTTTTTTAACCTGCATCAAAAGGCACACTTGTACATATATAATAAAAATGTTGTATTTCCAATGAAATTTGAAACCAATCGACATTCTTATCAAAGATCTTAATCAGTTTTTAGGGGTTAATATGTTGGTATTATTTTGTGAAAAATCTTGAAAACAATGTGTATTTGAGTTAAATATACTATATACGTATATATATATATATACTATTATATACTATATACAAGTTGATTACATGTTTGATTATTTTTATGACTTTAAAAGAGGAAGAAAAAAGAAAACAAGTAGTTTCGGAATGAATTATTCAAAGATTAGGTTATTAAAATATGTAAGTGAATCGGTTAATGATATTATTTTTATTATCTGAATTTTAGAGTCGTAAAGTTTTATTAAAATTCATTTTATATAATGGTATTATAAATTTAGGGTATTTTAATAAAAAAATAAATATCAACAAAAAAAATGACATTGAATATATGTATTATGAATACATAATGCATTATGAAATTCAGGATTAATTTAAAGAATTAATGATAGAGTTTGTGGGAACCAGTGGTGAGTATATACAAAAGAAGATTTTTAAAGAAGTCAAAATAAATAAAAAAAATACTATTGATTATGATTTTTTTTTATCGCTATAGGTGTCAACCCCCCGGTCAATGTGACTTTCAAAAGTCGTTAAAAAAAGTCACGCTACCGCGGGTTTCTCTTAATTTTTTCAATTAAACACACATGTTTTCTAACTGTGTTTTGTTACTGGATATTTTTCTGAAAAGTATATTTTATTATTTTAATCTTAAACTTAAATAAAATCAAAATATTTTTATTTATTTTTTTTTTACAAATTTTTAATTTTTATAAATTATTATACACCACGCAATGAAAGTCATTCACAAAATAATGTGCGACTTTAAAAGTCTCCGAAAGAGAAAAAGTGGCAACTAAAGAAACCCGCGGTAGCGAATTGCGACTTTTTTCTCCAAAAAGAAAAAAGTCACAAAAAGGTGACTCCCACGGTTGACACCATAGTTAATTTTTAATTTTAATGATCGTAATTTGTTTTTAGTGATAACTTATTTAATATTATATTAAAAAATAGTCGGAATTGTAAATGATGAAAGTAAAAGCTGTTTCCAAACTGTCAATATGTATTTTTTTATTTATTTCTTTACTCAAAGAGCTTATTAAGCTCATAATTAAGTTAAGTTTAGTAGTTCAATGTATATTGTATTTAATAATTCAGTATGCAATTCAATAACATTTGCAATATTAAAATAATTAATCTTAATAACTATAAATATTCTAAAAAAATAGGTAACTTTTAAAATTAAATCTATCAACATAATATATTATTAATTACAAAATACAACTAGAGTTCATGAACACAAAATCGACTATCAATAAATAAATTTTTATATTATTATTTAATTTTAATTAAGAGCAAGTTCATCAGTAAAAGCACCTGGACAAAATATTCATTAATTTTACATTTAAATTTTTTGATATCATTTATTTGTTTAATCTCTACTGGCAGTTCATTATAAATTATAAAGGCTATATTGTAAATTATCATCATGGTATCATTTGCATCATGGTTGTTAAATCTAATTTTAGACGATATGATTTGTATCTTTTCTGCATTCCTAGTACTGTATTTGTGTACACTGTACACCAAGAATAATATAATACATTTCTATGAATGCATTTTATAAATCTTGACTGTGCAGTGTATTTGACTGTTTGCAATAAACTTGACGTTTCTGATAATGTTATTAGTATACATGCATAATATAAT
The DNA here is from genome assembly GCA_963942445.1 of Argyra leucocephala. Lineage (NCBI taxonomy): Eukaryota > Metazoa > Arthropoda > Insecta > Diptera > Dolichopodidae > Argyra > Argyra leucocephala. The sequence goes on from OZ012677.1 coordinate 31,371,150, forward strand.
GCACCCACGTCCGTAACCAACTTACTTTTAATAATTAATAAATTTATTGGTAGTGTGTTATTATTCAAATGAATCTATCAAGTTGTCGTTCTGTTGTTGTATCCAAATAAATTTTTCATTGCTTTGTTTTGGGCAGTTTGAATTAATTTAATATTTTTATTATACACATTTCCCCATAACTGTATAGCAAAAGTAACAACTGTGGCATGAAACATACTAAAGTTATGTGGAATTCTCTATTGAGTCTTGATAACTTCATCCAGAGATAATAGAGCATAACAGAGTAGCTTGAGTAGCACTATAGAATTTCCTTTTAAAACTATATTTTTGAAGTTTTGTCAAGTTATTTATATAATAAAGATATTCCGTAAGTTTATATTATTAACAACATTTTCGATAATCTTGCTAAAAATTGATAAAATGGCTATATGAGTCTGTATATAATCATTGAGATTAGCTGTACTACCTAATTTCTTATTTATGGGTATAATTATAAAATAAATGGATTAGTGACGAATTAATAAGCTTCATTAAGTTATGAATCAACTTTTTTTTTATATAACTCCAAATCTATGCTCTATGGGATGAACACCCTAACTGGTTTTACACAGAGATTTGGAATACACAATCACATACAATAGCTTTTTCTGTAGAATTTTTGTGGTATAGACTAATTTAAATGTGGAAAACTATGAGATTAGGTTCAGTCCTGCAGCATAAATATTAGACAAGCCATATTTATTAAACTTTAATAATCTTTTGAATAATTTAAAATTACTTCAGATTAAATTTTGGAAGATATAATATATTTATAAATCTTTCAGCCATTTTTTCACCTATATTTTACTACTAGAATTAGTTATACTCAATTTATTTGATTTTTTGTTGATATTTAGTTGTTTGCTTTCATAAAATTAATTTTTTTTTGTATTTTCGCAACAAATTATGCTTTTAATGTATTTCTAGTTTGTTTGCGGATTGTTCTCTGCTTTTTCGAATAATTGTCTTTCATAATATTGTTTTCTTTTTTGTCTTTTCAACCTTGTTATCTTGTTTAACCAATATACTTGTATTTATTACGACATGAGTATTTCTATTCTATTTGTAGGCCAAACCATGAAAGTTACAAATATTAATAAACTTATTAAATTAGAAGTTTATATTAGAAATTGTATTAAGACTTTGACCAATCTGACCATATCTTTTTTTATTGTGGCACAGTTTTTGCAGTCGGCCATCGCTTCATATTGGCAGAGAAGGTTTTTTGTTTTGTGCTTTATCAACTGAAAGTCAAAAATTGACATATTTTGTTTCTTTTGAACTCACTGCTTCTCACTTCTCACTGCTTCTGCACAGAGATTTGGAATACACAATATCACATATTAAGCTTTTCAGTAGAATTTGTTTGATATATATCAACTAATTTAAAGATCAACTAATTTAAGAATTTTGGAGTTCCATTTTATTTGTAGTGATAACCAAAATTCTCAACTTATTTATAATTTATTTTATCCCAATGATAAAGGGTACTGGACTAAGATCGAAAAATTCAGAAAGCATTTTTTGTTCCTTCGTCGGGAATTGAACCTGGGACCTATCGGTTGAAAGGCAGGCGCTCTACCTATTGCGTCACCCAGTGTTGCAATTAGTTTTGTTTTGTAAAACTGGTATTTGACTGATCTATTAAAATCCCTAGATCTATTAAAGTACACGTAAAAATGTTGTTAATGTTTTATTTGGTAGTTTTCATAAGATTATACCTGTTTTGATTGTTTATTAATTTAAAAATATCTTTTTGAAATTTAAATTTCTGCGATATCAATGGTAATAATAAGAAGGTGTTACCGCCAAAATTGACTTTGGTAAAATTTGAAATATAAACAAAATCGATTTCTAGGAATTGAAATTTTTATACTTTCATATTTTCTACATATTATCTTCCTTTCGAGCTTATATCATAAATAAAATAAAAAAAAAATCGAATATGTAAAATATAAATGACTTAACATTCATTAAAGTATACTTTAGAAATCAAAGCTAAAATTGATTTTATCAAAAATTCTAATTTAAAAATTTTTTTTGTACATTGTTTTCTCATGAAGAAGAACTAAGAATTAACTTTAACGGTTATTCTTAAAAATGTTAATTATGAAAAAATGTTAATTTTCTCAAAAGAGTTTGCTAAATTTTTTTTTTACTAATAATTTTTTTGCACTGAACCATATTTTAGAACTTCAAAGTAGGTATTTTTCATCTCATGCTTGTCGTTTCTCAAATAAAGTCATATGGTTTTTCTTTGTTCTGAGTATTGTTCTAAACTAAAAAATAATATGGAAATAAATGTTAAAGTATAAAATATTTTAAAAATAATTGAAAATTTAAGCTTAATTGTAACATTTTCTGTACAAATTCGGAATAATTTATATAATATATAGTCGCTCATATTTTACAAAATAATTTATTGACGTCAAAATGAGCGTCATTACTTTTTACTCATCCGAGAATATTTATTATCAATCCATCATCATAATTCGTTTGATATAATATTCTAAAAAATTATTTATCAAAAATAATAATTTTATTTATAAACAGTACAAAGTATAAGAAAAAAAATAAAAATGCCATAATGAATAAAAATAACAAAAAAACATTGTAAATAATGAAATAAAATAATAAAAGACTTAAGAGTGGAACTTGGTATAATTTTATTAATACAAAATTTTCTATTGTTATTAATCCCATCGCTTTTTAATATTTTTTTTATTTGTTTTAATATGAAATAAATTGTGAATAAAATGAATTTAATTAATTTTTTCAAACTGATATATGAAAATATATGTACATTATTATTTTTTTTAAACTGCTCATCTTAAATATTGTAATGTATAATGTGTGAAACACGAAGACTATAATTGTGCACTCTACTATTCACTAAAATGATGTTATGAACAAAGTTTTGTAGTTAGATTCAGGGAGATGTAGAGTAACTGATCAGAAATTAAAGTACTTGAATAATGTACGCCATAACTCTAATTTATTTATTTATTTGTTATATACTGTATGTATTCGATATATGTACAATGAGACTATGTAGATTCTACTTCTATAAGTAAGTGTATAGAAAATGATAACAATACTAAAACTAATAAAATTTAAAAATAAAAGCAAAAAAAATTAAATTTACAAATTATCCTAAAACTACAACTAAAATAAAACACTAAATAGTTAACTATATAAGGATGAAATTCAACATATCAAAACAAATTAGAGATGGTTTCAATATCTATACAAACTCTTAAAATATTCGAAAATTAATTATTGATTTTGTAAACTACTAGTTCTAACAAATCTTAATCCTATATAAATATAAATACTTGAACTTAGATTTAGATTAGATTTAGATTTATTAATTTATTTAGTTTTATACATGTAAATATATAAACTATTACAATACTACAATATTTTTTATATTCATTTTAATTTAATAAATAAGATGCTTTTGTACTTTTATTAATTTTTTTTTTATACGTTTCAATATTAGTTTCAGTTTTTATTTCCATAGGTAAATTATTAAATAGCTTTAACCCTTCATACATTAAATTCTTTTGAGCCATATCCGTTCTAAAAAAGTGCAATCTAAAGTTGGAGATGTTTCTTAAACTATATTGTTGAACATCATCTACATAAGTTAACTTTTCTGATAAATAGTTCGGCATCATATTATGCTTTGTTTTTAAAATGAGCACAAGTGTATTAAATATTAATCTTTGTTTAATATTCAGCCAATTTAATGATTTCAAAATATTGTATATTAGAGGTGTATAGAGAGTTTCCAATGAATGACTTTGTATGGCAAAGTGTTAGGTAAATTAAACTCAAATTCAGGAAAAAAATAAGGTTCACAAATATGAGATTACATATTTTCATACAAAAATAAATATCAATGCAATAAATTATGAATATTTTAATATTTTTAATTTAGTAGACTATTAAAAGATTACACAAAACTTACCTTGAAAAATTATATTCATTTATATAATTTACTGATTATATAATTACCAATATGCAATCTAATATAGAACACCTCTTTTTTTTAGTGAATTGTTTAAATATTTTGTTTAAAAATATGATACGGGTTTAATAAATTTCATTTATTTTATTATTTAACATTACGTATATATACATACTCTTATGTAATGTATATACATATAAATATTAATTAAAAATTATTTGAATGAATTAATTAAAAATATTAAAGAATATTAAAGAAAATTTAATTTTAAAAATAAAATATAAAAATTTTAAAAATAATAAAATTAATTTCTGTGCAGGATATAATAATATTAGTATTTTTATTGAATTTTACTAAATATTAAATTTTTATTTATTTAACATTTTGAAATAAATTTTAAAATATATATTTTCTAAAATGCAATCATGTTTCATTACAAAAACAATCTTTAATTAAATTAAATAAAACACTTGTTGTTTCACTATTTAATTACTGAAACAACAAGTGTTTTATTAGATATTGTATTAATTTCTAAAAATTATGTTTCACCAAGTGCCAACCAAAAAATCTTTAGATTTTTTAATAAATTAATCTATCTAATTTTACTTAAATTAATAATTCTAATTTATAACTTAATTTCATTAGTATGGTATGGCAACTGATATAGTTGTATTGTTTCACAAAAAATAATTACATAAGTACTTAGGTGACTTACCAGTTCATTTAGAAAGTCTGAATAAATCTAAAATTAAATTTAAAGGTTTTTAAATGCACATTTTTTGTCAATTATTATAATTTTGAAGTAAAGTTTTGTGCACTAAATACAGCTTCAGGATGTTGTCAACAACAATATTTAACAAGCTATATTTTTTTAGTATAGGTATTCATGAATTTATATTTGAGTTTAACATGAATTTTTATCGATTTAATTTTGAAATTAGAAATTATAACACAATTTGTTCTGTCTTCCCTCCTTTCGAAAATACAAAATGGTCCTAATTATAATTATTAAGTTCACATTATTGCTTCAAAGCATTTTTCAAGTCTTATAATGATCATTTTGTTCAAAATATATAGATGCTAGTTTCGGCCAGAATTATTTGGTCTAAAATAATTCCAATGATCATGATTTTATAATGAACAAAAGGGAAATTAAAATCACAAAGTATATATACAAAGATTTGATATTGTATACTTGACTATGAAAAATTATGCTGTTAAAATTTTCCAATATGAATACAGTTTACTAAAACTGGTACATCAGTTTTTCTTAACAATAACAGAACACTATATTGTTTTGTTGACTGATATCTGTACCAAAAATATTAACTACTGTATTGTGGCGGAGCAAGGAGAAGATGTTTTTTTTTCTTTATTTTTCAACTATTACTTAAAAACTAACTAAGAACATGTTTTTATATTAAATTATTTAAGTAAAAAAGATTTTAACAAATTTCTAATGCAATAATTAACAGACTTAAAAATTAAGACTTAGCAAAAAGCTGTCTGGTCCTATAGAGAAAATATAATATTCACATGGTTATATGATTATTTTGTTTTATTTTATTTACAAGTTTAAATATTGTTATATTTTAATTATCTTTTCAATAATATCTACCTTTTATTGTGATAATATAAATAATTATCAACTAATTTTTGTTTCACTTAACTTACATATTTAAATATACATATTAATTATTATTCTTTTTTCAGAATATGCCGCTTTTAATGCGACAATAAATATTCCATTATTTTCTTTTTCAATTCTGAAATACAATCAATCGTTTTTAGCTTCTCTGGTTAGGTTATGAAAGGCATTCAAGCCAATATACAAACATTATTTTTTTGATTATTAGTTTTTGGGTATTAGACTTGTCACGATTTTACTAAATTTTGAAGGCTTATCATGTACAATTCTTTTCTACAAATCTTATCAAAGCTATAGAATTTAGAGGAGTACAACGAATTGGTTGGATGGCGATTTGTAAACCCATGAATTATTTTTGTTGGATATCTAACGTTTTTAGATGAATTTGAGAGCACCTGCTCCAAACTGGATTAAGATACGTAAGGTCAGAAAGTATGAAAGAAAAATATATTTCATACAGAGTTTCTGTTCTAAAAAAGTTTTTCAACTCCTTAAAATAGAAATATAGGGCGAAATCTTTTTTGTACTAGTTGTTAATGTTATTTAGTTACTGATAGGAAGATAGTAGAATAAATAATATTTTATTAAAAATAGTAAAACCGAATATACAATTATAATAATGTCCTTTACGGCTTTATCAAAGTAGAAAAAGCATTCTTTGCATTGCAGAAAGAAAATCACTTACTGAAAAATTGTAGAAAATTGAACTACTTTTTTATACTTTTGAACAATTTTTATATGGTCACCAGATGAAAGAGAAGTAAAAGAAGATCCTGGAATAATGATCATCGGAAGGAACTGAAATAGTTAAAATAGCACTTGATATAATCATAATTGTCCTTTAACCCCATCCGTTTGATATGGAGTGGAATCTGGTTTCGGACACTGTCAGCTCTAAGCTGGTGGAACAATGCCAAAACTAATTTGAAAGTGTAGCTGGGCCACAATAATATCACAAAAAAATCATCAACCATTCAGATTACCAAAAAATTGAAGAGGGTCTACATTATTAACTCCAAGGGTTGTATAAGCATGAATATGCTGTGAGCAATGCTCTGAACTAAAATAATATATCCGCCGTCGAAAAATGTTTTAGTTTTTGTTTATTTGATTTATTTATTTGTTTCGTTTAATTCAAACAAATTACAATAATTATTTTTTTTTAAATATAAGAGTTAAATTTAACAAAATTAAAATAAAAGCAAGTGAACCTAAATATTAAAAAAAAAAAAATTACAATATTAAAAAATAAAAAAAAAAAAATAAAACTAGTGAGATATCAGTGTTAAATACTTAATGGTTAGAGTGATTAGTTAGAAGGGTTCTGATGGTTACAAAGGATAGGTCAATCAGGTTCTTATATTTGTTCCCTATTACCATAATTCTGTGGATAGGCTCATTCATACCATAGTTGGTTCTATAAAATACCAGAGTGAAAATATTAGATGATTGGAGTCGAATGTTATTGGAAATTTGGATTGAATTAGATATAAATGAGGATGTAATTTTCTCCTTCACTACTTGGATGATAAAAAAAATATCAGCAACCTCACGCGTAGTTTTTAATATAGCAAATTTAATCTGTGTTCATATGGAGGCAGAAGAAGTGTATTAGACCAAATGCATATCTTATGAAATTATTTTAAATACCTTCTATTCTTTTAATATGAATTTCATAATAGGGTAATCAGACCTGTCTAGCATATTCTAGCGGTGGCCTCACAAAACTTGTATAAATCATCAAATTCTTTAGATCATACCTTTATAAAACCTAATACTAACATTGAGTTTGTCTTACTAATAATATTGTTATAGTGGAATCTTAAAGACAGTTTTTCGTCGAAAATGACACCTAAATAAGTTTAATTGACCTAACTATCCCAAGAACTTGACCATTAAGTGAATAGATATTTGGAAAGAAACTGATGGTATACGCCTATATGATAACTTATCACAACACATTTATTCTTATTAAGCATAAAGTTCTTACTACGGCACCATGCAAAAAAAAGTTTCTAGGTCATTTTGAAGCAAACTTGAGTCTGGAGCTGATGAATTTGAGCTTTGCTATTTTTTTATTATTGATACAACATCATTAATAGAGATTATGAATAAAAAGCTATACATATTAATAATTTTGAAGAAAATAAAATTTGAATCTAGAATCCCTGCCTTCCTTTCGCTTGCTCATAGTACCATTGTTTTTCCAGTCAAACTAGGTTATTCTTCTATTATACATAAAGTTAAATAAACAAAATGTACGTTTGTAAAAATAAATAAATGTTCGGAAATATTTCATCCCTCTTTTTTCTATTAGATTTTAAAAACACTTTAAATTTAGGTGCACATCAGATTTTGTTTTTAAAAATTAATTTATAATATTACAAATTTCTATAAAATCAGATTTTAATCAACTTTAATTTATTTACATAATATTTTATTGAGAAATGTAATCAACTAACTACCTTTTTCAAATAATTGAATTAAACTAGTATTACACCTAACCTACTGTAAATTTTTAATATTATTTAACAAATATTAAACATTTTTTTCAATTTTCAATTTACTAAAAAAAAAATTCCAGTTTCAATTCAAATTTTACAAGAAGGCTGAAGGGTATGTACTCGTATATAATTGGTATTTTTTTTTATATATATATCCTTATTTACTTCCTAATAGCTTAAAGATATATAAATGGGATTTAGTTAATGGGTTTATGAGAGAGACAGGTTTAACATTTTTCTAATATACACATTTATTTTCAATTGAAATAATTTTTTACGATAATTTTTTATGAATTTAATAAAAAAAAAAATATTGCAAAATTACAAATATAATAACAAAATTAATAAAATACTTACGACGAGTACTTAAAAAATTTATTTTTTGCTTCCTCATTTTTAATTTTGAAATTTTCTTAAATGTCTTCTTTCTTTAAAAATTTCTTTAATTCATCAAATTATAAACAAATATTTTCGATTCTAAATTTCCATATCATTATTAGTAATAAAAAATATTTTACATATTTTACATATGCACATATGTTTGTGTTTATGCATAAAAAATAAGCCTTGAAAAAAGTAATAAATAAAAAAAAGAATTTCACGGTTACTTTGATTACTTTTAACTTCGGTCTACATAATTTTTATTCGCGAATGAGTTTCAAGAATGAGACAAACTTAAAGTTAAATTACATTAGTTTAATATGACGTATGAATGTATGTATATATATATGATGTATTTGTATTACTATTTTAGTGCACCGACCTGTTTAATTAATGATATTAAATAATTATGGAGTTGGGTGTTATTTAAATTTTACGTTTCAGTTTACGTTATATGCGTATACAAATTGTATTAACAATCATAGAAATATAAATGAAAATTGATCCACTCATGTGGAAAATATCATGTAACACGACTATTAATCCATGAATAATTTTTCACATAAATATTGATTATTGAAAATAGCATTTGTTATATTAATTTAATATTTTTTACTTGTATTTTATTTCAATTAATTATAACTGGTTTTAATAAGAGTTTAAACTTGATCTTTAGCTTGTATGAGGAAGCACCCACAATTTTAATTATACGTGCATGTATATGTAGTTGAATTCTTAAATAATTTTCATTTTGAGTGAATTATTATTTAATTAAATTTTGGATTTCATTTTTATTCTTTATTACTTATTCTGTTGGGAAAAATAGTCTGTGCAGTCTGTGTGTAAGTATATTTATGTGCGTAAATAAATGCTTCATAATTTGGCTGGTAATAAGCATTACTATAGTGAGAACATGCTAATGATCACACAGGGTGGTTCTCGTACCTACTGTGTCTGTTTAGAGAGTGATGCTTTAAAGTGAATTAACAACAACAAATAGGTCATTCGAGTCGTGGTATCAGAAGCAACTGAAATGATCACTTCCACCTACATATACTTACCTACTTACTTATCCTTACAATAGATCCATTTTTATAGATGGTTATATGATCTATTACTATAGATAATTTTTTTTTATATTATTAGCCAAAACTAACGGCACATAAACCTTTGTAATTTAGTGTCGTTGGCTTTTGCCAAAAGAATAAAAAGGGGTAGTTAGGGATAATTACTTTCTATTTCGATAAAAAAAATTACAAAAAACATTTAGTCGGGTCAAATTTTATTCTTTAGTTCAAACGAAAAAAGTAATAATTAAATATTTTATTAATTGCAAGATGGAATTTGATCTTGTCAATATAGAAAATTGTGGAACCGAAAATTGTTTTGGTGTATAGAAGTTGTCAAACATATTCTCTGCGATTGACCGGGCTTGCATGAATTATGTTCAATCGGTTGATGACCGGATATAATTTATGGTATTTTATATCCATAGATTTCTTACAGATATGGTGGTTTAATTGTAGAATGGGTTTTTACACTTACACCTTACTTACAGGGGAATGGTAAAAAAAACCAATCATTGGCTTAGTGCTTTACAGTTAGCCTCAGTAATAACTAGCATGTTACAACTATTAAAAGCAACTAACTGACTAACTTCAAGAGTCCATTTGATTAGATTTAATATATTGCTTACATCCTGTTATGAAACATAGCACAACTGTTATGGGATTTTTAAGTTAAAAATAAAACTTAGATTGTACATGATTTGTTTTGCTGTATATAAAAATGTAAACTCATGATCCTGACCACTTTTCTTCCCCGTCTCTTTGTCTTATCCATTTATCTTATTACATATATGTATTTGTCTTCTTCATTTGAACTTATTTCTGATTAATGTTCAACAATTCAACTCATGGTGATGATCCATTTGAATATCGAATTTTTGATCTTTTTCTTTTAATTCGCATTTTTTAAATAGTATTTATTTATGGTTATAGATTTTTGTATTAATAATTTCGGGTATGTAGCATAGATTAACCTTCACATTGCTTACCCTGGTTATAATACTTATGCATCTATCTAACGTTGGTGAATCGAAATAGTTTCCATTAAACATTTTATGAAAATAGAAGAATATATTTATGTACCTCTCTTCCTGACAGATGAACTTTGACTGATATAAGATTAGAGTCTATGAAATTTTAAGACAGTATATAAATTGTTTCAGCTTAATATAGAGAAGGTTAGGATGATAATGAGTATATTTACAGATTATTGTTTTAATAAAAAGCATTTAATGCGAGTGAAATTTTTCAGTGCGGATAACTGTCGAATGGTCTTACCAAAACTAGACTCAGGAGCAACCTCACATATATCTCAAACATTTCTTTTCAGGATATCCCCAAATTTGTCACAGGTACGGGCCTGTTCGAGTAATAAGTAATTTATACTAACTAACTAACTACAACAATTTCTTTCGGTAATAAGGTTGAATATGTTTGAAATAACTTTTATTGGGGCATCGCTATATATTAGTTTTTATTATAACTAGTTTTAGAGAATCATCAGAATATTACTGCGGTTAGTGGTTAAGTTGATGACGAATAGCGTAATTTATATCAGGATCAGGATGCTGTAATTTATATCTAACACATAACTCCAGGATCTTATAATTTTAAAAAAATCAGTTCCATCAATGTCCAACCAAATATTGTTCCATATTTAGTGGTCGTATTAATAATTTGATGTATTAGTTTTTTCCTGTTTTATCAGAAATTATAATTACATAAACATATTAAATACTGATAGTACATACTGAAAGTATATAATAATTTCTGATTTTATACTGATCGTACTGGTAAATACTGGAAAAATACTAATGCTGATGAGTGTGATATACAATTGGAACTTTTAAGCAGTAGGGCTTACCGGTACTTAAATATAGTTAACAGTAGGGCTTACCGGTACTTAAATATAGTTGATATAAACCCATATTGGCAATCATTTAAAAGACTGTTGCTCTCTGAATATTTTTTAAGTTAAAAGTTAATGATCGTTTCCATCACTTTTAATAATACTGAATACAAAACAATTGAGCGGTAATAAGAGGTATTGCTTGATTGAGGAAGACAGGGTAGTTATAAAAATCAACTAAAGAATTGTCGCACAAATTAATTGAATTTTCATCAAAAAATCAAAATCGAATCAAATAAAAAATTTATTTTCGAAATGCGTATTTAATTATTAAAATTTTAATAATAAAAAAAAAATATGAAATATGTAATTTCATCAAATATGTAACATATCATAACTATATTCTCAGAGTTTTTTGCATTAATAATTTTTTATTTTTTTTCACTTACTCGTACGTAAATCAAAAAATATTCAAAAGTAGGTGAAATAATTAATGAAATTTTGAAATAGACGAATATTCTCTGAAGAATAAATTTCAAATTAAATTAAAATGTACGAATGTATATAAGTATGTATATAAAAATTAAAAAATTTAACTGATTTCATAATTTTTTTTTTAATTTCATGTCTAATGGTCATACACAATATTTATCTAACATCAGTGAATTTTTCAATTTGTTTTTTTTTTTTAAACTAATTATGGTATAACAAAAATTTACCAATAAATTTATTTTCTTTTGTTGTGAAAATGTGGTATAATTAATTGTAAGAAATTGATAAAAAGCACAAAAAGTAAATAAATAAAGTATAGAAAATGTTTTAATGATTTGTAGAAATTTATAGAAAAAAAAATAAGGAAAATTACAATATAATCATAAGGAAATGGCTTGAAATTTAATTGAGTTTAAAAAAATTATTGTGATTTCAAATTAAATAATTTATATTCAATTAAAAATTGGTTAAAAAACTTTTATAATAATTATTAAAAAAATTTTGTATTTCTAAAAATCTAAACATTTCAAAACAGTTATGGAATATTTTTTAATGTGGAATAAGGCTAAAATTTTAAAAAGCGGCCAAAAAATGGTTTTGAAAGTGGTAAAAATCTTTAATAGACAAGTAAAAAACCAAAAACCATCCTCAGAAGTAGAGCTATACCACAAATGTAAAATTTATATGTTGCAACGTTAAAATGAATGAAATAGTCTCTGATTTTCTAACAAATTCTGAACTTCCTTGTTCCACTGACGGTCTACGTTACCGAACTCCAAGCTACATTGAACTCTGAGCTCTGTAATTTTTTAATTTTTTTTTAAATTTAATTTCTTAGTTGAATTACTATTTTACAACCCATTATTGAAAATAGTTATTTATCGATAAATTTTATAGTGAAAAAATCATTCATAAGGAGTTATCGAAATATCGAATAAAATATACTTATGTATGTGATCGGTAAGTAAGAGGTATTTTATCGATCTCACAAAACATCTATACATTTTTAATTTATATAAAAAAATTAAAAATAATAATAATTCATAATCAAAATATTTTTCGCTCATTTAAAATAGTTAATTCTCAATTTTTATCGTTTTCTCTTATGTTGAATAGTTACAAAATTATTTTTATTTTTTCTATTACCATATTAACGATAATAGTGTCACTCAGCAATTTTAATTTTTTCCGATTAAAAATCATTCTTATAAGCTTACCGTGACATCGTAAATGTGTCGTCAACACAATATTGTTGGTTCAGAAAATTTGACATATTGCATTTGTATGTACATTGTATCGGTTGACATTTTTTGGATACAATTGTGAAGCTATTTCAAAACATATCTACTTGAAAATTTGCATCGAAGTAACACTAAGTTACTATTTTCATACAAATTAAGTTCCAGAACTCTACTCTACTAAACAAGGGCCACCGTAGTTATTAAAATTAAAGTACCAATTTCTCGAAAACTACATAACCTATTACCGTTATAATATGCTTATTTTAAAGATTATCAATTACTTTAGCTTTTCAAATTCATCTTTGATTTTAATTCTCAATTTTTGATGATTTTTGATCAAGCTCTGATAATTTTTATTTTTTTCTATCAGATGAAAGCACAGAGGGAACGAATATGTGCGGTGGTACGAAATTTTATACCACCGTATTCAAATTATTATTTTTTATTTATTTTTGATTTTCGGTGCTTAGTTTTATCAAAATTCAAATTCAAATTCACGTTTTAACGCACAGTTCTTAATGAAATTTATATTATATTTATGGACATTCAAATAGAAATTTCCAGAAAAAAAAGATTCTGAAAAAAATAAAATCCGTTATTTCATGTCTTAACTTGGTCCTAAAAAATTTTGATGAATGTTGGATTGGAATAATATTAGCAATTTAAGAGAATTGGTTATGTATAATTAAGCATACTTTTTTCTTTTTTTTCTAATTTAAGTTTTGGCATATCGCAAAAAATGTGTGAAGATGTTTTAATTAAAGTTTAATTTATAATTTTTTTTTTATATTTATTTAAATATGTATATATAAAACATTATATGTAGTAAAAAATGAACACATGGTAGAAACAATTTTCTTTGAACTATTCGTTAAAAATATGAACGATAATTTGCTGTTAAAAAAATTAAAAATTGATAGAGAAATAAACGAACATAATGATGACTTGTTTTTGGGTAGCTGCATTTACTTGAAATTGAATTTACCCTGCTTTCTCTAATATCTGAATGATCAATCAAATAGATGCATACTTTTAAAGTCGTGTCTTCGATATTACCGAACATTGTAAATCGTGATTTAGTGTGTATTTTTAGTTTTTATTTACTTTTTTTTATTCAATTAATAAAGAAATTTTTTGAAAATTACAAAACGGTAAATTGTAGTTAAATCTTCTAATATGTATTTAAAAACCTGTAGAATATATTTTTTTTTATCTTTTTATGTTTCAAATTATATAAATAAGTATATAATAATTTTTCTTTTTGTACTTATACATATCCTTTTCCCAATACATCACAAAAAAAAAGAACAAAATGATCTGGTCCCGAGCAAAAAAGTGACAATATGTTGACAAATTTTGGTGAATTGCCTTGCCGATAAAATTTTGTGACAATTTTTATTGAAAAAAGGTTGGTAGGGTTGACCCTATTTTAGGTAGATCACAATTTTGTCATCATGGACCAAAATTTTGTGGATTATTTTATCGATAATTTGTGAATAATTTGTCATCATTTTGTAGTTTTTTATGTCAACAATTTGTGAATGATTTGTGTTATCTATTTGTGGAATAAAAACAATTTGTTTTTTATATATTATATATTTTATTCTATCTATAATTTATTCTATAAAAATAATTAAAAAACCAATTTCAATTTGTTTTTAATTACAAAATTCATGCATATTTTTAAATAAACTTTATTGTGTTTTTCAAAATACAAAATGTCAAAACAAACAAACAACCGATTCTCAAAAGTGTTGAATATAGACTGATGAAAAGATTACTAAAAAATATTAAAATAAATAAAAAACTTACAAATCCTGTCACCCAATTGTCACATATTGTTGACCAAAAATTGTCATGACAAATATTTTTGTCAATATTTTGTGGAAAAATTGTTGATAGATTTACAACCACAATTTTGTAACAAATTTTGTCGACAAATTGCTATCATAATTTTGACGACAAAATGTCCCTACAATTTTCTGACAATATGTTGACAAAAACTTGTCCTGACAATTTTTGGTTACTGAGGAGCTAATTATAGATAAATGCTTAATAGGTAGTGGTTTCCCATATGTATTTCTGAAATTACTAAAAAAATATCTCCAGGTTCTCAACTTATTTTTTCTAGATATCTTTGGATTATCTCTTATGTTTTAACTGTTTGAAGAAAACCTAACACCTTTGGTACTTTTGTGATTGACTTGAGTGAAGCTGATTTCAAGCAATTGAATTAGCGTATACATGAAGTTGAAGCATTCTTGAAGCTCTCTTAAAGGCCTTGATAAATAAATTTCCCAAAATAGAAATGTAGGAAATTCTTTGAAGCTATCTATTTTTTTTTAATGTAAAAATCCAATAAATATCTCCCCCTCTTTAGTGCCAACAAAATATCATCACATTTCAAAAATTAAGGAGAGCAGATAAAACCCACCTTTAAGTTTTTCTACTTTTGATGAAATCAAAAAAAAATTTTTTTTGACATTTTCGAAAAGGAACAAAAAACTACATTGAAACAGATTACAGATACCTACAAATTGACTTTCTAGATTAGGAAATAAAAATCAAAAAAAGTTTTTTTTTTAATATTGAAATTTTTAATTTAAATAATTTTTTTTTTTCATATTTTTTTCTTCTCTATATTATTTTTAACAAAATATAAACAATTGCTTTTGCTTATACAAATTCTCTTATACTTTGTTTATTTAATTTTAAATAATAATTTCATTAAATGTACATTTTATATATATATATATATAAGTTTGTTACTTTATACAGGTTTGTTTTTTTACTTTTTATAATATTTTATAATTTTAGATTTTAAATTAGATTTAAAATCGTGTCTTATAAGACTTATAAAAAAAAAACGATAATAATTTTTTTTCTTTTTTTTTTTTTCTTTTTGTTTTAAAATGTTAAATTAAAATTTTTTTTACATCATGACAATTTTTCATTGATTTTTTTATTTAAGTTATTTTTAGATTTGATTTTTATTTGAATCTTTTTAGATGATGTAGAATCTTCTTCTTTCTCCTAGCCTCGAAGAAAATTCTAAATTCAATAAAATAAAATATAGATTTTGTTAATAATCAAAAAAAAAAAATAGATTAGAAAAAGTTCAGAAATGTTGTAGAGTAGCACAGTAAAAATGTAGAGCTTGAAAAACAATTTATTATTACTTTTCTATTATGCTGTGATATCAAATAATTTTTTGTCAGAATGAAAACGACCACAAATCGAAAAATTTCGCAATTATAAATATTAGTATTTCCATTTTTCATAAAAAAAAAAAATTCTTTAAATTAAAATTGAATTTGTCAACACTTTCATTCTAATGGTAGATTTGACAGCTGTTCGAGAAATTAGTTTAAAATATTATTATGTTATATGTATAACGGGTTGATGGAAATTGAATTTGTTAACGTACATCTCTGATATAATATAGTTTGAAAATTTTTGAAATTATATTTTTAACAATTTTTATGTTATTAGAAGTTGCAGTTTTTAAATTTAAGGTATAGGAGAAATGAAAGAAATCATATTTAAATTAATTTTTTTTATTTCTTTTTGATAATAAGAAGTCTAAGAGAATTCATTTAAAAGCATTTTAGCTTGTTCTTATTATTTTGTATTTATTATAAGTTGTAATTTATCACATTGTATTGAAATTAAATTTAAATTAAAGATCTACTATTTTCTAATTGTTTGTTTTTGTTTTTTTTTTTTTAAAGATTCAATTAAAAATCAATTTTATAACTTTTTTTTTTTATTCTAAATTTAATTATTTATAATATATAATTTTGTTATTCTTTTAATTGTTATTTTATATATATATATTTTTTTTCTTTCTTTTTTAAATCATTTCTGGTTTCGTTATGAATAGAGCTTTTAAAATAAAAAATATTTTGTTTTTTAAATTTATTTGTGTGAACGGATTTTTGTTCAAAAAAATTTTTTTTTTAATAATTTTTATTTTATTAATTTTAGAATAGTTTTTCTTAATTTTTGTTTTTCTTTTTTATTCCTATTAAAGTAAAGCATTAATCCTTGATAAAGATTTCATTCATATTATAAAAAAACGGCAATTATGCTGCGGTAATTATTTAGCAACGGTGGCAAGCCTTGCCATCTAGTTTATTTATATATATATATATATATATATCTACATATATATATATTTTTTTTATATACATATTCTTTTATTTGAGAACTTCACATTAACATAATATAGTTTGTAATTTTTATTATTGAATCTTGAGTATAACATTTTATGTATTATGTATTAAAATTTTGTTAATATTCGATTTCAAAATTAAATTACAAATTTCAAAATATTCTAAAAAAAAACTCTTAATAATAAATAGAAATGAATTTAGTTATAAAAAGAGTAGAATCTTTGACTTTTAAAATCTCAAAATACATTTCAAATACAAAATTCAATATTTTATATCTAAAGTTGAAAAATTTAATTTAGCAAATTGTATTTATAAATAAAATGCATCTACGATAACGTTTGTAAGTAAATAAATAATATCTCAATTATTTTTTTGAAATTTTTAGATACATATCAGTTTGCGAAAACATTTTGATTTTGTGTTATTATTTTTATATTCTAAACGTGTATTAAGGTTTTTAAAATTCAAAAGATTATGGTCGAGTTTTCCAGAAAAAATTAATAAAATTGGAAAATGTATAAAAAATGGAAAAAATCATTTTTATGCTTTTATATACGAATTCGGAACTGTTACTGTTACTATTACTGTTATAACATTAAAAATTATGAAGTTATTGAAAAATATATCAAATTTCTACTATTCCAATTCCACTCCTGGAAGTTAAGCGATCATCAATTCGTCATCGATTTTCTACTATATAATTACAAATTACTCATGTCATATTATGTGTCTATCTATAAATTAATGTTTCTATTGCACTTAACCAGGTTCAGTTTTTAATATTTTCCAAGTCAAGACAAGACATCTATTTTTGGGCGATATTTCGCTTATATTAGATTCTTTATGTTGATAATTCATTGGATACAGATTTGAGAGAAATTTTGATTTCTTAATTTTATAAGGTAAAAATCAAGTTTTTATATAAATTTTATTAATATGTATGTATAGTTTTATTAGTTCTTGTTGTTTAATCGATTTTATTACAGAATAATAATAAGTTAAATTTCATGGTTTAATATAATAAACAAAGTATAGGTACAATATAGGTTACCCATTATCTAATTAATATACTATGTTTACATGTAGTTGACCATAAATATCAGTTCCAATATACAACATATTTAGAATGAAATTTTCAAAACTAATGTCTCACATATAAAAATTGTATGAAAGGTCTATTGTATGTATGTTCATAAGTTCTCAGCAGAATCTTAAAGTTTGATGTATTTTTTGTAATGAAATGATTTTTTTTTTTTCTTGATGTAATGAATGATTTAATTAGTTTGAAATTAAATAGGAGAAAAAAAATTAGAGATAATTTTTTTTTTTAAAGAAAATAAATAATTAATTTTTAAAATTAATATTTAGCAAGTTTTTCAAATTGAAAAAAAAGTTGCATTAAATAATAATATCGAACATAAATGCATAACATTTTCGGTATAAATTACAAAAAATAAAATATTCTTATATAATATACATTATATATATATATACATAAATAAAAAACAAAAACAAAAAAAAAATATAATTTTAAACTCTACTATAAATTTCTCATAGGAAATGTAAGTGAGTCTTATAATAATCGAATAAATTTTTAATAATAGAATAAATTGAAAAGAAGAAATTTTTCTTTTAGATAAATATTTTAGAAATTTTTTTAATTATAAAAACTAGATTGCTATAGCATTTCCATTTTCAGTTCAAAGATTTTTTTCTATTTGAAATTCGGAATATTATTTTTTTTTTTCAAATTACATAGAATGGAAAAATATAATTTCAAATGTGAAAAAATGAAATTTGTTTTGAAAAAATCCTAATTTAAAATAGGAATGCCATAAATTATGAAATAATGTAACGAATGTATGATCTTGTAAATTATTATAAGACAAGTAATGATGATTCAAATTATATAAAATGACAACTATTATTATATTAGATAAGGTAGTAATAACTTAAAAAATAAAAAATTATGCGAAAACTTAAATGTATATTGAAATTGTTTATTTATGAATTACCATTTTGAGTTCAAAGAATACTTTAAGAAATTTGTATTTATATTTAATTAATGATAATCTAATTAATAACATTTTGGATTGAATTATTTGTGTCTTGGAAAATAATTTTTTCTTTTTTCTAATTAATTTTATTTATAATTGTTTTTGATCACAATGTATCCATAATATATTTAATTTTGAATCTACAATGATGTATTGTATATATGTATGTAAATAAATAATTAATTTAAAATTTAAAACTGATTTTTAAAATATGAAACCAATTTATATAATATATTGTAATTATTTTCTGATTCAATTTTCATTTTATATAGGAATAAAAAAAAATATATATTTTCTATAATAAAATATGTTTAGTATTTTAAATACAGAACCTTAAAAATGGTAATCAACATATTAAATAAATATGTATATATACAATTAATTCAGAATTAAATTCAATAATATTCAGTTGATAATAATTTGAATGACAAATTTAACAATATTATTATTTTATATAAAATTAGATAATTAAATAAATATATTATATTCAGATTTTATTACAAAAATTACAAATTATATAATTAAATGTTAAGATTTTTTTTTTTTTTTTAATTATATTTTTAATATGATTTATTAATATTTTTAATTTTTTTAATTTTTTTTTTTATTTAATACTTCCAATTTTATTAAAATTTCAAAATGAAATCTTATATTTTTAATATTTTTGTATTTCAAAATAAATATCAAAACTAATAAAAATTATGATATTGCTTTTAATTAAGGTTTCTTGTATTTTTGTTTTTTTTTTCTTTTTTAATCAAAATTTTTGAAAATTCTAAATAAGATTTTTCTATCATAATATATACTATTTATATATATATATATATTTATTATTTATATACATTATATTAATTTTAATATCCCTTTTGGATTATGGGATATGTACACAATTTGTTAATTTAAAATGTTTTTTTCAACCTAGCAGTTTTTATTAATTTTGTTTGTTTTTTTTTTTTTTTACAAAAAAAAAATTTAAAAATTCCACATTAATACAATAAAAAAAAAAAAAAAAATTTACATTATATTATTTTTCTATTGACTTAAATTTTTGTTTTTTGTGTGTGTGTGTGTTTTTTTTGCATTTCATTTAAAATAAATTTTTGTATATAATTATGTACATATTATTTTATTTATTTATTTTTTTTTTATATTATTATTAAATGTTGTATCTATGTAAAAAATAAAATAAAAAGAAATCAGACTAAATTTAGTAAATAAATTGTAGCAGTGGTTAGATATTGTCACCGACGCAATAATACTTCTAACCAACATGGACAAGCGGTTACATCTTGACGGGTGTATTTTGGTCCCCAGCCTTTAGCAAAACTAATTCGCATACTATATGTATCAATTGGTCCAGTTTGAGCTCCAGCTATTTGTGATGGCCATTTGACATCTTGTGTTTTAGCCCTAAAAAAAAAATTCATAATAATTAAAAAAAATTTGAAATTTTTTAAACATAATTTAATATTAAAATAAAAATTATATGAGTATGTATGTATATGTATTAATTTAATATTATATATTTTATACTTACTTATAATTATCGTAGGCTTTTAGACAATAATCTGGTGGCACTTTTGTTACATGGAACCAATAATCAATTGAATTTAATGTTGGCGAATGTACAAAAACTGGAGACGATGAACGATTGTATAACCAAACTCCATCAGCCTCTTGACTAAGAGTTACACCTGCAATATAATAATAATAATTTTATTTATTTATTTATTTACAATATCAATTATAATTATTGTATAATTATTTTTTTTTTTAATTTCAATCTTTCAATTGATTGATTGATTACAAAAATATTTTTTTTTATTGAAACAGAATTTATTATCCAGATTTCGATAGTCATGTTAATAAAATTACATTTTTTTTTTTTCGATTATTAAAATTACAAAAATTAATTAAAATGATTTGAAGTTTGTTATTCTTATTTTTATCAGATGACTATCGAAATCAGGGCCATTGTATTTTAATAATATGTAGTTATATATATATATACTATGCATACCTAAACCAATTTTTTGTCGTACTTTTAGCACCTGTTCTGGTGTTACCGATTGCCTCTGTTCAGCTAAAGTTTTTAAGCACATACCATCACCACGATATTGATCGAAAAATATATTTACAGATGAATTTTCAACTGGAAAACGACCACCAACCCGTTGTTTAAATTCCCAATATGCTAGTTCACACCAACTAGATGATAATATTGATGTATCTATAAATAACAAAAACAAAAAATACAAAAATTAATTAATTATAATTAATTTAATTAATATTAAATAAAATTTAATTTAATTAATTTTCCAATTAATTATATAAGTATGTGTTGTTGAAATATTCATATATATGTATATATAGTAAGTCATATATATATGTTGTACATAATAATATTTTGATCAAATTCAAACTATTTTTATATATTTTCTTATCATTTAAATTTAATTAATTATAATAATTTAATCAGTATACTTAAATGTTTAATTTTGTAAAAAAAAAAAAATAGACATAAATATGATTATTTTAGTTAAGTTAAAAAAGGTTATTGCATAATATTAATGAAAAACTAACAAGGATCATGTAATCTATTAATTTCTGATCAACGAATTGTTATAATTTTTCAAAATTATTTTTAAAAACTAAAACTCTAATAAGTCTATATAATTAATATTGAGACTATTATACAATAGAAAAATTCAGTAATTTGATTCAAATTTAGGGTGTTTATAGTTTGTAATAATAATTTTAATTTTTTCAACATTTACACTGCCTATATTATTGACAAAAATATAAATAATTTTGATTTTGATCACAATTTCAATTATTGTCCAATACTTTGTTTTTAGAGATTTTATTTTTAATAGATTGAAATTGATGAAAATCACAAACTATGCAAACTTTTAACTATTTTCTCATTATCAAAAACATCATTATTTAAAATTGTCGGCATAAATCTATTTTCTAATTTTTATAGGAATAGCATTACTGATAACATTATGTAGAATATGTATAGGTCACTACAAAGATGAACTGTGCATTAAAAAACCAATTCCCAAAAAAAAATTTAAAAATTAATTCTATTAAATTGATCCTGAACAAAATAAGCTTATAAACCTATAACACAAAAAACAAAAACACTCCAAGAATTAAACAATCAACTAAATAGCATTATAAATACTTTTTATAATTATTTCCAAAATAAAAAAAATATAAAAAGCCAGACTGTTTATTATTAATATAATAATAATTACCCTGTTTTCTTACACAATATAATCCAATTTTCAAATTAAGTATTCAGGACAAACATTTTTATTCATATATATACATATAGATATAATATTCATATCAAAGGAAATTATAATTTCTAATTTCGTTTTTGAACTTGGAATTCCTTAAAGTTCAGTAACTATATTCTAACCAAAATAAAAAAAAAAATAAAAAAATAAAAATAAATATTTTTTATAAAATTTAAATCAGAATGAAAATCATACAATAAATGAAATTAAAGACCTAAATTTGTTTTAATTTCCTCTAAAAAAAAAAAACAAAAAAAAAAAAATATAATAATAATTGTTTGTATATGGATAAATATAGAATTGAAATAAAATAAAATTCTATAAATTCTCTTAAATATGTTTTATTGCTTGCTCTAATTAAAATCAAATTTCAAGTATGAAATCTTATGGATTCAATTTTCATATATTTATAATAATGTACAAATGTACGTACATACATCTAATTTATACATAAATAGTATGTGAAAATGTACATATAAGTACTGGGTGTATTTGATAAACTGTTAATTATACATTTTCCTATTATTTATTTTATGTTAAATAAAGTTTATATAAAAAAATACTTTAAAAGAAAATAACAACCACGCACTATGAACCGATAGTGATATACTGTAATATAAACTGAATCATTTACTAATGCAAGAGATATCTAAAATAGATTTCTTCTAGATTATCAAGATACATATTATCTAATAACATCTTTTAATAAGTTATAAAATCAATAAAAATAAAAATCAGAAATTTTATAGGTAGTCTAACACTATAAATATGAGTTCTAGTGGTGTTATATTGAACGAAACAACTCCTAAACATTAATAATTATTGTTATTATAAACAACTTACGATATGTAAGTAATAATAATAGATACCAATGATGATATAACTCTATATCAATATGTATATAAATTTAAATAAATAAATCGAACTTGTTCTTTTTATTTATTAAAAAATAAAATTCGATAGCAAAATTTTAATAACTTCTAATTAAATTTATAATTATGTACATAAATTTATTTTAATAATAAGGGTATTTATAACGATTAGGTGTAGATTGAAGGTTTAACCTTGTACTAGGTGTAGAAATGTATTGCCCTTGTAAAATTTGTATATGAAAAAATATTTTACAAGACTTGTAGATTTTTACAAGGCTCAAACCAATTGGACTTTTAGTATTATACTTTAGTTGCCATTATACTTTTTTTAAGTTTGACATTTGTAAAGTCAATATGAAAAATGGCTGAAATAAAGACAGAGGTAATTGTTTAATAAAAAAATTTAAATTGAAACAAAATTTTAATTGAATTATTTTATCAATAGTTAAAAGTGAAAAAAAAAAATTATTTCTCACTTATTCTCATAAATATTGTAAATTAAATTCATATGTAAACAAACCGCTGTCACAATTCTACATCGAAAGTACAAGGGTCTATTTACGAAATCGTTGTACAAATCATTGTAGATCTACACCTACGACACTTCTACACTATAATCGTGAATACCCTTACTTAGTATTTCTCCAATTAAAATATTAATATTGAAACATTTTGAAATCAAACAAAATGTATGAAATAAACCCTGTACATAGAAGATGTACTCAGTACAATGTTTTCATAAAATATATATATATGTATATATATTTTTATTGTCAAGTATGACTAAATCGATTTTATTTTTATAGTTTTTCTTTTTATTATTTTATTTATTTTTTTATTAATTTTCATTTAAATGTTAAAAAAAAAAAACAGAACTTCGCAGCATTGCTCTTTACAGTCTGGCGCCAAAATTTTTCTGTAGTTTATTTTTTTCATTTTTATTTTCTGATTTTATTTCAAGGCGATGATATGGCGAATGGCGACAAGTCGGATTTATTTTATGAAAACCAAAAAATTCATAATTTTTTTTTCATCTTTATTTGTTAAAAGTTGTTTTCTTTATAATGTAGTTTTGTTTATTTTTTGTTTTGTTTAGATTAGCAATTTAAATAATAATGTTTCAAGTTACAAAATTAAATTTATTTATAATTTTTTTTTTTGCAAAAAAAAAAAAATCACGTACCTATAATGGAACAATATAATAACAATTTAAATTTACATATGAACGGATGTTATAAGAAAGTTATTGGAGTTTTTGTTTATTTTTTTTGTTTTTATTTTTGTTGCCGAAACCAAATATGATGTTTGCAATAAAATATTATATAGTTATGTACCTTAAATAATAATGTACGATGCCTGTATGATGTAGATGGTGTTAAAAATTTAATAAAAAGTAAATCAGAATATAAATTAGTGGGTGTACTAATTATAAATACAAAATGAAGTAAAAGAAAAATTATTTAAAACAAATTTTTTTTTTAATCGCAAAATAAATGACTAATGAGTGTTAAAATTATCTGTCAGGTCATTTCATTTGAAGTGATGTAATATTTTTACATGTTAGATACTGTAAGTGATTGTAATTAGATACTTGTAATAGGAATATAATTTTTGTTTTGTTATTTTAATGGTTAAAGACCTTGGAAATATGTTTTGATTTTTGTTTTAATAAAAAAACAAAAAAAACAAATTTGATCCCATTTGAAGAATTATTATTTTAGTTATCTCATATGATTTTAACATCAGATATTTTTTATTATCTGACTTTTTTTTGCATCTTTTATTTGGAAAATATATTAAGGTGTTTTTTATTGAAATAGAATTAAGAATTACACAAACAAAAAAAAAAGGATCAATGGATATGGTTGGTATAGATTTTATGCTTTCACTTGTACACTCTTGGTGAAATTTTCAAAACATTTTACAAACACGTGTCGGAGTTAAATAAATTTGTGAAATTAAGGTGGGATATGGTTGGTTCCAATTTGGCAGTTTTAAGAATAAAATTATTGATCGTGCAACTCCAACTGCTGGCGCAAAATTACAGAAAATTGTTAAAATATATCTACAAGGGCTGTTAGTTGTACAGCAAAATATTTTTTGATATCTAATTGTATAACGTTTGATATTCCTATACCAAAATTATTTATTTACATAAAAATATCATTTTCAAAAATATTTAATTATTAAAATTAAAGTAAAGCTAGTTTTATTATAACCCCAACTTTAATTCTGGATAATATTTCTACATAATATATTGTTGGATGAGTTTTTAAAAAATTATAAGCTGCAAATATAATCGCATATGTTTTTAGTAGTTATGTACCTACATAGAAAGAAAAGCAAACCATGTGCAGTGGCATTACAAGAATGCAATGTAATTGTTAATGTGTTATAGCGTTAGTGCATTAATCCAAGTAGCAATCTAAGTTAGAACTTAGTATAGTTTTATTGTGCCTATAATAATTGAAATATTTAATAAAAGTGTTTTAAAGGAATATTAAAATCTTTAATATTGAACCATTTTTTAGTGTGTAAATTATCTTTGTTATTATATTGTACAGTAAGCTCTTTTTAATAAAATAAAATAGCTAAAGAGTATAGAGATGCAAATGTCTATTATGTTCCACACTTTAACATTTTGTTTTATTTGTTATGTTACAAGCTCACATTTCAGATCACAAAATAGTGTTTTAATTTGTGTATTTATATTTATATTTCGAAAGAAATAGGCAGTAAATCAATTTTCAGTAATATAAATAAAGTAAAAAGGTTGAGCGATTAAAAATAAATTTCGAACAAGAATAGAGTTGATGGCCATATTTCAGGTTGAAGTGAGATATAAGAGAGAGATAAAATAAGAATAATAATTTATTTATGAAAATAATAAAAACTTAAGGCATTATTTTAATAAAATCGAATTTTTAATTGACTATATAAAAATACTCTAAAGCTAATAACTATACAAAAATCGAATTGACGAATTTAAAGACTTCCATTTGACATTAGGTGTAAATGTATTTCATTGTTCTATATCTATTGTTATATTATAAGTGTGAATATCATATCAATGTGTAATTGAAAATATATATATATATATATGTATATATATATATAGTTATACAACTAAAAATTAAAATGGTCATCTTTATCTATAAATCTTTTGTTTGGACAAAAACAAAATTATTTTAATTAAAAAATTTAAATAAAAAAATTCTAAAAATAAATTTTAATACCAATCTCAGATCTATCTTTAACAAGTTATTTATGATTTACAACCAATTTTTTTTTATTATTTTTATTTTTTATTTTGTTTCATTTTTTAATGCCTATAATTTGACAAAAAAAAAGGTAATAAAAGTCATAAAAACTATATGTTAATGACTTTTAAATTTTGATTGAATTAATAAAAATTAAGTTAAAAATTGGTAATAATGAAAAGCAAGTTATAGAGTGTTCAAATAGCCCTAAAAATTTATATTATCTAGATATATTGACGGTCTTCTAATGAAAATTTAAAAATAAGGCAATAATAAATTTTTTATTTTTCTTTATAGTTTGTTACCTCTTTTATTCATTATCATTGATCGTAAGAACAGATTTTCTATAATTTATTTTCAATAAATAAGTGGAGCAGTACCTACAGCAACAATATTATCAAGTATGATATTTACAAAAATACAATGTAGCGCTGACAGACAAAATACTACTATTTTATTCTTATAATTCCAAGACTATGGGATTAGCATCCTAACTGATATATGGCGTACACAATCTCATTTACTTTTCCTTTTGAATTTTTGATATATCAACTATATAGTTTAAATGTTGAAAATTATATCTATTGCATAAATAGAGGAACTTTCCTATATAGCTTTATTTTATTTTAGTGATTACCAAATTGTATTTCCATCTATACTTTTATACAAAATTAATACTAGAAGCCAGATTTGAACCTTTTGCTTAGTAATCAGATGACATAAGAACAACTACTACACCACATTAGTCAAAATTCACTTTAAACATGGTCATTTATTTAATAGAAAAAAACCAATATTCAAAAAAATTAAAATTATTTCCACATTCATCCAAAGATCACGAATTACATACACTGGAGTTATGAATAGATGTTACAATATGTCTAACAAATGCGTTAAAATTAGAATTAAGGTTATACCAACCCTCATTTTAAAATTTAATCTTATCTAACTTTCAACAACAAATATTATTCAACGAAACGAATGAACCCGACTTCTTTATTCAATTAGAAAATAATGGTATTTTGCCATAATGATAAAGTAAAATTAAGAATAATAATGAGAGGCTTGATTTAAAAAAACTTTAGTCCCTAATCTAAAATTTATGTATTTTAATTTTATTTAAATTGATGTTTTCTTATAATTCTTCTTATAATTCTTTAATTTACA
This sequence comes from Argyra leucocephala, assembly GCA_963942445.1. NCBI lineage: Eukaryota > Metazoa > Arthropoda > Insecta > Diptera > Dolichopodidae > Argyra > Argyra leucocephala. The sequence continues at coordinate 31,399,183 of OZ012677.1, forward strand.
CAACATCCATATCCATCCAACCTGTTATTTAAACTTAAAATTATTATATAACAGATGTCATCAAAAAGTATTAAATTTAATAATTAAGAGTGATATTTATTGAGATTTAATTTCATAACAACAATAACAAAATTAACAACAAAAAAAAAAATTGAAAAAAATGGGAAGTAGACAAATTTTTATCACACAATACTATTGATAAAAATTTTATCAGTGGCGCCTAACTAATTAAAATTATAAAGATAATAATCTAGGTATAATATTTTGCAAATATACATATTTGTAACTTATATTTATACACATATATATATATGACAATAACAATTAATTTATTTTATATGAAAAATAAAATATTTAAAATTTTAATTTGAATTTTATTTATTAGAATTGATTTTTTGCTCTTTTTTTTTTTTTTTTTTTTGTTTTTTGTTATTATTAGGTTTCGGTTGACAAATTTCAAATATTAGATATATCTTCTTTAATAATATCTTAGGATAATATTTTATTAATTTATTTATACAAGAAAAAAAAACATATCACAAATTTAATTTTATTATAATTTAATGACTGTAAAATTAGAAAATAATAATTTGTCGCCAATTCCATTAATCCCAAATAAAATAATATTATAATATATTATTTTATTATTATTAAATTATTTTTTGTATATGCATATTTACATATATGTATATATAAAATCCTTTCAATATTTTAATTATGTATATTATATTATATACAATTAATTCAAAATAGACTGAATACAAACATTATTAAAAACACATGCATAAATATGTATTGTGTTATATAGAATAATATGTATAGTTTTTTTATTGATATTTTTATTGATATTAAAGATTAATTATATTCAGAAAACAAAATATAAAAATAATAATTTTTAGAAAAAAAAATTATACTTAAAAAAACAATTTTATAATTATAAAATCCATTTTTATAGAATATCAAAAAAAAAAAAATGTTTTTGATTGAAATTTAAAATTTTTTAAAGAATTAAAAGAACAAAGATTTTATACTATATAATAACAATAAGAACAACAACAATAATATAAAAAAGAAAAAAAAAACAATGAATCAATCTTGAAATTCAAGTGTTTCTTTTGTATTTTATAACAAAAAGTATCAGAATATTCTATTGTAGTTCTTTCAATTTAAATTATTTATTTATTTTTAGAAGACAAAAAACCTACTTATTAAATTTTATTAATATTTTTTTTTATTAAAAGTTTCCCACACTATATATTTATAATATAATGTTTCTTTAATTAATTTATTTGAAATTTGGCGTCAATCATTTCAATTTATTTTAATGATTAAAATTATGATTATATTATTATGACGTACATATTATGTATACATATATTAAAATGACTCAACAACAGGTACATGAAGGAATAAGAAGTATACAAATATATATTTAATGCGTGAATTATTCGTTAATACGTCATTTATAACTAATTTGCGCACTAAATAAGTAAAGTTATAAGTAAAAACCTGTTAAGTAAGAATTTTAATGCTTTTTAAGGAAATTGCTAAGTGACAGCATTGATTAAGAATACTATAGCAGGTGACAGTCAAAATGTGACAGTCACAGTCACAGGTGACAGTCACAATGTACTTTTTTTTTTATTTAAATGATCGTCACAGTAACAAATAGTTTTTTCTTAATAAATTTAAAATTACAATTAAAGTATTGTCACAAGAGATATAAAGACTAATTCTAATTCTAGTACTCTACCTAGACATCAAATAGATAATTTTTTGACAATGTAAATTGACAATTTTTATCTTTGATTTATATAAGAATTGAGCTGTCATCAATTCTAATTGACATTTCGAGTTGGCTAATTCCAAGACACAAACCACAGAAATTTCAAATTACTTAATTCTAATTGAAATTCTCATTTATATATAAATATCTGTCACAATTAGAATTAAGCCATTTTATTTATTAGACACACACCCTTAAAATGAAAATACTTACTTTGATTATATAAATTGTAAAATTTCACCGTGTCTATTATTAAATTCACACATTTTGTATTTACCTATACTTATTGAATGCTTTATAGATTGTAAATAAAAAAAAAAAAAAACTAATGTGATTATCACAAATCCTCATCAGAATCATGATAACCACTTATTATCATCAGAATATTATTCATCTTGGTTTTTAATGCTGAACAAATCCATTTTTATGGACCACTGCAGTAACTGTATTAAATAAGAATATTTTTCGTACGAAATTTATTTGGGAAATTTAAGAATTCTCCATTTCCATACCACTATAACTCGTGGATAGCCATGGTATCTTCAAATTTTTCTACTGATAATACAATCTTCATCACATCTTTTCTATTTATTTACACCTATTTTATGGATATAACTTCTGATATCATAAAGCAACTTTACTATTGTATTACAAACAAGCGTGAAGTAATGCTTGCATTACTGCGACTGGCCATTAAACTTATTTATAAGCAAACAAAAATTTATACAATTTCAATTACATTAACGAACGTATAAACAAATTATTTTAATTCTTAAGATCTAATATACAGGGTGATTTTATACATGCACTTGGATATTGAAGAATTTTAGAATTATAGAAAATGGATATTCAGAATTTTTTTTTGAATTTTAAATAATATTTGACAGTATTTTTTTGACATTTGAGATTATTTATACTCAAAGTTTAGATAAAATGTATTAAATTGAAACGACAACAAATATAATTTTTTGTTTGTTTTTCAATTAATAATAAATTATATTTAAAAAAAATAAATAAAAAAAAATATTATTATTAATAATCATGTAACAATAAAAAAAAAAAAAAAAAAAAAAAACAATAAATAAAAATTTCCAATACTTTATCTTTTGAATTTTTAATTCTCATTAAAATTTTAAAGATTTGGTAAAGTAAAGTAGAATAATTTTAAAAATTGTTAGTTTATTATTAAATTAAAGTGCATTTTGCCATTAAAAATTTTAATTTATATATTCTTTATTTGAAATACTTCTATATAAGTATATGATATACATTCTTAAATATGTACATAATGTATATTGTAACGATTTTGTTTATAAAAACAAACAGAGACACATTAAATTTTAATTAATCTTGATAATCAATTTTGTGTTTTTTTGTTTTTTATTTATTAAAAAAATGTTATATATATATTAATACTTATATAGATATGAGAAAAGTGTTTTATATCTACTATATATACATACTACACGAATATATCTTATATATTCCTATATATATTATATTTTTGTGCACACTTTCTAATCTATTACCTACCACCTCATTTGTATAACAAATTTATACAGTTATTAATAAATGTCTTCATACATTTCAATTTATCATGTATGGTATATCGGACAATATTTTAATTAAATAACTTCAATAATAACAAAAAGGTTAATAGCAGGTAATCGTATATCGGAAATAGATAAAAAACATTTTTTTTATAACGGTCTTAGATTTTGTATAAAGCGAACAATAACCAAAAAACTTGATTGAAAAAAAGAAGCTTAAAGTGACAAATTATATTAAGATTGGTGAAGACTTACAGCACAATCTGTTCTCTGAACTATAAATAGTCGTATTAACCAGATTGATTTGAAATATTTTGACAGCAATACTTCTAGAAAAGAAAATGATGGAAGTATTATAAAAAGAAAAACAATTTCAAACTAAATCCAATTAATTAATAAAGGCAATAAGTATACTATCTATCATGTATGGTTAGAGCAACATACAGTAACAAACACTATATGATAATCTAATCCAAATCGATAGGAATAGGAACACAAAAAAAATGTAATCTACTGTAAGAAGCTTAAAGTGACAAATTGTATTAAGATTGGTGAAGACTTGCAGCTCAATCTATTCTCTTAACTATAAATAGTCATATTAACGAGGTGTATTTATGTACAGGTGTATTATTGTTATCATACTTGATTCTTATATTTCATAAAAATAAAAATTTTAGTTGAGTGTAAATAAATAAACCGTTTAAATTATTAATATATATATATAAAATAATTTAATTAATTTATTAGTATGCATATTTCCAATGATTTCTTAGAATCTAATAATTTGTTTAATTTATTAATTATAAGTACTACATTATGTAAATGATATTTGAAATAAATGAATTATTTTAATAAAATAATAATAAAATAATAGAAGCGCGAGTTAAAACTCCATAGAAGACAAATTAAAGTATATAAACTTTATATTATAAAGTAATATTCTATAATCTGTATAATGATTATTACTGTTATGATTCTAAGCAAATTCTAAACAAAAAGTTTAAATAATTATTGTATAAATTCTTTTACAAATAACTGTATATATATATTAATAATGTGTGCGATATTATGAAAAATTCATTTTAAAATTAATAAAACAAGTATTTTTATAATATAGAAAATTATATCACGATATACATATATTATATATATATGCCTTTATTTTGTTCTAAAATTAAAGATGATTTTATTTTAGATTTTCACCGCAGCAAAACAAATTTAATTTTTTTTGTTTTTGTAATATTTTGATTTCGTTTTTTAAAACATGATTTTAAATACGATATAAATGCTACAAGGAGTTGGTAAAATGCAACGGTATTGCAATACAATATTAATAAAAATAATATTAAAAAAATTATACAAAACATTACCGCTAGCTAAATTATACTCCTAATAAAATAAATTTTGTTTTTTTGGTTTTGTTGTTTTATTTTTGTTTTTCGGTATGATGTGATGAAAATAAATGGCTTTAAATTTCACACACTGTAAAAGTGTAGACCATATTGGCAATCATATCATTATAAATCAGAATTATTTTTAATTATTTACATACATACAACATATGCACATAATATATACAAACATATAAATATAATATTATTAATGTATTAAAACAAAAAAAGAAAAATAAAAAAGAAAAACAAAATTCATTTAAGTATCAAGGTTTCTTATGAAATGTTTTTGTTTTTCTGTTTTGTGTTTGTTGAACTTGTTACCTGACAAAGAAAATTGCAAGAGTTTTTCTTTAAATGAATTTTCTTTTTTTCTTTTTTTTTGCTTTTGAAATATTTTCCAATTGAATTTTTGGGTATATATGATTTTAAAAAAATATAATAATAAATAATATATGTTAAATTGTATATAACATAATATATACTCATTCAATAAAATTAAGTCTTCAGGTAATATGAAATTTTAATTTAAATTTAAATTTAAATAACTGAACTGAATAAATTTTAGTAGAGTGGAATTATTATGAAACATTTGGGAGTAATTGTAAACAAGTGAGACATTAAAAGAGGATTAACCCTTAAATGGGTATTAATTCTACAGGTGGGAATAATAACTATATGTACTATGTACAGATGTATTTATTATACAAATTAAAAGACAGATAATATAAGACAAATGTTTGGTTCACCTGGAATATAAATTGAGTCAACTACAGAAATTGTTTATCATTAACTTATATTCTTTAAATTTTGAAAGATTGCATCTACAAATATGGATTCAAAAATTACATGTAGATACTGTTAGACTAATTTTTAAAATACATACAGTAATGCTTATTGTATAAATTGTAGAACGTTTAAATATCGACTTTTAAATATTTTCGGAAATGTCAATGTTCACCAGAAACATAATTAAACTGTAAGACAATGAAATGTGTTTAAACTAAACTAAATGTGATAATTATTGTGTATAGTCATCATATTATTTGTCTCTGATGATAGTTAGTCATACAAAAAATAAGAATATATTTTACTGGAGAGAAATTTTTAAAAATTTACAAAATTTTTTGAAACAGTCTTTAATTAAATAAATATAAATACATAATATATTATTATTATACTAATTCATCTAATCAATATATTCATATCTATTATATTGTATAGTAAATAAATTATTTTACGCAACTTAAAATAATAATGCATACAATACATTTATATATACCTACATATATTATATTATTAGTTAATATTAAATTAATTTCCTTATCATTTTTTAAAGTATTCCAATAAATACACTATATCTATATATATATATATATATATATATATATATACATATATTATATTAATATATTAAAAAGAAAAAAATTCAAAAATATATGAAATGATGAAATTTCTATTTTTAAATTATTTAATATTCTAGTAATAAAAAAAAATGTATACAAAATTATTCCTATTTACACACATTACACTAATGGTCATTAGAATAGTAAATTTAAATTGCAATTTTTTTTAAAAACAAGTTACAAAATAATAATATAAATAGTAATAACAATAATAATAATAATAATTATGTAGACATGTAGTAATAATAAAAATCAGTAAAATATTTGTAAAAATTAAAATCGGTGGTGTGTTCTAATAAATTAAGGTTTGCTACATACAATAGTCATTGTGTTTACAATGTATTGTACATACATATATACACTAAATAGAAAATGTTTTCGTATATGCAGATAACTTCTACATAAAAATTAGATTAGTTAACACAGATTTTTTTTTTAACAATGTGTAACTGGCAAATTCGAAATATATTAAATACTATTGGTGCTTGAAATGAAGTGAAGTGTATGGGAAATCTTCCGACCGACGAATGAATTCTATAAATGAATTAAATAAGTTGGGTTTATTCATGATGTCTCCGATTCAGTAATTTTCTTTGTATTACTTGATAGAGGTGTTAACACTCCACCTGGAGGAGGTTAAAATGAGCAAAATATTATATGGTTGAAATTTTAAATATAACTAAGGCATAGTTATAACTAAGCAAAATTATTTTTAAAAATTCAAAAAAATAATATTTAATATATTAAAATAAAAATTAAATCTTAATTCAAAGATAGACTAAAAATAATTAATATATCATATTAAAGCCTTTTTATCGCCCTTTTCCTATTTCAAAGCATTTTTTGTTCATTTTTATCTCCACCCTACCAAGAAAACCCCATATACTGTCAAGGCCACCCTGCTTATTTTATGTTTTTCTTGTCTTCAAAATTCAATATAGTTTCAATTTAATATAACTACTAGTCTATGTTGCTAAGCACGTAATATTCGTACGTTACTACCTCTCTAAGACATTACAATTTATTATTTACTTTTTTTTAAAGCCTGAATTATATTGTAATTATCATAATTTAGAAAAAACGGTTGTACTGATAAATAAATAAAATGATAATAAAAATATACTTTTCACATTATAATGTAGGTAAAAACAATTATTTCAAATTAGAATTAACAAATTATTTAAAACAAATTACCTATCAGTAAGTTACAGTAGTTAGTCATTAACAAATTATTCTATATTGATTTGTGTAGTGAACTTTTACTACGTACTGTACATACAAGCGTGTTCATATAATTAATAAAAAAGGTAATAAAATACAAAAAAAAAAAAAACAGAACAACAACAAACATACAATTAAATGTCAAGTAGTTGGGAGGTGGTTCTAAGTATCACTTTTGACTAATGTCAATGTACATAAATCAAGACACAAAAACAAAAAACACAAAAAACATTCATATAAGATCTCACGACATTGCAATGGCGACAAATATTGTAAATAACAACAACGATGACAACACTGACTACAACAAATAAAAATGAATGCTATTTATGTGTCAACAATAATAAAATTAAAATTATTTTTTTTTATTTTTCAAAATTATTTTTTGTTTTTTAATTTTATTTGTAAAACACTCCTGAAATTATTTCAAAGTTGAATTTAAAAATTATGAAAAATATTTTTTTTTTATTCAAATTGAAAAAAAAAAAAAACCAAAATAAAAAAAGAATAATGATCGATAGGTCTATCTCTATAGTGTTATTAAAAAAAAAAAAAAAAAAATTAGATATAAATGTCTATTTATTATGTAACTGTATATAAAAATTTGCATCCCTAAAAATTAGTTCCCCTTTTTCTGTATAAAAGATGGTCCAGCTTTAAATCTAAATCTTTCTTATGATCTAATTTGTGAAATTTAATATAGACCCAGGGCTGAGGTCAGAAATGTAAAATAGGTTTATCATTACAATTGAAATATTTTTATATGTACATAAATACAAAATAAATTAATTACCATCATTAGCTTTACTCGTATAGCAACACTTCAAAGCATTACCATCAAAATACAGCATTATTTTGTGAATTATTTTTTGAATTACTATGAAGTATTTGTGTGCATAACTTTCACTACTTGGCATTATTTTGCGTTCCCTTGAATGAATTTGATATTTTAGTAATTAAAGTATTAAAACAAACCGTAATTAATTTATATTTTGAATTAAATGTAACGTTATTTCAATTGTAATGGCAATGATTGAGATGAGATGAGTAATGGATAATATGACATAATATGATTGAACTAAAACTGGTAAATTTAAGATTAAATTTACTCATTATTATACAGAGATTATACGCAGATTACTTGCCTTTCAAGTGTTGTATTTATGCATTTCATTGTTAGTATAATTAGCTTTTTGTTCGATTTTATATTGTTATTGCATGTTATGTATTGGTAATGTTTAAGCCAAATACCTGTTATCTTTCACCTTGAAGATTTTGTATTTTTAGTTAGATGCTGATGGAAATTTGGGAACTAAAATACAAGGCTTAGAGTAAAAACGATATTGCGTCCATCTACCCTAACTTCCATTTTTTTTTATATATTACCACTAACATACTTTTTTAACACTATTTTTTACATACATATACATATGTATTAATAATAATTTGTTTTCGTTTTGCTTTTTTTTTTAATTTATTGTAAATGTTTTTTTATCTAAACAAACAATAAATAAATAATAATTGTTAAATTTAACTTAAATTTAGTATAAACTATGAAATTAAAAAAAGAAATCTTTGCACAAAATATAAAAAATTTATTTAGAATAAGATAGATAAGATGTAACTGTTTGAATTAAACATGAAATAAATAAATAAATATCTGGTAAAATATAAAAATATTTTCAAGTATACAAATTCTAACGTACTGAACTGATACAGAAATCGACATAACCGTAATAGGAGTAATATAATGTTCACACGGATATAGGCCTGCAATTTTGCGCAACAATCAAACGCGGAAGTAAAATAGATTTGAAAATGTCGCGTCTACCTTAAGAAAAAATAAAAATGTCCTTTTTGGGTTTTATTTTAAAAAAATGTTCATTCAATTATTTGAATTTAAATACAAAAGTAAATAAAAATATTAAAAATTTATTTTGAAATATTATCCTTCAATAAATTATTTAATTTATTGCGAATTTGAAAACAAAATCAAAATTATTATTAAATAAATAATAAAATCTGTAATATATTAACAGATTAAAAGCGTCCATTTTTAATAAAAAAAAATATAAAATTTTTCAATTATTTATTAATATAAAAATTATACTAATTTCATGGTGAAAATTTTTCAATAAAAACAATTCATTTTGTTAACTTAACAATTTATGCGTATATCAATCAATAATTTAAAATTAAAATTCTTATAAGGTAACCGGACTCATTCTAAAATCATTTCTATTATAATTTAATTAAAAACAATTAGAAAAAAAAACGAAAAATAATTTTATATAGAATAGTTAATTTATAAAACTAATATTTTGTAACAAGTTCTCAACAACTTTTAAGTAATTATTAAATTATATATATGTATGTATATAAATTAATATAGAAAAACCATTTTTAAATAATTAATTTCTATTTTAATAAGCTAACAATTATAAAATATTAAATTTATTATTTTTAATATTAACCTGTGCAAGTTATGACAATCGTTAAACATTAATTACAACAAACTTATATATATATATACATATTAAACAGTTATTTATTAAAATGATTTATGTAGGAATTGAAAATTAAGTATATGTAAAAAATCATTTAAATGTTCAATAAAATGTCAAAATTAATATTCAGAAAATAAAAATAAAATAATAAAAGATATGCACAACACTAATTGAAATTGAAATTTTAATATTCTAAATAAGTAAATAAGATTATAAATTAATTTTTTTTTTTTAAAATTGTTTATTAATATTTTAAATATTATAAATGATATATATCTTTATACCTATATATATATATTATTTTATGAATATTTTAATTTTCAATTTATGACAATATTTTTAGTTATAATTTGTTATTTTTATTAACTGATGTTTATATATTACATACATGTATATATATATATAAAGTTAATATTTATGTATATTAATAATTTGAATTAAATGTCTTCCTACGTATACATTTTTAAATAAATTCATGATAATGTAAGAGTTCTTCTAAATATTTAAAAAAAAAATACATATTAATAAGAATGTAATAAAAATATGCTATCACAAGTAACACCAATAATGCTTATAGCACGAAAAATTTAAAATAAGCATTATAACTGTCGTAAAAGCGCCCAGTAGCATGATAAAGCCATGACAATAATAGAAATAAACATTTAAATTTCATGCTAAGCTAATAAAAAATACATTATAACTGTAATAATGCTTCTTTTATAGTGCTAGTAGTATAATAAGCTATAATGCTTCAAATAGGGATACTTGTGTTTTATAGCTACATACTTGCATTTACTCGACACATGCATCAACAAGTAAACATTATAAAGTCTCCACTTTGTACATATAAGTTCGTAGTATAAATGCATTATAGTAGTCATAAATAATAACCAACTTTGCATGCTTTAAGCATAATAAATTATCATTATTACAGTATTAATGCTTCTATAATGCTAACAATGTTATTTGGGATATACGATATTCTGATACGATATTTATAAAATCGTTAAAATATTCGATGTAGTCCATGCTCATGGTATAGACAGTAGTCGATGCTCATGGTATATAGAATTTTCTGACAGCTAAGATGAAAGTTTGAAAAAACAATTCATTATCGGAAATATATAAAATAAATATACACGCTGAGTGGTATACTGGTACAATATAGGTAGAACGTCTGCCTTTTAACCCAGGTTCGTTTCACTGTAAAAACAAAATGCTTTAATATAAGTGTTTCGACATAGTCCACTACCCGGTGTCATTAGTATAAAATAAATGGTAATAAAAAATAATAATAAGGTAAGTTTGACTACATATTAATATGCAGGTAATCTGATAAAATAATAGATAATATTATAGAATAATGAATGTTTTGTACTGACTTAAATATAATGAGACTATTCAAGATGGTGTTTTTCTTTGATTATATTTATAGCTCCTTTAGCTTTAAGACATCAAAGACTATGTTAGTTAATTGATTTATTCATATTTGTTATTTATAGATTTTTCACAAAATTTATATTGTCCAGCTCCATTAAAATGTGTTCAGTAATAGAGCGAAACCAGTTATTAAACCAAAAACTGATATTATTCAACATAATTTTTTTTATTTCATTTGGCAATAAATATTTGAGTGTCCGAAGTTAAATTTGTTAAATATATTCATTAAGAGAATCATAAGAGACTTTCATTTTTTACTTTATAATATTGTAAAAGTTTAAAAATATGATCCGTTTGTCATTTAACACTATAGAAAATATTTCAACCTTTGAATTGTATATACTTAAGTAGCATAATCCAAAATACATCCCCCCAAATAAATAAAATAATTAAAAATAGATTATACGCATGTTGGACTGCACAGCTGTTATAGAGCTCATATCTCTTATATGTCTTCTAAACTCCTCTCGTTCAACCTAATAAATGTATATCGTTAACAAAATAAAATTTATAGTTTAAGACCTTAAACATATTTTTTTTTTAATCATATACATCAACTGTTTTGATATTTTTGACAATTTTTGGTTGTAGCAATTTGCTTCTTTTGATTGTACATAAATAATTTTTGATTTACAATTATTACTTTAAAAAAAAAACCACAACATCAAAATATTAAATTTAACTGGATTTCAGTATGTCTTTTTTTTTTTTAAATTTATATTAGGTATACAAAAAAGCCATTGGCCTCATAAAATCATAAAAGTATAGTTTTATTTCATCATCAGAACAATGTCATCCATGTTCATATTAACTCCTTTCCCTCCCACAAAAAAAAAAGAAAAATTCTATAAATTAAAAATTTTTTTTTGCACAGTTCACCTTCTATAAATAAATAAAGAACTACATAATATTATAGCGAAAAATTCCATACATCATCATCATCATCATCATCATCATTATAATCGTTATCATTTTAATGATCATAATCATAAAGAATAAAAATATTAAAATGTATAAATTGACATATGTCGGTCGAGACATTAAACAATTTTATTAACAAAAACAAAAAAAAAAATGTATATATATGAATATATATATATATATACCTAATGCTCGTGCTTCGATTTTTGTTTTGGTTTTTTTCTGTTTTTATTACGAATATAATACACTTTACTAAAAGTGTTTCTATCCAAGAATATTAGATACAAGCGAAAAAAAATAATTTTTAATGACAAAGAACAGAAAAATGAGAATATGGCGCCTGTCATATTGTTTCAGTTTCAATTAAAAAAATAAAAAAAAAAATAAAAAATTTGATGAATATGAAAATTTTTTGTAATTAATCCGAACTTGCATTGACGGTGGCATTTTTCGTATTCATATTTAAGCAAAATATGTAAATACCAAATTTACTTTCATAAATGGATAAAAAAAATATTATTAAATTAAATTTTGATTTATACTTCTATTTTTTGTTCTCCGTGTTTCGAGGTACGTAATCGAGCCGACACACCCTATTTCGCTCAGTTTTTACATTTGAAAATGAATCTATAACATAAACAAATTGAATTATGTACATAGAAAATAGAATCGAACAGGACTATTTTGGACAATGACAATTAAAATGTCAAATATTTTCGGACTACTTAGAACAGTAAAATCTACTGAACTACTTTTTTTTAATTTTTTTTAAACTTAATTCGTCCTAGTTTTCGTTTACTCTCAAATTTCGTTGCTTCACTGTCAAAATTAAAACAAAAACAACAACAAAAAAGTTGTCAAAGACTGTTCTAAAAAAAAATTCAGATCAATTTAGAACTGTTTTGGGCAATCTACTGAATCCGATTTGAAAAAAAAAAAAATAAATAAGTAAAGTAAATTAAAAATGGAAAAATCTCAAATACTTAAAAACTAAAAATTTAGTAGATATGTGTATATAATTAGATCTAGATTAGATTTGGATTAGATTAAATTTAGATTGAAATCATATTTATTTTTTTATTTCTATTATAGTCTTATTAAATAAGTAGATGGTAGATATAAGATATGTAACAAAGAGATGACCCATTTCCTATCTAAAAAAGGGTCCTAAATTTTGACTGTACATTTATGTGCATTTGAAATAATAGAATTATGGAATTAATGGAAACTTACTGAACACAAAAAAGTGTTTTGTTTCTACTCTAGATCTATAATAGAGATCTGCATTCAATAATAGAGTGTTTTATAATCCAATTACCGGGATTGCATTCACTTTTATTTTATTTTTTTTTTTAAATACCTAATTATTAATATGTAATTTTTTTTCAAATTCAAAGAATGAAAGCAATATTTTTTTGAAACATTCAGACACCCAATACTTAATCTTACGCAATGAACAGTTAGAGACAGGTAAGTAGGTGGTAGTGACCATTTCATTGTACTTTTTTAATGCCACGATTTGAGTAACCAATTTTTTGTTGTTGGGGATCACTCGCCCTCTCAGTACATGTTATATAGAGAGTTATGTAAATAAAAGTTGAATACATATAGATCTCGAATTTGGACAAATATCAAATTTTGCTACTCCACAAAAAAATTTAATTTATGTCAACTTTAATTGCTCTTAAATGTCATTTCGTTATGTTTTCTAGAATTTTTAACAAAAAAAAAAAACAAGTTCAATTAAAATTTAAAATATTAAACTGCGTCGAGTTTATCAGATAAATCAAAATTTTAAAAATTAATTTTTCAACACGTGTCAGCTGCGTGTTGAGACTATGTCAAGAAATAAAACCCGAATTTCTTTCTTTTTTTTTACATTATTTCAGTTCATTAAGTGTGCCATCGTTGGCCAAGCCTTAATTCACAAAACTTATTAATATTTTAATAATAAATAGACTTTTGTAATATTAATAAAATACTATGATGCTAAGTAACAAAATAATCATATTTTAAATCAATTTCAAAATTACAAAAACAATATTATTACCATTTTATATAATTGAAAATTAGAAAAAATAAAATAATAATATTGTAAAATTAAATTTATACTGTTATTATCGTAATTTTATTCAAATTCATTCACTATTAGGAAAATAAAAAAAAAAAATAAAACAAATTTATCCCCACTTTAGTTTTTTTTTTTAATACATAATAAAATCTATATCCAACAGTATAAATAAATGTTAGACAATATAAATCTTTTTTATTATTTTTAAGATTTTTTTTTTTATTCTCTTAATTTTTTTATTATTATTATTTTCTAATAGAAGATACAAATTTGTTTTGCGATTTTAACTATCATAAACCCATAATAATTAAATTAATACATTTTTATTGTATTTTAAAATGTATTTTGAATTGGAGATCTTTTTTAAAACTATTAAAATACATTATGTATATACATATATATATATATATAAATTTATATGTATACATATATGTAAAAGTCATTAAGTTTAGTTAATCTTTTAAATATGGGCTTAAGATATTAATTTTATTTTTATTTTTAGTATTATTTAATATTAAGATTTGAATTTGGTTTGGAAATTTTAAAAATACATAATTTCAAAAAAAAAAAATTAATTTTAAATATATTTTGCATAGGTGGGGAAAGTTGAATGATTTAAATTAATACAATTAAGAGAATTTTTTTTGAAAATATCGAGAAAAAAATTAAATAAAAATGTCAGGGTAGACCAAACCTTTGTTGAAAAGATAAAATATTTTTTGAATTTGAATTGATTTTTTAAAAGTTATAAATTTTTAATTGTAAAGAAGAAGTTAGTTCAACTAATTAACTGTTGATTCACACACCATGCAACTTAGCTTAGAGACACATGCAAAAATTGGAGTTGTTTTAATGAAACTCATATTGCCTAGCTCAGACCAGAAATGTTCTCACAACTTACTATTGTTAAAAATATTGCATGATAGTGCGATAGTAAGATTTTTTTTAATGTCACGAATATTGGTTTGCCTTAAAATAATTTTTGAAGAGCGTCAAGAGGTTAGAAAAGGAAATAAAAGTACTGACGTATTGGTATTTAATGATTGAATTATTATGAAACATTCTTAATTTTTAATTTATTAATCGTTTTTTTTTTATTTTTAGTAATATTTTTAATTAAATAATTTGATTGATGTCAATATCGATATTTACTTTATCTGTTCTTGTAACTAACTCTATTAGCACTGATGAGTTAGTCACAAACACTGATAAGTAAGTCACAAGTACTGATGGAAGTATATGTTATTTCCGAAATATCGATATTTGCAATAAAATATCAAATTATTAGTTAAAACAGATAACTTATTCATTATTATTAGAATATACACATAAAAGTATATAAATAAATATTTGGAAAAAGTTAATGTAGTTGTCGGTATGCATATTCGATTAATTTATTTTTAGATTATATTTCAAACAAAATAATGACAGTTAAATTTAAGATTTTATCTGGCATGTAAATGGTAATCCGATTTATATTATATATAATTTTATATGTTTTGTAACGTGTACAAGGTATCCTGAGCGTATTCTATGGATATAACTATAATTAAAAAAATTTCAATTCTATAAGTGTTAAAACCGCTTACCCGCACTATGTAAGGCTGATAGGCTAAGAAACATAGAATTTAAATTTTTACATGTAATACCATTATATAAATTTTGATTAATATAACAAAGTGTACGTAACATTCAAAAGTTAACAAAATATTTACATTTTTCTAAGCACTACTATATTCTATAGTATTCTATACTCTATAGCACTACTATATTCTACTATATTATATTAGTCCCGAATTTGACTGAATTTTGTTTTCAAAGTGGAACATTTTGTTGAAATATTTTAATTTTTCTTTTTTCTTCAGCAATCTTTTACAGGGTAACTGTAAGTTATGCAATATCAATAATATTATTTATTTTATGATAATTTCAAATTGAATAGATTCTGCTCATTTTATTGTAAAAATAATAAAAATCTTTAAATAAATAATATTTAATTTAATTAAATTAAAATATAGCTATAGCATGCAATAATTCTAGAAGATTTAATTTCAATTTTATAATTTAAAGTGTTTCCTACCGCTTTATAACTACATTGTTTTTTTTTTGTAATTTTAATTACTCAACAATTATTATTAGATATTATATAAAACAAAAATTTTAGTTAGTTATAAAACTATAAGTCTGAAAATAATTACAATTTTATAGATTTAATTTCTTTGAAAAAAAAAAACAAATATAGCAATAAAATTTTTCGTATATATGTAAGTATGTACATTATTTACACAAATCTCTTAAACCAGATCACATAATATATAGTGTAAGAAATTTAAAATTAGAATATAATATTAATAAACTTTAAAGAAACCACAAAAAAAAATAAAAAAACAAAAAACGATTTAACGATAAGATAATAAGACTCATTAATACACCTTTTATCTTGTTTATTTATTTAAATAATATACATATATATATATATCTGTATCTATAATATACAATGTACATTTATATAATAATAATGTATCTATGCATATCTGTAAATATTAAATTAAAACAAAAAACAAAAAGTAAAAATAATAAAAAAAAAAATAAATTAAAACCCTATCTTTAATTTTTCGCTGGCGCCGTATTAATTATACCCATTTTTAAAATTAAATACCGTGTGTATTTGAATTTTTTTTTTTATAGTAAACAGAAAATAAAATATCCAATAAATATAACACTTGCCTGCTCCTTTTTTAATTCTTAGAATAAAAAAACAAAAAACAAAAAAAAAATAATAAACTTTTAATGTTTAATCTAATATGGCCAGGTTTTCTTTTAATTACTGTTTATTAAAGTAGCTCTCAAACTTGTCATATATAAAATTTGTTTTATCTTCTCAAACAAGCAATATTGAAAATATTGTCTATATTGACAAGTATTTTGTTCATAAACAAAATGTTGCAAATGCAGTTTGTTCATAAACATTTCTAATTTGGTAAGAAAACTGCAAAATTATAGTAAATAGCGCATGACAAGTAGTTGTGTTGCTGTTTTTATTATAGCACAAAAATGCAAATGTGGGAAATTCAAATTTTAATAACTCTGTCAAAATTTAATTTCTGCAGTATTTTGTTTTGGCAGTTTTGAAATCGAAAGTAGAAAATAATATGACGTTGATATGATAATTTTGGTCGATTTGATTGATTTGATTAAATGTTTCTCTTTTAAAAGTATTTAGAACTGACAACTATATTCATCTCTCATCGTTACAAGCTTTTATATATAAGTATTTCATACACTTTTTTTTTATTTAAATACTTAGTTTCTAATCGCCTTCCTACACGTACATTGAAAATTGAACGGTGAGTATAAATGAAAAAATATTCTACAAGACTTGTAGATTTATATAACACTCAAGCCTATTGTAGTTTTAGTTTTGTACTTTAGTTATCATTGTACATTTTAAGTTTAACATTTGTTAAGTCAATACATATAATTGGAAAATAAGTGAAAAAAAACAGAGGTCATTTTTTAAATAAAACAAATTAAATTGAAACAAAATTTTAATTAATTTATTTTATAAATGTAGTTACAAGTGAACAATTTTTTTGTTTCTCACTTATTCTCATAATTATTATAAATTAAATTCATATGTAAAAAAACCATTGTCACTATTCTACATCGAGTACAAGATAAAAAGTACAAGGGTGCGTTCACGAAATCGTTATACAAATCATTGTAGATCTACACCTACTACACTTCTACACCTAATCGTGAATAACCTTATTGCGTTTTCAATCTCTCATCTATATATACATAGCTTTACAAATTCTTAAGTTCTGTAGGATACTTTGATATTTATTAAATTAAAAATAGAAAGAAAAAAAAGTTTGAAATTCACTGGTACAAAATATAAAATTACGAATAGCTTTCATAGTATCATTTTCTTTAGAATAAACAATTTGTATTATATTGCATATATGTATCTAAGTATATGTATGTTAATATTTGTTGTGTTAAGTGTTAACATTATTTAATTCTCATATAATATAAATTATTTCCTTTAAATTAATTTATATATCTACATCCATATTATATGTATACAATATAATATATTTACATTATTATGTATGTTTGTACATATATGGATTTATGGATATTGTCAGCTCAGATAGCCTTAATCGTTTTCTTATTTTGTCTATACTGATTTATTATTAATTTTAATTTATATTTTTAAACAAACTACTGTATTTATTCCGTATTTATATAATAAGGTGATGAAAATATAATATTTGTCCCGGATAATTCTAAGGTATAGAATTAAAATTAAAAATTCGTATTATAAGTAGAATTAATACTTGCATTCGTTATTAATTGATTAAAAACAATTTGCTTCTTGTAAAATAATTTTGAAAGAATTAATATTTGTATTCTGAAATCGTTTGATAAGATTTAAAATCAAATTAATTTCTCTTGTTATAAATCTTTTCAAGTCTAGATTTGGTCAATTAGTTAATATTTGATATTAAAACAAATTCATTATATGACACCACTTTTCGATACAATATTACAATCGTAAAATTAAATTTTTCAGACCATCATTGAAATTAATTTTAGTAAAGTGTAAAATAAAAAAAAATTAAATTAAAATATTAAAAAAAAAAACCAATAAAATAAGTGTTCTCTTCATTTTAAGATTCATTAGAATAGATAAACTAAAATTGGTCTAAAATAATTACATGTTAATTACTTGAATATTGAATAAAGAAAACGATTATAAATATGAATGTATATAAACATATAAAAATAATATCAATACACTATATATATATATATATAAGATACCTTGTTAAGATAGTTGGTTATCATTTACAAGTATGGAAATAATCAGACCAAGTTCTAATTATTTTTTTTTATTATTTCAATGAAAATTTCCAAATGAGATTTCGAAATTTTTTATTGATTTTTCAGTTCATGTGGAATTGCCATTATTGTTTAGTTAAGGCGTGATAATCTTTTAGATTTAAAATTAATACCAAGTTTTTATAATAATATATATGTATATATGTATATGTATTATATAAATTGTATGAATAAAATTTATGTTGGTCCTACTACATCCTTGTATAATTAATAGACCGCTATTATTGGTTAATTATTGTTTATACATTTTCCAAGAGAAATAAATCAATAAATTAATTAAATATTAATAAAATATTAAGCCGATTAAATTGACAGGGCTAGTACTTGTAAATTACTATTGCATATCATTTGAATTATATTCAATAAAAATAATAATGATAATAATAAAATATTATTATTTAATCAAATATTAATAAATTATTAATATTTAATTAAATAGTTAATAAATTTGTCCAAACACAATCAAAATATACTGAAGAGTTATTGAGTTGAAATTGAACGAAAATGACAAAAGATTATAGAATGAAAATGAATCTTAAATGCGACTTAACATAATAAAACAGACATTACACTGTACAGTACAGTATAGCATATTCATTATTACATATTTGTGAAAAATCAGAACACCAAATATAAGTCGTATAGAATGAACAAATTTTGTGTACTCTATGATAATGCGGGAAGTTAATAATATGTAATATAGACAGTGAATATTTCTGTTTAAAAGTGAATAAATAAAATAAACAAAAATAAAAAAATGTTAAAAATATTTTATAAAAGAAAACGCAAAATAGAAAAATAATTTTAAGAAGCAACAATGAAATTATATCCATTAATGGACATATACAGTCTTAGATCGTTCAAATTACTTAATTCAAGAGTTATGCCGAATTTTCTATTCATTCATAGTATCCGAATATTTACATACTATATATATATATGGTACCAATAGAAAACAATGTCATGAAATATATGAATACAATCTAAAAATTATATAATGAAATTAGTTAAATATAGAAAATTAATATAATTTTTTGATCAATTGTTAAACATGGAAATTGACTCACTTTAAGACGTAGAACTATGAATGAGGTAGTAACATGATAAAAATTAAAAACTCTGTATGTTTTACTAATTTTAATTATTATATTTTTCGATTTCGGTTAATACATCATCATTAGAAGACAAACATCATCATTACACCATCAACAACCGTCTTCTGATGATTGTGTAATTTTGAACAATATTACATATATTAACTAAGATTAGTGAAATATACGTATAGAATTTATAATTTTCATATTTAAAAATGTTTCGACTTGTAACATATTCTATAAAATATATATATAAAATAAATCTTAATATTTAAATAAGAAAATTGTATTATATGGATCAGCGGTTTAATTCAAACGTAAAATTTGTCTGTGCATTATGAAACAAATTTTATATATGAAAATATACTGTACAAGTGTACACTATAATATAGACACAAATTTTTTATCATTGAATTATATACATATATATATATCCCGATAAGATTTTGTCATAATACAAGGATATATTAGGAATCATATAATTTGTCTGACTCTCACTGACTGATATCAACAACAATTAACTGCATCAACATTCAGATAGGAAAGTTAATTTAATCTAAAAATAAGACATAGATTTAGATATTGATTGATTAAACTCATTTAAATCAATTAAATGATTTTCATAGAGGTTAAGCAAAGCTAGAAAGTCGACAATAAAATTAAAGTCTGTTAATTCAAAATATTGAAAAGATATTGGCTTGGTCTAAACTCTGAAAAATCGCCATCAACCTTGTGTTGTATGTATTAACAATTAATTAAAAACACATTGTAGCTATTCAAATATATTTTTTTTTAATAAATTAATTCAGAATTTTAGTTTATCTTAAACATCATTATTGTTAAAATTTATATTTTCAATTTTAAAACAATTGGATATCAAAACATAGAAAATATAAAAGTTTTTATTTGAATAATTGTAAATTTCATTGCTGTTTAAAATTAACTAATTAGACCCACATAGAAAGAGTTATTTAAAATTTTTTTTTTATTTTGTAAATTCAAATGATATTGAATTAATCCATAGTCCATTCTAAGTAATATGTCCTCTGGATAATTATAATTTTAACCCTCTCAAACATAATCCAAAAAATATAATTAGAGATGAGCTAGCCGCGGTTAAAGTGTACTTGTACTGTATAATAATTTTTTATATATTTTTTTTTTTTTCATTAAATTTAAAATTAAAAAAACATTTGTTTTTTTTTTTTATTTTTTTATTTTGTTTTTTATATTGACCTGCACTATCATTTTATTCACAAATGTACATACATTCTTGTTTTCAATTCAAAATAAAATAATAAAAAAAAAAATAACTATAAAAAAGAATGAAAGAAAAAGAAAGAAGGAAAGAATCAAAATGAGAAAAGAGAAAAAATACCCCTTCTATAAATAGAAAAGAAAAATAATTTAGGCGCCATTAATTTGCATAAACCTACATATACGTAAGCACATAAATTAAAAAATATTCACGCTGTTTTGTAAAACGTTGAATGATTTTAGAATTCAACCGTGTATTTTTATATTAAATAAAAAATAGTTTTTTGTTTTTTTTTTCGTTTTGTTTTTTTAGATATACACATTTAAGTTTATTTTTTTGTTTGTTTGTTTGTATGTAAAAGAATTGTGCTCCCCCGTACTTACTTGTACTTGCAACAGTAGTATACAATTTATACCGATTATAATAATTTATAATTTCGTGTTAAAAATTACATACAATAACAGAAATAAAATATAATTTTTTATTATTTTTTTTTTAAATTCTATTTATTATATTATATGCAAAATTCTATTACCTACATACTAATAAATATATTAATATTAAATGAATATTATTATTATTTTTATTATAATTTTTTATAATGACATTATTAGAATAACAATGAAATAATAAAAAAAAAAATATATATATATATTTAGTATGATCACACGTATCTATATAAAGAAATAAACGATTAAAAATAAAAAAATATAAAAATCGTTTAAGTAGGTATTATAAATAATATACAATGTATGATGACGTGTATAAAAAGAAATGACAAATAATATAATTAATTATTAATAAATACCGTTATTTAAAGAAATTGCTTATACACTTGTTGAGCTTCTAGGTAAATGTCAAAATTTTAAATTATTTCTTGAAAATTCAATTTTAGTTCTTTGGTTTAGATTCTGAAAATGTAAATTATTATCGTTAATAGAATAATAAAAACCAACCCGGAAGGAGTGCATAATAAATCTATTTTTTGTCATATGCTTATGTGTATTTTTTTGTTAAAGTTATGACAGTCATAACAAACCTTGTATAATATTACTATAGTTACTGAACATATTTACTTCACAACAATAGTATTGTTGAATTTAAAATTTCCTTTTTTTATTCTTAAAGTAGATTTATTAAGCAAGTTAAAAATAATTTATCTACTGTGACATTAAAGGTTTTTATGCTTCATGCTAATATGCTAATTATAGAATTTTAATTATATGAATTTTTAATAAAGTCCAAAAGAAAGTAAGGAAAATAATTTGATGTTGGTCAACAATTTGAGTTGGACAATTCTTTTATGTAAATCTTGTTGTGTCGGAAACATCGAAAAACATACAGCTCATGAGCACACTAACTGTTTGAGCTGTTTAAACATGCTTATGAACGCTGAAGTGCTTGATTGAAATCAACTTGTTTGATATGTTTGATTTTTTTTATCAAGGGTAGTATTTAATGAGCTTTTTTCATTTTACAAAAAAATTACCTTTGAATTAAAATGTCCCTGCTTTCGATAATGCTGAATTGACGATCAATCAATTAACATTTAATGCGACCGATCAACTGTCAAATCGACAAATGCATACTTTTGACGTCGCCGTCTTTGGTATTACCGAACACATAAATTTTTGATTTGTGAATTGTAATTTGTGAATTGTAAATTGTGTTTTTATTTAATTTTTCTTTTAAAATCCGTTTTTTATAAAGACTTGTAATAAAAATTGCAAACAGTAGATTAAAATTACATGTTCTCATATTTAAAAACCTGTAGAACCATCAAAATTTTTTTTACTATATAATCAAAGAACAAAACAAATGACGATCCAAATGACTAATCATCAAATGTTTTGCTGATTTGTATGCTCAAATTTGACTGCCATTTTACATAACCGAAAGCATGACGATCGTCAATTGTCATCAACTGCATAACCGAAAGCGTGATGACAGTTGATTTTTTTGCAGCGCAGACGACATTTACGAAAGCAGGGTGTCTTACTTCACTACAAAGCTTGCAAGCAATAATATTCGATAAGCTTTAATTTTTGTCATCTGAAACCACAAACAAATTGATTGAAAATATTATTTTAGTTTCTTAATGCTTACATGTTTGGATGTTTGTTTGAATTCGCTTCAGCCATATCTGTTTGGTTGGAGAGTTCTGTTCCACTTTGATATACATGTATATGAGTATATGACGTGTAATATCAATTCTGATTTTGAATGGAATCCGAAATACAGATTTTAGAATGTCATAATATAGTAGTCACATAGTTAGTACTTACTAACACAAAAATTATTGGTGGTTTGAATTCTGTTCGAATATATAATTTGGTAATCACAAAATTAAATTATAATGTATCATTCACCTATACAATATGGTTACTATTTTAATATAGGTTAATTAGAATTACTATGTAATTTAATAAAACGAACTGACTTTAAAATGTATGTAAAAAAATAATTATAATATATTCCAACATAGTAAGTTAAAACTAGAGTAAGTATGATGCTTACCTCGAAACAATTATTTGATGGTATTTATTCCATTATTTTAACAATTTTAAAATAAAAAAATTTATCTACAAAATATTTGTAATGTGTCAGTGTTGTGTAAAATGATATACATTCCACATTCAACAGGTACATAAATTTTTTTTTTTTATTTTAATTTAATTAACTTTTAATTTCATAAACTTGTACAGTCTCGGTGGTGACTTGCAGAGTCTTTATTTTCGATACACAATATAACATGTAATAATCCTTAAATACCAGTTTGTTTTTAGTTAATCTTTAATATATGAAACTAAATATTGTTTCGTGCTAGACGAATAGGAATGTAAATGTATACATAATTTTTAATTTAAAGCGAACATTAATAAGACTATTCATGATTTCGCTGAGCTTTTCTCTTCTTCCTTTATTTGTTCAAAAATATTTTTTCTATCTTTTATTCTAGTAAAGTGTGAACTACACTATTTTAGAAACATCAACCATAGTTAAACATTTTAATTTGAAACATTATAATAAAACGATTTGTTATGGCTACGAAATATGGTTGGCAACACAGGAGACCCAAGCCAGTTTAATTTTTTATTAACAGGCGCATTAGAAATAAAAAAGTAAAGTATGGATAGATTATTATTCTATTACTTATTTTAACCTCACTTTAAGGAAAAATCTATTTCACAAATCATTGAGTGTTAGGATTGTATTCTAATATTCTAATAATATTCTAAAAATAGTGGAAACCAATATGGTTCTAAAAATAGCTGGGGAAGATCGATGAACACCGAAACTAGAAAAACATGTAATGAAATTAAGGTGATAGACCTTTAGTAGACTCCGATTAGTAGATAGTAGTTAGTAAAAAAATTTAGTTTTAGAATATTTATTAATAATCTTCAGGTCTAACTTTAATCGAAATAATTAAAAGTGAAATTGGAAATTGATGAGTACATTATATACTATCGAGATCTCATTATCTTTACCAAAAATAAACCTTCTATCAAAGGCAAGCAAAAATGTAAAATAAAAATAGAAACTGAGCTATTACTTTTTTAATATATTTTTTAAATTCACCGGATATTCAGTTATAAGTAATAGCCCGGATGAAGTATATTAAAGAAACGTTGACGATTAGATTAAAATTCTGTGTTTTATTTTGTCCCCAATAGACAATATTAAATTTATTAAATTATATTAGGGCAAAAATGAATTGATTTAAAATTTTTACAAAAAAAATTTCCAATTATTTTATTATTGCACTTTAAAATCTAGTTAGAAATCATATAAGGATATTCGTAACTCATTCTAGTATGTTTATTTCTATATCTACTTATGAATCATTTGTATTTCCAATTGCGAATATCGATTGAAGGTATTTCCATTGCGAAATATAGTTTTTATATGACATTATTATTTTTTTTTATTAAACAATATTTAAATAGAATAATTCAAAGGATAATGTAACAATATCATGTATGACCAATCGATTACGTTTTATTTTAAAAGAATAAAGAAAAATTGAATACAGAAAATATTTTTTAACTTTTTATTTTCATTTAATTTAGTTTTTATTACAAATTAAAGCACTATTTAGTTATTTAGTCTTTGGTTTTACCGGAAAATATTAATAAAAAATCAAATGCTATGACTTAATTCTATTTATCGTATTTATTTTAAACAAAGGTATTAACAAAACTGTCATTTTGACATTACCAAATTTGGAATAGAAATATACTTATACGTCAAATAAGCTTCAAAAAGCTCTGATTATGGTTTCATTACCATCTTGGTAATCAAACTTTAAACCGCTCTGGATTAACTCGTGATCTAGGTGTTATTCTGGATCACAGACTCAATTTCAAAGGACATTTTAATTCCATTATTAATAAGACTAATGTGCTGAGCCAAAGAGTTCACGAATCCCCATATTACAAAACATTTCTTATATATCACATATATTAGACCGACACTTGAATATGCTTCGCAAGTTTGGTCTTCATATCGTTATTTTCAGCACAGTTTTACACTTTGCACTACGTGCTTTTCCATGGTCTGACCTATTTCAACTTTCTCCTTATACGAAGATAGGTTGCTTTTGATAGACCGGAAATCTCTCCAACAACTTCGATTGATCACTGATATTATCCACCAAATTATTGCTGGTAAAGATCATGGCACCTAAAATTAGGAATTTAATCACTTTTAGAGAGAATCCGCGTAATTTACGTTTCATTGACCTATTTAATATTGCTACCATAGTACTGATTACCAGTTTTGATACTAATTTTAGTAAAATAAGCTTAAAATTAAAAATGTATAATTGATAAATGGTTGTTGCAATTGATACTTGGTCTTTTTCTTACTTTATTTTTGTATTTGAATTTATCTTTAGTTATTTTATTTTAATCTCTTACTAACATTAGTTAGTTACTATGGATACTAACTCACTGGATGATGATCTCAACGCTTTAGCAACATGATGCAAGCTTTCGTCTATAATCGATGCCTGATTTACTTGCTCTAAGCAATATCTGACAGTATACATATATATTAATTATACCTATATAGTATATACATACATATACATATGAATGTATTTTAGTTGTGTTGCAATTGCAATCAGTCAGTTTTGATTTTATATTTTATTATATTTGATCATCACATTGTGAACTGTCAGTTTCGAGTAGACAAACAATATGTTGATCAAATATCTTGATAAAATTTGAACTAATGACCTCGTTGAACATTGAAGGTGAATATACTTTTCAAAAATTCATTAAAAAATTTCTCTTTTATTTTTTTAATCTTATAAATTTTGTTACAAGTGCGAAAAATATTTCATAGAGGTGTTTAATTGTCATTCAGGTAGAAAAATTCTGTAATTTAAATACATTAAGGTATTTATGCATGTATCTACGATATAAATATAAATGTCAGATTAAAATAAACAAAAATAAAAAGAAAAAAAATATATAAAAAAAAATACAAAAAACAAAAAGAAAAAAATTAAATAGTTTGTATTCGGTTGAAAGGTGAAATTGTTTATTTTTCTATACACTATGTATTTAAATTATTTTATTTAAGTATTTTTATTTATTTTTTGTTTTTGCTTTTGTTGTTTCATTTTTTTTTTTTTGTTTTGTTAAATGTTTGACATACAAAAGGAGCCGATGTAGTGGCGCCTGAATTTTTTTAATGCGCAAAAAATTGTTTTTATATTGCGTTTAAAATTCTATTATAGAAAATCAAGAAATAACAAAAACAACACAAAAACAATATATAGGTTACAACTTAATGGTCTATAAATTTAATTTGAATAATAATTATTTTATACTATACTTACTTACAAAATTTTTTTTTTTTTTTTTTACTTAAAATTTATTGTAATTTCGTATTGGAATTTAAGCAATAAAAATGTTTACAATAATAAAGTAATAATTTATATAAAATGCAAATTTACATATGTATGTACATGTACATACATATATATATATTATAATTATAAGTTAATATTATTATTATTATTATTATTTAAAAAATATTTAAAGGTAAATTTAAAAATTTAATTGAATAAATAGGTATATAAAATTGAAACAGAACGACAGTGGCAAGCTTTAACATTACAATATTTAGTTTGAACTCAAAAATTGTACTTTGGAAATTGGAATCTGAAATTGTTTAAGTAAAGTAAATTTACTGTCAAAATCTAAAGAAGAGATAGGTACAAATGTTTTCAACAAATTTGCTATTTAATGAACATAATTAATATCTGTTAAAACTCAATTACATTCTCAACCTCTAAAATCGCAAATAATTAATTTAATAGCGAATGACATTTTGCAAAAAAATGTCAAAGTAAAACATTTCAGAATTTGGAATTTGGTACAGTTCTATTGATTTTCTGTAATAAGTAAATTATATAAATATGAACATGCTTTGATTGAGCATCGACTAATCATTGTTGATTTTGTATTGTAACTGTTCCATTTCAGATTAAGTGGTTACAATCAGCAATAATAATATTTACATAAGCAGAAATTGTAAGTATGCTGAGTTTATCTTAAATAACCAATAAAAGATTTAACAATTATCGTAAAAGAAAACAAATTAAAAAAAACTATCACGAAATCAAATGGAAACGGTTTTATAGTATTGTAAAAGAAATTCTTATACAATAATATCTGTAAATTAAAAAATGTTAAAATTTCAAAATTATACAAATTGAACTGATCAAAAATTAATAAAGTACATACATAATAATAAAATTAATTTAAATATTATACAAATTTCATGTTAATATATTATTAACATTTTATAATTTCCCAAGAGTAACGAGTACAAAAAGGTTTAATGAATTACAAAAAAAAAGAGCTCATAATTATGAGCAAATTTGATAATAATCAGTATATCTCAGTTATAGTTTTTCTTTTTTTAACTCTCATGCGGTTTACATAAAATAAATATATTTTTATAATTTCTAGACAAACATTTTATATATGTATATACATACATACATGTATTTAATAAGTTTAATTTAATTTTAGAATTTAAACTAGTTTCTTTTTTTGTTCCAGACGTAAATTTCCGGCGTTTTAAAAAGGCCAATAGTTTAGACATATTATGTATGTACATATACAAAATAACTTTTATTAGCTACAACAAAAGTTCATATCGTAATTGATAATAATCACAAAAGTTCAATATTAAAAAATGTATATATAGAATATAATGTAAATGTAAATACAGTGTATAGAATTTTAGTCGCGTCGTTTAATTGTCACTTGAAAACAAGAAAAAGAAAAAAATAAAAAAAAAATACAGAATACTAATGATATAAAACCGGAAATCAATATGGGGTTAACTACAAAACTGTCATTATTAGTTAATAATACTATTTTATTTAATTTTTTTTTTTTTTGTTATTTGCAAAATTGTTCACGTCTTGTTACACTACATGATTACTATTATTATATCTACTAAATTATCTATATTGTATCATTATTAACTTGAAAAATTAATTTTAAATTCAAAACATTTAAAATTCTTAAGTTGTTTTGCATATTCAAAGAACAGAATTAAATTTTTATTTTTGTTTTTGTTTTACACAACTCAATGGAATCATCTCAGTTCTATTATAATTATAGTGTAACAAACTATTAAAAAAAAAACTAAATATTTTGATCGTTTGAATTTAGTGATTGAATCATTTTGGTGGATGACTGAATACAATCTATTGATATTTTATTATTGATGTTAAAATTAATCCAATTATCTATCGCATGGTACCTTAATTTAATTAATACTACGTTATTTTTATTTGTACTATTATAGAGAAATATTTGCACTTTTTATTTTGGATTAAAGGATTTATCATTATCTGAATTATCAATAATCGTTAGTGCAGGTACTTTTAATTTATTAGTGATCAATTATTTCATTGTGATCCGATTTAGAAAATACCAATATTATAACGTACTACTCTTCAAACCTTATAAATTTGATAGAAAAAAAATCTAGGTATGTTTCACTAATTTGAATTAATATTTTGATCGATTTCGGTGGTTACAACAGAAAACTAATCTTAGAACACACACTAACACTAATAACATATTTTAGATGTTTTGAAACAACAATAAAAATTTCTGCAAAATTTTCCTTTATATAAAGACTCATTTCCTAATTTTTTTTGTAAAAAGCACTCAAAAAAGGCATACATTTTCAGAACAAAAACGGTTTGTTTATAAAAAATTCTTCGAAATTCTTGAAATTTTATGATGAATGGAAAATACATCAATATAGGTCTAAAATTGTTAAAATTAGAAATTCTAAAGAAAAAATTATTGAATGTAATTGCGAATGCCCTCTTAAAAGCAGATTAAAATTGATTATTATTATTATTATATCAATATAGGTATTTTGATTTTAATTAAAAAATTATTTAGAAATATATAATATACTAATTAATTTATGATTAGCCAACTATACTACAACAGTCATCACATACCTTAATCAGTAATCTAATGTATTCCAGAGCAATTAAAAATTTAGAATTCAATGTTAGAGAAAAACAGAAAATGAAAATTTTATGTTGCAATTGCACAGGAATCTTCTAGTACTCTTCGAACATCGAATAAAACTATATTTACTGAAATTAAGTTTAAATATTTTTAATACTTTCTATACTACAATTTTAATAACTGTAAACATTTTTGAAGGCTTTTATTTCATAAATTACACAATATTGTAAACAATGATGAATTAACGGTAAAAATTTGATTCAGTATCTTGTCAAAATGAAATAAAGTTAATTAATTATTACCAAGGATTAAATTCAAAATTTATAAACAATTTTGACATACAAAATATTTAATAAAAATATTTTATTTATATATATAATTAAGTATTGTAAATACTATAGTACAGTAAATATACATGTACACATACTTAAAATTATATGTTTAAAATATTTCGTAGCTAAGATGCTGCTATAAGTTAATTTGGATTGTCAGGACGAAATATGAATATTTTATATTATGGTCCATTATGTCCAATAAATAATTTAAGCTTTTGACTAAAAAATTTTTAATGAAACAGATTAGTTATTTCTCGTCCAATTATTCATTTCAGCCCTCAATTAAAAGACTAATGGTTATGCTAAATATTGTCTGTTGTATACCAATTGATGAAATTTGATTTTGTTCACCGATATAATACTTTTTGTATTTATTCGAAATAAACAGGTTAAATTAATTAATTAAAAATAAGTTCTTAAGGTTTATCAATTTAATGATGACAAATTAACTATTTTTGCCTGTAACTAGCCACACATATATATATATATATATATATATATATATATATATATATATATATATATATATATATATTATATATATATTATAACTTATCATTTCTCTTGGCAAATATCCTATTGTAATTAAATTACATACATCCAATTGAAATATATTTTAAGAATTTATTTTTGTTTTTTTAAAATTCCCAATTAAAAAATTCATTTTTATTATTTAATAAAAAAATATCTTTGAATTTTACGAGTATATGCATTCGCGCAACGAATATTTTAAACATTTTTTTTATTTTTTTTGTTTGTTAATCACTCTAAAAATATTTTTATTATATCGCACTTAAAATATTTTTTTTCATTTTTAATTTTTTTTTTTTTTTAATATTAAATTCTATTGACAATTTTAAATGAAATTAAATAGAATTTTTATTTTAATATGCAAATTCTTGTAATTAATTATTAAATCAAGAAAAAATAGCTGAAATGATTTGTGAATACAGGAAAAAAAAAATGAAAATTAAATAAAATTTTTTTTCTTTTTAATCCGTTTACATAATAACAGTATTTTGATTTTTAGTAAAAACAAAATTTAACTATTCGTTAAAAATTTTTATAATTTGTTTTTAAATTATTTTAAATAGTTCAATTTATAACAGTAATTTTAAAATTAACTCGGAAAAATTTGGAATCTGGGAAATATTTTATTAACTTTGATATCAAGTCAAACCTATTTGCTTCAATTAATAATTATCCTATATAATTCGAATTATCCTACAGAACGATTGAAATATAAATTATTTTAAGACAATTGTAAAACATTTCAACAAATTTACAAACATGTTCCTTTGCTATTATTTTTATATATTAGATTGAAAATTACATATAAGTTGCAAACATTTTGTCTTACGCTATCATATATATGTTGAAAATGTATTTAAGATAGATAAAATGTACAAAGACTGACAATAACAGATATTTAATTTCATCGTTAAATCTTTGATAGCAAAAAAAAATTTATCAGCTTCAAATTTTCACATTTAGTTCGAAAACTGTAATGTTTGATATATTCTGTAAAATTAATCAATGTTTTGGAATTATTATCAATGGAATGAAATTAGTCAATTTTCATCGCTATAACTTAACTAATTGACTAACAAAATAAAAATATAGCAAATAAGTATGTTATTTCAAACTGATACTTTTCAAAATTATACTGAAATTTAATAGTCTTAAGTTTACACATGATATTATTATGTATATTTATATATATATTCATGTATCTTGTAGGAAAAAAATTACAATATTGAACGAAACTGCAATGTCTCGACATTGTGAATATACTTTATTAATCTGACCTAATCTTATACAATCTTGTTAAATAAAACAAAAAAAAAAATAACAATTGTTGACCAAAATAAAATTGGGTTGCAAAAAAAGATATAGTGTACAAAAAATGTTACCTATTTAAAAAAAATAACTAAAGAAATAAAACCAGAGCTGTATAGTAGAAAAAAAAAATCAGAACTATGATGTAATTATAAATAGAATAATTCAAATGCAAAAAATATTATAAACAATAAAAAAAGAAATTTTAGAATCTTCCCTGTGGTTGGATGGGCATTTTTTAATGAATTTATTTTTTTAATAATTTTGAATGAATTCTAATTCATGTTTTGGTTTTTTACTATTCGATTGAAAATCAAATAAAATGTCAAATGTACTAGAACAGTCTATACATAAACATTTCAGTATAATTAAAATTACAAATTGAAAAGCGGTGTTTTTCATATAAATTTTTTTGTTTTTAGAGAATGTGGTTTTGTAAAAACATAACCCTTTAAGAATTGATATACATATATGTAGATAGATATGTGTATTTGAATTTCAGGTAAATTTGTAAATTAATAAATTACTGGTATTGACCCGCTCTTCCAACTTTGATAAAAAATTGAACTCAATTCTGGGCATTATATCATTTTTCATATTGATTTATCTTAGACAATAACCGCATTATGTAATCATTTGTTTGAAAAAAAAAATTAATTTATATTTAATTCTGGTGAGAAAAAAAGAGTACAGGGATGAGTTACGGTAATTTGAAAAAATTAAAATCTTTGTATTAGTTTTTGGAATTTTTTATTTTGGAATGATTTTTTTTCAGTGTTTGGAATTTTTTTTTGGAATTATGACACCATCCCAAATGATTTATACATCGGATGAAATTTTAAATTCAAATTTCTAATTAAAAATTAAAAAAAATGTTGATAAAATATTTAGTTTCGCTGGAATGATTCAAATATATTTTGTAACGTCCTTTTTTCAACTTATACATAACTATTAGATATTAATGATTGCACAACCTAAATTAAGCGTTTTTTTTTTTATTTAGATGAATATTATTCAGATTTAATGCTTGCGATAAAGTTGAAACTGTCTGGTCTAAATTACTACAAAACAATATTACTAAAATGTTGTATAAATTAAAATTAAATTTTTTTTCATAATTAATTTTTTATTTTGCAAATTTCGATTGTTCTTGCGACTGTGATTAATGAACTAATTTAGCACAACATTAATGCAATTCCGATTATCAAACACACATATAAATAAATTTTACTCAAATTTCCTCGACCTTAATTTAAAAGTTAATTAATTGCAAAACTAATGTAGAACGCATGCAAAACGTCACATTCTGTAGAACGTGTTTTCAGCATAGCTTATTTTTAAGAACATTCTAAAAAATTAATAAACAGAACAGACTGACAAAAATTTTCGGTTTTTTATATGCAAACAAGCAATAATCTAAAGAACACTCTTAATTGCCCATATATATATATATATATATATATATATATATTTGTATGTACAAATGTATATTTAATAACAATTTTAAAGTATTTCTCACGTACCGTCAGGCGTCTAACTTCTTGATCATATATTAATAAAAGTTTATGAACATTAAAAATGTTCGTGAATATTTTGCTAAAATATTTTATTAGAACATTGTATCTATATATACTTAATATGTATATATACATATATTAATGTATATATTATATACCTACATATGTATATTAATTTTTCAAAATAGAAATTTATAATTTTTTTTTTATTTTAGCTATTTGAATATTTTAATATATAAAAATCCATTAAAAATAAATATTCAATACAAAAAAAAAACAAAAAGAAAAATCAATGAAAAAAAATGATAGAAAAAAACTAATCAATTGGCGTGCGATTTATACAGTTCGACATAATCATATTGATTTGTTAAAAATAAAAATAAAATAATTTTTTTTTTTATTTATTTAATTTAATTTTTTTTTTTTTTGCTTTTTATTTAAGCATGTTAAAGTCAGTCGCCTTTTCATTTTGCACATTTAAGCAATTTTTTTTTTTACAAACCTATGCAAATAAAAAAAAAAAAAGAATAAAAAAAAGAATCAAGTAGCGTGTACAAACAGTACAGCAGCGCCAAACTACAGTGAAAATTAAATTATTATTATTATTATTGCAAAAAAAATATATTATGCATGTACATTATTATGTAGTCGAGATCACAAGTAATTAAAATGTATATGTATGTTCATTTGTTAATATAATGTAATAAAAAATAATATGTAATGTTGATTTTTGATTTGTGAGACATTTAAAATAATGTACAAATTAAAATAAAAAAAAAATAAAATAAAAAATATAAAGTCTATGGAATTTGATGGAAATTTCAAATTTAATTCTTGATAGCCGTAAGGTATGTGATCTGTGATCTGTATAAGGACTATTAATTATTAAATTTGTATAATGAAAAAATCAATTAATAGAATGTGTCGCAAGAGAGAAAAGAAACAAGAAGTTAGTGGAAAACGATGGTAATATTTTAAAGATTCAAAAATCTCCGTTTACCATGACTAGTGCAAAATTTTGCTCTGGTTTATGATTTTGAAATAGATCTAACTACACTGCAACGGTGAAACAACAATAAACACTGCACAAACAAAATATTAATCAAACGTAACTCGTATAATGAAAAGAAGAAAATAGAACAAAGTGAAAAATGTAAGACTGCCATCTGAAAAGTTTTTCCTGTACACAATGTTATTTTTATTTCAAATAGGTAGGTAATAGTGGGATATCTTTGTCGGCGTATTGAGGCCAAGTAGATCCATTGTGATACTTATCAAAATCAATTTGAGATTTTTACAAAGCAATAGCGTTTTAATTATGATACCTGTAAAATAACCAGGCAATCTATTTTTATATTCCTATACTGAGGATGCCTTATAGCTAGGCTCAAGTAGCATCAATTAGTCAGCATATTTTACGCTAATGTTCTTGACTTGTGCTACCTATGTATCTTATTATAAGATACTCAGACTAAAAAATTATTTAAAATAACAAAAATAACTAAAATTATATTTGAAGTTCTATTAATAGGATAAATTAAATTGAATAGTCAGTATAACTATGTAGAATCATTATTTTCCACTCATATATTTTTTTCTTTTTTTTTATACGCTACTAGAATTTATTACCTAAAGTAGAACGATTAATGTTTTAAGAGTATTGATAATTATAGAACAACAATAATCAATATTTTTTGTGAATTGACCATAATTAAATTCTACGTTTAGCTTTTAACCACCATTTCTAAATTCACTTATGCACAATATTTTAACCAGAGTTTTTAACTGACCCAATAAATTATTATTATACATTTCTAATATGAACAAAACAAAAAAATTTATAAATGACACAACAACTTCCCACCAATTGTACTATAAAAAAAAATTTATCAATTCAATTTTACTATAAAATTTTGTTTATTTACATTACAAACGTAATTTCAAAATTACTATGTACATTATTAAAAAAACAAAAATGTTTAAATTGAATTTAATTCAAAAAAATTTTCCCACAATTTTAGTGTTATAAAAAATAAAAAGTTACATTGTGGCAACAGCAAAATAAGGAGAAAATTATTTAGAAATAAAGTTTAATTTAATTGCATTATTTTAAGTTTTTTTTTGTTTTTCTGTTTTTTTTTTTTTTTTTTATTAGATTTAAAGTGAATGAATAATTTCATGTTTTTATGTCACTATTCAACTTTGAAGTAACTAAAAACACTTCCGACGACGACGCCATTCTATATTCACATTTTTATTTCTCGCCTAAGTATTTAAAAACTAAAACAACAACAATAGCAAAATAAATAAAAACTAATCAAGTTGAGCAAAAAAAAAATAAGTAATAAAAATAAAAATTAACGACTGGCGTCTAGCAACTATTGAAAAACTAGTCAAAATTGCGTTACTATTTTTTTCCGTTTAATTATTTAAAATAAGAAAAACTTAAAAATAAAAAAAAAAACTTAGAAGGGTATAATAGAGGTGATCCTTCGTTTAAAATAATAATTAAATGTAAATATAGAAAGTTCTATATGCCTAGTTCTATATTGCTGATTACATGTTGTTGATTTATCAGCAAGATTTATCCGTATATAGTACAGGGAATCTCAGACATCGAACGTATTCATCAATTCAACAATTGAATACCGTATTATTATATGTAAATGTAATAAGTACTCCAATAAAGGACCTACTTGGATAGCCTTAGACTTGTTAAAAGTGGGAAGTGATTTATGAAGTAGGATGTATATGCACCAAAACAATACCTACCTATGTAAACAATTTTTATAAAATCTATTTAAAAATATTATAAATTTATTATTTAAGTACAAGTATTCTAGAGTTGACCAGACTAACCATAATCCAATTCATTTTAATATTAAATTAG
Source organism: Argyra leucocephala (assembly GCA_963942445.1). Taxonomy (NCBI): domain Eukaryota; kingdom Metazoa; phylum Arthropoda; class Insecta; order Diptera; family Dolichopodidae; genus Argyra; species Argyra leucocephala. Next base: position 31,435,842 of record OZ012677.1, read on the forward strand.
TGAATTACGTTTAAATGTTCAATAAATTTATTTACATAAATCTGCATTTCTATATTTATGTAGATATAATTGTATAGATTTTAAAAATTATAATAATTTAAGTAATTTAAGAGAATTAAAAACGAATCAAATGATTTGTGCAATAATACATCAGAGTTAATAAAAATTAAAATATAATTAAATACTTACTATAAATAAAAAAATATATATTTATATTTATAATATGCATATACATATAGATCATATTATATAGTACTATAGTATATGAATTATTAGGAGAAGAAATAAAATGATCACTACTTTATTTTATAAAAATTACATACTGAGGTTAGGTGTCATGTAGGTGAAATATAGGTGATATAAATGAGTAGTTAATATATTTTTAAAATGTTTTTAAAAGTCGAAATAATTATAATAATTTTTTGTTTGCAACATTTTAAAAAAATTATTCAAAATGAAATTATAACTAAATATAAAAGGCTTTGGATAAAAAAGTCAATAAACTTAGCTTATAGAATTGGTTTCGTTGGAATGATTAGAGGTGTATAGCTATTTCAAGAGTGAATAAATTTTACAAATGACACAAAAAGATGGTGTTCTTGGAGTGTTAGATTCTTTCACAATTAATTTTTTTTATTTGTTTTTAATGTCTCGAGAATTATTTATCTTTCGAAAATTATGTTTTAAGAAGTATTGTCCATAATGGTATTTCAAACGTTAAAAATTATAAACTTTAAATTTTAAACTGTAAAAATGAGACTTATTTAGTGTTATTAAAACAATAAGTTTTGCCCTCTTATATAACAACTATTTTATAATAAACTTAATTGAATTAAATTTAGTCAATTACATACAATATATTGGTTTTGACAGGACATTGAGTTCTATTTGTTCATATATATATGAAATCACATTTTAGTGGTAGCCAAAATTTTGTATAAGACGCATTGGCTTTCAAAAATAAGAAAATCCTCGATAGAAACAAATCAAATGATAAAGCGAGAAATGTAATTTTAGGCATAAATTTTAGTAGAACCAATGACTATATATATATAATATATAATGTACATATGTATGTGTGTAATAATAGTATATTTAGTCATTGGTAGAATTAAACTAAAAAAAACAATCCGCCCTATGCATCACAGATGGGGTTACAGTACAATGATGATGATGATGATAAGGCATAATTATAATTCAAAATTAAAGATACTCTGAAAACAATAATAAAACTTCATATTTTTAAATTAAAATAAATAATTAAAATCCTAAATTCATTAAGTATATATATAGAGAAATAAATCAATTTAAAAACAAAATTATTATTTTACTACCCTGCTAGCTATATACACATTTAATTAATTAAAGTAAGTTGAAAGGAAAAATAAAGAAAAATATTCCACTCCAAGTAAATATATTCTAATTATTTTGTTGTGTGTATGTATGTACCTCGTTGGTAAAATTTTCTCTCACCTGATAAAGTTCAGTAACTCTTATAATAATTTCTATTTAAATATGTAATAAGAAAACATATACATACCTACACCAGCACTTACATTATATTCTAAAGGTAAAAAAAATATTTGGATATTATCATAGCATACCTATTACCTATAAATTTAAATTCAATATAACAGTGATATACAAAATGTATTAAGGTTATAAAAAGTTTTTCAGAAAATTGGACCATGTTTTATACCTATAGATTAGGAGTTATTTAGCTATGTTAAAAAAGCTCAAATCATTTATGTCAGTTATGGTAAACTTGAACTAGGACTGTCATTTGATGACAACTTGAAATTACGAAAGCCAAATAAACCTTGTCAAAACTGAACATCTTAATACTTCAATTCTGATCACTATTAAACACACAAAAAAAATACATGAGAAAAAAGAAATTTTTTATTGAAATAAAACATATTCACTGAGTTTTTCTTTTAAATTGATAACCCCAAAAGTCAAAATAATTTTTTAAATGATTATGTCATCTTTTGGACTTTTTATCTACTAGGTACTTGGGACAAATTTATTTTATAAAAACTGATATGTATAAACATTTTTCTTTAACTTCATTATTTTGAATACCATTCGAAATCGAATTGACGTTCCATCGTTCCATACAAAAATTTCTGAAGAAAATTGCAAACAAACAGTAACCCAACATATCAAAAATACCCAGTATAGAATTTTGACAGTTTAAAAGTCAGAAATTTTGTCTGTATTTTCAATAAAAAAAATAAATGTAAATATATTATGTAGTTCTCCAATAAATAGATAAATAAATAAATAAATGAACCTATTTTAGTGAAAGTATATTATATACAAGTACATAAGTAGGTAGGTATATGAAAAGTTCAAATCATAATTTTTTTTTTTTTATTATTATTATTTTACTTTTATTAATTACTATATTATTAATGTTTGGAAAAACTTTTACACTTATTCACCAATCATATTTTTTTTTGTTTTGTTTTGTTTTGTTTCTTCTTTTCTTTTTCATTTTGTCATATTCGTGATGATTTAACATTGGGTCTGTGTTGTTTGGTGGTTGAAACAAAAAAAAAAAAAAATTAAAAATCACAAAAAACAAAACAAGAAATAAAAATTACCATCAACCCCGACAATGTCGCACTGCCATTATCGTCGTCTACTCTATACCAGATTATAAACACATATACATACCTTCACATAAATCTAAATAATATATATACATACATATATTTTTAGTCATTTTGGTGTTTTATTTTTATTTGGCTGTCGGTGGCGCCAGGAATTGAGGTCAATAAAGATAATGTTAGATAATTTTCTTTTTACTTTATATTTTTTCATTCTTTTTTTTTTTGGTTTTGTTTTGTTTGTTTTAATTTTTGTGTTCTTTTTTTTTTTATTTTTTTTTATAAATTTTAAGGTTAAAAAAGTTCAATGTGATATTTGGTTTTGCATTTTAAATACGATTTTTTTTGTTTTTTTTTTTTATTTTTAAAAAAGAAAAGCAAATGTGATACTTTTTACTTTTAAAGGAAATAAATTTGTAAAATAGCATAGTGATGAAAGGTTTATATTTAGTATAAGTAAGTTTTTTTGTCTTAAGTTTTTTTTTAGGAATTTTTGGCACGTTTTTTGATTTTTTTTTTCTTATTTTTTAAATTTTAAAATTAAATGATTAATTTTGAATACAATTTAAATAAGCATACTTTTCAATTGAAATGGAAAATGGCTGGTTGAGAACTCACATTAAATTAAGTTCATTTAGAATTATTATTCTTTTTTTTTTTTTGTTTTTTCCTTTTTTTACTTATTTTGGAAATGTAATTAAATATATATTTTTTTTCTAAATAGCAATTGTTTACAACAACCGCAAAAAATTGTTTATAACAATAAATTGGATACACCAATATAATTTTCGCAGTTTTAGCTGAATATCAGAAATTATAAATTTGTGAACACCGATAATTTTGACGTATTGCTTGGAATGCAATTTCTGTAAATGTTAAAAATGTGTGTTTTTTTTATTGTTTTGTTTTTTTAATTTAATTTTACAAAAATTAATGAGTTTGAGTAATATAAGTAAACGTAAATGTAGTGTTGTTAAGTTTATACGTAGACGTAGACAATAACACTTTAAAATAGAAAACTTCACGGTATTATGACAAATAAATTTTGAAGTTTATATTATTGGTATAGTTTGAATTTCTACTCCATATATGAGTATAGTACTTCGGTTTAGCTTAAATTTATTGTGGTTACGAGCTTGGGTATTTAGTTTCTTGTAATCATTAATTTTTTTTATTACAAAGTATTTAATTAGTCTACTTTTACTATTTTATTTACTTTGAGTCGCGTGCATCTTTATCGCTAAGTAGAAATCTCCAATGGGAATTTAACACGTTGCTTGTTATTCCAATTGATTGAATTTTTCTGCCATTATATCGATTAGGCTATAGAGAGATCATGTTAGAGAAATGTCAGTACACTAATTTACAAACAAAATACATATAATTAACGTTTTCTATTGTAGTATTTATATCCTTCTATTACATTATACCGTTATATTGTTTTTATCTTTTTTTATTTTAATATTTTCATTCTAAAATGGTGATCAGATTGAGTCTTTCATTTTAAATTTTGAAATTTTACAATCTACTTTGAAAATAAAATATTTTCCCTGGAATTTTACGATATTGCGACTAGTTGTCGCGAAAAAAAAAAACATTTGTTGTCTATTACAATCAAATTCGATTTTTAATAATGGAAACATCATGTTGATAAACAATTAATTTTTCTCAATTCTTATTAATCATTTATTATTTATTATTTAATAATTTGCTATCATAATAATTTTGTTAATAGTTTTGTTAAAATTTTTAAGTTATCGTATCCGTCCATACATACGATTTTATTTTAGTATTCGATTTTAGAATGTACCATGTATGTAAGTAAATAGAAAAATAAAAGTTTTCGCAAACTTTATAATATTATAATCGAATTTGTTTTTAGTACTTACATACTATATTTTATATGGTATATAACTAATTATTAGTTATTAATATCTTTATTACTTAACCGATATAAGGAGTGCAGAAATAAAAAATATAAACCAAAGATGTATCAAACTCAGGCTCAAAGTGGTAAATAAAGTCAATACTATATACTACCAAAAAGTATATAAATATTAATTTATATATTCTTTGATATTACCAAACGATAAGAGACATGAAATATCATAGATTAATCATTTGATAGATTAAGTAGGAAAAGCGTGAACAAATCAATTATTTTGTAAAAAATTTAATAATTTCAAGAAACTGAATAATATTAAATTTGAATTATACCCAAGCCAAATGCTCCACAATAAATGATAAAAAATTATTACAGTTTAATTTTAAATTATTATATATTAAATAAGTATCAACATTTCATCAACATTTACACATTTTTAGCATAAGTAAATATAACTTAACTAACAATTATTCTTATTATTATTATTATGTATTCATAATAAAAAGTTATTATTTATGTAATCATTTATTATGCCTTAATTTCGCTGCACAATTTGTGTTTTTACAATTTAATATGTTGAGAGCTTCAACTAAAGAATTTGCTCCTATGATTATAATTTACTTAAGGCTATCCTCAACCCTTTACTGAATAATAAAATTTATTGTTTTAACAAAAAATTAGAAGTACTCGTAAATCTTTTTTCATCAATGTTAAAATCTAACAATAGGAAAAACGTAATTATAATTTGATAATTGGTATAAATTCATATTTTTGTATTGTCTAACAGTTAAAAGCATACAAATATAAAACTGAAAATATGAATTTATAGAAAAGTATTTAAAATTTCGTGTACTTTATACATATTACATTATACATTATCTCAAATAAAATGATTTTATTTTCTTACGGTCGGATTAATTTCCTAAACAGTTGAAACCACCCACTTAGGAATAAATATTTTGGCAAAATAAAAAAATAAATATCAATCAAATATAAAACATACACTTTTTTATTTATTTTGTTCTTTAGATACGACGGAAAGTACTCGTAGAACGATAAGATATACTTTGGATTTGGACATGCAATTGAATTTTTGATTGGTGTTAAGAAAAATTTAATTAAATAATTTCATTAAATTTAGTAAGTAGGCTTCTTATATATTGTTACTTTTGTCCTAATTTTTTTTTTACATGTCTAGTCTCTAGTTAGCCAGAACTTATTAACAAGTATATATTTTAATTAAAAAATAAAAATAATTAAAAAAGTAAATTGGTAACAAAAAAAAAAAAAATTAAAAACCTTAACAAGATTAAAGTAAAATATTGTCTAGATAAAATTAAATAAATGCAATTTAAAGAAAATGGGTAAATATGATAAGTACATAATTTGTTTAGTACACCAAACTGGTTATATGTATTGTATAGGATAAATAAATGATAAATTTAATTACTTTTTAATCAAGTATAAATTAATAAGATTATCTGTAAAAATATTTATATCTGTATTTATTTATTTATAAAATACAACCTTTCAAATAAACGTGAAAAAGTTGTTTAGAATATTTTCTTTTTGAGCTGTGAGCCAGTAAAATTCACATTTAGTTTTCTATTTCAATACTTCAGTACTATGCAAATGTAGGTAACTGAAGGATTAAAAAAAACGAAACTATCAACGGGTAATAACTTAAGGAAGATACAAGAAAAAAAATATTTTCGAAATAATATGATACAAAGTTATATTCTTGACCTGACAATACTTGTACTAAAAATATTAGTCTGGCAATGCGTTGCAATATTTTTTTAATTTTTTTTTCGAAATTTGACAACACAAATCGAATTAATTTTTGATTTGATAAAAAGAAGGATTACATACCAAGTAAAGAAATTTTTTAAGTAAATCACTTAAGCATTTTTTCATTCAAAATAGTTACACCAAAAACAACAAAACTAAATTTCTAAAATGTAAGTATAAAATTATGAAAATGTCAAAAATATTTAAAGAAATATCAAATCGCCAAAAAAAAGTACCTACATTTTTACTTTACATTTTGCTAAAATTGGTTGACGTTTTCTTTATCTCTTTTTATCTCAAATGAAAAAAAAATGGCAATGTCAGAAAAATTTAGGAAAAAATTTGACATTTGCAACCCATTAGAAAAAAAATCTGAAGGTTAACTTGACAAACAAATTAAATATTGTTGATTTTTTTTTAGAAAAATACACTTTTTAACTCGATTTAAAAAGTAAGCAACATTTTCTGCTTGAACTTCTATCTTTCTTCTTCTATATGAGAAACTTCAAAACAAAACTTAAGTAATTTCTAATTCTAAAAACTGTACTGTACTAATTAAAATATTACTTAATGAAAAAAAAATAAATTTCCTAGTTGAATTGTATAATTATCATTAAGTCTTATTAGATAGATGATGTTGTAATATTTTTACTTTAAAAAATAATAATAATTTTTAAAACTATTTTTTTTAAATTTGATTCCCCACCCATAAAAAACCCTTAATTAAATCTCTATTAAATTGTAATCATCAGCATTTTCCTACTATATGTACGGCTATAATGTACATACATACATATTTTTTTGTTATCTTTACACATCATCATCATAATCATCAAATTGGTAATCTAAAGGATTTTTACTTTAATCTACCCAAGTAATCTATTTTAATAACAATAATGTGTCTTTCAAATGTGTATATTAGAAATGGAATCAAAAATCCCAGTGTCTCTTTTAATATTAATTTAATTCACATAAATATTTTTTGATTTTCTCATTTGATTTTTTTGTTTTTTTTTTTTTTGTTATTCTATTACTACACATTCTTGTTTAGCTAGCAAGAAAATCAACCTTAAGAACAGTGAGTTCACGTATTTTGTATTTAATTTTAACTCATAAAATCAAAAACAAAAAAAAAAATAATAAAAAAAGAAAAACAAAAAAGAAAATCAAAAAAAGAAAACAAAAAGATAAAAATATTTAATAAAACCTAGCTGTGTACTGTATATAGTGTTGTGTATAGATCCCCAAAGAACTATATAATAATACTATAATAATATCGTATAAAATACAATGTGAAAAAGAGATATAGATTAAAAGAAGGGGAGCGAGGGAGTAAAGGAAAGGAAAATTAAGAGAGAGCGAAAGAGAGAGAAAATATAAAAGAGAATTTATGAACTAAACAGTAAACACAAGAAAATTTAAATTTATAGAAATAATATATATTTTCATATTACAAATCTATATACATTGTATTATGTATACATACATTAGTACATTAATTTTTTTTTGTTGTTTTTATGTTATTATTGTTATTATTATATTTTATGTATGAGAACATATCGCGCGACTTGCAGGCGCCAAACGTCACCTCGATTAGCTTTATTGGACGGCCTTCAAAAAATGTTTAAACCATTACCATTATAATCTATAAAGGTTCTCGTTTTTAAAGTTTCGGGGTTTTTGGTTTTGTTTTTTTTTTTTTTATACTTTTCTTTTTTTGAAATTAGTTTTTTTTTTTTAATTTTCTTTTGTTTACAGAAAAATATAGCCAGCTCAGACAAAAATATGAAAAGTATATTATGCATATATATATATATATATACACATATTGTATGTATTAGTGTATGCGTTTTTCTTTTTGCATACAAAAATGTAAGTAAATAAAAGTGTGAATGCGTATATATATATACATATATATTCTTATAACAATTCATACGAATTTGATTTTTGTGATTTTTGTTTTTGTTTTTATTGAAAAATTTCGGCGGCGGCGGCATTTCTGATTTTTTTTCGGGTTTTTTCTTTGTTTTTGTGTAGTGTTGTCGTTGTTGTTTATTGTATAGGGTGCGGTGGTTTATCAATGGAAATGGTTTGATATTTTATATAGTAGTATGTACGTATGTATAAAGAAATTAGAATAAAAAATAATAAAAATGATAAAAAAATAACAAATAAACTGTATATTAAAGAGAAAGAAAGAAGATATTGCCTACAGGTGAATATTAAGTTGATGATGGGTGTTCTGCTGGGTAATTTTTTTTTTTTTTTGCTCAAAAAATAACCATTCAACAAAATAATGATGAAAAGTTTACGATTGTTGCGACGCGACAGTTTCAGTTTTTTTTATTTTTTTTTTATTTTATTATTAAAAGTTTTTATTTTCTTGTGGTGATTCAGTTTAAAAAGAAATATGTATATTTGTACATATAGATGTACAAAATAATATGTATTTTTAAATAAACTTTAATTTTTGTAATATTTTGTAGGAACGTAACATACTTTGTTTACTTGTTTTTTATAATTGGGTAGCTTAAAAAAATAAACTTTATTTAAACAAAAAGAAAAAATGAGAAGCACAAAAGAAAAAATTAATAATTTTTATTGTTTCAAATTGCTTGTAATCTATTAACTGAATGGGTGGTCAATACCACATACTGCTAACACAATGTCATTAAAATTTTATATTTTGAAGTTGTTCAAATGAACAAAACTTTTTTGAAATAATTGTAGGTACCTATAAAGGCACAAAAAAATGGAAATAAAATTAGAATGTGGTTGAATAGAAATATAAAAGTGATGGAAAAATTTTCTAGTAAAGTAAATACAGACCAGATAGATATGCCATGAGGTATGAAAAATTGAAAATATTAGCCGAAAAAGTGAAGAAATGTTTACGATTGTAATTTTGATGTTTTATTAAGCTTTCTATTTAAAATCTAATTTAATCAGAAAGTCCCCAGCTCAAACCCAACTCAGGGTAGAGATGTCTAATTAAAGTTTTTTCATTATTTCTAATTACATATGGGAGACTAAAGGGTTCAAAAACAAAATTTATGATACAAAATTAATGATATTCAATTTTAGAATAGGTATGATAGAGCTTTTCATAAACACATACTGCAAAAACAAAATACAACAGAAAAAATATTTTTTGACAGAGTTATTAAAATTTGAATTTTTCACATTTACAGTTTTGTTTTAATAAATAACACAACTGATTGTAAGAAAAAAGAAGTAAAATATATTTAAATGCACTGACAATAAACAAAACTGCTGTCAATTTCAGTAATCAATTGTTTCTTGAATGCCCAATCAACCGAATCTGCAAAAAAAAACCGAATTAACACTAAGGCTAGGTGCAAACATGCAAATAGTTTTACAACTGTTTGATTGCTCATTTGTTGTGTTGCATTTGTTTATATGAAAGTACGCACAACTGCCTTTATGTATTGCATGTCTGCGCCCAGGCTAACACTATTTTGTGTTGTGTACATAGGTTCTTTATTCTGTAAAAGTGTCGTATCTGTAATTTCTATAAATGGATATAGTAAGTCATTATTTTTATAATTTTACGAATTTATTAAATACAAGCTAAGGAATGTGTAATTTGATAGAATTTACAAATCTGGGAATGAGCCCTAATGTATGAAAATAGAAATAATGTAATTAATTCCATCTTTTAATTATAATAAAGAAATGAGAGGTATCTCTGGTCAACCATTTCAAGCTTTAAACAAGACAATGAAAATTTTTAATATTGGTATCAGTAAGATGACTCAATGATTCTAGAAAATAGGTATATTGGTCATATGCTTCCACTTCGAAAAATAATTAAAATTTCTTTTAAACTATTTTTAAATACATTGTTAACATAAATTGAAAGCATATTCGATAAAAAAATTAAATGTCCCAGCAATAAATTTCAATATACATATATATATACGTTCATATATATACATTAAACATATATATAATAAATTATTTTTAATAGTATAATAAATTAAAATAAAACAAAAAAATAAAGAAAAAAAATTTGTTAAAAGTTAATTTTATGGGGAATTTGTTTTTAGGAATATTCAACAATATATTTTAATAAAGTGATATTCAATTCAATCACACACATTCATTCATTGGTGACATTTAAATTTGGAGTAATTTATGTATTTTAAAATAAAATAACAGAAAATAAAATAAATGTATTATCTATTCTATAGTATAGTTTATTTAGTATGGTAGTCTAGTTAGTAGCAAAAATTACAATGCAACAATGTACCAATATAATATTGTTTACGGTATACCAATGTTAATTAAAAACATTTTTTTTTTTTTTTTCACTTTTATCTTTTAAAAAAGAAATTTAATTTTTGCAACAATGTTTATTTATATTGAATTTAATTGGTAGAATGGAATTAAATACAATTAAATAAACATTTAGTTGGCAATATTTTATTTCAGTGTTGACTAATTTCTTTTAATTAGTTTACATATCTAATACTGTACGTATAATACGTTTATTTTATTATATTGTATTTAGATTTATATCTTTTAAAACATATTTAAAATTGATGCCGTGATTTGATAATGAAATGTGAAAATATTTTTATTTTTTTCTGTGTAAATTAAACGTTGACAAAAATTAATTAAGTACCTACTAACATATTTGACAAATAAAAAAATTAAAAAATGTCTAGCATTTTAATAAAAATAGAAAATAAAATTAAAAAACAAAAAAAAAAAAATTACGAAATTTTAATTACATTTCAATAACTTTGTTTTATTTCAATAAATTGTACCTATTTTGCAAAAATTAAATTAAATTTCAGTTTTATTAATTTTAAGATAGTTCATAAAAAACAGTATTAATAACCTACAATTCTAAGATAATAAACAGGGAAGAACAATAGATTTTAAAAAAACTATACCCAACAGATATTGACAACAAATTGACAAAGGTCCTGCAATACGATGGAGTATAACTAGACTGTCAAAATGGCTTACCATTTAGTATTTTTAACCAGCCGCCTTTGTACCTATGTTGTTTATATACAAAAACAGACATAATAAACTAAATTCATTTATTATGGGCAGATTATCTAATTATACCGTTACATAGGGAAATTTGAACAACAAAAATAATATGTACATACTCGTGCTTAGTTTTGTTATTCAAATTTAAAATTTATTTATATGCAGATAGATCCCTTATGTGCGTTTACTGCTTAAATTTTTTAAGTAATTTTTTAAGTGATACATACTTGTATTATGGAAATTTTTCAGACATACAATCCATAGTAATTTTGAAGTTTTATTCTTAAATAATTTTTTAAAGGGATTTTTAAAATTTTTGAATGATTTTTTTCACACTTTTTAATACCCATTGTAAAATTTATTTAAAAAAAGCGCTTATCGATCCATTCAAACTTCATTAATTAAAACATTTTATATTTATAATAATAATATAATCAAAAGTCAATACAAAAATAATACATGTACACACATATATACATATGAATATATTTTTAAAATTTATAGAAATTAAATAAAAAAAACTTATTAATAATATAAGAAATAAGCTTTCGCATCTGTACAATACGAACTTCTATGGATTCTATTTTTAAAATATGATGTTTTCAAGTCATTCCAAAATTTATAAATTTATAGACATATACATATATCTATCTAATCTACATATCTTGTATATATATGTAAACAAAAATTTTACAAATAAGCAAAACATAACATATTATAAAATTTTATTTTGGATTTACAACACATATTTGTATACAAATAACCACCATTGATTGACCAGTTTGAATTTAAATAAGAATAAAAATTTAACCAAAAATAAATTTTAAAAATTAATACTAGAAACACATTGAGTAGTGCAGAGCCACAAACTTAAGACGTTTAAATAATAAAAAGAAAAAATAATGTAATTTTTTTCTTTCATTATTTTTATATAATATTATATTATGTGTGCCCAGTAATCGTACATGCATTCTGGGACAGTAATTATATTATATAATTCAGTTTAACATTCACAAAAAAATATTTAAGTATTCAAATAAATAAATATTCTAATTGGAATAAGTTGTGGTTTATAAATTATTTTCAGAATTCAGAATGGAACTGAACGAATTATCTAACAATAACAATTAAAAGGTGATGATGTCAACACATTAAAAATATTTTTTTTTATTTAAAAAAAAAAAAAAAAAAAACTAGCCTGTAAAAATGAAAATAAAAAAGTGTACCGTGAAACAGTCAGAAATTTAATTTTGTCATAATTGTCAGAAGTTTTTCAACACAATGTTCAACAAAGTATTAAAATTATGTACATCATAACTGTCCTGCAACCCCATCTGTGGAGCTTAGGACGGAAATTTTGTATACCTACGTAATATGTGTATATTAATGTCACCTTTACTTTAATTTGGAAATCAAATTTTATTAAATTTCATTTATTTGATCAAATTTATGACATTTCAACAACTGTCAAATACAAATCTTTATTATCAGTTTGTGCAACTTATTTAGACGTAGGTAGAGTACAGTTTTAAAACTTCACCGTTAAAATGCACATATGTTATTTTATACGGCTACGGTTACGTATGTTTGGCTAAGTAGGTACGTAAAATTTTCAAAATAAAAAAAAATATCGATTACGATTGACATTTGACAATTTTATTAATGCATATATAAGTATGTAGTTATATAAGTACATATATGTCCATTATTGTACAATTACTCTTATTCGTTATAATTCATCACAAGCAAAACAGATTAGAATTTTATTGCTGCTTTTAGTTTCAAAGATTATTTTTTGTTTTTAATTTTGTTTTTTATTTCGAAAAATGAAAACAAAAAAAAAACTAAATTGAGAAACAAAAAAAAAATAAAACACAATTTGGTATAACGTTAAAATTAACGTCTTAGTGGCGCTAAAATTAAAATTAATTAAGCATGCAAAATATAGTATAAAAATTTGCATGCACCTTATTGAAAAAACGAAAAACAACAATAAAAAAAAGCTTAACAAGTTGACCCATTAATTTAGTTTTCGAATCGTAGAATTTTTTTTTTTTTGAGGTAATTTAATGTTATTTATTTTAATTTTATGGAGAACATTTTTTTTATTATGTATTTTAAAATAGAGTACCTACCTACTAGGTGAATTAAAAAAAAGATTAACATTATTTCAACACTGCTTCAAAACGACAAAAGTAACATATTCAAAAAGTTAATTTTTTCATTATATTGACAACATTGACACTAAAATGTTAAGAACATTTTGTTGACATCAAAGTTGATATTTGAATTTATGATTGGTTCTCGTTTTCAATTATTGTTCTTGTGTTTATTTGTACACGTTGTGTTTGTTTTTAATTTTATGTTAAGGGAGGTAAGTAGGGAGGATTAAATTGTTTATTATAATTATTAAAATATTGTATTAATAAATTAAATTTTAAAATAATTATTTTCATTATTCTTAAATTCATTTTTAAAAACAAGAATATTTAAATATATATAAGATTAATTTGATATAAGATTTTCATCCAAATAATTTGATATTTATTTCCTAATTTACATCCTAAATAGAAGAGTTGAAATCCATAATGATAACACAAGAAACAAATTCAATTTTTATTTAACGTTATTCAAAAAGAATAATCAAAGAAATAATTGCCTATACAAATGCATAAAAATATATAACGAATTGCCAAGTAAACTAAAGGATATAGTAAATATTGTTCATTTCAAAAAGAAAATTAAAAAATATGTTGTAGTAAATTGTACCTAAATTTAGATGTGAATAAATTTATATATAATCACTATGAGCCTAAGTAATCTTAATACATAATATACTTCTTTGACACTGAATTATTATAAAATACATTATAAGGCCAGATAGCTAAGAGCAGCCTAAGGTCGTAAAATATTTATACTTCTTGAAATCTTTAGTAAACTGTAATTATTTTTCTACTTTATTGTAATTTTCTAAATTTTATTAAATAAATTAGTTTTAGTTTTAAATTTTTGTATAATAAACCAAATAAAGAAAAAAAAACTATTCTCAGGACTTTGTATACCTACAATATAATGATTGAAAAATTGTTTTTTTTTATATAATATTTTTGACTCAATAATTGTGTATATTTTTATAAGATAAGTTCCAAAATGAAATAAATTATTATGGAATTTATTGTTTTGAATAATAAGAAAAAAATTAAAAAATTCCTTTTTACTTATTGGTTCTCTCAATCTCATACAACAACTCAAAAAAGAATATAAAATAATATAATATTTATTATAATAAAATATTCTAAAACGAATAGAATTTAGCAAAAAAAAAAAATAAATATACCTATAAATATTATATATATAATATATATATATATATATATATACATATTATATATGTATAAAAATATAATACATAATATATATTTTATCTATCATAAATGTGCTAATTTATGTATCTTATAATATTAATTTGACTCTAATTAGAACTTAAGAGAAGCAGTTTTTGATAAATTTACTACACAGTTTTATTTCTAAAGTAGTACGGTAGTACATATAATATGTATACGTATGTATTTACCGGTGACTGATTTAATTATTGGAAAACTTGACAGTTTTTTTATTGCTTTTGGCTTTATTCAAGGTAATTATAATCTGTCTTTCATATTGCAAAAGCAAGTACTTATGAAATAAAATTTTTAAAGTTTTTGAAATTTTTCAAAAACAGATGGCCATATAGTCCTAATAGTTTTATATTTTAAATTATAATTAATATTATTTCTACTACCATTACAGATTAAACTAAAAACTATAATGTTTTCTGTATTTGGTTGTTTCACTTTTACGACCTTAATAATTTTTTGTAATATTTTTTTAATTAAATTTTTACACACTCTGTATATCTACCTCTTAGTCTCATTTTCAAAAACATACATACTTAGTACTCTATTTATATATTCTTCATTCACTTTTAAACATTGCTAATTTTATTTTTAAAACGAAGATCGTAAAAAATTTTTGCACAAGAAAATTAAATTAAAAAAAAATTTAAAACACGTGTAACTCCAATTAAAATTTAAATATAATTTACTTAATTAATGCATCATCAATAAAAGAAAAAAAAAATTTTTTTTTAAGGTGTGAAATGTTTACCTTCATTTTCTGTTGTTAATGATTCTGGAAACTGAATCCGAAGATCACGCTTTTGATCTACAATAGAATCGTTTGTATGATTTTCTTCTTCTTTCGTAATTTCTTTTGACGCATGATCTAAAATTAAAAAAATATATATATATATGTATAGATTAATGAATTGTTTAAAAAACAAAAATAAATTTATTTTATTTTATTTATTTTTTTTTTTTAAATTTGAAAAACTTGTTTTAGAAATAAAAATAAAAAAAAAAATTTAAAATTCGTAATGAACAATAATTATAATAATTTGTTTGTAGATTAGAGCAAGATTTAATTCAGCAATTTAAATTATACATAATCAATGTTTAGTTTTAGAGAAAATTATTATATTATTATTGATGTGCTGTGCCAGAACAATTTGATAAATTAGTCGTAATTAAATTTCCAGTTATTATTTTGTAATCAGTCAATTAATTAATAATTTTTGATGAAATTAATTTAAGAAATGTCAAAGTCCAATTCAGCAATTTGAAATACAACATCTTAATGAATTAATTTAATTTTTTATCAATATAACTAAACATAATTATTTTTACAGTTTTGATGACTCTGTGGTAGAAAAGAAATTTTTTCAAACAAATTGTTCAATGAAATTTAAAGATTAATGTTTCGATTAAATGTTGATCAACTGACGATTTATATTATATTTAAATTCAATTCGTTGTAGCTACTTTTTATTTTTAACTATCATTTCCGAAGATACCTTTTACATACAGTTATAGTAATTTTCTTTTTCTTCAAAATAAAATAAAAGTCTAGGAAGTTGTAAAAAATCAGGATAAATTAAAAATTAAATTAATTTGATGAGTTTATCTTGAACAGCTCTAGAAACAGAAATTGAAAATTGAAATAGAAAAGCTACAATATCAAATGTTCTACATAATCATACCGATTATTGAATTTAAATTAAAGTAAATATACACAACATAATTACACATTTCCACAACACACAGTTACAGTTGATATAGTTTTATTCATACATTAATAATATTGAAACGTGGTAACCGCAATTATTGTACAATAGGGATTTTGCTTAGTTTCACAAATTCATTTCGTAAAACTTTACTGATGTATAACTAGTTATTGACAAAAATGATTGAATTATATTGGTATTGGTATTAATTATAGTAATTTGCAATTATTTTTCAATAAAAGTTATTTTATTTATCTATAATTTAAAATATTATCTATCTATCATTCAAAATCAGGAATGTGGAACCTTTTTTTAAAGGTAAAAATAATCATATTAAAAATTTGTTATCACATCAGAGCTGTTATCGTATGTCAAATAAAAAAATATTAACATAAAATCTTTTGAACTTATAAAAAAAAAATGAATTTAATTTTTTTTTATATTTATGAACGTTCCACTTCATCAGTAGTATTTTTTACATCACTAAAATTTGATCAAAAAAATTTAAAGAAAATTTAAAGTGAAACTGGAAAAATATAACAGACTGATGTTTAAGAATTTAAGGTTCTTTTTCGTAATAAACATACCTATAAAAAATGTGATTATTATAATCTAATTTCCAAACAATAGTATAGTTCTTTAGATAATAACAATCTATAACATAACAAACTAGATCTTTAGTATAGTTTCTTACAGAATCTATATAATATGCCGGGTGTTCCAGAGCATGCGTATCAGCTTTTTAACAGGTGAAAATTTTATTTTTTGACGTAGAATCTGAATTTGCATAAAAACGTACCGGTATAGAGCTATGCATATTCTTAAATGTAATGTAAGCATTTGGGTTCTTTTAATATAAGTTTTATTCTACATAATAGTTTATAAGATAATTATAATGTAGAATAAATAATATTTTTATGAAGAATATTCAATTATTTTAATAAATCTGAATACCTATATTATATTTTTCACCACTGATCTAAAAATGGTCTAACTAAACAATTTTATTTTTGTATAAATAAATGTAATCATTTACGTACTATACATTTCCCTATATGTATTCTATATTGTATGTTAGTCATATGATTATTCCAAAAATATCAATTGAACAATTTTTTGTGTGTTTTTTTTTTATCAATTCAAAAGTCCTATAAATCGCGCGTCACTCTTATCATTTTATTTACTAACCTTAGAAGGTCGTTTATTATAAGATATTTTAAGTCAATAACTTTTATAATTAACTGATATATTTTGTATGTATGTATATGTATAGTATATTAGTAAACATGTACTTATAATAAATTTATACATAACTGTAAATATATTGTATATGAGTATATTTATATTTAATTAGAAATTTTAAAAATTTTAAAATTAAATGCGTAAAGGTGAATAATTATAGTATGTATAGTAGTAAATATAGTAGTAGGTATAGTATGTATATAAACTTAATAAAATATATTATACCTATATATTTAATTAAGATAATAACAATATTATATTGTGTGTCTATCATTTAAAGAGACACCATATTATTTATTACTAAATTTATTTGAACAATTATTAATAATCTATATTAATAAAAAGTATAATAATAAATATAAAAATAGTTATAATATTTAACTGATAAAAGTCAAAAATCATTTATATATACTTTATATTATTATGTATATGTATACATATTTATATCTTATCTTTATCAAAATTAAATATCACAGAAAAAAAATCAGTTAATTTTTAAATATGATTTTAAGTAGATTTTTTAAAGAACAATAAGAAAATGGATTTTAGTTTTTTGTTTTGTTTTTTTTTTTTTAATTTTTAAGTAAACAACTTGAAAATTGTTTTTAAAAATAGTAACAAATTTCACGGTAGTAACAATATTATTTATAAGATATAAAAAAAAAATTTTATATATATAATTAATTATAAATAATATAAACAACTGCAAATATAATATTTATTATGTTGGTTTTTGTAAAATATATTTTTTAAAATTATTTACTTTAATATAATAAATATACAAATCAATTGTTATTTCCGGATTTTGTTATTTTTGTTTTTTTTTTTTGTGATTAATTTTGTGATTTCGAGTCTATAATATTATGATAGTAATAATATAAATCTTTCAATTGTTAATCATTGGTAAATTCAATAGTATATAGTGGCTATTGAGAAAAACAGGTCATTATTGTGTAAATCAAATTTTATATAATATCGTATATGAATTTTTGAAAGGTTATATTCGGTTAAGTGGTTACTTTTAGCGATAAATTAAAACAAACTTTAGGTTATTACTCCGTTCTACAGTAGGTAGTGATCGAGATTGTTTAATATTTAATTCATGTACACATTTACAAAACAAGTATATGGATAACTTTAATGAATTGTACAAATGTTTCACATGTCATGTGTTTTTTTGAAATTCTATAAAAATCTCATGTAGGAGGAATAAAATATGAACACCATTGGTAAATGAATATCTTTTGATGAAAATTGCAATGCCTAATCAATGTAATTAAAAAAAACCTAACAGTATATAGTCAACGAAAAGATGTGTTTATATAGTAATTTATTTAATTATTTATACTACGAGCAGTTGGAAATAAATAGAAACCACTTGCAAGAACTGAAACAAGATTAGGCAAAACTTAAAAGAAGGAGAAGAAGTTACAGTTTCAATACTGACTAGTAACAATATTGACTACAAGTTAAATTACTATGCTTATTATACTATACAAATTAAAGTTTAAATGATGTTCAGCAAAATATGTATGAGACACTGGAAAAAATGCATGTCTACAGATCAATAATACTACAATCAAAATCATGCACAAAAAATCCGATCCTCATTGAGGAAGAATGTATCGATAAGGTGGAGCAGTTTAATTTCGTATTTGGTGCTACTGCCTCCCGAAATTGCTTTCGAAATGGTTTTAAAAAGATAACAGAAAATAAGACTGATCTGTAGTCAAATGTAAAATCAATCTTCTTTTACACATCAAAAATGGAGGGCTCAACGGAAGCGGAATATCCAAGCAAAGAATGTAATCGAAACTAAATGTGTCTGTTTTCCCATATTAGTAAGGCTATAACTATAATAGGCTCAGATATATTATTAATTGTTGCAGTTTTCCCACGTAACATTTTATTGTTATAAAAACAAAATTTAGTGCTATAATGCTCCTATATGACTCCCAAAAAGCACTAAAGGTGTTTTAATGATGTTTTTATAGGAATAATGTGATTAATATTTCTATAAGAATTATGTTCAAAGTAACAACTGGGATTTTCAGCAAGTACTACAGAAATGTTATTATTTAAGTCTAAAAGTGCGTAATCCTATAGCAACAGTTAAATTGTTGTTATAAGAATAGAATTGCTAAAATAGCAGTAGTAGTGTTATTATTTTACTGTATTGCTATACATATTGTAGGTAAAAATTAATTTTGTAACAGGATTATGACAATCTAATATTTCTTTACATAAAGTATAAATTTTCATCTTCAAATCAATAATAAATTGCATAATGTGTTCAATTAACGATAATATGTACAGCGTAATTCCCGAACAATACAAAATTGAAATCAAATTTCATATAAAATTGTTACCTATATGCTATTAAAGTTTTAACATTGCACTGATGTAGGAACATCCTATATTTCTCAAAATTTCTTTGAATTCATTCAGTATAGATAATTTTATAATTTAATTTATTTTTTATTTTGTACTATTTGCAGACTTTTGATATAAAATAAATAAATAAATTTAAAGTACATAATAAAATATTTCAAGAAATATTTCCCATAATTTCTTTTGATGCATATTTTCATCATTGATTCACTGATTTCGATCCTATTTTATCAAATCAAAATATTTATTTCTTTCATTTTCTTCGCTGACAACTTATTACCTGTTATTTCAATTATCACCTTACTTACTTACCCTACCGTATTTATTATTATTGTAATATTGTTTTTATTTAATAAATATAAAATTTAATTCCTTTTAAATCAAGTCAATATTATTTTACAGTTAAAGGAAATGCAAAAAAAAATGTAATTTAATTTAATGTCGCCTATCATATATGTGTGGATGTATGTATGTATGTGTATACATCCAACGACATATTCGACGCCAGCCGATTCAGTTTATTTATTTGTAAAAAACAAAAAAAAAATAAAAAAAAAAATTCAATTCAATTTTTACTGCTTATCCACGATTCACATGACACTTAAATAATAAATAATGGTAATAAAAATAAAATCATTTGTAAACAAATTTAATAGTCTTGAAATTAAAAAAAGAAAAAAAAAACAAAACAAACATTTTTTTTATTAAGATTATTTTGCATACTTTGTATATATTTACATGTACAAATTATATAAATAATTTGATGTTTTTTGTACTCATTAGGTTTACTTTAAAAACATTTAAATAAATGACTTAATGAACAACTTATATGGTAGCAACAAGCTACTAAGTACATACCTACTTTCTTAAAACTGAATTAATCAATTTTATTTACATTAAAAATTTCATTGTTTTGACGAATTGAAAATTAAATTCTATTAATTTATTTAATTTAATTTATTTTGTATATTATGTACTGGAGCCATCGAAAATGCAGTATTTGAGTATTAACTACAATCTAGTATGTTCCACAACGAATTATACACAATGTAAATAAATTCAAAATGCTTGCATACTGCTTTAACTACGCAAAAAGAAACAATATACATATATATAAACATTTTAGAATTAATTATGTCTTATAGTATATTATGGAACATTGTAGTTAAGCTCTAATACTGCATTTCCGATGTCATCCGTACCTGAAATGTATAGCATCCCAAACTGTATCCATAAGAAAAAGAAATATTTGCTTGTACATAGTTTATAGGGAGATAACTTACTAAAGCTTAGTAGCAGTGTTAGGTAATTTTTATTTTTCTTTTTAAATTAACCTATACTCAACCTACTCACGAGAAAATACACCGGCAGAACCTGATTCTAATAATAATAATATTCTTGATTTAAGGAAGATTACTGTCAATTTCAATATTATCTGATTAGGGCATCTAAAAACAAAAAACGGTTTGACATATTAAACTTTGATCCATTACAATATTACGTACTGTTATTGTATTTATATCAAACCATTTAAACGTAGTGTAAACACCAGCTCGATAATATTATGTTAAGCATTATTGTTCGAATAAGGTAGTAGACAAATTAAAATAATTATTCTGTAGAAGACAAAACTGCTAATATCCTATATAAATGCATATTCCACTCATCAATATATTAACAAACATTCTTTGATAATTATGGCTCGTATTACACATCAATAAATGATCAATCAATGGTCTATCTATTATCAATATATTAACCGTTGATTGATGAGAAATGATTGATGGTGGTTCTATTTTAATCAATATTTCTGTCAAAATTCTCATCAATATTGCTCTTAAAATCAGCGGAGGTAAAAAAATAGCTTTTTTGGGAATGTTTAGATTTTTTTTTTTGGGAATGTTCAGATAAGATTATAATATTAATTTGTGATATAATTCAAAAAGAATAATTTTTATATTAATTTTAATAATTATAGCAATTATTGTAAAAACACGATTGATATATTATTCAAATGTGGAAAAAAATAATTTGTTGATTTTTACACCCAACATTTACTTTAAGAATTCAATTTAAATTGAAGCCAAAAACATTTCTCCAGAAATTATATTTTCAATATTCATATATGTTTCGATATTATCAATACATCCTTACAATTAATACAATCCTTGCAAAATGTCAAAATATGGATAAAAAGATTGATGAGTGCATTATTGATGTGTAATCGCTCATCAGTATATTTTCAATATATTGACAAGAAGATTGATGAAAAGAATGATGTGTAATAGGCACCTATAGTTAATGAGTCTGGTGAGGAACAAAAATGATATCACTGAAGGAAGTTACAATGTGTGAAATGAAGGATTAAATGATAGTTTTAAACTCTCAAAGTTTAATAAAAAATATAAGAAATTTTTGCTATAGTACTCAAAACTTAAGTTTTAAATAAAGTTAAATTTCTCAAATATATAAACATACATACATACTTATATATGTTCACTTATATGTCTTAGAATAATTTTCATTTTACATACCTATTTCGATATGAAAAATCAAATTAAAATTGAAAATCATTAAATTGTCAAATTATTTGTTTTTATTGTTTAAACGTCAAATATTGTTGATAGTACAGATTTTCAAACAATTATTTCTGACGTTTCTCCCAACGTTAACTTTTTATTTTCTCATTACGTACATAATATGTTTGACAACATTACATCTACGTATACTTAATTCAATTACCCAAATTTCCTAGTAAATAAAAGAAACGTCAAAAAACAAAAAAAAAATGTAATTGATTGTTGACGTGTAATTTTCATCTTTTTTTATATAGCGTAATATACCCGTATAGATTTTAATGTATACATAGATATATAACGTATATATAGCTGTTTTAACATTACATTGACTGACTAACCAAATTGCATATTTAACTATGACTAACTACGCCCAAAAAAAGCTCAAAGGAATGCATTTTATATATTTCTTTTAATAAGAGTATTTCTGTTGCATTTGTATACAATATGTGGGAGATATGGATAGAATCAAAGTGTCAATATTTTGGAAAATTTAAAATTTATGTTTAAAATAAAATTTACAAAAACAACTGTTGGAAAATTCTAATTCTATAAGAAAATTTTTAAATATGTATATTTCTGTAAATATTGCATTTATTTAGTTGTGCATGGTATTTAGAATCTTTAATCATGTTATTATAAATTTTTATTTTTAGTCAAAAAAATGAAAAATAAAAGTTTTTATTTTAAACATTTTATTTTTATTCCTTTTCAAGCTTTCCTACAATAAAATAGTATTATTATTTTATTTAAATATGTATTATTACAATCATCATCATCATCATTATTATCATTATAAACATTATTATCATCATCACAGCCACATAATACTATAATGCCAGAGTATGAATAGCTTTACAACAGTCGACATAATATATAAAAATAAAATAATGGCGGCGACTATTTTTATTACAACGACGACAAAATAAAAGAAGAAAAAAAAAATGAAAAAAACTAAAATAAAAATAATAAAATGAAAAAGAAAATGCCAACCGCAGTTTGTTGCTGCTATTACACTTAATGTTTGTACTGTTGTTATTTTTGTTGATGTCGTTTTTGTTGTTACTGTATTTTTTTTTCTATATACACTATTTTTGTTGTATGTACTTCACATTAACCAAAAAAACCACTTTAAGTTAATTCGCGAAGAATTCTGGCGCCGATTTAAACAGCTGCATCAATGTTTTTATTGATTTGTCTTGAGTAATATTACTTGACTTAATACTTCATTCATTCACTATATAATATAATATGATGTTATATTACATATTATATGTAATATTTTATTTGTGGATATTTATAATAAATATATATATATATATACCTACAGGGTGAGAATATTTTTTTTTAAGTCATTCTAATTTAATCGATGATTTTATTAATAAAAACCAATAAATGAGAAATACATGCCTATCTTAATAAAAAAAAAAAATGTACTAATTTTCTATATTCATTTTGAAATTTCTTTGTAAATACTGTCAAAACACTGCCAAAATTCTATATTGAATAAATTGACAATATAAGGTCCCATTCGTGACAATATAAGGTCCCATTCGCTTACAATATGTGGGCGAAACTGAAGGTTTTGTAAGAATTAGGGGAAATTTGTTTCAAATCCAATTTTGTAAACAAGACAATTAAATTAAGAATGTACAAGATAAACAGGTTTTAGCTGCAAAGCTTGGACAATGATAAATAGTGACGAAAATAGGTTAATAGTATTACTAAGAACTGAAAAAAAAATTTGATCTCAAAATAAATTATGATGGAGAATAAGATCAAACGAGGAGCTAGAGAAACTAATAAATGAACACATCAGTATTGTAAAATTTATTAAAGCCCAAAGACTTGTCTAAGATTGCTGAACGAAATCGAAGAAGGTTCACTCTGAGCTGTAGAACAAATAAATAAAGATGAGAGGAAATGAAGTGAAATTTCGACTTGAAAAAGCATAAGCTTCAAGATTTATTGTTTTTCCTTGCAAATCAGATTTTTGTAAACTTTTTTTTTAACATTTTGTTCTAATTTGCAGTAATTTTTTTCAAGGAAAGTACGCGAACAGAACTATATTTTTTGTTTTCTTTTTGTTTTTGTATTTTTGTACTACTTAATATATTTGACAATGGGTCTGTTTCCACGACTGTACATTCGCTTTAGTATATACGTTTCATACCCTCTCACCAACAAAGAAATTTTGTGAAGAGGATTTTCTGTGTTCGTTTCTTGATAATAGGGTATGAAATGTATACCAAGGTTATCATCATGAATACTCGTGCAAACAGGTTCATTTTCATATTAAAATCATATATCAAGACGTATAGTATAGTTACGAACAGGCTCCAATCCTAGAAGAAATTCATGAGAACATTTTTATTAATTTTTATAAATCCCAATTCACTTGAAAATACCACATCCTGTATTTTTTTATGCAAGCATAAACATACATACATCATACAATAATATAAGGTGTACAAGTAAAAAGTAAATAAATAAATATATAGTTATAGTAAATTATGTACATAAATGTATGTTCCTTAAAAAAAAAATCATTAAAAGTTAACTTAAAGTAGTAGACTTTTTTCTGTTTTTATTATTTTCCTTTTGTTTTGTTTCTTTTAATTTGAATTAAAAAAAAAAAACAAATGAATGTATCATCTATGTTTGTATTGATGTTGTAATATTTGTACAATTTTTTTCCTGCTTTTTTGTTTAAAACTGGTAAAATTATGAATGAAGAGAATTTGAAGAATTTTAATGATTTGACCTTTTTCTATACCGCCGAGTGGTTGTAAAATGTAAAATGACTTTATAGTTTTAGTAGATATTATTAATGTATGGATTTGTGTTATGCCATGTTCATATTGTACAACAATGTATGTATTATACATAATGTATTATATTATTATTGATATAGTTTGATCGGTAGATATGGTTATATTAATTTTAATCTGAAAGTAAAGCTTTTATAATTATTTCAGTTTAGAATTCCATAGGTGCATACTTCTATTTTATGACATGATTTAATTATGATGAGTACTACAAAGTGTATAGACTGCAACTATGAAACTTGGAGAAATCTACAGCGGTTTTCAAATCGAAAACAAAAATTTTACGTATTCATTTCAATGATCGCTATAACCGACGCCTTAAAATACATTTTCAAAGTGAATAAAACAACATTTTTCTATATCGAATGTCTACAAGAGATACCTTTGTTTTATAAATGCAAACCTGCAGTCAATCTGTATAAATGCAGACTCAAAGTCTACTGGGCGTCAACTTGGCAGAATAAATTTTTAGTATGCATAAATTTTTTTAAAGTAGTTTTCTTTGTTGTTTTGAGTATTTTAGTTTTTGTTTTGTTATTTAAAAAAAAATGTTATTTTCAAAATGTCTGTATTAATGAACAGAAATTTTGCAGAATTGTCAAGTAAAGGTAAAATATAGGTAGAACTTGTATTCATTATTGCAAAGTACGCCAACTGGTGGCAAACTTTTTGTCAGTTTGCAGCCTTTATGAATACACCCTTATTGTTTTCGTTTATACCGTTATATTATGATATTTTCTACAGCAACATTTCAGTCAATTTGATATCAATATGCATAATGAATGTGGTTTCTACGATTATTCGTCGCATACCATTGCATGATATTTTGTAGCTAAGGCTTCAGACAGCAAAACAAAATTAGTATTATGTATATCTATTTATGTATATAACTTATGTATATTATGTTTTATTAAATCATTAATAAAAAAAATAAATCCTACATTTACTTACATATATATATATATATATTGAAGCATGCATTGGGATAGGCACTTTGATATTTTTCAATCAATTCTCAAGAAGCAGGAATTCAAACTACATATTTCAAAATAAAAGTATGTATCAATTTTTTGGCTTATACTAAATTAGCGGGAGTGATTCTTCGAACTGAGGTAGATTGTTGATTTATCAACGTGCGTAGAATAACTAAGGTATTCGGCTGAATGCCTAATTTTTCACGATAATGGTGATTATAACATTTGATTTATTTTTAGATGGGTGGTAATTTGCAAGTTACCAGTGAATGAAAGTGACATTTTTACTTAGTGCACCATCAGTGGCTAAAGTTTTATTCTGAAATATTTAGAGAATTTCAATATTTTGTATTTTTCTTAGAATCCTTTACGCTCATATTGGTTAACTTTACAAAGAAATAACTATAATGGCATTTTTAGTCCAGTTCATTTTGTTTGAATTTTTCTAGTAAGGGATTTCATATTAAGGTATTTGATGCTCACTACTTATGTGATCATGTCATCATTTTAAGGGGTATATGTAGTTAGAAAATCAAATTTGTAAACTTATGATATTACAAATACATTTTGCTAAGATTGCCAACTATTAAGTAAAATTCAAAAATGAGATTTCTTCTAAAATTTCAAATCTAATTAAAATCAATTTCATAATTTTTTGTTGTTCTCCTTTTTTTTAGTTACTATCTAGTTAAATACTAGAATTTGCAAAATTCTTATATTTAAAAATTTTATTATAAAAAAACAAATTAATTTATTAAGAGCTACCATATTTGAGTGACAACATTAGTTAAAAATAAACATTCTGAATGAGTCATTTTTAAATAAAAAAAAAATATTTTAAATTAAAATTAACATTCTTTTAAACTAAATTAAACTAAAGTAAAAAAAAAAAATGGAAATATAAAACCACAAAAATTATAAAATCAAATTAATTAAATAATTACCAGCAACATTTTTCTATTTTTTTTTTTTTGTATTTTTCAACTTATTCTTAGAAATGAGGAACAAAAATATTTTTT
Source organism: Argyra leucocephala (assembly GCA_963942445.1). NCBI lineage: Eukaryota > Metazoa > Arthropoda > Insecta > Diptera > Dolichopodidae > Argyra > Argyra leucocephala. The sequence goes on from OZ012677.1 coordinate 31,463,292, forward strand.
TTATTTAAACTACAGTTAATATAAAATGATAATAAAATTTAGTTTTATAGTGTTGTAGAACTCCTAGAATTTGTTTTTTTTTTTTTTTTTTAATTATTAGTTAATTGTATTGGCATTTTGATATCAAATTAATTTAATTTAATAGAAAGGGAAATAATTAATTAATAGTTAAACAAAAACAAAATAAAAACAATTAAACTTGTATGACTACATTATTAAATGCTTACAATAAATAGAAAAATGCTTTAGTATTATAATATTCATACACCTACATACATATATATACAAATATTAGGTACAGAACTTTTTATAAACGTTATAATTAAATTGATGACCATAATTATTTGTTTTGCACAACGATGTAATAATTATGCAAATAAAATTGTAACTGCAGTGATTTTTAATGAAAATTTAGTACTTCTTTGATGATAACAAGCATATTCATACTAATTGTTGTAACTTTTGTGATATCCTAGATAATACATAACTATATGCACATATACGAAAATTTATAGACATTTTATTCCGAATAACATACAAAAACATATCAATTCTAAATATTTCAATAAAATGGTATTTGATAAGTTTTTCCAGTATAGATTTAGAACAGAACTGTTTTGGACAATGACAATTAAATGTCATACACTTTAGGACTACTTAAAACAATCTGTACTGAGCTACTTTTTTTTTTATTATTTTTTTACTTTTTTTTTCTAATATTTGTTTACTCTTAAATTGTTTTGTTTAACTATGAAAATTTAACAACAAAAAAAAGTTGTCAAAAATGGTTTTAAAAAAATTATGTTGTTATTTAACTGTCAAAATTAAAAAAAAAAAAAAAACAACAACCAAAGCAGAACTTGCCGTTTCTTGATAAACATAATAAAATATGTAATGTTACATCAATCATTATATATTACTATATTTTAGGGCTTAACACATGTTACAAGAACAAACTTCACTGTTTACGAACAAAATACTTGTCAATATAGGCAATATTGCCAATACTGCTTGTTTATGAAAACTACTATTATATTATCATATCAATTATATTATATATTTTTAATTTAATTACAAACAACTATTATTTATAATTTTCGATTAATTTAATAGAAAAAACAAAACTATATTATCAGCTAAGTGAAGGCTAATTTAAAATAAAATTCTTTTAAATATTATTTTTTTTTATTACTCTTCTTCTCCAAAACATATTTACATATACATAATAATTTCTTATAATGGTGTAACAATTTCTAATTTTAAATTAATTAACAAATTAAAATTTTTAATTAAAATTCTAAATAAAAAATTAAAATGTAATAAATCAAAAAAAAAAAAATAGATAAATAAATAAAAATTTAATTAATTTTCATCCCTCGATTTCTATGCAAATTACAATAATTAATTAAATATTATGTTTTAATGATTAACAGAGGGAAATCAATAAATTATATTATTATATAAACAACACCTTTTATATAAATATATTAACACATATCTTCACATTATATACTCTGATTTATAATACATAAATGAATGAATAAGAAATTTTTTCTCTTCATAAATTTTTGTTTTGGTTCTATTATTTTTGTAAATAAAATAAAATTTTCATGTCATGTTTATTTAAATTTTAAATAAAGACTAGGCGCCACTTTTCTTCGTTTTTGCCAAAACCTGTTTACAAAACAAATAAATAATTTGATATATTTTTGAAAAAAAAAAATAATTATTTTAAAAATTTCATATAATAGTACAAGTATCTATGTAATATGAAAACTATATTAAATTTAAAAATAAAAAAAAAATTATTAAATATTTTCAAATTGCAAAAACAAAAAAAAAAAACAAAAAAAAAATATATATATGTAAAATCGAAATTTAAAAATCAATATTTAGAATTAGAAACGGGAGGAAAAACTATAATAAATTTTAGAAAATTTTAAAATTTTATCTTTCGAAAATTCAAATTAAATTAGAATAAAAAATAAATTAAATAAAACTCATGACAGTTAGATTTTTTTTATTTAATATAATGCCAAAAAGAAAAAGAGTTCTCTCCCGGTGCTATGTATCTATTAGAAAACCGCATAGGAATTCGGAGTCGATTTTAACGAGTAATGATGTCATGTCATTCGAATAATTATTGGTGTAATAAAAATTATATGACATGTACGATGTACATATTTACTAAGAATTTAAGTGCATTAACTGTAAATTGTGACAATTGTACTAATTTTGGTTTTATTTTTAAATTATAGTTATTATATGTACGAAAATTTTTTCTAAGATGGCAACACCTTTGTTTGGTATAGAATAGCTACTGTCAAAAAATTTATATAAAGAGAACCCTCTTATAAATTAAGTATATATATACATAAACATTTAAGTCAATTAACATAATTTTTGTGATTTATTTGATCGAATACGATGTAGACTCTATACTTAAACCATTTCCAAATAATAAAAACAAGAAATTCAACAAGATAATATTATGTTTCACTATGTGTAATTAATATTTTATTCGATTTCAATTATGTTATTTTATTTATTTCGCAATTCTGATGAATTTAAATGAATCAAATATAGTACAGAGTGCTCGTAAAGAGTGTATAATAATATAATCTAATATAATCACTATAAACTAAAATTAAAAATATACAAAATAATATAATTTAATGTACATAAATAGTGTAGGATAATAAATATACAAAACAATAATAGTAAATTTAGGATAAAAATAAATTGATTAAAAAGGTTTTACTTGCCATTTTTCCTTAAAAAAATATATTATTATGTACTTAAATAGAAAAGATCATGTTAGTCTCAGTAAATTTTAAATTATAAGTCATAGGTGTAAATACATTAGTATAAACTCTTAATTATTGAAATTAGGAATACGAAAAATTGTATAGTAAAATTAAGGCATAATAAATAAATAATAATATAATAATAACATTACAAGCTAAATTCACTTACAAAATTATTCAACTTTAAACATTAATAGAACAAATATAAAATATATATCAATAAACAGAACCTACTATACATATTTATTTAATACTTAAACATAGTCAGTTAGATTGTACAAACTGTAATAAATTTTGGAAAGATATAATACACATTTATTACTCTTTTAAATTTTTTTAAACTAGGTACTAATTATTTTCATCTCACTAGGAATTGTGTGGTACAACTTGTACGGTCTATTATATAGATTACAATGTATAGTCAATTGAAGCTAATATTGGAAGATATTATTTTGATATTTCCTGATAATGTGTGGATACGTAATGAGACCCACACGTTACAACATTATTAGAAGACAGTACATCTAACTCAGTACTGTAATACTGACAGATATCGATCAATTAATTAATTAATTTTAGTGAAACATAATATCTAGAGTTTTTTTAGGATTTTTTTTTTACATTTTCTAAATTAATTATATCATATACAATACAATAAATTAGGCTCAAAATTATTTAGTGACATTAGCTTATAATCAATAGATTATAAAATTAGTATAGGTAGATCTACCTGTATAATTAATATTTTCATTGAAAATTCATATAAACCTCATACTTATTCTACATTTATTTAAAATATCTTAGAATAAAATTTTTTTTTAATTTTCCCAATTTTCTATTATTATATTTTGGGAAGAATAATTTTGATTTGAGCTCTTCTGTCATTGATAAATGTCAAGTGCCAATTTTAATTTGTTTTTGTTGTTGTTTTTTTCAATAGAAGTTTAAGAACCTTGAAAAAATTTAAAAATTTAATCATTTAAAAATAGATTAATTATATATTTTCTCAATTGATTTCAAATATTGATTTGATCTCTATTTAAAATTCAATTTAAATGATGCAGAAATACAAAATTCAAGTTCCGTATCATTTAAATATAGGTATATAATATACATGTATATAAAACATAATATAAATTTATGAAATTCAAAATTTATATCGTTAAAGTTTTGTTTTTGAATTTTTTATGATAAGAATTTACATTTTTTTTTTCTTTTTTTTTAATATTAATTCTATATCGCAAATAATTTTTAGAATTGTATATTAGAAAAGGCGTAATACTATTGGCTATATGGAAAATAATTTTTAATCAAAAAAGCAAATTATAAGATTATTTATTTATTTTAATTGAGCAGTTATAGAGAGTTATAAAATCAAGACTGTAGATTTGTTTCATCAAATTTATTAAATTAAATAGTTCGATTTCGGTTGTTACATCATCATCGGAAGTTAAAATACTCGACTTCAAAATTTCAGATCAAAATAAATTGTCAAAATAAAACTAAATGTGATAAGAATAAAAAAAAATAGGTTTGTATATTATATACAAATGTAATATACAAACTTTATTTTTTTTTTATTATATCACATTTGGTTTTATTTTGACAATTTCTTTTGAACTGACAAATTTACACAAATTTGTTCAGATTCGTTTTTTTTTTACAAATTTTTAAGAAATTTTACAGAGTTTTAGTTTTAAAAAGTGACGTCACACACCGGTCTTTCTGAATAAACTTTTTACAAATGAAAATTTCTTTTTGCTAAATTTTGCTGACAAATTTTTTGAAGTCACCGCTTACCAGTGACCTAAACAAATTATCATAAATACGCCTTGCCAAACAATGTATACGAGTCAATTTTACCGGTATTACAAGTACATATTATATTACATATAGAGCTATAAGTATTTTTATTTTTTTTATTAAATAAAAATTACACTCGTAGTAGACAGGTTTTAATTTTTTAGGGTGTGTGCCTAATGAGATGACCAATTCTTATTGTAACAGATATTTATAATATAAATTTAATAGCATTTAAATTAGAATAGACTAATTTGAATTTTCCCTGGTTTGTGTCTTGGAATTAACCAACTTCAAATCCTTGTAATTAAATGACAGCTAAATTTTAATTGATAACATATTATATTAAATAGATAAATTATATATTAAAGAAAAAATTAACTTATATATATATATATGTAGCTATACATATATAAGTATTTTTTCAATTAATTTGATATATTTTTAATTTATAATTTAAAATTTTGTATTATTTATTGCCAATTTAAATATTTGGTGTCTAGGGAATTAGAATTAGTATTTGTTTAGGCAAACTGTTATTATACTTTTCTAATATTTTATAGCAAAAGAGTTATCAGGTTCATTTTAAAAACTTACTAAATTTGCATCAACTTTTTAATACAGTCTAACATAAGATGACAAAATTGATTTACCTTATAAACTTATGATATGTATATAAAATGTCTCAGAGAAATATTTATATATATCTATATCTAAATAAAACCTGATCTTCATATAAAGTACAATTTATTTTTCTCTGACAACAGTGATTTACAATTTACATATGTACATACACATGTATATACATACATATTCTTAAGTTAATTCTACTAAATTCCTTAATTTACGAGATATTAAATTAATATTAAAAAAAAAATAATAATAATAAAATTTATTAATTCAAAAAAACTAACCTTCCGATTTCAGTCTTTCTGTTGTGTGCAATTGGTAAGGGGGTGGTGGAGTTTCTGAAAAATAAATAAAAAAAATGTTTTTATTATTATTATTGTTTTTTTTTTCTATCATATTAATTTTAATAAAATTTCAATTTAGAAATAATAATATTAAATTTCAATTATATGTCTATTATATAATTATAATTAAAAATAAAAACAAAAATAAAAAAATATTTAATATATTTAAATGATTAAACATGATTGTATAGTTTGTATATATATATATTCGTAAAATAAATAAATAAAAAAAATAAATAAAAAAATAAAAACAAAAAATCAAAATAGACAACTATATCAATAAAGTAGTCCACATGTTATTCATTCGTTTTCATTTATCGAATCAAATGTATTATATTGTATTTGGATCTATAGATAAATATATTTAAAATTTAAATACAATAATAGTTAGTAATAAATATTTGCATGTTTACGACTATATACCAACAAAATATTCTAAAATATACCTACATATAGTTGTATGAATTAAGTAACAGAAGAGGATCAAAAATATATGTATATTTTTCTTTTCTTAAATCATGAGATCATATTGGAATTTCATATTTAAATATAGCTATATATTTATATATGTAGATCTAGATACAAAACATATATAGAAACTTTTAAAATATTTTAGAAAAAATATATACATATATATAAATATTTTTTAATTCTTTTAAAGATATTAAAGAATTTTTTTTCCCTAAAAATCTCGAATATATTTTAATGAATATCAAAATTTCAATATTTACTAAATTCCATGCAAGAAAAAAATAATGTGAAAAAACAGAGGTGGCAACTTTATAATTAACAATAATTATAATATCAATATGTATTAAATTAATAATTTATAATTCAAATCAAACTGTGTGTAGCTTTAGAATAGAAATAGACTATATATATCGTGATGAATATTTAATGATATTTAAAATTATAATTTTAGTCCAGCGAGACTGCAGTGCATTGAACGAAATTAAATTTGCAAATATTGTGGTCGACTATTTACTTTAAGTACGGACAGGTAACTCCACTTGAAACATATGTATATATACGTATAGGTCATACATATGTCATATACCTACTGAATAATTTGAGCAGGCCGAAGTAAAAATTATATAATATTTCATAACTGAAGATAATTTGATTTTTTTTAATCAATTGAGTTGATGGTGAATGTAAAATATTTTGAATATTAAACATATTTAATTATTCTTAAGTATCAGAACATAAATCAAGTTATAGATTATGTTTTGGTAAAAAGAGTTTTACATAATACTGTTTTATCTATTGTTACATTAATATATTTGTGAAAATTAAATTGGTGTAATAAGTTCATAAAACTATTCCCAAAATATTTCAAGCGTATTAAATTTTTAATTAATATTAAAAAATACCATATATGTAGTTATCAGAAGACACCATATAGTAACCAGAAAATTTGTAATTCTAATTATTACCCACTTAAAAATATAGTTTAAAATTATTTCATTTCACGACATTAAATACCAAATGATTGCAGTTAAATAATTTAAAGTGTAATTGAAGAAATTAAATATGTAAAGATAAATTCAATATCGTAGAAATCTATATGCAGCTATATAATTTTAATATATTCTATAAAATAAACATACTATTTCAAATTTATCATTTAAATGCATACATATGCACCCTAAATTATTACGTATAAGCCTGCAGGCCAGTTCAAGACAAATATCTTCAAATTTAATTAAAATCTCAAATATTTAATAAGATTTTTGTCTACAATCAAAAGAAAATAGCCAATTAACAACAAGAAGGTACAATAGTCAAATATATAATAACCTAATTAAAAATGAAAATATACTTAACTGACTATAAAGACAAAATCTGTACTATTATCAAAGGGCAGAAATTAATCTGCAGCAGACTGAATTATAATAGAGAATGAAAAAGAAAACATTTAACATGAGATCGGGGGTAAGGGAGCTCTAGAAAGACCAAGAAAAACATTGTTAGAATATTTTATATGCATATCATTTTTCTTTTTTATTTGGCTTGTAGCCATTTGGTAGTAGCAATTTACCAAAGTAGTCAGTAGCACCAAAAGAATGAACGGAATGAATACACTAAGAAATTTTATATATAGAAACTTGGCATACACAACCACATTCACAATAGTTTTTTCTCAATGGTTTTAAGAGCAGTTACGCTGAAGGATGAATTGAATATGTAAATCTTTTTACCATATATATATACATCTAATGTCATGATCAAATCTTGTCTAACAAGACATGTATTTGCTTCTTCAATAGTGTAACAAAATTTTCAGTAAAAATTAAATTCAATTAAGTAAAATTTGATATTCATCAAGCTTTAATTTTTTTATGAAATTAAAAAAACGTTTCCGGCTCAGTGTTAACAGGTTAATCCGCTAAGTGTAGTAAAAATTTTAATCATTTCTTCATTATTTAATTTGTACTATGTTGTAAATGTAAAATTAAAAACTGTTAGTAATTCAACGATTTTACAAAAATATGCTCTACATTTTAATTGTATTTGTTATTTTAACCCAATTTAATTTAAGAACAATTTTAAAAATTCAGTAATAAAAATAACAAAGTTAAGACACTGAAACATTTTGTTTTTTTTTTTTTTAATAATTACAAAATATTTTTTTAATTTATTTAAAATATTTTATTTAATATATTCATTCATTTTTAAAACAATACCTAATTATAATTTTAAAAAAATTTGTATTTTTTTTTTCTTTGAAAAAACTATAAAAACTATAATTTATAAAAAAAAAATTTGTTTTGCTTAGTTCAAAATTTTAATTACCTTCTTAAAGTTAATTAAAATCTGAAGGGTGGGGGGAAATTTCCTATATTTTTACAATTTACGGTATTAATAAAAAGTTATGATTTTTCATTGAAATTGATAAAATATTGATATATATATGTTATTAATGAATTTTATTATCGTTTACGGTATAATGTTTATTTAAATGGTTTATTGATAATATTTTTTATCGTAAAATTTAATATTTATTCAAAATAATTTTATAATTGTTTTTAATCTAAAATTAGATTTATTGAATGTATATATTATGACATACATGAATGTACATTTAATTGCAAAATAAAATGTTTCTATTAATTTTAATTAAAAACATGTGGTGTGTGTTATTTAGATTAATATTTAGTACCTAATTGTTTATTAAGTAAAATAAAATAACTCTTCAACTATTCTATTTTTATTATTTAACTTAGAAAATTTGTATTTTTCCAATAAGTAATATTAATATTATTGCTTGTATGTATGTATGTATATTTTGATATGAAAAAAAAATATCAATAAAACTAATCTTTATACTTGTTACTAGAAGTACTATGGCGAGACGCCATCTTGTAATTAATCTAAGTTTTTAAAATGGTTGTTAGATTTCGGGTAGATTAATTAATTATTATTTATTTATTTAAAATAGAAAACACATTTATTTATTTTAATATTAATTAAATACATTTTACATATATATAAATTCTAATTAAATATTCGACCCGAAACATGGTGTAGTGGTTACATTTGACAAGTATGACAATAAATTGTACAAAGTAGTCGTGTTTATTGATTTTTCATATTAATAGAGAGTAATGTTTTAGAAGTAATTTTGTGTTTCCGTATAAAAATTAATTGGTATCCATATTCTGGTAAATAATTGGTATCCACTAAAAATTTATTTTGTGTTAACTCATTTTTTCTATGTAAGTAAAAAATTTCGATTAAACTTTTGGTTTAATAACGGTATGTAAGTTGTGAAAGTGTTAGACCAGCCAATATTTTAAAGTTTTATAAAATCATTCTGCGATTTGCGGACATATTTTGTGTTTATACCTATTTATTAATAAAGTTCTTAAGATTCGATTAAATCTGTATTTTGTTGGGGTTTTGTATAACGGTCTGATCTATCATAATATATATTTTATAGGTATAACGGTCTGGTATATCGTATATATTTTGTATAACGGTCTGGTCATTCGTATATTTTCCATAACAGTCTGGTCTACTACCGTATAATCCTATGCTTACAAACAAAATTCGTTGTGAAATGGATTTCGCCTTACGAAGTTAGAATTATGCGGTGGACCTTAAGAGTTTCTTCAAACTTTTATAAAATATTAATCGTTTCATTGTTTTATTATACATATAGTTACTAAATTTTATGATATTTATTATTTGAAGACATGAACTATTAATGTTTTAAATTTACAACTTGTTTTCTGTCTATGTCGGCTATATTTTGGACATTTTTTGAACTACTTATATATACATACATACATTCATTTTATTATTTATAAATACACATATTTATTTACTTACATGAGTACAAATATATAGTATGGAATATATTAAATCAAAAGTAAATTTTGCATAAATTAAACAAGTTAGTCTTATGTGAATATCAATGTTTATATTTTGTTTTTTTTTTTTTTTATTTTGAGAAAAGCAAAATAAAAATGTTATTAGCACATAATCTTATGTTGTGTACTATATCATATAGTTATATCTATAAATATTGTGCATAATTACGCTAGCTTATAAATATATATATATTTATATATATATATATATATATATATCAAAGCAAGTGGTGTACAAAATATATATATATTATATCTAAATATTTATAAACTTGAAAAACTGGCTTCTATTTTAGAATTATTTTTTTGTTTTTATTTTTTCTTTTTTTTCCTAACAGATAAATAAATAAAATTTAGATTGACCAATGACAAATGTATACATAATATGTGTATGATATATGTATGGACATTTGTAATTAGGGGTTACCATCCCTATTTATTTTTTTTTTTCAATAAAAGAGTATATATATTTTTTTATGAATTATAAGAAAATTTTGTTAAACAATTTCTGAACGAAAAAAAGCTCCTGGTGTGAGAATATTTTGAAGATATTAATTTGTTAACAAATTTTTCTATTTTGTAAATAATATGTAGGTAGTTCAAGGAATAATATTTAAAGGGAACGATATCTATTGGCATATAAAATAAATTTATATAGAAATTTCAAGCTTGCACTTTACAAGTCCTATAAACAAAGACTTGGATTAATTTCATTATGTTGAAGAAAATAAATTTTTTATTAATTTACAATTACAGGATTGTTGTGTTGGGACTACCCTAACATATAATTTATAATAAATTACATTATGATTAAAATATATCTGTTCCTCCACAGTATGAAGATGATGTCAAATGATTACAGACTAAATAAATTTCATAATTTTAAACTTCGATTGTAATGAAAGAATGGCAATCCTAAATTTATGAACGTATTTATGAACATAAATATATTAAAGAATAATAAAGAATATAAAAAATTATAAAAAAGGAATGTTCATAAAATAGAATTAAATATTTTAGAAAAAAAAAATTTTTTTCTTTCTCTAAATTCGGTTTTTATGGTGTGGAATAAAAAAAGAAAAAAATATATACTTTTTATGTGACGTGACGTGACGTCTATGTATCTAATATAGAACAATTTTAGTATAAAATTTTCTCAAATTTATATTTGAAGTTCAAAAATGATAAATTTATTAATGTGTTATCCTTTGAGAGAGAAATAAATTTTTGATATATGATTTTGAGAATTAACATTTTTAATTATTTATTTAGATATTCTCTTTGAAGGAAATTACTTTGAAAATGTTTTATATATTTAGGGTGACTTATAAATAATAAATATGTTTCTAGCAACTCTTATCAATATTGGATTTGTTTTTGTTCGTAAGTGGGAAGAAAATATCCAAATACAGAAAAATAGCTAAACAATTAGATCAGTAAATAGACAATGCCTAGTTAATATAAAAGTATATAAAATATAGTACATTTGACAATCAATGTTAGAATACGAGCAGTACTAAACCCTTCTACCTATATACAAAGGCATTTGCAAGCTCAAAATAAAAGAAAATTAAATTAAGAATATGTACCGGTCCTAGCTTATAATAAAACCAATTTCATTCTATAATACATCTTAGTCTTGAATGCAACCGGCTTAGCCTACAGCTTCTAACGATAAGAATTAATGCCTAAAATAAAATAAATGAAAGTATAGAAATAAAATCGAAAAATCTTTAAAATAATAAAATTAATAGAATTAATGTCAACGATATGCTGGGCTACTAATCAAAAAGTTATGAATTCAAATTATTTCGGCTTAAAAATCAAGGAAAGATTTTGTTTAGAGTTTAGAAGACAAGATCATTTAAAAATTCAAACCAAATGATTTTTTCGATATCCTATATTTATTTATTTTATTTATTTGTTTACAGGCCTAATTCAAGCGAGTTACGTGTATTAATAATCTTTATGTGAATTCAAACGAAATTTAAAATTAGTAGAATATAAATAAAAAAAATAAATAAAACTAAAAAACTAATTGTAAAAATTGTGAAATAATTAAAGTGTAAACCAAATGGTTAGCAGTTTAAAAAAATTAATAAAAAAATTTAACAGTCTTCAAAATATAAACAATAAAATATACTCTTATATTTGAACATTAGTAGTTATGGGTTAAAGTACTTTAAGAAAAAATTAGCAACTATAACCACATTATTTTTAAGATGCAATTAAAACCATATATTAAATAATATTAAGATTGTTGTAATCTATATATTTGATAGATCTATATCACAAAATCGTTAAGAGCCTATACCCCATTTTATAACATCCAACAATATGTCTTTCGTAATAAATAAAATATTATATTTTATGCAATTTAAAATCAAAAAACGACTGGTTCAAGTTTTCTAACAAAAAACAAAAAAATTTTTTTTAATTCTAACTGGAATTTGCACTTTTAAAAATTCTTGTATTGTAAAGAATTTTAAAACGAAATCCATTAAATGTTAATAGACTCGTTAGAAAATATTTCATGACAAAGATCATGTCATATTTTTATATAATTATTTACTTACTAGTTATATGCTTCTCTAAATAAGAAGTTTTGATAGATGGAACTAAATTTACTGTAAAATTAGTAAAAATTATCACATCATAGTATATATTATATTACTCTTATACATATACACTTATACTATACACCATCATAGCAAACACATTAAATTTTTCTTCAATTAAATCAATTATGTGTCACATATGTATTTTGTTGTTGTTTTTATTTTATTTTTATTGTTGTTGCATTAATTAAAACAATTTAATTATAGTATTTTAAATCTGTTAATTTATTTTTAATTGAATTTACAAAATGATGAAATAATAAATTAAATAATGAAATTCAAGATATTAATATTATAGTTAGATACATATTTATCTATGAATGTACATATATAATATACATATATATGTATATAATGGATTTGAGTAAAGTTAAATTATTATTGTACTAAAAATTAAATTCTTTATTAACAATAACAACAGTACTTCTTAATATCTCCATCGGAGAGCAGGGGTTAATTTAAATTTTGAGTTATTTAAATACAGGATATAAGGTGTTAGATTTCTTTATAATAGTAAATTTAGTTGTAAAATATAAAAGCTCGGTAAATAACTATGCCCTATTCTACTCTTTGGGTAAAAGTAGGTAGGTAGGTATTTTTTTTACATTTAAAAGCTTTAGAAAAATTTATGAGGAACTTAAGTATTTCGTCTGAAGCCATAGTTATGTGATCATGTCTAAATATTAATGTATGTACATATCTATTGAACACCATGAGGGGCTATTATACTATAGGTATATTTATAAAAATTTCAAATTTAATTTTATTAAATTAATATATCCCCCCTGATGAGGTTATAGGACATTGATTATGATTATAATGATGATGATTATTATGATGATGATGATTATGATGATAATTATGATGATAATTATGATGATAATTATGATGAAAGTATATCAAACGAATACAAAATTATTGATAGAGATAAAAAAATTCGAAATATTGTTTCTAAGCACACTTAAATATCACTCCACCAACTACATAATATTATAATATTATATTGGGATCAACATTAAGGTATAAATTTAAAAAGTTATTTATTAGCCTATAAATACCTATTATTTTTTTGCATGATTCATATTTAAAAATGTTAATTGGGTTTTGTGTCTTCCCTGTATCAATACTTCTGCCTCCCCCTCTATATTCAAAAATTTTATTTCAAAACTTCTGTATATACTGAGTTGTCGCCGCCGATTTACATTTGAAATAACTAGCTTTTGTTTTGTATTTTTTTGTCTTTTCATAAAAAATTCTTTTAAAAACCATTCAAAAATTCTGTCATCATCATTTTTCTTCGTTTTTCTTTTTTTTTTAATTTTTGCTATTTGTTTTTTATGACATTCAAGCAAAATCTTTTTTTATTCAAATTTTTCTTTTGACATTAAAGAAAGATTTGAAGATAAGATAAAAAAAAAAATCAAACAAAACAAAACATAACCGAATGTGAAACAAAACAAAAACAAAAAGTTATTTAAAAGTATTTTTTTTTTTTTTTTTTGTAAAGAATCGAATTTTTTCTCAAATACACATCTATTTCGGTCTACAACAAAAGCTACACCATTAATTTGATACGGTGTATGGTATTATGGTACGTATCTACCACTCCCAAAAAATATTATGTATTTATTTTTTATTTGTTTACAGCGCCGGTTAAGCCTATATTTAATATATATATATATATATATATATATATATATCGTATACAATTTCCATATAACTACAATGCATATTTTAAAATAAATAAATAAATTACAAAATTCTATTCATAATAAAGTTATTTTGGTTATGCGGTTTGATTATAAGTCCACTTGCCTCCAATTATGAATTCAATAAATTTCAATCTTAAAAAAAATTTCGATTTAAAATCTATTTATTGTTTTTAGAGAAGGACTTTTAATTTTCTCGAAGTATACATGTATATGTAGATGTAAAATAGAAAAATTTAGAAATTTTAAAACCTGATATCAACATTCTGATATATTGATTACCTCAAGTAGCTTTATACTAAGAATTTGAAAGCTGTGTACACACTTAGTTATTATAGCACTAAAATAAAATTGAATTATACAATTTTATGAAATTACTCATAGCTGTAGCTTCTTCCCACATTTAATCTAGTTTGATATATCAAAAATATTTAAAGTGAAAACTTATGATTGGTCGTAGTATATCCAAACGGTATAGTTATAGTCAATAAAAAACACAACTGGGCTAGATAAAACTGAATACATTTATAGTAAAAATAACATAACTATTATTAATCATTTTTAACAGCAAATATTTTGAGCTACATGAAGCAACCTTTTTGACAAGCCTATTAGTTTCAATAGACTTCTGCGATACCAACAAAATTGCCTGATTCAAGAAGAAGAAGTAGTAGAAGTACCAAATTACTGTTATCTGTTAATCGTCAGTGAGTATTTTGATGAGGTAATCACAGGACTGATTTAGAGAGTAACATAAATTAAAAAAAAATAGGCATATAATGTGTAATTCTATTAATTGTATAGACTTTTATAAAGCCGAATCTATTGAATATTAATGACACCCAAGAACTAAATGTGAAAAAGTTAACAGAAAAACTTGAAACTATATATAAAAAAATATTATATATTTTTTGATAAGCACAATTCACAGAAGCACCCACTGATAACAGCAGACAAAAAACTGATTTAATTATACACCTGAAGATGTAAAATATTTCAAGATTTATAAAACTGTATGAAAGTTAAACTTGATTAAACAAATTCAATAAATTCATCACTTATACTAAATAAATATATATGTATATAAAAATATATGTATATTATGTTATTGTAATTCATTCAAGGAATATTTCACTCATCCGTTCATTAGAATATCTCGAATGTAGAACCACACTAAACTTTAAGACTATCTTTTTATGATTTATATAAATTCAAGATGGACCATCATCACTATAATGTTTTTGATATTGCATTATAATAAAAATTTCATCCTCCTTTTCTTTTTAATTTAGTCTAAAACTATCCCAAATTGGTAGTCAACTTTTTCGCCCACGGATGGGGTTACAGGACAATGATGAAAACTAGCCCAAGTTATGCAAGCCGATTTAAAAGATTTAAATTTTTACTAATGTTTACGTTTAGGATATGAATTAAAGAAATAATAAGGACATTCACGTAATAGGTGTATAGATTGAAGGTGTAGTCTTGTAGCAGTGTATTGATATTCTAAAATTTGTATAATGAAAAAATATTCTACAAGACTTGTAGATTTTCACAATACTCAAACCTATTGCACTTTCATAGTATTGTATTTTATTTGCCATTGTATTTTTTTAAGTTTGACATTTGTAAAGTCAATATGAAAAATGGCTGAAATAAAGACAAAGATAATTTTTTAAATAAAAAATTTAAATTGAAACAAAATTTTAATTAAATTATTTTATGAATGTTATCAATTATTCTCATAATTATTGTACATTAAATTCATATGTAAACAAACCGCTGTCATAGAGCACAACATCAAAAGTAAAAGGGTGCGTTCACGAAATCGAAAAGAACTTCTACACTTAATCGTGAATTCCCTTAATACATTTTTTGAGCTCTCTTAACGTGTACATAAATGTGAAATATTGACACAATCTGTAAAAGTTTAAAAATTTTGCTACTGTAACATAATCCTACATAAAAGATTAAAAATAAAATAAAATAATGTGAAAAACTAAATCTAATTTCACATAAAGTTTGGTATAAGGCTATAGAACCTTTAAAAGTTTTATTTTGAATTGATTGTGTTAAAAAAAATTTATTAAATACCCTTAATTTGCACATAATTATAACATAAATATTGCAAATTATTTTTGTAGAATTCTATAATAATGTGGATATAGATGGATTATATACAATAATGTGTAAAATTTATTAAGATATATGTATGTATGTAACTGTTTTAACGATCCTACTATAACGACCTTACAAAATAACAAAAATCATTTGTATTTAAATCACGAATAACACATCCATTCGTTTTTCATTTATTTTGCAAACAAAAACAAAACAAAAAATCAGGAAAATTATTTACATTTTGGAGGTTTTGTTACGACTTGGACTATACAAATAATGAAATTTTTTTAAACACGTTTTGTAAATAAACTACTGAAATTTCAAAAAAAAAAAACACAAAAATACAACAAATACAAAAAAATTATATAAATAAAAAATTAGACGTCAAGAACACAATAAAAATATTAAACAAAACAAAAAAAGTTAATAATATCTGTCGTAATGATCACTGCTCTTTGTCATTTACAAACGCATCTTAATATTAATATAATTTTCAGTACATTAATTGTATATATATATATATATACAGTTACAGTGTTATAAGAATTATTAAAAAATATTTGTAGCATAATATTTATGATCTTTAAAATTAAAGGAAGTGCAAAATTATAGAAATTTTGTAAATATTGATTAAATTGATACTTATAGATAAATGACAGTTAAATCTAACACTATATATATATATCCTGTGAACTATTAAGCATTATAAGTTTGTTTAAAATGTTTGATATACACCTCTAACAGAATCTATTTTCGCTTTCCAGTGATCATCAATTTATAATAATAATATAACATAACATATAAATAATGCAATGTTGCTAATCTAGTAAAGTTTGGGTACAGTTTAAAATTATACTAATCAACAAAACTTCAGTTCTACTTCAAACATGAATGTATAATAGAAGTAAAAACAATAATAAAAATAAATTTAGAACTTTGTTATTGAATAAGTTTTACTTATACACTAAGACAGTTTGTTAAATATAACCTTCAACTAATTTACACAAGGAGGGTATTGTACTATTATACTATGAAATAAAAAGTTACATCCTTCAATCTAACAGTAATTTTCCATCATCTTTTAATTATGTAATATGTCTCACACATTATTAATTTAGTTATTAACAATAATAAAACTAACCAAAACACTAATAAAAAGATAAAGTAAATATGTCATCATAATGCTACATCATAGTATATCTACTTTCATAATCCATTAAAAAAGAAAATTGATTTATTTTCTCAATACTCATTTTTTCTTTCGTTCATAATTAATGTTGTTAAAAAATGTTTTTTCATTATTAACTATTGTTGTTGTTATAATATTGTACTAATTGTTATAATTCTACTATGTATACATTTTTATAACCTATATGAATAAGAAAATATGAATATGTAAAGAGAATTTAATTTCTGAGAATACATACATATATTTTGTGGTAACTAAGGCTTCAGACAGTAAAACAATATTATTATATATTCACAAATGAGCACTGAGTAATGATAAAACAATTTCACACATTCTAAACGTTGTTCAAATGTGTATCTTTCCATGATTAAATGACATAACAAATGTCAAAAAATAATACACAGTGTTACCAATTTAACCATTTTAAATTTCCCTATTTAGATTGAGAATAATTTAATTTTTCGTTAACATTTATCTTTATAACTACTAGATTTTTGTAAATACCCATAAGTTAATTGTAATTAATAATTTTTTTTAATTTTGAAGGTCTTTAAAGATCGGGCTCAGCTGCTTTGCCCTATGACCAACCAATAACAATAAAATAAATTAAATATATTAATCAGCTCTTCATTAACAGTTATGGTATCTACATAGTATGTATATCTAATTTAAAATATTTATTTACACATTATTGAAATTAAGACTTAAATTTAAAACTTTTGAATACAAAGAACAATAATAATTAGGATATGGTTGTTGTGATACATTTATTTTCATATATATACAAAGTATACATTTTCAAAATTTAAATACTCAGATTTAAAAGCTTAAAAAAATCTGTCTAATTGTTATTATAATACTTACGAGTATATAATATGTATATATATTTTTGTATAGTGTATACATATATTATTTTTTTTGTAAATGTTTAAATAAATTAAAAATATCATTTTTATAATCATTTCAACATTGAACTCTGTGATTTGGCATCATCATTATCAACAACAATATCTTAACAAATCCATTATCAACAAACAGTAACTATGTATATATATATACAAAAATAAAAATAAGAACAAAAAAAAAAATCACTAACAATAATGTAAACATATAACAAGTATTATTACGGTATAATAAGTTTTTATGTCTTTAACTGTTTTGTTTTTGTTGTTTTTCTTATTTTTTTTTTGTTTATTTTTATGTTGTGATGCCGTTTTATGATGAAATTTTATGTTGAAGTAAGGTTAATGTAATCGCTTCGTCATCATCATATTAAAAGAATTAAAAAAAAATATGTATATTATATACATACATAATAATATGTACTATTTAGTATTTACAATATGTATGTTTTGAATGTTTCATTCATTTCAATTCATTCATAAAAATAAATACAAAAAAAAAATAATAAAAAAAATAAATTTTCTGATAAATCTGTGAGAAAGTTTATTTTTTTTTTATTATTTAAAATTTTTTAAAACTACCAATTCCAACCTCTACCTACCTACCTACCTAACTCTATCAACTCAACAACCTACCTTGTGTATAATCTGAAGAAAAATCTTAAAGATATTATCTATTAATAAACATTGTAATACGAAAAAAAAAATACGATTTATGACGCGGCAAGGCAAAATTTTTCTTTATTTTTTGTTGTTGTTATTTTTCTGTTTTTTGTTTTTTTCTTTTTGCGCTTTTCTTATTTTTGTTTATTTTTTTATTTTTTTTTTTGTATTTTATCAAGATGCGGTATGGTCAAATGTGGCAATAGATTACCAGAAGTTGATTTACTTGTTGATGAAAATGTTTGTTGTGGTACTTATAAGAAACAGAAAACTTTGTTAATTTTTTTGTTTTTGGTTTGATTTTGATTTTTCTAATACAAAAAGAAAAACAAACAAAAAAAAAAAAACAAACTTATTACCGTTATTTTCTGTTAACTTACGGTACATGTGATTTTTTAATTTTCAGTTTATTTTATAAATACAATGTTGGGTTATTCAACTATTCAAAGAAAAACAAAAAGAAAAAAAATTTAAAAACTTTTAATATCGTAACAAGTTTATAAAAATAAATAGGGTTTATCATTTTGCTTATTAGGTTAATAATTTTAAACATTTTTGTTTAATTCTGAGAACAACAATTTCGTAATAATAAAATTCAAAATTTCCTCTTTTGTATACAGCCTTTTTTGTTTCTTTTTTGATCCTTTCCAATTATGATATTTATTTTTTATTTTATTTTTCGCCAATTGTATTCAATAAAATCTGGAATTCAACAAGGCAGTGTTTTGGGCCCAACTCTGTTATACACAGCAGATAATATGCCAGCTTTTTCACTTTCATTTTCCATTTCTTGAGTCAATTCTCGAACTCCAGTAATTTTCTTTGGACAATTTCTGTAGCTATCACAGGATGTTTATGTGTGGCCATTATTACTGTATTATCAGGGAATATTTTGACATTATTGGGAATCTAAAACAATATATGTACACATGTAATGACAAATTGTATAATGATGCAATGTTGTGGTTAATTTACTCATATTTATATGTCATATCTGTACAACAGTACGAGCTATCTAACTCTTTTTGAAATATACTTAAAAAAATAATAATAATATAAATTCAGCAAAATCCTTAATTATAGCTTTTTATTTTGCTGTATACTCTCATTGGGATAATCAGCATATCTCAGATCTATAGTGAATCCGATGCTGTATTTCAGTTTAAATAAAATAGCTATTTATAGGTTGTTACGCCTAGATAAGATGTGCGAAATTTTGCTACTGTCTGCGTTGACTTTAGAATAAATTAGATGTGTGTAGTTTTGACATCTGGAGGTGCAGTCGGTTAATGTCAATGTCAAAAAAATTGGTATATATATTTTAGTTAGTATATAATAAAATGTTCAAAATATGATTTTGGAAATGTGAAAATAAATTGTTGTTATATACTGTTTATGTATGAAAAGTATGTATGTGCAGTCATCAATATTATGTAGCAATGCAACAACACGTTAACATCTTATCCGTTACATTAAAACTTGTACTTTTTAAGTGCGGTAAATCGCTTCGAAATTCGCACATCTAATCTAATTCTGGCATACTATTATATATAGAAATGGTAAATTTCATTTTTTACATAATTTAAACTAGTGTTATTGCATTCTATTTTGTATAATTATTAAATAACAATAATTGAATACTAATAGTAAAGAGATTAAAAATAAAAAATTATGAATGGCAACAAATGTATTTTTTTTTATTCTATATATAGTCTAATTCAAGTCAAATAGAGTTGACAACGATCGTCCGTTCATTCAGTGTTGTAATTATTTGTCTTTTAACAAGGCAAACTATACTTTATTCAAGGCAAACTATACTTCTAAAAGAATTGTTAAACAAGAACTGAAAGAGTGGCCAATAAATAAGGAAAATCATATATTCAATGTTATTGCGAAGTGCAGAATAGACGCAAATTGTATATACACACAGCAGAGATCAAATAAATCATTTATCTGTCGGTTATTTACGCCACAGGAAGATGTAGAAGATCTTTTAAATAATTATTATTCTCATAATTACTCAAAAAGAAAAAAAAAACTATATCTTATTAAAATAAATTCAGGAAATCAGAAGAGGAAAGCGCCAATAAGTATACATTTTTATATATATATATATATGATAATATATACATTTTACTATATATATACATCATGAATATACAAATTACTATATTTTCATAATTAAATTTTAATGTTATTATTTTTTTTTTTCGTAAAATATTTATGCGTCATTAAGGTGATAAGTGCCAATTATCTACTGAAAAGCATGTTTTAATAACAGGTTTTCTACTTTACCAGACATTATAAAAAATTAAAACAAAGTTGCAGGAAAATTTTCAAAGCAAATAAAGAAAATTTAAAAATACCTAAATGTTATTTTTCTTTTTATATATATGTATGTATATGTATATATTTATACATACACAGTTTAAATCAAAAGTTTACGTATAAAATTTTCATTGCACAAAAATATTTAAACCCAAGAATGCAGGTGTTGCAGGACGTTGATGATGATTATTTAACATAATGTACATACATAGTCTTCAGATTACACAAAAAATAACAGTTGAAACGATTAGAGTATAATTGAGGCTTCATAATCATCATCATTGTTCGTTAGCCCCATCAGTGGGTCATAGGATACAGCTAATTGAACTAAAGCTTGGGAAGGTTAATTATTAATAAAGTTAATTGCTGTCATAATACACAATAGTCAAATTTATCATCAACAAGAAAAAAATATTAACTTATTAATCCGACAGGACCCGTGAATTAAATTACCATAATCAAAAAAGCTTTTTTAACATAACAAAACACCAACAATATTTGGACGAATTTGTGAATTGATTTAATTTTCTAAGAGTCATCTCACACATGGATATAATGAACGACAACTCTTCTAGCACTTCTACCTAGGAAATTAAAAATGTACACAATACACAATAGCGAAATCATATTCATCGCAAGAAACGACTCAATGTTACCTTGTTATGGGACGAGTTTATTGTAAAGGGTTTTTAAAAACACTGGACTAATCTCCAATTACTGCTAGAATTGATTCAAACAAAAAAAAAATCATTACTATAGTGGGCCTTATTAGATGATGTCAGTTGTCATCTTCAACACAGGTCAATATTACATTTTTACATAGCTTGCTGTTACACGATTGGATGTAAACAGTCAACACTATGTCTATTGAGTAGTAGATTTTTTTCATTTCGATTTAATTTTAGTATCACAAAATTTTTTTTTGAAGCGAACAAATTTTTTTATTGTCTATGTATTAATGCATTGCATAACGTACGGCACATAATTTTTTGTCTGCAAATTCTCTCTCGGTGTGAACACAAAATATACTCATTACAAATTTAGTTTGCTGGTTAGATGATGAGGAACAAAAAATGGAAAATATATCAGTTGACATTGTCTAATAAGGCCCCAGTGTGTTCGTGGTTCCAGTTATTTATTTACTTAATACAATAGTAATAAAAAGAATACATATATGAAAACTTTTGATTTCAACTGTAATTTTATAAAATAAATATAAGAAGAGTAATACAGATTAATTTTTTTGAAAAGAAAGACATCAACAACTCTTTTCAAACCCATTAACATGAGCTTATTAAAATCCCAACTTAACTATGTACACAATATAAAACAAAAAAAAAAAAACTCCTATAATACATCATCATACTGGTATTTATAATATGTAAAATGGTTTATCTCTGTTTTGAGTCTAAGAAATTTTTTCTTCTCTTTTTTTTTTTTTTTTTAACTATAATAAATCTTTTTAGGTTTAAGAAAATGCATAAAAATCCATTAAAATAATCGTAAAAACGATTTTATGCGTGTTGATAAACAAGTAACTAAAATGTAATTACATATATACATATATTATGTTTTGTATGAATATACATACATTTAATATAAGCAAAAAAAAAAAATTAAAATTTAGTATGGATAAAATATAAACAAAGTAATAAAAAATTATATACGTACAAACTATAAACTATCATTAAATAACTGGATGAAGAGTGAACTGGGGCTTAAAAATTATTTAAATTTAAATTAACACTGCACATATTAAAGCAGATGACAAAAATACAATTTAAGTGGTCTAAAAATTGATGGGTATCGTTATTTATTGTTTAACCACTGTTATTCCCAGTTATAGTGTAGTACCACTTTATGTTTGTAAAGAGTTGAAATTGTATTTCATTCCCGTTCCCAGCATGTGTTATTGCTATTGTTGGATACAATTTCGAAATGGTTTACATAATATGTTTGACTTTTGTAAAATACATATAAGTAAAATTACCCACCATCTACAAACGGATTTGTAATTAAAAAGACAAAATTTTATAAAAGAAAATGTGGACAATATATACTAAAACGTAAATGTCAAATTGCCAGAATATCTTCTCTTTCTTAAAGTATTTATTTTCCACGTATGCCTGTCAATGTTATGTCAATGCATATATTTCCACAACTGTCTAAAATGTTCAAATATGTGTGACTAAAATAAAAATGTTCATTATAGAAGTTATGTACAATTTGTAATGTAAAGTTATGCACAGCTAGATCTATTAGCTAGGTGGTATAGCGTTTCAACTCTGCAGAAGCTTACGCTTCTTTTACTCTTTGATTACGCTGATTTTGCTCTTTAAACGCGATTTTCATATGACGATTGTCTATTTTGGGAGAACTGATTATAACAGGTAAACTTGCGCCTGGTAAACTACTACTGATAAATATTAACACAAATAACAATTGCTGTTTATATCAGCAACAAATGCAAAATCGTCTTACGTTTGGGTTGGCTAAATTTACACAAACCTGTTCCGGTTCCTAGATACATGTAATAACGAAACCAAACATAGGAAACAAATCAAATTCGATCTATGACGTCATAGAATACAGAGATTATCATTTTATATTATAAAATTTATCATAACTATAACCAAAGTGGCCTAATACAATTTGCTAGATCTGAAAAGAAAACAAAACAAAACAAAATTTTCTAATTAAAACTTTGGAGTCAAAAAATAAAATTTCACTTTGAATACATGTCATGTTCACTTGAACGAAAGTCGAAACTAAACCTATATTCTAAATTTCAAATATACAACAGTTTAATCAAGCTCATCTGGACTTATGGCAGCCAGCTTTGGGACTGTACTAAGAGGTCTAACTTGCTAATTATACAACGTTATCAAAACAAGTTCCTTAGAATTATAACGAACGCATTCCGCTATGATTCAAATGAAGATCTGAAAACAAAAATTATTACTAACGTCATTAGGAATTATGCTATGAAACACACATATTAAGTCAATATATGGTAATGTAAAGCTGATCGAACTGTCAAACTGATCCGATGACATAAAAACTGAAAAGTCTAAAATGGCGAACTATAGTGGGGTAAAATAAAAATATAGTATAGAGCAGAAATATTTATTCCTGTAAACCCACAAAGGTTTTTGTAGCACATTTTCAATCTAGTAAAATAATTTATTCAAATATGTATAACCTAAAGGTTGTCAAAAACAAAAATGTCATTGTTCAAAAAAAATATTACAAGTGGCCAGTAAAATGAAAAAATAAATAAACAGAAATCCAGAATTAAAAAAAAACTATCGCAGTAGATTCAATTACATAATAATCTAAGCTCAAAAGTTCAAATTCTAAAAGTGTTCTATATAATGTTAACAAATTAATAAATAAAAATATTCAGCCATTATATTTTATGATCTATGTTATTAATTTTAAACTGAAACTGATGCACAGTCTTGACACCGCCAAGCCACGCTATGTCAAACCATTCGTAGGATTACCAAAGAAAGTGAAAAACGAATAAAAAATATTTGTTTATAATCACCATGTCACAATCCAACTAATTATATATATATATATATATACGACGTTTTAATACCTATATATAAAATAACGTCAAATAACTTGTAGCATTACAAATCGAGAGGTCATTTTAATACCGTTTTTTTTTCTAAAAATTTAATTTTCTTTTCTATAATTGGCGTTTGACGTTGTCTCGTCACTTATTAAACAAAAACGAAACATATAAACAAGTACAGCGATGTTGTTACATGCAACCATATACATATATATACCTACACATATGACATTTATAATTTTACTTTAGCTTCAATCATGTCGTTTAGTCATAAAATTAAGTTTTATGAATTAAAAAACAAAAAAAATAACAAAAATGCCTACGCGACAAATCGATTTTTTATAATATTTTCCACTTGTTTTTTTTTTTAATATTTCAACAATTTTTATTGAAAAAAGAAAAAATAAAAAAAAAAAAACAAAAAAAAACTATTTTTTATCATAACGCCAGTTAAAAGCTATCTACCTACGTTTATTATTTATTACTTGGGCTCTCAAGACTTAAGTGATTCGAAGAAGACTTAAGAAAATGTTTCTTTTTTCTTTTTGTTTGTTTGTTTTTAATGAATTTTGTAGGATTTATCAAAGAAATCCATTTTTGTTTTTGTAATATTCTATTATTGAATTCCTTTAATTAGTTTTTTTTGTTTTTTTTTTTAAAGAAATACAACTGTATTTAAAAATTAAAAACACTTCAAGAATTATAAAGAAATAAAAATGTATGTTGGTAACACTGTTAATAAATTATGAAAATTGAATTGATAATGAGTAGATCGTAAATAATCAAATTTCATTACGAACAGTTTTGATTTGTCATAGTCCTCATAATCTGTTGGTGTTATAATCCTTAGTGAGAATTGACATAGGTTATGATTTTTATTTATTCTGATTTGTCTTGACAGTGTTGATATTTATCCATTAATTTCAATTTTACACGACAATTGGTATTTGACTTTATTTAATCATATTTGATCTTCTTGGTTAATCTGTTGATCACGTATTTTTCGTAATCGCTCAATCAGACTGTCAACAAGCAAAAAAAAAATACTAAAGTGAATAAATGTTGTTACACACTATATGTACTTGTTACAATGAAACTTATAATACTACTTAAAAATTAATGTTTGTATTTTTATATAATTTGGCTACAGTTTTAATTTTTATAATGTAAGATAAAGTATTGATTGTGATAAGGTAATAATTGTAATAAAGTAAGTTAAGTTTTTAATGGGTTAACCTCACGCAAGAGCAACCTCTATACATATTTGGATAACAAAACAATAAAAAAAACTACTGAACTAAGTATTTCATAAGCCACTTCGTTATTAAACGAATGTTCAGAGTTATAACCAACAAATGTTTATTAATAAGAAGATACGAAATTAACTATATTTATATACCTTAAATGTCATTGTTACCGTTATTTAAATAATCTTAAAAATTGTAAGAAATAGATAGTGAATACGATAATAATAATAGAAAACAGTGATAGGAAGCCAAAAATTTAAATGTGAAGCTTTTTCAAAATATTACCGCAAAAAATTACCGATTAAGTAATAAAAATATATAATAAATACTAATTTTTCTGCCCATCTTTCAAATAAATCATTTATAAAAAAATATCCAAGTTCTAAACCCATATAGAAAAACTATATATTTAATACAGGAACCAAATAACATTATTTGAATAATAGCAAAATAATGATCAATTATAAAATCAATTAAATATGAAGCTTTTTTGAAATTAGAAATATTTCTTTAAGTCATCAAAACAATTGAAATTACAAAAAAAATAATGCAACTATATTAAAAAATTTTAAATTACAAACTCCTATAAAATGTACGTTACAAAATATGTTTGACCGTGATATCGGAAATGCCGTAAAAAATATTACAACCCGATACAATAAATACTACTTATATCTACATTAAAATAACAGTTCAACTACATTTTGTATCGAAAACAAAAATTTTGTTTTTTACAATTCTGATCACTTTCATGTATCTGAAATAGTTGTCAAATCATGTTTTTTGACATTTGAAATATGATCGTATGTTTTTTACTTTCTTATATTAATGCAAAATAAATATGTATTTTTGAAACTTACTTAAATTGCATTTTCCCTTTTGAACGAAAAATTGACGAACAACCTTAAAAAAAAAATTTTCATGTGTACTGTGTATCGAGAATTTTTTTGATATACAATTTAATAACCGGCGTTGTGAAAATATGTTGCGAACACATTGTCAAAATAATGAATTTCCGATCATGAGACAATGTCGAATATTTTGTTTTACATTTCAGATCATGACACATTGTATTGATAACGTTGTCGATACGTCATTTTTGATATTAAGGACAGTCATTACAGGGTACGTATTTAAAAATGCACCATGAAAATTATATTCAGTTTTCTTTTATGGCCCATAGCGTACTTTATCAAAAACTTACTCAAATAAAAAAACTTTCAATAATGGGCTCAGTTTTTACGTTTTCTAGTTTTTAAGTTTTGAAAAAGTGATTTCGTAGTAATTTACAATTTACCTTCTTAATATTAATATTCGATTATAACTTAGAAAACATGTTAATTCATTTCGAAATGGTCACAAAACGCCAAACTGAAGTTGCATTAAATAGTTTTGGTAAAATACTCGCAAAAGTTGGCAAAATAGTTTAAAACAAAACGATTAGTTCAAGTCGTATTATTTGGGATCACTGGATTACCTAATGCATTTTTTTACACTTAATCTACCTTAAAATGTCGCCAAATCAAAAATGATTACAATTTTTAATTAGTTTTACATTTATATATTACATATATGTATATACATTCATATTATATACATATTTGTACCTATTTTATTTTTATGTCCAAATTTGTAAGTACACAAATCTTTAAATTAATATCTTTTAATTTTATTAAATTCTCTCTAGTATTTTCAACTTGTTATTTAAACAATAAAATGTCTCAATTGAATAAATTCATAAAACTTGAATTCCTTAATTTATTTCTATAGTTAATTATTCCATAAATGTACACCTTTCAATCATCAAGGTTTTTCATTTTTTTTTATTTTTATCTTTTGTTTTAAAAATTTTTTTTTTTATGCGAAACAAAAATTCTTTGAATGCATACCAACAATGCTTAAAAACGTATATACATATAAGTGTATATGGTTAAATATCTGTGAACTATTGTTAAAACCACAAATATCCTAAGGAGATGGGATATTTAAAGAAAAAAAAATAAAAATAAAATATTTACCGATTCTTAGAAATCAATTGATAAATCTCAAAGGAGAAACTATCAAAATCCCTTTAAGAAATACCAAAAAATTCTTTTTTTATATTTATTTTTATTTTTTAATAAAAAAAAATGGAAACGAAATAATGAAAAAACACAAAAAAAAAAAAACAACGAGCAGATAACTTCAGCCAGACATAATATTACCTATAAAATTAAAATGAAATTCACAAGGATTTTCAATTCAACAACAAAACAAACTCCAAGCTCATATCATGTTCCATTAAGGAATTCTATATCTGTATGACTGTATAGCTTATTATTTTTCTTCCAATATAATAATATGTAATATATTGAGCGACGACTGAGGGTGCATGAATATTTTAAAATTTTTCTTATAAATAAAAATAAGTAACACTGCGTTTCAAAAATATATTACCATTTTATTTATAAATTTTTATTTTATTTTTCTTATCTAATTATTATTACAAATGCCAGTATTTTGATAAAAACTAGAATCACTTTTTTTTTTAGATTATAGTATGATACTGGAATTTATTACATTAAGAGAAGAAGTATAACATGTTGCGAATCGTTTAACAATTTGTTGGTGCAACAATTTCAAACACTTCTTTTATCCAACCCAGCAGTATAAAATTTGGTTTCAAACAAAGTTTTTGCAAGTCATATAAAATAACAAAAAATAAAAAAAATATGGAATAATGTTACCCATATCAAGAGCGAGAACATTTTAAGTAGTATAATATTTCATAATGATCGATTATGAAAGAAAAATAAAATATGTATATATATCTATACCTTCTTATTAGTATTCAGCTTTAAACAAAACAACCAAATAAGATGTCAAAACTGACTTTCTGCAAACATATCCATCATAAATAAATAATAATAACACACAAATTGTTCACCCGTGTCAGGAAAACATAACATCAAAAACAGACAAAACTTACTACTAATTATTTTTCCAGAAGCAACTGTAAAAGCCTTTTCCACTTACCCACCCGGCAAACAAAAAAAAATGTTAATTATATTGCCAGTAACTAAATAGTTTGATTAATTTTGAAGAGAGTTGTAAAAACTAATTCTGAAAATAAATTGCTAGATCCCTTCATTATGTTGCGTTCTGAAAAACTTTCCACATTTACATGAAATTATTTAGAACCGGATACTTCTTTGGTGTTTTGTCGTATTTTGTAATTTGTGACTGATTGTCGATTTAATTAAATAAATTTAAAATTATCAAAAGGAAATTTGGATTTTATTATTAGAATCAATATTGCCTGCCAACCCATTGTTAGCTTTAAATAAAAATTTTTACTTCAAAATTACTAGTCTATTCATTTGTGTAGTTTTGTGTAAACGCTGACTGTTATACAAGTATCAGGTTACTAAATTCAAATCAAATACAATAATTTTTAAGCTTTCAAATTAAGCATTTAGAATTATATTGAAATAACTTTATTAAAAATAATTTTTTCTGTATAATAAACAATATAATTGCAACAATATGTCAACAAAATAAAAATAAATGTCAAATTGAATAATGTCAATAAAATTTATTTTTTAAGCATTATCAAATTTATTGTAAATTGTTTTTCTTTGTAAAATTCATTAAAATTGTAAAATTGTAGTACTGAACTCTATCACATGTAATATTTTTCATTTGACAGTTCCAACACATTTGTAAAATTGTAGTACTGAGCTCTATCACGTGTAATATTTTTCATTTGACAGTTCCAACACATTTGTTTTGTGACATTTCAAATTGCAATTTTTAATTTTATTGGAAATCATCATGACAGCTTGAACACTTGACTTGAATTCTTCTTCTTGAAATACCAAGCTGGGTATTCGATTGATCTCCTTGAATGGTTGTCAGCTTGAACATAGCTTGAGTTTGACATATGTATTTTCGGTGACATAAATTTTGTGTTTAAATTTTGTAAAATTTTCAATAAATTTAAAGATATAAAAAAACCAATTAAAATTTATTTTTTTACTCCTTTAAATCTTCTACTTTTTAAATTTATTCTAAATATTAACAAAACTTAGTAAAATCTTGATATTAAATGTCAACTCAAGCTCTCAAGCTACGTATTCGATTAAAATTATCAAGTCAAGCGAGTAAATTTTTGTGATTGGCTTTGAAGGGAAGCTGATTTCAAAAAACTAGCGTATTAATGATATTGAAGCGTACTTGAAGCTTACGTGATGCTAGCATTTATATTGGGTAAATGTAATTGAACCGCAATGTAGTGTAAAACAAGTTGATGTCAAAATTATTATTTATACAGACATTAGGAAGTTTTGGTAATTTAATTTACGTAGACGTGCACATAGTGAATTATCAAACATAACTAGCCGTCAGAATTAACATGTTATTTTCTACTTATGTTTAACAACACTATACGTAAATTACGTTAATTTCATATTTTTTTTTTTACTTTGATCATTTTTCGACATAACTTCTATTTAAATTTTCTGAACTTAATTTTTTTTTTTATATCAACAGTTTTTCGAAATTCATTACGACTTCATGTTAAAAGTTGTAATTGTTGGGAATTACTTTATGGCATAAAATCAGACCAAAGTAACAAATTTTTTTTTCTTTTGGTTCTACACAACTCTACATAATCTATGTATCACATTACAATCTATCCACATAATCTACATAAACAAAAGTTATGTGATCCATGCTTTTGGATTTTAAACCAAATTATCAATTTTGACGGAGTACAGAAGCATTTATTTACATTGCACAATCACTTAAAGTGGGTCTGAAAAGGGTATGTATATACTTTTTAAATACTATTAGTTTATTAGTTGCTTTCAATTAATTTATTATCTGCAATAGCTCTGTATTTATGTATAGCAATAGAGGGCAAAGAAATTTTTTTAACTTCGAATACATAGTGGTCTCTTGAAGATATCAAATCCATTTGAAAACTTGAAAAGGTATGTAGGTACTCCGAATTTAATCTTTTAAAAATTATTTAATATCAATAAATTTTCAGAACACTCTGTATATATATAATATATACATATTATATTATATACAGTGATATTTTAATATGTTTATTACATTTCTAAAAAAGGTTAACGTAAATTGGCGAACATTAATGAATACTCAAAACGCACTTAACTTGTTTCCTTTTCTTATTACTTAACTTGAGAGATTCTTAAGCTGTCTTCTTCTCATTCTAAATATCTAAAATAGAAATTCAATAGCTTCTATACCATAATTACTTCAAGAATATTACATAAATATATATATATATATACATTATACATATCTATACATACAACTTATATTATTTGTTGTTTGTCATATTGTAAATTTTTTCCTCATCAAATCATTTAAACATTAAAAATCATCATCATCATCATTATTTCAATATTTTTTTTTTTACTTGGATATGTATGTCTGCCTACATACTTATATGCATATACTATACAGTCATTTGGATATGTAAAAAAAATGAAATTCTTTACCAATATAAATATATATATATATATACATTTTATTCTTTATATTTTCCTCCTCCTGCTGGGCGCGCTTAAATATACCTCTTTGTAAGCCATGGCGCTGAAATTTTTTTCCACATAATTTCTCGTCACAAGCCACAAATAAACAAAAACCACAAAAGCAAAAAATCAGAAAAAAAAAATACATTGAATACCCATTTTATTTCTCAAGTCTTTCTCAACTCAACTTAATCCCAAAGAACGAATAAAATACCTAACGAAATTGTTAAAAAAAACCAAAAAAAAAAATACAAAAATAAAAAAAAAAGGAAAAAAGAAAAAGAAGAGTTCAACAACAAAATTGTACAGAATGAACTCGTCCATTCCGTCGTCGTCCACTCACTCATTCAAGTGACTTGTTGTACTTTAATACTTATCTAACTTACCTATACCTACCTATAGTTATAGCTATAAGTATAAAAGTTAATACCGCAAGATATATATATATATATATATATATATGTAACATATATATATATATATATATAAATTTTGTATAATGTATGTATGTATGTTTTTGGTAAATATATGAATGCATTTATAATGTAACTATGTAAGTCCACCGTCGTCACTTTACTTATGGATAAAATGTAATGGACTGAACTTCTTTAACGTTTAGTAATGATAAAATATATATTTTTTTTATATAGACTTACATACTCTATCCATAATATATATTTACGCGGATAATGTATGTAAGTTTAGTAGGATATATAGGAAAATGTAGCAGCATATTTTATAAACATGGAATGTTTTTATAAGAGCAAGAGGAGATGATGATGCGAATTGATCACGACTCTGTAGTTCTGAATATTTTTATAAGGCATGAAAAAATACTTTACAATTTTTGTTTTTGTTGTTTTTTATTTTATTTTGGATTTAATGTTTTTCTGCTTTGATGTAAGAGTTGTTTTGGGTTTAACAAAAAATTTACTGGGATTTGTGTTTTTGTTTTGCTCAATTAAAAAAGGAATATTTTCAAAAATGTTGTTATATTACCTTGCCACTGAGTTACGAAATCAAGTTTTATAAAATACTTCTTTTTGAGCTTTGATTGATCTTTTGAATTATGAATAATAATTCATAAGCTTTAAAACTTAAATTTTGTGATGTAATCTGTGTGAGTAGAGAGAAAATTTTTACTAAACAATTCGAAAATGCCATGAATATTTTATTTGGGTAGGTACCAATCTTGAAATAAGACAGTACCAAAATGTTTTAATTATTTAAAAAGTAAAATATTTATTCGACATTCTTCGTTATGAATCTCTGGGGGATAGTTATGAATTGTAATTCACGGTAGTTATGAGTCTTTGTTCAACTGAAGAAATCTTCTTCATTATGAAGATTAGAGAAACTTTATTCTGAGACAAAACATTTCGTCTATAGTCCTTGCAATGGCCCTAGTCATGAGTTCGAATTGGTGTAGTGTATATATTATATATATATATATATATATATATATATATCATATGAGCAGTATTTTTAGACATTAATTTATTTTTTGTAGAATAAATTGTATATAGAAGAAAATGGACAGCGGATTGAATCATTTTCGCTTTACATCAGGAGTATGCAACTGGACTTATTTATTTAACAATATTAGATCAATCTTTGTGTGGTTTCCAGTATAATCTTTCTGTTCTCGTCGGTACGGACAGTTGTACATAACACCAATAATACTACGAGCATATAAAACAATATTTTTTATCCACAAATAGCTCAAAAATAGATTGAAAACCTTTGGTACGTTCATACTGTTCGGTAAGACTGATGGAAAATGAGGGATGAACGTTTGAACTCAATATTACTGTACTATAAAAGATAGTTGGAAAATATAAATTATAATCATTAATATTTCTAAGAGATATGATGAGCTCTGTAAACATTCTAATTTTCGAGACTTGAGAGAGAATTTTTCTCTTCTAACGTCCCTAAGTTGTAGAGAATTCGTTAAGTAACAGACAGAAACTACAATAAGTTGTTACAATATGAATAAATTATAAAAATTGGAAAAAAAACTTGTTGAGAGCTGAGAACCGTTTCTTTAAAATGTAATTGAGAAAAATATAATATTGAAGACAGCAGGAAATTCAAATTGGGCTATTGAGTTGTAAAGGAACAATTTTGTTGGAACATAAGTACATAACCCAAATTCATAAGAATCAAAAATTCAATTAAACCCAATTTATCTATTCAAAAACAAAAAACAATAAAAGAGTCGACACAAACAATGGTCTTGTAAGTGGCCTGAAGACCTAATAATAAAAATTTCATGTTATGGTCAACCATCATACTGAACCATTGTCAGTGCTACTGTGTAGTATAACTCATTCACTGCATCTATATACAATACACATAAGCTGGCAAAATCAACATACAAAATAAAATTAACCTTATGTAAGGATTTAACCGCACTTTTAGGACAGGTTTTGTATTTGTTTTTGTTTTTGTTTTTTTCTATTTTTTTTTTCGATAAATACGAAAACAAGAAAAGACAGGAAAACCTTTTTTATTTTAGTTTTTGTTTTTTTGTGTTTCTCTTATATACCATTCTCTGGTATTTAAGTCAAAGGTCCTAATTAGTGACAATAAAGGCCAGAGTAACAGCAGCGCGGTGTTCATATGTCCAATAAGAAAAACAAAATTCCAAAATTCGTATTGTTTTTGTAAAGTGAACAATTTTTTTTTTTTTTTTTTTTGCCTGATTCAGAGGATGTGGGTTTTAATGTTGAAAGCAGATCATCACAGTAGAAACAATCAATAAAAATTGAACAGCAAAAAGGAACAAGAAACAATAACAAAAAGGAGACAACAACGAATGAATTTGAAATAATCGGTTTTGAAAAGAGTAAGCAGTAGGTATGTGTCAAAAGGATTCAAGGAATTTCAAATTAAAAAGAATTAAAAAAAAAACAAAAAATTAAATAAAAATCATACATGCACCTATATGTATGTATATATATATACATATATGTAAAATTCATGGTTAGAAAATTGCTGCTGATCATGATTTTGTTGTAATTTTCAGTTTTTGTTGTTGAGTTGTTCTCGTTTTTCAAATTCCTTTTTTGGTATAAAGAAAAACCAAAAAAGTTGAATTCATTGAACGGTCAGCAGAGTAACCAAAAGAAAAAAAAATTTTAAATTTTTTTAAAGTAAGAAAACAAAAAAAAAAACAAGACAAGACAAGATGCTAATCAGGATATTTGAAATTTGAAGACAACGCAAGGTAAACGCCTATTATTGAATTAAGGAGTTTTTTTTTTGTTTTTTGTTAACCATGAATGAGTCTTAGATTTAGATTTTGGTAATGAAATTTGCTAGTAAAAAAAATCTAAAACAAACTTTTCAAAATTATGATTTTGAATTAAAAAAAAAAACACAACCATATGTGGTGTTGGTGATGTTCAACTGTTGGTGATGTTCAACTGTTTTGGATTTATGATCAGCTTTACTACGTCATTATTGCAAAAATTTAATTCAATTTTATAAAAATTGCTTTATAGCTGTTTACCTAAATAATATTAACGAAATAAAATAGCTCAAGTTATGATTTTTATCATTTATTCATTCATTTATGAAATTAAGCGTAAAGCGTTCCATAGGTTTTTATCATTTTTGAGAAGATCAATCAGACGTATTGCTCTTTATTTGCATTTTAACTACATCTGCTCTGTTCAAAATCTTTCATCTATTGGAATGTGGAATGTGGTGAATCCGATATGTATATGCAACACAATAATGCGTTCTTTGGTATAATTGTTCAATACTATAGTCTATTTTGATGATCAAGTGTCAGCAAATCATAACATCAACGCCTTGATCTGATAGTAATCATGAAATTTGTATTTAGTTATTTATGTTCAGTCATTTACATTTTCTTTTTGTTTATGGTTATCATTATTAATTGCAATTTCGGTTTAAAATTAAGTATGGTTTCACGAGCTTGGCAGTCACTACCATAGTCTAATAGGATAACACCAACAAACATTTTTGTTTTTCAATTTAAATGAATAATTTTCAATTTCTCCTATTTTAATTTTAATGCATTTTAAATAATCACATAATTTCTACTTACTATTAGTACTACAACTCTCTCAACCCTCTATGTATCTTCTTTATTTATATAACATTTTCTATGGTTCTTCATTCAAATAACAAATCAGTTCTCCTAATTTTTAAATTATATGAATTGGTTTGCATACTTTCAAGTCATCAAAAACTTTACCGTTCATATGACATTTTCTTAGTTAAATCAATTTTTCAAAAATATGTTTTACAAATATTTCAATTCAATAAATCCAAATTTAAGATAATGATTGTCAGAAAAGATTAGTTAAATTTGAGCCTGGTGAGTTAATCAATTAACTTTGTATAGTATGTTTTATATATCTAATATATTAATGCGCTAATAATGTCTGTAAAGCTTTTCACCTCATTGAATTAAAGCAAAAAGCAGTGACAAGAACCCAAACATTTGAATGTAAAGCTTTTTTAAAATATTACAGCAAAAATTACCGATTCAGAAATAAAAAAAAAAGAAAAAATACTAATTCCCCACCTTTCAACTAAATCATTTATAGAAAAACATGACGACAATTGTACATGGGTGACTCCACGGAGAGGTAATAACAAAGAGATTAAAAAAATAAAAATATATCCTATGTAATAAAGATGTTATTGCTTAAATTGAACAATATCGTAAAAAATCGGTGAATGTTACACCGGGAATAGTTAGTAGGTAAATATTAGGCAAAAGTGGTTATTTCAGAAAGCTGAATAGTATCGATGACATCGTATAAATGCCTTTTAAAAAAACTTAAACCTGATATAATGTAAAAAAACTAAGTTTACAATGTTATCTGTAAAATAAATTTACAATAAAAGAGACATTGTGTTTCAATTCAATTGGGATCAAGTAAAATGAACAAACAGTTTTTTATTAACACTGTACAACTTTGGGTTTTTAAAAAATTTTGTAAACTCAAATACCTTTGAAACAGGTCGCGGAAAGATCGTCAACAACAATTGTGATCTTTGGAGTCAATGTATCAAGCTTTTGTGAGTTTTTGTAGTTATTTAAGATCATGTGAACGTTGTATTTACGTTTGTAGACATTTACGATGTCAAGAAATATATTACAACTATACAATCGTCTGTGGTATTTCTTTTATCGACAACTTATTGGTTTTGCGTAGTAGGAAATTTGTATTGTATAAAAATCCATATTATGTTAATTTACAGAATACAATCATTACAAAATGACATAATATTTAAAAACATAAATAAGTATATTAATTGCTTGTCAGGAAAATTTGAATGAACATAGAACTTCACTATATCGTATATAATTGGAGATCGTATATACATAATTTGAATATGCTGATTGTAATATAGAAGTTAGATCGATTATATTTATAATATTTTTATTCTCTTCAAATTTATTTTTGTTTTTTTCTTTATAGTTGAAAATTCAAATTTAAAATCACCATATTTGGAATATTTTTACAAAATATTGTTACTAAATGATTTCTTCAGTTTAATTCTCAATTTCCGCATATTTTATATACATATAAGTATATCTATAAAATAATGAAAAATACAAAATATTTTGAAGGATCATAATTCATTAAAACTAAATTATATTTTCGCCATCATTTCTTTTTAAATTTTACCAATATCATCATTATCATCATCATCATCATCTCATTTGACTGATATTAATGCCAATACAAAAATAAATAAAAAATATATTTTGAATACAAATTTTGTATATGTATATGTAAATTCATTTTAAATAAATGATATTTTATGAAACAATGTTGAATTCCATTGATCCCATCATCATGAAAACATTTATGTTTTATTTTATTTTTTTTTTCTTGTTTTTCATTGTATTTTTCTATACTTCTTAGAAACTATTTAGGCGCATAGCAATCTTTTTGTTATTGTTTTTTTATGTTTTTTTTTTTAGTTAACATTTTATTAAGAAAACGGCTTCATCATTCTTTCTTTTTATACACACACATACTGTTTTTCACCACCTTCTCCACCTCAGTTAATTTTTCTTTACGTAGAAATATTATATCGTATCTATAGATACATTTATTTTTTTTGCCTCACCCACTGTTTAAACTTGGCATATTAAAAAAAAAAATATGTATATCAAAACATAACCACTGAATTGTAACCACTAAAAATATAAATGTAGAAAGTAACAACAAAAACAAAAAAAGGATAAGTCATTAAGACAACAAGAAACTGCTTAGCATTAAAAAATGGTACAAACATAAAAACAATAAAATTCAACATCACAACATAATAACAATAATATAATAGCAACGAAAAGAACAAAAACTGATGGAGAAAATAAATGCAACATCAAAAATCATTATTGAAAAGTATACATAAGTAGAAAACATACAAAACTTAAACGATAACAACACAGTAACATTGGTTAGAAGTAGTGATAGTATAGAGTAGCAGCAGCAACAATTATTGTATATTCTTGTATTCATGACGTTTTGGTAGCGTTTACGTTTAATATCAGTTCATTTTCATGATGCATAATAATCTTCCAGTTTAAACAAAAAATAAGACCCAGCTGAAAGAAAACACTGTTACTTAGAAATATACTTTGTTTGTTAAAAAATAAATCTTTCGATTTGAATGCATCGATCTTTAATAAATATGGTTTTGACTTATAGCACCAAAGAGATAATTGAATAATTCAAAAGTACAAATGCATATTGAAAATATCGAAATCGAAAGTCATCGAAAGTCGAGAATAAAAGTCGAAATTTAGTCGAGCAGTTATCTTCTAACTGTAACCACTCCTAAGATCTCTTAAAATCGCATAATGGGATATTTATAAATTTGTCCCACATAACGGATTTAATTATAGACTGGTAAACATTAAAATTGTTTTGTAATAAGTAGGACTATTCCAATATAAATTGAGTGTTAAGTCAAGGTCTTTGCGACGGTCCTTTAAACTAAACTACTTAAATCAATTAAATTAAAAAGGTATTGTAACATATTTTTACTTAAAGTGTTTTACTTAATATATTATCATTAAATCTTTCTGGCTTTAAACTTAAATATGTACTTGCGCGTAAATAAACCAATTATATCAACTTGCATCAAGACTATAAATCAAGTCAGATCAATTTTGTGATCATCCAAAATTTGCAAATTTACAATTTATTATCTGTTTACAGAAATATAAATGTAAATAGACCTTAAACATTAAAAATTTGCTCTTCGATTATTATTACATGCACATAATATAAGGTCTTTCTAATATTTATATATTAGTTCCTGCGCCACATACCGCATACCAAAAAAAAAGAAAAACGAAAGAAAAGCAAACAAAAAAAAACGGAAAATTGTTGTCTCTGGTTTTTATTTTTGTTTTGATTTTTTTTTTTTTTTGTTATTTTTATTCTTTCATCGCACAGATTCAATAATCATCAATATCAATGTTATTAACAATCATGCCCCTTTTAAGGTTGTGATTGGGAACCGTCGCCATCACTGAATATGTAATCTTTTATATTTTCTTCTTATTTTTTGTTATTGTTTTTTTTTTTTTTTTTAGCTCATATGAAGTCAATGCATTCTCAGTATAAGAGAGTTTAGTTTTCTAAATATTTGTTTTTTGTACTTCTCTATATAGTATGAAAGTTTTGATACAATTTAGAAATTGATTCAATTAAAATCGGTGAATCGATCAAATTAGTAAATTTGGGAAATTCGTTGTATCTCAGTTTCTCCTGCACATTGTTGCAATCGGTCTGAATCACTTTATTTAATTTTTCAATTGAAAAAAAAGTACGGTACAAATATCTGAACTATTTTACAACTATTTCTGATCTTCATTATTAATCTTTTAGAAATTTAAAAGGAGACGTAACGAAATTAGAAATTTTTATAATATTATTAATTTTTAATTAGAAATTTAAATTTTAAGTTTCACTACATGTGTAAGTGTACATATATATATATATATAATTTAGTATGCACATACATTTTCCAAATTCACTAAAGTATAGAGCTCACCAAATACATTCACCAAAGTACAGAGTTTCTTCTTTTCCAGAATAAAATACACATTTAATTTTTTTTTACATAAATTATTACGTATGCGGTTGTTGTCTAAGATAAATTAATAAAAAAAAAAATAGTACCAGCCTTTTTTTCAAACTTAGTGATTAAATCAGATAGTTAAGGAGACCAGATACAATGTCAGATCACTGACATGATCTATCACAGGTCATGGACCATGGTCCATTTTCAACAGACAGCTGGAGTGGCATTTTGTAAGGTAATATTGACAAAAAAATAATCATAAATTCTGTCTTGGTATTTTGTATGGTGTTTGTCACTGTGATAGTGGCAATTTTTGTTAAAAATCTATGGATGAAGCTAGATATTAAACGGAGATGGAAAGATTATTATATATAAGAAATTATATATTATATATATATACAAGAAACTATATATTATATATATATATATATATGTATGTACACTTACACATGAAGTGAAATTTCAAATTATTTAAATCAATGTTCTAAGACGAAGATGTCGAAATCCAAACAACATCAGACTAGGTAAACAAATATGTTTAAAAAAAACATGATCGTTGAAATCGTTGTCACTGTTGATTGATAAGTCCAACACAGACAGAATGATGCAGATTTTGCTTAGAAGAAGTACACAGAAGTTTCACATTATATTTGCTTGCGGCGTCATCATAGCTCACAAAAAACATAAATATATCCGGGAACACACATTGCCTAATTCTGAAATTGGCATTAAAACAATAATAGTGTTCACCAAGAACATAGACCTTACATTTTTGGCACAATAAACGGGAAAGTATAATTGTTTTGAAACGGTCACATTTACATAGAACTCGTCAGAAAACATCAACCATTATTAATCATTTATATTACACCATCGAATACAACATAAATCAAATTTCCCTAATGAAATAAATGTACAGGAACTTATAGTGAAAGTCTAATTAAATTTCGCAAAAATAAATTTACTAAAAATATATTTTGTGAATTTTTATTTTATTATTTCTTCAACTTCCCTGCAGACTTCCTTAACAACCAAAAAATAAGTTTCCTTTTAAGAACTTTTTTCTTCTTTTTTTTGTTTTATTATCATAAAAAGAAAATTAAAAAAAAAAAAATAAAATAAGGTAAAATAAAGGTAACTAAATTCCAGGAATTATTTAAAAATGCATCAGAATCAACAACCTGCTTAAATACAAAAAAAGAAAAGAAAAATGGAACCAGCGTTGCCTTAAAATACACTTACGCAAACATACACACAAACATACACTTATTATCTATTGATTCAATTCAACTTTTTTCTTTTGTACAAGAAGAACGATCCGATACAAAGTAACATTGGGAAACCAAAAAAGGGTAAAACAGAAGAATTAAACGACGAATCTACCTTTAAGAAATCAATTTTAACAAACAACAACAACAAAATAAAAATAAAACGAACGCGGATGATGATATCAGGATGGAAGATGATCGAAAAGATAACAAAAAAAAAAAAAAATCAAAAAAACCATCTACCGCACTGATTTAAAGAGGAACTTAAAAAAAAAAAGAAAGAAAAAAGGGAAGGAAAAATCTAACAAAAAAAAAACTTACATTTATGAGAGAAAACTAACCTGGTAAAATAATATTCAGAGTGATTGAAAAATTTTCAGGTCTCAGTTAGTTTAGTATACAAAAAATATAATATTCTTCATAAATTTATACTCCTTTAGTTCAATGTAGGCTATTATATAATCCCTGTGCATCGATAGAACAAAAATTAAATGAAAATTTTGAATCTTTTCGATTCTGACGACGAGCAATCTTCATTTGGACAAGTCATTAAAACAAATTTTAATTGTTGTGTTGTTATTGTTGTTGTTTAATTCCTTAATTTTTAATTTTGTAGTCATTGTCGTAACCCCATGTTGTGATGTGATGTATATACGATACAAACTAATAATATGAGAGTACCTACCTACCTATTATGGATAATATTTTAGATTGGTATTATTTTTTATTGGTTTTTTTTTTGTTTTTGTTTTTTTTTGTAGAACGCCATTTGCCATATATTTATCAATTATCATGATGATGATGGTAATCATAATCATTATTTTAATAGTGCCATCATTGAATAAATGCATATAAATATAAAAATGATAATATTATGTACAATATTGATTTGAAACATCAGGGCTGTAATTATTTGATATAATTTGATTTGATTTTCAAAATTATATTTTTAAAAATCAGGATATAAATTTAAATGTTGTCGATTTTGATCACAACTGTGTGAGCTTAATTTTATTATTATGGCTATAAGCATAGCGAATATTTTTATTATTTTTATATATCTAAAATGCTAGCAGCTAGTGCTCACATTAATATTGTAATTTAAATTATGATAAATAAATACGGATTAGTCCCGAAATCCAAAAAAAAAAAAAATCAATAATGGCTTTTTCCACAAAAAAAAATCCACAAAAAACGATCCTTGTTGTTGCTTTTATATATTTCACTTTATTATGTACGGCACATTATGCGAAATTCTGAATTAGGAGACAATTTAGAGTTTGATTGAAAACTAAAGTTCTACGACTTTTACAGAATATTTAAATACATTATTTTTATGAATAGCCGTTGTTAGATACACCGAAGATGTCTCCCTTTTCCCAGGATTAATTTACCACAATTTTATGGATTTTGAATTAATGAATTTTTTTTGTGGCTTTGCTCACTAGCCCACAAATACATTTCAAGCAAAATTAATTGAATTATAACTATAACAAATCAATTTTTTTTGTATGGAAGTGTAAACATTACACATTGTCAATTTGAAAGTACATTGAACACATTCTGAGAATAATAAAATGATAACATATATCAAAATAATACTTCTTAGGCTGCAATCTAAGTTATATTAAATATATTTTTAAGATATAGTATTCGAATTATGTATTCTTAAACAAATACAGTGCAATATAGAGTATATCAAATAAATTGTTCTTCATTTGTTGTCATTTAGTTTACATTTCCTTTATTCACGTCTTTTTTGTCTGATGTGTAACTGTTTAGTTCTGATATTCTTAATATTTTTATCACTACATATTTGGTTTTCATTTCTGCGCATAATATTAATTTTTTTAAATTTTCTGGTTGCGAGAGCCAATTGGAATAATATAAGGACCGCTGAGATGTTCACCATTACATTTAACCCAACAAAATATGGCAGATTTAAACCAATTACTAGAATGCTTTGTGAAGTAGATTCAAGCTTTATTGACCAACCACTTAAACGTTGGGACTGTCAAAGTAAGCTACGTAATAATGTACGAAATGCAAGCTAGTTAAATTAATGTTTTTTTCTTGTCCATTGGTTATTTTGTTTGTTTTCGTTTTTTTTTCATTTTATTTATCTTTAAATTTTAATCTACTAACAGTTTTATCTATACTCTACTAACAGCATGTCTTTAACTTTTTTATCTAACGGTGTCAGGTTCAACTAATCTCACTGAATGATGATAAATAGTGCACAAAATTATAGCAAGTTGTCGTCTCTAACCCATGTAACATTTTATTGTTTTAAAAAAAAATTAGTGCTATAAGACTCCTATATGACTCCCGATAAGCACTAAAGGTGTTATAATGATGTTTTTTATGGAAATAATGTGATTAATATTGCTGTAAGAATTTTTTATAGCAATTGAGGGAAATGTTGTAATGGGATTTCAGCAAGTGTTACAGCGGTGTTATTATAAGTCTAAAAATGCGCAAGAATTGAAGTGTTGTTATAAGAATAGAATTGCTAGAATAGCAGTAGTGTTAATAGTATTAATATGACATCAAATATGATCATTGCGCATAAAATTCTGTAGAAAACTAGATAAAGTTATATTAAACATAGTACAGCACATCATATATCGAATATGTTTTGATCATACAACCAAATAATAGCATAATAAAACAATGCAATTCGTATGGAAATGGAATCATCAGAAAATCTATATAGTTAAGTTCAAAATAAATTCTTATACTTTAGTACAGCTCGATGAGAAGTGAAAAATTAAGTGGTGCTGAAACCAGGATAGAAAAGAAAATGAAACTACCAAATGACACAAGGTAAATATATATAACTTTGAGCCTTCGTACTAGATTACACTTATCCAACCCTGTTTGCAACCAAAACAAATATTATATATATATATATATATATATATATATATATATATATAAGTCCCAGTTATTAAAAGACTGTAAGAATATAAAATTGATTTTCAATTTTTGAAGATTTAACACAGCAGGATATTCAGGTCACAGCAGGATGTTTTTTTTTTGTTTTGTAAGGAAACAACAACATCAAAAATTAAATTATTTAAAATTGTATACATACCGATACATAAAATATCCATACACAAAATGAAATGAATAAATAAATGAAAAGAAAGAACTGAAATGGAGATTTAAAATGACATCCGCCGATTTAATTAGCCTTAATTTATTTCCGTGATTATATTATAGAAAAAAAACCAATCATTTATGAGATTCATCGCTTTAGGATACTTTTTCAAATGTATATATTTTTTTTTTCTTTTTGTTTTTATTTTTTAGAAAGGTAACTTTTTTTTATAGTAAGATTTAACATTCGAAAATCAAAATAAAAAAAAATATATATATATATATATATACTTGCATTTTATTGTTATACTATACTCTCTATAGTCTTCTATACTATAGTACTTGTGAGACTAGAGCGGATTATTTTGAAGAATAAATTTATT
This sequence comes from Argyra leucocephala, assembly GCA_963942445.1. NCBI lineage: Eukaryota > Metazoa > Arthropoda > Insecta > Diptera > Dolichopodidae > Argyra > Argyra leucocephala. The sequence continues at coordinate 31,507,999 of OZ012677.1, forward strand.
TAGTAAAGGATTCTAAGTCACATGATGAAATCGAGTAGACTAATTTTGTTATTCTGTTTTGAAATTTTAATAATATCTACTTTTTTAAAATTTAGTAAATTAATCCGAAAAATAAAATATAAAAAAAAAAAAAATTATATACATAGTAAAGTTTTAAAATTTATGTTGGCGGTCGTTATTTTTCCAAGAAATTCTCCATATGAATTTGGAAATTAAATAATAAAAATTAAAATGAATTTGTAATTTGATTAGAAATAAGGATATTAATATATTAGATTATAATAATAATATTAGGAATGTTACCGCCATCTTAATTATAATATTATTAGATTATTGTTTTAAAATTATATAAGTATATATACAATGGTATTATTTCAAAAACGATGTTAAAAAAAAGATGGAATTACAAATGTGATATGCAAAAAAGGGGTATCATAATACTGTTTTTATTTTATATTATATTACATTTTTATGATGCTAAATAAGGATTTAGACAATAATATTTATGTTAGGCTATAACTTTCAAATCACTTTCAACTCAATCGGTCATCTTTAATAAATTCATTCTGAACGTTCGTGGAATCCATCATATATAATTGATAAATCTGAATTGAAAACCCGATTTTGTGTTAGATGTATTAGTTGGAGACTAGTTGGATGAATCATCTATTCTATATAGTTATATTATATTTACATCTGTTGATGGAATGGAATATCACTCTCCAAAAGCTGGCATAATAAATATCTTTTTCTTATATGGAGAGTGATAGAATGTATCATTATACTCTACATTATTATTCAATTTACCTTGCATGATACCACAACTAATGCTACACTGGTATGTTCCTACTCCACAACGTTTTACTCTTCACAAACTTGTAACAACTAATCTCTTTGATCTTTATATATAAGAATTCATACCTGTAAAAATTCATAACTTTATCAATAAGTAAATATATGTATATATATACATTCTAACGAACAAAATCAAGTCTAGCGTGAATACATATTCATCGGATTTAACATTTTTATTATTGTTTATTGTAATCATCCTAATTTCAATTCGAATATTTAATTAATATAATACTATCTATATTACCGGTGTAACATTTGCGGGCGAAGGATTTTGATGTATAATTTATATTTTTTTTATTTTATTAATTTTCAATCCGAAAATTACGTTGTCAACGCCAATTTACTTGCACTTGTGTATAAAAAATAATAAAAAAATGTTGACACTGACAGATATTAATAGAAAAAAAATTCAAACGTCAAAAAGCTACCAGAAATTTTAAATTTGGGTAGATTTGCTTACTTTTTACTCCTAAATCATCCCTCACCTTCAAATAGATTTCTATTACTTTTCTACCCGTATGAACACTCATATTTGAAAGATGGTCGGTCACAAAAACTAGTATACTTTTTAATTTATATTTCTGAATCGGTAATTTTTTGCGGTAATATTTTAAAAAACCTTCACATTTAAATGGTTGCTTTTTGTTTTCATTCACCGAGGTGGGAAATTTTGTAGACGCATTATAGATTATTAGATGTTAATTAAATTTTGTGAATATTAATCGAAATAACATCCACTACACTAATATTGATCAAAATTCACATCAAAAAAACACATAATATAGAATTTAGTAATCTAACAAAGTATCAAACTACATACAGTATTACAACCCAGATTATTCCAGATAATTCTTGGAAATATTTGTTAAATTTAGAAATGCATATATTTTCTTTGGATAAAATTTAATATACAACTTATAGTATTAACATAAAATCATTGACTTTTCGTTTTCATAATTTACCTTAAAAAAATATACCGATATAAAACTCTTGACGTAAATTGTCAAGTTCGAATTTGTTTTCATATACTTTACAATAATTTAAGAATAGAATAATATTTGTACTGCATAACCAACTGTATGTGTTATAGAACACAGTAGACTAATATACTAACAGATTATATTCGTACAATTACTCTTCACTAGACTTGTACTCCCTCTTATCACTCAGAACAGTGCAATTCTATTAAAGTCCTATTATGAATTGATAAAATTGCGACAATTTTTAACGGCAACAGAATTGGGAATGAAAATCTACATATTCATTTCAAAAATTGTCCCCAAATTAGCAAACAAAAATTAAATATATAAAAATAAGAGAATTTAGACAGAAAGGAATGTATCCACTATACATATGCACCCATTCATACGTGTAAACCAGAAAACCCGATTAACTGACAAAATAAATAAAAATAAAACAAAAAAATGTTGCATGACTTTTTGAATTAAAATTTTGTACAAATTCAAATCGTTGAATGAATTAACCTTTCTTATAATCCCTTAAGAATATATCCATTCTCTACTGAATTCCCTATTTGTATATTATAAAAAAAAAAACAAAAAAACACATTTAAAATAATAAAATTAAATTCAATTGAAATTATAAAAAAAAGAACAATTTTTTTCTTTTTCAAATCAAAACACCAAAAATCATTACAAATTTTTGTTGTTGGTGTTTTTGATAGTAAAAAAGAGGTAAGTAAGTATTGTAGAGAACAGGAAAAGAAGAGTTGAGAAGATAGAATGGCTCTACATAGAAGAGAAAAATCGACACGCAAAACTACCATTAAAAAAAATCCTGTCCTATATTTATGTAGGTCCCAATTTCTTCCATGTTTTTTGTTTTTTTTTTTTAAGTACGAATAAAAAAAAAGGAACATAAAACACGGTCCTCTACAACAAACCCATTAAAGAAAGGAATATGTTCATGTAAAATAATTTTAATTTTTCTTGTTTTTCGTTTTATTTTTTTACTGTTCGTAATGGACAACGATATTACTGGAAGTTGGTTGTTATTTTTTTGTTTTTTTTTTTGTTATTTTTAGGTTAACTTCGTTCGACATGATCACCCAAGATTGGATATTTTCACAAAAATTATAAAAACAAAAATAAATAAAAAAAAATTACCAAACAACAAAGTTAGTATCTAAAACTTTATAAAACTCATATAAAAAGTCAATTTTTTCGGTTCTCATCTCTTTGAGAATCTTTGATTTAATTCTGGTATATAGAAAAAACCAAACCACGCCAAAAAAAAAAAAAAAAAAATAACAAGAAATTAATGAAAATTACAACAAAAAAAGAAATAACATGATCATCTCATGATGTAAAGAACTGCTAACTGCTGGCAATGATTTGGTTAACCTCTACTGATGATAGATGTTCCAAGTTTTCCATTACAATATATTTTTTATCTAAATATATATATATATATATATATATATATATATATATATATATATTAGAGTGACCAGATGTACATGTTGTAAAATTAACTCGACGTTTATTTTTATACATAATTTATTTTGATTTTGATTTATATTTATACAGTTATAGAAAGTCGATTAAAGAAGTTGGTTGCAAGTTTTAAATCATCAAGGTGAATTTTTAAATTTATTACTTCAAATTTAAATACACCACTGTCAAAAATAAAATCAATTGAAAGATTTTTTTTTAACATTGATTTTATATTTTGATAAAAATAACGAAACTGTCAAATTTTGAGTGGTTCAAATTTTGACAGCTATCGATTTAAGTCTAAAGATTAACAATCGATTAAATCAATCAAAACATTTTTTTAACAACGACTTTATTTTTTGATAAGAATAACGAAACTGTCAAATTTTGAGTATCGATTTAAGTGTGAAAAAAAGTATTTGAAAATCTAGCTTTACAAACAATTGTGTGCAGTATGTTTTTTTAGTCAATGTGACATTACGACTTAACCGAATCAATAATTATAATAGCGGATCATTTATTGAGCTATGGTGGTAAGTTATGGCTGAATTTTATTGTATGTATATGTAACATAAATATGTTGTTTATTGTAACATATACATTTTTTTGTAAATTTCATAATTGCTTTACTAATTAATGAGTATAAATTTTGATATTTATATAGAATATAGTTGTAAAACATCCTGCATGTAATGCGATTGATTAAGAATACTACAGTATTCTATATTTTTGTATACTATAACTACTATAGTATTTCTATAAGTTTGTCCATATGTAATTTTGCCTTATATAATCTTGTCCGGACACCATTCTATATATATATAGTATTCTATATGCTGTAGTATTCTTAATCAATAGTAAGACTCAAATCATAAGCCATATATCTACTTATAGTATGATTTAATCAAAATGTTTAATTAAAGTATATTACTTAACGTTAAAATATCAAAATTAAAAGTCTTCGTTAAATTTATTTTTTCTGAAAATTTATTTTATAGTACAGTATTTTTGTACGGTTTTTATTCTAAAAATCTGGTCACTTTAATATATGCATACAATATATATTTAACTACAAAAAATGATAATACATGAAGTATAATATGTTTGTTCTTATGTTAAGGTAGTAATGATAATGATGATGGTCCCCTAAAAACTCAATGAAGGAGAGAAAAAATATTATAAAATTGGTTTTTGTACTAAAAATAACGAACGAAAATGAATAACAAGAAAATCATGAATATTGGTTAGGAGCTGAGCTGATCTTTTGCATTTTTTCGTTGTTATCGTTTTTTTTTTTGTTTATATTCTAGGAATATAAAAATGTTGAACATGTTCAAACTTTAAAATCTTGTATTTTTTTGGTGTCTTGTTTTTAGGTTTGCTTTGTATTTTTTTTTTTGTTTTTTTAGTCTTGTTTAAATGTAGATTTCTACGAAAATCTTATTCTAGAATTAGGTACATGTCGTACGTTTATATAAATATAAATATCTTGTATAGATATGTAAATAATGTAGTTGTATAAAGTTAGTTATTATTGTTCTTATCCTAGTATAATATGGTTTTATTAAAGATTTTAGTCATCGTCTGGAATTTATAGAAATTGCCTGTAGTTATTTTCTTTTTTTTCTGTTTTTTTTTTTTGTTAAAATTGCCTGTAGTTTTGTTGTGGTTATTCTCTATAGGATTGAATTCCATAAAAGTTTCTTATTTCGATTGGAATTTTTGTAAAAAAAAAAAACTTTTTTATATTAAGTGAGGGCGGTTTTGTATGTAATTCATTGAGTAGTTTTATATAGTGTGTACTCACTAACTTATGAATTTTACTTTTTTATACTAACAGCACCTCTACTAACTGGTTTGGTTTATTCTAAGATTTTTCTAGGTGGCGGTATTTTACTAACCCTATACTGGATGATGATAAATTGCATAATCAAATGAAGCAAGCTTTCGTCTAGTAATAGACGTCTGATGTGCTTGCTCTAATCATTAATCTGACCGTATATAAGTATCTACTCAATTTGCGAATTAATATTTTGCCCTTGGAAAATTTCATAGATAATCCATATTTTGAGTTTCAACTCATATCACAAAAATAATTTTTTACTGTCAAAATGTATCAATTATATGCTTTAGTATGCTCCGAATATGTTACATTTTACTCCGATTAATTATTTCTTCAAAGCTGAAGCATGTTTAAAATTTTGGAAAATCAAAAAATGAAAAAATAATAAAACTTTGTAGATTATTTACAATACCCCATTAATAATTTAGTTTAAAAAACTCTAAAACTAGAAAAAAATAAATGTTACCCACAATTCGATATTCTTTATAATAACCCACTTATCAATCTTACCCCAATCCCACCACTAATCATTCGATTTTTATTTAAAACCTTTTCTAATTCCTAATTCTCTAAATTGAACCAGTGGTTTATATGTTTCGTACCTATTCTATGGTCATTAATTAGTATTAGAATATAAAAATTAAAACCCAATCCAATAAACGTAATTTAAAAAAAAAAACGGTCTCGTAAAACCTTTGAAGTTTTTGAAAATAAATTACATATTTTTTATTTCACATGAATCAAATTGAATCACAAAAATTTCTTATACAGCTCATGATAGAAAACTAAAAACAGAAAAGAAAAACAATTTTCAGGAACTTTACAATGCATTCAGAATGATAAAAACAAACAAAACAAAAAAAAAAAAACGAAAACAAAAAAAATAAAAAAATATAAAAAAACTAAAAAGGCATTTAAAAACAAGAAAATTTTTTAAGAGGATGCAAAGAGCTTTGTATTTATAGGACTCCGCCGACTTATATTCCTTTACATATATACAGATATACAGATATTAAAAGTATGTATATATATATGTAAGTATATATATATTGATATATATATATATATAATATATTTATACAAGTCCAATGTATATCCATTAATAAGTACTTTATATATACACACAGGTTGAAATTCAAGAAGACCATATAATCAAATTAATGGCGCTTGAATTGATTCATCATGATTAATGATGGGATTTTGGGTTTGTTGTGTTTTCTTTTTCTTGTTTTTATAAATCTTGGAATTGTTGATGTTTAAATATATTAAATTTTGTAGATATAAACATCCAAGTCATATTACATGTATATATATACATATATATGTGCATGTCTCCATATAAATGAACAAAAATATCATCGCATTTTTTCTTTTTATTTGCTGTAAAAATTTTTTGATGACGAGATGATTATACAGAAAACAAATATAAAAAAAATTTGATTTTATAAATATTATATATTTATATATATATATACGAATCTATATATAAAAAAAGTATAGGTAAAAGAAAATTTCAAAGAATTGTTAACAAAAAAAAAAAAAATTAATCGATGTCTACAGTATGTAAATTGGTTCCTAGAGGGCATTTATATATTTTTGCTTTTCTTATTAATTTTATTCTATAGATACATCAAAACCGACTAAAGTAAAACAACAAATTAATAAAATAATAACAAGAAAATTAAAAGAAAACCGAAATAAGTTTTAATCATATATAAGTATGTAGTTGGATAAAGTAAGTACACTACAATCCATTGCAATAAGAAATTATTAAATATTGATGAGTACTATCTGAACTATTTTTCTATTGAAAATTTTTAATATAATTACCATCTATAAAAAAAAAAAAGAAAAATGTTACTTCTATATTCGACAACTACCCAACATAAATAGGATAGATCACTACTAAATGTTTTTATAATTATTCCAGCTTTTTTGTTAGTTTTAATAGTTTTGTAAATTTCATTAAAGAAATTATCAAAACCCAAATATTTTCTAATCCTATTTGATTGAACTGTAGTGTAGATTTATACGTTATTATGTATGTTTGTATATAAATTTGAATGAATTTTTCAAAATATTGAAAGGTCTATAATTTTTGTATAAATAAAAGAAAAACTTAAATAGTCATAATCATGATGAAGGTTTTTGTTTCATTGTTTTTTATTCTGTTTTTTGTTCGTTTTTGTTTTTTAAATGCAAAAATCTTAAAATGAACCTAAAAAATGATTTTCTTGTTGCTTTTATTATCTTTTTTTTTGTTTTACTTCTTTTCATCGCTTATTACTTTATTAGCTGAAAATTATAGACCAATTAATTATTTATTGGTTTATATGTACATGGACGTATATGTATGTGAATTTGATTTCACCGGTTTTAAATAAATTTTGTAATTTCGTCAAAAAGCGCCATATTTTTTTTCTTAGTTGTTAAAAATTCTTTTGTTAACATTTTTTTTGTTGTTTGTTTGTTTTATATATATATATATTTGAAATGTTTGTTTTTGACGTTTAATATTTGATTAATAAATTACAATATTTTGATAGAGACCTATCAATTATATAGTTTTTTTTATATTAAAATGATTAGTCCTGAATCCTGAAATTTATAATTATATACAATAATATATTATATATTAAGGTATTTGTAAAAAATAAATTGCTTTATTTTGAATTTATTAATAACATAATATTTAAATTTACAAACATTTCTCATTGATTAAATAAACATGTTTTTTTTCAATAATTTTTAAATTATAATTAACCACCGTGGTCAAAAAATTTACGACCAAAAATCAAAAATATTTCAATTTTGAATAATTTTTTATATAAATTTGATTTATAAGAATCGATCAGTAGTTATGGTATAATTAATTGTTTTTTATTTTAATTGTTCAAATTTTATGACGTTAATTAAATTGGTGTCAATAGACGATTTAGAGATTTAATTAAGTTGGGAGTTTTTGTTTTATGGGACAGGACAGAAATATAAATATTGGACATAAATTTTCTTTGTTGAATTTTTATTATTAAATCTTCTTCTATTGATTCTATTATACAATTTCAAATTTCTGTCGCTGTATAGTAATTCTCTTGTTTTTTGCATATATTTATAACATTAGTGGTTTTTATAAACAAGCAACATTGGCAATATTGCCTATATTGACAAGTATTTTGTTCATAAACAGAATGTTGCAAATTAAGTTTGTTCATAAACATTTCTAACCTTGCAGAAAAAATGTAGAATTATAGTAGATAGAACAACTTATTGTCATCAAATGTGCTGCTGTTTTTATATATAGCACAAAACTGCAAATGTAGAAAATATATATTTTAACAGCTCTGTCAAATATTCTGCAGTATTTTCTTTTTGCAGTATGTGTTTATGAAAAGCCCAATTATTTTGCGATAGAATATATTATCTATATACATTATTAAATTTGTCTATCGTACCCAGGTCCTTTAAGTTTTTATTATTTGTTCTATTTGAGGCCTTGTATATGAATTACGATTAAAGCATTGTATTCCTAATTCGTATATACATCTTTGAACATATATTGAGAGATAGAAAAGAACGGTAAAAATATATAAATGCATAGTATGTTATGTATACTTATTCTAAAATTCAGAAGAAAATTTGATTAAACATAATGAAATCTAAGCGGATACTACGGATGGATGGAGCTAAGAGAACATCTACAAAAAAATTTAGGAGGATATCTTTATATGAATAATCCATTAGAAATAATTTAGTTGCATTTTATTCATAAAATTAATTCAAGAAAGTGTTAAATTATTCTAAATTGTCTTCATCGAATAATGCCATATATATAATATACATACACAATATACATTGTACATTCATATTTTGTAAAAATTCAAATTTTAAATTCCTGAAAGAATTTCGTTTAATTTGATTAACAATTTAAATTTATTATTATTATTCATTTCATCATGGCATACCTCAAATTAGTAATTTAGCAATTTCAATGTAAATTTATTAAATTAATCGAAATGCAAAAAATATATTCTCAAAAAAAAAAAAATCCTAAGGGTATTGCGCCACTTGGACATGTGATCCAGAATGATTAATTGATTTCAACTTAATATTTTCATTTTAAATGAAAATTTTCTAATTTTTCGATATCCATTGCCATCAGTTCAATGTAACACGATAATTTCGCAGTACAAATTACGTATATATATAAATAAATCGAATAACCTTGAAATATTTTGTAAACCTTTTAACTAAGAGAAAAAAAATCAAATACTTATTCAATTCTCTTATCGTGTATCAAACGAATGATTCATCTTTCCGAAATTTTTAATACGTTTTAATTTGTGATATTAGGTGGATTACATACCCTCTTATTATTGTAATTTTTTTTTTTTTTTTTTTCAAATCATCCATAGACCATGAATGATTATTGTTGATAAATAAAAACTGTTAATCCTATACAATAATATGATTCATTAGCATGATATGAGTAGATGACCCCCTTTAATTCCAATTAAATTTTTTGCTGATATTCATTTTTTTTCTAAGTACATAAATAACTTCATAACACCTGCACACATTAACATTAACATCAATTAAATAATCATTAAAATTTTCATTAATGACTAAACGAAAATTTAAAAAAAAAAAAAAATACTTTACACAGATATCGAAAAAAAAATGACAAAAATAAAAACAAAAAACAAAAATAAAAATAAAGAACAAATGAGGAAGTCAACAGTTTTCATTTAAGTGTTATTTTTATTTTTTCTATTATATTTGTCTACTAATCAAAATATTTAATTACATTTTTCATTTCCTAAAAAAATCCATTTTTTTATTTTTTCTCTTTTTTATTTTTTACTTTCTTACTCTTCCGAAGCAGTCCCGATATCGTAACAAATTAATTTAATCAAATTTATCTGTTATTTTTTACCATGTGTTGCCATATTAACAGTTTTTCATTTCAGACGACTTGAGGGAATTTATTTTTAACAGTATCGGATTTGAAGTTGTTTACACCTTAGGTTTAGAAATTTTATTAATATTTTTCCATATAATCATAAAATCACAATCTCATTCGTTTTTTAAGCATTGCTGAAAATAAAAGAAATGCATTAAAAATTGATTAGAAAGCGGGATCAATATCACATTAGTTACCAATTCATATTTCTGTTTTGGCTAGTTTTTTCCTTATCTGACTGAATTCTGTTGGCATTCCTGGTCTTTAATTCAGAATTATCTATTTCGATTGCTAATTATTTTTTAAAATACTATTCAAATACTAGGAAAGGATTTCTTTATACGAAATTTTGTTCGGGTTAAAATAAGGTTCGGGTAAGAGGATCTCCTGTTCACATTTGATCTATGTTTTTTTTATTTTACATTTGATTGCTCTTTTAATTTACGGATATTCTACACATAGTTTTACGATCTTGATCATCGTATAACATCGTCATATCAACTGACTACAAATTTGATCAGTTATGACATACACCTATCTTTAATAAATCTCGGATATTATTGTTTACAAACTAATCCAATAATGTCACTACACCGGTCAATCGTATTGATTTCCCATTGCGGTAATTTTGAGCCGTTTTTCATTATTTATAGTTTAGTTTTTGGTTTTCAAACATTACTTATATAATTTTATTTATTTATTTACGAACTTAATTCAGTGATTTATTCTTAATTAATTTAAAAGCTAAAATTAAACGTTCCAAAAATAATAGAGAAAAATTAAAGAATTTTTTTTTTTGAAATTATACGATGCGGAACCATCAATGATATAAAAACATAAATCGAAAGATTTATCAATGCAATCTGTACTCATCTGGCAATACTAATTTCATTTGACAATATTATGGTCTTTTTTTTGTTTTTTAGTATGATAATTCTTAGTAGAATTAAACTTTTATGTTTTATTTTCTTTATTATTTTTGTTTTTGTGTCGTTTTTATTCATTGTTAATAACACTTTTCAATTCAAATACAAAATAAAAATAATAAAAAAAAAATGTGATATTGTCGCGGTTTTTATTTTAAATTTTCGCTTATTTGTTGTATCATTTTTTCTTTTTTTTAATTTTTGAGATTATTTCCTGGCGGCTGGCGCCAATCGTAAATCCACGCAAACAATTTTTGTATAGATATATATTTTTTTATTTTTTATTTGTTTTTCTTTTTATTTTTGCTTATTTTCTGAATATTTTTAATATATTGAGTAGTTGCTCTTCTCTATCTCATATTAAATAAAGTATAAATCCTACATACTCGTATATTAAATACATTCATTTCTAATCAACTGTATAAGCATTTTTTTTATTTTAATTCTAATTAAATTTGTGTCTAGCAAAACAATTTTAATATATATACTAATGTAATATTGTTAGAACTTATCAGTCAATTTTATTGAATTTTCCTCAATAACCACTCGTCGTCGTAACTATACTAATTCGTTCTAATGAAATTTTTAAATATAATTTTCTTAATAAATTTTCATTTATTTTTCAATTACCACAAATCATGACTAGACATTTTTTTAAAGAAACTAATTACACGTTTAAGTAAATATATATATATATATATATATATATATATATATATACATATACGTACATTTATTTAGTTAATTTTGTTGAGGATTTCTTAAATATTCTGTATTAAAAATTCCTTCTTTAATTTTCGGACTGGAAAAGTGCAATGACATATTATTATACACCTACTTACCTACCTAGTGTTAGTTGATATATAAGGTTATTTCAAATTTAAATATCCAGTGCATGAATCAATTGAAAACTTAATAAATTATCTTTGTTGAAAATTAATCAAGTTTTTCTACATTTCAATAGAAAGCAGTATGTACCTTGGAATGAATCTTGATGCGATATTAAAGTGGAAGAACATACAAAAAATATAAAATGAAAACTAAATATTATAGTAGAGAATATATATAATATATAATAGTAGAGAATATATTTGAATGATTTATAAACCAGTGAAGCAAATTATACGACATTACAAAGTTGTATGAGTGTTTAGAAATGATTCAATCTTTGAAAACACAAAAGAAAAAAAAATTGTTGCACGGAATTGCTAACCTGGTATACGTAATAATTTTCAAATATTTGATGTATCTTCAATTTTGAATGTCAATATATGCATTAGGTTAATTTACTTTAGTTACATTTATATTTTAAAAATAGGCCTGGTAATATATATAACTAGTTACTTATTCCAAAAAGTTGGATTCTAATAAGAAAATGTAGAAGAATAACTTAAAAATAGAAAATTGGACAACCACTGCTTACACACACTTACTGTCAACCAATATAAACAGCTTTGCTTTTTTCAATACCACATATTCAATTAATTTTTGTAATAGATATATCTAAATATAAGGAATACATGCCTTTTTCATAAACAACCAGTACTGCTGAAGTATTTTGTTCATAGACATAAGAACTGCAAAATTATATTTGCTCAGGGCAACCAGTTGCACTACTTTTACAATTTTTATCAGTTAAATACATCTTATACAATTAAAATGACAGTACTGCAATGTATGTATTACTATTTCTGCATGTTTTGCTTTTGCAGTAATGCAAATAATCTATTCTAATTGGAAATCAGAATATTTAATTGTTATTTAAGAAATTTTTCTGTTACTGATTTTTATTTTAACCATATTCAAAACAAATCATAGAACTGTCATTATTATGGTTGTTAAAACAAATTATAAAACTTTCATCATTATGGCTGTCAAAACAAAACATAGAACTGTCATTTTTATTACTTTTCTTTTTAATTAATATTGTGTAATAAATTGAAATGAGATGAGATAAAAAAAATTTCTATAATATTAATTGAAATACACAATTAATTTGGAATAATAAACTAGATTTATAATATTTAATATTGTTATTACAAATAATTAATTTACATTTTTTTATGTAAATTAATTTCAATAATATTATTAATAATAATATACATTAGTATATAAAATATAAGTTGGTATCATTTAAATCTTAGAAAACATAATATTCAATCTTAGAAATTAAAATTTCATTTAATCAAGAAAAATGATAATAAGAACAAAAAAATGATAACAATAACACAGGAAAAAGCTAATAAATAGATAATTCACCTAGATAATCTGAAAAAAAAATTACACTATCAAACACACAATCAAACAGTTAGTAATTTTTATTTTAATTAGCAAATTAATTAATGTTTAAATAAGATATTTTATTTTTTTAGTTAATTAATAATTAAAGTTTTAATTAAGGTTATTTATGATAATTAAAAAACAAAAAAAAACAAAACGAATAATTCCCATTATTATATTATTAATTAAATCACTTAGAAAAATAATAAATTATAAATAAACTATGAGAATACAAGATGATAATCAAAATTAAAATAAAATATTTGTTATGAGGCGCCACTCTATAACAAAATTTGTGACGCCAATAATATTTTTCAATATCAGCTATATATATAAAAAAAAATTGAACATAACCTATATATAATATTTATAAAACATTCCTATATAGATTTGAATGTAACATAATTATGAAAATATTAAATTATTTATTTTAGAAATTATCAAATTAATAACAAAAATGTATTTATAATAAGAATTTTTGTCAAATACCTACATACATATGTATACATAATTATTGTTATAATAATATTGACAGTAAATCTATTTACACTACATTAAGTTATATAGTACGTATAAATTTGTAAATTTTGTGTGTAATTTGACTATAAATTAATTAAGTAATTCAATAAATTCATTTTAAATTTTTTTTTTGTTTAATTATGTTTTTAATTTGTATGATAATTTTCAATTTTAAATATTTTATTAATTTTGATCAAATAATTTCGTTTTTTTTTTCAAAAGCTATTTTAAATTTTTGGGGATTCTGAGGGAGGTATTGTATCCTCGTCGAACCAACTCGTCAACTTTTTTTTTTATATATAAAGCTGAAATTTTGTATAAAAAAACTAAATCTCTTCTCATTTAAAAATTTCGGTTTCGGCTAGTATTGTAATGTTGTATTATTATATACTATATAGGCTTTAAGATTGATTTATAAATCATTAAAATAAAATGTATTCTCCTTCCAATAGCCTATAAAGTTTATTGTTTATTTTCATATGTCAAATACATGTTGCAAATTTATATGCACAATACTGCATAATAGCAAATTTATAAACAGTAAATTCTATTTTTAATTTTTATTATAAAATGTAACTTAAATATTTTTTAAATTCAATGATTTAGGTACATTAGCATTAGAAATCTATACCTATAATAATTCAATTAACAAATACTTAAATTTACAAAAGTACTTAACAATGAATTAATTAATTAATGCCTTAATAAAAAACAAAAATTAACTAAAACATAAGTATATAATATCTAATTCATTAAATAATAAAGTAAATAAATATAAATTAAAACATACATATACTAATGTACATGTTGATATATAGATATAGTATGTAATATCAGTAAATAATATTAAGTGTTAATTATAAAAGAAAATAATGACTTCATGATTTTTGTTTTCTTCACGAATCAAATTTTACAATAATAATTTATTTAAAATTTTTTATATTTTATCATTTTGATAATTTTAAATAATTTATGTCTATTTCTAAAAATAGGTATTGTAATTAAAAAAAAAAAAGAACATATGTAGTAATAACACCTTATTAGATTTAGCTATATTATAGTCATAAAGTATTTAATTTATTATAATAATTTGATGGTTTCTGTTTTAAATCAAGTTATGGTTTCAGATAAAATTGTGATCACAAAAATGTAAATTTATTTTTTTCCATATATGTCTATATAAGTATATGTGTATATTATGTCTTATACATATTATAGATGTTATGTATAATATAATACATACTATAGAATGTTCAATATTCTCCAGCAATTGGAATTAATGAAAAAGTAATCAAACAAGATAAAAATTTATAATAGTTAATGACGTTAAAATGGTATCACTAAATATTAAATTAATTTTTATTACTTATAGATTTGTAACGGAATATATAACAGTAATGACGACATACAGAAGGTATGTGAACATCCCATTTACTTCTGAACATCAATTAATTGAACTTAATTGTATGTTTCATTGCCACGAGTCGATTTCTTATTTATTTTTATTGGTTTTTTTAAGTTATAAGTAACTCGTTCAAGGAACTCAGTACTTCCTGTCAGCCTGTGAAATTTTTTTCGAAATAATAAACAGATGAATCTTCATTAAACGTAAGTTAGTATTATTTGCAGTTTTGAAATACCCATATACTATACATATTACATAATGTACATTTTGAGCCAAGAGCCCTAGACTGCATCTTAAACCGCATACAATAACATAATGTTGGAAAATTGTTTTCTCATCTTTGTTATCATTATTAAGTATTTGTTTCAATTTATTTAATTCACCAAACAAAAAATGGCAATAATATGCATTATGGGAATAATGATTAGTGATTTTAATTTATTATTGATTTACCATCAATTAATGTTGATGATTTGATTATGTATAATTCTCCCGCAATTATCGAATTCCTCGTAACATAATACATATTAATTGGGATATCATCATTAGTGTTGTTACCATGCAAAAATTTTAATATTAAAAATTGCAATAATAAGAAAATTAATAAAAAAACATATTAAATTATTCTAATTTATAAATAATAAACATATATATATATATATTATAATTATTTATTGCCTATATAGTTATTGTGTGTAAAAAATATTTTATATAAACTACACAATATCTACATATGTAAGAATATGGATATGTTACACAATATAAAATGCATATGTGTATACATATAGCCTAAAATTAATTGCAATAAACTTAATACAATAAAATCAAAATGAAAAGCTTTACTGTTATTTATGTGATTAACATGGTGACACAAATTATCCTGACTTTTTTTATATTTTTTAGTACTAACACTTTAAGTACATATATATATGTATATTATAGTAGCAAATACTTAATCACTTAAATATATATATAGCTATAGTGTAATAAATATATATATATACATATCTATAATATAGATTCAATATATTATGTGATGTGATATGATATGAAATTAAAGTATTAATATAAAAGAACATACCTAGTTATAAAAAGATTTCGTATAACAGCAACTACAATAACAACAATAGGAAAAACAATAAAAAGTGTAAATTGCATTTGCAAATAAATCCATCCATTAAGTTTAAAATACAAATTTGCTTATAGACCCCCCATCCCATCCCTCCCACCCATTCAACTATTGTGTATTTTATTACATAAATATAATATAATTACATATTATTATATATGTACATACATAAGTATGTAAATTTGAAATTTCAAATTGCATTAGATATATATATAAAAAAAATAAAAAAATATGCAAGT
The DNA here is from genome assembly GCA_963942445.1 of Argyra leucocephala. Taxonomy (NCBI): domain Eukaryota; kingdom Metazoa; phylum Arthropoda; class Insecta; order Diptera; family Dolichopodidae; genus Argyra; species Argyra leucocephala. The sequence continues at coordinate 31,524,611 of OZ012677.1, forward strand.
AGGCGCCATTCTATATATTTTATGTACATACTTGTCGTATTATTAATATTATATTATTATAGTCACAGATAAATCGGTGGATTTTATTAAAACTGTGTATTTTTTTTTTGCTCTTTTGTATTTTTTATTTTACAAAATTTATAAAATTGATATTTTTATTTTTAAGACAAGGCGTCAGTATATTTAAAAAATACTATATATTATTTTAAAGCAAAAATACATTTTTTCTGGTTTTTCGTTTTTATTTTTAATACCTAAATTCTTGAAAAATTTATACATTGTATTGATGTTTGTATTTATGTTTTTATATATATACATACATATATGTACATTATTTGAAAATAACACCTATCTATAATATTAATATTATAAGGCTACTATATCTATATATACTTATGTTGTTCAACTAACATAAATTGTATGCATATGTGTGTATGTAAATATGTATAAGAGACTATATTTGATAATAGAATTAAAAAAAAAACAAAAAATAATTTCAATACTTAAGTGGATATAGAATAGATAATGTTGTGTATAAAATGCGTTAAATTTAGGCGCCACAATAAATATTTCACTTGTTTAATATTAAAAGTTCAATTCTTGGGCGCCAAATAAATATAAACGCAACATTGAATATTACATATACATAATATTATATATATACATAAGTATGTACATAAAAAAATAAACATCTATACTCAAATATTTTTAGGTAAGTATATTTTCTTTTAGTTTTTATATTTTCATTTATTGATATTTTATAAAAATGAAAATTTAAAGTACAAACATACATACATATATATACATATTACATATATTAATTGTTGGTAACCTTTTCATTTTATGGTTTTTTTGTAGTTTTTTTGTTATTTAATATTGTATATAATTTGTTGCTGTTCTTGATAATGATGTTACGCATGATATATTATATTATATTACTCATATAATATAGTATTACTGGCGCAACCAAATAAAGTTATACATTAACATGCATGTGTATGTACATACAAAATACAATATGAGATAAATAAAAAGTGTTTTAGGGAGAAAATTAATTTGTTAATTGATTTAAATTAAAAAAAAAAATTAAAATATAACAACAAAAGATAATTTTCATTGAATAGAGAAACTTAAATATATATACTATATATACATATAGATAATACACGATAAATAAATGTATAATTATGGCGCTTAAAAATATATATATATATACATAGGTACTTAAATAAAAAAATTACTATAATTTTTGTTTATACATAATAAGTAAATTATAAATTTTGTATATATGTACATACTTAAATATACAGGGTGGTCCCTCAAAGTATTATTTTTTTACAGGTGAGAAAGTTGGTAATTAATTATATACAAATTTTTATTAATTTAAACTTGTTCCACTTAATTCAGAATCAACCACACATATCTATCACAACTACAGTTTATTATAATTTTTTCCCTAAAAATATACAGGATTGGCTACGCAATTCCCATCTCAAAATCTCAAGAACAAATCCACAAGAAAAAAATCTCCAAAAACAAGATCTTCAAAAACAGAATTCCCAATAACGATATTTTCTTGTTTTTGTATCGAACACCGGCTACACAAAACAAATATTTTTTACAAGTTTTGGAAAAGAGACAACTAAACATAGAAAAAAAATGTTCTCATTCAAATCTGTAACCAAGACAATTTTTGTTTACCATTGAACATTAGAACTCAAAATTGAATGTTACACACATAATAATTGTTGTTCTCAATTTGACTCGACATACCTACCTATCCAGATATGGCAAATAAAAGCATAGTGTAGAAACACCCAGTTTACCTTTGTTTTTTTATATTTTCAAACTAATAATTTTTTTATTAGGATGTATGTATATGTATACTTAGATTAAATTTAAAGAAAAAAATGTTTAAAAACAATAAAATAAAAACATGAATATTTATTTAATTGTTTTCAAAAATTAAATAACTAGTACATATTTTGAAATAAACATACCAGTATCTACATACTAGATAGATGATATCTCATATATACAAAAAAAAAAAAAAAACACATGCACACTTTCATGCTATAAAAAAAAAATTAATTTTCAATTAGAATTTCAACAATTTACACTCTATTTTTGAATTTTGCAAGAATCACGTGGAAATAAGTATATGTGTATACAAAAATGGAGTTAAATTTATATTAAAAAAACTGTATGGTTTCATTCTATAATTTATAATTAAAATTGTAATGTAACGCATTTTATAAATTATGCGTTTTTAATATACATATCATTGATTCGTTTAATTTTTTCTCTTCTTCTATTCTTCCATAAAAAACAATTACCACTCCACCAACTATATATTTTTTTTTTTTGTTTTAGAAAGTAAAATAAATATACAGTGAAAGATTGTAGAAAGTATTCCATAATCTATAATTCAACTGAAAGTATATTTGGAAATGTGGAACCAATTCGTTATATTTTCAACTGAGGTCAGACGTGTTGAGTACAAATGTTTTGAAAGTGTGTTTATGATATGAATTGTCAAATTATTGTCTACAACAAAATATTTATAGTGATTTTAAAAGAACTAAAAACAAAAAAAATATATGTACCTAACAAGAAAAATTAGCCTTCTGGTGATGGTGTTATAGGCGCTGTGAAATAAGTTCGATTGAAATAACTTCGATTATTTAAAAGTTAAATAATTTAATATTTTTTATCGCAATTATTTCATTTTTACGGTTGTAACCGTCGGTGGCCGGTATTCTGCACATTTGTCATATTATCAATCTTCTATTCAATATTACCATTAGAATGTTTCATTGTCAGCAATATTCTGTTAATTATTATTCTGAAAATGAAACAGTCTAATGATTCGATTATACTGATTGTTATTCTATTGTACATATTTGGTTTATCAATCATCATTACATTAATTAAATTTGTATATTAAGAATGACAAGTGTTAATTTTTTCATAATTATTTTTAACTCGTGCTCAAGTATAGTTAATTAAGTATAGAGTGTTATTTGAAAATCTTAGATAATCATTCTTTTTACCACCAACTATTTCATTCAACCCAGTATTTCCCTTATGACGTGTTTCGTAAATATATTAAACAGAATCGCAGACACAATACAATAATCTTATTCCAGCTTAGTTTTTGAAATTATCTACATTCACAATTGTTGCTAAATTTACTGTATATTTATACATATATTATTTTAACCAAATGAACTGTGACTTTATAATAGTAAAAAAATATTGACAAAAAAAAAATACTTTTTTACTATTTTATCATAGTAGATTTATTTTAAGATGAAAGTGTTATAAGTGGTAGGTGAATATAATACAGAATCTCTTAAATCCACATTTTGTAAAATCTGATTTTTTGTAATTGTTATACAAAACGTCAAATTAATTTCTAAATTATAATATTTAACAAGGAAAATTGAAAAATTAATATAAAAGACAGTTAATGAAATATTTAGTAATTAGAATTACTATTGAAAATTATAATATATTTGTTCTGGATGATACTATCTATACTCTTTATTCGGGTGGTCACTGAGTTAGCAAATTAAATGAAATTCTTCTTAGCAAGTCTTCTGAGTTAGCAAATTAAATAAAATTTCTTATTAAGTTAATTTTTTTTTTTGTTGCTGTCAGATTATTTAAATATCAAGATGGCCGAAAATGAAATTATTGGCAAAGTAATAAATATTATTTGTATTATTTACATTTTTCTTATTTTTGTATTAATATTCGATCCGAAAATTACGTTGTCAAGAACAATTGCCACTTTGTGCATAAAAATAATAAAAACATTTTGACACTGACATATATTCCCAGAAAAAAAAATGCAAACGTCAAAAATCTACCAGAAAGTTTAAGTTTTGGCAGATTTACTTATCCTTTACCGAAATCACCCTTCACCCTCAAATTTTGGTAGATTTCTACCCGTATGAACATTCATATTAGAAATTAAACAATTTCATTATCTGACATTTTAAATCCCCAACTGTCATATATTTAAATTAATTGAATTCATAATTAAATAATTCATAATTACATAATAAAAACAGTATTTTGTAAAAAAAAAAAAAATTTTTTGTATTTAATATTTTTTAATATTTTGTATTTATAAAAATGTAGAAAAACAAACATACATATACAGTTAAATAATATTATTGAAAAGTAATATTATTTAAATTATTTTATAATTTTAATTTAAAAGATTAAAAATTTATTAATTTTTTTTTTTTGTTATCTATAAATTATATTATTTCAGTTCACGTGAATTTTCTATAAAAATTTAAATTTAAACTTCTAATTCCCATATTATTTAGATTTGATAATAAAAAAAAATAAAATAACCTATATTTAATAAAATATTATAATTTATTAGTCATTAATTTAATTTGTAATGATAAGATAACAAAACAAAAAAAAAAAAAATTAAAAATTTGATTAAAATTAAATTAAAAAAAAAAAAAAAAAAAATGATAATACCTATAAGGAAAGGTCAAATTTTAACTTAGGGTTAATATGATTACGATTTCTTATTTTGTAATAACAGTGTAGTATTAGTATTTGTAGTAATAGTATTAGTATGGTAGTATAGTATTTAAATTTATAAGACGAGCCTTAAATTTGTTTTTTGTTTTCTATTTTTTTTTTAAGCATTAGCAGTGAAGTGTTTTGTTTAAATTAATAATGAAGACAACAATTTACTTTATTTCAAGGAAATTTTTTTAATTTTTTCTAAAAAATTTGGTTAAGTGTTTTATATTATAAGTACATATAACTACATAATAAAATTATATAATTTGGTTAATTAGTTTCAAAGAAGGTGACAATCACAACAATCAGTATCACACAATACTAACTGGATGTTTATCTATTCGACGAGTACTTAAGTGCTTATCTAAGCACTAAATATATGTTGAGATAATCAAAAATTTATCCTATTAAAAATTTGAGTCTAGTTCTTACCACATCTGGACAATCGTAGAGAATATATTTGATGTCTCTCTGGGTAACGAGACTCAGAGACCCAACAGTTATCATTACTTAAAGGTCTTTTTGAATTTATTCTTTAAATAGCCTAAAATTTCAATTTATTTAATTTGTAAAGAGAAACTAACTATATCCAAATAACTATTTTTATTAATTATTGAAAGTAAAAATATTGTCTTTCGATTGAATACGGTTATCGAATAAAATTAAATTGAGAATGTCTATAGTAATTTTATATCGAGTCAAGTTCGCCGGTATGGCTGATTATTTATATTGAAATTTTACTCTGTAAAAGGAAGACAAACATCATTATATTATATTATATAGTTTTTTCAAACAGTAGGTCTATATAATAATATTATAACAATGTTTATATTATAATATAATAACTGTTTTCATAATTTGAAAATAAAATGATAAAATATAATAATTATAATAAATAATATTTATAGTTATAGCTGTTGTGATTGTCTGCCTTAATCCTAGTCCTGTGATACTGGTATAATAACCGTATTAATTGTAATAAAACGTAATAATTGATAAAGATTATATAATACAATAATGAACAATCTGTTTTGTCACACATACCTAACGTTTATTTCAACTAGTTTTTAACTATTAATAGGTCCATATCATTTTCAGTAAAATATATTATAGGCATTTATTATTTAGTTTTTAAATTCGATTTTAATTTTTATTGAAAATTAATAATATAACAATAAAAACTATTATTAAAAACAATAATATAAAATTAAATAGTTATAAACTTTTTAAAATTAAATTCTTTAAGCACTAAAATAATTAATAACTTAAATAAAATATTTTAAATAACTCAAAACTGTAATAATAAAATTTAAATACACATGCATACATACAACATACTTATTTGAAGAAATTAATTGAAAAATTATAGGAAATAATTACAACAAATATATATATAACATATATATATATATTATGTAGTCTATTTAGTATTATAATATTTTTATTAATTTAAATAAAAAAATATTTGTATTCTATTTTCTTTTTTTTCTTTTTTTTTTTTAATAAATAATAAATATGAGTAGAAAATGTATATATATATGTATGATTGTATGTAAAAATTTTCAATTCAATTCGTATGTGATCATAATCTAAAATGAAAAAAAAAGTAAATATAAAAATATTTCTGACGCCAACTAGTATAATATGTGTATATATATATATGCATACTTATATTTATTTGAAAAATAATATTAACAGGAAGAAAAAAAAAGAAAGAAAATAACACACATGATCAACATCATTAACACAATATAGATGTAGATCATTTCTAAAGTAAGTAATAGATGAATTATTATTATTGTGAATTGTAATCAGTGTTGCCGCCATTATACATAAGTATATGTTTTATGTATGATTATCTCTGAATTTAGAGTGCATTATCGCAGGTGTCAAATTATATTTTAAGTCAATCATTTTTTTTTTTTTTCATTCGTGATTTCTTTTTGATGTTGCCGATCTAACAAAGTAACACTGATAAAACAAATTGCTGAGAAAACAGAATATATCATCCAATTATGCAGTTTTCAATGTACATTTTTTTTTTGTTTTATTTTATGTAAAGCTAATTTGCTGTCAAAGTATTGTTAACAATTTTTATATATTGATTTTTCTTAAAATAAACACAAATATTTAACCTGATGGAGTAATATTCTATATAGAATGTGAGTCTGATAGTAACTTATTTAACAAATTTATTTTATGATCTATGTATACCAATGTATAAAAAATTTAGTTCATTATGTAAAGTAAGGATAAATTAACTTATTTATATTAATATATCCTCATTACACGCTGGAAGGCGCAGTAGGTGGACCGCCTGCCTTTCAACCGAAAGAGTTCGATTCCCGATGAAGCAAAAAAAAAAAATGCTGCATCTGTTTTTCGAGCTGGTCTAGTACCCTTTGTTATTGGGAAATAATAAATGACAACAAATAATTGAGAGTATATATATATAATCGGGTAACAAATTAAATAAAATGAAATTATTCTATTTAAGAAGGCTTAGTTCCTGACAATAGTAGTAGTTTTCCACATTTAATGAGTAGATAAGCCAGTAAGTTGTTAAAATAAATACTCAAATTATTGTAGATATACTTAAGACGTACTTAATTAAGCACGAAAAGGTGATTCTACCTAAGTTACTGTCAAGATCATAAAAAAAAAAAAACAGGATTGATGAAGACGCTTCAAGTTCTATACAGTGGAAATTTCTAGATGATTCACAACCAGAAATTCGTATGTATAGTCAAATTTTCTCGAATGTGGAATCATATTCCAACAAGTGTATTCCGAAAATCAAATAATCAGTTCACATAATATAATAATTCAAAAACAATACAATATTACAAAATACACTGTACTGATTGTAGGGATATTTTTTTTCGATCCTACAATTTATACCTAACAATGATCAGTAAAAATTTTGGTATGTAATAAACTTTTTTTTTCATTTAAATTAGTTCTATTTTATTTTAAGTCTTGTGTCAAAAATTTCAAAATTCTCATACAGCTCAGCTCATAGAAATGAATTGCATTAAAAAATATTCTATTCAAATTTAATCAAAAAATAAAAATAAAGTTGGTAACTCTAATATTTAAATGATAGAAATTATATTTTTATTTTTCTACAAACATTAGAAATTAAATACATACATGTTTACAAACATATTAATTACGTACATACATATTCTTGCATACAAACATACATATATATATATATATATATATAAATATTTATTTGGAAATTTCATGTATATTTACTAAATAAAAATTGTATCTAAAAGAGAGAAAAAATATTATATTCTAGGAAATTACAACGGAAAATAAGAAATAGAAACACAAACTAGAATTTTTGTTTTTTTTTGTATTTTCAGAGCCAAAAAGTTTATTTAAAAAAATATTTTTCTTTTTTTTTTTGTGTATTTCAATTTTGTTTTAGTTTTCTTTATTTTCATTTCGTTGTCATGATCGTTAACCATAAATTTTCTAACAGTGTATTCGCCTGGCGCCTAACATTTTACGCTTACGTTTTTCTTTTATTTTTTTGTTTTTATATTTTGATTTTTTGTTTTTGTTTTTTTTTTTTTTTGTTATTTGATTTTCCTCTGATCATTCAACCGGTGTAGAACACCACACATTTCGATCATCATTTTGCTGCTGCTGGTGGTGGTGGTGCTGATGCTGCTGATGTTGGCTGAATTTGTTTCGTGTTATTTTCAATGAATAAAAAATATTGAGGTATTAGGAAAATGTTTATGAAAATTGGTGTGGGGTGCGTTTGTTGTTTTTCTTTTCTTTTCTTTTATTTTTTTATTTTGTTTTTGGTTTTATGTTTTACCTCAACTACACGCAATCATTTAACGGGACATTTGAATTTATTTTTTTTTTAATAGAAATAATAAATGAAGTCATGGAAATGTTCGTATTTTACATATATATATATTCATCCGAAATACATATCATATTCATTAGAAAATCTACACTGACGAATTAGTTGAAATTTTATTTTATTTCTGTTTTTGTTTTGATTTTGTTTTTATAAATTAATTCATGAGAAATTTTTCCCCTGGAAAATCTAAATGCTATAAATTTTATTACCTAAAGGTTTTTATTGGAGTTTTATAATACGTTAAGATTTTATATTTATCTTTTTAATCACTCTATTCATGGAATATAATGTGTGGTCCAAGAGAATGACTGACAAAGTGCAATACACCGAATTAGTTTAAGAAAAAAAAAAAAATAAAAAAAAAAATTGAATATCAAAAAATTTCAAATAATATTTGTGGAACGTGTATAAGAAATACCAGAATGAATTCTATGCTAGTCAAGCAGGTGTTTTTAATAAATTTTTAAATAGATCAGGTAGAATTTTCAGAAATAAATTTGAATAAAAAATAAAATATTTAGTAAATTCAGCTTTATTGTCATGTTTAAATTTTAAATTAATGATTTATTATTAGGAAAGGTGGTATATGTAATCCAACAACAACAGTATCCAAGTATATAAAGTATAAATTTTAAAACAAATTTTAAAATTTAATTATATAAAATTTTAAATTAAAAATTAAATTAAAATCTTTAATGTATACTTTTAATTTTACTTATAAATATTAAATAATAGAAAAATATATATATACACATTACAAACATATATATATATATATATAATTATATAGTTATGGGTTTATAATATATATAAAATATAAATAAATATAAAATATATTTAAAACTTACCCGGAATTAATAAACGACTCCAATGACTTGGATTGCAGCATGCATATATTCGATCTTTTTCGTTGCGACACGATGCAATACTTTTTATTTCCTTTGAATTTCGTATATCCGGCCAACGCCATATCCGACACGCAATTACATTCGGTTCTAAACCCATTATTAAGGTACGCGGTACAAGGACACAGTCCGGCTGATGTCCTAATGAACCCGGCGACGTTGACATCATACCGGTATAACTGTTGTTCGAATAATTTCCACCAACATAATCTGATGATGGATTCTTTTGTAGGGATTCTACCGCTTGTAATAATGTTGTTAATTGCGGTTCTTTTACTTTTCCTAGTAAAGCTTGAAATAATTGTTTTAATTGCTCGTCTGCTGATACAATTATTTGTTGATGTTGTTGTAGTTGTTCTTGATGATAATTGATTTCTAAATTTTTTTGTGGTAAAATTGTTGATGATGTATATGTCGATAGCTTTTCTAGATTGTTGTAATTGTTGTTGTTTGTATTGTATAATTGATTGCAATTTATTGAATCTGTTGAACAACTGTTCCCTCCACCACAACAATTTCTTACCCAATCGCATACTGTCGATGTATTTGTATTTACTGATGATTGTGTTGTTGTTCTGGATGCTGCTGCTGCTGCAGCTGTTGTTGTTGTTTTCATCAATTGATGATAAGTTAATATATCTTTCGTTGATGGTATTATTGATGATTTTTGTTTGATCATTTGTGTATAACCTGTTGTGGTTGATGGTGTTGTTTGTCGACGTTTCGATGTTGATCTTTTCATTAAATTTACTATTGATGATGCTGTTGTTGTTATGGGTGTTGAAGATACTGTTGTTGACATTGTTTGATCCTCTTCGTAATCTGTTGTACTTTCTATTGAATTTTCGTAATAATAACCATTTATAGAATTTTCTTGACCATCTATCATTGATGATGAATCGCTTTGATCCCCAGAATAATTCATCAAATTGTTTATATTCATTGATGAGGATTGCTGACGTAACATTGGACATGTTGATGATGTTTCGTCTAATATTTGTTGTTGATTTGTTATCATATCCATTTGTTGATATGAAGGATATCGTGCTAATTGATTCGTTTGCTGCTGTTGTTGTTGTTGTTGCTGGTGTAAGTTTTGTGTACTCATTATTAAATTGTTCGAAGAATTCATTGGTGATGTTCCAGCTGCTGCTGCTGCTACTACTAAAGCTTGTTGTGTTGATGCTGCTAATTGTATTAATGTGGTTGCTGGTTGTTTGACGCGTGCACGCCATAATCGTTTTTTCTTCTTGTTGCTTTGAAAAAACATGGGGGTACATAAAATGCATTGGTAACATCTAGTTATCGTCGTTTGTTCATTATCGATTAAATCGAAATTAGGAATTATTTTGTTATTGTTTATTTTAATTATTTAAAAAATATATATATATATATATATATATATATATTTTATACTTAACGTATTTTTTATTTAATTTTTTTATTTTTAATATGTCTTACTATTAAAATATACTATTATTGCATTTGTTTATTATTAATTATTATTATGATTTTTTTAATTTTATTAATTCTATCTATATTTTGATTTGTTGCTTGGCTTTCGTTTAAATGTTTGGTAAAAATTTTCTCGTTTTAAATATAAATTAGAAATTTCATTAATATTATTATTATTATGATTATTTTTATTATAAAAATTAATTTCGCTATAAAATTTATTAAAATTTTTTATATTATTTATAAAATTAATAATTATTAAATGTTCTTTAATAAAATTCTTATATTTTCTTTTTTTTGTTAATTTATTATTAATTATTTTTGTAAATTTTTTATTTTCATCTGAGTTTAAATAAATTAATACGAAATTTTTAATTGAATTACCAAACATGTTATAATTATAAAATCCAAAATAAAATAAATTTGTTTTTTTTTTTTCCTTTTTATAAATTTTTTATTTAATTTATTGTTATTATATTTAAACAAAAAAAAGTTGTATTAAATTTAATTTAAAATTTATATTTTATGAATAATTTTTATATATATTATATTTTTTTTCTTTTTGTTTTTAATTTATATATTTTATTTAAATTATTCATAACATGTAAAAATTTATTTAGAATATTCATTAAAAAAAAATAAATTTGTTTTAAATATACAAAATTTATTGCACTCTGTATTAAATAAATTTTTTAAAGTTATGAATTTCCTTTTTTTTTTTTTTTACATATCTATTTTAACAATTTAATAACTTTTTATTTATTAATAATTTCTGTGCATTTATATATATATAATTTATAATTTAATTAAAAAATATATTTTTTTTTAATAATAGTAGAAATTGCACAGATTTTTTTTTTAAACTAACAAAAAGCACTTTCTTCGATTGTAAAAAACAAAAAGCTTTTAATATTTAAAATTTCTATTTAACAATTTTTTTTTATTTAAAATAAACTTTTTAGAAAAAGTTTTTTTTTTATTGTATTAAATATAAATGATATGTTTGATTTTTAGAAACTTGGTTTCACAAAATTTTCAATCACTATTTTATTTATTAATTGTGTAGGTGTAAATAGAATATTCTTTAATAATTTTTTTTTTTAATAATTTACATAAATCGCAAAAATGTTGTACAAAAAATCCGTGTTTTATATTTATTTTTTAGATTAAGTATAATAAACTGAAAATAAAAGAATTAAATAAATAATGTATTAAAAAATAATAGAAAATAAAAATAAAAAAAAATAAAAAATATTAAAATAAAATTATTTAACAAAATATAAATTTATTATGAAGATAAATACACACGATACCCATATTATAGAGGAATAATGTAAATATGTCATACTTATTTGAGATTTACCGGAATATACCAAATTATTTACTATAACTAACTATTGATATTTAATATAAGTATATTAGTTATTATTATTAATATTATTTAAAACAAATTACATATTAATATTTAAAGCAATCTTTCGTAGAATCCTTTTATTCGTTTTAGTTGAATGGAAGAGCGATACTAAAGCAAACCTAAATCCGCTACAACAAAAAAAAAACCGATTCTAAAATTAATTTTGTTTAAATCTTTTTATTTTTCTACCAACAGATTGCATAATCTAGCAACACTCCTATATTAATATTGTTTTTGTACAAATATAGAATAGATATAACCTGTCACATATCATCAAGAGACGTGTCTAAATTCGTTAATAAGAGTGAGTGTAGATAATTTTAATAATAAGAAAATTAGGTTTTAGGGTAAGAATAAATTGATTAAAAATTTTCACTTTTCTTTTTATCTCTAAAAAATATATTATAAATAAAAAAGTTGAGTCTAAATAGATTATATATTTATAGGTGTAAATATATTGTTAAAAAAAATAATTTTGATCAATAGTATTAAAAATCAACTTTAAATTTGTCGTATATAAACATAACGCTAGCTTTCATAAAAATTGTGTGGAATCTAGGTTTTATACTCTAAGATTTTTCTATTTTTTTTGCTTTCAATAATTTAGTATTATGTATATATATATTGTATATTGTAATTCATAATTAGTATAAATATAATTCAACTTTAATTTAATAATCATGACTAAAATAATCATTGCCAGGATAATTAAATTCCATAAAGTTTTTAATTTGATAATTTTTTAATCTTAAAAATTAAAGGATAATCTGATATTGTTTTCGAATGTATACAAACTGCATTTTGTTGTCTATTATATTTTGTATATGTATATTGTATATATACTTTTATATTTTTAAATTTGACAACTCAATTCAATTACTATTACGTATATTGTATTAATGTATTCTAAAGAGAAAAACAATTAATTTGGTTTACAACAACTTTTTGTATAAATAAATAACATCATGTCCTTACACAAACACAGTTAATAATTATACATGTGGCATATGAAATTTTTAATAAAAGTTCATCTAAATTGAACTTTGAAATTGCAGTTATAAACTGTAACTACTAAGTATTTAAAATACCCTTATTGAGTGTTTTTGCTACTACATTATAATAAGTCATTAAATAATATAATAATGTTTTAATAATTATAAAATATGTACAAAAATTTTTAAATAAGGAAATATTCCATATAATTAAAATCATTCATTTAAAACAACGATGATAATTACAAAAAAAAAAAAAAATTGTAGTAAAACATTCAAATGAAGTTTTATTATAATTCATAATAAAATTTCTGTCTGAACAATGTTAAATTTAACCTTAAAAATGATTATCAAATATTAAAAACATTTTTCCATTTAATTTCAAAATGTTCTATACATTTTTCCATTTAATTTCAAAATGTTCTATTTAAATTCTGAGAAATTTATTTTATATATGTACACACATTCATACTATTATTATCCATATTATTTTAATTCATTTTAATTTCACGATAAATAATATACATATACATATATACATATATAGTAGTTAAATGGCTTAATTAAATGAAGTTATAAATTCACGCATGATTTTAAAAATGTAATCTTATCAAAATGTATAACTAGTTGAATTAGTTACATTTACGCAATTTATAATGTTCCTTACCTACTCGTTTTGAAACAACAATTAATATTAGTTAGATTTGTGATTAAATTAAATTTATTATGGCGTTTTCCCAAAAAAAAAAAAGTGTGATAAAGTATAATAAAATATAAGTATTTAATATTTAACATAAGTAGAATAAGTTATTTTAAATTTTAAAATTATTGTGTAGGTAATTTTGTCGTAAGTAGATAAGTAGTAAGTAATGTATATATAACTAGTTAGTTGTTTTCAGTCAAAATCATCTACACTATTTGTTGGTGCAGTTTTCTGAGCACGCATTTAGAACCATAAAATAAAAAATTTCTGTGATACTAAATTTGTGATCTGAAAACCATACAATATAGTTTGAAAGAGGCGATTTAATTTCAAATGGGATCAAAGTTGAAGGTATAGATGTGTTTATTTGGTTGTAAGAAAATTCAACGAGTTCTACATGTTGCCTCTTTCAATTTATCAAACCCGAAATTTATTCTTATATTATTATTAAATTAAACATGACTGTACAATGAGTGAGTCGTACAATGATATATACGATGACATCGTAAATGTCGTCAAAAAAAAACTTGAACCTGATATAATGTAAAAAAAAAACATGATGCAAGCTTTCGTCTATAATAAACGGCTGATTGGCTTGCTAAGCACTATCTGACAGTATAAAAACTCATAAAACATTTTTTTCTTCATTGGGAATCGAACCTATGATCTTTTGGATGAATTTTAGTCACTCTACCTACTGGGCCATCTAGTGTGTAGATTAATATGATTAGATGCCAGTATTATCTCAGCAATATTGCAAATATTACAGTTTTACTATAAAAATTACAACTGTAAATTGATTTAGTTTTTTTTGTATTAAATATTTGTACTAAACTTCTAAGAGGACATTATAAAAGATATTTCTAAAAAATATATAAATAAAAATTGTAATATTTCAGAATGAACGAATCTTCACGTACAAAACTATTAAAGCAATTTCAATTTTAACAATTAAGTAATTAGTATCGGCCCAAATATCCAAAGTATATTTAGGTCTTAATATTAACGGTAGGATTTATTCCTGTCGGATAATAAATGTTAAATTAAATTAAATCAAATTAATTATTTTTACAAATTTTACTCTAATGTTAAAGAATATTTTTTTTTTAAAAACTGTTATTGCAAGAAAAAAATTTTCAAGAATGATTCCAATGATTTTTGTTTAAAATAAAATTACTTTATTTTTATTAACTAGTTATTCATTGTTTCCGCTTTTTTTTTTTTAAATATCTCTATTGACAAATCTTAACTACTCTGTTATTTATTATTATTAATTGACCACAATTTGGATTATATCAACTACATTTACATGTAAATTTAACTTAACCTAAGTTGAAGTTAATGAAACAAAAGTCTACATTATATTTGTCTACACTACTCGTATACGTACTAATCAAAATAAATTTTATGAATATGCATTTTTTAAATAAAGTAATTATTAAAAAACAAAAAACAATTTGTTATGTCCATAAATAAAAAAAAAATAAGAATTAAAAAGCAACAATAAAAAAAAAATCTTATATGATTTCAAAGATACC
Organism: Argyra leucocephala; assembly: GCA_963942445.1. Taxonomy (NCBI): domain Eukaryota; kingdom Metazoa; phylum Arthropoda; class Insecta; order Diptera; family Dolichopodidae; genus Argyra; species Argyra leucocephala. The sequence goes on from OZ012677.1 coordinate 31,540,064, forward strand.
GCCGAACATAAATTCTATATTACATAAAATTTAAATATTGTTTTTTTTTTTAAATATGTATATCCAATTTTTTATTGTACATATATTATACAAATTACTACAGATTCTAATATTCAAGTAAAGTGATAGTCCAACTTAAATGAACGCTCCTGAAATAATATTTTTTTTCAAAACAAATTCGATCTGTGATGAAAGCAAAATGCTTTATAGATATTTCGACCTGTTCCAATATCCCGGTCATTTAAATAAAATAAATGTAAAAAAAAAAATAACAGGCCCATATTTAGAAAGGGAAAAGAACTAGAAAATTTAGTTCAATATAGGTAAAAACTGATATTATTTATTTATTTATATTTATACTGCTTAGGACAAACAGTTTAAACAAACAAAATTATTATTAAGTATATATATATATATATACAAATCAAATTAAAATTGAAGATTAAAACTAAAATTAGACTATTAAATAAACAATTACATATAGGTATATATTATATAGGTATACTTTAATAAAACAAAATTAAAGAATATTAATACCCTAAAAATAGCCATTGTATAATTTTTGTTTTTGGAAATGTTCGGATAGTGTAAAATCAATGTTTCAAACAATCAAAGAATTTATGTTTTTTTACCTATTATAAGCATTCTATTAATAGATTCATATATTGCCATAATTAGTCCTGATTACTGATTTTAAATAAATTGAATGAGCGTAGACAGTGCAGATTTCTAATAATGATATTGCTAGAAAAGAAAGTAGATTTTACATAATCCTTTATAATATATGTTATGAAAATAACATCAAAACCCCACGCCTATAAAGTTCAATGTACACAAATCAATTAAATTTAGTCTTTGCTCATATGGTGGTAAGAAAATGGAATTAAACGATGACAAGTGGCGTAAAGCGAATCTAAGAAAGTTATTTTTGTATTGCCTCAAACCAGTCAATGTGTACCATATAAAACGGTAACCAAATTTGATCTGCATATGCAAGATTCGGGCTTACAAGACATGTGTACAACGACCTGAGAACATAGGGATATAGATAAGTAGTTATATAACAGAAATCCGCAGGATTTCCAAATCTATTACATTTTGGTTTCTATAACTAACTACTAACACAAAAAAAAAAAAATCAGTCCACATAAGTATTTAATGAAAATTCTTAGTTTTGAATCTAATTAACACCGATCTGATTTTCAATTTCATATTTTGTATTATGTAATAATTATTTAAAGAGAAATTCCAAAAAAACAAAAATTTTCACCGGATTAATTAAAAAAAGTGTTCGTTCACATTAAGTATTTGTAAAATTACGACTATATTACAAATTGGCAACTCTATTTAAAAATATTGTATGTATACATATACAATTTCTATTAAAATATGTAACACATAAGAAAGAAAAAACTATCAATAACAACCCCTCCCAATTATATTTTAAGTTAAATTAAAATATTTTCTAAAGGTCAGTAGACTTTTGACTGTACCACAAGAGAATTACTAAATTACATTTATTCACATATAATTTTGATTACCATAATTATTGAGAAACAAACTATCATTTAATTGTCATTTAAGTACACATCTGTTAATTTGAAAAAACCGGTAGAAAAAAAAAAATTAAAATACCTGCAGCTATATATTATATATGTATATCTAATAGTTATACATATACACACCTACATTTTCTATTATATTCATCCATACTTAAATATATGTAAAATATAGGTGAAAACATTTAACAATCAAAAATAAAAAAAATAAAATCAGAATAACAAAAAAAAAATCAACAATATTAGTAGCTAAAATATAACCGATATACACTTAGTTATTTAACAAAAACAAAAAAAAAACTTAAATATTTTATGTACATTTCTACAGTCCTTTTCAAAATTATTTATTCAATGAAAATTTGATTGTATTAATAAAAATTAAGATTTTAGAACAATTTCTATTATAACTCATTGAGATAATATGAAAGAACTAGAGTAATACTTTATTAGTGAATAATTTAAACAGTGTAGATGAAAATTTGATCAATTTTAGCTTATAATATAGTAAGTATAGTATTTCAGCTTATAATAAAATTCAAATTTTACCTTCTAATATAGTTAGTATTTAGAATCATTGAATTATATAGTTAGTAATTATAATCATTGAATTATGAGAGACCTTAGCCGAAGCTGAATGCTCGTTTTTTTTTTTAAATAGACTGTACTTAATATGAGCTCATATTTTGAAGTTTTTGGGGCAAAGATATTTCAACAATTATTATAAAAGTATTTGGTTCTTTGTACATCAGTCTAAATAATGATAGGTAATAAAAATAGGATAAAAAATGTTTCTATCAGATTCTGAATTTCTTTTGAAAAATTTGAAAAAAATTAGTTCAATTTAAAAGAGATTATTTAACTAGCGGTTAGTAGGATGTTATTCGCAGCTATCAATAGAGTACAAGATCCAGCTATACAAAGCCGTCTTCAAATACATCTGGTATTATGGTATTATTGCCTGTCCGTAAATATTTGTGCTAACTCTTCTATTCTATTCTAATTCGGTTCTATTTTGTCTATTATTCTTTACTATCCTTATTTTTCTTTTTTTCATCTTCTAAAAGTTTGGCCTTAATATTTATTTTGGCCTAATATAAAACAAATAAAAAAAAAACTTGCGTACCCACAAGTAACTTCAACATTGCAATACTGAAAAATTTCAATCCAAAGTGTTGCGCTCAATAATAGGTTAATCAGAAATAGAAGAAATTAGAAAGGACTTAAAAGTATAATCGGATTAAAGAAGACATAATAACAATACTTTACCATATTAGAAATACATACAAACGGTCTCACATCACAGCTACAATATATGGACCAACATGAGCGAAGATAGGCAAAAGTTTTATCCGACAAACCTAAGTAGAAGATTTATGAATAGTATAATGGCAAATCCTTACTACATCGATCACAACTATACAACTTCGGAGATGAGTCAATAGACTCACTCACCACTGGTAAAAAAAGATTAAGAAGCGAAAACAAATTACTTAATATCATCTAATAGTAACATAGATTCAAATAAAATCGTTCGTAAAGCTGATCGTAAGTGTTTTTACTATTAAAGAGTTCCTATTATCCTTCAATATCCTCGCAATAACCTTAGAACATTTAATGAACTTTTATAATTTTCACGTTTCTTGTTTGAATTCAAACGTTTTTTGAATTGAATGAGAGCGTTAAAATAAGTGGTTCAATTAAAATATTTTACGGTTATAAGAACAAGTAACTACTTTTGATAAACAATTGAATTATGTAATATAATCATATATATACTACATTTACATGATAGAATTTCAAGCTGGTGTATTCGATTGACGAGCTTGAAAATAGCTTGAGTTTGACACATGTATTTTTGGTAACATAAATTTTACGCCTAAAATTTGTAAATATAAATTTAAAGGTATAAAAGAATATAAAATTATTTTTTTTTTATTGATTTACTCTTTTAAGTCTTCTATTTTTTAAATTTACTCTAAATGTTAACAAATTTAGTAAATTTTTGATATTAAATGTCAACTCAAGCTCTCAAGTTACATATTCCATTTAAATATTCAAGTCAAGTGGGTACATTTTTGTGATTGACTTGAGTGAAGGTGATTTCAAGAAAGTAGCGTATATATGATGATGTTGAAGCATACTTGAAGCTATCATGGGTAGTAATCACTCTAATTCAAAATTACTTCAAACAATCAGCTAAAACAATTACTGGGACAAGCTTTAGAATTAAAATAATTGAGCACAAAAAACCAATTTGGAAACCTACAATCTTAACAATTTTGCAAACAACTTGGAGACTCAATTTGGCAACAACGGAGAAACTTGAAAGGAATTATACTTAACAATGAGATTGAGAAGAGAGCAAAATTTAAGATGAAAATTTCACCTTCAATTCAATGTTCAATCCCTCTACTAATCCAAAAAAAAAAAAAAAAAAAAAACCGAATTTCATTTATTATAATCTAACTAGGACAATATCTTCAAATTGTAACTTAATACAATAAATGAAAGGAGTATAAAAAAACTTCGAAATTAGAATCAAATGATAATGAAATTGGAGCATTGTAAAAATAATTTTGAAATTGACTGTATGTATATTTATGTATGTATGTAGAAATCGCTACACCTATAAAATGACTATGGCGACGAGTAGTTAATAACATTTTTTTTTTTATTTATTTTTTCTTTTATTTTTATTTGCTTTTTTTTATAGTAATCACGCCACAAATTCCATAAGTGCAAATAGCTAAAAGCTGGAAATCTAGAAGAAGTGTAATGAGTAAATATTTATTTCAGATTACGTTCATACGTATGTTTGTACATACATTTGAAAATATTATTATTATTATTATTATGTATAATACGATACACATTATAATATATAATAATACTATCTAAAAAAAAAAAATTTAATACCTTAAATGCTTTGATAATTTAATTGTATATATATATAAATATACATATCTATAAATACTTAAATAATTTAATCTGATGTACACATTTGAAAATACGTATATGCGTATATATTATGAGTATAGTCAGTCTACTTAATTAATATATGTATATCTATCACCTTAAGGAAGTTAAGTTTTACAAAGTGTACTGTGTTAAAGGGTTGAAGTGGCATTTTAAATTCACAACTATGATTAATAGTACCTATTTGATGTCATCATATGAAGAGCAAAACCAAATTTTTAATTGTACAATCCTAATTAGTTGAATCATTTGAAATGATGCAATATTGATCACGTCACCTTAAGTAGTTCTGGTAAGTGTATTTTTATAATAGAGTGGCGTCACATGTGACACAAATTTAAATCAAGTTCATTATAGTTATTGATAAATCTACTGTTTTTGTTTTTGTTAAGAATGAAATTTTTCTGAAATCAAATTCAATTAAAGATATTTTACCATAGAACGAATCGGTATGCTATCGAGTCATACAGTAACTAATGCACCTATAGTGAAGGCAAAGCAGCAGAATGCAAAATCTATTCGATATAATGACACAAATAGGATGATAAGTGGTATAGATAGAAATACCGCACTAATACTCTATATATGTGATATTTTTTTTAATTAATAATTATTATGTGTTGACTTCTTGAAAAATGATTGATTACAAGTTTAATTTAAGTATAAAAAAAAAATATTCTAAAATATGATGAAACTTCTTCCTTCTGCTTTTTGTTTTTTTTTTTTTTTTGTGCAATTATAAAAGTAATTTAGTTGGAATTTCAAAATTAATTAATTCAAAAGTTAATTGTTTTTTTTTTTGTTATTTTAAATAAAGTAATTAATCAAAGTTATTAAATTGAATTTAACTTTGACATTTTAAAAGAAAATTTGAATTTCTATTACAATTTTTTTTGTTTAACTTATTATATATATTTTGTCTGTTCAAATTCCTTTTAATGAAATTATTATCACATATTATTATTATTGAATTGACCATAATTTTTATTTATTTATACCGAATTTTATAAGTTGCAGAGGCTTTCGGCTTATGGTCTGTGTATAAACGTAAAATATTTTCCATTATATATTCGATAATAAAAGATTTTGTTGTTAGTTCAATAATCAAATAAATAATTGAATTTGTCACCTTATAGGCTTTAACAACTACTAAAATTTACCATAACCTAAAAATTCTTCAGCATAATTAAACTAAATATTAACTAAAATTATTCGAGCAAATCAAAATAAATAAAAATTGATAACTAGTTAACTATAGAATATAACTATAACTAGTTAATATTTGGGGCTATACTTGAACCAAAATTTAATCTGAATGAAGCATACAGCAAAAAGTGATCAACTACGCCTAAAATTTTCTAACTTATAATGGTCGATTGGCAGAAATTCATAACTCTCTCTAAAAAGCAAGGTCATATTCAAAAATATAAATAGTTAAGCCAATATGGATTTACGGTATCAAGCTGTGTGGTTCGACAAGCAATTCAAACATAGAAATTATTGAACATTTTCAAGCTAAGGTGCTTAGAACAATCGTCAACGCGCCTTGGTATGTTCGAACCTATCTATATGTAATTAGAAGTTTTTGTTAAAATATCATTATAATTGATTGTAAATAAAAGTAGAAGTAATAAAATATAGTTAACTATAGTAAAATAAATATCTATTTTAACAACAACTGAAAAACCCATAAAATCTCAAAATGTAAATATAGATAAAAATAATTCGCGTCTTTAAGCAATTGCTTCAAAAACTGTCGTACAGTATTATCAATAAAGTACAAATAATTTAAATATTTCATCAATACTTGTTCCACTTGAATATCTTTGTATGTGTATTTTGGAAGTACTAACTTATCTAGTTATTCAGCTCGAAATCAGATCTGAAATAAAAATTTCTGTCTATACTGAAAAATTCAAGAGTGTCGAGATTATTCTTTCACCATAGAAATAGCAAGATTATTTCAAATATTATGAAAATTCATTTATAATTACAATGAATATGGAATCACTCACGTTAAGAATGTGGAATATGGAATTACCGGCTTTTTTTTTTTAAAGGATCAATTCTTGTGTGTTTTAAACGTTCTTTTGAAATATTAATGGTTCTTTTAATTTAAATTTTTGATTATTCATATAGCCAAAAAAAAAAAACAATTTATGAAAATTATAACTAGTCCTGTTTAAACCTCTTTTCAGGCTATATGTTAAATTTGAATATGTAGTTAATGTTATTTATCAATATTTTTAACCTAAAGTAGGTAAATATCTATAACATCCGAATTTGGAGTATTTACTAATACTCGCAAATATTTTTTAAAGTTAATAAATTTATTTTTCGGAAGTTAGTTATATTATTAGGCTTTTATATGACATAGTTATGACGCAATTATTGTGTTATCTTAACCATTAGATTTTTAATTTTTCATATAATAATTTAATGCCTTTCAGCGCTAATTTCTAATGATGTCAGATGATTTGAATAAATTTTAAATCTCTTGTAAACATATATTTTAACTAAATAAATAATATTTGTAATTTAACAGTTACAAAACATGATATAATATAATACTTATAGTCAATTAATTTAAAGATATGTAAGTATTTGGTTATAATTTTTGAAATATCCTATAGGTTCAAAACTTAATGATTACTTTGCGGTACACTACTTAATTGAAAATAGGTATGTATATAGTTATTTGGAATTATAATTTGACTTTATACCCACACCTTATATTTTTGACAATTAAAATACTAAAATTTGATTTTTGAGTCGAATCATGTTTAGATAGTTAAACGTTATTCAACTTATTCTTTTTTATTAGTTGAATTAAAAAAAACGATATGATTAACAACTAAAATAATCCATACTTACTTACTTAAAATAATATTATTCAAAATATTAGATGAACATTTGTTACTTATAGTTTTATCATATTTAAATCAGGTGTTTTGTTAAAAATAAAAATAAAATTAATTAAATAATTTTCCCACTATACAAGAACAATAATATTTCCTATTCATTCACCTAAAATAAAGATATATATATTAACTAGTGTAACATAAGTACTATATAGCAGGTATCGAACTAGTAGATATCGGAAAAGATCAAATATAACTAAGTATTTTAAGTATTGGCAATATTTAGAAAATAAAAACTTGGGTATATATACCAATAAGTAAATGTAACACATCAAAAAGATTATTCAAATACTTTCTAATTTAAAAACTATGAGGTTAAAACTAAAAATTTAAGTGCGAAAACCAAAAAGAATTACATATTCTCATCATCCTCAAACAATAAGTGACTTTAAATCACTTTATTTAAATTTATTCATTTTCTCTCTCTCTCTCTATATATCTTTCAATTCAATTACATTACGTATACTTCATTCTTGTTACTATAATTATTTAATGAAATTAAAAAATAAATTTATAATAAAATAACTGTAAATAACTACCTATCTAAATTTATTTAATTTCATTCTTTATAAATTTTCTATAACCTCATTTTACGTAATTATAATTTACTTTCTAACTTTGAATTCATAGCAAATAGAAAAAAATAATTCCATATTTAAAATACATATTTGTAATTTATAAACTATAAACTAATTTATCAAATTAGTTACTAGGTAACTATTAAATAAATTTTAAGTTTATTTTAAATTAATATGCTAAATTTTCAATCATTTCTAAATTAATCAATTCTACAAAAACAAAATGAAAAGAAAAATTTCATACAAAATTTAGCAAATGTCAAATTTTCTATAAAAAAAAAACATACATATACTATAAACCTTATGTATATAATATTATAATAATTATTTTATTATTTATGTCATAAACTTCAAATTTTCCAAAAGCAAATATCAAAATTCTCAAAAAGTTATAAATTTTACTATTTTAGTATAAAATTTATAGATATCACATTTTTATGTACACACTCACATACATTTGTGTTGTATAGATAGTTATTAAAAGAAAAACGATAGAAAAAAAAATTTTTTTTTTGACAGTTTGTATCAAAATGTCATTTTTATATTATTATAGTTTTCATTCTCTTCTATCAAAAAAGAATTAGAAAAGTCACTTTCAATTCAATCCAATTCTCTATTTTATTTCTTTTATTCATGAATGTATGTATGTTAATACTTGAGAATTATATTTTTTTAATAAAAGTTTTCTTACTCTATAAATGTGATAATAATTATTTGTATGCATATATGTACTCACACACATATCTAAAGTTTTATATTACAATTTCTTTTCTTTTTCAATAGAATAGAAAATTTTTAGTATAGAAAAACAGATACAATTTTCAAAAAACAGAAAAAAAAATTAATTTCATTTATTTATATATTTGTATTTATACTATGTACAAATACGTTTAAATGAAATTAAACAAATGTATACGTATATATATATATATAGGTATATAAATAAAATAAAAATAAAAATGAAAAAAAAAGTTCTCTCATTCTTGAACTTCGAAACTTTTATTAAGTCGACGACTGAAATTCCTATATACAAAATATACTATTTGTATAATCGTGTATGTATATCCATCCATCAGTTTATATATTTTTATTTTATGTACATACGTATTTAACTTTATTTTTTTAATTTTAATTTTTATAATTTAAAAAAATAAATTAATAAATTAATTTTCTTGAATAATATTGTATATATGTATGTATATATGTACATAAATAATATTAAATTTATTAATTAAATTAATTTATTTTAATATTTAGAATTTTAATTTTTAATTATATTTTTTTATATATCTAACGTATAGGTATATTAATATTATTAATAATACACATTTATATAAATGTATATATATAAATATATATATATATTTATATATTTATTTTGATGCATATACACAATTAAGTAATACTAATAAATAAAGTTAAAATAAATAAAAAAATAATATAATAAAATAATTTTGCACAATATAGATACGAGTAGATATATTCCTCTATAATAACGGGATTAGTAGTATTCCACAAAACTCACTTCATTATTATTTAATTCACTTAATTGAAAATTTTAATTTTTTCAATTTTCTTTTTTTTTTTTTAATAATTTTATTTTTTAAATAATTTTCTTGGAAAATAGAAAATTTCAATGAAAATTGTTATAATATAGGTATACCTCTAAATTAATTCTTCTGATATTATTATTGCTTTTCTTATTTGAAAATAAAATTATTTTATTTTCTTATTTTTTATTTTGTTTGTTTTGTTTTTTTTTGCTTTCTTTTGATTTTATTTATTTAATTTTAATAAAAAAAAAATTAATATTTTACTTTTGATTTATATTATGTATATATATATATTTGTTGTTTTGTAATTTTATTAATTATAGTTATTTAATTTTTAATATAATATGTTGATATATATATATGTATATGTGTAGTAGATAAATTAATTTTTTCCGATATGTATAAGAATTTCTTATGATATGATTTGTGTATTTTAAATTTTAAGAAAGTAAATATATATGTATATATATATTTATGAAAACTTTTTTAACAAATTAAAAAAAAAAAGAAATAACTAAAGAAAATAAACTGAAAAACGTTTTTTTTGTTTTTTATAAATTCCGATATGCTACCGACTAAATATACAGATAGACGTGAACTAAATAAAATTATTGAATACCAAAAAAGAAGAGTATTTTTTTCTTTTAATTGTTTTTATTGTTATATATTTTTTTATCTATAGATTTTCAATTTTCGAAAATTTACATTTACAAAAGAAAATATACGACATGTCGACATATTAAATAAAACCAAAACAATTTTTGAATGTGTGTTGGTTAATTTTGTTTTATGAGTGAAAATTTACTGAATAGAGTAGAGTAGAGTAAATAAGAAAATTTTAATTTTGTACTCATCAATTAGAAAATTCGAGTGAAAAAAATACTAGCTATATAAAGGAAATAAATATGTAATGTACAAATTATTATATTATTACAGAAATAAATTTACCTTTTATATAATTTAATATCAAATAAATTAACGCTACATACGCGTGCCATAACTGATCTAGGTACTCCAAATCAAATTAGAAAAACCCGTGCTGACTGGTAAGCTATCATCAATATGTTTATCAAAAATGCATGACGTATCAATTTAAATTTGCTTGAAATCAATGAAATGTCTGTTTTATTATCACCCATATTCTCTTAGACCCATCGCTGAAGAGAAACAAAAATTGATCACGTTTCGTCTCACTTAATTGACATTTTATTATGTTGGTAGTACTGACCATTTTTTACTGTCAAAAAAGATTATTGGTATATAAACAAAAAAATGTTTGATAAACTTATTACAGTTTAGTACATAAACACTAAACAGAAGTGAAATAGTAATAATTATGACAAAAACAAAAACATACTTTTTAATAATAATGCAAAATTAATGAAAAATTGTTTATTAATCTTTATTTAGCTATTTTTACCATTTAATTTATTTATTTACTTTCACTTTTTGATTTTAAAGCGAGATACTCTATCTTTTACAATTTTTGAGAATATAAAATATGGCTGTCGCGTCCTATAAAAAGTCTAACAGAAATTACTCACGCGACTTTTTTGACATTTGAATACAAACAGAATACAAAACTATCTCTTCAGAGATATTTTCACGCGATCACGTGCGGTGGGTCTGAGAGAATATATGGGTATATGATATCGCAAAGAAAGTATTGCTGGCCATTTAAGAAAACAACAAACTTAGCTGAGGCGGACTTAGAGATGGAAACATTGAAAGAATAAAACGTCTTACTGTAGATCACACAGTTGGAAGGAGTTTACTTCTGCCGGCCTCGAACAGATGTTAAATGATCAAAACTAAACAATGACTTACCATATGTAATACCCGTGTCATCACCTAACATAAATTACAAATTGCAACCGAAAAATAAAAAAAAAAATGTTTAAAAGGTTTACTTTAAAAGACAAAAACAAATTCTAGGTATTCTTATAATAAAAAATTTATACATTACAGAAGTAACAACGAAACTAAGCACATACAAAATTAATATAATATTAGATAGTTATTCGAAAGTATATTGTAAAAATATGATACCATACTATATACTTATTGTGCACGAGCAATATTCATTTTTTGAACTACAGACAAAGGTTAAAAAAAAAATCATAATTATTTCAAATTTAAAACTGAATTTTATTAATTACTTTCATTGATATACAAATAATAACTTTATTCGTAATCTCGTCTTTTTTAAATCTTTGGGAAAAGCATGCAATTTCGAAATCGAATCGAAATCGAAATCACAATTTTGAAAAGCAAAATTTAAAAAAAAAAAACGGTATTTTAACACCGAGATTTTGAATAGTTACCTTTCCATAATTAACTCTGAATAATTTAAAGCTTGTTTCATAAAGTTTAAAAATCATTAAATAATTTTAATATATACATAAATCTACAATGTATTTATTTACAGATTAAGTTTTAAACAGAAAAATGCATAAAAAAAATTTTAATAAGAAAAAAGATTAGTTTACAATTTTGAGTCATTTGTTATGAATTTTCCAATTAGAAAATTTCAACCTTTAAACCTCAGTTTTAAAAGAATTGAAATATTTTTACTCAGAAAAATACTCATATTTAAAACGTTTTTAGCTCTCATTCAAAATGTTAACACATACATACAACGGGATTTGTTTTTCCTGTTATTATCTATAGTGGTTGTATTTTGGATTTAGTAGATAGCAGTTTTACACATTCATATTATTAAATTAAATTCATATAAGAAATAACTTGACTGACGTTGAAGTTGATAAATTCTTATACACAATTTTCTCTTCATATATTCTTCTGCACACTACACAAAATACCAGTGCTTTGGTGATTGATAATAATATTATCTTATTATAAATAACCAGCAGTGTTCAGTGTAGTGTTTATACTTTATACGCTTTAAAATTTTGTATTTTCGAAAAATATTTTGCTCTCTTCATTTACTAATTTTTTAGTATATATTTCAATCGAAATTATGTTTTAATGCGAGTTGAGTTAACTGAATCTGAATTATTTCGTAAATCGATTTAATGCGATAAATGAGAACGACAGGTTAATATCATATATATATGTATATTAAAATATGTATAAATTTACGTAGTATTATACGAATATATTAATTTATTAAATATAATTAAAATTGAATTTATAAAAAAAAAAAATATTAAAAAACAAAATAGGTACCTATTTAAAAAAAAGCTTAAAAATAATATTATGAGTATCAAAAAAAAAAAAATTAAAGAAAAAAAAAGAAAATACTGATTTATTTATTAAAATTTAAAAATAAAAATTCTTAATATTAAAATATTTATTATAATTTCTCTCCTTCTTTTTCTTTTCTTATTCTTTTTTGTATTTTTGTTAAATATTTATTTAATGTCATACATATACATACATACATTGTTTATATTTTTTAAGTAGTATGTAATAGACTTAGTTATCTAAAGTTAAATTGATTGCACAATACAAATAAGAGCACATGGCGCCATGCGGATTCAGATATTGAAAACATTTAGTTTTTGTTTTTATCGGTTCGAAATATTTTTTAATTTCAATTTTGAAAAATTTAGAAACTTATCACAAAATATAATTAATATTATGTAATAGTATTGTAAAATGCTTACAAAGTTTTTAAATTAGTATACTGTTGTTATTTCGTGTGCGTATTTAGTAGTATGAAAGACGAATTTTATTTATCACAACATTTGGACTTGGTTTTTGCCACATTGTTTGATTTCATTTATGCTTTGACATGATATGTTTTCTCTTCTACCACTTTAGCTTATAAAGAGGTTATATATTAATTGAAATAAAAGAATTTTAAATTAAATTAAATTATTATTAGTGAATTATTTTAAAATGACGAAAGAAAAACATTAATTAAACTCCGATGCCTTGAGTGAAATTCAAACCTAATGAATCAGCAAAATCGTACGGATCAGCAGAGTTAAAAAATTAAAAACTTAAATTCTGATAGGTACTAAAAATATTTATAATCTTTCGTAAGTGAAGTGAGGGTGAGGCAGAGGTCTTTTACATCGTAAATGTCTCCACACAAATTTGAATACAATGTCCACATGATCTTAAAAAAGCTCACAAAACTTGAGACGTTGACTCCATGATCACAATTGTTATTGAATGTCTTCGCGACTGGTTTGACACGTATTTGGGTTTACAAAAATTTTTAAAACCCCAACTTTGTACAGTGGTAGTAAAAACTTTCGGTTCTTTCTATCTCTTCTGTCTCAGAAAGTACAGATAACATTGACAACTTAGTTTTTTTTACATTATATCAGGTTAAAAGTGTTTTTTAAGACATTTGCAATGTCACCGGTTTTAAAAAAAAATCAGTACAAAAAACTAAAATTAATTAGCTATAATTTTTCGAAAAGTGGAAATTTTTTTTTCGGTATTGAGGTTTCAATAATTGCGCATATAAATTCAAATAAAATCCCCACCTATTTATATGATTATATTTTTTTATTTATTCTAACATTAATTATTTAAAAATCAAAAACCCAATTTAATACACTTATGTATGAAAAGATGATGATTACTTACCATTACCACCTAGTTACTATTTATAATAATTAAAAATGTTTACGCTAATAAAATGTTGAAAATTCGAGGCTGACGTCATTTAACTGCCCGTCACGAACATGGAATATTTGTCTCGACCTTGCTATCACATTCTAACTAGTGAATTTCTTCCCATAATTCGTGCTCCTTTCAATACTCGTAAATTCTTATATACTTACAAAAAAAATTATTTTTTTTTTTTGTTTCTTATTTATATACATATGCCTATTTATGAACAAATTAATGTACATATATATTTATATATATACATATATAGGTATTTCAAAACTGAAATCGTCTATCGTCTGATATTCATATATTGATTAAGTTGAAGGTAGTTTATGTAATTGAAACGACGTGAGGCAAGTGTGAGATAGAATATTATATGATGATTTCTTTTTATTTATTTTTTTTTATTTTCCTTATATGAAAGAAAATTAAAAAAACCGAAAAAAAAACAATAAACAAATAATAATTTAAAATAAATAAATATTTGAAACTAAAAAAAAATGTTTCGAAAATATTTCTCTCATTTAATCGGCATAAAACACAATCAAATGGAAAATACTGTCACTCCACACATATTTATTTTATATCAATGAGAAAATTTTAATTTTACACAAACAAATCGGATACTCTATCAAGAAAACCTCACTCTCTCACTATTCTTGCTGTTCAGTTCAGACGTGAGCAGAGCCATTTCAGTTTTAAAAGTTTTTCTATTCTCAAATCTCAATGCACCAACACAATCACTCAGAACACACCTGTGTTGTGTTTGTGTATTTGGTAGTACGATAATATAAAAAGAGTCAATTAATATGAGTTTCACTCAAAATGAAAATTAACTCATTCACTCAAAAAAATTTTCTTCTCATTTTCATGAATATGGTTTTATAACGGTTAAAAAGGATTAGATTATTTTAAATGTGCATAAGAATGTATATGGAAATGCTGGCATTTAAATAAAAGTTTAATGTGGTTGTGAAAGTGGGGAGTAAATAAGTTTATAATATGTACTGAAAAAATTTTTAAAAATTGTGCTTCGTAAATAGTAACGTAACCCTAAAAATTCTTATTTAAAAGTTTAATTATACATTTTCTTAACTACTATTTACAAATTAAATTGTTTAAAATATCCCGGTAAAAAAAGAAAATAAACAAAAAAACAATTTGTTTACTTAAATTTAAAATAATTTTTGTGAATTTGCTCTTTGAAAGATCATTCTATCACATCACAATTTGTTTTTTTTATATCCATCGAATAACAGTCTTGAATTGCTATACCATAACTACACATAACGGTATATTTCTTAATTTCGCTGAAAAAATAAAATTATAAAAATAAAATAAATTTTAATCAATTGACTTCAGACATAATTGGTAAAGTTGGGGTTAAATCAGCTTTAAAAAACTATATTTTATTTCATAGGAAAATCACTAAACTATAATTTATATCGACAATGAGAGAGTTGGGAATACTCCTCCTATTATTTATTTGGTTTGTTTCGGTTTCTCTATTCAGTGCCAATCTCTTATTACAGCTTAACAGAACAGTTCATTATCCGTAAAAAATAACAGTTCATCGCTCACATCGTCAATCTGTATATGTACATTCATCTATATTAATGCTGGTGTTGCATAAAATTCAGTTCTCTGTTTTTGATATTTATCAACGATTTGGTCATAAGTAACATTGAATCCTATTCATAGTTTGACAAATGATAGCACACTCTAGTAGCGTTCTTTGATATATATATATATATATAGGTATATTTTTTTTATTCTCTTGACAATAACTTAGATATAGAATCCTCTTTTCGTGCTTAATTAAGTACGGTACTGCAAGTTTATATTAAAATATCTACAATATTTCGAGCATTTATTTATCAAAATTATATCAATTTATTTATCTTCAGAGAAATCACACTCGACCATCCCATCCCATTGATACTAAACGTAGTCAGAATGATCAATCATAACTTATCTAACACATCTTCGATTTGGGTTAAATTAATAAAGTTTAAATTAACGCTTCCCAAGACACAAAGTTGTCTGTAATTTCGTACACTACCCCTTTCAACCATAAATATAATCCGAAATGATATGGAAAGATCACATTTTTAGCTAGTTGTTTAGACTGTTTGAGCCGTTTTAAGACGTACTTTTCTTCTCAAGAGATGTTAAATATCTATAAATCATACATATACGACCCAAGATGGAATAAAACTGACATATTTGGGCTGATACATCATGTTAACTTTTCTTGACAAGATTCAAAGGCGTACCATTTATCTTATTGACAACTCAAATCTCTCTTGTTCTACTTGAAAATTGTCGTATTGTTGGAGTACTTATTCTGTTTTGTAGATATCTCGTAAGTGGGTTGCAGCTGTTTACACTCGGCAGAAGAAAAAATATCCTATTCAATGCTCAGATCAACAAAAATACATTTAGTAATAACTTAAAGTAAACTTAAAAATAAACCAACAATAAATGAAATATTTCAGGATGTCGCGCCAGGATACAACAATAAAAAAGTACAGCTTTGAAGAAGTTGATTCCTTCATCTATCATGGCGCCATAATAACCAAAAATAGTAGTATACATTCTTGCATACAAAACAGAATTAAGCTGGGAATCATTGTACCGGAACAAATAAAAAAACTCATTTAATCAAAATTACTGACCAAATAAAACTTGAAAATTAAAAGCTCACATTAGTTATTTTGACCCTTTTGAATGCATTAAATTTGCAACACGATTATAACGTACGTCGGTAGTGACGTAATGGTGTGAAGTACAACAACAAAAAAATGTGAATATTTGAAAGAAAAAAACTGCAAAAAACTTAAAAACACAGAGATGTTGTTGATGAAAAAAGCTATAAATTGAATTGATATAAATGAGCAAATTTCAGAACAATTTCATAAACTTTGCAAAGTTTAAAAAAGCATTGTAAACAGGATCAAAATTCACAATGAATTGTAATGATGTAAAAAGCAAGATGTAATTTATAAAACTCAAATGTAATTCAGACATTGAATATATACTTGCACGTGGACAGAAATTTAAGAAAAAAAATTTCATTCAATTAAGTCACAATATTAGTCCTGATAAATGAATAACTTCACTATCAAAAATAATATAAGCAAATTAACAAACAAATAAAAAATTAATAGTCAAAAAATATTATAATTATTTACAACAAAACCTTTTTTTATCCATTCAACACTACACACCACACCACGCTTCTAAACTATTTCACTTATTGAAAAATATTAAAATGTCCCTGATTCATAATTAAAACATTAATATAATTTTTTTCTTTTTATTTAATTTCCAACATAATTTTCATGTCTACAATTAAATTTTACAATGTACACACACATATACACATATCAAATATGTACATTTTCATTTAAACTCAAACTAAAAAGTGTAAGACATCATCCTCCATAAAACTTTCATATTAAAATAAAATCTACATATTAAAGGTCATTTTATCTTGTTATAGCTAATGAGTTTCCTCGTCATATTATATATACGTACATAAAAAGATCTAAGAATTTTTATTGTTTTTCTTTTTCTATTTTTATTTTTTTATTTTGAGAATTTAAATACATATATGTATGCATATTATTTAAAAAGTTAATGAAATAAAATAATAACAAAATTATTATTAAAAAAAAAAAAAAAAAAACTATACAAAATCCAACTGTCACTCACTTGTCTTTTCTATTAGTTTAAATAGTCACCACCATAGAGGAAGAAAGAAAGAAAGAGAGAGAAAGAAAGAAAGTCAGTGCATAAAAATTTTATAAATTCTTTTATAATGTTTTGTCGTTATCGTCGCTAATGTCATTTGTTGATGTTATTGTCGTCGTTCCCGTCATTTTCATCGTTGTCGTCTTTTCCACATTATTATTATTGTTGTATTCGTCGTTGTCTTCATCATTATCATCATCATCAATGCGCTCTTCATCGTTCTTGTTCACTAAATACATAAAAACAAATAATATTTATAAAAAAAATAAAAATAAAAAACAATAATAAAAAAAAAAATGAAAATTAGTCACTCACAATAGTCATTTTGACCCTTTTGCATGCATTAAATTTTTCGGTTGGGTGACTCCAAATTAACAAGTTCTGTTGAAAAGATTCGGCTGCTGATGAAGTTTCTTATTTTTGTTTTTGTTTTTTTTTAATTTTTTTATTTTTTACTAAGCGCCACTATATTGCCTTTTGTATCGAAAAGGGAAAATTTATACAATGTGAATATTTTTTTATTTAATATTGTTCTGCATAATTCTAGGATATACTTAGGAAAGAAATTTTCAATTATTTAATCATAAATAATGGAAAAAATTAATTAAGAAGTCACTTTGTAGTGACATGGAACCCACAATCAAATGCGTCAAATCCTTCAGTGAAAACTTTCTTTGTTTGATCGATGCTAAATATAATCACATTTTATAGTTTATATAAAAAGTCCAATACTACAGTTACCTCAGTTTCCCGCCCATATTTGCCAAAAGAACAATATGGACGGCATGGTAAACCATAACTTAGTCAAAATTTTCAACTGAGGTAAATCAAACAGAGTTGAGTTTATTAGCTCCAAAACTCAAAGCTGTTTAGTTACGTCATTCGAATCTATTCTAAAATTTCGAGGTGAAAGCTTACAACGAATAGAAAACTTAAACATTCTCGGAATGCAAGTAAATCAAAATATGGATGGGACGGATCATATTTTCGATTTTATGAAAAGCGCCGCAAAATGTTTAAATGGTTTTTAAATCGGTGTAAGACATATTTTGCATACGACTCAAGATGGAGTATAATTCCCATATATTAACGCGTCAAAGACTGCTCTAAGCTTTCTTGACAAAGTACAAAAATGCGCCATTGTGATGTAGTTGGATCATTAATTCTATTTTAAAGATATCTCGTGGGACTAGTAGGCACATGATCGGAAGAACTAAAATCACTATTTCCCCTTTTTAAGTAATTCCGTCGAGAAACGGGAGAAGCTACAAAAGCCCACCCCTACAACGTGGAAATACCAAAATGGTTCAAGAGTGGTTATGGCAAAATGTTTAGCGTAAGAATTTCTAGAATGTGGAATCGCATTCAACTATACAAGCATATTCTCAAGAAGGAGTAGTTTTTAGTTGCTTAATTTAGAAAAATTCAAAATAAATATCAATTCGCAACTCCCCGCCGAACCCTTCTCCTATTTCCTTCTCTCTTTTTTCTCTCTAACTTTCTTTTTTCTTTTCTTTTCCGAAAGTCCACGGTACAAAAGTTAAAAAAAACCTAGATTTTTATTTAGTAGCGAATAAATAATTTCCATATAAAATTCTAATAATGTCGATCGCCAGACCTTTTCAGTTGGAGATTCGAATTTATTTTATTTTCCCAATATTTTCATTTCTTCTACAGCCGTTCAACGGGTAATAATGGATGAATTTAGAAAATAAATAAACTGAGGCAGTGATCAACAAAGAAAATTCTTACATTTCTGTCATGGACGATTTGTCTCAAGTAGAAGATACGAACATACAAAATTTACCGTCATTTCAAATCTGTCAACTTTACATTTCTCTTGATTCTTCTTCAAAACGACGATTTACATGCGAAGCAAAAAGGTTTATTATACAACGATATTACATCAAATCTGGTTTTAGATACAAATTTAATTGGTCAATATTTAATGTGCATATTTTTCTTCTATTTTTCTTTTAGATATTTTTTGAACCATAGATCATTCTATTCGAATAACGAAGCTTCAGATTTAAAAAAAAAAATTAATTCCAATAAAATTTTAAAGGTATTCTAAACGTATAATTAATATTCTATATGCTATCATAAATTGAAATATTTTTTTTTTGTATAAATTAATGAAGTACAAAAAAAAAAAAAATGATACAAACATGGGAACCGCTAGCAACTGTCACGCTGTTTAAAAGATGAGATGGCGCCACACAAATAAAGATATTTAACAATCAAAAAATAAAAAATAAAAACAAAACAAAATAAATAAAACTGTAATACAAGAATCGAAAATTAAAATAAAAAATATAAATTCTAAATATATTTATTTATATATACATATATATGTATGTATGTATAAGCGGAAGTGAAAAAATAATATTCAGGTGATTCAGGTATTTTCGCTATACGATCTCCCTTTTTTTTCTTTTTTTTTTTGTTTAATTCATTTAAAGGAAAAAAAAGTAGCAACAAAATAGGAGGTTTAATATGAAGTATGAGGCAAAAAAAAAACAAAACACAATTTTTTTTTTATTGTTATTTTTTGTACTTAATTTGATGGGGGTTCATTAATACAAATTCTCTGCTGATGAGCTCTGATGGTTGCGCGATTTTAACATAATAGATAAAATTGTTTAAATGACAAGGAAAAAACAATAATAATAAAAAAAGATAATTAAATTTTTTTTTTACAAAATATATCGAATGTTATTTGAGGGGAGGGGAGGAGAGGATTTTAATGTGAAAAATTGGTGTTCTAATTGACGTATAAAGATTTATTATAAAAATAATGTAATGGGGGTGATATTAGCTCCCAAAATATTTATTTTGTTACTCTTGTTAGAACTTGGTATAGTTTTTGAAAACCCTATACACTCATTTCTTAACCTATACTAATTTATGGGCTAATAAACTAATTTATGGTCTATACTAAAATATAAGCTACCTTGGGGTAATCAAATATTAGAACCATGAAAGGTAGAAGTTAATGTAGCATAGTCGCGTCAACCGATACTGTATTTTGTATTCTATTTATCTGATTTAGTTTTGAACAATTCCAAATTTACAAAATTCTGAGTTGTTAAATTAGAATTTTTTTCAGAGTTAGGTACTTAATTATGAATCCGGATTACAAAAGTCGAATTACGAATTTTTGAATTATGAAATTCTAATTTTTGACTTGTATTTTAAGAAATTCAGAATTTCGTAATCAGAAATTTTACAAAATCAGAATTTTGTAATTTCAAAATATTCCTAATTAAATCTGCAAAAACAAAACTTAATCATATTTTTTTAACGGATTCAATTCTTTTCCAAATAAGTGAAGCATTTTCAACATGAGATCAAATCAAAGAACTAATATAACGCTTTAAATGTGTAAAGGTCAGAAAATTGTTGGGAATTTCGCTTGAATCAAGTATAAAAAAAGCTTTGTAAAATCTACATGAGTAGTGAAAGTCAATTTATTATATTATAAAATAACTTCAAAGTCCCTAATTTGATCTACACATTCTAAAAAAGAGAATTTTTTATTAAGTACTTAAATTTTGTAACTCTTTTTACAAAATGTAATAACTTTATATTTATTAATATTCAATTTAAACCCATTAAACGAACACCATTCATAAAAATTATCAATGTCCATTTGTAATCTAAGACAGTCGTCATATACGATTTAATGATTACAAAAATTTTAGAATCATCATCAAAAGATAAGATAGGATTCAAAATTTTCAAATTAACATCGTTCATATATATTAAAATAACAATGGGCCTACATATGAGTATCCTGTGGAAAACCAGAAGTGGCAACAAATTAATATAGGATTTAATATTCGATATTGATACTGTGAATTTCCTATATTACATTTCCATTTTAACATGATACCATTGATTCCCAAAGCTTCGAATTTTAAAAGAAGTTTAATATGATCAACCTTGTCAAAGAAATGTTAGTAAAAATGACATCAATTTTGTGGACATTTTCAACTGAATTAAAAACAATATGTAAAAAAAGTGATAAGTTTGTTGTTGTGGATCTACCCTCCTAGAAGCCATGCTGGTTATGAGATACATTCCCTTTAATAAAAAAATAGATTTGATTCGAAAAGCTTAGAAATAGCTGACAATTTAGCAATAGGCATATAGTTTTCGACAACCAGTTTCGAGCTAAACTTGAATAATAAATGGTATAGTTTAGTTAAATATAGTTTCCAATCATCTAAAAATAGGACTTCCTTTAGTGACCTCTATTAAAGATTGTACATAATGGATAAGATAATAGATAAGCTATTTATCCATTATACCATTCAATGAAACAAAATATTATATTGTATCGAATTAAATACTGTTCACGTAGAAAAGGACAGTCAAATTGAATTTATCAAATTATTTTTATATTTAAAACATTTAAAACATTTTTTTAATTGCAACTAAATACAATGGATGAGAATTAAAGAAAAAAAAACTTGATTAAATAACTTAGATAATATCAAACATTTCTTATATTTTTTAAGTTCTTCCTGAATTAAGGATCTGATATTTAATATTACTGGTTATAGTCGTAATTTCTTGGTGATGTCAATGGTAAAAAAAAAACAAAAACAATAAAAATAAAATCATGTTTGAATAAATTACAATGTAAATTGTGTTAATTATTGATTACACTACCTCGTACCTACAACACTATTGGGTTATGTAAAAGGTACGATGGCCTAAAGTCTTTAATTACTTAGTTTGGTAATTAATTATTTTAAATATTTATAGAAAATAATTTTTAAAAAAATTTATTCGATTCGTAAACACCAATTTTTTATATATTTGATAAAAAACTTTGTCAATCGAAATACAAATCTAACTTTAGTGATCTAATAAGATTTGGTTCTAATAAGATTTATAGAGAGAGATGATTAAAATTTATTTTCTCATCATATAAATGAGCTGGCAAAAAATAGATCGGTTCGAAATCTTACTTTTTAAAATGTTATTTGATCAAAATCTTGTTTTTTTTTTTAATTTTATAACAATTCTGGAAAAAAAGAGATATATCTGTTTTTGTGTCTGACAGCGATTTAAAAATAATTAAGGTAAATATTTTGGAATTAAAACACCGTTTTGAAAAAGGGAGATTTTTTGAAACGAAATTTTGAAAAGTGAAATATTAAGAGGCGAGATTTCGCAGCTCTCCCGACTAAAATATTTATTAGCCTATTGGCTGTTATCCGCCTTTTAAAGAATTTCCTTAAAATTTAATACAGTTGAACACTATTGTATGAATGCTAAAAATATCATGTGGACAGATCACATTACAAACGAAGAATATCAACGTAGAACAAAAACCAGAAAGAGAACTACTTCTAAGGCTAAAGAAACAAAAAACCTCCAACTGTGGGTATATCATGCGTAAAAATAAATACGAGCTACTTCAGTTAATAGTTTAATAGATCAGGACATCGTTGCCAATATCATGTGATATTCAATTATGGATAGGCAATAAAAGAAGAAGAGAAAGAAGAATACACGATGGTCGATATTCAAAAAGAGAATGGTAAGGCACATAAGGGAAATAAAAATGATTGCAAATTTAGTACTGAAGTCAGATGCATTAATAATGACATAAGAACCAACTGATTTTTATGAATTTAGTACCGGAGTTGTCATATTCACATTTTAATAATTACCTACTATATAGCTTAATTCGAATAAACTAGACTAAGTAGCATTTAAATTTTGAGTTGACTTTTGCAACTTCAACTTCAGTTCTTAAATTTATTTTTATTTAGTGGAATCCTCATATTTGCAGATTTTGATTTTTCCCAACTTTCAAAAAATATTTTTGGATCGATCGAAGTCTACAAATAATCAGTTTTATGTGAATTTTAATTTTAGACTATTTTTCATTGAAATATATCATCTCTATTATTGTTTACATATACTTATTTGCAATTTGACAACTCTCATAATATGTTTTTTAGTTAAACTTTAAATTATTATTAGCTGTAGAAACATAAGTTCTGAAAGTTTTGCTGCTAAACAAATTTTGATTTTAGAAAAAAATAAATTTATAACTTAATTATGGGTATATGCCATATATGCTCCACGGATAGATATGTATGACAGTCATGATATTTATATAAGAGTTAGCATGAACTCATTCTGCAAAAGAGATATTTCAACTTAATAAGTCGATGTTGGACATATAGGGTAATTAAAGTGAATTAATAGAAATTTGCATAATTACAAACTACCTAATATAATCAAGGCCTTATACGCTATATAGAACGCTCGTTGTTATTGAACCAAGAACTTTCTTCCATATTTTTCCTTTAAATGAAAATGACAATTTTTGCTTCTAATCAGGAAAATATGTCTTTATGCTGTTGCTGTTGATGTTTTTTTTTCAAAATCTGTTATAATTAATAGCCAAGAGAATCTCTCAAGGTATAAGACATAGGGGTATATCAAATCTTTGTTGAAGAGACGAAGTATAGGTAGATATGAAACAATTTACCATCTTGAGCTGGAAGGAAGGCGCTCGTGACTGACAAAAATGGAGGGCGTTGATGAGTCAAGTCCAGGACCTACATGGTCTATTGGCCACCTAAGTAAGTTAAATTATAATTAATTAATATTTGTTGGTGAATGTTATAAATTATATAACCATTGATATAAATTAAATTTTGTTAATAATGAATTTTTTATACAGAGTTTGGTAATTGGTAAATATAATTTTATATGAAAATGATATTAAGTCAAGCAAACGTTTGTAGATACTTACATGTACGTAAATATACTTTGTTAACTGGTTCTGTCTCCAATAACTTATATGGTATTGGTAGGTAAATAATTCCAAAAAAGCACAAATATTTCTATTAACTGTATATTTAAATATACTTTTTGAAGCTTTAATTAATGCTTTCAGTCATACAAAATATTTTTAACATAATTATTGTTAGCATAATTAAAAAACAAAACAACACGCAATGATTGAGTCAAAACAAAAAAAAAATCCTTCAAAATTAACATTAAATTAGTATGCTAAAAGCCGAAAATTTTCTAAGAATCTCCTGTGATTAGTAAAGAAAAAATTCTTTTAAAATTATTCATAAAATTGGATTTTTATGAGTTTCAGTTTCAAAGTTAAACTAAAAATTTTAAAATTATTTTCATTTTTGCAAAATTATATAGAATAAAATTTGACTCAAACTTAATATAAAAGCCTTGTTTAGATATAAAAAAAAAAGTAAAAATACATTAATAAAAAATTTATTAATAAAATTAAGAAGTCTAGGGTATGTTTCACTAAATTTAATTGATATCTTAATCAATTTCGTCGGTTGCTATATATACCTACCTATATACCATAATCAGAAGGCTGATGAAAAAACTGATACTAAAAAACTGAAATAAAAATTTATTGTTATAATTAATTAAAAATCTTTTTTTTTTTTTAAATTTTCAGTTAATAAAATTTGAAGAATTTCAAATTGTATTTCCTACTGTTTAAAAAAAAAAATTAAATTTAAATTTAATTCTGGTGATGGTTGAGTTGCAACAATTTGATAAATCCAAATTTTTGTATGTTATTAAATAAAGAAAAACGACTGTTACCGATTTCTAAAAATTTTGACTGATTCGATGCTGTGCTATACAATCCATAGCACCTATCAGGAATGTTTCAAAAAATATTGTATTACAGACTTGAAAATTTATTCACAGGTACTCTATGAAAAATAAACAAACATGTATTGTCCTTAAAAAGTATTTTCGAATTTTAGGAATCAGTATAAAATTTTTGCATGGCTATGTGAAAGGCTATATGAATTAACCACAAAAATGTTACAATTCGTTTTATTAATCAGAAAATGGTGCAGAGGGTTCCAGGGGGTCCATGTATGTGATATATAGTAATTGTTAGATTGCATACCTCTGTACCTTACACTATATTTGTATTAAATGTTATAACCGTAATATAAATAACACATGATCATTAGATGTAAGTAAATGTCAATGTTTTTTTTATGATCTTGACAGTAACTTAGGTAGAATCATCTTTTCGTGCTTAATTAAGTACGGTACTGCAATTTTACACTACAATATCTACAATAATTTGAGTATTTATTTTAACAAATTACTGGCTGATCTACTCATTAAATGTGGAAAACTACTACTATTGTCAGGAACTAAGCCTTCTTAAATAGAATAGTTTCATTTTATTTAATTTGTTACCAGATTATATATATACTCTCAATTATTTTTTGTCATTTATTATATCCCAATGACAAAGGGTACTGGACCATACGAAAAACCAAAGAAGTATTTTTTTTTTGTTTTGTTTCATCGGGAATCAAACCCGGGACCTTTCAGTTGAAAGGCGGGCGCTCTACCTACTGCGTCACCCAGCGTGTATAGATTAAAACATGGTAGTTTTTAAGAGACGAGTTTAACACATACTATATACTAGTATAGTATAACACATATACAATGTATACAAATCGATTGATACAGTTATCGATGCAAATAAAGTTCCATCTCCTCTACAATTGGAATTAAAATTTCAATATTGCTTCTACGAAACTTGAAGCATCCAAACCTATGGTACTAGATTAAGAATAAAAACTTTGTATCCTCATTTCATTTTCAAGCACAAATTCAAATTGATTGTGGAAAAGACGAACATATCGTTATTTCAAGAATACCGCAATAGCAAGGAACGTGTTTGCTTATACTCCGTCAGAAAAAGACCGAAATATTGTTTGCAAAGAAATAATTTTAATATAAGTATAGTTTAAGTTGTAGTATTGTTGATTTTGTTATCGTAGTATGAACCAATTTTTTGCAATTCGATTCATAAATCAAACTTCATTGAAGTAAATTCGATACATTTTGTAGTCGACCCGGACAACGTTGGGTAACTTTGCTAGTACATAAATAAGTAAACAAAAATTATCGAATTAAAATTAATAAATTTTTTTAGTTTTTGGATACAAGCTATGAAACCATATGTTTTTTTAAGAGCTCTTAATTTGGAATCTGTCTGAAAAAATTATTACACATATATTTTTTTTCCTTGTTTTTTAATACAATATTTTAATGTGAAATTTTAATTCTAATTTGTTTATATACCTTATATATACTTATATATATACATAATATTATGTAATTTGTTTGTACAATGAGGATTTGCGACATTTGCGGCAAAATTTCTTTTATTTTGTTTTTGTTTTTTTCTTTTTCTTTTTAACTTTTAAGTAAAAACTAAGTGAATGCTTACTTACCTTTGTGAATTTATTTTGATTTTCTTTTTGTTATTTAAGTTTTTGCTTTTACTTTTGCATCATAATCCACGGCAAACCTTTTATAAAATGATAAGCAGATGCAACAAGGCGGCAAATTTTGTTTTTTTACTTCTTTTTTTCATTTTTATTCAAAATTTTCATTCTTTTGTTTCTCTTTTATGCATATATATATATATATATATATATATATATATATATATATATTTATATATCATTGTTGGAATATTTTATTGTGGCTGTAGTTTAATTACACTGACTGCTACGGCAATTTACCCTTTAAAACACATATTAATGTAAATACATCAATCGTATTAAGTATGGGAGTACAAAAAAAAAACAAAAAATAAAAAAATTGTGTTTTTTACAGGCGTCTAGACAAAAAGTAAATTATGTAGACTCTTACAATTTTAAAAAAAATGTATATATGTATATGATAAAAAATATATATCCAGTATATATATATTAAATAAAATATATATACAAATAGTATTATAATAATAATATGTATATAAATTTATACAATGGAATAAAATTTTATTTCCACAAAAGGCATTCATATATACATAATAGTTATATGTACTTGGATATTAATTGTCTCCTCGGATGCGGTGGTTATTTCTTTCTAGACCTTGCTAACTACTCTATTGACGATTTCTTTTTCATATATACACATAGGTACATAATATATTAATTATGTTGAAAATAAAAAGAAGCAGTGAGCAACTGTCTTTCTTTGATCTATTTAAAACCGTCACACACCGGGTTCCTGTATATACCATTGTTGTTAGTTTTATATTCCCATCTTGTTATTCAAAAATTTATTATTGAAATTTAATATCATCGTATTTTTAATTTCTGGTAAATTTTTTTTTTTTATTTTTTTTTATTTATCTACAGTAAAGTACAAAGAACCAACCAAACAAAATATGTACATACATGCCACCATGTATATCCATTTACATTATTTGTCATGAGATATGTTAATTAAAAACATGATTTTTTCAATTCTTATCTTCCCTCCCGCCGCCATCTGAACTTTTTTAAAGAATAAAATTTCATATAAGAAATATTTGCATATGTTTGTGTGTTTTTAAATTAAAGTTTCAACTTACTATGAATGAACTTAAAACAACTTGAGGTGATCTGCTCATTTTATTAATTGATTTTAGATCACATCACCGATTTCTGAAATTAAATTAAAAATATCATACTACATAATATACCTATGTATACATATATATATATATATATATATATGCATTTATATGTAACATGTATGTTTATCCTCTGTCACAAAGGATTGTCTTTGTCTATTAATATTATTATTATTATGTTATATTATGTATAATTAAACCGAACAGAACAAAAATTGTACTCTTTATAGTAAAATTATAAAATTAGAATAATAAATTTGTAAGCAAAAATTAATTGAGAGAAAAAGAGAGAACTAAGGAAATTTATTTATTTAAACATCACAATCACAAACATCATAATCATCATAATCACAATTCCTTCCATTCAGGTCAGTTATCATATAATGGTAGTTAAACAAAACTTGGAGCTTAGGAGAACAGGTTTAGAATAAGAATTAGATGAATGAACCAATCGAATAGTCTTCGAATTAATATACAAACAGAACAGTCATTAGAAAACAATTCCGATACATATGGTAATCGTAGATTTAGAAGTAGCATTTGACGATATATACCAATTAATGAATAACACATGTGATAAGAGAAATGCCTATATGAAAAACCTATGGTTAAGAGTTCCTCACAACAACAACAACGACCTAGTTTATTCGCCACCATGATATTATGTCACGTGTGGGTTGATAGCAATCCCCTTTAAAACAACACAACCCGAACTGAACTATAAGGTATTGTCTAAGCAGACCCGAGACTGTGGACAATTCTATGGATATCCTGAGAAGAAATCGTGACATCGAAAATTTAGTATTAGAGTTTTAACTGCAATGTATTATGTTCCATAACGTATTACATACAACATAATTAATTCTAAAATGCTTATATCCCGTTTTTCCTGCATGTTAAAGCAGTATAAGCATTTTGAAACAATTTCTATTATATAACTCGTTATGGAACATACTAGATTGTAGCTGGAATGCCAATACATACTGCATTTTCGATGTCACCCGCATACTGCATGTTCGATGTCACCGAACATATAAAATTTCTGTCAGATTGTCAACATACCCCGTCCGTATTAAAATATTATAAAATACACCTATACTACTTATGTATTTTAAAATATTACCAAATACATGTGCCAATGTTTTCAAACCATTAAATAATGGAATTTTTCCAGTAAATTTCAGAATTTTTCCAAAAACTATTCCAAAAATTAAAACTATTTCCAAATACTATTAATAAAATAAAACAATTACCAAAAACTATTGGCCAATAATATAAATTTTTTCTTTTAATATTTTATGTTTTAATTTTTTTGTATGAGCCCTATTGACTGGGCCTCATATCCTATTAAAATATTATTTTAAGCTTACATTGTAATTATGTGTAATAATTTAAGCTTTATTTTGATCGTATATGGCTTAATTAGCTAGTATACGATCAACAATATATAAATTGTATAAGAAATACAATTAACAATCATTGACATAATATTTTAGCGGTTGCTATACTTCATTAATACCTGAGTCTAGTTTTAACCTGGGCATTCCCAGAAAATATATCTGGCATCCTCGGGATGATTTTAAAGATCCTCATAGGTTTGGCAGTTATTATTATTAACATGATCTCGCCAAGTTGCGTGCTTGTTTAGCAAACAGTCACCTGTAAATATACTGATCATTGTCCAATTCCATATTTTTGTGCTATAAAAATCAGATTTCCCTGTCTTCTGCTGACCGACCAATTTTTCAGTTACACTCCCCGCTATTCCATCCGTTATTTCATTAGTTCTACTGAAATTTTCATGTAATATTTTACATTTACCTATAGATTATAGATATATATATATATATTTCTAATCAGCAGCTAATCGTAATTATAATTAGTAAAAAATTTAAATTTAAATTACAACGGCGGGCGCATGCAAGGGTTAAGCAAGGGTGGTTTTTTAATCAAAATAAACTGGAACCAATCGAAGATGGTCGTCCATATATAGTTATTAAGCTTCAAAACCAAATGCTATAATAACAAATAAAACAAAGAAAGTACACACTAATTTTTTATCTAAATATTAGCGAATTAATTTTACATAAACTAAAGATAAACTAAAGAAGTCATGAATTGTATTTAAATATAAAAAAAACAAATACCTATAGGTCTTAAACATACTTTATTAGATTTCAATAACAAAAAAAAAATTTTTTCAATGTAATAAATATAATTTTACAAAAAGAGGAGGTGTAGTGATTACCCTTAAAAGTATATAATTAGTATAAGTAGTATAAGTATAGTTTGTATAAGTTAAATTGTATAAATTGCTAATTATAATAAAAAGACGTTCAGTTCAGACTTAACCACCACAAACAGCTTTTTTTTACTTTTATACTGTTGCAGGTATGGGAGCATGATTCAAATTTGAAATTGAATTTAAAAATTCTTTATCAAATTCAATCCAGATTTCATTCTGATTAATTTGAGATCTGAATTTTTCCGAACTAACAAGTTCGTGCTCTGAACAGCTCTGAGTATATTCACAGGTGAAAAAGAAACACAAAATCGATAATCTGGATAATTTGTGAACAAAAAAAAACACGAATATTTTTTTTGACTGGTCTAACTCTAAAAAAAGAAAAATGATTTTTATAAAATTCAAAAATATTACTGGAAATTTAAAATTTTATCAATCTCTTTTTTTATTTAAATACAAAAAATCTATTTTAAAGTTTCGAGTAATTTTTTAATAAAGGTTTTCCAATACTGATGATACAATTTAAAATGGTTAAGCTGGCAGCACTGCGTGTTATTTTTTGGCATTTATTATGTAAATTTAGAGTACTAAAAATCCACAGAAACTGTTCAAACACCATTACATTCAGATAAAGTCACTGTCTGGTGTGCAATTCATGCTGGTGGAGTGATTGGTCCATATTTCTTTGAAGAAAATTGTTAAAGAGTAAATGTCACTGGAGAACGATACAGAACAATGTTAAATGATTTTTTTCCCTGCTGTTGATGAGAATAATCTGTAGGGTGTGTGGGTGTGCGGAGACGGTGCCACCTGCCACACAGCTATCTTAACAATCGATTTATTGAAAACAAAATTTGGTGATGAAATTATCTCAAAAAATGGTCCAGTTAATTATTGGTTAATTATTAATGAAATACAACAAAATTTATGTGAAAAAGTGATGGAAAATTCGTCGTGGTAACCTTTCAAATAAAAAATGTTTTTGAAAATTTTGTGTCTCTCTGAATAATTTATGTATTTTTTTTAATTATTAAATTGTATCATCCCTCTTGGAAAACCCTTTATGACTAAACCTTTTTCGTAGTTTCTATTTCAAATAATTTAATTATTGTTGGAACAATCTAAGGGTAAGTAAATATATAAAAAAATCAATTCTATCTAAATAAGTCTATTTCTATTTCTATAAGTCTAAGTCTATTA
The DNA here is from genome assembly GCA_963942445.1 of Argyra leucocephala. Lineage (NCBI taxonomy): Eukaryota > Metazoa > Arthropoda > Insecta > Diptera > Dolichopodidae > Argyra > Argyra leucocephala. The sequence continues at coordinate 31,571,904 of OZ012677.1, forward strand.
AAATAAAACTAAACTTTGATTAAAGAAAAATATTATATAGTATAGATATAAAAGTACATACAAATTCCAGCGTAGAAAAGCCAAATACCAAAACCATACACTTACATAATAAAATTTAAAGAATAATTAAAATAATGTGACGGCACTAAGTACATTACACAATACTATATACACTTTTGTATATACGTAACAAAAAAAAACAAATTTAATTGGTATACATTCCTATTAAAATGATAATACAAAATTTCATATTAAATAATGAGACGTTTTTGTTTTAAACTTTCTTTTTGTTACGTTTTTTTTTAAAATAACAAAAAACATAAAAAAAAGTCATTTAAATTTCAACTTTCATTAACAATTTACCTATTTTATACTCCAACAACAGGTTGGCGCTTTTTTCATAAAATATTTCAATTATTTTTTTTTTATTTTGATTTTTTTTTTTTTTTTTAATTTTTAAATGTCTTCATATCCTTAACTTTTCTCATCTTCATCTTGACATATGTTACAATTGCGTATCCCGTATCGTATCTGCGTATACCTGTCTGTATATACTACTGTTATACCTGTGTTCGTATACAAATGTAAAGTAACAAAATACAAAAAAAAAAAAAAAATAAATAAATTTTTTTTTATTTGTTTAACAAGAAGAAAACATTCCTATCCAGCTGATTCAATTCAATCAAGGTGGTCTAAGTTAATAAAGTCACTTTCCTGGATTGTTGTTTGATTGGTCTGTTCGTTGTCGTCATTATAATCAACGTCGTCGTAGTCATCGCCAGTTGTTGTCATCATTGTTGTTGGTCGGATCGCTTAGATTAGAGTTATCTGTTTGTGTTCATTAAAATTCCAAATGGCAACAATAATAATTGATCTTTGTATATATATATATATTTCTATCAACTATACATAATATAATATTATGTATTATGTATTATCTACATAAATAAATGTGTAGCAAAGAAGTATTAAAGAGTTTAGTATTATTCATAAACAAAACAAAAATTGGCATAATCCCTTGAGAATTGAAATAAAATAGCAACAAAAAAAAAAGCAACAATTTTTTTTTTTTTTTAAATTACAAAAACTGACAGGATTTCTTTTAATTTGTTGTTGTTGTTTTTGTTCTTTTTTTTCTAAATGAAATTCATGAAAATTGGATTCGCTAATTGCGCTCTTTGACTCCAGAAATCTTTACTTGTAAAACATAATTGATATTTTGATGTGAGGTCTTTCAATCAATTTTAAAATGAAAAATTTGAAGAAAACAAATAAACAAAACAAAATAAAAAAACAAAAAATTAAAAAAATTTGCTTCAATTTTACAAGGATGTTAAGTTATCAAGGGAATATTAAAACTAAATGACACAAGGAAAATTCATTGGACTTAAGATAAGAAAAACAAAAATTGAGAAAGTTATTTTTATTAGGAAAAACCATTTTAGTAAATACAGGGTGGTCTACTTCGAACAGAAACGAACAGAAATTTGTTTAGTGAAGAAATTAAACCTTTTCTTTTGGAAAAATTATTCTAAAGATAAATTGTCTCCTGATCCTGCTTTATAGAGAGGTTTAAATAAAATTGGATTAGATAAATAATGTCAAACAAATACAATAGCTGCAAACATTATGTGAGATGAAGCAATTGTGTTCTTCAGAACATTTAAAATTGATATATTCAGCGAACAGTACTTATTGGATACGTATCTCTGGGACTTACCTCGCGCAATAACTGGCCCAAAAATGTTTAATCAGCTTACAACTTTGGTATAAAATCTCATATTTTTGTGAAAAACGTTTGTAGTGGTATTAATAAAAATAAAGTCAACCACTTATAGGTGGTGTTAACAATAAGTATAACCAATAATAAAACTATAAGTAGTAGTAGTTAATATTAAAGTATAGTACTAGATAAGTATAGTACTAGAAAAGGAAGCTAAGCTATTAACACATGTAGTAGTTAATATTAAAGTATAGTACTAGATAAGTATAGTACTAGAAAAGGAAGCTAAGCTATTAACACATGTAGTAGTTAATATTAAAGTATAGTACTAGATAAGTATAGTACTAGAAAAGGAAGCTAAGTTAAGTACCAATGTAAGTAATTAAGAAAATAAATTATTCTTTTTCTATTCTTTTAAAGAAATAAATGCTAATCTATATATAAAAAGATGAATATTTTTAATCTACACTGAAAAATCTCATATACATTTTTTTTATTTACACATCTCCCTCGTATTAGTCTCATTTTATTGTTAATAATTTCGTTTTAATCTCAGAATGAAAACGCTGGAAATATTATGTGTATTGGGTTGCAAAATGTTGTTTTAAAACCTGAAGAGTAAAAATTAAATTTTGGGGCATTCATCAAAAATGTTCTGTTTTCATAATTCCATAGATATCTTTAGGTATATGCTCAAATGAGCTAAAAAAAGATTTGCTTGGTAATAGTGCAGTCTATCTGACCATCTGAAGTCATTCCAATCTAATTAATTATATTTGATTTTTGTTTTTTATGCTCTTGACAGTAACTTAGATAGAATAAGAATAACCTTTTTGTGCTTAATTAAGTACGGCGCTGCAAGTTTATACAACGTTATCTACAATATTTCGAACATTTATTTATCAAATTACTGGCTTATCACCCCATTAAATTTGCATTTTTTTTTTGCTTCATCGGAAATTGAGCCTGGGATCTTTCGGTTTATTTAGCTCATACTTAATTTTTCCAAAAAAATTTTTTTTGATTATGCAATTTGACATATTTATTGCTTAACTTCCCATTTACGCAAATATTGAAACTAACTCAAATCAACTTAGCATCTTCTATTTTCTCCCGTAGTTTTTTTTAATCTGTTCGATTGGACATATACCTATACAAATAGCGATCACTTTTTCTATTCGTTATTATTGATTCTGTTCCTTTATCTAGAAGGATGTATGTTTAGATATGTCTATCGCATGTCTATCTATATGTCTTTGACTGATTATATTTTAAACACTCATCTTTTGCTTCTGGTTATGGTATAGAACTACTTCCTGTTTATGAGCAGCATTTTGTTCTATCATTGAAAGACCCAGCTTTCAATTAATATCTTTGTTTGCAATCGGTGATCAACTAGTGTGCTCTTGTTTATTTTCTTTGAAATCCTATGTGATTTTATTATTTCTATATAATTTCTCCAGTCACGTCTCACTTTCCTCTACTCTTGGATATCGCACATAATTCAGATATCAGTACTTTTGACAAGATTTCTCATTGATTTTCCAAAGATTGGTCTTTAAAATTTAATTATTGTTAAATTTCATTTCAAATTTCATCAAATTTGCATGTTAAATCTGTTTTCGGCATATGCTTATAGAATTGATTTAACACAGGCTTTATTTATAGATTTAAACCAAACTGTCTGTGGTCATCCATTTTCTTTCATATGATGGCATTATAATCTTTTCCATATTGAATAAAATGAAGCTGTCACCTTGTCTGATTCCATTTTGTACCGTTACCAGAATCCCCCCTCTTCCCCTCTCCCCGTTTTTTCATAATATTTATTATATCAGCAGCTATACTTGTCAGAAATTGAAGTATCCATCTTTATATTATAATACTAACGGTGTAGACCTAACTTCAACTAACATAAACCTATTTAATGTTTTTAATATACAACCAACAACAAATAATCAAATTAACACCAATGGCTAACCATAACGAATAATTTAAGCGACTTTAGTAACATCTCAACATAAATATACACATATATATAAATCAAATTTAACAAGAGGGGTAGAAACAGTGTCAATTTCCACAAACAATTTAAATAATTTATATATAAAATGAATTTCATTGTTTAAGAAATTAGCAAGCATTAAACCGAGATTATCATTTAAATATAAAAATAAAAATTTAAAAACATATTAAAATTATATTCTTTAGATCTAATCAGAGTACACACTAACACCACCATCTACAACAATAAATTAAATTTTCACATACTATTTTAATAAATAAGAAAAAAAATATTTTTATTAATTTTTAAAAATATAATATAAAATTCCTTCAGTCTCCCAACTATTAAATTATTAAATTTTCTCATTATTGTTTTATTATTTGGATTTTAATTATTGGTTTAATTTATTGTTAGCGCCACCTACATTTTCAGATTAATAATTATTCGCATATATAAAAATTCACATTTAAAATTGCTCAATTATTGTACAGTTTGCATTGTTTTTTTTGTTTTGTATATAATCATTGTGAATAAATTCTGTATAATTAAATAATAATTATTATTTTTAATATGTTTAGTTTTTTTTTAATGGCACCTGCTTTAATATAGATATAAAATAGAGATTAAATTGTCTGGTATACAGCAGGAAATCTACGATTAACTGATGTTTTGGTTGCACGAATTCAAATTAAATTTCGGTTACAAATGTAAATTACATGTTTTTACTTATCTACTTTCCGTAGGAAGTTGGGATTAACTTTTCTTAAGGAATTTCATAATATCACATTTCAAGGGTTTCTACAACCGAATTTAAAATCAGTTTCAACTTAGTGTGGAACAAATATATCTTATGATGACTACTGATACTCTTAAAAATAAATAAATATAATGGATCAATTACACAATATTCAACTGCAAAAAGTCGGCCCGTGATCGACAAAAATAGAGGACGTTGATGAGTCAAACCCAGGACCTACATGGTGTGTTGGCTATCTAAGTAGAAGTTGAAGTTGTATGATTGGCTGCCAAAGAGAAGTTCATTGTTTTACCAACATAATTTTTTCTGAGTGAATCTTACCAATCAAATCAATTCCAGCTCTTCATAAAGCGATGGAGACACTTAAATTTCATATGTAAATGCAAAATCGCCTCATATTTCTGTGTCGAGTATTTTTTAAAGAATTTTTCTTGTTTTTCTGTTCGCCTCGGCTACATTTATGGTCCATATATCGCATTTATACATCACTATAGGACGTCACTATATACTTTCCTTTTCTAGATAACAACTTTGATTGCAGCAAATTTCTGTTTACATAGTAACATCTGTTTCCGGCCTGAATTCTCTTATTAATGCAGTACTGTATGCTATACAGTATCGCTTCTTATTGTTGTCCCAAGGTATATCTTTCAATGTTGTACTCTCCGATTCTTATATTCTGATTTCTTCTTATATGAGCTCTTTTCTTGAAATTTTTAAATATTTTGTTTTGCCTCCCTTGATTTTGAGACCTACTTTTTTTGTATCAATATCTATAGTTGTTCAAATACTGGGGCTATATATCAGTAGTTTTTCGACATTATATTACTATAAAATCAATTTTATGCTTTTATTTGGGTTGTCATGTTGAAGATACTGCCTCTCTTTCTAATTTTCCTTTGGCGTAATGAAACATTAAGTTGAATATGCATCTCCTTGCCGTACCCCCATTTCTGTTGTAAATTGACGGGTTATTTGATCTTGTGTTATAATTTTAGCTTTTGGTTAGTCACTAGTGCATCATGGCTACAATGGAATATAGATACTCCAAATTTCTAAAAGCTGTTAAAATTACGTTTCTGCTTAATGCTGCCAAGTGCTTTTCTGAAGTCTATAAAACCATGTGAAGAGGTCTATATCATGTTCATAATATTTCTCCATATACTTTGATTTATGACGAATATCTGGGTGATCTTTGGCTTCGGTATCCGCATTGGTATTCTCCCGATATTTCTTCAGCTAGTTCAGCTGAATAATATTCTGTAAGCACACTTTAGTAACGTTATCATATGTAGTTGCTCAATGTTATTTTATCTTCTTTTTTGTAAATTAGACAGATTAGGTAAAACTTCACCTTCTCTGGAATATTTTCTTGCACCGTTATAGTGAATATTAATCTATTTATCTTTCTACGTAAAAATTTCCCACATTTTCTTAAGCAGCTCAACTCCGTTAGGTTATCTAATCCCAGAGCTGTGCCATTCTTTAATTTGTTTAAAGTTTGTATTGCTTCTTCGTACGAAGGTGGTTAATAATTGAAGTTGGATAATATAAAAAATTAATTTACATTGGTTTCTGAATTTCGTTGCCGTTTCAAAGTTTTTTTTTTATTTATTTTTATGGTTTTTTTTTTCAAATAATTTAGAAAGTGCTGATGCCCTCTGATCAAGATAAATAATAAAATTATACCACAACACATATTGATGTCAAATACCTCGGAATGCATTTCGACCGAAGACTTACATGGAGGAAACACATTGAAGCAAAAAGAACTCAAATGAAACTAAAAACCAACAAAATGAGTTGGCTCTTGAATAGAAAATCTACACTAAATTTAGAATATAAAGTACTTCTATTATAAAAACATAATCAAGCCAATTTGGATTTATGGATTACAACTATGAGGAATGGCAATTTTGAAAAAATTAAAAAGAGCTTAATCCAAAATATTAAGAAACATAACGGCTGCACCATAGTATGTATAGAAAATGCTAACATTAGCAAAGATTTAAATATACCTACAATCGAAGCAGAGATAGATAGAATTGCAAGAAAATACAAATCAAAGCTGGGAAACCAACCCAATTCACTAGCAAGAAATTTATTATTTGACAAAGGTCACCACCGATTGAAGAGCAAAAATGAGCTAAACAATTAAATAATATTATAAAACTGTATTAAAAAAACTAATAATCTAGCTGGCAGCCATTGTTTAATTAAAAAGTTACATTATAAGATTTGAGTTTCTATATAAAAAAAGAAAGCTACTATAAATAAAGTAAAAATTAAAAAAAAAATAATAATTAATTTAAGTTTAAAATTCTATAGAATACCGATAACACTCAAGTATTAATACTTTCAATACAATCAAATTATTAACATTATAAACGCAGTCTATTGGAAACGGAAGAACTGATTAGGATCAAAAAATTTAATTGAAAATGAGACAATTTAGCGAAGAAAGGATGTTGAATTTATAAAATTATGTAATACAAACCTATATGACGACGATCATGTTTCGCGGACAAAAATTATAAACTGTATTTCAACATTTATCCAGGTTCCAAAAAATAAATCAAATTATCTGAAGGTCCCAGAAAAAATATTTTTAAAATAATAATTATTTTCTTTACTTATAGACTTCTTGAGTACTTTTAGTAGATTCACAAGTACTAAACCTATCCTTAACAATTTTTTATTGTATTTTTTTTTTTATTTTCTTTAATTTAATGAGACAATTAGTTTTTTTTTTATTTACTAAAGAAAATTAGAAAATTCAAAAACTCAAAATAAAAAAAAAAAAAAAACAAGAAAGGCGCCAAAGCAGGAAAATAATTTTTCCACACACTCATTATGATTATGATACTATCATAAATCTTTGTTTTGTGTGTCTCAACCCCTATATAAAATCCATACTACTCATATTTAAGAATCTAAAGTCGCCGCACCGTCAATTTTTACACAATATAGACAAACAAAGTAAACGAATAAAAAAACACAAAAATCATTTCTTCATTTCATATACACAACCCTTCCCACCTCTAAAATAATCTTAAGTAGAGTATATGAGTAAATTTTTATTTAATATGAGTAGTGTGTGCATAAAAATATCAAAAGAAAATTTCAAATAAATTTATATGCACCGAAATGAAAAACAATAACCAGTCAAATAAATTTGTGAAAAACTTCACTTGTTTTTGTTTTTGTTATTTTTTTTTTTTTTTTTATTTTGATTTTCTCTAATATACATAATATTATATAGAGAAAAAATAGTGTGTATATTTGTTATATCAAACTGTCGCCAATAAACTCAATTGCCGCCAAGTCGTCTTGATGCCAGGATGTATATTTGGTTGGTGTATGTTTTATAACTGACAAAAATTTTTATTCAGAGTAAAATTCTGACGTACAACTCATACTCATACACACATATACATATATATAAATATCAAATGTTCTAATAAAACATCTTACATACAATAACAAAATGCCAATAACTGATTTGATGATGGACAAAAATAAAAACTTAAAATAAATTTTTTTAATTTTATTGGAATAAGGTTATGGCAGATTATGTTAAAAAAAAAAAAAAATAAATAAAAAAACTGTAAATTATCTTAAAAGTACTAATAAATTTACAAAAACAAAATTTGTATATCCAAATGGATAAAACATTTTCGTGCATCAAACTATCTAAAGATACATATACATATAATAATATGTATGTATGTTTGTATGTTCAGTCTAAGGTAAAGTATAGACCTAAGAAAAATAAATGGCAACAAAAAAATAAAAATAAAACAAAAAAAATAAACAAAAGTAAAAATAATGTGTCAGTGAAATATAATCTATAAGTGTCAAACACGCCAATGCCCATGTAATTTTCAAATCATGTAAATGAGACTATTTAAAGTATAGTTCACAATCGTTGTTAATACAAATCATAGGATTTAATTTCAATTAAAATTTATTAACATTATTTGGTTATCCTAAATGACCTAAATGATAGTCTGGCAAATTTAAATCTTTAAATAATCATTTTACATGTATAATGGAATAACAACAAAAAAATTAATTCTTCTTGAGAAAATAATGAAGATTAGAAAAATTCAAATTTAAAACATTGTTTTATTATAAATAATATACATACATAATTTTTTGCCATCTCAACCATTCATTCTACATTTCTTCTCAATCATTGACATGCCTTACCAATCATTCTTTCTTTTCTACATGCCTTCTCAGTCATTCATGGTTCCCAGTCATGGATTCTGAAGCAATTCAAAAGAAGTTCGGCATACAAAAAGCATATATCACTTCCTAAGAATTCTTCTACAATGCATGGTAGAAGTATTCCATTAAACGCTGGTTAGACAGTTATCCTAAACCGAATATTAATGTGGATTTCATTTGTTGTATATTAATTATTCAAAAACCCCAATATTGGTCCGAATAACACAAAATACAACTGTTGAAGAATTGAAAAATGTTCGAAAATGCCGATGTTCGATTCCCGATGAAGCAACAAAAAAAATGTTTTATGGATTTTTTGACCTGCTACATATTCTATTTAAGAAATTTTAGTTCCTGACAATAGAAGTAGTTTTCCACATTAAATGAGTTGTGATAAGACAGTAATTTGATAAATAAATGCTCGAAATATTGGAGATATTGTAGTTTAAAATTGCAGTACCGTAAGCATGAAAAGGTAGATTCTATCTAAGTTACTGTAAAGAACATCAAAAAAAAAATCCTATTGAATTTTCTAATCCTTTCAATTCCTATTGGATACCACAAAATATTGCCGATTCAGAAGTAAAACAAATTAATAATAAATTACTAATTTTTGTGCCCTAACCTGCCTTCCAAATAAATCATTTATAGAAAACATATCCAAGTTCTAAACCCATATAGGAAACTACATATTGAATACAAGAAACTAATCAGATCATTTAATAATAGTATTTATATTTTTAACATGTTTGATCAAAAATTGAAGCTTTTTAAAATTAGAAATATTCTTTTAAGTCATCAAAACACTTAAAATAACCTTCAAAATAAATTAGGTACCTATTAAAAGTTTTTAAATTTCCCTGGTTTGTGTCTGAATCAGCTACCTCGAAATGTTTCTAATTGACCAACACATGCATATTTTAAAGTTCAAATGAAGGTTTATGCATTTTTTACAAACAGAAAAAGAAATATTCCTATTGTTGCCATGGTGGTAAATCTTGTTTTCCACCTTTGAAAATTCACAAGATTTGATAAATATCCTTCTTAATAGGAAAAACACCAGAAGCAAAATATTACAGAGAACATAAGGCAGCGTATTGACCATTTCTTCAATTGGTGCTGAAATTACAAAACTACAATCTTCTCCACTCCATCATTGTATGTATAAAAAAAAATTTAAATCACAATGGACAGTTGTACATCGGTGACTAAATGACGGTAACAAAAAGTAGATTAGATAAAGAAACAAATATATTTTTAAATAAAAATGTAATAAAAGTCGAGTTTCCTTTCACTAATATATTGTATTTATTAAAAACAAATCTGATTATCAAGAACAATTAAAAATGTAATGCTTAAATTCGACGAATTTTTTAATACTTTGACCGGTGAATGTTACACATCGGGATTAGCTTTATACAGATTGAAGAGGAAGCAGTTAAAGTGGGGTTTTCTCATAAATGAGAATAAAACGAAATATATGCTGTTCACAAATAAAATATCTTCACAACATAATATAAGACACAACATCACTGTCGGCTCATATAATTTTGAGATAGTTCAGTAGTTTATCTACCTTGGAAACAGTATCAACTCTATCAATAACTCCGGTGTTGAAATAAGGCAAAGAATTACCTTTGCAAACCATTGCTACTTCGGTTTATCCCAACAACTAATTTCAAGATACAATGCCGAACTATACCAAATGTTCAACGACATGGACATAGCCGCCCAACAAGTAAGTAAGTAATGATAAAATATAGTTAATAAAAATAAAAAATAATAATACATTAATATACTATACATATAGATGTAATGTCAATTTTCAATATTAATTGAAGTTTCATAGTTACTGGAAATACTATGAAAAACAAATTACATCGTCCATAGCCCCCTGCCGTGTATCACAATAATAATATTTTTATATACAATTAAATTAATTATTATAGTCATATAAAACGAATTTAAAAATTTATAATAACATTTTTTTTTTAATTTATATTATTTTATTATATTTACAAATATGTATATATATGTACGTACATACAATATCAGTTTGTTCACATAAATGTACAAGTACAAGTATTTACAAATAATATTTAAAAATATTCTAGACAACTAAGTAAAGAGATTAGATTTTTACTTCTAAAATCTACTTTAGTTATAGTCGAGACACATATTATAAGACCATTAATAAAATGGGGAGAAAATTATATATATGTACATAATAATATGTATTTTTGTATGGATCTATATTGATATGATAGGGTGGCACTGGCAGTGTTGTTAAAGTTAAGTATTGCACACAAATATTTAATATATTTGGACTTGTCATATTTTCAATACGATATATATATATAAAGTATACATACCATATATATATATGTATATATCCATTCACATATTATAATATTTAAATACAAATATGGTAAAAGGAAAAATATTAACAAGAATGTTGTTGATCGAGGGTTGTGTTTGATTTCTTATTATTTATTTATTTATTTTTTTTTATTTTCATTTTTAGTGAAATTGGTTGTCGCGACAATAGTTTAGGGCGCCGTTTTAATTAAATTTTTTTTTTCTTTTTTTTTCTACTTCAAGTAATCGGATATTACCAATTTGTTATATTTTACTTCCTTTTAAAATAATTTAAATTTTTGTTTTTTTATTTATTTAATTTCTTTTTTTTTATTTTTGTTTTATTTTTTTTTTATGTTAAAGCAGTTAAAGTCAATATGTTAATATAATACATATACAAAAAAAAATTCCTATAAAAATGCTTATAAGCATATTATGGATACATATAATTTAGATATCACACCTGTTGATGTTGCAAACTACAAGTTCTACTGTCGGAATTTAATTTGTTTTATGCTTTTTTTTGTTTATTTTTTTTTTGTATATACATTTGTATGTGAACCAATGTGAATACTTTACAAGGATACAAACAATACACAGTGGATATAATATGTACATGTAGAAAAAGAATAAAAGAAAAATTAGTCTACTGGTATATCCTTTCGTTGTGAAAACATCTGTTGTTGGTACAGAAAACGTGTTTTTGTTAAATTGATGTTAACAAGAAGAATATAGGAAAATGGGAAAAAAATTATTATGTACTTTGTTATGATGAGTTTAAAATAAACTTTAATGATTATATTTTGTTTTAAACAAGTTAACTATTTTTTATTTAAGTACATATTGAGTTGATGTAATGGTTTCAATAAAACTTAATTTAATGTTATGATAATGATATTGAATTTTAGAAAATAAATCATGTATCGATTTAAAATCGTTATCGTTGCAATTTTATATAATTGACATAAAATTTAGGGCTCTTCTGAGGGAGATGTTGTATCGGCGTAGGACCTAATAACCTAATGACCATATCCCCCAAGGATAGCTGAAATTGCTAGCTTTCCAGGAATATATGGCTTTAGTGGTGCATCTTATCCTTTAAGGACGAAAAGGACATTTGAAGATATCCTTGTTGTTTTGATGTTTTTATATAAAAACCGTTATATCTGTTGATCTATTAGATATATATATATATATATATATTCTAGAAAGATAACGGACTGGAGCATATTTTAACATTTATTTGATGATGATAGGTGCTGCCATTGTGGAGCTATTGTAGTTCAAAGTAGAATATTTTGGAAAAAAACAACAATCTTTATTTTCTTTCTTAAAAAACCAAATACCTCAAAATTTTACTATAAAATCTCAAAAATTTTTGTATACTGTTGGAAAGGTCTCTTTTCTTTCTATAACTCATACATACATATTTATATCTACGTCGAATCGTTTGGAAGATATAAGCATTTATTAAAAAGCATTAGTTTTTTGTTTTTACCCTTCTTCTATATAAAATTAGGATGGTGCCTTTTACGAAATAACAATCTTCTGAAGTAAATGTAACACAAGCTGGTGACCAAATCACTGTATCTCTATATCTAATAAATCTATATCTATAAATCAAATATCTTTCTAGAATATATAACTGAATATATTTATATCTTACAGATCAACAGATATAAATAGATAAGCGTTCATGGCTTTGAAAATCGACTCTTCTACAACAATAAAATTAGCAATAGAGTCAAAATAATCGCATATCAAGCATTTTTTAGGTTAATTATTTCATAAGCTGGACCAATATGGTTTAACATAAGCGCCAGCTTAATGAAAAATATCAGAAAACTTGAATGAAAATACATAAGAGCTTGTACAAACCTACACACAGAAAACCTGTAACTGATCACAAAAATTTCTACTCAAAAAAATATTTGTACCGTACAACTAAAATACATAGATTCGATAATTTTTTAATAAAATTAATCAGAAATCACTCAAACAGAGCTCTAAATACAAAAGAAAATAATTTAATATTTAACATATATTACCATAATGAAGAGTACATCAAAAATTGTTTAAAAACGAGTTTCATAGCACCCGAACATTTTATTTATCTAAATACTAAGAGTTATATTCAAAACCATGATCATGTCCCACTGTTATATCGTTATAAGAGGCGGGCACATGTAAGGCAATTGAATATCATCCTGATAATATTGAGACTCGTTATTTAAAATATGATAGGTCCATTCGTCATGAGTATGAAATATCAACCGAAATTATTGGTCACTGAATAATATCTGAATTTTGCTTGTTATTATTTTTATTTTTTTTTTTATTTTTACTTAGGTTAGTTTAGATTTGAAGTTTAGTATAGGTTTTATTATTAATCTAACATACACATTATTTTGGTTTTTACCAAATTTTACAAAATACATATTGAATCAAACTTACAATAGCAATGTTTATAAATACAGAAGTATGCGATGAAAAGAGAGTTATAAGTAAATAATTAAAAGATTAAATATATAAAATTTAGTTATAAGAAAGAATAGGAACCATTTTTTGTAATTTTGTTTTATGCATAAAATGTATAACGACATAAAGAAATAAGAAAAAAAAATAGCTATGCATTATATTACACTACCAGTCCCAGTGGTATATTTTTAATATCAACATTTAAATTTATGATTTTTACAATTTGTATTGCACGGTTTGAAAGGAAATTTTCAATTCAATTATTGAAAATATTTTCCAAGTCAATTGTTTCTAGTTTTTTCAGTAATGAAGAATGGCAGACGCGATCAAAAGTTTTGGATATATCTAGGGCTATGACAGTATTTGAATAACAAATCTGATACTGAGCAAAACTACTTACTACACATTGTATTATTTAGAAACTGACCTAACAAGGTTACTGTTATAGAACAATTGGAGAACATTAAGTTTACAGGTAATAGAATATGTGGATAATTACATTTATCATAATCCTCAGCTCAAGTAATATTTCGGAATATTTCTAAGTATATAGAATCCATCCATCTCCACTCTCTTGTCTTTATTTCTTCTATTTGGGACTTAAATTTGGTTCATCATTCTGCATTAGTAATCGACAGGTTACTGCTGTATTGTATTTGTAACCAAGAGGTAGAACTCAAAAGAGATTGTAACTAAAATCACCAATTATTGTATGAGAAAATTTGGATGGATCTTAGTACACATTGAACTGGAAACGCTCAATTATTTCGAAGTTGGAATTACTAGAGGCTCCCCAAAGCTACACCTCATAGGTCCAGATTGGTCTGCTGATAGCTTAATATACTCTTGTCCTGTTACACAAAGACCTCTTGGAATAACGTTCTATCAGCCAGTAAATGATGTGTGAGTTCCTCAAGTGAGCCGTCTAACCAAGTGCATATCCCTTGGGGGGGAAGATATCCTTTACGGTTGGTAAAAGTAATATGGAGTAATTTGGATTCATTGGCTTTGATTCTTAAAGTTTGTAGCCAGTTTTGTATGTCTAGTACGTTATTCAAAAGTTTTTCGGAAGCCAAATGTAGATCGGAATGCTACGCAAGAGCAGCTGTGTCATCGGTAAAAGTGCAATGGTGATTTTTGAAGGTCTGATGTGAAAATGAGGTATAACAAGGGTCCTTCGAAACACTTCCCTCACGATCGTTAGTTTGTTCCAGAGAAATATTAACTAAAATTAAAATTATATTCGAAGGTAAAATAAAACAAAAACCAAGGTTCGGAAAATAATATCGTTGTTGAAAAATCTACGTCAGTGATTCAATAAAAGCATCAAATCCTTGTTTCAATCTGGAACAGATAAATTTAAAATTGTGATCATTGGTAGCTTACATTCGCAATGGATAAAATACAGGAAGAAGATGAATTATTTTTCGACTGTAGAAATTTGTTAGCCAAAAGTCCAAATTTTATTTTAAATTTAAAAAATTATTTGCCAAAAAAAAGGTGGTCGGGAAAACAATTAACTTAATAAACATTAGATTAGATTAGATAAGATTTAAGTAATTCATTAATTTCAAATATCATAATACTTATAATTACTAAACAAAACAAATTAACTATATAGGTAGTGATTTTACGAAATTACTAAAAATAAATAAGATAAAAATTAATTTCTAAACGACTATTTCCAAATAATTCACAACTAAAATGGTTTAAATTTTTATATTATTAACATTAAATATAAAGCATCAAAGTATATGAAAAAAAATGAATTAAGTTAAGATCATTTGAAATTGGAACATACAAACAAAGTTTTTATTATAAGTCTTTTATTTAGTCTGTTTTGTTTCTGTATCGACTAAAATTTTAAGTATATGAATTTAGTTACTTATAAATTTAAATTCGACTGAGATATTAATTTAAGACCGAAGATAGTTAAATAAGTAAATTTAAATATCATAAATAATGAAAGCAAAATCTAAAAATTCTAAAACTAAAATAAAATTATACATTCATCGGCTCAATAAATAATTTTATCTAATTTTTTCATTCACTATAAATCAAAAATTCTTATCAGTAGATAATTAACAATAATTATAGATTACTGGCTTACATATATTATTTATATATTGAATATATCGACTAACATCTTGCTCCAAATTTTTTGAATACCAAAGTTTACCCTAATAAAAACTTTCGATCATATGGCGTATAAATATCCTTTATATAAGTGTTTTGAAGTGTGCAGAGCAAATAACAGGAGAGGTGCTTTATATTTATTTAATATAAAATAAATAATAACACTTACCTTTATTAACGTTCATTAATATAAGCATATATATTATGTTGTATGTATGTATGTATATAAGATCCAAAAAAAATATTTCTTAAAATTATTTGTAGCAAAGCACTTAAATTATCACTGATGTTTTTTTTTTTATTAATATTTATATCTAAAATTTTAAAATTTCTATACAAATCACAATTTATTTTTTATTTTTTTATTTATTTCTTAATATTAATAGTTTATAAATAGGTAGTTAAAATTCTATAAAAATTTTACTTGCAGTATTAAGGACACTTTTTCTTTTTTTTAAAAATATATTGTTTTTATTGTTATTATTATTATTTTGTATTATTTTCAATTTCCAAAGATTTAATCTTTTATAGTCCTTATTGTTCTTTTTATTTTTATTTTGTTATTATTCTTTTTTATTTATTAATTATATTTAATCTGTATTAATGTGTGTTCAAAGATTACGCAAAAATGAAACAAAACAAAACAAACAAAAGGATGAAATAATAAAGAAAATGTTTTCTTTTTAAATTTTTATAATTTTCCGTTATAACTAAACCGTTACTGACTTTTAACCGACTAAAACATGATCCTTATGAATCTTGCATTTATATATAGAATAAAAGAAAAAAAACATTTTATATTTTTTAACCCCAAAAATATTCTTTCTTACTAAACAACTTTCTATACATCATACTAATACAAATAAACCGTATATGTATATAATATAAAATATATGCATGTATATGTAAACTGTTATTATGAAAATATTATTATCCTTAAATTTTCTATATTTCTTTGAAATAAAACAAAACGAAAAATAATATAATAATAGTATTGAAAGTACAACAAAGAGAGATACAGGATGAGGATATTAAATTTAGGTACTAAACTATTATATTATAATAAAAATGAAAACAAAAAATAAAAATATTCTAGTGTTGCTATGACAATACGTGGTAATATTTTCACAATTCCAATTCAACCAAGTCAAAATCAACTCATTTCTCTTTAACTTAAATTCCTCTAATTAGAATAATGTTACCATTCAATTATGAAAAAAATGTTTGTCATCATAAATGGTGGAAACAATACGATATGCCCTAAAATACGGTATTTTCCATCTAATTTCTGTTTGAAGGTAAGACACTATATTTTTTCGTTCATTGTCCAATGCTTTAGTTTTGAATTTAACGAGATCGAATTTTAATTTTGATTTTTCTATAGTTTTTTCCATGTATGTGCCCTATTTTAAACTTAACTATCAGATACTGCAATCTGAAATATACAAAATTCTATCAATAAACAAATCATATACAAAATACACGGGAGCGTATATAACTAAACCTTGTCTCCTATAATCTTACTTTTCAAAATCTGGCTTTTCAGAATCATGTTCAGCAAAATCTGCTTTTCTTAATTGGTTCACTAAACGTGTTCGAGGGAAGCCACCCACGACTTTATAAATAAAATTTATTTGTATTCTATTTTTTACTACAATCTTAGCCTTGCCAGAATGTAAATAAAACGAAAAAAATGTAGGAAAAGAAAGATTTTGATGAAAAAATGTTTTTAAAAACAAGATATCGTATCCGAACTAAATAGACAATATATATTAGTACTTTTAATCTTGAATAAACACAGATAGTATTTGTGGAGGTCAACCAAACCAGTTCAAAAACAAGTAGGTCAGAAGTAGTTCAAAAACAAGTTATGCTTTCCGCGTTGAATATAAAGCAATCTAAAGGGGTTTCCAATGGTGATGATAAACTGGCAATACTGTGTATTATTTTTTGACATTTATTTGTGTTCAGTAGGTTAGGGCATTTAATCATCGTAGTAGTTTATTTTTTGATTTTGCTCTTGAACAACTTGAAAATGATGAACATGCTTATCGAAAAATTTTATTCACCGATGAAACTCATTTTTGTTTAAATGGTTATGTAAACAAACATAATTGCAGATAAAGTCACTGTCTGGTGTACAATTCATTCTCGTGGAGTGATTGGCCCATATTTCTATAAAAAATGGTCGAAGAGTAACAGTCACTGGAGAATGATACAGAACTGGAGAATGATACAGAACAATATTAAACTAGTTTTTATTTCCTGCTGTCGTTGAAAATAATCAGCAGGATATGTGGTTTTAACAAAACGGTGCCACCTGCCACACAGTCACCTTAACAATCGATTTATTGAAAATAAAATTTGGTGAAAAAATTATATAAAGAAATTGTCCAGTGAATTATCCTCCCAGGTCGTGTAATTTAACATCTTGTAATCTCTTCTTTGGGGATATGTCAAGTCACAAGCTTATGCTGATAATCCAACAACAATTGAGCAATTAAAAATCAAAATTGAACGTGCTATTAATGAAATACAACAAAATTTATGTGAAACGGCTTTATATAAAATTTCAAAGAACATTTGGTACATTCTATGCAATTGTACCAAATGGTACCAGCTATAAAGCTTCCCTAATAAACATGATTTCTGGGTGATAGTCGGTAGATTGATGGGTGAATTGTACCGGATAATTCCATATGGTACCGTATAGTTCCGCGAAAGTACACATCGTGGAAAAAACCAAGGACAGTCTCGGATTCCTGAAATAAAAGTTAAGAAATTTTTATGAAGTTTCATAAGTAAATTCGAAAAAAACTTGTCCCACAAAGATTGGAATAAGTTTTTTTTCCAATAATATAACAATCCAAATTTTTTGCTATTTTAATTATAAGATACTCAGTATCTTATAAAGTGAGACTGTATATTGTATTAGATAGTATATTTTTTTATAGTATTTCTATGACATAAAAAATCATTTTTACTATTTTATTATTAACATTCATTTCTTTCAATATACTTATATATGTACCATTGCCTTGTATATTGTTTAACAGTATACAAAGCAATGTATATACAATAAGCTTTCATATTTAAATTACTTGACGTAAAGTTCAGTACTTATACATGGTGCATATTTGCAGTTATAAAAATAAAAATATATTGCATTTGCTTCAGTTTATTACAAAGCACACTAAATCAAATAACCTTCAATCTGGCAACATTGTTATCATATTATAAAAATTTTTGTACTAAAAAGATTTGGTGGCAGTGTGACGGGCGACATCTATACGTCTGGCCTTTTAAAAGAAGAAAATCAAAAAAATACACTATTAAAGAAAATAATTGTATATTTTTTCTTTGTTAGTTTTTTTTTCTATAAGTGTTGGTCCAAACCAAACAAACATCGTCATTATATCATCATAATTATCATAAAAAAAAAATATTGTAACAACAATCATCAATATTCTAACTGCTCGTACATAATATATCTATCTATCTATATCTATCTAGCTGTCTATGATGATGATATCAACAATCTAAAAATCTAACGGTATTTAAAATGCACGAGAAATAACCGAAATAATAAACGGAATAATTTCACACAGTTTTCATTATGAATGTACATATATGTAATGTATTAATGTATAAGTATTTTGTATTTGGCATTAGTTCGTATTGTTTCGTTTATTTCGTTTTAATAGTTTTTATTCTTAGGATCAGCCTTCGGCTAAACAACGAATATACACATACTAATAGAAAATTTATAAAAATATCCGTTATTTGTAAGTTGTGTTATTTTTTTGAATTAAATGTTTTAATTTTTGTTTTTTTTTTATGTATTTTGTAATAGTATTTGTGTTCTACATATTTTTGAAAATAGAAAAAATAAAACTGAAATAAAAAAAATAAAATAAATTGGTAGTAAAAAAAAATATAGAAAAACTTTCAAGGAAGCTTTCATAATTCATTCAAGAATATTTTGTTTTTGTTTTTATATTTTTATTACTTGTTTTTATTATCCTAGTAAATATATTTTTGTATTTGTATGTTGTGTGACAAAAGGACGACTGTTGAATGAAAAATGATTTTTTGTTTTTGATTTTATGAATAATTTTTTTGAATTTTGATATTTTTGTATCTGTGTATGAGTGCGAATTGTATATTATTCTAATATTAATATATATGAATGTATTTTAATGATGATATTTTGGCGCCTTTTTTAATTGCATTAGAAATCCTGCACTTTGACTAAAAAATGATAATATAAATAAATAACTATAATAATTGTAAATAGTAAGAAAATTAATTTGTGAAAATATACATATATAAATTTTGTTCTAATAAAAAATTCAGCTTACAGTTAAGTTTACGAATAAATGATTTAACGGTAAGTATTGTGGTATATAGATAATTATTGTAGATATTTAATTTAAAATAGACGAACTGACTTAATTATAGCTTTCAGTTTTTCATAGCTCGACATCACATGAAATATGGAGAATCATTTTGAAACAATTATTGTGCACAAAGTTTTAATTATAATTTTAAACAATCAAATTTAATAATACTTTTTTAAATGTGTCTATAATTATTATTTTTAAATAAAAAAAAGGTAGCTTTCCATCACGAAATTATTTATATTCTTTTTTACAAATACTGATATTTTGGCAATAATATATATTCTTCAAAATTCGATTTATAGATCACTTCGTGAAATTTATGGTTTACATAATCGTACATCAGAGCAGATTGTTCGTGGAACTATAGATACAAGACAAATGTACGTACAGAAGAAAATATCGGTGCTGTAAGTGTTGATGAAGATGCAAATACAATAAGTGTACCGTAATTGCATAATTGAATTAAGTGCATAATTATACGAATTGGAATGCTTAGAATTAATAAAACTGGATTTCGTACGTACGTTTTCTATATTTCAGAGGTTACTTAATTTAGCTTGAACAGTAAAAATATTGGTGGTTGAAATAAAAATTACAAAATTAGTGACCAAAATATTTTTTTTTTTTATTTTTTCTTTGAAAGTGAAAGTCTTGAAAAGTCTGTAACACATCATTGGATCCTTAATGACTTTGCAATCTGTTGAGACTTTGAGAGAACAATTAATTTAAATAATACGATCCAGTGAGTACTCGATTTCTTCACCTCGGACTCTGGATATCATGTATCCTCCTTGTGTTGCCCTAATAACGGATAGTAGACCTAAAAAATTACAATAAGCTTTAGGAGTTGTATTTATAATATTAGACTATCTACCTTACCTATACAACTCCTAATTTTTGCTTTGATTAATTTTATAACTTATTTATATAGATGTTATTAATACATCTGTGAGTTATAAAAATTTACCAAAATCTATTATATTACTATAATATAAAATAATAATAAAAATACTATAAAATAAATTTACTTGCTTCTAAATGAGGTGAATACTAATTGATTCCTCACAAGAACATTTAGACACGCTTATGATTATACAATAATTTTTTTTGCAGTTAGTATAGACTCAATACTTTTTAAACATACAGTTCGGTGGTGATCTGAAAATTTTTTATTTCTGACAAACTTTCTTAAAAACAAATTACATGAGGTGATTATGATAGCAGATTCAATGTCAGAATATTTTTCATCACAGGACAAGTGCGAAGGACTTACTCGTAGCAGACTCGCCACTTGGTAACAGCATTCCCCGAACAATAAGAGCATACCATTGAAGAATATCCTGAGTGTGATCACAAAATCAGGAATCCTTAAGGACTCAGAGACTTCATAACAAACATGGCTTATCATAATAAGCCCATTTGCGGCTGCTGTAATATAGGGGATAGATTGTCTGCCAAAATTCACAATCTAATGTAAATCTAATCTATCACTGGGACAAGATCAATCTAACATATGTATGTTCAAAATTGGTAAATTGAACACAGATATATGTAGACTCTGGTAACAGAAAACAGTCCCCCAATCTCAACTTCTATTTGAATGCAAAGTCATAGCTCGCAAAATATATAAATATTGGAAAGAACACACATCGCCTGATTCAGAAATTGACATCTAAACAATTGACTCAAAACATCTAATTATTATTTTGAAAACAAATAAAATTAAGACAAACTACTAAGCAAGAGTAAGACAAATTTTCTAAATAAATTTTTATCATGATCGAATTCAAACAGTTCTGTTAAGTAAAATGAGTAATCCAAGGCTTGAAAAAAACATCTAAAACCGAATTACTAAACTGAAATTTGAAAATTTTAATGAAAACGTTCTTGAAAGTCTTATAAATCAGTTTTCAAAATACTTGGAAGCGGAAACTGAAGTTGTTGAAACCAGGGAGGAAAGACGTATTTTGTAAATTAATTTATAATATTTTATCACTCTTTTGTTAATTAATAGATATACAAATTACTTCCTTTCAGTTAATATTTTTCGTTTTAAAAGTAAAGTCATTTCACATCTCTAACAATGATTCTGTCTACCTTCTGACGTTTTAGATTGGAAAATATGAAAACATTATTTGTTTTTTTTTTTATAAATAAATTCAAAAATTAAAATCACCACCCACTTTTAAATGTCAAAATTGTAATGGCCACTTAAATTTATTTTCAATTATTTTTTTTTTCTATTTTTTTAACTATATTATTATTATGTAAGTATATGTAAATTTTCAATAGATAGGCTTAATCAATTATATTCACATATACTTATTTAATACATATATTATTACGTACAAGTATGTGAAGAAATTTGCTTTTAAAATTATTTTTTTTTATAATTTTTTGTGGTTTTTGATGACTGACAATAAAATGCCGTTTTGGTGGATTCTAAAAACACATACAATATTATAGAATCTCAGTTGGAGACAAAATTATATTGCTTAAATTATATGCATATGTAAATGTGTATGTATATAGTATGTATGTAGCTTGTTTGTTATTTGAAAGTTATTTTTGTTAGTTATGATTATCTTTTAATAACTTCATTTTTTTTTGTTCTTTGATTTTCTGGACAAAAAATAAAAAATAAAAATAAATTTGTCATCAGGAAAACATTTTAATTCTGGCGACAAATCCATGAAGAAAACAATAAACAAACACAAACAAAAACAAAAGACAAAACAAAAATCAGTTTTTACTTTATAATCATTTTGCCTATTTTGAAATTCAATTTATATAATTCTGTGTTCAAAGCAGAGATGGATTTTTAATAATAATTGATAGCCTCAGTTCAATCAAATCTATCAAAAATTCTAACAACAGTGAATATATATGTCAATATACATCAGAAATTCAATATCCCAAAACAATGGCAGTCTTCGATTGGCTTGGATATCAGACCACATAGGCATATATAGAAACACTAAGGCAGATTTTAAAGCAGTTATTTCGGTCAAAAGCAATCTGAGAGCAATACACGGCGCACATCGACCAAAAAATCTGGAATTCTTCGAATCGATTTGCCCCAGAACCCACAGAGCTTATTTTTTTCGAAATATTTATAAAGAGAGCGAACCGAAAATAAAGTTGGGTTTTAACTAGTAAGCATTTTAAGTGTGAAAATATTTTATTGACTCTAAAAAGAGTGATAGTTTATTGAATTTTTAAATAAGAAAAAAGCAGATCGGTGCAAAGAATTTACTAAATTTCTATTTGAGTAATTAATTGATTATACAAAGAAACAATAATTGTTAAACCGTCAAAATTATCTGTTGAAAAAATATTATTTTATTTTTATATACGTTTACTCAAAAAATTGTTAAAAAAGTATTACCAGTACAAAGAAACTATATCCCTGATATTTTAAAAATATTCTTCATCAAAGTATAATATCCCAGGCCAGTGTGAAAAATCTGACCAATGTCAGGGATAAATATCCCTAATAAATGCTACTTACTATTCTCGTCATGAGTATTGAGTTCTTATTTATAAATAATGTTATTTCATGTTATTTTTCTCTCTTATATTAGAGCCATATTTTTACACTTGAAATATTTACCAGCTAAAAGCCCCACCTTTAACGGTTGAAGGATATTGAAGTAAAACAATGTTTTTTAGAAAAGTGGGAGTAAGTATATATTCTCAGACCTTTTAGAATTTACATTTAGGTTTACATTTAGGTTGGAAATTCAAATAATTTATAATATTATCTGTGAATGTTGTTGAATGTTGTAATTTTGTTCACTATTTCTATATTTTACACTTTTTTTACATTAACATTTTTCTTAAATAAAACAAGTAAAAAAAAAAAAATTAATAAAGCAAAAATAAAACCTCTTAAAACTGAACAAAACGATAACAAATTGAATGAGGACTATCCAACTTTCAATGATGTAAATGTGCAAACTGGTGCAATCTCTGGGCTTAGCAACATTTTGAAAATTCACATTAAAATTGTAATAACTCAGAACCGAGTGACTTAACCCTGTTCAAGCCACATACAAAAAAATGGCTGTTATAATCAGTCGTGTAAGTTTCATAGAATCTTATATATATATATATATATATATATATATATCTATTCATTTTTTTCAGATAATCGTTTTTATAACGACAACTTTTCTTTTCTAATTGTAAAAAAAAAACATCATAAACCAAAAAATTTAATAAAATAATCTCAATTTGATCCTGTTTTCCTTTATTAATTTTTTTTTTTTTTTTTAGTTTTTATAATCATTTGACTTAAATTTCCTTCCACAAACTTACATACATAACTCAAACAATAAGAAAATGAAAAACTTTCTTAATTTTTTCTTTTTGTTTATTTTTGCTCCTTTCATATTTAACAATTTAACACACAATATCCTTTCGTTATGAAAAAGATGAACAAAACACAAAAACAAAACAAAAAACACAAATCTGTTTGTTGCATAAATACAATAATAGAGATTTGTTGTTTTTGTTGTTGTTCCTTCTATAGATGGGATAATGATGAGTTTTACAAAAGGATTTCAACCAAATTCAGTGATAGTATAAAAAAAAACTAAACTACATTAGCGCCAACGGATTCCAATGGGAATTTCATTCTATTTTTAAAAATTTACTATTATTATATATTATTTGTAATGTTCTTGTTGTTTTTATTATTCTTATTATTGTTATTATTATTATTATTATTATTGTTATTATTATTTTATAATGTATATATATATATTATATATATTTATTACTACTTATTTGGGTATCAAATCGTCATCATATTCATAGTTATACATCAATATAAGTATAAACACACATACACATACGTACCTATATTTATAAAATTATCCTAAAAATACGAAAAATTTTTCAGTGAAAAAGGACGACTGTCTCTTTAGTAACGTCTGGTCGACAATACTGGATCATTTGGCGGCAGGAACACAGGCACCCAATTTTCTTCATCATCAGTGAGGAATTAAGGAGCCGCGCCAAAAAAATATAAAATAACAATAATAACATATACATATATATATATATATATATATAGATAAAATAATATAGCATATACTTATAAATATCCTTTATAGAAACTTAAATACATTCCTACATACATGTATATATATATGTATAATATATTATAAACATATAATGCTTATTATAGTTTTAAGAAGAAAAAGAAAAAAATTACCAATACAGCGCATAAACGAACGAATAATAATCATAAAATTATAGTAACCAAAAAACAAAAAAAAAAAAAAAATAAAACAAAAATTACAAATAATAATAATATAATAAGTATTTAAAAATAATATCAAACTAAGAGACTGTTTTCTTCTTCAATATTTAAAAAGAAAAACATAAACCATAACTAAATAAAATCAAATTGGAGACTACAGTTCAAACAGATTAAAAAAAATCACCTTTTATCGAATTGTTTTCTAAAATCAAATTCGTATACCTTTTTTTTTATAAATATATTTTATCAAATATGTATACTCTTGGCTCTAGGTTTCTCCTCGATTATTGAACCAAACTTAGTGATAATAAATAAAGAAAAAATTAATGTATGTAATGCGACATTTTTTATGTGAGATATTGTTTGTTATACGAGAGACTAAAAAGCTAAATTAGACAGAGTATGACAAATAAGTGGACGAAATATAATAAGAGTCAAAATGTTGTGACACAAAACAAGTTTTTAAGTTTACAAAGTATAAAATGCTTAAAAAAGTTGTAACAACAGAAATTATTTGACAGTAAAGAGGCTTCTATATAGTACCCGTTAAAGTTATAGGCATTTACTTCTACTAAGCTAGGGCTTGGATCGTTACCTTTTTCACAAAACAGATAATTACTCTACATTCTAACACCACCTATAATCTAGCACAAAAAACACATTTTGATCTATCATAGGACTTGAAGCCATACTTGTCACATCTTTGTATATTTTTTTTTCTATAACTAAAATTTTTACAACAGGATGAACACTTTGGGTGTTTTCATAAATGCTGCAAACTGATAACAATTAGTTTGCCACCAGTTGACCTACTTTGCAATAATGAAAACAAACTCTACTTATAATCTACATTTACTTGACAATTGTGACAAAGTTTCTGTTCATTTAATATGTCTTTTATTGCAAAAGTTTTTTTTTTATATTTTTCACTTTTAAAATCGTTGTCCATGACAAATTTCGTTATAAATTATATTTGTCGTAAATTTTTAACATATCTTTTACGATAATCATAACGAGAGAATTGAGAATTGTATGTTACCAAACTTAAAAAAAAAACTTAGATACATTTGACGTAGAAACGCTTGTTCGTAGATTTTCTCAGACTTAGCTCTACGATGGAATTTAGAATAATGGTGTAAATTTAGAATTCCCGAAATTATTTGTAAATTGTGTTGAATCCTCCCTCATTACTATAGAATATATGGATTAGATCATCATCATCATTTGCAGCATATTTTGGTGCTCCTCAAGGTAGTCACTTAAATTAATTATAATCTTCATAAATGATGTTACATCAGTAGGTAATTAAAAATACTAAAGTGCAGATATTTGCTGATGACATGAAAATTTTCTATAAAATTCCTTCACCAAATGATTCATTCTTACTTCAAACTGACCTTTTGACCTAATTTCTATATTTGGTGTATATATAATAATTAACCTTCTTTTAATGTAAAACAAAATATGCATGATCTATAATAGGCGTGCCACACACTTTTCAAAGAACTATATCCTTAACAGACAAGCATTAGAAGTTGTTAACTTTATAAGCTCACATTTAAATTACATTATAGTAACACCAACAATAAAGATAATTCAATGTTAGGTTTTATAAAACGTTGGTCTTGGGAATTTCTAGATCCATATATATCGTAAAATCCATTTTTACACGTCTTGTTAGGCACTAATTAGAATATGCCAGTCAAGTATATGGTCACCATATTATGAAATTCATATACATATTATTATTATTATTTTATTTATTGCCTTAATGTATTTGTACAATATGTTATTTTCATATATTTTAATTCTATATTTCAAGAGCTTATGTTAGTAGAATATTTACACCTTTGATTTGTAATTATTTAGACTAATCTGACTTAAATATTTAGAATAAATTTAATTTTCAAAGGACAAAATGGCAAGTAAAAACCTTTAATTAATTATTTTATGCTAATATAAAACCTAATGTAAACCTAATCTAAATCCTAACTAACATCTATTTATATACATATGATTGAGGCAATCCATTGGGCATATGATTGCAACCATATGAACATAGATTGAACTTAATTCACCTTGCTGCTCTAAGGAAAGACATGAAATTACTGAAATATTAACTCTCCATATATTTCAAACTTAGCCAAGATTAATACTTGTAATCGCTTCGGCTCTGCTAAACTATTTATCCTTACAATTCATCGAACCAACTATAGACGAATGAACCAATCATAGAATGATAATTATGGATAACAAATATAAGAATCGTATTGATTTCTCTATCTCCAAATAAACCCCAAAGAAGCTTTTATAATCCTTTTAATGAATTCTGATATCATCTTTTTATTGTCAATATTCTTTTAGTAGCTAATTTTTTCTTAAAATACTAATTTGAATTTGTTGCAGAGAAAACTAGAGCATTATCATAAACGCATAAACGATATACCATACTGAAAAGCTGCTAATATAAGCAAGGAAACAGCGTTGGTTCTCAGAAACATCCGAGAATAACTATGGAGCCATTTTAATTCTGAATTGGCAGTACATATAATTATACATTAAATGTTAAGCTTATTAAGCTTAAAATTTGTTTATTATTTTTTTTAAACAAAAAATAAAGTTAAAAGATGACTTTAAATTAATTTCAAGAACTGTAGCGCAAGTAAATATCCTTAGTTATTATTCTTCTAAATATTTTTTTTTCTTTCTTTTTGTTTTTTTTTTTAATTTTTTTTTTTTTTCTTTGGTACATTATCATATCATAAAAGATGCATATGTCAAAAGGATATTAAGAAAAGAAAGGGATACAAAAGGATAAAAATTACAATATTAAAAATTTTATGGTTTAAAAAAAAAAAACACTTTTTTTTCGTAATTTGTATTTATCGTATTATCGTAAATTCACTTAATTTGAATATTGGAATGCATTTCATTATCGTTGTCGTAAAATCAGTGAAAATAATATTCAAAATTTACGTACATATATATCTATTTACTTGTTTTTACATACAAACATTTTGGGTACCAGACATAATTTTCTATATGGAAGGTTAGTAGCTATTCGTATACATAAATGTTTGTTTGTGTACGGGCATTATCTGTTGCCAACGTTAGATTTCATGATAACAATTTAAATTTTATATATAAGTTTGATATTAGTAATCTACTAATAAATTACTGAAAATTTCTTAACAATATCTTTCTTATTCCAGGTCTTCTTCTTCTCCTTCCATTTACCCTATTCAGGGTATAGGACAATAATGTTTTTTTCTATAGCGTCCGGCTTTTTACATGCTACTTTTAGATTATACCTGTCTTGTGTCATATGTGTTAATTTTTTTTTTTCATTTATTATATATTATGAAATATTAGAATTCATTACAATTATAGTAAATTAATTAAAAGTAAAATTCAAAACCTTAAAAATAGTAGTACAAATAAAAGTAGTAAAAGAAGTACAAGTACAATAAAAGTAATAGTACCTACAAATAAAAGTAGTAAAAATATATATTACAAAATTAAAAGCACCTATACAGAATTCATATATTCAGAAATAAAGCATAACATATAGAAGTGAGAAATTTAGGTGAACATATTCCTCTGAGATGATAAAATTGTCTAACTACCGTATAAAAATAATTTCTCAATAACTTTATATGGTCCGACCAAAAAATTTAAAGTTTAAATTCACTCCAAGATACTTAAATTATTTCTCACATTCTAATTTAATACAACGTGGTTCACATTTATTCTGGGATATAAATGTAGGAAAATCTAGGTCATTTGTAACATTCAACCTAAATCTACTGCAACTCGGACGATGATAGTATAAGTTATTAACCACAGGCACTTCACCGCCAAGACTAGGCAACAGGACCTTTGTTTTGTCACTCAACAGATTTTTATGCGCAGCAAACCAATTCTTTATTATTTCTAAATCCTGATTAATATTACATACATTTGCTAATATTGTGTCATTGCTACTAGAGCATCATCCGCGAATGCAATTAATTTACGTTGAAACTTCTGTTGAAAAATTGAAAATGAAAAAGCTTAAAAACAGAATTGGGCCTTAAAACTCATCCTTAATGTACCCCTGTTTGAACTAATGTAAATTCACTGTAGACACAATTTATAAGAATTTTTTGCAATTTTCATTAAATAAAAATAAATTAAATACATTAATTCGAAAGCCTGCATTATAAACATTTCTCAACAGAATGCTGTGATCAAGAGTATATACCAAAGGCTTGTTTTATGTCAATAAAAAGTGCAGCATTTTTCATTGTGGCATTTAGATCTTCATAAATATTTGAACAAAACTTCAGCAAGGCATCTTCGGTTCATTTACCAGCTCTAAATCCTACCTGCATATTTTCGAAATTATTATTATAGTTTAGAAATTTCAAAACCCTATTAACTAAAAATTATTAAAACCTATACAAAACAAACTTTTAGTAATAATTGCTATAAGCAACATAGCAAAAGCAAGACGATCCCGAAACGAAAAATAAAAGTTTTTTTACAAAGTGTTATGATCCTAAATTAAATGTCACAATATAAATACCGTATTTACAAGTTCTCTACTCTCTGGTGCCTATTCATTATACTACTGCATACTATCACCCATAATTTCTTAGACCCATCGTTGACGAGAATAAAAATACATCTCGTCTGTCTCGTTTCGCTGAATATGCATTTCTGTTAGACACTGTAAGCGGCGCGATAGAATATTTTATTTGTTGGTAGTACTGATCATTTTTTACTGTCAACCAAAATTATTGGTATATAAACAAAACATGGTTTATAAAATTTTTGGAAAGTATTAGTGGGGTTTAGTTTTAAAATATTTTTTAAATGAAAAATATATTGTTTTTATATATTGTTTAGTTTAGTACATAAACAGTAGTAAAACAGTAATAGTAAAGATGGTATTTTTTTTCAAAACAAAAACACAATTTTAATAATAATGCAAAAAAATAAGGAAAAATTGTTTATTAATCTTTATTTAACTATTTTATCTATTCAATTTATTTATTTAATTCAATTTTTTAATAAAAAAACACAAAATACTTTGATGAGATACTCAATCGCTTACATATTTTGACGAGATACAAAATGGCTAACTCGTCTCGTCAAAGGTCTAACAAAATACAAGACTATCTCGTCAGAGATATTCTTACGCGATCTCGCGAGATGGGTCTAACAGAATATATGTTAAAATGTTTTTTTTTAAATAATCCCGAGCTATTTCACTTTTACGCAGAGACTTGTTGGTATAAACAATCACACACAATTTAAATGTGGGAAATTATTGTAGAGTGTAGCTATAGTGCACCATCATAATAGTATTTTTGTTTTTGACAATTGGGTGTTTTTTACGCAATCTTTTCAGATATATTATAATTTCCAGTTTGATTATTTTATAGCATAGTTCCATAGTAGCCTTTTTCACTTTTAGTGATAACCAAATTGTATTTTAAATTAATTTCAAAGAATAATTGGAAAAAAAAAACATTTTACAACATTCATGCACTGATTGTGACACGAACGCGGGATTTTCTGATTAGTAATCACATGACATAATTACACACTGGGTACCGCAGTAGGTAGAGCGCTGACCTTTCAACCGAAAGGTCCCAGGTTCGATTCCCGATGAAGTAAAAAAAATGCTTTATGGGTTTTTCGACCTGGTCCAGTACCCTTTGTCATTGGGTTAAATGGGTTAAATGACAAAAAATAATTGAGAGTACAATCTGGTAACCAGTTAAACAAAATAAAGCTATTCTATTTAAGAGGGCTTATTTCCTGACAATAGTAGTAGTTTTCCACATTTAATGAGTTGATAAGCCAGTAATTTGATAAATAAATGCTCGAAAAACATAGTAGATATTGTAGTATAAACTTGCAGTACCGTACTGAATTAAGCACGAAAAGGTGATTCTACCTAAGTTACTGTTTCCATAAAAAAAAAAATTATTGCACTATATTGGTTGGGTATATGTTATATTACATAGATAAGGCGTGTTCGTAGTGGTCGCGCCTGCGCAACAAAAAAGATATTTTGTTCGTAGTTACATATCATCAAAAATTCTGCGCAGATAAAAAGCAGGCGCTTGTGTTCATAGTAATCAGATTGTGCAGATATTTTAGTGCGCATGCTTTAGAATGATTTTTAAAGTGCATGTTATTTAACATTTAATATTTAGGTAAAAAATAAAAATTAATTATTAAAATAAAATAAATGTGTTTATAATAATAATATATAAATATAATAAAATCAATATATTGAAAAAATATATAATAATTTTAATATATTTTAATATATAAGTAATATATATTAAAATATATTAAATATTTAAAAAAAAATATATTTACAAAAATATTTATAAAATATATTTAAAAAATATATAATAATATAATATGACTATATAAACGAATTGTGCATGTGCTGCTTCTATGTATATTTAGTGACAGAGAAAAAAATCTGCAAGACACCGACGCATATTTTACTGCAACTACGAACACGCCTATACTATCCATTGTTACGTGTTTTAAGTCACCGATATGTGATAGACTCATGCGATTTCTATAATGTTACGTAACCGCATGATATTTGTTTTTGTAGCAATTTTTCTAATGCCTTCGATTATTTCTTGCACAACGAGTTTAAAGAAGTCGTATTTTCGACTCTGCATCACACATTTAAAATATACAATTTTTCTATGAACAAGAATTTCACAATTAATATTTCTTCTCTCTATGACCATAATTTGCTTATCGTTTGATAGAGCCATATTCTTGTCTGACCAGGTGAAGCCTTCTCTAATAGTAACAAAAATATTGAGGTTATTGCGAGAAGAAAAATGAGTTAAATCGAAGGCTTCCGCAATCGTACAGGATGGGTGTATTACTAAGTTCTTTCATCGAGTAATCCCCTAAAGCAACCAACAACAACAAATGGGTGACTCGAATCGAAACGATAAAATACAATTGTGCTAATTGATGTTCAGAAGCAAATGTAATGATCATTTCCACCTACCTACCTCTCTAAGACAACATTCCAAATGTCTTTTTAATTTATATTACTTTTTTTGAAGATCTAGATAAAAATTAAATATCCATCAGTACTCCTATTGTGAGTTTAATACCAAAACTTCGAAATAGTGAATAAATACTCACCATAATAACGTTTAAATGCGTGTATTTCAACCTACCGGACCTTTTTTGCGATACGATTCATTAGATTTTATCTCTTTGGTTCATTCAATCGAAATGAGTTCTATTAATTATATTCTCATATATACATCACTTGATAAATTTATATTGTTGATTCAATTGAAATTGTAAATAAATTTCTAAGATTATTTCTAGATATCTAAAATCAGTTTTGTATTTGGAAGTTTTCTTGATTCTTGTAGTTCTTCTATAATGCTGAAATCGTATAATCATCATATCATAAATTAATAACTGAAATCATGTTTGTCCTCTTACTCTGCCATAAAATATTTTCGAAAATGAATTCGACGTGGTCAAATTATAAAAGTCATTTTTAGTTTCTATATCACCTGTTGATTCATCTTTTGCTTGGAATTACTTGAAATATAAATTCCTTATTATTTGGAAAATATTTTTTATTTACAGAATGTTTTAAAGAGGTTTCTTCACAGAGGCTTTTTATCTGTTGGAGAGAAGTTTAAAGGCCACAAAAAACTCGTATCATTATTGTAACATTAAAACTTTGATTTACCAAAATCCAATAGATGATTTGATAGATGAAAGGTGAAAGCTCAAAATTTGATAGATGAAAGCTTTTAACCTAATTCAAGTGGTCTATGTTCTTTTTGGTCGGGTAAAGCACAGTTTTTATTGTCAATTAAGCTAAAAGTTTCGGTATTGATATGCCAAATCAGACGAGTTTTATGACGCGCAATTGCACTATTTCGTCTTTTATAAATGAGATACTCAAATGTCGCTGAATACATCCATTTTTTAATTTCTACAGTGTCCTTACACTTGCGGCTTCTCTTATTTCGCGTTGAAATTGTTTGAGAGAAATAAATAAGTATAGAATTGAAATACATGATAAAATTAAGGCTGCAAATATATGATTGTGGATCTACAAAATATTCTGTCATCCAATTTAATAGTACGTAAATCGATAATAAAAATATCTATACAAAAAAAAATTATGCCAGTCATAATCTATGGTTGTGAAACGTGTACGTTAATAAAATTTGATAAAATTAAACTATAATACCAAATATTTAATATAATTTAATAAAAAGGCACACATTTCGAAAGTGAAAAGGACCTATAAACTATAGAAGCATTCGAACGGTAAGATATTTAGCACTATATATATGATGGTACCATAAGGCAATCCGATGGTAGCTACAAAAAATCAGCAGTACAATTGAAGAATGCAGAATGTTGACATTGGCTGGGATATATTGCTAGAGCAGTGGGCAGTGGAATACCTTTG
Source organism: Argyra leucocephala (assembly GCA_963942445.1). Taxonomy (NCBI): domain Eukaryota; kingdom Metazoa; phylum Arthropoda; class Insecta; order Diptera; family Dolichopodidae; genus Argyra; species Argyra leucocephala. The sequence continues at coordinate 31,605,751 of OZ012677.1, forward strand.
CGTAAAATTTTTTAATACCCAGCCGGCAGCTGCAGAAATATAAAAAAGAAAAATTCAACGATGAGCAAAACCGTAAATTGGATGCATTAGCTTAAAAAAAAACCCTGCATTTGGAATTTGACTGAATTAGTTGTAATGTTTTTTAGTTGTAATTTTTCGCTAGGATATAATGTTATTAAGTTATATGGTAAAATTTCACAGAAACACAGCTGTTCAGATTTCTGGGCTCGAATTAATAGGCTACGATTAAATTCGTCTATAAATCTCAGGCTTTTATTATTTATGCTCGAAATATTTAATCAACAAATCGTTCGAATATAAAACTAATTCTGTTAGCAAAATTTGTAAATAGTGCTAAAAATTTAGGTGTTGTGTTAAATAAAACTATTTTTTTTTCTCACGGAGGTGAAGCTTTTAGCCCTTTTATAACCTCCTCCACCCCTCTTAGTCTACACTTTTGATAAAAGCCAATAGGTTTGAGGGTTTTATCCTGCAGAAGCTTTCTGAGATTATGTAGTGCCCAACCAAACCGTTTCCAACAAGCTGAGTCTCGGCCTTGAACGAGCTAGGCACTCTGCTACAACATGTGTGAAGGGTTCTTCCTCTTCCAGACAGTGTCTACAGGCTGGGTCGTCACTTAGTGCTAGTCCACACATGTGCTTATTCATGTGGTTATGACCTTTTCTATTGAGAGCTAGCAGGAAGTTAGTTATTTTGGTGTTTGTTCTTGGTGCATATATTTTGAAGACTCTGTGGCTTTCAATAAAACTCTTACTTGGCCTATTGATCACATAATTAATGATGGTATTCCTAAAAATATTTTTTTAAACTACGTAACCTCTGGAAATTTTCTTACTATATTTTGAGAATGGGTGAAAAAGAAACTGGTTTTGTTTTTAATTTTTCCACATTTAACTTATTGTTATGTAGTTTATTCTGGAGGTGGTTGATTTTTCAGATTAAAGGTAATTTTCAATGTTTGTGTACACTTTGTGGCAAACCAGCGCAGATTTGATAGTATAATATATTAGAAATTTTTCTAAAGTCATACTCAAAATAATCAAAAAAATCATAATCAAAAAAATTCTGTCCAAAAATACGTCAAAATATCTTCATGAGAAAGTAACCCTACATGGTAGGTAACTGAAAAGTCTAAGCTTAATGACTTCTATTCTTTTTTGTAGGGTCAGTGGATGGGATGGAATTCTTTGCCGAATGTTCTAAGGTGTGAGCTATGTAATTCTGAACTCTACAAGTTTTGTTGGGTGTACTTAAGGAAAAGTTGTAGCCAATATTAATACTGTTATGTTTAAGGTGTTTTGTTTTTAGTAGAAACAATTTTGCATTCAAAAATCTTTCTAAAATTTCAAAATTTTCTTTTTTTTTTGTTCTCTTGCATTACTGTTATCTTCCCTAGATTAAGTATACTATTATCGTAAACTCTTGTAGAGACTTACCGTCTCATGTATGTGTACATAATGAAGTAAATGAAATGATATACAAGGAAATTAATAAATAAATATTCACAAAACATTACATACGCTCCATTTTATAGTAAAAAAAACTATAGTATCGAACTAATGTACGAAAAGGACTTAAGTTACTTACCTACACGTTCCTAAGTTCTACAATTAAGTTAATAAAGGCAACATAAAAAAATTGTTAGGAATTGAATGAATTAAAGTTCAAAATTACTATTTTTAAAATGTATTCACTATACATTGAAATGCAACCTAAATGTCTCTATAATTTTGACTAGCCGTTGGAATACTATATTTTTTGTGGGCTGTGGATTAGTATCTAAAGAGACTCTATAAGACTATATGTACGTAAAAAGTGGATTGTACAACAATATCCATCCTCCTACCAATTATAAATCGCTTTCAATTTAGTTTTAAAACGAACCTGCTAAATATCTTAGAAAAAATATTATATAGGTACACAGTCTCATCTTAATATTTAATATTTTAGTCAGAAAAACACAAAATTCTTCTCAAGGACATCATCAAAACAACTATAAATGATCGAGTAAAAAAAAAAAAAAACCAGTTTAAAAACAATCAAAAGAAAATATGGAAAATAATTTTCTGAATTTTTGTAAACTAAAATAAAATTAAAAACTCTAAAAACTAAATTATGATTGTTTTCTCATTTTACTATTTTCTATGACACTATCAAAATAAGAAAAAAAAAATTAAAATCGTTTTATGTTATTTACATGCACTATAACACTTTATTTTCATAACAGGTCGCACTTTATTTTATTACACATACCAAATTTGTCATGACGTTTATACCATGTTAATTTTTTTTGTTTTTTCTTTTTTAAATGATAAATATTAAATAAATTTATATAGATATGACATTACATAATTATTAAACAATAACTATTATGCATTTGACTTTATGTAAACTGTAAATTTAGGGTGTGTGTTTAATGAGATTATTAATTATAATTGTGACAGATATTCATAATATGTAAATTAGAATTTGATATTTCCTAGGCTTGTGTTTTGGAATTAGGCAACTTCAAATGTCAAAAACTTATATGTATATTTATTTATATTTAGTATGTGGGTGTGGGTCGATTTGTTGAAAAGCCAAATGTCGAATTGAAAATGTTGAAAAAAAAAAAATGTCGTTAAGGAGAAAATATTATTCGCCTGCTCCTCGAAATTCGAGGAAGTTTAATAAAAAAAATTGTATTGAATTTCATTATGAATTTATTGCTTTTCATCTTTTCAATTTAAAAAAATATTGCCACATAGTTACTATTGTATTGATTTATCTTAGACAACAACCGCATACGTAATAATTTATTTAAAAAAATCTACATTTCGGTGAACTTATTTGGATTATGAAAATTTAATTAAAATGTCTGCTTCTACTTTACTTTTGTTTTACCATGTTTTGCATTTGTAAATATGTGTGTATATACTTTAATATGGGTAAAATTTTGAATCGAAATTTCTAATTGAAAATTAAAAAAATTTGAAAAATAATTTAATTTTGTTACGATTCCTGTTAAATATTTATCATTTAAAAAAAAAATAATGAAAATCGGTTGAGAAATGGGTCTGGAAATTGTTTCGAATATACAGAATGCTGAATTCAAAAATGAAAAAAAATGCTGAAATAAAAATATACTCATACTAGGGGCCCCTGTTGAGTTATATTATAATTCAAGTTGAAGCCAAATTTAAAGTTTTTAAACGAAAAGTGATTTACGTATACTGAAATAGACTTCTCACGATAAAGCAGAAATCACTCCTGTTTTAATAAAATGTTTTGAGGTTAGTAAATTTTATTTAGGACACATAAATACACCTCACTCAGATACTGTTTCATTTCAGATGTATTCTCTACAGTAAGTGGTATTTAGTGGATAAAATTACTAAAAATAAAATAGTTTTGTAATTAAAGAGGTATATAAATATACATAGTTTTAACTAAAACTGTATATGATTACTATAAATGATAATATATAGGTATAGAAAGCAATAATTTGAGACTATCAAAAAAAAATTAAAAATGAAAAATTTAAGTGACGTTTTTTTTTTTGTTTTTATATTTTTTTTTCAGATGAATTTGTTTTTTTTTTGTTTTTATTTGACATGATGTACACATAGGTTCATTGCAAGTAATAAGAATAACTGATTTGTTTGTTTTTGTTTTTTATTTTAATAAAAACTCACCTCTCAAATGCATAAGGTATTTGGGGAATAATAAATCCATATGATATAAAACAATTGCAACTGTTTGCGCATTATTGTTTTATGTATACATCAGTGTACTGCATGAATCCATTCATTATTGTGAACACTTATGAATATACTTACATTTAACAATATACAAACAATACAATACAAATAAGAAATGAGTGAAAATATCAATTATACTTATTCTGTATCTGTATTTATATTGTATTGTATTCCTTGCTAAAATGAATTATACTACTTTCAAATATAGTGAATAGAGAAAATGTATTGAGTATACTGAGTATATTGAATATTTAAGTTTTTTCAACATTAGTAATTTTATTAGATATGAATATGTATTGTATTGGCAAGTTTTTTCAGAAATTCAAAAGGAAGATGAAACCTTTGTTGAAAATGTAGTTTGTTGCCGGAAATGTTAGGGATTATTAAAATTTAACGGTAAGCAAACTACAAATCTTTTGCGTCACAAATGTTTTATTGAATTCTGCCATAATAAAAAAAAGTAGAAACAAAAATTCTTCAAAAAGTGGGAGCTGAAGAATAAAAAATATTTTGGATTTATGCTGTAAGTGGGCTATTAGAGATTGTCGATCATTCTCTGCAGTTGATGGAGAGGGTTTTATAAATTTAGTTCAAGAACTTATTAAAACTGGAGCAAAAAATGCTGATTCTGTGGACGTCAAAGATTTATTACCCCATTCTACAACAGTTTCCGGCATGTAAATGAAACTGCCGTAAAAGAAAGAAAAAATATTCGAAAAGAAATCCAAAGTGTAGTTAATGAAGGTATTGGTGTTATAACATCAGATCTTTGGACGGATAATTTTATTAGAAGAACTTACTTGAGTACAACATTTCATTATAAAAAAGAAGCGGAAATGCAAGAAATTGTTCTCGGAATGAAATCTATGGATTTTGAAAGATGTACCGGCAATAAAATATTATCAAAATTAAAGAAATTTTGGAAGATTTTGAAATACAAAATTTTGATAAAATTGTATTTGTAACTGATAGAGGAGCTAACATCATAAACGCATTCAAAGATTATAAGAGAATCAAGTGTTCGGATTATCTATTCAAATCGTAAAAAAAGGCTCTTTCTTTGTTATTAATAATGAGTTTTTCAAATAGTGCATAGCTATTTAGAACTAAAAAAATGTGATCCTTTTTGTAAACATGTATGTACGTACATATATATTTATATTGTTTATTTATAATATATATTTATATTTATATGTTATGTTTCTTTATTATATAAATTATTTATTTTTGAAAATTGTTCAATTAAAAAAAAAGAATAAGCAAAGAAAATTATTTTTATTTAGAAAACAATACAATATAAACAACTATAAATAATAAATATTCATATGTATGTACAACGGTTCACGTACAATATATCAACAATTATAAAATTATTTTATTACAGTATTGATTGAGAAAAATAAAATATTTTTTTTCTTAAAAGCCTACTCGATAAAAATGATATCCATATTTGAAATTTTGGAAGTTAGAATTTCAAAATTTTTTAAAATTATACAAAATCAAATAACAAAAAATGAAAAACAATAATATACATTCAAGAACAATTTACAGAAACAGACACATAAAAATTAAAAATCAACTGTATGTACACCAATTTATAATTATACGATTATATACTATACATTATAATTTATAATACACCATTTGATATATTGTAATCGTCAATATATTCACTATACTTGCTATACTTACTCAATAAGTAAATCATATTCAACTCATATCAAGTATGAATTGATATTTCATAAATCTAAGCAAGTGTAAATTGTTGATTTGTATGAAACAAATCCAAGTAACTCATACAAAATATTTTATATTGTATTGCATTGTATTATGATTTAATGAATGAGTTATTTTTGTTTTCAAGTGGTATTATGCAGTACACTGGTATACATATACAACTTCTTTATATATTAAGAGTTCATTAAGGAGAAGCGCAGGTCTTTAAATCATTGTCTTATATATTCATATGTAGATTTCAAATAATTTTTGTTTAAATTTCATTTATCTACTTTCACACGACCCTAATCATTATTAATTCGGACACTGCAAATTTTCAAATTTTAAAAATATTTCATAACAGTTTCAGAAATTATACGAAGCGATTTTTGACAGAAATTATTGACAGAATTTATGAAATTTCTGGATGTGCTTAAAAAAACTAAATTTCAAAATCCAACTTTCAAAATCCAAATATTAAAATTCAAACTTTCACAATCCAAATGGGTCAAAATCCAAACTTTCAACATTTTTTTCTAAACCTGACACATGTAGTTAAGACGGTTTAGAGACATTATTGGAGAGGTTCAATATCCCAGAAATTATGTATATATTCTGGAAAAAGGAGAAAAAAATAATAAAGCGAATATTATGGAAAAAAGAAATATCCCTTTTTTCTATTCAACAGCGAAAAGATTTAGGTAAATATAGACTTGCATAATTATTCTGGAAAAGGGGAATACAATGTAATATTTGATTAACTTATTTTGAACCCTATAATCTTTAATTCTTTCTAGACTTAATAGAAGCTAACAATTATTAGTTTAATAATATTATACTATATAAGTATGTACATAACATAACATCTTTTTCCGTTATGGATATTAGATATTGTTGTTACTCTTTCAACATACAGAGTCTTATAGAGTCCCTATTTGGATACTAATACACAATTATTTTATTCCAACGACTAGTCAAGGTTAGAGACGTTTTCTTTTTAACTACTTCCAAAATTTATTTACAATCGATATTAAGTGTAAATATAATAAGCAAATATTTATGATGTAATTGATTTATTTGTTGACTTGTAGCAGCGTTTTCCATCAAAGACCTGCCTTTGGATCAATTTATATTTTTTTTAAGTCTTATAAATCCCAAGAAGTTCTTCGTTTGTTTTAGTCTTCTCCTCTGACCTCCAGTTGTCATTAGGTTGCGGGCTAAATTGTTTGAATGAACTTGCAGTTTGATTCTGTAGCTGGTGCTATATTTAGCTATTACACTGGTGACGGATTCAATATTTAAGTCGTGTTCGATGACTTTATTTGGCACAAGCCAAGGGGGCATTTACGAGCGACTTTTAGAGACATTTAAATATTCATAAAGGTTGTATTGCAATATAGTGAATAAATTTTTAAAATAGTCAAAATATTTTCTTTATAATATCCTATAGCAATTATCCTATTTACTAAAATAAAAAATAATAATAATAAAAAAATCTTTCAATGTTTTTTTCTTAAAAATTGCAAAACAAAATAAAATAAAAAAAAAAAATGACAAAAAAGGACAAAAAATAAATTTAAATAAAAAAGTTTTAATTCTTAAGATGACTACACACAAATTTACGTATCTAGTTGTAGAATTGTAAACGAATAAAACAAACTAAAAAAAAAAATTAAAATAGAATTATTAATTGATAGTATTGTCGCGACATAATTTTTTGATTAGACTTTAAGACGCTTCAACTGGATACACAATTATTTTTTACTATTTATGCATTATAATAATATAAAGGATAATAATAACAATAACATATAATATGTATACGTAAATTCTACTAGCTATAATATATATGTACATTTATTTAGACTAAAAATTCATGAATTTTACCAATTTTAATTCTATGTTTTTATTGACGCCATTGATTGGCTAGTTATAAAAGCTAAGATTTATATACATATTATGATATTTTTTTTATACAAGAAAAGAATTTACATTATAACTTCACATCTGTATACATAAGTATATTAAAACAATTACGATAAGAGAAAACTATTTTTTTGTTTATTTTTTAAATTGTAATATTTTATGATACATTTTATTTATATTTTTCTAATACACCATGATGTCGGTAACTCTTTGATATCTTCTTCTTTTAGCTTTGTAATTCTCAAAATATTGGTTTTTTTCAATTTCTGGATATGATGTCTTATATTGTCTTAGTGATAACGAGTCATCTGTCATAAAGTGGGGTCAGTCAGGAGTCATAAAGTGAACAGGAACAGTAAGCAGTTATAGCAGTCATAAAGTGATGCACAAGACAATCTTCAGATATTTTTAGTGGTTCTTATTCTACTACAATCCGGTTTCGGATTTTGGCGATCAATTTACTTGTACCTGAATAACTGATACTGTTTGTTCGCATCCACTGTCCAATATACAACAGTCAAGATATTTTTTCAAGGCAAAGACTCGTCCACCTTCAATCTTTGCTTGAACAATCAATTGATGAATTTAACTGCTGCGTTCTTTTGAGATTTGTAGTTTGAGATAGCGGTAAATATTACCATGTTGTTTTCGAATACAAGCAGTTCTTCACACTTAAGAGGTCTAGTAGACAGATGTAGACTGGAATGTCTAATAAAAAAGTAGTCACTGACCCACCTTACTGTTAAAGATTTACATCCATCTTCTCTTAGACGTATCGTATGAAAATATCACTTAAGTAATATCAAATCACGAACATAATTTTTAGCACAACATTATTTTGTTCCATAATAACACCTTTATTGATTTAGCCGATTGTGTCCCTGATTTTTTCAATCTGACATCTAATATCATTCACAGTATCCACTAGCAAATTTTACTTTATTTTTATCAACTATCAAAAATTGTTCGATATTGATGTAACCTACATGTAGCCACAGACACTTTTAATTTAAATACAAAGAAACTGATAGATAACACAAGTATATTTCTCACTGATGTCAGCTCTTTTAGCCAACTCCACTTATCTAATGGACATTTCGTAAAATTCACTTTAGCGAAATGAGCTCGGTAAAACAACACCCTTGTAAAAATGATTGAATTCGGCAAAAAACTTTAGCAAAAAAAACCTTTCACAACTGAACATTTGGATAAATGGACACTTAACAACTCTATGATTTCAATATCTAATTATAATTTGTTCTATAAAATGTTTCTCCGGTGATCCAGATAGGGTATATGTGAGATTCTGAATACGAGGAAATTTTGGAGTTGGATTCAAAACCAAAGTATGTATTCCCTTTTCAAAGAATATTAGATTTTCCTGACGTCTCCAGAAACTAGTATATTATATAGATGTACGCTTTTTAAAGAATTAACCACGAGATATTGAAACTTAAAGACACAAAGATACGTTTCTAAAGAGTTTTGTGTTTTGTCGTCTGTCTTTTCTTTTCTAGTAAAAAACAATTTTCAACTACATGAGTGCCTTGACGCCTTTCGACTACAGCCCTAGCTCCTAAAAATTTGACACACCTCGCCCGATAAAACATTTATAGATATATTGTACTTTTGTTTTTTACCGTCTTATGGAAGGTCCCGTGTACCAAAATTCGTGAACGAAGCCTCAAGATAAAAGATTTTAAATCGTTAAATGTTTTGATTTTGGCTCTCCGATTGTTTTTTGACAACTTTTATTTACGTACACAGTATACGTAAAAAAAAGTTGCCAAATTTCCAAATGTTTAATGTCCATTTGCAAATCTTCCTTTTGCTAAGTGTCCATTTTGTCGAACGTTTGTTTGCCAAAAAGGTTTTCTGAGAATTGTTCAAAAATCTACACCTAATGTAGATTTGCGAATTTCCGAATTGGAATTTACCAAACCTGCTGTAGCCATCTAACTTATACATACAAAACTCACTCACAATTAGTGAGATAATTTAGATTTAGATAGTACACCTTTGAATCCGATTAATTATACACGTATGCGTTTTAATTATGTACATTGACTGAGTCTTAATAATATATTTTCAAACCCCACTTCATTAACAATGAAGTACCAATCAAATTATTTTAATTATAACTTTATTTTTCTTTAATTTTCTTGATATATTCAAAACAAAAATAACCTCAATTATATTGTTATTAAATAAAAAAAGAAAATACCAATAATAAAAAATGAAATGAATGTTTTTTTTGTTTTTTTTTTTTAAGGAGCTCATCACAATGAACGAAAGCAAATACAATAAATTCAAAATCTGATGAAAACTCGTCAACATACACATGTACATACAAGTATTATTAATGAAATATTTAAAACATGCCACAATGGGGAGACTTTCTGGATGCAAGCAATTGACGCGGTCGGCAGCTACTATGGCTCCTTTCATCAAAAAAGGAATCAACATATACATGTATTTATGCGCCGTATATATTGTCGCCGCCAATAGAAATTTGAAAAACAAAAACAATATATAAATATATATGTATATAAAACTACATATAGTGGTACAAAAGCAAAAATATCAAAAAAAAAAAAAAAAACAGATAAAAGACTCCATTATAACAAAACGAGCAACCAATATTGGCGCCCATTTGATATAAGAAGGAATCAAATCTAACGCGTGAGAGATTTTTTATTGAGATTCAGAAAATATCCTTCTGTTCTCATTATTACATTAGAAAAAAAGAACAATAAAATACATATAAATATTAAAAGTAGAAAACAAAAATCATATTCGAAATGTATATTAAAAATAATCGCGACGTTTCTTACTTTTCAAAACAATATTTTAATTTATTTATTACTTGATTGAAAATAAGGATCTTAATATCCTTAACATTGGAATTAAAATTTTTATTGTGCATAGATCTTTATTAATTACCCAATCATGTTTCCGAATTTGTTAATTTAGGATCATTTTTGTTATAAAATTGACAATAATTGGAAAATTTGTACATAATTATGTACATCATGCACAAAAATATGTAAGTAGCATTGGCGAGTTCCATATTGTAAAAAAAAATGTTCTTAAGACAATCTAAAAGGATTGCAATAGTTTCAAATATAAAATTTGAAACCATTGCAATACAAATGCAAAGTTTTTTTTTGTTTTTCGGAATCAAAATTTGAGATGTTTTGAGATTATAATTTTTTGGCAAAGTAAAATGACATTTGAAGGAAGAAGAGTTTTATATAAAGATAATAAATATAACTTTTTATATATTTATAATTTTCAAAATTATTAAAAAAAGATCAATTACAAAAATTTACGAAAAGCATCAAACATTTTTTGACTGCATGATTTCGAACTTTTCAGAAACCCATTTTATCCAATTTCGAATTTGTATTATAAAAAAAATTTTTTTTAACATACAATATGGAATGTAAAGCATTGTAAAATTTTTGGATTTTTTACAATATGGAGCTCAGTGCATATTAAAAAATTACAGATACATTATTAGTAATTTGTACAAACAAGTGAATAATTGGTTTGTGAAAAAATCGTCTCTACTTCACATTAAGTGATAATACTTTTTAATATTAAATACATACTTGTAACACAATCGTAGATCTTTAAACCTTTAAGACTCAAGAAAAAATTCAATTCAATTGGTTTTCCAAAATTAAAAATTTAAAATGTAAAGGGTTATTTTTTTTACAACACCTATACAAGAACTATGGACCAATGCCTTTGAATTTTAAATCGAAATATCAGTTATTACTTAGTATAGAAACATTTTTTGAGATGTGAATTTGAAAATCGCTTAATGTGTGTCTCAAAGGGTTAAGTTATTTTAAAAACAATTATGTTTAAATTTTAGAATATCCCAGATTTTCCAAGAATATTGGTGTTTTAAATGTTGGCTGTTTTCACTAAAATTTTGTGATTTCTCTAGTTTTATACATAAGTTTTCACTTTAAAAAAATTTAAATCTTGGCTAATGCTTCCATTATTTCAACCTATATGTTAATAAATAAAAATAAAAAACTGTTTTTTTTTTTTTATTCTAACAAATTTTTTTTTAATATTTGTTTTTTTATTTTTTTTTTTATTTTGCCTTTAATAAAATGAAATTTAAAATTTTTTTTATTTTCCAATAATGTTTGTATTTTTTAAATTAAGATATCATTTAAACAAATCTCTTCGATATCATTTTCTTTTTCCATTTTTTAATATAATTTTTTCCCAATTATTAATAATAATTAATTTTTTTTTTTTTTTACAAATTTTTAAGTCATATAATTATTAACACAATAAACTATATAATTAAAAAAAAAAAATTAAAAAAAAAAAAAAAAATTTTTAATTTTCAAAAAGTTCGCCATAAAAAATGCTATAATTATAAAACATTTTTTTGATTTTTCTTATTTTTTTTTTGTTTTTGTTTTTATACATATAATATTATGTCTCATCTAGACGTATAGAAACGTTAAATGTTTAATATGTTATATGTTGTTATACATTATTATTATTTTAAATTTGATTATATAAAAAGAAACATATTTAACAGTAAAATATTATAATTCAGAAATTTTGTTACAATGTTTTGGACAATCTATATTATATACATACTTGTATAAATTTCATATAAATTAAAAATAATAATTGCAAATTATGATATAAAAAAATTATAGTATAATTGAAGTCAAAAATTTATAGTAGAGGTAGTACGGCACAAAACGTCGACTAAAATTGTATGGACACTTAAACGACATAAGAAGGTTAAAACACATATTTTAAGAAATACGAAATATTAAAAAAAAAAAAGTACCAGATGGACCAGAGAAAACAAAGATAATCAATATAGGAACGTTATATACGTCATAAGTACTTTAGAAAAATATTCAATACATAATTGAATACATTTTTTTTAAACCATTAAATATGAGATGTCGATCACAAGGAGGACAATGCGAAATTAAAATAAAATTATGGAGGTAATATACAGACATTGAAATAATAATAATTCAGAAATTTATGCAAAGAAACTTTAGACTGCTTAAACAATTCAAATTATCTAGCTTTACTATTGCGAATTTTTCTAAATACATATATTATTTTCTTAATTTACATATAAAATGTTAGTTAGTAAAAAAAATTAATCATAAAAACTAAATCAATTTAAAAAAATTATAAAAATGTATAAACTTGTTGAAGTTCTCGTGTTGTTAGGACTTGGATAATTTGCATAAGCAAATTTGGTATGCTGAACAAATATTTTTTTTTTTGTAAAATTTGATAATAAAAAAAATCAAGAGTTTCCATTAGAAATAATGCTTTATGGAGTCTCTTCTGCTCCGACTGAGTCTACGATGTATATTAGAGTCAAATTGTAAAAAATTAAGATAATATCAAAACTCTTCCATAGTGTATCAGGGAATTCTTAAATCGTCCGTGATGCACTAGGGAAGAATAGTTGTTAAACTGATACAATCGATCTTAATTAGTAGAGTGAATTCTTAAAAATTTCAATAAGACTGAGTATATTTATTGGTTTATAGTTAACTATTTAAGTTCAATACCAACAAATTATTTTTCAAATTTTTAAAATTATAGATAGAATTTATATTGTATACATAATATATTTTTATTTGGTATTATTCGATTGTAATTGTTGTAAAATTTAAATTCTTTCTATATAATTATTTCTAAACAGTCATGCTACATTACAGTACCATATTATATATTTTAAAACAATATCTAAGTAATTAAAATTAATTATTATTTTATTATGTTATTTGAATTTTTAATTTTTTTTCTCTTTTTACTGATTTTTTTTTTTTTTTTTTTTTTAAATAAATTAATAAAATACGTTAATTCTTTTCTATCTATAATTATATTGGTACTGTTCATACTGATAATTATTGTACTCATATTATATTTTCATAATCGTTTTTAATAAAAAAAAATAATTTATCTTATTAAATCACTCTGGAATATTTTCACAGTTCATGAATAAGAGAATATACAATATTGAAAATATTAAAACTATATAAGCTAGATATTAGTCGTGCTTTGGGAAATAAAAAAAATCGATTTTAGTAAAATTATTACTATCATAAAAATTAAACAATTAACAAACGCACCCACTTACATTAAAGTGCCTTAATATATACTGTGAAACATAATTACAATTATATATGTATTTTGTTATTTAGTGCTTTTTTTTTGTTTTAACTTTATTTTTGGATTTTTAATAATTAAATTTATATAAAAAAAAATAATTAAAACAAAATTAAACAATATTACATCAATTTTTTTAACTTTCGAGAAAATTATAATTAAGAAAATTACGTTATAATATATAAAATAACTGAATTATATTATTTTATTGTTATAAATACAAAATACAATTTATGTATATACATATATATAAATATGTGTATTTAGGTAATTTTTTATTAAAAAATAATAATGATAAAAAGAAACTAAAAAAATTTATTTTACATATTTTTTTTTTTACATTATTAATAAATAATGAACTATTTAGGATTTCTTGAACAAATATTCATCCTTTAAAGTTTTCATTCATAAAATTATTAAAATATGTATTACATAAATATAATTTTGTAAATATATTTAGATACATGCATATGCAGCACGTGAACCATATTTATACTTTTAATTTAATTAATAATAATAATTATAATAAGCACATCTATTTATTTAGTTATTTTATTTAATTTTTTTTTGTTGCTACTCTAAGTTTATTTATTTCTAAATAAGAACTTTAAATAAAAAGATTTTTATAATTATTTTTAATTATTATTTTATTTGTTTTTTTTTTTGCTTTTTTTTTTTTTGAAAAACTTAATTAATATAATTTTTTGTATATATATATTTTTATTTTATTTTTTTTTTCTTTAGAATTTTATATATGCATTTTTTTTTTTTAATTTACTTTTATATTTTTATATTGAAGTTTGTTTTTGGTTTTTACAATTTTAGACAATTTTTTAAACGAACTTTTTGAATATTAAAAAAATTGTTTTTTTATTTATTTAATTTTTTTTGTATATATTACAAAATATATATATATATATATATATTAATATACTGTTACATTGTTGTGTAAATATAAAAGTGTTATTTTCTAATATTGAAATTTTTATTTGCACACCATTTGTATGGTGTTACTAATTTAGAGTGACATCTATTCAACACAAATGAGTATAATAGATTTGATAGATTATAATTAAATCTATTATAGCTACATATTAAATTTTGAATACTCCTGATTTATACCAAATATGATAACAATGACAAAAAAAAACAGATATATACTGTTAACAATTTTCTCTTTCTCGAATCTTTTTCAATTTAATTTAGCAGCATATTTTGTACATATTTTTCAATTGCATTTAAAATTTTTAATCAATTTTAAATACAAAAATCAAACTCTAAATTAGAACCCATATTATTTATTTTTTAATTGATTATTATTTTATATGTATACTTATTTCCATTTTTTTTTATGTAATTCTGTTATAATTTCGTTAATAATGTAAAATCTTTGAGTTTTTCGTTTTTGTTTTTCTTTTTTGAAGCATTACTATAATTTTATTACACAAAACTAAAAAAAAACAAAACAATTTTTATATATATACATATACATAAAACATTTAGATATATGTGTATATATACATATATATAAACTTAAGCCATACTTACATATTATATACTTTTTAGTTATTTTTTAATTAAATAATAATTTTAATAAAAAAAAATATTACACATGATGCTATTTAGAAGAATGCAAGTGTGATTAATTATAAATTAAAATTCAAAAATTTACAACAAATATTATACAGCTTTATATAAGAAGCAAATATTATTTTTGATTTTTAATTTTTGGTTGTGTAGTTTTTATGTTGGATTTGTTGATGTTAATTAAACACACTCGTTATAAAAATTTATTTTAATTTTAAAAATTTATTGTTAATTGAAAAATACAAAATTTCTACTTCAGTGCATCTATATAAATATTATTTGTAAAGATTATTGAATTAAATTTGAATGCAATTTGATTTTTTTTATTTTTTGCTTTTTTTGTTTTTTTTTAAGTGTTTTTTAAAAATGTCAATATTTTTTTAATATTACGCTTTTCATTTTTCTTGTACAAGAAATAAATTAAAAAAAATTTCAGTTTAATTTCTAAGTTTCATGTTGTACAACAAGATCAATTTGGGAATTGAATTTTTTATTTCGAAATTTATAAACTTTAATCGAATAGCAGTAAGATATAGAAAATTCAATTTATAACTTTCTCAACATTATCCAACTAATAAAATTATTTATAATTAGATTTCTTAGTTTTCCCTTAAAATAGACATTCAAAATATTATTTTTTCAAATATGAATACTCTCACTAGTGATTGTTCTAACGTTCCTAAATATATTCATACGTTCCTAGTCTTAGTGATAGCTAATTGAGAAACAACATGTAATATCGAATTAACATAAAATATCGAAGAAATTTAAAAATGTTAAAATTTTGAAGTGCAGAACACATGCTAAGAGTTACTCTTTTTACGAATTGAAATGAGTCAATCGAATTGATGGTTTTTTTTTTATAGTTTATTTAAAAACTTTTGGATCGATTAAATATTTTTCTAATTTTTTTTCGATTACACGTAGTATGGATCCTCTATGGGACCATTTGAATTTATCGTGAAGATACGAATTTTAACTGACACGTGATTTAAACTCAATCCAGCCAAATCGTTTGATGGGGTTTCCTCCTCCATTTTAAGATATTCTAAGCTATAAAGAGATCAATAATGATAGGCATAGAACCATCTATGATTTTACAAGTTATACATGTAAAATGGGTAGTATGTAAACATATATATCTGTAACCGATTATTAAAGAAGTGTAAATGAATTCGATAATTTTATACTAGAGTTTAAAAATTAATGGCAAAATTTTTAATTTAGTTGGTTGGTTAAATGGATGGGATTAGTCTTCATTCCTCCCATTTAAGCCTTTCGACCCGTTGTACCCCCTCTCAACGATTTTGCTTCTGGTTTTTGCCAGACTCCGTCGTTGAATTTTTGATTTACTTATTTTTCGCACAATTAGTACATAAATTTACGAATATTTGGATTAAAATAATAAAAATAAAAATTAAATTACAAAAAAAAAAAAATTTTTTATTTATAAATTAAGAAAACGTTAAAAAGACCAACTGCTATTCAATTAATTCTAAAAGATATAAATCTGTTTAGAACTTGAATTACTTTTAAATTTAATATAATTCTTGTAATTAATATAATATAATATGTAAAATTTTGGAAATATACTAAACTTTTTTAAAAAAAAGTAAATATTTTATTATTTTTTCTTTAAACTAGTCTTCAATAACATGTTATATTTAAATTTTAATGTTTAAAAAGATTATATAATTGATATTCAGAATATTATATTATTACCCTGATATTTAAAAGACCATAAACAATTATAGTATTTTTAAAATTAATTTTAAGAAAAGTTTTTCTAAAAACAAAAAAAGTTAATGAAGAAAAAGATATATCGATGAACAAAATAAGTTTTGTTTTATAAGTTTCTTTAACTAATATTATATGAATTTCTATAAATTTAGTACATACTTTGTACATACATTTATATTTCAAATAATAAATATTCTAAAAAAAAAAAATTTTAAAATTAATTAAAGTGAAAAGGATAAAACACTATTAATTAATGTTAACTTACATATATTTTACATACATATATATATATGGATATATTATAGTTTATATTAAGCGAAATTATAAAAAAAATAAAATACTTAACAATAAACATTTTCTCATAAAATTTTCTGTTTCCATTTGTTTTTTTTTTTTTTTTGTTAAAGAATAAATTTAGAATTAAAAAAATTAGAAAAGCATTAATTTATTATTTAATATAATTACATGAAATAATAATAATGAAAAAGAACATTAAAACATTAATCGAATTCCCAACCATGAGCATATAAATACCCATTTTTCTTTCAATATTAACAAAATCCTTCTAGATATTAAACTAACAAATTAGTTTTCCTTTTTATTGAAAATTTATAGATAGTTATAAAGTAAAATACATATATAAATATTGATACATTTATATAATATGGAAAAATCTAATTTTTGAAAAGCACATAATTTTTATTATTTTGCATACAATTAAAAAAAAATATTTTATTCAAAAAAGAGAAATTCTATTATGAAATATTATTTTTATTACAATTTTTTTTTTATATTAAAACTTAAATATTCAATTATTCTTTATCTCATTTAAATTAAATGAAAAACTAATTAAAAATTAATGCAAAAAAAATAATAAAAAAAACCATACATACTTAAAATCTAAACACAGACTGTTTTTTTTTTTATTTATTTTTTTTAATGTTTTTAAACAAGTCATTTATAGTTTATTTTTTTATCTACCACTTTTTATTGTTTTTATTTTCTTATTTATATTTTTAATTTAAATTCTTTAAAAAAAATGTTAATTCACTTACTATTGTTTATCTTGTTGCTGTGAAAAAAGTGCTAAAAGCGAATCCAATTTTAAATGTTTAAAACGAGATAAATGGGTTACCAATGGATTTATTGCTGATGATTCAATTTCAGCCGTTATAGTTTGATTTTCAACTGTACGATTTAATGCAGTTGATAAAATTGATAAAAATTCTGACCATGTTTTATTTGATTCATTTTCACTTTTACTTAAATCTTCTGACTCAGCATATATTTCTTCAGCACGTAATAACAATGAAATTAAAGACGATATACAAAACTATAATCAAAAAATTATACATATTATTACATTTGAGAGAATTACTAAATCAATGAGTAATATATATTTATTTTACCTTGCTTGAAAAGAAACCATTCAATTTTTTGTCATTTAATGGCATTGAATTTCCCATTTTATTACATATTTCCATATCTGCTTGTCGAATTTGTTTCTTAAATTCAGGATATAAACTAAATAAAATACCTTCATTATCGTCTTTATCTTTTCTTAGTACATTCTGTAAGCATGAGAACACTCCAAACCAAACAGTCCAACGTACTGAGTTATCAATAATATGTGGTAATATACGACGAATTAATGTCTATAAAAAAATTAATAAAAAACTCAATATTGTTTTCAAACTACATAAATGTTTTCAAAACTAAAATATACCTTTCCTTTTCGAACAGACATCATTGCTGTTACTTTTTCAATTGTTAGGTATGGTAATAATTTTTCAAATAACTTATCTTTAGACTCTAAATCATATGCAGAATATTTGTCACTGACTGATGAACAGACGGATGTTGAAGTTGAATCCGTTTTTACATCATTATCACCACCATCACCACCAACACTACATTTATTTAAATCACTCATAAAACTTTGTTCTAAAAGTGTTTGTTTTTCTTTTTCTTTTCGCTCCTGAAATTGTAATATGTATAAAAATATGTAAAAATAAAATATTTTAAAAATTAAAAAAAAAGGATCTAACTTTTACTATTAATGATGTTGCAATTGCTGCTGGATTTTCTAAGTCTTCCAATTTTAACACAATTTTATATAAAGTTTCAATTTGTAACAATATATAACGTGATTTACGTTGCGCTGAAATTTCAAGTGGATTACTTGTTTGTGTATTACTTTCGTTACCCATTATGTCCATATCAATAATTTTACGAGGTGCTGTAACACTACCATATTGCAATTTACCCAAAGAATTTTCAAATTGTAATGGTGTATAGGTATAATTTCTTTGCTGTTGTTGAGTTTCCTTATCTTTATTATTTGTTGTTTCCGAATTTCGCCTTTCTCGATTATTTTGACCATTACGATGATTTTGTGTTCCATTTTTTCCCATTGATAAGATTACCAATTGAGCATGTCCTTTGGGCTGTGAAAATGGATGATTTAATTGATTATCTTTATGAGTTTTGCTCTGACCAATTTCACCACTTTGTTTTGCTTTCTTTTCTTTATATGTTGTATAATAATAGTCGTCAATATATGGAGTTTCTGTATTTAATTGAGATAACTGAATACCAATGAGCCAATGTTTATCTCTTGTACTCATTAAATTAGAATATTCATCATATTCTTCTGGTAAATTACCATTTGCTCTTGCAGCAGCTTTTAGTTTATCTTGATGTTGTCGATTAAGATTCATATGACTTTGATTACCATGACTTAACATAACATTACGATTAGCAAGCATTGGATGATTTTGTTGAATTTCTTGCATTAATCGTTGATTAAATTGATTTGCGTTAGGCGAACCTTGCATTGAAACAGCTTGAGGTCCAGAATTCATCATTCCAGGAGGCGGCAAGAGTAAATGATTCATCAATGCAGGATGAGGTGGCATTCTGGGTGGTGGTGCACCAACCGGATGTCCAATAGGTCTCATCGCACTAAAATTAGGATGCATAGCAAAATTATTTAAAGCAACCGGTAAATTTGGTATTGGTCTAGAAAAATTTCCATGTGGATGAGGTTGAACGTTAGAACCACTCATTCCAGGATGTAATAAACCATAATTTGGAGGAAGAAATGTCCCTTGGTTTTTATGATGACCTATATATTGATTTTGTAAATTATTCATAGAATTTGAATTAGTCGGTGTTATTAAATTAAGTGGGTGCTGCATTGGGAAGTTGAAATTCGGACGTGGTGCATTAAAACCAGGTGGAACTGCTGAATGTGGGCGATTGTAGAAAACTCCGTTTGTCTGATTATTTTGCTGTTGCATATGTGCTTGGTGTTGTAATAATTGTGGATGTTGAGAGACGTTTGGCTCTGCTCGATGTATTAACCAATAAATTAAATAGAAAATTAACATTAGATTCAATTTTAAAAATTAACATTTGTATTTTTTTACCTTTAAACGCTGAATCATTATTTTGTATTGAACTGCTTTCTTGTTTATGTTCAGTTTTGTTAGTTATTTTTGAAGCATTTGCAACTTGAACAAATTTTTTTGAAAGTAGCTGTTTTTGTTGTTCTTGTTGTGTTTGTGTTATTGCTCCTTGTTGTTTTTGTTCCAATTGTTTTTGCTGTTCCACTTGATTCCTTATATTTCTTTCAATATCCTCCACTGACATTATTTTAGGGGGATTCATGAAAGGCATGCCAAAAAAATTATTTTGAAGTGAAAGAAGTGGCTGATGTTGCGTTGTCTGTTGATCAAGTTGATTTGGTTGTAGTGGAAATATTGTTTGAGCCGGAGCTTGCCGAATAGGTAATTGAGGTGGAAAAAATTGTTGTCTTAATTGTAATTGATGTTGTTGACCTGGCAGCATTTCAAACGGATTTGAAAAATGACGACGTAAAAAAGCTTCTGGATTTGTATAACCTACTTCGGAAGTTCGTCCCAAATGATCTGTCATTGGTTTTATTGGATTTGCCCAAACACTTGGATCTAATTGTACTCGAGTTTCAGTATCATCTGAAGAGATATCAACGTCATCCAACTTTACTTGTGAAAGACTAATTTCAAGATCATAATTTTCATCTTCATTATTGTCCATATTTTCATCGTCATCATCATCATCAACGCCATTATCAACCAATATAATATCCGACGTTTTTTTAGGGCCATTTTTAAGTTTATCTAATTTGACCATATGCTCATGGGATTTTTCCCAATCACCATTGATAGCTGACCCAAACGTTTCATCATTGAGTGCGTCAAAAACATCTTCCGGTGGTTCGGAAATGTTGCAGTCACCAATACCACCATTTCCATCATCCTCAAACTAATGAAAATTAAATTTTGAAAGTAGTTATAATAAAATTGGACAAAATAACTAGTAAGATATATTTAAAGATTAAATATTTCATTTTGGCTAGATTTGGTTTCTAAAACTGATCTGAATCAATATTTCTAAATATTACAATAAAATTAATTTAAAAGTTTGTCAACAACTTTTGAAAGCTAATTTTTGTAAAATTTATTTGTTAATACAAATATTTTGAAATAATTAGATATTTTTGGCGTGTTAATGGAAATCCGGTATTATTTATTTATTAAATAGCAATGTTATTACATTTAATATGTTTAAAATTGCAAGTGAAGTTTGCATTGAAGAACATAATATACATATGTATATACTTGCTACGTATAGATTTTTTTTTTTACTTTAATACACTTATTAATAAAGATTTTTATTTTAAAATCTCACTTTCGTTTTATATTTAATTAGTTTTTTTTCGCACACTAAGTTAATTAGCTTTTTTTGCCGGGAAAATTTAACATGTAATGTATCACCATTTATTTTACTACGGCATATATCAGAAGAATGTATACAGTTAAACATTCTGAAAAGTACCTTGGTCAGGTCAAAGACAAGTTTCTGAGTTTCGTTCATTTTATTTAATTACTCAATACTGCAATGATAATGTTTAGCACAAATTAACCTCGTTCAAAATATGAAATTTATAAACACAGTATCAAAAGTGGAACATCATCGACGATTCTGTAAAAAATATTTGCGTGTTGCTTTTGGTATCCAAATTTTTGTTTTGTCAGACCACCATTGCAGAGGTATATTAACATGGTTATATATTCTTATTTTAATGCTTGTAATATTTAAAAACAGTATTATTGTATTAAAAATATATAATAAAACTCACTGGTACTGATGTATCGAAGCCAAAAAACGAGTCCATCTAAAAATTTTGTTTATTTCATATGAAAATGACATAGTGTTTCACCATTTTTTATCACTTTGAAATTACGCTAGAGGGAGCAATATCAAATCAACATTCACATTATTTTAACCCAGCAAACTTGTTTCAAAGGAATATCAAAAATAGACTTGCCGTTTATGAAATTTATCTTTATGTTTTCAAATGAATAGTTCTACAAAGAAATACATTCTACATTAGTTTGTTTAAGACTCATCAATAAATTTGCTTAAATGTTTAAAATTACGGTTCAACATCACTAAGAAACTTGAATTTCAGTCAAACCAATGAAACAAATAAATTTCCTCTGTCTACCTGATAAAACTTTTGTCCAGATACCATATCAAATCAAACCATTGAAAAAAGACATGCCAGTAAATAAATCAATTGATGTTAACAGTAATAGTTTATTATAGTAGTTATTTTATTGTTAAATATAAAAACATAACAAATACAGCAAATAAATAACTACGCCAACGACTTAGAATATAATTCGTTCAATATAACTAAAATTGAAGACGTTTCTAATCAAATTAATAAAAAAAAGAAAAAAACTAAACATCAACTAAAAATTAGAAAGTTCCGGTTAGAGCAGTGTTGCCAATAAAAAACTTGAAATAGAAACACGTATAAAATAAACATTTAAAAAATATGAAAAGTGAAAATTAATAAAAAAAAAATAATTGTTTTTGTAACATGTTTTTGATTTATTTTGACATACAAATACGAAATATCCAAAAAAAAAAACCGAACAATGCGCTTCTGCAAATTCTTATTTCCACTGTCTGTTTCCTTTTAAACCATAATATACAAACAGAATATTTCGCTCCTAATTATGTGTGTTAGTAAAAATATGAAAAATTTTGGTATTTCGTTTTAGTAACACGTAAGGCTCTTATGTTTCGGGTTCGAATGGTGAATGACGAAAAGAACAGCAAAAGGTAACACGCAGTGAAAATACCAATGTACAAAGGGCTAATTATAAATTTTTATGAATGGGAATCGTTGTTTCATAAGTTATTTGTTATGTGGGATTTTGGAATGACAGTTGTTTGCTGTCAATTCGAAATAGAAGGCAATACTTTTTGGAATTGGAACGAACTAGATTATGACTTTAATCAAAAAATTAAGTGAAAAAATCTTTTGTTCACTTGTGCAATAAAATTTCTTATAAAATAAATCAAAATATTTTATTATTTAGCTTTAAATATTAAAGTTGGTTATGGGATCTCTCACTAGCCGCCAAAATGCTGCTGTTGAAGAGACAGATTTATCTTCTACATCCTATAAATATCCTCCCAAATGTGGTAAAATTCATATCTATTTTACATAAAAAAAAAACAAATTACCTACATTTTTTCTTATATAGGAAACTATTTTGGAAGTCATTTTATAATGGGAGGTGAAAGATTCGATACGCCACAACCAGAAGCTTATCTTTTTGGTGAAAATGCAGATTTGAATTTTTTAGGAGCTCGTCCAACTGCTGTAATTATATATTGATATATGTACATTATTTTGATTGAAAATATCAATACATATTTCTTTTTAGTTTCCTTATCCCCCACCTCAAGCAAATGAACCAACCAAAACTTTAAAAAGCCTTGTGAATATTCGAAAAGAATCTGTAAGATTTGTCAAATCTTCAGAAAGTATAATTAAAAATGGAGATAGTCGTGGTGGTACTATGGTGACAAAGTGTAATTCATTTAACATTGAATTTATATTTGATTCAGATGCTAATTGTGCTATAACGCTATATTACTTCTGTACTGAAGAAATATCTTCAAATAATGTAAACTATATTCCAAGAGATTCGTCTCTAACATCTGAAACGTATCGTTATAAGAAAGGCGTTAATCAATATTTCTCACAGCCATTACACATTTTTCATCCTAATTTATTTTCTGATTTGGAATTAACATATTCGAGACATATAGAAATGGAGGTATATCCAGTAGCAATACACTGTGTTGTTGAGGAAGGACCTGAAGGTTTTTATGAAATATTTTTTTTTAACTGTTTTACTTTAACAATTTATTTTACAGATTCTAGGCAATCCCATACTACAATATGTGTAGTCGATCATCACTCGGATGGTACTTATGCATTACGAGCTTTGAAACAAAAAATTTTTGTTGATGGTCTTAGTTATCTTCTTCAAGAGATTTATGGTATAGAGAATAAGACTTTGAATAAACCTGCTATTGATGAAGATACCGATGACAATGGAAGTGAATGTGTAATTTGTATGAGTGATACAAGAGATACTTTAATTTTGCCATGCCGTCACTTATGTTTATGTAATTCTTGTGCTGATTCACTCCGGTATCAGGCAAATAATTGTCCAATATGTAGAGCTCCGTTTAGAGCGTTGTTGCAGGTTACATTTGTCACTATTATAAAGTATTAAATAAAATTTCATTGTAAACTGTCCTTATATTTCAGATTCGAGCTGTTAAAAAAGGCGTTACTAACACTGGTCTAATAGCTCAAAATGCTCAAGATGTAAGTATTTTTAAATTTCGAAAATTTAATTAAAATTATTTTTATTTTCATAGCCAAACAGTGAACATATACCACCTGGTTATATTCCAGTTTCTTTAATTGAAGCATTAAATGGTCCCCCACAAAATGTAGCCAGAACAAACTCTGTAGACAGTGGTGATATTTTAGATGGTGACACAGTTCAAAGTAGTGATTTACATAAATCAGAAAAAAAGTCTAGTCCTAAAAGTGGAAGTCAAAAACGCTCCAAGAAATCAAAAGACACTTCATCAGAGGTTTGCTTTTTAAAATTAAAACATGTTTATCTAAAATTTGTAATTACAAATTGTAGTTTCGAATGTCTACAACGAAATCTGTTGAAGACAACACTGCCAACGATAATGACTCATCTGATAAAAATTCACCACCACCGACTACGAATAATAGAAGATCTTCTCTGAATAGTGAAAAATCATTGGTAAGAGAAAAATCTCATAAACGTCAATCAAGTCGCGACAGCTTACAAATAATAAATGAGCGTCATAGTGTAAAATTACAATCCCCAACTAATAAAGATGTTGAAAATGATAGCGATGCTGAAAAGTTATCACCATTACTTTCTCCGAATAAAAAAGAAAAAGATGTTCCAGTTACAACTTTACACGTTAATGATGTTGAAGAATCAATAGATGATACAGATCATGAAGATATACCAATTGATAAGGTAAAATTTTGTATAACATTTTTATAAATAGATAGAAATTGAAAAAATTTAACAAAACTTTTGGATTTGGATTTCAAAATTAACAATATCACTTCATTCTTCACCATTTAACTTTTAATATTCTACGTTAATTAATTAGGTTTTTATTTTCAAATTTCATTTTGTTTTTTAAATTAATTTTATGTTGAAAGCTTTTAACATTATTAAAAAAAAACAATAGTAAAAGCTTGGCATTGTTTTAATAACATTTTAAAATATTATGCAAATATGTATAAAATAAAAAAATAACTAAAACCTTTTAAAAAAAGTTATATGGCTTTTTTATAACCGCAAAAATGCATTTAAATAAAAATAAATTTGCTTTACTAAAAATTTTATTTTTTGTATATTTTTATTATGTTTCATCTTTGATATAAAAATTATTTAATTTTAATTTTAATAAATCAAATACGGACTGAGCAAAAATCGAAAAATGTTATTTTAACAATCTAAAGTAGCTTTTACTATAGAATGAAACATAATATAGAAAGTGAAAAACTTGTATATTAATTTATAGAAAATCCGAAATCGTCCTTCACTCTCAATTGATGGTGATGGTTCCTTATTGGCTGGCGCTGAGGATTCCGATTATTTTACACCGGAAGATCCTCATACATCTATATTAAGTCCGCTCTGTCCACAAAATGTATGGGTTTAGTATTTTAATTTATTATAATTTTTTTCTTTTTTTTGTTTTTATTTTTTTTTTTAATTTTTAAACTTTAATTTTGTTGTATATTATTTTTAATATAATATTTATATAATTACATTATAATAATAATTAATTCTACAGTATTTTTAAATGCGTTATTATAGCACTTACATTTTTTTTTTTATTGTAAAAGAAATATCACATACAAAAATTAAAACATTCACATTTACAAAATTTCATATTTTCATTTTTTTAATTATACTTATTATTTTATTTTTTATTAAATTAGTTGTAATTAGTTTTGATATTTTTAGTTATATAATTTATAATGATAAAAAATATTTTGTATTATAATTTTTTATATAAAAAAAAGGTTTTATTATGTAAATAAGAATTACTTTAATTGTTATTACTATCCTTTGTATATTTAAACATATATTATATATTATATTATATATATATAAATTTACACATATGTATAGATAAAAAAATTATTAATATTAAAAAGAATTAAAAATACATACGTTTAAAGTCCTCAGTTAATAAAATTTTATTTTTTTGAACTATTTAAACGACAATAAATCGAAGACTTTTTTATGAAATATTATTAAATAAAACCTTATACCAAAGAAGTAATCGTAAAGAAGCAAATCCAAAATGAAGTATCATAGGTAATTATGATTGTGGTTTTTCCGACAATGTACATATAAATACGTCCTTAATTACGAATTATACATATATTATACATATATATTCAAAAATCTAATATACGAATATATTTTCTTTTTGTTAGAACTTAAATTTGAATTAAATATTTAATTAAAATAAGATGATGTGGTCATGAAAAAAATATACACAACCAAGTACATCTTAATTAATCTGAATTATAAAATTCGCGCTGCATGTAATGTAACGATTTTGTAACTAAATCGAATTTGATATAATAATAATAATCATTAATAGGAACTACAAGATTTGATCTTTTTACTTTCAGCTTGCCCACAGTTTTACATTCTCTGTGATTTATATATACTGTTTATACATGATATGAAAGTTCAGTTTCACTTTAAAAACTTAAGATGTTATTGTAAGATTTTCTGAGGAAAAAATATGGAAATAATTCAAATGAAAGTTTTAATCATGTATTTTCATTAACATATATTATAATCTTTTATTTTGTAAATTGTTTTATTAGCTTCATATTTATTTAAATGATTTTTATTTGATATTAATTATGTTATATATGTTTTATTTAGTTGAAGAAATACTGAAATATTTTTTAAATTAATTATTATTTCGTTTATGTATATCACTATCTGGACTTATACGATTTTATTTTACGCGATGCGATAATTAATTTAGGCTTCTACAAAATAATAATTGACTTTAAAAGCTTTTTTAAATATATTTAAAAGTATCAAACTTATTACCACAATTCTGACCATTTAAACATTAGTTTTTGAAAATATTACTTAAAAAAAATTTATAAAAGATAAACCAACCAACAATTTTAATAACTAGAAAAATATGAGCGATATATTTATGAGCGTGTTATTGATCATAATATAATTTATTTTGATTATCTGTACTTTTTAAAATTCAAATTTTGTAGTTATATTATTTATTTATCACATTAGTTTTAATATCCTAAAGCACTTCAATACTCATAATAAAAATAAAAAACTTAAAATAATAATTTAAAAATGGGTCCGAGTTATTAAAATAATTAAAAATAAATAGCTTACACCTAACTAAAAACTTGAATTCTAGCTTTTACTTTATGAAATTCTGCTAAATAATAAAATATCGTTAAATTGAAAATAAATATACCTACTAATTAACAAAAAGTTCAATCTTCACAAAATTTCGCAGAAAAAACTGGTAATCAACAACGAAACTGCTGCAGTAAATAATAAAAATTCACCAACCACTAACAATTCGGTATCAAATAATACAATTTCGTCACCAATTAAAAATGTTAAAGATGTTATAAATTCTTTGCCAGGTAACGTTTTATTTAAATATTTCAAAATTTATTTTAAATAATATAAATAATATTAAATTAAAATTTGTTGATTTTTTATGTATTGGCATGGCATTATAGATGGATGACCTTAAGCATTTCATTATTAAAATATTTTTTTTTTTAAATTTGATTCGATATTCGATACCTTTCAAAATAATTTATCCCATCACTATTTCTAATTTTTTATTTCAGTCTTCGCTGACTCACACTCACAGAAATCAATCTTAGATTCCTTAAAATTTTTTATATTTATATTCATTCCTATGTTCTTCTTTTAATTTAAAATAAAGTCTAATGTACAATGATGATGAAAGCCATTATTGACACAAGAATAAAATAAAAATTAAGATAAAGCATCTCATCTCGAAAATATAATTTTTCAAAATTTATAATTGGAAAAGTTAAAAGATTCGATTTGGTGAGTGATCGAAAAATGAAATCTAAAAGTTTCAAGTTCAAACCATTGATTACGTAAATTATACCAACGAAATACAAATAACATGCAAAAGTTAGTTTTAAACAACGTAAAAATTATTGCATTTTAATTAACTTAAATAAACTTTAATACAAATAAGAAACTTTGTGCAATGTTTTAAATGTACGGTCATACAAGAATATTTTCTTGGCCGACCCACGTTTGTAAATTATTTTTAAAAATCCACTACAAATATTTGTCCCTGATTCCACTTCCATCAGCCATTATTTTCAAGTTTTTGCAATGCATTACAATTATTTTCTAATTTTGTGAATAACTTTTTTTTGCAAAAATATTTTTATAGAATATAAAAACCTATATATATATATTAATTTTCAATTAAATTTATTTTGATTAGATAGCCCAATAAGTGGTAATTCTGCATCAACTCGTAGTTCAGGTGATAGCTACTCATCAAGTGCATCAACAAAACATCTTTTGAGCTCAAATCAACCGAATACAAATATCGACGATAAACAAAAAATTACAACAACAATCAAAGTTTAAATAAGTTTCTGGTTTTAGCTAGGATGAGCATACAAAAGACAAGCAGAAAAAAAACACTGAAAATCGGAATCTAATGAAATTATATAATTAAATTTGTAATCAATAATTATCAAAAAAGAAATAAGTTTTATTAAGTATTAGAAAAAAAGACAAAATAAATATTTATATTTATTATTTTATTAATTTTAATATTTTCTAAAATTTCAAATCAAATAGGAAAATATTTAGCTAATTACATAAACATAATCTGTATTTATTATGATTATTTTTCTTTTTTTGTAATTATATTATACTGGTTTAAGCAATCATACATAACAATTTTAAAAAAAGAAAAATATTTAAGAAATTATTTTTCTATATAATTGGTGTATTATCAATAAAATCTTGTTAAATTTTTAAGTTATTTAAAATATTAATTTATAAAAAAGTTTATACTATTAATATTATAGTGTTAAATAAAAATTCAAATTATTACAGATATAGATTATTTAACAAATAAAGAAAATCTGATAGTTTTATTATATTGCCTTATTTCAAACTACATATTTTAATTTTATTGAATGATTACGATTTAAAAATGTACCATTTTTTCTCAAATAAAATTTCAGAATAAAACTTGTAGAGAGGATTCATTTAATCATATTTGGGCAAAGTATCTGTTCCATTTTATTCAAGACTTAAAATTTTGGACAAATTTTTAATTAACGCTACATTTATTAAACCAATGCTATCGCCCACATAACGGAATTCCACTTTTAACAACAGTTTAAGGCCAGCAAAGGCGAGCAGCTGAATTTCAAATTTTATGATATTAAGAATCAAGTCTCCAAAAGTTATGCAAATTATGTTAAGAAAATGCTGGTATGGTAGTTTATTCTGGTCAATCACAGTCAAATTCACTTCCAGCAAATTAATATATTTTAAAATGTAACCAGCCTTTTTTGACATTTTGCAACATATGTAAAAGTGTTCTGAACAATAATTTGGAATTTCATATAAATTTTGACACTAGATTGATGAAAAATTTATGAGAATACAATTAATAACTATCATCAATTAATTTCTCATCCTTCTCTCATCAATTAATGGTTCAGTAATGGACCAGTATGGGTGAAATTTGATGTGTAGACTGTAGTGGAATTAATAATTTTTTGTGTTAATAGGCATTTAACATTTTCTTTCACATTATTGCTCTTAAAACGAAGAATTACTGCACTTTCTTCATTTCAGGAAGGGACAAACAAATTCTACATTTTTTTCATCTTTCTACAGTGCGTTGCCACGCCTCACGAGGGTAGTTTTCTCTGTATTTGATGATGATAAAAATCTCTTCTTCAGATGAAGAAGTATCCAAAAGCTGCGATTTAATAAAATTTATCTCAGAAATTATTATGTACTGCATTATTATTATACTTTCATTTACGTTTTTTTTGTCAGTTCCATTTGTCCATTTGAATGATTGACATTTGATATTTTTTTTATTTTTTTACAAGTTGTTGGCAACTCTACAAATTTTACAGAATCGTACGTAACGAACTAGCAGGTGTGGTGTGGTACTATGGTGTGGTCTGTGCTGTGGTGTTGAAATTGTATTTTATTCTGCAAATTCCATTGTTTAATTTTCTTTTGTCTTGTTAGACAAGAACTCCAAAACAAAAAATATTACGATAGTTTTATTCTTTGTTAAATAATAAATACTTCAATCCATAAACAAAATAACATTTTTATTATCACTATAAAATTATTTTTATTAAAAATTAGTTTTAATAAAATTGTTTTTTAAAGAGAAAAACATGGAAGAATATCATAGAAAAGTTATTCTTAATAATATAGATTTACTAATTACTCATACAAAATACAAAGACCTTATGGAAGCTTGTGTAAAAAATGGTTTACTCTCTCATATAATGAAAAAAAACATTGAGGTAAATATTATTATAATATTTTAGTCAAATATTTAAAAATAGAAAAATATTCGTTTCTTGTAAAATAGGCAGATCAAAACGATGAAGTTCTAAAACACCGGAAGCTTTTAGAAAAAGTTACAAGAAGAGGACCTGACGCTTACAATAAATTGGTTGAAATATTGCAACAATTAAATTATACAAATGCTGCTAAAATACTACGTCCAGGTGAAAATAGTGGAACAATGACCAGTATTAAACAAAAAAAATTAGAAAAACAAGCTTCAATAAGAGAAAACAATTATATTAATGAAAAAAATGCTAACAATATTAATTCGGATGGGTGTATTATTTCTCAAATGGATGTGGATGAAAAAGATTATGCTTATTCTAAAGATTTAAAACCATATTCAAGAGAAATTTCATCAGTTAATCAAAATGAAGTAATCAAATGCACAACAAGTCCACAGCATATTGTAAATCGTTCGAAAATTCCAATTTATCAAATGGTTAGTAACCAACGGGGTATATTTTTTTGTGTTAACATCATAAATTTTAAAAATAAAAATCATCATGATAATAAACGTTCTGGAGCAGAAATCGATGGGCAAAGCTTATTACATTTATTCAAAGAACTTGGATATACACTTTTCTATTACGAAGACTTAACGGCAAACGAATTTTTTACATATCTCAGGGAATTGTTGAGCTCAAATTATGTAAAAAATACTGACAGTTTTGTGTTGGCATTAATGAGTCATGGGGAAATGGTAGATAAGATTACCGATCGTGTTGAATTTTCAGATAGTTCAACTGTTACAGTAAATAATATACTAGAACTTTTCCGAAATGATATGTGCCCAACATTGGCTAAGAAACCAAAAGTTTTTGTCTTTCCATTTTGTAGGTAAATTGAATCTTTTTTAAATAAAATGAATATATTTTTCAAGATTAATATTAATAATAATAAATTTATGTATTTTCTTCTTTGCTTAGAGGCGCAATATCAGATCGCGGAGCAAAAGATGTGCAAACCGATGGTATCAGTTATAATTTAGCAACATTTTCTGATATTCTTATTTGTTATGCAACTGTTCCAGGTAACGATATCAAATAAATAACATAGGTAAAGAAAATCATTTTAAATTTTTTAATTTAGGTTATAAAACACATAGAGATCCAGATTTCGGATCATGGTATATTCAAAAACTATGCCAGGTATTTGCCAGTCATGCTTTTGACACACATATAGAAGATTTATTAAAGCTTGTGGGTGAAGCTGCCGGTCAAATTAGAACAAATGATGGAAAAATGCAAACAGCAAGTTATTCAAGTTACGGGTTTCATAAGAAACTTTATTTCAATCCAGGATATTATGAAGTATAAATCCAATATCAGTTCTACAAACTGACATAGTATTTAATCAATTTCGATTTCTATTTTTATATGTAATTAATTTCTATGTAATCCAAAAAAGTAAATTACATCACAACATTTTGTTACAATTCGTTGATGAATTGAAGTGGGATTCGGAAAAGTCAGCATTCGTCCCGCACCGGAATATTTAAATCAAAATTTAAAAAAATTGAATATTATTCAAAAAACACCAGTAGTATTTCTCTCATTTTTATAATAATTATC
The DNA here is from genome assembly GCA_963942445.1 of Argyra leucocephala. Taxonomy (NCBI): domain Eukaryota; kingdom Metazoa; phylum Arthropoda; class Insecta; order Diptera; family Dolichopodidae; genus Argyra; species Argyra leucocephala. Next base: position 31,638,361 of record OZ012677.1, read on the forward strand.
TGAAAATAAAATAGTTTTGTGAAGTATTTCTACTAAATACCATAAATCTAAACATATGTGGAATCGTGTTCATTAAATTTAATTAATATGTAGTTTAAATATTAGCCCGTGCTATATTACTTTTAGAATAATATATAGATAGATATATATATTTTAGTATCTAACCAATTTTATAACGAATAATTTTTGTACTTTTATATATACATTTTTTAAACAAGTAGATAATATTAATATTAAAAATAAGGAAAAGTGGTTTAATAATTTTGGTACGATTTATATAAAAACAAAATAAAAAAGTTTTTTTTAAATAATTACATTACTGCAATTTTTATTTTTGTTATAATTTGCTGTTTACAATACACATTTCTCAAAGTCGTGTAAAATAATTAGAATCGGTTTTCGTCAAGAGTCGACGAATCGAATCGAAATGACGAATCACCTGAAACTAATAAACTTAAAAAAACAAAAATTATGTGCTCAAATATATTTTTTCTATAAAAATTTATAAAAGAAAGTACATATTACGGTAAATCGAAATAAATTACTGATAAGTTAGTTAATTACCGTTATCCATTTAATATTTGGGTTAATCTTAAATTGGACATTTCATAAATGTGACTTCAATTTTTGCCTGAATTAAATAACAAACTTTTAGCATTCAAAAACCAGTATAGATTCTTAGATTTATATGAAATAAATCTTCAATTTATAAGCATCATCATTTCCATTGCAGCTTGAGGTCACGTTGATACTAGATTTGAACTTAATGTTGTTTCGAAACTTTAAACACTACCTTAGTCTATTGAATTTACAGATTGCATCAATGGAGTATTTTGTTGGAAAAATTCGAAAGTCTGTCGCAAATTTATGATACTAATTATACTTTGTTTTTATTTTTTATACTGCTCTTTTCAAGCTAATATTTATCTGACAAATTTTTGCACCAGATTTCTAAATTTTTTCACTGTATTAACTTATTTCTTCGGTTTTTTAAAATGCTGATGTATTCATCTGAATAATTAACACAAATCTTGATTCTATCATCAGTTAACCAACTTTGTTGTCACTTACTGTCCATTTCTTGCTTTGATATTGGTATTGGTAAAATTTTTTTGTTAATTGTGGTTGAACATGTTGCAATAAAATTTTGGTATTCCAAGTTCCAAATACTATCCGTTTTCTTGTGCCAATTATCATTGCAATGTAGCACATTAAGTATCCGAGGCTTGTTGTTATTTCTTGAATCATATATTTCAGTTCCATTTACATTCCAATCATCAGGAGTAGAACATAGTTCTTCAATTATCTTAGTAAGCTCTTGTGGAAATTCGTAAGCAGTAAGCTTAGTTCTATCAGCAATGTCACCTTTATCCTTTATATTATGAAGTGAATATCTTTGCAAGAAACCTGCCATCCAACTTGTACTTGCAGAAAACTCAGATCTTTTAACTTTCTGATCCGATCTATTAGGTTCCATTTCTTTAATATGCTTATAAATTCTTAGGGCTGTGTGCTTAATAATACTTCGATCTACTGGTGTATTTTTTTGTGAGCTATCTTCTATCCATATTACAAGAGCCTTTTCCATTTTTTCCCTGACAATATCTCTGGTATAGTATGAAGATTTAGTACTTAATTTTGTTCCGGAAATCACAGATTTTCTAATAGATGCTTCATTTTTCTTTATACTTCTTATAGTAGATTCTTTTAAACCAAAATGTTTACCTACAGCCGTTGAACCTTCTCCAGTTGCTAGACGATCCAAAATTTGGATTTTCATATCCAAGTTGATAGTTTTCCTTTTCAATTGTAATTTGGTTGACATAATGGTAAGATAAACTAAAAATTTAATTCAGAAAGTGGTTGTACAGCAAATTGTAATTTACCATTTACAATTCGGGTAAATTATTTATTCGAAAAATTATTGTATCATAGTCACTATCCCGTCATTTAGAATTAGTATTTGCAATTGATAATAACTAACTACCGCAACCATAGCACAGCACAGACCAGAGACAGACTATATTGATTGCAAATTGGAATGTATAATGCACTGCACAACATACACAATTATGTAGACAGCTGTGGTATAATTTTGGCAGAAATAATTTTTACGCACTGACGTCTTCTGATAAAAATATATCAGTCCCATAGATATATAAGTGTTATATGTAAATGTAATGTACATATATCTATGACCAAAGAATATCTATAACAATTATATTTAATAATTATAGATATTCTTTGCTATGACTAGTTCACTAGTCCTAAGTCTCCATTAGCAATTTTTAATTTTTAAACGGTCATGAGCCATGACCATGAGCCCATAATTTATTTTAAAATATTTACTCACATTTAGAAATATTCTCATCTACCATTTTAGCAATTTACGTGAACGGAGACGTTTTGCTGTCAAAAAAAAACGTTATACGTATTTTAGGTTTTGTAAGCCGAAACGTATGCAACCTTACGTTAAAGTTCATTTTGTAAACGAATGTACAAAAATTAAACCCAACTATATCCAAAAATTCCTTATTATGAGATAAAAAATTAAAAAGGTTATAAATAGTTATAGTAACTTATTTGTTCTTGAATAGAAATTAAATCATCTACGTAGATATGAAAATGTTTTTTTTTTTTTTACATGATATAAGTATATATTTCGTGAGTCAAAATTCGATAAGATTCAGGGGTAAAAAAAATGTTTCCAATATTGAAAAAATCCTAATTAAAAAAAAATGATAGATGTTTAACTACATAAAGTGCTAATATGATCGTTAAATTTTATTTGTTAAATTAGAGATCAAAATTTTACCTTGGTAAGAAGGTAAGTGTAGTTATTTTATATATCAACAAGTCACTTTAATTTAATTTTAACTTAATGATTATTGTAGATTTGCTCTCGAGTTTTCTGCATAAAATCTTTCTTTAAGTGTTTGTTTTTTTCCCATAAAAAATATTTTCATAAGAGGTTTTTTGGTGGGGTGGAGATTTATTCATTTCACTTAGTACACCCTCAATTACCTCACTTCTAGTTCCAATCAGACCAGATTTCATTTATCAAAGCAAACTAACACACCCTTGACAAACTAGAATTTCTGTTACTTTTTCATGTCTTACTTCCAAGTGTTGTACAATATGAAGAACAATTTCTATTTCGTTAACGTATTTTTGTAATAACTAAATTCGGGTATGTACACATGTATATATACACGAGAAGAGTTTTCGTTAATATTAAAAAAAAAAAACATAATTGATCTTATGTTAACAAAAATTTTAATTTATAAAATACATATTAAACTAATCAAATAAAACAAATGGTTTTGCTGTTTTATATGATAAAGATTTTCTAATCTTGGTACCACATAATTTATCTGGATTACGTACCAAAGCTGGTTTTCTAACAAATATTCCCCGTTTTTCTGGGGACCAAGCTAAAAACTTGCATTTATATGAATTAAATAATTGTAAACTAATCCAGCCGGAAGATGAAAATAAAATATCTAAAATATGAATAATCCTTATTAAAATTACACATATACAAAAAACAAAAGAAAAATTACCATAACTTTGTACTTGATCTATTGAACCTTGTACAATAATTTCCGATGATTCTAATTTTGGCCATTTATTTAAACGATCTTTGTCCCCTAACGGAATGCCTAAATATTTTGATCCTAACAAATTTTTATAAATAAAATCTGCATCTGATGTTCGAGTTATAAGAATTGGTAACTTCTTCGAAGCAAATACGTAAAATCTAAAAAATAATTTCAAAGTAAAAAAAAAAATAATTATATCACGTTTATTTAGCTTACTTTATATAATCTAAATCACCGCTTATAAAATCAAGTCTTCCAATCCCAGCTAAAAATACTGTCATTTCTTTAGATATACGATATGCTCGTGGCGTGATCATTTCAGTTGGATTCATTAAAATTAATTCTTCTGTGGTTAATAAGTTGTGTATCTAAAAATAAATTTTTACATTTGATACTTAATTCATTCGTTTTTAAAACTTTCTATACCTGCTCAGAATTTATAACTCCAGGTGTATCATAGCACCATTTACTTTTAATATACATTTTACTATTTTCGTCTAATGTTAAAATAGGATTGGTTCCTTTCGATGTTGAAAATACATCTGTTGTTTCAAGCGGACTTTTAAATGTCATACCTTAAAATAAATTTTCGTTAAAATAAAAATTTCTGTAAAGAGAACATTTTATTTTTTTACCAATATGTCCAGTTAAGGTAGCATCTTCAATTTTTCCGGTTTTTTTTAATTGATTTTTACGTAAATTTTCTTCGGCTTGTCTTTGAATTTTTTGGGATTGAAGACGTTGAAATCTTTCGTACACTCTAATATCTTAAAAAACAAAAGTTTAGTTTGAAAAATAAATAAATATTTTAATTTCAAAATAACCAAAGTACCTGATGGTCTTAATATAGGAAATTTCAACATTTTTAAAGTTGTACCAGGCCAAGGACAAGTTGTTGCTTTTTTTATTAAGTCCGAAGCCTCAACTTTACAATAATCTGATCTTAATAACGCATTAAATAATGAACTTTTACCAACATTGGCACATCCAATTAAATATACATCTCCTTCACGTCCCCAAATTTTATGCAGTTGAGTTATAAGTTCTTCAACTCCATAACCTGTTTTTGCTGATATTAGACACGTTTTTTTCAAATTCAGTTTATTTAAACCTAAATTTATATATATTAAAAATTCATTTAATTTATATAAGTTATTTGCATTTTAATTACCAAAATCCAATGCAGTTTGGGTCAATTGATTTTTTATGTGATCAAGATGATCTTTGGAATCTTTCGGAAGAAGATCCACTTTATTTCCCACGATTATAACAGGTCTCTTATTACCGACAATTTCACTTATTTCTGGCCAAATGGAACAAGGAAAATCTAGAAGATCAACAATTAAAACAGCTAAAGCGTATTTATCTTTAATGATTGATAGGGTTTCAATGTAATCCTTGGGTTCAACAACTACATCTAAAGCTATGTTATGATACTCAAGAAAATGACATCTTTGGCAAATAATTGTCTATAATGATTGCCTTTTATTTTCAAATACACATTAGTATGATAAGCTATCAATAATTACTTTCAGTTCTTTTTGTGTTCTGCCTTCAAATATTTCACAGGGAATATAACCAGGAACACCAGGATCAGCACAGTGTAAATGAGCTCCACAACCACCGCATGGAATTGTTGAAGGTGGAATATTTGGATCTATATTAATATACATATATTATAAATAAATTAATATATTAGTTAATTTTTACCATTTGTGCCATATTTGGAGCTCTCAACATCTTCATCACCACCGAAATATTCATATTCACTTAACCAAAATTTTGGAAAATCTTTAGCTTTATATGGTGCTGGAGTTAAATCAATTAAATATTTTTCAGTATTCTCATTAGAATTTACTTCAACTTTTTCTTTCTCAATTTCTAGGTATTTTAAAGCAGTAGGAAAAGGTTTTTCATTTACTCTTTCAAGCAATTTTTTATATTCCTTTTTTTTGATAATATTTTGAACAATAATTTTTCTTGAATAACCTAATTTTAATTTTTGGTTATCAAAAATAGTACTATACAAGATCTTAGAACTAATTTCTTCATTTAAGTCGGAATTTATAATTTTAGGATTCTCATTAATTTGTATTGAAGGTTCAGCTAAATTATGATTAAACAAATTCGTAGTGGAAATTGGATTGTACAATCTTCTTACTAAATTTGTAACATGTCTTTTTGCAAGCAGCATTTTAATTATTTGTAATATTCTAAAATTTTTTATTTATTTCTAATTTTATATTTTTATGTCACTCACAGGAAAGGTTTCTTTAATTTTTTAATTTTGAATATCACCATGTAATTGTAAACAGTAAACACGTTTAACTTAGCTTGAAGCACTATCTAAAAACAAAACGTTAAACGTCTAAAAACAAAACGTCAAAAAAAAGTAAAATTATATAAGACATCGACGACATCGACATAACGGAAAGTGACATCCTAGACGTTGATGTAGTCGGTTTTTCCTATTCATTACAAGTAAAAACCAACAATAAACAATTAAAACAAATGCCTTTCAAATATCGCAGCAAAATGGTGCATACGTCTTTTTACTTAAAAATTTATCAGCCGCTTCAAGTAAAAACTTTTAAAAAACATCTTTCAGTATAAATTAATTGTTCAGAGAACACTTAAAAAGTCAATTAAAAAATGTCATGGGGAGACCCGCTAGACATCGCTCCTAACGATGAGATTACAGCAGAACATGAACAATACGATGATAACAAATCACTAATCAAATTAAATAAATTTGTTCTATAACTTTATAAATGGTGGGTCTTTTATTTTTATTTTATCGGAAAATTAATAAAAAATTTAAAAAATACTTTTGTCGCCATGTAAACAAATACGAATAATAGATGAATAAAAAAAGTTTCAAAATTAGCTTCCGTGTGTATGTCAAAAATGAAACTTTAAGTTTCATTAAAAACTTTAACTGGTGGGTCTGGGTCGTATGCAGAAAATAAAAAAAGTTTAAATACACTCAATGGACTAGATTTCACTATCATGTATTCCACCGTCTCATCAATTTAGACTTATTTCAATTCATAAAAATGAAGTGAATGGTACATTCGAATGAAACGCATAATTTTTGATAAACAATAAACACAAAAATTAAAAACTTTTTTCACATTATTCTTAAATTACACTTCTTTTATTTAAACATGTGTTTTTGATGCTCGTTCAAACAATAAAATTTTGGTTGAATAATCCTCACTACGTTTACGATTTTTTAACTGGAACTACGAAAAAAAGGAAATAAAGTAAAAGAGACAAATTTTTCATACAAAATCAATCAAATAAGAGTCAAATTTTTTAATTGAGAATTGCTGTCTCTCTAGGCTCTGGTCTTCTATAACGGTACATTATGTAAAAATATTTAAAACTGGTATCAATTTTCTGACAAAAAATGTATATCTGTCGCACAAAATTATCTTTCTCTTAATTTTATAATTGAAAAGAAAGCCGAAATAAAATATGTACTTTTTAGCTTTTAGTAACCAGTAGTATGGCAATACTTTTGCTATTACAAATGTTGTCTTTGATATTAGTCACTGTATGTCGTTACAGCAATTATTTTGACATTTTAAGTTATTTCCGATTTATTCTTTCTTTTACTTGTTGTCGACAAAGAAAGTGAGTTTTAATTTTAATCTTGAATCATCTTTAAATTAAATACGTTGTTAGCTCTATAAATTAAAAAATTGATTTTGTATAAAATGAATTTAATTAAAAAGTGTGCTAATTCTTACAATTTTTATATTATTTTAGGTCAAGATGGGTCGACGTCCAGCAAGATGGTAAATATACAAATTTTTCATGTAAAAAAAAACCCTTTTAATATTTAACTTTTAAGTTAAATAAATATTTGAAGAAATAATTTTAAATTCTTTATTTCGTTTTAAATGAAAGGGGATATTAAAATATGTTTTGGGTGGGATGACTTGCTAATTTAATCAAGTTATAATCTCAAAAAAATATATAACATAACGTCCACTAATTTCATAAATTTTTAATTAAACAATTTGTATTTTATAGTTATCGATATTGCAAAAATAAACCATACCCAAAATCTCGATTTTGTCGTGGTGTGCCAGATCCTAAAATTCGTATTTTTGATTTGGGTAAGAAAAAGGCATCAGTTGATGATTTCCCACTATGCGTTCATTTAGTGTCTGACGAATATGAACAGCTAAGTTCTGAAGCTTTAGAAGCAGGACGTATTTGCGCCAATAAATATTTAGTTAAACATTGTGGCAAAGATCAGTTCCATATTCGAATGAGATTACATCCATTCCACGTTATCCGAATTAACAAGATGTTGTCATGTGCTGGAGCTGATAGGTAAGCTTAATTCAAATAAATATGTATGTATGTAGTATTAGGAAAAGTGTTGGTCAATTTGAATTTTGTATTTCTAAAAGCCACTTTAAATAGTAAATGAAATTTATGCAGTTTTAATTGTAAATTAGTAAAAGATAAAGGATCGATTTCCTGAAATTTTACTACATATGTAGTTCATTATTTTTTAATATAATGTGGACCACTATAACACGTTTTTATATTTATGATGATCTGTCTTGAGCACTGGGTTATGAATATATTCATGATTACATTACTTTGACAAATTTCTGATTAATTTACAACAAAAATTCTAAATAAATGTTACCACATTTTTATAAAAGTAGTAATATAATTTAATTTTTCAGGCTTCAAACAGGAATGAGAGGTGCTTTTGGCAAACCTCAAGGTACAGTGGCTCGTGTTCATATTGGTCAACCAATTATGTCAGTTCGTTCTACTGATAAATTCAAGGCACAAGTTATTGAAGCTTTACGTCGTGCCAAATTCAAGTTTCCAGGTAGACAAAAAATTTTCATTTCCAAACGTTGGGGTTTCACAAAATATGATCGTGAACGTTATGAAGAATTACGTGATGGCGGACGTTTAGCTCCAGATGGTTGTAATGTTAAGTATAGACCAGAACATGGGCCAATGGCAGCATGGGATAAAGTACAACGTCAAATTTACGCTGAATAGGTGCAAGAATTATAATTTTTTATTTCATGTGAAACAAACAAACCAATAAAATAAGAGAAAAATATTCGCTTTTTTTTTTTGCAAGTAGATATATGGTATTGATTGTCTAATGGCTGGCTACAAATGTAAATGTCCGAAATAACACTGTTGCGTTGAAGTATTTAATTGATTAAATAAATAATTATTACATGAATGTAATATATAAAACGTTATTCAAATCATTTTTGAACTTTTTGTTCACAAGTTAATCAACTTGTAGTTAGTTTATTTTATAGTTAACTGTGGTTAAATGATTTTATAACAGAATAATTATGAAATTTTAAAAAGTTCAGAAAAATAATTGAGTTATTTCATACATTATTCGAACCCGCTTTTTTTTTGAGTGCACAATTGCTTTAGGCTAGAGGCTGTAAAATCGAAAATCTGTTCAAACAAACGGTTCGAAACAATCTTATTTTTTTTTTAAATGAAATTTAAATAAAAAAATTGTAGGTCAAGATCCAGAAATTGAAACGCCATTAAATACTAACCAAGTAGTAGAAAAACTAATAAGGTGTTCATTTTCACTTGGTTTTGAAATTTCGCTAAAATTTATTGCGATTTTCTAACATTTTTGTAACGAACTTAGGAAGGTTCTTGTTTGAAGGGTTATAACAATGAAAAACAGAAATAAGCGACATCTAGTTATTCTGTTAAAAAATCGACTTCTACTTGTATATTTCTTCTACTCGCCGAAAAAGTGTCCATCTGAGTATTTGACGTTTCATTATTTTGACTTTTATAAATTGTTAAAAGTTAAAGTAAATATAAAAGTTAAAAAAAGAAGTAAAAAACTAATTATTAAATTTTGTGTTTTTGTACTGACTGACCACTGTTTAGTTTTTTTAATGATATTAATAAAACATGAGCGAAATTACAAAATTAGAACATAAATATAAATTAATTTTAAAAGGCTTTCTTCACGAGAATTATAAAAACAAAAATGATCTATATTTTGAGAAATTATTTAGCCACTTATCTGGAAAAAATGGCCAAGGGACAGGTAATTAAATATAAATAATAAAAAAAAAAATTGTATGTATTCAAATAATATGGTATGTAAAATTATTAACAGAAAACTTAATTTGCCATATTTTAATTGTATTTTAATAAGCTAATTTGTATAAAAATTAATTATAAAACACTTATAATAACCACATGATTTATTTGTTTATTTCTATTATTATGGAAAATTTCGCTCATTTTTGTAATTACTGAAGTCATACAAGACAAGTGAATAACAATTTTTATTATTTTAGATTACAAACCACTACTTCATTCAACAGTAACTATAGAATGGATTGACGAATGTTTACAAATTTCCACAATTGATTTTGGGAAGTTGGATGAAAAGGTTTTGACATTCATGTTAAAATTAACAGCATTACTTACAGAAAACGAATGGTTAATTCTTCAATTACGCGAAAGAAAATTAGCAGATAGGTTAGTGTTTAAAATTATTTTATTTATATTTTGGTTTGTAATTAATGTAGTTTTTCTTTAGAATTGAACAATTTATAAGATCAAATTTATCTAAATTAACACCTTCAATAAAACTCGGATATATATATTTTTTATCAGCTATTTCAAAATATAGTATTGGTATCAGTTGGATAAAGGCTACAAATGTTTGGACTGTTCTTTTAAATTTTTGCAAAGAAAATGATACAATCTATGTCAAACGGCAAGCAACCGCACTTTTATTTGAAATTTTTGTAAAATTTTCTACTAAAATTAAAGATGAACAAATTTGTGAAGCAATTATTAATGAAATTACAAAACCAATAAACGAAAATATTTTTACTGATCAAACCTTAAGTGTACGTGTAGATGACACCGAATTACAAAAATTAGTTTCACCTTCACTTGATTTAATGTTATATTTTATACAAAATTCACTTGAAAATCAAACAAGAGTTAATATTGCTGCTTATTTTGAGCCTTGTTTTGAAACAGATAAGTTATTGTGGAAATATATTGATACATTTCATAATCAATATTTTGTTGGCAAACTTTTAAAAATTTTAACGGCGTTAAATTATGCAAGATTAGTACTTCATAAATCTAATAATGGCAAAATTTCGGAAGAAGACTTTACACAATTTGGTGTAAATTTTTATAATTACATGAAATTCTGCTTAATGAGACGTAGTTGTGAGAATGTTTTAGTACTTGCTGAGTATAATAAAATTTTATGGACCAAATTAGGATCAGAAGTACCAGATGAAATTATTATTGAAAACGAAAAAATTAATTTCGAAACACAATTAGCAACAATACAATTGATGCCAGTTTTAATATTTTTAAAACCAAGCTATGAAGAAATGTGTAAAGAAATTATTGATAATTATATTATAAAAATTTTCAATATTACTAATGAATTCACACAACGCATTGCATATGCCATACGAGATTTATTATTAGATTGTCCTCAAAATGCTATCGATTTATCTTGTAAAGCAATTAATGGTATTTTATCTATGAAAAACTTTTTGAATCAAGCACAAGCGGTGCTAATATTTCAAGCAATGACGTATGCTTTAAAAAGTTTTCTAGGAGATGAACCAGTGCCGAATGGTTCAACGAAAAGAAATAATTTACATGTTATATTTCGCGAAGATTCTAATGTGATGTTTTCTTTAGTCGTTGGCTTACATTCAATTGTAGAACATTTTAAAATAACATGGAAAGATTCAATAGAAACAACTTGTTTATTGACTATTGTTCTAGAATTGTTGGGAAATTCTGATTTGACAAGCAGAGTATGTTAATTGTTTTAGATAAATTTTGATTATATACAATATATGAACTTATTATTTTTAATGTTTTTGTTTAGGTGGCAGTACAACTGTTAAAATTAGCGCAGTTGTCAATTGAACGGTTTCTTTCACCAAATATGGCCCTTTTAATGAATAATTTTAATGAATCAGGAATGCAAAATCTTGAGCCAATGATGTTAAAACGATTGCATGATAATTCTTGGGAAGTTCGTGATAGTACTTTAGAGTTAATAACAACTGTTGTTTCTATATCCGAAATGAGTAAGATTTATATTTTAAAAAAGATTTCAATTCATTAGAACATCATAATTTCTTAGAATTTCCACCATTTCAACAATTTATACTTGATAGTGGGGTGTGCCCTATAGTATTTTCTATGGCGCAAAATGATTCTGAACCATATATTAGAGCTTCTGCTTTAAAATGTTTAGCTGAGATGATTAAAATTAATCTTATTTGGGATAAATCTCTTAGTCAAATGAATTTGATGGTAATAAATTTTTATCAATTTTAAAAATTAAATAACTAACATTTTTTTTTAGAAATTCGTATTGTCGTTTATTCCTAAAGAATCTGAAGGGATAGTTAGAAAGGAAGCTGTGATTTTAGTGACAAAACTTTTTGAAAATCGTAAATATACTACCACTGAACCAAATAAATTATTTTCAGTTATGGCATATAGTGCTGTTAATGATTTTTATTGGGAAGTTAAAGTAAACGCATTACAATTTTGGAAAGCGGTGATTTGTCAACAATTTACAAATCAAGGAATGATTGATGGCACATTTCCTACAGTAACATTTTCAAAACAACACAAAAAAATTGTCACTTTAACAGATAAAGAAATTTTATTAAGGATTCGTCGAATTTTAGAAGATCTTTGTAAATATGGTATATTGGGAATTTTATTAGAATGCTTACAAGATGAATGCGATTTTGAAGTTGTTAAAGTAACAGTTTCACTATTACAAAGAGTATTGGACTGCTTACATAAATATGATTTTATAAAAACTATAGTTTTAGAAAAAAATCCATCTAATGAAGAACAAATACAAAATAGTTCATATTTAGAACCAATGGAGTCAGATGGTATTGACTTTCAAGAAATATCAAATAATGAAAATGGAATGGATACAACTGATTTAAATTTAAATGAAAATATTGATAGTGATAGTATAATTGAATCAATCTTAAATTCAACTGATTTAAATTTGTTAGCTTATGGTTATCAAAATAATAATATGAATGCAGATGCAGTTTCTGTTGAAAATAATGAAGTAATTGATGATAATTTTTATAAAAAATTTACAAATGTAACACCAGATATATTTTTAAGTAAAATAACAAAAATGAATTTGGATTCATTGATTGAAGTAAAGCAGAACTGGATTTCTGATAATGAAAATTTTGAATCGTTATTAGATGATATGGTATTTTCTATTAAAACCTTAGGTGTAAACGATGCTGATTGTTATTAATGATTAAAGTATGTTATACGTTAAAAATTTATACAAATATATGTAGCTTTTGAATGTAATACATATTGTAAAAAATTATTGTAATACAATAAATATTTTTAATGCAAAAAAAAAAAAAAAATATTTTTAGCTAATTTAAAAAAAATATACTTTAATAGGTTTTGGTTTTAAATTTTTATTTCCAATTATGAAGAATAGTAATTTTATAGAATATCAAATTTGTTTATTTGTATTTTTTTTTTGTTTCATTTTAAAAAAATAATAATAACCAATAGACTTGGTACATAAGAACAACACATTTCACAGAACGCAATTTTATATCCGATTATTCGGCTTAAAAATGAAATGAAAACATTTTCTTAATATTTTTATATATGTGGAAAAAAATAAAGAAATTTTATAAATATATTTTTCTTCATTAATGAATAAGTCGTTGATATACAATTATTTATGTTGTGTGCTCAAATATTAATTTTATATTTAAAATTAGATTTGCTAAAAACCTATATGATAATTTTTTTTAATTATTTAAATCATTCTTTAGTTGTTTTTGTTAAATTTAATATTATTTCTTTGATTATTTTCGTTCCAAAAGTTTTTTTTTTAATATGTATAACATTTTTATTTTTTTTTTTTTTAATTATTTAAATATTTATACTATTAATTGAATTCCTTTTGTCATAAAGAAAATTCCCTTTTGAATGACTTTTACGTCCATTTGATAAATGATGTCAACTTTTACCTTCTAAATGCTTCGGTGCATCTGCATATGTAAATTTTAAACGAAATGCTTCTGCAACTAAAATATTTATCTGTTTGTTACCCCAATTATGTGTCGGAAGATTTTGTAATAATAGCATTAAACCCTAAACAATGTATATGAATGTTATTAAATTTGAATGTTAAAGTAATATTTATAAGATTTACTTGAAAATCATTTTGCTGTAATAATTGATCCCGCCAGTGAAGTAAAAATGCAGCACATACATATAAATGAAATAAAGCAAAACCATCTGATTCAGCTAAATATGTATCCCATAATCTAATTGTACAATGCAATGGAAGTTCACGAGTTAGAAGATTGTTCATCCATCTAAATGAAAATTGCAAATAATCGACACCATGATTTTGTAAATGTTTATGAAGAGTTCCTAAAACAAATTAAAAATAAATTTTTATAATAAAAAATTTATATCATATAAAAATATACTAACCATCAATTCTTTGAATTAAATCTTTAAGTTGATTCACTTTCTCTTGAATTCCAAGTTGAGCAAATATATAATTATCTTGGATACAATCTAAGAATTTTGATAGACACCAAAAAGAATCCGCTTCAATATTATCACGAATATCAATAGACAATTCATTTAAATTGAAATTTTCCAAATCACGCTCTTAAAATAATATTTTATTAATTTATTTTTTCATATTTAATTAAATGAATTTATATAATACCTGGCCCAAGAATTTCTTGTAAAAATACAATAAAAAAAGGTGTAACTAAATCATTGATTCCCTGAACATACCCGGATGCTGGATGTCTAATTGCCCATATAAATAATATTCTTTCAAACATTTGTTGAACTAGCTCTTGTTGAAATATTGATATATGAGGATTCATTCTTGGCACATCAATATGAATCTAAAATTAGAAAAGGTTTGATTATTTTCTATTATTGTAAATTATACTAAAACTAATTATGGATATATAATATTCTTTACTTGTCTATATGTATCTTGCTGACTTTCATCTTGACTGTCTACTTTAAAATATTTTTGACGTAAATCATGATAATTTTGTCTTTTACTTTCTAATACAGAACTACGGCGCTCCAAGCTAGGTGGAAGATATTTCGATAATATTCTCCATGTAATGGCTCTCATCTAATAATAAATATTTTAAATTAAATTAATACATTTAAAATAAGATTAATTACCTTTCTAGGTATACCAGACCAGCTTAATTGTTTCAATGCAATTAGATCCAACAGTGGATTTTCAAGTACTGTTGAAAATTTTTCTATTTTAGATTCATATTCTGAATCTTCAGAATTGCTTGTAAATTTTTGTGGTTGAGGTCTTCCAGGGTAGGCATGAATTTGGCGAAATTTGGGCCTAAAATTAACAACTTTTATTATAATATATATTTTACCAATTTTTTGTTGTTCTGATTTTTTAAATGTATTCTAATTCTAAATGTAAACATAAATGAGTAAATAACGTAATAAATAGTTCGTATGTTTAAAATTTAATATCAGTTAATTATTTAAATCCAGTAATCTTCGTCTGATATAACTATGTACGTACAAAAACATTTTATTTAATTTACGAAAAATATATTTAAAATGAAACCGAGGGCGCACTTAGATAATAACTGAATTTACTCTTCAACGAATTTATCAAATTACCAAATTTAAAATATTTTTATTATACAAGAAAAACTTAAAAACAAATTTAAAATAATGTAAATAACTTTTTACCTAGTTATGGTTTCGGTTTCAATTGACGAAGATAATATTTTAAAATTATTAGTCTTATTACAATCGTTATCATTGCTAGATGAAACATTTTCTTCTTCTAAATTTGTTTGGCGTGTAGTTGTTTTTATATTAACTGGATCTGTTGTAGAATTTTCTTTTGATTTATTTAATATATTACTGCGATGGGTTTCAATAACATTAAGTGCTGTCGATTGGGAAACTCTTTTTGATATTTTAGTGTCTACAATTTTTTACAAAATTTTTTATCAAAATTTTCTATTAGAAAACAATATATTAAAAATTAATATTAACCTGCCAATCCTGATATAATACAAAATTCGTCATCACCAGTATCCCAAGCATCACTAACCGATAATTGATAATCTTGAAATGAGGTTCCAACATTATTTTTTGTGGTTTTAATATTAGACGTTGTTTTTGGACTTGGTCGACCCGGAACATTTTTTGTCCCTGTTTTCCAAAATGATGAATTTTCCTGATTGCTACTATCCATATTTTATGGCAAATTTTCTAATAATGAAACTAATTCTATTTTTTTATGTGCTATTTTCTTTACCGATTTATTAACCAAAATACTTTCTCCCTTTAAATACTTTATTTGACAATCCTTTGGTACAGTTTTATTAAAATTATGTTATCATTTTTAAATATATTAACTTTTTCAATTGTTTTTATGATTCAGTTTCTTTTAAACACAATTTGTATTTTTAGTTTTTCTAAATAAAAAGAAACGAAACTAGAGTAAAAGTGGCAATTATTATAAATTTGACGTTTCATAAATTTTTATTAGAAATGATGTTCGTCAATATGTCAAAAAATGAGTTCATGTGATTCTCGATTTAAATCAAAATTGAAATATTTGTTTTGTATTTGATTTAAGATTACTTAAGTTATACTAGTTAAATTCAAAGTAAATACAAAATAATGTATATTTATTAAGTAGAACTCTGTTATTCTAACAATTTAACAACTATATATTTCAACAAATAAAATATAATTTAGCACATATAATAATAATATTAGGTCATGTATATTTTAATTTTAAAAATTTATCTAGAAAGAAAACTGAACAAAAAGATTATTTATGTAATATGGTAATATTTTAAAAAATCTGCACAATTTACAGTACTACAGTACTACTACTCGTATTTTTATTTGTTGCTTTTTCGTTTGTTGTGTTTGTTTTTTGTTTTTGTGTGATTTGCTATGAGTATGGAAATTGGATAGATTATTCTGTTTTTCGTGGGTTTGGAGGTGGATAAAAAGTCGCTATATTAAATTAATTGGAGTTTTAACTTTACTCTTAGTTAGTTTAGATTTGGATTTTGCGGATTAATGTTTACGGTGAAGTTTATTAGAATTAGCATTAGTCTAAACATTGGGCATAAATAATATTATTTTTATACCGTTATTATAATAAAAAAACCATTGAAAGATGGTTGTAAGTTATGGAGCAGGTTTTAGAAGAAAAAGATATGAATCATCATCATCATCAACATCTGATTCTATTGATAAACCTTTAATTGTCCAGAATGATAAAAATAGTGAAAAATTAAATAGTATGATATATATTGTGTTCGGGTCATTACTTTTAGACTTACTTGTAAGTTGCAACATAAAATTTACCTAAAATCAATAAAACTTAAAATTACTTTTTTTAGGCCTTTACAATGATCCTTCCATTGTTTCCATCTATATTAGAATTTTATAAAAACAATGATAGTTCAGGACTCTACAATTTCGTATCGAAAAATATTAAACATTTTCAAGTTATATTGAATACCCCAGAAAAATACAATTCGGTGCTGTTTGGTGGATTTCTCGGATCGATGTTTAGTTTTTTACAATTTTTAGTAAGTCCAATAGTAGGTGCTTTATCAGATGTTTTTGGAAGAAAAAAAATGATGCTTTTTTGTGCTGTAAGTATAATTTGGACACTTAAAAGTATAAATTAGAAAGTATATAAATATGTACATATGGATATGCATACATAATGTTGATCTGTAGTGAGTACTTACTAACTTTCATTTCACCAAAAGAAAGTGAAAATTTGAATAAAAAGTAAAATAAAATAAACCGGTTTTCACGTGAATTAATTTTGCTCTAACGTCATATTTCATATTTGTTATTTTGTTATTTGAATCGTAAAATAGAAAAAAAATAACAAATGTTATGTAATAAAAGTATTTGATTTTATTTTTTATAACCAGATTGTTTATATTAGAATTTTTGATTAAATAAGTTATTTTAATTTACATAAAACTGTTATTATAAATTGAAACATCAGTATGAAATTCTATCATTTTAAATGTTCTGCCTATATTTACTCTTGCATGTTAATTTTATTCTGGCTTATCAATTTATCACTATAAAATATGGTAGAATATTTTTAGAAAATATTTATAGTTATTTTATGTATGAAAGAGTATGATAATTTGTTGGCGGTTAACTTTGAATTCGTTATTAAAATGTATTGAAATTATTTTTCCTACTTTGAAACACTTTAATCAAATTTCTTATCAAAATTTAATATTCAAATTATTTTCTCAAATCAAAAAATATTTGTATTATGCATAGTGTGTATACATATGTATGTATGGTTTTCTGTATTATTTCATTTTCATTTGTAGTTTGGAATTGCTTTATCATATTTCATTTGGGCAGTTTCACATAATTTTGCTATATTTGTTTTGGCACGATTTATTGGCGGCTTAAGTAAAGGAAATATATCATTAAGTATGGCAATAATAACAGATGTTTCTAATGTAAAAACAAGGGGTAGAGCAATGGCCTTAGTTGGTATAGCATTTTCTCTTGGATTTATTTTAGGCCCAATGATTGGAGCTATGTTTGCAATGTTTACTGATAAAACAACATTAACTTGGTATTGGTTACCAGCTATATTTTCAATGAGTTTAGCCTTAGCTGATTTATTATTTATAGCATTATTACTTGAAGAAACATTACCAGAAAATAAAAGAGCAACCCAAGTTGTTACATCACTTACACAGGCTATGCAATATGTTAATGTGATCTCTTTATTTAGGTTAATATAAATCATTTTATTATTTATTTATGTATTAAAAAAAATTTATTTTATTTTGTAGATTTTCGGCTGTGAGAAATTTAAAATCAAATGAATTAAATTCATTGAAACAAATTGGATTTATTTATTTTTTTTATTTATTTATTTATTCTGGATTAGAATTTACAGTGACATTTTTAATGTATCATAATTTTCAATATACATCACTTGATCAAGCTCGAATGTTTTGTACTACTGGTAATTTAAATGAAATTTTAATTTAAATGATTATTTAATTTATATACTACATTTTTTAAATGTTTTTGTAGGCATTATAATGGCTATATTGCAAGGTTCGGTTGTAAGAAAATTAAAGCCAGAAAAAATTAAGTCTTCTGCTGTTTTTGGCTTATATCTTATAATTCCATCATTTATATGTGTAGGATTAGCTAAAAATAATTTTTGGCTTTACTTTGGCATGATATTGTTTGCGATTTGTAAGTTTAAAGTTTAAAGTAAATTTTATTAAATTTTTCAAAAATTTATCAAAATTATTTATTGTTTTTTTTTAGCTACAGCATTTGTTGTCACTTGTCTGACAACAATGGTTTCTCAATTTGGTAACTATGATCAAAAAGGAACTGTTTTGGGAATATTCAGATCTTTAGGTGCATTAGCAAGAGCTGTAGGTCCCTTTGTAGGATCAATAGGTAGTTATTTGAAATAATTATTATAAAAACTAAAATTAAGAATTTTTTTTTTAAAAAGGATTTTTATTTTAAATTTTTAGCATTTTGGGGCTTTGGATCAATATTAACTTATGTTTTAGGTGGTATTTTATTATTATATCCAGCAGTATTACTACGTAGATTGAAAATTTAGTTTAATCTGTTGTGTTATAACAATTTAGTTATTTAAATTAACAGTCGGTTAAATTTTTGTTTAATTATATCTATATGATGTATTACATTTGTATTAAATTTTTTTATTATATGCATGTTGCATATATATGTATATATATATTATGATTTTGTTTTATATTTGAGTTAAATTGCATAATTTTACATTTACTTTTTATATCGAACTTTTAGATAGAATATTAAAATTAAAATCTTTTTGTACATTGTCAATAAAAATAATTTTTTATACAAATAAATATAAATAATTTGATATTATGTATATTAATCAATTGTGCACAAAATGCTCAACAAAAAACAGGAATAAATAAATTAAGTAAAAACTAATAAAAATAAATATAAAAGTGATATGTATGTATATTTTTTTAAGGTAAAATCAACAAATTAATTATAATTGAAAGTGCTAATATTCTTTGGTATATTAATAGGATCTGGCTGGATGAACATAGTCCATTTATTTCTTTAAAATTTTCATCGCATATACATCTTTCATCACGACATATTGAATGCTCAATTGTTGCACAATTTTCATTTGCTTCACAAACACCTCCTAAAGAAACTGTTACCCAACATCTCTAAAGGAAAAAACAAAAAGAAAAAAAACAAATGAATTAATTTGTGCATAAAAAGTCTATGGGAAATGTTAAAAAATCAAAAATCTCTATTTACATATTTAATTTCATGGTAACCTAAACTACAAACGCATATTTTATGATTAACATCACATTTGGTATGTGGAAGAATTTCTGTACATTGAGTGTCTTCCTGGCAGACATCGTACACATGGTTGGAAACTAAATAATAAAAATTAAAAAAAAAGTAAAATTAATTACATACATATGTACATACATAAAAATGTTAAGTTATATAATATTTTTTACCCTTTAAACAGGTTTCATTATTTGAACTTTTTGCAAATCCATTTCTACAAATACAAACATCTTGACACCTTGAATTTGCTGGAAGGCACTCTTGATCATGTAGACAGATTTCACCTAAATTAATATCCTTCACACAGTCTGTTGAATCAAAATTTGGATGTTTCCTAAATGGGCATGTACAATAAGCAGCATTACAAACAACGCCTTCTCCAAGACAATTATTTGTAAAGGAACAACGTTCTCCTACACCTATTTTATTAATAATTTAAAATAAATTATTATGCATTCTATTTTAGAAAATTAACATTTTTACTTACGAACACTTTTATAACACGTATTTGCTCTTTCAACAAAGTGTGTTCCATTTTGACATTCACATTTACCCCATTTACATTCGGACTCTGTACTTAATGTTATCATACATTGTTCATGAAACATACATGAATCCCCAATAGTAGCTGCACTTCTATAACATTCACGTTCACCATCATTTGTTATTATTATATAACCAGTTGGACAAATACATTGCCCGTTTTTTAAATTTGGTGTTTTTTCACAGAAGGCGTTTCTAGGGCAATCGGTATGATCACGACAAACGTTGCTTGTCCCTGAAAACGAATAAGATTTAAAAATAAAATAAAATTTGTATACATTGTAATTTACTACTATATTATCAATTAAAATAAATTAAATTATACTTATACATATAAAAGTTTTTATATAATTGAATTTGATCATGTTTTGTTTTGATCGTTATATTTTATTATATTTATCCATTAAAGTAAATCATTTGATTTCAATATAAATCAGATGATTTAAACTGAAGTCATTACTCATTACATTAGTCAATAATCTTACTAAATTGTATTATTTTAAATACATACAATTAAATTTGTTATGATTTTGTTTTGTGGTTTTTTTTAAATAAAAAAAAAATACAGGAAATATATTGTCACTAAAGCTAAGCAGTGAGATTTTTCTTTCTGCATAAATGTTTGAATTTGTAATTTTGATTTGTAAGGTTTATCCCACTATCTGTTAACCACAAAATGAATCTACCTTTTAAATCTGAAAAATAAAGAAATTAGATATGTTTCTAGAGATAAAGAGATTAAATTTTTTTTATGGAAATCCAAGTTGTTTTGTCTAAAGTAATATAAATAGATTTCCTGTTTCTGTTTAGCTTTCAACAGATTGTTTTTGTTTGATTTGTGTATGGATGGACGAATAAATAGCAATAGAGTTTTTCCAATTCATTAATTGGAAGTCACAAATTATTATTTTATGTGCTTGTTATTTTGCTAAAACCTACAATGTTTTAATATAAAAATATTTTAATGTGACA
Source organism: Argyra leucocephala (assembly GCA_963942445.1). NCBI lineage: Eukaryota > Metazoa > Arthropoda > Insecta > Diptera > Dolichopodidae > Argyra > Argyra leucocephala. The sequence continues at coordinate 31,659,975 of OZ012677.1, forward strand.
TACTCATAAAGTGTATAATATTATCATAAATGAAATATGTATGGAAATCAATCGAACATTCTGATTTAGAAGGGAAACTCTCCGTTCTCTACTCTTTTTTTTTGTTACGTTGTCCTCGTTCACATATTGCACAACAGCAGATTAATATTCTGTAACTGTACAACATTAGGACTCCGTTCCGGCACTATAATTTGGGTAAATGCCAAATTGTTATTGTTTTATGTATGCACATATGTACATACTCCTGCAATAAATAACATGTAAACTTTCTAAAACTTTACTTTCGTAAACTTTTGTAAAATTTCATAATTGTAAATTTAATTAAAACAAGAGGAATAAATGTAAATGTTAATATGAGAAATAGGTATTAAATTAAATTTGATAACTTAAAATTTACATCAATTTAATGTACATATGTACATACAAAATGCATACATAATATATACAATGTACATGCCATGTACATACTTTAATTTAATCCGAAAATCATAATTTTGGTACAGGAAATTTCTATTTCAAAACAAATTTATTTCAAATTGGATGATTTTATCATTAATTCTTCTATCAATTCAACATGAAACCATATAATAATAAATTAATAATAGCTTTTTTTATTTTAAAATTACTCCTTAATTTAAATGTATGCTACCTAATATTATTGTAGTTAAAATTAATAATTTTTTTAGAAATAATTTCCCTGAATAGCTTATTTCGTACAAAAAAATTTTTTTTGAGCATAGTAATAATTTTTTGTCCAAAATGGTACCTATGGTTAAACCAAATCAAATAGATGTTATGTAATAATAATAAATATTCTATTATTTCTGAACAAAACTTTTTATAACATTTTTTTTTAAAGTGAAATTTTAAAGTTTTCTACACAAAAAAAAAAAATCAAAAATAATATTTCATTTACACAAGTACGTAGATGAGATGACAGCATTTGGTGGCAAATATCATCAAAATTACTAATTTTGAATTTTACATCTGTGAGCTATAATTATTTTACTTTCAAATGTACTTTCACTTTTTTATTAAAGTATGAACATAAAATTTATACAGTGAATAGAATTTATCCATTTATCTGAAATTCATAAAACGTATATTTCATAAATTTGTGGGTTGGCCTTATCCTTTGCATTTAGGCCGGTCCGTTGTGTCTCCTCTGAACACTCACTCATTTCAGTTTTGGGAATCATTCAAGTCGAGTTCGATTGAATCAGCTAACATATTATTTAATTAAATGAAGTACATATATATCTGTTTATCTTATCTTTCCCATTTCTTATTTCTGAGAAGTAAAAATTTTCTATTCCTACAAGGCTACTACTGTTGGAGAGCATCCTTCTAGGATTCTTGATTTGTTAGTTGGTTAGATGGATGGTATAAATCTGTATCGCCTTACTCCTCACAACCTATTTTTGAAATCCTATAAACCATAAAAGTTATAGACTGGACGAAGACTTGTACTTGTTGTGCTTGTTTATGTATTAACAAAAATAAAAAAAAAAATGAATAATCAATTTAAGTGTTAAATATTTTTTATTTTAAATTATGCCCTATTTAATTTAAAAAAATTTTTTCCTGTTATTTAAAAAATGTATATATTCATATTGTATAATTAATTTATGATTGAGATTATAATATATACACATTACATACATATATTATGTAGCTACATACATATTACATCATTCGGCTCTAATCGAGTAGAAGTTGAATATTTTATTTTATCAAAAAAACACAGTTACTAAAACTTTTTATAAATTACTACATAATTATTATATTTATATAATTATTTTTTTTATATTATTATTATATACTTATCCAGATACAATGAATACATTTATGTACGCGTATATGTATAATTCTATTCATAATTAAACTGGTGTTAAATATTTTTTAAAACCTTTTAATTAATTATAATTATTTAATTTAATAAAACATAAAACTACAATTCATCAGCATATACTATTAGCGGTCAGTTAACCATTATTCTGGATCATCTAAATAATGTAGAATGTACATACATTTACATGGAAAACTATATAAGTAAGTATGTAAATTAAAGTGACTTGCCGGTATTTGAACCAACTGTAAATATATTATATATACTACACCTGTAAATATATTTTTAATTGCGTTTTGTTTCCGTTATTTATACAATCACAAATGGTACATCATAATATATGAATTTTTATATACAAAACATATGTATATCAAAAGGTCATTAAAATATATTAGTTTATAATTTATTATTTTAGAATGAGAGGTTAATAACTATTTAGGCATAACACCTTAACCTGACCCCATAAAATAAAAATAAAAATAAAAAAGAGTTATAGAAACCTAAAAGTATATTACATAATTATGTATATATTTCATACTATAATTGAAATATTCGCTCTATTTTTTCTCACCATGTTGTACATAAAGAACATCTATTTATCCCCCTATAAATTATGACAGTAATGGCGTGTAATTTTAATTTTTTGTTTTAATTTTTTTGCGCATAAAAAAACACAGAATGGTAATCAAGCTTTAAAAAATGTACGTACAGGTATGTCCTACAGAATGTCTTAAAAATATGTCTATACAATTAATAATATTATTTTTAATTTATACGAGTATACCGGGTGGTCCAGACCATACGTATCAGCCTTTTATACGTATCAGCCAGAAGAAGGGGAAGGAGCCGTTATTTTAAAATTGAATAAAAATTTTATTAACTAAATCAAAGGTGCTCTATCGATTGGTGATATTTTCAAATTCCGGGAAGGAAAGAAAATCGGTTTTTTCAGACCGAGGCCGAAATCGAGATTTTCAAATGGGAAGGGGTACTTTTTTATGCAAATTCGGATTCTAGGTCAAAAAATAAGTAACTTTTGTAAAGTAAATTTTTTTTTTTGTTTTTTTTTTATTTAAACTTTGTAGGAACCCAAAACTGACATAAAAAATATGATAACATGAAAAACAAATTTATTTATAAAAATTATTATCATTAATTTTAGTTTATCAAAGGAAAATATTGAGCCTTTTTGTTTTATTGTTATTAATTTTAAAGAAAAATACTAAGAAAACGAAAACAAATCATTTAACATAATTTCCTTATTTTTTACCGTAGAATCTAAATTTGCATTAAAAAGTACCCCTTCCGATTTGAAAATCTTGATTTCGGCCAGTTTCGGCGATTTTTGATCTTAAAAAACCGATTTTTGGTTGTTTCCGGAAGTTCAAAATACCACCAATCGATAGAACATCCTCGATTTAGTTAAGAAACTAGTTTTTTAAATTTTAAAATAACGGCTCCTTCCGTTCTTAAAAAGCTGATACGCATGCTCTGGACCACCCGGTATATACAATTATATTATTTTGTTTCACACTTTAAAACATTGGATAAGGCGGAGTTATAGATTATTTTAGGCCCCCCTTGTTTTGGAGCTAATTTCACCCTAAAAAAAAAATTTCATTTAATTCATAAATTTGTTGAAAGATTGTTGATACCGATATGTATTCATATGTGAAGCTAACAAAATACAAAAATAATGCTTGGTTTGCATAGTCTTTGATCTAACTCTTAATAATTTTTCTATTCTGAATTAAAATGTTCACCTAAAGAAAGGCAAACTAAGAACGTCAATATTTTACTTTGCAGTTCTAAGACTTAAATTTTTAAGCATTGACACGAAAAGAAAATTCCAGATTAGAAAACACTTTTTTTAGTTTTCGACAATAATAATATATACTTCTTTTTATTTTGAAATTCTGAGTGAAATTAATTTTGTTCAAGATCATAGTTATTAAATTTTCAAGAAAAATCAAAAATTAACATATTTTTGGCACACAAAATCGGGACAATATTTGCTAAAAACATAATAAAAACAACTCTGCCAATTTTTGCTTTGGAAATGACAATTTCCCATTCATTCCATTTACCCATTCTGTAATTAAATACTTCTTAATTGCAATTGGAAATAGGATCTAGTTTTATAAAGGTTTGCCATAAAATTTAAAAAAAGTTTGTGCATTCAAACCACTAGTTTTTAAGTTAGATAAGTTTTGAGTAAGCCAACTTGTGGTTTTGAGATAAGTTAATTAAATATATTTTTTATGCTCTTGGCAGTAACTTAGGTAGAATCATCTTCTCGCCCTTAATTAAGTACGGTAGTGCAAGTTTATACTGTAATATATATCTATAATATTTCAAGCATTTATTTATAAAATTTTTCATCATTAACTTTATGCCAATGACAAAGTATATGACATTTTTGAATTGGTTTTTCATTTATGAATTATTACTATAGTTTTGTTTTTAACTTAATGCAAAACAGAAATTCATTCCATTTCTAGTGCCGTGTTCTTTAGTTAATACTGGGAGTAGATTATCTAATATTAAATGTTTGATTCATATTAATAAAAATAAAATTTTACAAAACATATTTTCGTAATAAATAAGTCTGCGTATGGTGAAATAACTAACGTAGAGTCCGTAGAAAAAACGTTCATAAACAATTTTTTTTTAAATTTAATTTATATGTTTTTTTAACACCTTGTTGTATATTAAAATCTAAACTTAGTTATAACACGTAAAATATAAAACATAATATTATGAGCGTAAATTATTACAAAAATATTTGCTATAATGTTAGTAGACTGTGTGTAATTGAGAAATGTAAAATAACATTTTTTTAATGAAATTATCAAAAATTTCTAAAGAACCATACCTATACTTTAATTTTGTTTTAATTAGTAGGAAATTCAGTTCAAAGTTCTAATTTTTAAACGTGTTATTTTTTTCCATTTTTGAAAAATTAAACGAGCTTTGTCCATCAATCTTTCTATCATGTGTCTTAAATTTAAATCAATAAATAACACCTTTGACAGTGAATAATTATTACAATAGGAATCTTATATCGTAATTATTCTCTTTTACCATCATTTTCATTATAACAATTGTTTTTGTTCTTTTTAATCTAAATGGAAGCTAATCTAAATTCCATCTAACAGAAATGCTCAAATAGAGAAGTGAAATTATGATTCTATATTAGAAAATTTCTTGTTTTTGGAAATGTATACAGAAAAGGAAAGGTATGCATTTTATTTGTTTATGCATTTAAAATTTTGAAATTAAGTACATTATATAAGTATGTATGTATATAATATGTATGTAGGTGTATTGTTCAAGTTCATATTATAAACGGCAGTTAAGTTGTAGAGAACTTTTTACTTCCTTTTGTAAGTAGCATAAATTCTCAACCGTTTCGGTATAACAGGAATTTGTAATAGTAAAAATACAGTTGGTAAATTTAAGTCATTATTGATTTATGGCAACTCATAAGACGATATTATACTCAACATTAGATATTATTCTTTTTTAATTGCATTGTTTTTTTTAAATTGTTTGGCTTTTTAGTAAGATGGGAAATTTGTTTTTTGTCTTCTTCTTAATGATCATTGTATTAACATTTTCATATTGAAGTAATAATTTGACGGTGTTATTTTACTTTGTCGGCAATTTTTGATACTTTTTTTTATAGTAACCGAAAATATTTTTCATTTTTTTTAATTATGTATAAAAATAATTGTTATGAATGGCAAATATATGTATATTATATGTTAATGTACATAGTGTGAAACTTAGAATCTTAAGAAAAAAAAATTATCCAAACATTAGAATTTAAAATAAATGAAGTCAAAAATAAATTGTATGTATGTACATACTGATCAATTGGTAAAAATCTCTCCACTTTAAATTAATAACAGACTAGTCTTATATATTATGTATACAAAATCCAATACTAAAATTAATCTGGCTACATGATGGTTGCTAACTATAAAAAATCAAATGTAAAACTAATTTATTTTTCTTAAAATCACTGCCAAAGCTTTTTTGTACGTAAAATACATAAAACGTTAAGGTAGTCAGATATAGATGAACTTCAAAAATTAACATGAAAATATCAAAGAAATTATACTACCAGCACTATTAGGTGTGATCATGTTGAAGTGATGTTTAATCACTGTTATAAATTTCTTAAATTTTTGGTTTGAATAGGATTTAAACTTATTTATTATGAACCAATTGTCAATTTCTTATAAAAATATTCGATAAATACATTATTGATGGATTCAATCGTACCTATAGTTGACCGAACATACAATGTACTTTTTAGATTAGTTATTTCTTATACATTCAATGCCAATTCTGGATTATTAGGATTAAAGCTATTCAGAAGAAGTTCTTTAGAGTTTCTTTACGAAACTTTCTTTGGTCTGATCCTATACGTTTACCACCTTACAGAGACAGACTAAAGCGTTTACATTTAAACACTCTTGAATCCAGAGTAGTAATAGTTTTGTATTTATTTTAATGCATAATTCTGATGAAATTTATTCACTAATTCATTGCACGACGATTGGTTTTCCGTACGCCAAATTGTGATTCTGAATAAAACGCAATTGAACTTTGAACTTACATTACTAAAAAAAGGCTGGATAGAATTTTTTTATTTTTGGATATTATTTAGATGTACCTTCTACTTTTAAACCTTTGTTTTAGTTTTTAGTTAGTAGAACAAAATGTTCGTACAAAATAGACGAATATCAGACCAGTTTTTACTTACGGCCAACCGACACAAAACTGTTTGTGCAATTTTTTATTCTCCTACGACATACGGCAAAACAATTTAACTCCATAAATAACTCCATAAAGTGATTCTTGTAAAATAGGGGTTTTCTTCCAACAACTTATTTAAAATTACTACTAATGAGCTTGCAAGATCATTACCTGATTTCCCATTTCTTATTTCATCCTATAAGGCACAATATATTATATCTTTAGTACCGCATCTTAGAAATTTACAGATGATTTTGGAAGACTAAATACTAACTGAAGGAAAGAAAATAATTACATGGTTTGGATGAATATTATTACAGTATCTCTATCAGTTTTTAATCCTTTTGTTTTATTTGTGTCAGTTCTATATTCAGTGATTTTTTGCAGGTTTGAATTTTTTGTGCTTTTAAATTTTACGTAACGGTCACATTGATACTTTCTTGGCTTGTAAAATATCATATTTTTCCACTATTTTTGCGCTATGTATTTCTATGTACATATACGATACATTTTTGAAACGGAAAGATTTGAAGGTGAATAGTTAACATTTTAATTGCTTCTATAATAATGGGAATCCATTAATTAAAAATTTTCAATATGACGTCGAATTTCATTTAATTTTTCATTACCTTTGTATTTGTTCCTTTGCTTTTTGCAATTGGTATACCGTTGGCAATATATTCATAACTAATTTCATTATTCTAAGAACATTTATTTATATACCTTATATGTTCTCAAATATCATACGGTAAACCAACACAAAAAGAAAAATCATAGATTTTGACGTACGTTTACAAGGCATTATACACCATTCGGCAAACCAACATAAACATTTTTTTTTGTATATTTTGTATGAGATTTTTGCCGTATGTGCTTCAGTTTTTTTTATTTGTTAAGACATACGGCTAATCACTTCTAATTATTTCTTATATAGATGGCGTATGTATATGGAGTATAGTTGATACTGAATATCTTAAAAACTATAAATGGTACAATAAAATTGATAAGTGCAATAGATTCCGCATATTTTAATACCTAAGAATCAACTCTAAGGTGAAAATCGTCTATTTGGCGTGTACGGCAAACCAATCGTCGTGCGACGAATTATCAAAGATAAAATCAATCATTGTCGTAATATTAGAACACGTTTTCGTTCTGAAAATATATTCAATGTTGAATACAAATTATGCTAAGTTCGAACCTATTAACAGAATGTTTTTGAGTTAACAGATATAGAGACAACATCAATCTTGCTATATGAATAAGGAACAGCTTAAAATTAACTTGCTTTATTTATTACCTCTCTATTCTTTTCATTATAAATAAGTAAAAATTATTGGAATTTCAATCTATATTAAAAAATTATGATAGTTTAAATTTTTTTTTTTATATTTAAGTTAAAAATTATGTTTGTTGTTCTAATATTAATTTTTATTCCAATTTTAAGAAATATTTTTTGTAATATTCTTGTGTTAAGTATAATAAAATGAAATAAATATTTAAATATTTAAAAATAAAAGAACAAAATAAAATACCCTCCTCAGGATAACGGAAAATTTAAAAATTGTAATGTTAAGAAGCATCCAGTAGTTAAAAAAATGCCTCTGAACAAAATTTGATTTTTGAAAAATGGTGTTTTACTTCGGGTTAAATAGATTTATTATATATTGCTTTTTAAAAGTTAGATTAAGTTGATTTATTTATTACCTTGTACATAATATATTAATTAATATTTTATTTATTAAAATGAATAGTAAATTCATTATATACACACTCATATTAACTGACCACTAAATATTAATTTCAATCTAGAAAATAAGTTTAGTGGAAAAAATACATTATTATTGAAGCATAATACAAAAATAAAAAAATAAAAAAATAAAAAAAAAAAAAACTCAGAGACGAATCGTGAAACTGGGTAATGATAGCTAATAATAAAATTTTGTAATAATTTCGTATTTTTAATTTTTTATTTTTGTAATTCTCTCAATTATTTTTTATTCTGTTTTTGTTGTGTTTTTATTTTGGTTTTTTATAAGGGCTTAAAACAAAATTATTATTATTTTGTTTTTTATTTTCTTTTGTTTATAGTGAAAACGATTAGGTTGGACATTTTCAGTCGGGGTCGGTTAAAAACACTTGGGGATATTGTTTTAATATTTTTACTTCATTTACCTTTAAGAACAAAGAATAAAAAAACAAAAAAAAAAAAAAAATCAATGGTTTGAAAATTTTTAGAAATTAGAGTGTATGTTAATGTACTCGTATAGGATGAACGATGATTATAGGATGCTTAATGAAGTATTTGTTTGTATTTATATCCCAATAATGGGAGAATGTTAGTGGCTAAAATGGTTTATAGTTTTTAAGATGGTTGAAATAAGCAGTTTGTATACTGAAAAGTATGTATATCAGCTTATCAAACATTCTAGCAACTGCATTCAAAATTATAAACAATCAAATTAAGCACAGTTTCCTATTAAATAGAAGTATAAAAGACGGGGCATTAATAATCATGATATTAGAAATAAAAGTATATTTAATCTGTCTCTTTGGAACGAGTCAAATAAATAAAATTAATTAATACTAGATCTCAAGTTGTTTAAAACTAAAATTAAAGTAACTGCATTTAGTGATTACGGAGAATACGTTTGTAATTGGAAACGTGAAGTATAGTTAAGAAGCAGTTGAAAGAATACCAGTAGAAAGTAGAAACAGGCCAATTTTTGTTTAACATAATTTTGGAAAAAAAACACCATTATAAACGATACGTTTCAAATAGATATCATAAAAATAATTTCGTGCAACTACAAAAAGGTGGTCATGCTGGGAAGCAAAAGATCGTAATCGATATGTTCTAATATGATATATAGGTTCTTTTTAAATATGTATATGGTAATGTATGTACATAAGTATGTATTATTAAATCATTTTTGTAAAATTGTTTTTTAAACCCTACATTATACATAAATGTATATGCATATATATATATATATTCCAAAAAGTTAAACTACAAAAAAATTGCTTATTTTCGTGAGGGCTTAAAGCAAAATAAATACCAAAATAAAAAAATAAAAAAACAAAAAAATAAAACTGAAACTTTACCTTTAACTTTGTTTGCTCTCTCAACTTTTTGATACGATTATCATATTATCAATATATATGTTAATATGTACAAAGTACGTACATACATCACATACATAAATGTAAATATATTTTTATTTAAATAATAATAAAGGTGAGAGAGAACAATAGAATCACGGTGCATTGCATATTGTATAAATGAAAATGAGTTCGTTTGGTATCAGCAATTTTGTATGAATTGTAAAATATGTTTTTGTATGTTTTAGATTGGTGTATAGAAATAGGGCAAATAAAGATGATACACTAAAATAATGTTATTGCGAAAAAGTTGCAAAAAACTTAGTTCCCGAAATTGGAAATTTTAATTCTGTAGGATAATGATTGTTTGATGCAAATTCGGCATTAAATATTTTACTACTGCATTTTTATGAATCACTTCTTTATTTATTATACGAATATGAATCCATAGGCATAGTTTTTGTTCTCATACTTAATATAGTATAATTTATTATAATAATAGTTGTTCAATGATATACCAACAAATGAACGAAACATAATAATGGTAAAATGCTCCTTATCCATTTTGCTTTATTTTAACTGATATTCTATTCTATTTTTTGAAAATTGTGACTTCTGTATTTATTGTTATACAAAAAATGTGTTACTTATAGTTTATAATTGGGTATATTAAAATATGAGAATAAGAAATATATTATTGATAATAAAATAAAAAGCTCACAGTGATCGTGATGTTAGCCCCTAATAATCTAATGCAATACTCCAGTAAATTAAAAAAAAAATTTAATTAGTGGGAAGGTTACATTACGAATAATAAGCTCTCTTATGTTGAACATAAATTTAACGTAATACAGGAAATGTATTTCAGCGATTTTTTCAAAGATAATTAGACACTTGCGCTATTGATGAAGGCAATTTGGTTCTCATATACTATTTGTAAAAGCTTTACCTACAGAAATCGGAGTTTTACTTTAGCTAAGACTGGGACAAAAGAATCTCTATCTAATAGATAAAAAAAAAGATCTCCATTGTCATTCCCATACGAGGAATGACACTGAGTAGACTTAGAACATTCATCATATATGTGACGGATTCTGTGTACTTACTAATGGGAAATTCTGAAAAAAAAGTTCATTCAATCTATTTTTTTCCCAATAATATCATGGTTATATAACTATTTATGATTCATTTTATTTGTAGATAAACCTTTCCATTTTAGAAATTGACATCGATTGCAAGCAAAGGAAACAAAGGGATTATATTTCTTTGAATTGCGTATTTGAAATAGGGAAATATTTTATGTAAAATCTATAAATATTCAATGAATAACAAAAAAAATTTTTTTTACCAAATATTTCTTCCCTTAAGTGATGAGGTTAGAACCAACTTACATTATTGCTATTCCAAACTACACAGTTAATTAGAAATACATAAAATATTCATGTGTCTTATTCTCAAAATTCTAAAAAGCAGGGAAAAAAATAATTAATGGAATATATGATGGATTAAGAATTTTACAATGGCAGAAAAAGCCAAAATGATTAAAAATAACACCAAAACCAAAAAAGCCCCAGATAAAAAAAAATCATTTTGAAACAATCATTTTTGGCCACATTAAATCTGTATTTATTTCACTAATATGTTGCATTATAACAAAACAATGATTTAACATAACCTCATATAACAAAGTTCAACTGGAATTATATTGCATGATTTTGATGGCTAGTTTACAGCATTACTGAAGATTATACGGTAATTAAACTTTTCTCTTAATAAATTGATTGTATCATGAGATGTATGGTATATCATGTTGCAATATCTGGTTGATGAGACTTATTTACGAAGCCATCATTTATTTATATCACTGAAGATGATTTTTCCATCAAATAATGGATCGGTTTGAAGTTACTGCCCAATTTTCATAGTTCTTATACGAAATAAATGGGCATTTTCTTTAAGTTTTAGGGCCAACTGAATTTTATACATTTTGAAATGCAAATTTTTATGAAGAATATTCCATATGGTGCCATATGAAGTTCAAGTTCATGAGAAAGACTTCTAATCGATTGTTCTCGATTTTCATTCACACTTTGATTCATAGCATCGATTTTTTCAGCAGTATCTTTACAGTTTTGGCTATACAATTTGTTTAAAATGTTTAACTTACATTATGTATACGTAAGTATAGAGCTCTTTAGGTCAAATATGTTGACCATCAATTTAATGTAATACGTGAAGTAACTATAGTGAATAGATTAATTATTTTTGTATTTTAACAATTTCCAAACGCTATGCAACTGTGTATCTTTCCATAGTGATTTACTAAACTTGAAATCTGAAAAAAGTGGCCGGTAGAAAGTTTAAAAAATATGTACATAGTACTAGTTTGATCACTCTTTAATTTAATTGAAAGTAAAATATTTAAGAGTGATTGATAATATTTTTCCTCGATCATTTATAAACTAAAAAAAATAAAGACAATTTTAATTAAAATTTCTAGTAAACCTTACCTTAAAACTATAATTTATATTTAAATTTTTATTTCATTTTTTTTTTCAAGTTGTGAATTATATTTTTAGAATACATAGTTGTACCCAAGTCCCATTACCCCTATGATATCAACATGTCTAAATTCTTGAATTATTTAAGTATTTAAAAATCAAGTTATATCATGTAATCGATTAATATTTTTTGTTATTTGATTCGCATGTATAATTTTTAGGTCATTTCCATTTCAATTTCCATATGCTGATAATAATTGTTGTTGTCATAATAACAATAATAATAAAAATAAACATTTCAAACCAATTTTATTATATTGATCAATTTTTAAATTGGTAACAAATTATAAAATATCGTATTCTATTTATTATTACTTATGTTCTTAAAGGAAATTTATTCAAATTGATGCAATTGGTATCTATCATCCATCTAAAGTGAAATTGAATTTTTGTTGTACTAAAATGATGAACAATACAAAAATTTGAATAGAAATAGAAATTTTATACCGGAAAGTAATTTGTACATTTTTTTTAATGCAATAACAATTTCGATAATATACCCATAAATGTAAAAAAATGTTCAACTTCGACATTATGAAATAGCGCCTAATGACAAAATATCTAAAAGAATAATATGCATTCATGTTTAGATGTTATTTCATTTATATATATATGTCATATTCCCTAATCAAATAAGATTTGATAGTAAATAATCAAAAACCAAAAACATATTATTTAATAGACTAAGATTCAGAGACCCATAAGATGGAAAGACAGCATCGAGAATGACTGTTGAAAAATGGGTTTGCGAAATTTGCAAACATCTGCGCTGGATCGATCTATTTGATTTTGAATGCTAAATAAGGAAGAATGTTAAAATATTTCTATTCTTATAATATTGCTTGCGGCTGTCATTACTTTGTTACTTCAAATTTCATTGAATATCCAACTATTTTCAACTATGCGTTAATATTGTTAGTTATTTAAATAAATATTTGTTCCTTATTTTGATAAATTGTCACAATACAACAACAATGTAAAATATTTCTTTTAAGCATGTTATTATTAAATGTGACTCGAAAAAGCTTTTCCTATATTATTTCTATACAAATAGAGTATAGACATTTAATAATTAACGTATAAAAAGTTTTGCGTATATTTTGCGTGACCATCTATTTAACACCTTTAATACTGTTAAGTTGATGGCAAGGTCTTGATCTTTTAAGCTTTAACGTACATACATACATTTATCATATTCATTTAAATTGAAAATATATTTATGTATGTAAAAATATGTTTTTCTGTCTTTTTTTTTGTTCGTTTAAGAATGATTTATCTAGGCTTTATGTTTTTGTTTTTTAGTTTTTCTTTTATTAGTTATATTTCTTATAGTAGATTAAGGTATATTTAGTATACATATATAGATTTACTTTACACTGTTATAACAATTAACATCGTTAATACTGTTTTATTTTTCGTAATTCCTCTCAAAACAATTTTTTGTTTTTTAATTCTATTGTTTAGTTTTTTGTAATATAATTTAAAAAAAATTTGAATAATTTTTATGAATAAAAATAATTTACGATATATTACATAATAAAAATAAAAACAAAAAATTATATACGATATTTACATTTTTTTAGATTTTATTTTGAATGAATTTTGATAAACTTTTTGTTTTTGGTATTTTTAATGTGTTTTGGTTAGAAATCACTAAATTTTAATAACACTTGATTTAAAAATAGTACTGGTTTGAGTTCAAGACTCTATGCATTAATTTAAGCCAATTTTTATAAGATTGGTTAATAACAAATAATTAATTAAGTGTAGTTTTATTTGACAATTATAAAATAAATTTTGCTCATAGATAACCATCAATAGGCCCTTATTGATTTATTAAATTTAAATAAGTAGCTTCCAAATAGTATATATTGACTCATTTCTATACAGATCGTTATTAAAACAGAAACAGGGATTCTGAATTTTTAATTACATTTAAAATGAGTTGGAATTAAGTTGAATAATAAAATTTTGATTTGCTGATAGAGTAAAATTTTTTGTATTTTAATTATTGTTGGAATGTGTTTATCTATTTTGAAAGTCATACTAACAAAGTTAGTTTATTTTTATAAAAAGTTTGCTCAAATTTACATCAATACGTAAATAATATCCAAATACAGTAAATAATATCTTTGGTATCTCTTTGAATTTTTCTTTTAGAATTTTTAATGATCATCGTTTTAGTACATATTAGTAATTTTGCTTCATATATATATTTTTAAATTTAAAACATGGATTTTGTTATTTTTAAGATATTTTTTGTGAAATTTTATGAATTTTTAAGAGAATAAAGATTAAATAATAATAATAATAACAATAATAATAATAATAATACTGTTGCTGATATTTATCTATACAGTTATTATGTAATTTTGTTTGTTTTTTTCTTACGATAATTTCGCTATTGTTTCATTTTTTGCTTTCTTGCATTTCATTTCGTTTATATATAAATTTCATTTAAATTTCATTCTAATATAATTTAGTTTTAAATTTTTTTCTTTTGGTATAATTTTTTTTCAATGCACATTTTGTAAATTATCAATTTGGCTTTAGATCTAAGCACTCGACAATCGATCAAATTCATAGAATAACAGACATAATAGAAAAAGCTTTAGAGGAAAAGAAAGTATGCTCTACCATATTTCTAGATGTAGCCCAAGCTTTTGATAAAGTATGGCATCGAGGCTTAATAAATAAACTAAACAATATGTTACCTAAACAATACGTAGATATACTCTCATCATATCTAGAAAACAGACTATTCAGAATAAAACAAGACGAAGAGTATTCTACTATTAGAGATATTAAAACGGGTGTGCCTCAAGGTAGTATTCTGGGTCCCATACTGTATTTGCTCTACACCAATGATTTACCAGAAATGGAAAATATAACTGTAGCTACATTCGCTGACGATACTGCGTTGATGGCAGTAGGAACAAATATTGACGAGGCTACAATTAAATTGCAAAGAGCAAGCGATAAGCTATACCTCTGGACAAAGAAATGGAAAATTAAACTCAATGAGTTAAAATCAGTACATGTAAATTTTACAAATAAAAAATTAGAAAATCAACCACCATTGGTAAATCTGAATGGGGTCAATATACCCCAAGAAAACAATGCTAAATACCTAGGAATGACATTAGATGTCAAACTTAGATGGAAAGAGCACGTTAAAAAGAAAAAATTTGAGCTTGAAAATAAGTATAGAGCAATGTACTGGCTCTTAGGTCGTAATTCTAAATTACCTATAACAAGATTTTGTTATATAATCAGATACTAAAACCGATATGGTTGTACGGCATACAAATATGGGGATGTGCCAAACAAACACATGTACTTTGTATACAAAAATTCCAAAATAAAGTCTTGCGCAACATGGTAAATGCCCCCTGGTATGTTCGCAACAGTGATTTGCACAGAGATCTAAAAATTCCTTGCATAGAAAATGAAATAAAAAGATATGCAACAAAGCATATAGCTCGTCTGCAGGGACATGTTAACGTTGAGGCCACTCAATTGCTAGATAATCAAAATGATGTCAGAAGGCTTAAAAGAACTAACCCACTAGATTTAATACGATAGAATTTCGTAAACTTTTTCTTTAAGAAAATCAAAATAGCAATAAATTAATGGTTAGTCCGTTGGACTAGTATTAATGGGAGGGGTGTGGTTTAGTCAGTAAAAATCTGGAACACAATGGAAGCTACGGGGCTCATTGTGTCTATGAAGATTCCCACCAATCCACGAAAAAAAAAAAAAAAAAAAAAAAAAAAAAAAATTTTGTAAATTTAATCTATAAATCTAATTCACATTTCCATATCTTACTTTTAATTTTAATATTAATACTAATTATTTTTCAAAAATATTTAACCATATTAAAATCAGTACCTATATTCTATTTTTTTTTTAGATTTTAGTTTTCGAAGTTAATATTTACATTTAAATTTGTTTACTCCACAAGTATCGAATAACTTAAATTGTTTGTTTTACATGTGATGGACTATTCGAAGCTTGCTTGCTAGCAATAGGATGTCTCCTAAGTACATATTTTATTTTATTTATATTTTTAATGCTGTAGATGCTTTTAATTTTGTACGATTATTATCTTTGTTTATACTTTTAAGTTTTTAAATTTTAGTTTTTATTTATTTACTATAATAATTGTAATGAATTCTAATATTGAATAAAAATATAAAAAATGAATACAAAAAAAAAAAGAAACGAAAAATATATGATTTAAGAAGTCGAAGCAAATAATTATACTTAAATATTTATTCTAAATTCGCATTTTTGATGATTCTAATTTGTTATTAATAATATTTGTATTGATTTTATCGAATTTGAAAATTTTAAATTTGTTTAGCCAAAAAAATATTCACTTCTCTCGATTGGAGTAGTTTAAAATTTAAATTTCTATATTTCTGTATAGACTATTTTTTTTAAAAACGATATATTTCGATAGATGACAATATCTTATCAAAAAGCATATTATCACTGTATGTGTCAGCCTCTTCATTTTATTCTGTAATGTTACTGTAGTTTTAATCAATTATATTATAACAATCTCGATTAGTATTTTAATTTATTCTCTTCAAATAATTTCCTTTTTTTTAGTGCTAAACAGTCATAAATTTTCTTTGTTCTGATTGTGGTAAGAATATAAGCACAGTGGAAACCACCTGCCTATTTTATCCAACATTTACAGTTGGCCAACTTGTAAGATATTTTATTTTAATTGGAAATAAAAGGCAATTAAGTCATTAACCATTTATTATATGTAATATGTACGTTCATTTCTTTATTAATTCAAATTTAAGCATAAACAATTTTCAAACTTAAAAATTTGAAAACTAAAACAAACGAAAAATAGAACATAAATTGTTTATCACACCAAACATTGATAGTAATAATAGCAAATAATTTATGTAATTTTAATATGTAATAAATTAAAAAATAAAATTAAAGAAAATTTATTGAATTCAAAGCTATTTATTAATGCTAATTTTATTTTTTAAAAAAAATTCTAAAGTGGGTTGTTTCAAAATCTTTTTTTTCTCAAAATGTTGTTCTATTTTGATTTTTATGTTAAAAATTTCTTCAATTAATTCTGGCTACTGCTTGTAGACATACAAAAGAACTTTATTCATGTCCATAGTATTACTTGCTAAATCAAAATCTGTTATCTACTCATCTCATTTACTCATTTTTTCACTAATTCACTTTTTGTGTACAAAATTTTAAAAATTTTACAATAAAAAAACTGCTATGATCAATTTTTGCAGATATTTTATTTACAAAAAGTTAAATAGTGCAAGGGTAGATATGGCCAAGTTACAAGATATACAGGTACAACATAAAAAAGCATTTTGAACCAATTTTATATGGAAGTTTTTCATGTTGTTGAATTCGTGTCCAATTTTCGCGAGGACCCATGTTGTAAGAGTGGACAACTTCACAGGTTTCACTGTAGGTATATGTATATATTTTTTATTTTCATAATTAGCATATTAATTCAGATGAAATTTTAAGTGCAACAAATATCTTTTATTGGATTCTACTTACTATCAGAGTTGTCGCTTAACAAAAACTAAATGTACCAAATTTTGTAAGAAAATGTACCACAAATGTACCTTCACAATATTATTAGTGGTTTAAGTAGTTTATTCAATGTTATTTAACATAAATCATATTAAAAAATCATACCAATCCATGTATTAAAAAAAAAACTAACACTAATAATAAAATAATATCTAAACAATAAATTGCAGTAAGGATTGCAAAACAAAAAGAATAATTAGTTAATTCAAATTTTTTTTTATAATTATTGAAAATTTATTTTAACTTAACAAATCTTTTGACAATATATCAAATTTTTTTTTGGCACTAAAAGTTCTTTAGAGCTGACATCATATTTTCAATCGTTTAACAATTTATTTGTACGTAATTTTAGTTTTCGTCAAATTTAAGTCGGAAAAGACTCTCTCAGCTGAAACCACACTAAGAAGTAAATTCATTGAATCGAATACTAAGGCAGTTACATCTTTAAATTGTAATTCACTTAAAGCATTTTTAATTTTGAAGACATTTTTCCGAAAAGCTACCGAGCAATAAAATGTTGAAAGCAAAGTAATGTATTTAATTGTCCAAATAGGCTAGAAATATTTTCTAAATTATTTTTGTCTAAATTTTGTAAAAAAAATTATGAAAATATTCGTTTCAATACTAAACGTATCATTTTGAACAATTCTGGAAAATTTTGTACCTATGTACCATAATTGAAAAAAATATAAAAAACGTACCACTTTTATTGTATAATTGTACCCAAGTGGCAACCCTGCTTACTGTTAGGTTATAGTAGGATTAGTTAGGTTAAGTTTTATCTTTAGCAATTCGAGAATATATTGGGTTTTACACCCAAGGTTTTTTCTAATATATTTATATAAGAATTCAAGTAAATTAAAACTCATAACTAACTGATAATAACAATATAATAAGAATAACCATATAACATAAATTAACATAAAAATCACACTATTACTTTACATGTTGATAAGAATATTACAAAACTATTTTTTGTAAACTTTATCTAGGCTAAGTAACTATAAGATTGTACAATGGGTTAAATAAAGTTTAAAAAAAAGGGTTCTATTTACTACTAGTACTCGTTTGAGTAGTAAATCCCTAAAAATTTATTGCTAAAAAATTTAAACACAATCTAAATCTAATATTGGGTTCTATGGTACTAGTTATACTCGTTGGGGTTGGGATAGTAAATTTCCAATAATTTACTATTGAAAAATTATTAATGCTTATAAATTTTATAATATTTAAAATTTCTTATTTATCTTAATAAAATTTTCAAAAATTTTAAATATTTCATTTATCATTATTTAAAAAAAAAAATCCATAAATTAGCATAAAATCCTGACCTACATAAGGTGATTTTATAAATATGTAATAGAATTTTTAGTTCAAATATTTAACAATGGAATTCCTCAATTACATTTTTAATATATTTTTACGTTTTCAAATTCTATTATATCAAATTGTAATCTATAAACATTATTTTCAAGGTATTTTTAATTTTAAATTGGATTTTTTTATTATTGTTTATGATGATTCTCAAAAAAAAAAAAAAAAAAATACTCTATTAAATGTTTGTAACTGTTAGTATTGAGTAAGAGATCAATGATTTCTATTGTAAAATGTCAAGGTTTTTTCAATAAAATAACATTTTTTATGTTGAATTGATTTTATATTAAAGGTTTTCAGCCTCTTTTTTTATGAGCTTAAAAATTATACCCTATTTTGTTTATCTCATTATATTATTTACTTGTTTATTTAATTAATTTTCAATTATTTTTTTTTTTTATTTATATTACTCATAAAGAAAATAATAATTCCTTTATAAGTGCTATTTATAATATGAATGAATAATGAATAATTTGCAAAATAAATTCACTTTGAAAACAATAACGATTCTCATTTTATTTTACGTGAATTATGGTGTTCGAATTTTCAAAAAATTCGTTCCTGAATTTTGTATAAAAAAGAAAACTAAATAAAAAACCAATTTATTTTTGTTCCCACAATTTTACATTATTATAATTATCAATTAGTTCAAGTTTAAAGAATTTCGACAGGTTTTAAATTTTTGTAACAAGCTACATGTACATATAATATACGTATACAAAAAATACATACACGAAAATTAAATTTGTTTATTTTTCTTCTCTTTTATATAATTTTTTTAATAGATATAGTAAAAAAAAATCAAATTTCAAAAATAAAAATCTTAAATGTTAAAAATTTCGTATTTCCTTTTTTGGAGATTATAAGATTTTTTTTTTGCATATTAATATGTAGTCTAGTAACCCTTTCCTCTTTAGAGATGTGGGGTCTATTATTTTTTATTGTCATTAATTTTATCTTAATGACACAATGTATAGTTAGACCAAATCGAAAAACCATTTGCATTTCATAGGAATTTCAACCTGGGATCTTTCCGTTGAATGGCAGGTGCTCTACCTATTGCGCCATCTTGCGCCAGTGTTTTAATAATAATTGTATATTATTATATATTTTTATATTAATAATGATTTTTACTGGTTCTTTCGACCAGAGTCGGTTCTGTCTGACCTTTTTGTCATCATGTATACGCTTTTAGAAATCTGTGTTCTAATAAATTTACACGCATTTAATTTTAATTGTAAAACAAAACATTCTATACGAGCTTTAGTTCTCTTGAGTTAAAAAATTAAATAAAATAAATATGTACATACATACGTTTCCAAGTCACTTATCACAAGGTAGGCAGGATTGTCGACAAACGTCTAAATTACAGGTTAGTTAGATCATTCACAAAAATATTGTTATTTAAAAATAAATAAAACAAAAAAATTAAAAATGAGTTTGGACCCTCATTCTTAATGTATCAATTTGATTATATTTTCTTCATATCTTGTTGTGACGAAATTATGATTATTTTATTATTATTATTTTTTTATTTTTTATTTTATTTATTTATTAATTCAATTTCGCAAAAAGAGCTAATGAAGCTCGTATAGAGTGGTTTATAATTCATTTTAAAGGGCTAAGCTAGTTTATACAAATTCAAAAAATATAAATGTTATAATGTAAAAAATAATAAAAAATTAAGAATAAAAAAATATCATACATGTAAATAATAATGTGTAAGAAGTGATGGTTATGTGAATAATTTAATGTGAGTTAGTAAAAATATGATTGAATGAAAAACAAATTATGTAATTACAAAGTAATAGTTCAATATTGTGAAGTTAGCATTTTTTTTACATTTTTGCTCTCTTTTTTGACAATTTCATATTTAATGGGAGTGTATTAAACATTTATATAGACAAGTTTATTACTTTCTCTAATTTAAATAGATTTCTAATAACAGTAGGATGAGATGCATTTCTTGTTGCATATCCGTGTATTTGAGTTCCGATTGTTAGTTCAGTATTTGTTTTAATATGATTATTTTGTATGTTGTATATGTGGGTCATTTGCGCCAATGTTATGAGATCATTGAGTTTTAATATTTCCAGATTTTTGTGAATTTTATTTCTCGCCGATCTTTTTTAAAGTCCGTTGAGATTTTTAATGGCTTTGTTTTGTATTCTTTATAAGTTACCAACATTTTTTTTTGTTTTTGTTACCCCTTATTCTAATTTCGTATGATAAGGTACTATGGAAAATGCTATAAAATAATTGAAATTTTTATTTTCTTTGATATACGATGTATACGTTTCCTATTTTATAGAATATTTCTGCTATTTTACTGTTTTTTGACTTAACTTCAAAGGTATGCAGATTATAATTCAAATTTTCATCGATTGTCACTCCTAAATATTTATACTTACTGACTTTTTCTATGTTTACAATTATTATATACTATTTTAAAATTTTCATTATTTTATTTAATATACCTTAATTTTATTATACAATTTTTCTTAATTCTAATTGAAATTATTAAGAAGAGTTATTAATCATCTATGACTTATAATTTATTTATTTTGATTAAATTAATAAAATGTTTAAAAAAAATTGCCCTTGAGAACCCATATCTTGCAAAACGTTCCTGTATATGTGAATCTCAATTCCATTTCTAAAAATTACGCTTGAGACCTCATATCTTGGAAATTTTTCATGTATATATATGAATTCCAGTTCCATTTCTTGTTTAGCTGTTAATAATTTTATAATTTATTTGTTAATACTTAATACGTAGCTATGAAAAGAATCTTGTTCTGATAACTGAATCAAAATCGTCTGCTAGTGCTTATATTTAAATTGTAGTTAAATAATAAGGTTATATAGTAATAATATATGGTTATAATTTAAATAAGGGTCAATAAATAAGTTTATTTATTTAGACCTTTTGTCTCAGAGTTTTTTTGAGAATGACAATAAGATTTTGAGAACGTTTTAAATTATTAAAAAATTGTCTAAAAGAAGATTATCTAATAACATGTAAATAAATTTGGCCCACATCTCGAAAAGAAAAAAATCTTAACAACTTTTGCTTATATGTGGATAAGTTTTTTCTTATAAATATGGTGGATTTTTGTTTTATTTTTATTAATTTTAAAGAGAAATACTGAGAAACCAAAAAAGAATCATTTAACATAAGTTCGTAATTCGGCGAATTTCGAGCTTAAAAAACCCTTTTCCGGTCCTTTCCAACAGTTGAAAATATCATCAATCGATAGAGCACCCTCGACTTAGTTAATAAATTTTTTTTTTAAATTTTAAAATATCGGCTTCTTTGCTTCTTAAAAAGCTGATACGCATGCTTTAGCACACCCTGTTTAATCACACCTCCTCGACAATCAACATATATAAAAAACAAAAATGTAAAAAATTTTAATAATTAAAATATTTTATCAACATTTTTGCCAGATGATTCGAAACTCTTTGCAGCATTTAAAATTTTGTATAGGTACCCTAACAATAGTATAGGTACCTAATGGAGCTAGATTATACATATTTTTTTTCTCAAAATATTCACTTTTGTATTTTTGTTCTAAAATCTTTCAGAATATTTCATTTTCAGTTCATTTTCAATATTTTTTTTTTAAAAAGCAAAAAAAAAAAACAAAAAAAATTTAATAAGATTTAATAAAAGAAAATTCTGTAAATTTGGCCTAATTATGTAAATAAATATTAACATTTGGAAAATTAACCTTCAAAAAAATTTAAATTTTTCGGTTAAAACAAATGAAATAAAAGCCCGCGTTTTTTATTCTTTAAAAGTAACTAATATGAAATTTTTGCCATTAAAATATTAGTATGGATATTATATTACCATATATAAAATTTTATAATAAAGATGTACCATATTTTTATATTTATATGTTTGTATAAAATATACTTGTACATACCTATATTATATTTATTTGAAGGAACACTGTTTTTTTTTTTTGTTTTTTTTTTATAATGGATTAAACAAACAGAAACTGGTATTCGAACATTGTGTTTTAATGCATTTGAACAAATACAAAGCTAAAAAATAAGTCCAACGTAAAAAATAATAATAATAATAAAATAAAAAATAAACAAAAAATGTAATCCTACACATAGTTTGGCCCTATAGCCAAAGTTAGTTACAATGCAAAAAAAAACCATAAAAAACAAGCGAAATAACAAAAGATAAAATAAAAATACAAAAAAGACACAAAAAAAAACAAAAAAAAAACAACTTTAATATCATTCTTTCCTGAAAATGAATTTCATTTTATTTTGTTTTTATATTATAATGTAACATAAGATTATTCTGTTATATCGGATGTGGATTGTTATACTCTTTTAAATTTTTATATAATAATTTGGTGAATTTATATAGGTAAATATTATATATGTATATGCTAGTATAAAATCTGCTATCATCTCTAAAATTGAAATTGTCCAAGAACAAGTATCAGTAACTTTGAGTCAACTTTAAAATCGTCTTCTTATGATTGTGAGAATTAGAAAGTGAGAATTAATATTTTCAAAAGGCTGTATAAAAATACATAAAATTAAAAATGTAGTGTTGAGGATGAATTAAAAAATCTAGAGAATAAAAAATTTAAAAAATGTGAATAGTCAGTAGCTGTATTTTTTCTCATTAATCTAAATTGAATTAAAATTTGGATTTAGAATATGGTACACAATAGTATGGTCTGTATGCTAACTCATAAATTTATCCAAATTAAATTTATGCAAATTTTGATTATGTTTATATTTTTTGAAAATGAAACTATTTTCACTGTTCTCGCAGAATTTAATGATTACGTGATTTTTCATCCCATTTGCAAATTTTTGTCAAATCAAAGTAAACATACAACAACAAAAATCTAAATTCGCATCTTCTTTGTTTTTTGTTGGAATTAGATTTAGATTTAGTTTGAACCATATATATAACCATATATAGCCATCAAAACTAATGGCTATATCAACTCATTAAATATGGAAAACTACTGCTGTCAGGAACTAAGACTTCTAAATAGATAAGCTCCATTTAATTTGTTACCAGATTTCATACTCTCCATTATATTTTGTCATTTATTTTATCTTAATGACAAAGGGCCCTGGACCAGGCCGAAAAACCCATAAAGCATTTTTTTACTTCATCGGGAATCAAACCTGGGACCTTTCGGTTAAAAGGCAGGTGCTCTACTTTCTGCGCCACCAAGCGTGTGTATCATAGAAGAGGTTATAGTCTCAATAGTTCTTTGTATTTGGTAATGTAAAATATAAAGGTTCTCTCCAATTAAAGCACTTTCAGTTTTATTTTGAAATTTGACAGCTGAAACTTTTAATTCAAATTCAAAATACAAATCCTATTTTATTTTGCAAATCGATATCAATCGGAATCAAAGTTGTATAGTTAGGTATTAAATAATCGGATTTAAAATATTGAATTAAAATTGAAATATTCTTGATCACTCTCAATATTCTCAAATACTCTTGGTAGTTGATGAAATTATATTTAAAATGTATTAAAACTACATTCATACTGCATTTTGGGCTGACTTCCAAGTCATAAATTAAATATAAATTAAATCATCTTTAGAGAACACATATTTGTGTTGAAAAATAATTCATTTAAAAGATAATTCTATATGAACGTAAGTATTTAAGATATAAGTCGTAAGTATTTTGGCGTAAGACTTTCGCTTCACTATTTATGGAACATCTTTATTATTTTTATGAATAGGAGACATTCAGACTTCTTCAAATATTTAAAGTCACTTCAAAAGAGAATCGTATATGAAAATAAAGTTGTTATTATTAAATAATTGTACTCGTAAGTCGTATGTATTGAGTATTGTATAGTATATATGATACAATAGATTCTATCTCGAATCAGTGACAGACGAAGTCTTATTATGATTTTGAAGGTTTTTAACCAAATTCAAGAGAAAAGAGCAATTAGTTATTCTATTTTATTAAACTTTAATTTCAAGTTTTTCTTTAGAGGTCCATTTCCAGTACCTAATTACTGTCGAAGTACTCTACACACCTGTAATTGCTTACTATTATTTACTGTTTGTTGTGTTGAGTAGCATTTTAAAATTATTTTAAATTTTAATAATTATTCTATATTTTTAAGATTATAAATATTGATAAAAATTGTAGACAAACTTCATACGAGAACAGTGTTATGTAGAGAATAATTTAATTTAATGTTAAATAATAATACAAGTTAATTTAAAACACGTAGTTAAAATGATTTTGAATTTTAGATGTTTCCTGACTATTAAGAATGCATTAAACTAAATCATTTAATTTAATTAAAAACTGTATAATTTAAATTTTTTTTAAATTTATGATCCGTACTTATATTATAGGAAATTTTATATGTATGTACGAGTATATGTAGTAAGTTATTTATAGGTTGTAATTTCAAAAATAGTGTATAGCACATTAATAAGAGGTAGAGGGGTGTTACTAAACTATATTACATATAATAATTGAATTCATAAATATCTAACCAAAGGATTATAATTTCAAATTAATTGAGTAAGAAATTGTTGATTCATTTTTTTTTAGACTTATACCAAAGACAGTAAATATTACTTGTTATATTAATATAATTTACTGTCTTTGCTTATAATATATTATATCAGATGAAATACTTAATATGATATTATGTATACAAAATAAATGAATAATAAATAAATAGATGACTTTGTTTTAATTATAAAATTTGCAAAATATTTTTAAATAATGGTTGTTTAGATCCCAATGATTGATAGTAAATTCATTATTCATATTTTTTATATCGAAAATGTAGTATTAGAGTTTTAACTGCAATGTAGTATGTTCCATATCAAATATAATTCATTCTAAAATGCTTATATTCTGTTTTTTTCTGGCTTGGATGAAGCGATATGCAAGCACTTTCAAACTATTTACATAGTGTATAATTCGTTATGAAACATACAAGTTTGTAGTTAAAACTCTAATACTATATTTTTGATATCCTCCATCTTTTCACATTATTTTATAGTTAAAATTGAATTTATAACGTTCAAAACTATAATTGTAGTATAATTATTATGTGAATTAAGCTTAAAAGTGTATGCCATGGCCATGATTAAGATTAAGGGTAGCTTATTCTCACATTTTTCGTATATTAACTTTAAAAAGTTAAACTTTTTTAGTAATCACTGACTATTAGCCCCAGAATACTCTGTATATCAATTAGTATTTATGTGATTAAGTACATAAAATTTTTAAAATTACAAAAATTGTAATTAGAAGTTTTTTTTGTAAAATCAAAAAAAAAATTTATTTACTATAAATAAGTGTACAATACCATAAAGTAAACAATATAATATTATATATATTTGTTTACTTTATGACAATACACAATTAACTTACTTCGCCGTGAAATTTCCTGACCATGGGCTATTGTTGTCGTTTTATAAAAATTTGTTGCTGTTGTTGTAATTGAAGATGACGATGATGATAGAAACCAAAGTAAAAATATAATAAAAAATTTTTTCAAGGATATTTGAAAATTTAATTTATTTATTTCGAAATTCATTCTTTTCAATTTATTGTTTTTCTTTTTATTTTTCTTTTGTTTATAATATAATATAATTTAAATTTAATACAACTTTTTATAAATCACACTTTATTTAATGCACTTATTCAAATTAAAGGCACTGTAATATGATTTTTCTTCCTTTATAAATACATTTGTAAGTAAGTAATATCCTTATATATAAATATAAGTATATATATATATAATACAGAAATACTGAATATTATTACATTTTTTACTATATAGTATTTTATACCAAATAGTAATTCATAAATCGATTAAACAAGTCAATTCGTTGCTAAATACTTTTTTTTTATACATCTTTCTTTAATATTTATATTCATATTGACTGGCTGTTTATATATACATTACATACATATGTATATATATCTTATATGTACATTACTATGTATATTAATTTTTTGTTAAAATAATAATATCATAATTTGGATCACATTCTTATAGATTAAAAAAAATTGAATCATTAATTTGAAGTCATCATATTTAATTTATAAAATTATTTAAAAAATGTTTAAAGCCTACATATTTTTTGCCAAATATGGATTTTTAAAATTTATTTTGATCAAAAATAATTTATATTTCTAAAACTTGTTCTAAATCATCTCAAGGTAAAAATAAGTAAATATTTTTACAGGTGATAATATTCTAATCTTTCCGCACATTATTCTATTTATGTTTATTGTTTTTTCTTTTGGTTCCGTTTGACGTTACAAAAACAAGTCTGCGAATTTAATAATAATAAAACTTAAAAATTAATTAACTTTGTTTTTTATTTAAATTTTATGATGAATAAAAAAAAATTTTTTTTTTTGTTAAAAATAACTTGTTTTGTTTTTTTATTATTTTTGTTAATAATATTATATTTATTTTAATTTTTTTAATTTATAAATATTATTATCAATAAAACAAAATAAAAAATAATAAATAAAAATAAAAGAAAATTCACGTAGACTTAAACTCATCTAAATAACCCAAACAATAAATTCATACTGAGTTCAAGTTGCGTTTGAAGTCTTTAAAAGTTTTGCTTTTGTTTTGAACTTGTTTTGCTACAACGCCACAAATAAAATAACGTTGGTTGTAAATTGATTGGAGAACTCTTTGGATAAACATACATACTATACTATGTATGATGAATAGTACTTTTGTTTCTTTTGTTTTGTAAGTAGATAAATTCATTTGCTCCACTATAGGATACTCAAATTAATTATGTACTATTTTACACAGGTTTCAACTACACTACACACTACAATACAATTTAGAATTTAAAAGAAATACGGTGGAGCTCAATTGTAAAGCTTTTTTTTGTTTTGTTTTTATTATTATTTTCTTTTTAAGAATTTTTTAAAGTACGTCTTTCTCTAAGTTGAAATCCGTTATAATAGTTATGGTACTTATATATTTGGTAGTGGAAAACAAAAAAATAAAAAAAAAACAAACAAATATAATAATGAAAAAAAAAATTAAAAGAAAAGAGAATAGAAGAGAAAATTAGCTTATAAGAGAAAAGTAAACAAAAATGAAAAGCGAAATTAAAAATTTCTTTTTCTATAATAGTAATAGCAATAGTATTAATAATAATAATAATAATAATAATAATAATAATAATAATAATAATAATAATAATAATAATAATAATAATAATAATAATAATAATAATAATAACAATAATAATGATGATATATAAGTAAATATATGTGTATATAAAAAGTTCATCAGCATATAGCATATCACATTGAATAATTGTGCCTAATTATAATAAAAATATATCATGTGTGTTGGTATATTATGTAAAAATATAATCGTAATATCGTATATAATATATAAGCGTTGCCATAACATTATTCAAAAGAAATGCGGGCTGGTGGCTAAAATAAAAATTAACTGATGGTGTTCTAAATGAATATATACAAATTATCCTAACGTGTATACGTAATTAATTCACTCAAACAATTTTTTGATGTGTTATTGAATTTATTTAAAATACTCATAAAATATAACTCTTGTTCTAATGGAAAAAGTTCAATAGAATAATCAATATGATTGAGTAACATGTGTTCAACTGACTTGTATAGGTAAAGCACCTGTTACAATATTATTCAATGTACATTTAATGCACAATGTGCAATTTGCTTTAATATGTAAAAAAAATATAGTTAAATTTAGTGTTGTGAAAATCAAATAATAGAATCATAATTTAATGTAAAAATGTGATCAAAGTATGATGATCTAAATCATTTAATTTTTTGTTTAAATTATATTGATCCTCTGAAAAATCATCTGACAAACAGATGATTAAAATTTTAAAGCTTTTACCGTATATATACCAAAGAATCAGTTGAAAATCCGATAAGACAAAATAATTCTATGAAATACCTATTTAAAATTATTTGATTTAGATTTCTATATTAATAAATATAATATTTTGTGATGTACTTGTCTCGTAGTTGTATGTATTAATCTTTTATATTATTAAATCAAATTTAACTTAATTAAATAATTAATGTGAAAATTTTAAAGTATATAATTTAGTAGTATTACTAATACTAAAATTCAAAATTGAAATCTAAAAATAAACATTTTAATTATAAACTATATAATATAAAATAAAAATATCATTGAGGGATATATAATTAAATTAAGTATATTATTTTGATAGCATTTATATTGTTGTAATATAATTTAAACTAGTTGAAGATGACATTTGTTTTTAAATTTAGTTATATATACCTATCTTATGATATGTATATATTATATTCTAACTAATTAATGAGAATCATAAAATCAATTAAGGTCTATATTAATTGTCTATTAACAACTTGATTAAAATTGAATTTTCGTATACGTATACACTCATATTGAAGTATATATTTTTTATGATTGCCTTTATTTCAAAATTAGACATCTTATTAACGATCACAAATTATTTACTTGAATGTTCACATAATTTGAATAGGCTTGTTATTTTTTTCAATTTTAATTAAATTTTTAATTATATTTGATGAATAAAAAACATATTACGATAATAATATTAATTGAATAAAAATAGATGTAATGCTAAGAAATAATATGTTTAAGTTAAAGTATTTTTATTTTATTTATGTGCGATTTGTATTGTTACAACACTGCTTATGGTACTTTATATAGCAAAATGTATCAAATGAATAAAAAATAAAAACATATTTAGGCCCATTTTTTATTCCTCCAGTAAAAAGTATTATATACTATCGAAACTTACATTTACTGTATAGGATTACAGTAACTGATACTTTTTAAAACTTGGTTTTTTCATTGTGTCAGTTTGTTATAGATTAGTCTGAGTAATTACAATAATCATGGATTTATTACATATGCATCTTCATATACGAATTAACAAACAACGTATCCACTAACATCTAGCATGAAGCTATCATTATAAAAATGTCTTTTCATGACATGATCTCTAAAACATGAATTTGCTATCGTGTTTGTAAAATTTCGAAATTCCTTTCTCGTTTCAGTATATTTCTGAATTAATTACACCGGGGACTGTATTCTCACATCAGTACAATCTATACAATATATTACTACAATCACTTTTGAAAATCTACTTATTTTGAAAAATGCAGGCTTTGTAAATGAAATTTCTTCTGTCAGTTTGTATATAAGCTGACGGTCAGTTTGTATATAAGCTGGTGTTAATTGAGCTATATTGGAACAGATGATATTGATACACTAATAAAATCAGTTAAGCTTATAAGAATGCTACTTGTTGCACAAAATTTTGTAAAAAGTAGGACTTGTATTGAAGTAATATACCAGATTTTTAAAAAAGAAAAAAATATTTTCAATTGAATTATTTGGATTACTATCACATGCCTGTATGTAATTTGCATGTACATATGTCATTTGTATGTTTGTCATTTGCTTGTATTCATATGTACAATTTATGCGTTAGCCACGAAATCTTAAATATAAGATATAAGCCTCAAAATACCAAAATCCCAAAACCCGAATGAATTAAAATTTATAGTTGTCCAATTCAATCATTTTGTTTGTATCCAAAAGCAGCTACGCATGAAAATAATTTATATAAATCTTCTGTAAAAGACGTACAAATTTGATTTTCAATCCAACTATAAAATCTCTACTAACTTAGAATCTATATAATTCATTACGTACATAGAAGTACATGTAATATTTATCATATTCAGTATCTAGCATATCTAGACAAATGAAATATGTGCAGGTAAGTTAAATATAAATAAAATATAGGCAAATGAAATGCAGGCATATGACACGCTCCCGAATTATTTGTAAAGTTATAATCTACGCATGTAGACTTTTTTTATATTGTTTTCATTTTCGGAACCAAAATCAAAAAAACGGTTTCAACTTTTTCAATTATTATAAACTTTTTTCCAGTTTTTTCAAAAAATTACAAGTTTTTATTATTTAAATGTACGTTCCTCTATAATTCGTCAGTAAATCAATTTATACCGAAGAAATTCCTATACAGTAAATTTAACTATCAATAAAACTGTCGGTAAAAACGAATTTTGTAAAAACCGACAGTTTTACTGTCAGTTTGTATTTATTATATTGATAGTTTTATTCAGAGGTGAAAAAATGGAGTAAAATTTTCATTTCTGGATAAAATAAGATAAATTAATTATTGGTGGTAATCAAAGTTATTTTCAACACTTATACTTAATATATATATAAATAGTCGGTTAACAACTATAAATTGATAAAAGAATTTCTGTGAATACATTACGTCATAAAATCTTTAGTATATACATATACAAAATCAGTAATGGATTTTACTTTTAATTTCATTAAATTTTTTAGAATTTGTAAAGCGCGTGAATCCGGCATAAATAAGAAGATTCTAGGATATTCAAATATACATATTTAATTTTTGATAAAAATCTTATTAAAATTTTAAATTATTTTTTAAATACTAATTAAATATTTAAAAATCTAAAATATTGCTTTTGTGACATTGTTCTCACACGCATTAAATTAATTTATTTATTTTTTTATCATTTTTAAATATTAACTATTCAAAAATTCAATAATAAAAAAAATAACCAATAAATTAGATCTATAAATTTTAGGTAATTAATTTTAATCGAAACTTTAAATTAAAGATTCTATTATCTCATAACTTAATAATAATCTTCAAATGAAAATCTAAAAGCTATGGAAATACAAACAAACTATTATGTATAATAAAATTCATATATAGTTTAATTTTTGTTTATCGAATTTATGTGTTTAAAAAAATTTACACAAAATCATATAAATTTTAAAACGGCTATATACTGGTATAATATTTATATAATATAATGTTTTAATTATTATATTATCAATAAATCTTGAATTTGAAAAGAATTATAATGTCTACTCATTCATAGTCGGATGAATAATTTAATTATATTTTAATTTAAAAAATTGAGCTTTTCAAACATATTTTTTGAGTGTAAAAATTGTCTTATGCTGATTTATTGTAATTTTATTACTACTATGTAGTGCTTATTAATAATATAGTACCTATAATAATATATATATGTATATAGGTATAAATATTCGTACTTTATGTTTATACAATCCAAATTAATATGAATTGGATTAAAAAATATATATATAAATAACCGAATTTAGAATAGAATTCGATTAAGAATATAAATATCTTATATATCTCATATATCTAATATCAATATATATATAGGATAATATAGGTATATAGAATGGAGATAGTTCTTAAACTATTTCCCCAATCAAATATTTTTTTTCTCAATATTTTTAAGGAATAATGCCTGAAGATTTAGAACCACTTAGAACATAATTCCATTACAAGAGTTATTAAAGAATAGCATAATATGAGAATACGATTTAGAGAAATTCTAAAAGAGCATTAACGGATCTTTAATATCGCACACAATTTTCTTTTCATTTACGAAACTTATATAGTTAATTTAATTACTTTTTCCCATATTTTTACAGCTAGCTTGTTTCATTTTTCACTATACTGAAGCCCTAATTCGAATTCATACTGAAATTTTAAACTCTCTATCGTAAAATTTGTTTATGGTCATTTATGATTCAAAAAAAAAAATGCATTTATAAAGTTGGCAAGAAACCAGAGGAAACTGCATTTTACCGACCGATTAGCCTATTACTAGTTCTTTCAAAATTTTTTGAAAAAATCGTTTAATGTCAATTATAGAAGAATATAAACTTTTGCCGGATAATCAATTTGGTTTTCGAAACCAGCATGCAACCATAGAACAAGTACATCGTATTGAAAAAACGATAAATGCAGCTTTTGAAACCAAAGAATTTTAAATCGCTGCTCTTCTTGACATCAGTCAAGCTTTCGATAAGGTGTGGCATCCTGGCCTAATATGCAAATTGAATTACAAAACCTACCATTTGATCTCTATGAAATTTTGAAAAGCTACTTTGAAAACAGAATTGTTTATGCGAAGCAAGATAATGCATACACTGGTCTATATAAAATACAATTTGGCGTTCCTCAAGGAGTGTGTTAGGGCCTATACTATATATGCTATATTTGCTAAAAATAGCAACTTTTGTTCTGATGATACCGCTCTTATCGTTCGATATCAGGACGTCAAAATACCATAACATTTAAACTGCAAGTAAACTTAAAAGATATTCAACTATGGGGCTACAATAGTAAAGTAAATGAATCGAAGTCAACACATATCAGTTTTTCTTTAAAGAAAGGCACCTGTCCTCAAGTCCTCTTAAATAAAAAAATCATTCCACAAAAAAATTACGTAAAGTACTGAGGCATACACTTATAAAAAAAGCTAAGATGACGTAAACATATTGTCAGTAAAAGGAAACAGCTTGATATCAAATTTTGAAGTATGAACTGGATAATGGGAAAGACCACACAGTTATCATTAACAAATAAGATATTAATTTATAAAAGCTATTTGGACATATGGAATCCAGCTTTGAGGCTCCGCAGCGAAAACTAACATTAACATCATACAATGATTCCAAAATAAGGTGTTAAGGTCACTCGTAATTGCCCCTTATCTTCCGTCACCAGTGTAATAGCTAAATATAGCACTAGCAACAGACAAATTCAAAGTTCATCCAAATAATTTAGCTCGAAACCTGATGACAACTGAAGGTCGGAGGATAAGACTAAAATGAAGTACTCCCTGTGATTTATAAGGCAAAACAAAATGATTGTACATTGATCTAAAGGCAGGTCTTCGATGGAAAACGTTGCTGCAAGTCTATAAATAAATAAATTAAATCTTAAATATATATTATATTTATATTTAATATAGATTGTAAATAAATTTTCGAAGTAGTAAAAAGAAAAATTTATGATTCAATCCTAACATACTCATACTCCTGTTATAACATTGTCGATCATCTTTAAAATAAATTTGTATAATTTTATCATTAATTGCTGTGGGTGTAGAAACATGTTCTTCGTGGTGCGCGCAGTAGATTTTATTACCCTCATGGCCTCATATTGTTAATTGAATTTTTTTTTTCTTCTTACCTACTGAATGTAAACACTCCAAAATGTTTTACTAACTTTAATCAAATTTAAAATAAACCAATTTTTACTAATCAGAGTAGTTTGTACTACGTTTGTACTCATTAAATTATATTTTATAAATTTTATTGTAGAAGAAAAAAAAATTTTGCCATTAAAAAAGCTATATAGAAAAAAAAAAGAAAACAGCAATAGGAAACCCTGAATATTTGAAATGGAATTCAAATTCCGTTTGATTTTTTCAACTTCCATTTATAGTATTTTTTTTTTGTTATTATTATTATTATTTTTATTACTACAGTATTGTTGTTGTTACATAGTACAGGTATATTGTATCTAGATACTTTGATAAATAGATAGTACAATAAAAAAAAAAGCAAAACAATTCAAAGCTTTTGTAATATCACGCAATGACCTAACTTTTGAAAGTATAAATCTAAATTTATACAAACATTTATGTCGTATATATTTTATGTAATGGAGTATAAACTCACGTCATAGCTTTCGTCATATCATTAAAGAAATGAAAATTAAAAATAATGAAAAAATAAAAATATATACATAATTGTAAATAATACAATCTAACTATTATAAAGTCTGTCTAACCACTTTAATTGGTTATATAATATTACGATTAAATGTTTTTTTTTTGTTTACAGATGTGTTGAATTGATGCATGGTTAATAATTATTTGGTTAAGAAATCAACTGCAAAACACACAAGTAGTATATTTTAATATACATATAGGTATATCAGGGTATAATCATTTATAGAAACTATATGTATATACATAGATTAATTTCTTTTATGATATTCGCATCTATAGAACATTGTGAATTCGAAATATTTTAATTCAAGTGTTTCGAAGGAAAGACAATCTACTACATTCCATCGGTTTGTAGAAGAGACGAAAAATATTGAAATCTATTTTTAAATAAAATCTTTTTAATTTTAATTTCTTTATATTATTTTTGTTGGCTATATAGTCAAAACATTAGGTATTATATGCAATAAATGCTATTAGGTATATATACACTTGCTATTATATTTGACTATTAATAAAAAAAATTGTAATGTAGTAAGGTTCAGATTTACACTTCAAAGAAAGTTTGAGCTTATGTTTGCAGTTCTATCAGGTTATCAGAAATTCATTTCCCAAGCTAAACATTTTCTTCTTGTAATGTTCTTTATTCATATAATTTCTGATTAGTTTTCTCTTTATTTTATTGATCATAAAAATCATAACATCTGGTTACATTATTGTAAGTGATATACTGATAAAGATAAGTATTGATTGAATAATATGATCTATGATGGACACTTTTTCCATTTACAGCGAAGTAAGTTTGCAATAAAATATTACCGTGCCGCATTAAATTAGTTAAATTTATTATTGTTTTACATATAATAAAAATTAAAAAATATTATTGGTTTCATATGAATGAAACCGGCATAAAAAAGAAAAAAAAAACTATTTTTTTAATAATTACTAGTGGGCCCCTGTGCAATTGCACAGTAGTAACTTTATTTAAAAAATCCTGGATAAAAACATCATCATTGATTTATATCATTATATACTTTTATATTAACTTGCCAGTATAACTTTTTTGTTAATATTAAAACCAAACGCAAAAAGAAAAAAAATAATTTTGTTTAAAAAATTTAAAGATAGAGTTCTGAAATTTTGCACAGTTACTCATGATGAAAAAAGCAACCGGACACGGTACTTTACAAAGCTATCAAATGACAGGTTCGGGTTGCTGCCGAGCAACGCCTAGCACGTCTCAGGCATATTTCAAAAACCAATTGTGTTATAGACAGAAGAGTTTACACTTATATACTCTTTCTGAAATTGTAATACCTATAGGTTTCACTTAAAACTAAAAAGTAGAAAATAAAATAATAATGTAAAAATAAAAATTTTTAAAATATATTTTTATCGAAATCACTGGCCCCCTAAAAAGTAGAAAATAAGATTAGTGGTGGATGTTGAGCATCTAAAACTACTATAAGATAAAACACAAAAGTATACAATGAATTTTTCTGGAACATTGTTAATGGGAGTTTGAAAACGCTTTGTGATGTTCTTTTAATATTTGTGATTTTTTTCAAGCGGCAATTATTAAAAATGTTGCATTTTGTTATCGTATTGGAATTGCTTAAATTTTTTCTGCTATTAGCCTATCTCTATAATCTCAATATGTACCATGAAAAAGAAATCTTATCTCTATCAATTTGACATCAATTACATTAAAAATCGGTTATAGTAACTACTGGTTATAGGCACAATTCGCTTTTAGTTAACGATTTTACTGTCATCTTTTTTAATATTTTTTTATGTATTTTATAGTCAAGTCAAAAACGTTTGTAGTCACAATTCTGTTATAGTCAACAATTTTTTTGAAAGAAAGCAATAAACTTCATAAGTTCATACAATCGATGTCGCTTATAGTCACATTAAAATATAACGCCAATTTTTTCATTAAAACAAAAAAATAAGTCAAAAATAAGTCATAAGTCTTTTTCTGTTATACAATATGTATATTTTGTGATTAAATAGCAGAATTGCTATTTATGAATAAAATAAAATTTAAAATTGTTATAGGAAAGATATTTTATTGAATTTGATTTTGTTTATAAAGATGCAATTTTTTTTTGAACTACTCCTATATAGTCACAAAACCGTTATATTCACAAATATTACTGAAATTTAGCGAATGACTATAACCGAGTTTTACTGTATATATATTTTTTTTAAATAGCAGAAGCACTGTACTTTTTTCTATAAGTTCTATAAGTTTGTGTGTTTATTTATGCCTTTTTAAAAATTGTCTGTGATTGAAATTTCTTTTAAAGTATAGATGGCACTCAACTTGGAAATAACCGTCATTTATTTGATGTAAATATTTGAAATGTTTTAAGTATTCAGCACCAAGAACTTGCTTAAATTTTAATATTTTTGTGGTGTACATAATTAATTTACTATTCAATTATTCTTGCTTTTTTACTCACCACGTCCTTCATCTTGTGTATTATAATATAAGATATACCTA
Source organism: Argyra leucocephala (assembly GCA_963942445.1). Lineage (NCBI taxonomy): Eukaryota > Metazoa > Arthropoda > Insecta > Diptera > Dolichopodidae > Argyra > Argyra leucocephala. The sequence goes on from OZ012677.1 coordinate 31,697,422, forward strand.
TTGTCCTATACACATATACATTTGATTTCTGTCTGACTTTAAATTTGATTGACTTTATAAGTCTTAAATCAAAATAGTCAAATATCATCTATACAACAATCAAAATTGATAAGTATAAACTGTAATGCAAAAGTATATTTTAATTTAATTTGAATGAATAGAATTAAGAAGAAAAATATAATTTTGTACATTCGCTCAGTTGAAATTTTATTTTAAATTGTGTTGCTTTACTGATAATAGTAGTGGTTTTCTATATTTAATGAGTAACGCCAGAAATATAATAAATAAATACTCGTAAAAACATTAGACGTAAATACATAATATAATTGATTTAAGAAAAATAATATTCTTTTTATATAATAATGGTCTCCAGTCTCTTTTGAATTTATTTATAAGATTATTAGAATTTGTAATTACAATGCAAAATTTTATAATGCTTTTTTTAAGTTCAGAATTTTTTACATAATATAGTCATTATTTTCATAGCAAGAACATTAACATCAATGTACACCAAATGCTTGTCATGATCTGCTCCAGAATTTGAAAATAAAAAAATTCTCTTTCAAAAAAATTACATAATTGTTTTATTGTTACCAACTCCAATCAGCTTGTTTAATTTTGTCATACTTTCCTACTATTTAAATTTTTAATCCTGTGGTACATGGTTTGAGTTAGATTATATTAATTGAATTCTATCCTAATTACTAATTAATATCCTAATTACTTGAAATCCATTTCTCCATTATTTGGTCCAGTTCATTACCTTTATTGCTGGAGAATGAATTATTTTTATAGCCTCATATATTTTTTAACTACGATTTTGATTTAACTACTATTTGATCTACAATAAAATCTTTTACTTAACTATAATTTTTTTTGTATTATTTTTTTATTCCTAATGAATTTTAATAGTGTTTTCTGCACTTAAAGCGTTAAAAAATTAAGAATGACTGACTGACATAGTGAAAATAATAATAAATAATAAAATTAAAAAAAAAAAAAACAACCAAAAATAAACAAAAAAAAAAGTAAAGAAAATAATTTTAACAAAAGAAAAATTGTTTAGATGAGATTTTTTATACTTACCTTTGGAGGTCCAGTACTTAACCTTTTTCAACTGCTATGGTATAATTGACAATAGATGATGTATATCTACTTAAAAAAAAAACAATATTTTCTATTTATATATGGATTTGTATGTATATATATCCATATATTTACCAGGAGCATCAAAAATAAATTAATAGTTTTTGAATTAATTAAAAAAGGTTAATTTAATAATTCTTAGTAAAGGCAGTTATCAGTCAACTATTATAACGAATGTATCTATCACAGTTTTTCAAAAATTTAAATTATTTTAATAATGTTCAAAAATAAAAAGTTTTTTGTAATTTTCATCATAAAGAGGATTTATTTTCTAAAATTTTGTACTGTCTGATACAAGGCTTTTTTTTTAATTAGTAGCTAAGTGCAAATATCAATTAACTATAAAATAGTACCTAAATAAAATGGTTGGAAAATTTTGTTTTCTTGAGTTTTTCAAAAAAATCTGTCATATTGAGTTTTTGACATTGAGCTTTGCCAATTGACATTTTGTATTTATTACAGTGTTATTTTTTAACTACATAAACATTTTGTGTCAAAATTGTTTTGATAATTATTGTACTTTTGAAATAATGTAGGATTAGTCATATCTTCATTTTGAGCAATATTTTTCTGTAAATTTAGTATTTCTTATTTTCCAATAATCTAGATATTTTGTTATATAATTCTTTTTTACTACTTCATTATCTTTAGATTTCAGTCAATATATTTTATGTACTCATTCGAATTTAAAAACCCATTTTGGTCAGTATATAAGATCTTCTTTGGTTATCATTAGTGTGTTAAGACCTCATTACAAGTTACAAGTAAGATTGCAAATGGAGCTGCTATCTTTTAAAATTTAAAATTTCCAAGTGTGTTGTATTCATTTTTTGTTTTGGTAAAATGAAAATGAAGTATATTTCAATTTTCATATTTTTTTTTTAATTAGGTGGACGTTTTCTTTTTTTAAATTTAAAAATTAAGATATGGTCGATTAAGATATTGGTAAGATATGGTACATTGGTCCACACAGACGACAAAATAAAAGAAGAAAAAATATTTCCTAATTAAAATATAAAAAAATTTTTTTTTTATTATTTGTGGCTTGGAAAAAGAAAGTACTAAAATGTGTTCTTCTAAAGCTCAATTCTTTGAATTAAGAATTAAATTTTTTTTAAAATTGAATGGATATATTTAGAAATACACAGTTTATATTCAATAATTTAATTGTTGTTAGGTTTCCATTCACTAATAATTTTTAATATTTCATTGCAAATATCGACTTTTTAGAGGAAAAATATATTTCCTTCATCAGTGCTTGTGACTAACTATAAATCTTAATTCTATTTTTTCCATTTTGTGTCCTATTTTCAAATTATTTTATTAATTTAAATAGCGGAGAGTATCTATTCTCTAAATCATTATTCAATCTGTTACCTATCTACCTACTGTACTCTCGAAATTGCTAAACTCTCATATGTGTCTAGTTTACTTATTTTGTGTATTTCCTTTATTGATAATAAATTGGTTTTATCAATTTTATGGTGTTCTTCACTTATATGTTATGCAATTGCCTTTTATTCTTGCTAATCCAGCTTCCCTTAAATGTTCTTGGAATCACACCGTAATTAGCCGTTTCGATTGCCCTATGTAAACTTTTGAACAGTTGTGGCGTGATATTTTATATACCTATATTAGCTCCTTCCATCTACTTTTTATCCTTTGCTGATTCAAATATACTGCTTATTTTTGCAGTTTCTTCCTTATCATTAGATCTGTGATTTCTTCATTATATCTATTTTCCCTTGCTGTGTCTTTTATGCAGCGTTTTTGTTTTTCAAAGTAAGCCTTTGATAATGGTATATAATTACCAGACTGTTGATCATTGTATGGTATGCTGCCATTTTTTTTGTCCATGTGGGTGATTTGACTTAGTGGGGGATGGTTCGTTGGGTAGTAGTATCTTTTCTGTAAATATCTGTAAATTTTATGATTCCATCTTTATGTCTTATTTTTATGTCAAGAAACGGTATTTCGTTGTTTTTTCCCTCTCCATAATTCTATGTATTTTGTTGAGTTGAGTATCATCTACGTACCGCTTCCAAATTCTCGGCATAAGTTCATCTTCCGTCTTCAATATGACTGGAATGCCGACTTTTCCAAACCCCGCTTTTTAAAATTCTGTCTTTAAAAAATTCCGCTTTTTTTATTTTTCCAGAATATTTATTTTAATTTAGTGTATCTATAGCCGCTTTTGAATACAAAAAAGTGAATAAAACAATAAAGGGAGATTTTGGAAAAAGGTGATTTGAAAAAGAAGGTTGTGATACAACTACATTTTTTGACACGAAATCTCGTAACCTACCTAAAAAAAGCAAAAACGGTATTTTTAATAATAGCGGGATTATGGTAAATCAGGATATTAAAAAGCAGGATTTGGGATAGTCGGCATTCGGGGTAGACCCAATATGACTCATAAATATTTTATGTGAGTTTTTCTTGTATAGTTTTGTAATATTCGCCTCTAATAGTGAAATAATTTTCCCCCATGTATATTGTCATCATGAAAATCCGATTAATAAATGAAAAAATACACAGTTTATATTACAATAATGTTAACGATCTTGAACGGATCTAGAACAAAATCTCACATTAAATTTTTCTTTGTAATTACTTTACTACTGTTCATTCAATTTTAATACATACTGTATATAATTTGATGTTTATAGATTTGTAATTAATATAATTTTCCTATTTCAGTATTTTCTTACATACATAAAGATATATATATATATACATGACATGGTATTGGGTACTTGGATATATTTTTTTTTGATTAAATTTCAGAAACTTTCTTTTAAATTTTACTGAAGCTTCTTTTCAAAATAATTAAATCAATATAATTTATTATCTATGTATTGGCTATTGAAGATATAAAAAAAAAATATTAAATAAATTTGGATCACGGTATTCGTGGTATTAGAAACAATAACAAACAGAAAAAAAAAAAATAAACAGTAAAACAAAAAAAGCTTCCTTTAATTTATATTTTATACACTTTAACTGGAAAAATTAATCAAAGTAGGTCTCCGGAAAAGCTAACAAAAAATCTTTTTAAATTATATTTATATATGTACAAGTGTATATTGTAGGTAAATATGTAATTCTATCTTCTATGGATGAAGAAACCATAGAATATTATCTCGTATATATGTACATTGAAGTGCGGGTTGTTTATTTTAATAGAGAAAAAATAACAAAAATATTTTTTTTTATCTTGAACTACTGAACCATTGATGGAGTTCAAGTTATTCGATGAAATTTAAACTAATTGTGTAATTCTAGTATTTTTTTTTAATTATTTTTTTTTTAGTTTAAATAATAAAAATGAACAAATTAATTGTCACCAGCTGGGGTACATATAATATTCATTGAATTTTCATAGTATCAACTTTCTTGATGAATTTATGTTTTGTCGGTCGTTATCTCGATTGAATTTTAAAAAACAAAACAAATGACGTTATTTTATTAAAATGATTGTTTGTAAATCATTCGGATGATATATATATATATATATATATATAATTCCATCGGTTTATAGATACATTTACATACAACTAATTGATCAGAATTGAATTAGAGATGTAATCCAATTGAATTTGCTTGATATTGTTTGTACTTAAATTAATTTTTTGCATCTCTATTATCTTTGGGTCGCAGCTTCAGTTGATTACCCGAATTTTTTATAACACGCAATTTTTGTTCAATTGCCAAAACACTCAAAAGAAAGTGAAAAATATTTGTATTCAATTTGGTCAATGTTTTATATGAAAAACATTCATTCTATTAAATAGGGAAAAAAATGAGTTCCTCCAATAGAAGAAAATTGGATTTTTTTTAAGGTTTTTACTTGATCTTTTTTTATATTAGGTTGTAACTGTAGCGATTCGTCCAATGATTAAATAAAAATAGTTTTTTAGAATATTTTTCTTAGCATTGGTATAATTTCATATTGAAATTTAAAATTTAAGCGATGCAGTAAAATTGAAATCAAAAATTTTTATGTATCAACTAGTTATGTGCGATATCTGAAAAACAAATTGATATATCGATCGATACTTATCAAAAGAAAAAATATCATGCATACAAAAATCGGAACCAAATATATCGATATATCGATTTAAATCGGTAAAATAAAAATTCTAGATATTAAGTTGACTGAGATTGAGATATACATATACGATTTCCTTAAAAAGCCAATAGTGAAATAAAATCAACGAGCTTAATTAACTTAAATTGATTTTTATATACATACATATAAATTCTGTAATTAATTTAAACCATAAGTATTAAATCACTTTTAATTTTTTATCAATCTTTTAAATTTTATTTAAACTTATTTTTATTTCAAAAAGACTCGCTAGGCAAGACAATAATGAAAAATTTAAATGGGATCCGAAACGAATGATTTATTTTTTGTCCTTTTTTGCTAAATTCCTACTTGCTTGACGTTTGTATATCAGTTTTCAGTACTACCAACTAAAATTTTTAATAGTTTATGGCATAAAAGTACAGTACAAACTACAACACAATGTAAATGCAAATTTATTGTGCTGTGAGCATTTTTGTAAAGTGCACAAAAACAAATCTTATATCAAAAGGTAGATGCAATCAAATAACATCGATGTACTCAAATATCTTTAATTAAAATATCGAGTTTAAAAATCGATACAATGTAAGTAAAATATCACTATAGTATCGACTTTACATATTTCTATAACTGTAGCCCTAGACTAATTAATAGCTATGGAGAAAAGTTGGAAAAGTATATTTGTGTTCTAAGTTTAAGGGTTTAAGTTCATAGATTATTTCTAATAAAAAGTAGGTGTTTGTTCCGAATATTTAATTAGGAGTAATATTAAGAAACGAAAGTAAATTTTTAAAATTTTTAATGTATAATTTGAGCCAGTAAATTTGTGAAAATTTAATATAATGTATATACTTAATTCAATTGGAAACAAACTCAAACCATTAAAATACTGATCATTGTACATATTTGAATATTATTCATTATCTAATTGGAAATTCTAAATTTTACAATAATAAATTATTATTTACTAATAGATATCATGTATCCACATATCTATCTGAAGTGCAGAAGCTTTCAATATTAATTGTCTATTTTTATGTAATAAGCTAATAAATGGTAATAAAATTAAATATTATTTGTTTTTCAATAAGCAATAATTTTAAGTAATTACAAGTATTTATCCACATATGTATATATATATATATAATATATATAATTATATTATACATATATATATAGAAATTATTGTTAATTATATTTGCTCATTTTACTTAAGTATTTTTTTTAGTATGACACTCAAATTCTGTTCTGAATATTTAGGCCAGTTAGCAATACATTTTCTTCTTTTTCTTTTTTCTCCATCGTTTTTGATTTAAATTGTTGTTTACTTAATACCCGTATTATAATATATTTTGCATAATACTATACTTTTATATAGATTATTATTTTAAGTTTAGAATTACCACATGTGAATGTATGTATAATAAATCTAAAAAACTATAATATAAGCTTTTGTATTTATTACCTCTGGCTGCTGTAGCTCGCTCTCGTTTTATGATTGTCAATTATCAAATTGTCTTGATATGCTAATTTGACATTGTGATTGACAGAAGTGACATTCTAACTAACATTTCTGACTTGAAATTTGAAAAGCTAAATTTTATTTACGTTATTATTTGCCATATCTTTATCTTGTGAAACAAAAATTAGAGAAAAAAACTAATTTTCTGGAATGTTTATTTATGTGATAACTTTCCTTAACTCTATTAGTGACAATAAATTGTTAATAATATCAGGCTGACCAGTCTCATGAAATATATATGTATTGATTTTGTTGTGGGTCTTCCCTTTAAAAACAGTGTTCTGTCGAGTGTGTGAAGGATTGATCCCTTGCTCTTCTTTTGTTGTATCTTTAATTGCCAGCTTTTCCATTATTTCTGACCGTTCTGACAAATATGCACAAAATATGTCATATAGTGGATTAGACTTGCGTTTTTTTTAGCTGTATTTCCCATTTAGACATTGTTTTATCAATATGAAGTTGATTTTTTTAAGTTAAGCAGTTGTATGTTGTAATTGTATTCGAAATCTTTGTGTAATAGCAGTTAGGGTGTTCATCTCTTAGGCTTGAAATTATATAAAAAATCCAAATATGTATTAAGTTTTAAACGATATTTTTATATATAAATTCACAGCTTGGACTAGTTGAAGATTGGGGAATGAAAAATGTCCTTTTGATCTGTAGAGACAATTTAAATAAATTTGATAATATTACTCTTGAACTTTTGTAGATTATATGAGAGTGTATTTTTGGATTGATAAAACATTTTTATTAGAATATGATTCAACATTCGAGAAAATTTACTACAAACGAATTTACATAGCTAGTTTTGAGCAACCTAGAAATTATGCTCTTGGTTAGTAATGAAATATACATAAAAATCTTATTTTAAATATAAATATTTGTATTATGTCCATTATTATGCATGTTATACTCTATTTTAATTCTATCTAAAAATTCTACATACTGTAGTTACTTGTAGTTATATCGTGTAGTACTTTGTAGTTTATTCAGTTGAGATTGTATGATTTTCAATTGAAAAAAATGTTAGGCAATTGTTATGAAAGGGTAATTGAAATAATTGGAATTATTATAATTTTACTTAATTAAAAATTTAAATTATTTTCAATTAAATTATTCAATAATAATTGTAAAAGAAAAATAATTGAAATAAGAGTATACAATTCGTTAAAAATAATTTGTAAACTACATATTTCTGTTTTTTAGTTAATGATTACACGCAAATAATGTATTTGATTACTTATTACTTTTGATTAATATTGAAAATATGAAAAACCGAATGAAATGGTTTTTTTTTAATGTTGTATAAGATCAGTAAATTTATCCAGTGATTTTTAAACTGTATGTATTGATTTTAATTTAATTTCATAGAGCTTTAAACAAAGTTAATGAAGTTTATTCAAACTGAAACTAGAAGTAATTACTGTCTTGAACTTGAAATATCAAAATTTTTTATTGCAATTTTGTGGGCTAAAATTTGTATTGCAAACGTTTGGACCTTATTAGACGATGTCAACTGATGTATTTTCTTTTCTTTGCCTTTCACCCTATTGTCAACAAACTAAATTGGTGCTGGGGATATTTGTGTTGACACCGAGAGAGAATTGGCAGACAAAAAATTATGTACAGCACAGTATGGCATTTCACAAATCCTTAGACAAGAACAAAAAAAATGTCTGTTGCCTTAAAATTTTTTTTTGTTATACACAAAAATTGTAAAAGAATCCTTGCGATAGCAAATCAAGCTGAAATTAAAATAGAAATGAGAAATATTCACTAATACATAAGTGTTGGCTGTTGACATCCAACGGTGTAATAGCAAGCTGATATAGTATATTGACCTGTGCTGACTGCTGACATTGTCTAATAAGAGCCCTTTTTTAATCTTTCAAGTGATAGCCAACGAACCCATTCATTTTCTTATTATTATTTTAAAAATAGCTGATTACATCTGTCACATGTAAGAAAATATTTTTTTCATATTATACGAGATTTTGTTTGATTACTAGATTTTTAGTTTGCGTTGTGGTTGGATAATTTTATTTTTTATAATCAATTTGTTTAATTTTTAGCCATATTTCAATGAAGACGAACAATTAATATAGATTAAAGAGATTGGATAAATAAGACGGTATACAAGTAAACACTTTATCAATCTTTTAATTAAATCACTCTAAAAATTTTCTTACACTTAAATTTAATGTTTTTTTTTCAATTAATTTTTTTCACTCTTTTTTCTAATTTTTTTTTCTTTTTTTTAATTACATTTATGAAAGTGAATGTAATTGAAAATTTTACAATTTTAGGTAATTGTGATTAGCGAAATTGCAATTGTTGTAATCATATAATTATTATACTATATCTAATATAGTTTTTTACAAATTTCTACAAAATCAATTTTGAGTTCGAACTTGCAGAAATTAATTTTGAGTTGTGGACTTGCAGAAATCAATTTTGTGTTCGGACTTGCATTTCAGAGTTGCATCTACCTATTGCTTCAGTTTGAGCTAGTAATCAATCACTACATTTAATATCAATTACTTCTTTGGATTTTATATGATCTGGTAGAAGTAGTGTATGAGAAAACTCCTATAGAAGAAAACTGAATAATTATTTGCAGGGCAGTTGCAGATGCTCGATTGTTTATCTCTGATTTACAGAATTTACAGTCTTTCTGACTAATTATTAAAATTTTTGTGTTGTAGCGGTGTAGATTACATGTGATAAATTATATAATTAAAGACTATCAACAATTATCTGCTGAGGTTCAAATCAGAATGAAAGAAGATTTATGAGATAATTTTCTTAGTAATTTTTTAATAAGTTTCAACCTTTTTCGACTTTGACCAGAAAATTCTTTCGATCTAATCCTCCCGTATTTTTGAAAATTTTTTCATATAGAGTTTTTTTATTACACTCTAATATATATAAGGTAGACCTCGATCGATAATTCTGTTTGCAGATTAATGAATTACAAAAAGAATGTTTTTATGTAGAAATTATTAAATAAAATTTTTAAATTAAGTTGATTAGTTCTATAAGTTTGATTTAGAACATATTAACCTTTAGGTGCGAACGAAAGTTAAATACCTGTGCAATCTCTAGTAAAAATGTCCCTCATTGTTTAACATCAACAAAACTAAGGAACTTCTAGCAAAAAATTTCAAAAAGTCAACTTGACATTTAAATGACCTTGTTGCAAAAAATGGTCTTCTTTGAAAGTTGTCACACTATCAGGTACCTACCTACCTTTAGACCTATTAAGACTATCTGAAAATTTTATAATACTTTTAATTTTACAATTAGTTATATTTAAAATTAAGAAATAATTCCAAATTTATAATAATTTATATTTAAAATTAATAAAATAATATTTAACACATATAAACTATACAACATTTATTACAAAAAAAAAATCGTCTATTTACAAATAAAATTTCATATACGAGTACTTAAAAAGTAAAAAGAATTTAAAATTTAAATTAAAAATAATTAAAAAAAATTCTTGTGATCAAATGATCTTGTTTATTTTTCTTTTTATATATATATATATAATTTCTACAATATGTATTTAATGAGAAATTCTTAATTAATTTTTCTAACATTTCTGAGATCATATATTTTAATTGAAAAGCAATATTTATATATATATATATATATATAGGTTATATACATATGTTATATATACATATATAAAGCATAGTTTTATATGTATAATCTTTCATCACATCTTTAAATTTTTTATTTCCAGCTGATGATGATGACAATTCAATTGAATTCAATTGAATTCAGAGAAGGTGTTTTTTTATATTATAAATACATATACCCATCAACATATGGGATTTTATTTTTTCATAATTAAATTAATTGTTAAATCATTTTATCATTAATCAGTCTTATCTTAAAAAAAACAAAAAAAAAACAAACAAAAAATGAATATGAAAAACAAAAAATTTTCATCTTCAACATTTTTTTTAAAGGGAATAAAAAATATATTTTTAAAAATTTTTACTTCCCAACGCTGACATACATATACATACAACATAAATTCAATTTTTTTTTTCAGTTCACATCAAGTTCATAATTTTAATTTCCGCTGTTTTTGTGTGGTGCTTTAAAATGTTTGATAATTAAATTGAATTTTAATTGTTTTTTTTTTTTTTAAACTTGTTTATGAATTTTACCGATCATTCTTAGAAATTGTATCAAATGAAAATTTTTTTCTAATCCATAGTCTCATTATCATCATTATTATTATTGTTATTATTATTATTAATATTTTCTGTACAATTTTCTATTTTATTTATATTATTATTTTTACTATATTGATTTTGTACTTGATTTGGATGATATCTTGATTCAGATCCTACATTATTTGTACGTCTCCATTTGGCACGTCTATTTTGAAACCATGTTTTTACTTGTCTATCACTAAGATTTAATTCAATCGCCAATTGTTTTCTATCTTGAGCTGATAAATATTGACTATTATTAAATTGAGTTTCTAAACTTTTTGTTTGTTGTGTTGTAAAACGTATTTGGCCACCTTTTCTTTTTGTATAACCAATTGATGTTGGTAGAAAAAATGGATGAAATGAAGATGTTGTATATGGATTGGCTTGTAATGTTAAAGGGTAACCTAAAAAGTAAAAAAAAAATGTATAATAAATAAGATGATTTTATGTCAATCGTGAAATGAATTGATTTGATCGTGAAAAGAAAAATATAAAAACAAAATTGAAAATAGATAAAATTTTAAAGATTTTTTTTTAAATTTTTGAAAATAAAGTTGTCGAAATAATTTTATTGAAAATTGGTTGTTTTGATAATTTTTTTTTTTTTGCTGGTTGGGGTAAGAGTATTTTTTTATTCATTTGATTGAGTTTAAAACATTTTATGTAATTGCAACACAATTAAGAAGAAACAAATTTTAGTTTTAAAAATTTTCTCAGTCATCTAAAAAAAAAATTATCTTGAATTATCTAGATTTTTCATTTAGTTTTATTTTTGAACTGTATTGCAAAACCAATATTTTTAGTGGAAGAATATAGTTTAACGGGGTTAGACAGAGTCTTATTATATTTTTAGTATATGGTTAGCTAAAATTGCGGTCGTAGGATAAAATAAAATTTCAAATGGAAATTATGCAAAGAATTGAAACAGAATTAAAGCCATGATTTATTTTTCATTTTAAAATACATGTTATCAATCAATAACTTGTTGTCTTATTTATTACAAAGGCCACTGACGTTGCTCGGGCCCAAAATAAAATGTATAATATGATTACTCTTTCAAAAAAGTATTGTTTATGAACCGAATTTGAAAATAAATGGTTTCTGAAACATATTCTAGAAGTTGTATAAAAGATATTTAAACACCCATGCTGGGTACAATTCAAATTTTCAAATTTCCAATTGGTGAGGACAAAACCCTAGCCATGTAAAAAATAACATTTTACATTGAAATTTTGGTCGATTTTTATAACTCACAGATTTACTATTGACATCTTCTAATAAGTTATAAAATCAATCAAAATGAAAATAGGAGTTGTACAGGTAGTCTTACACTATAAATACCTACTGATGAGTTCTAATAGTGTTATGATGAACGAAACAATTTCCTAAAAATATTTTGTTTGTTAGCACAAATAATAATAATATTTATAGATACAATGGTGACATAAAATGTCTATGTATCAATTATAATTAATAAATCGAACTTGTTCTTTTTATTAAAAGTAAAATGACATGGAAATTTTAATATTTCACATTTCAAAAAATTTATAATTACATAAATTTATTTTATATTATTTAATTATTTTTTCATGTAAACAAAATTGTAAATGAATTAAAAAAAGATTAACATCAACAATTTGTTGACAAAAACATTTTTAGGAAAATGCAGGAAGTATAGTTTGTTTTAGTTTGTTGTATTTATGTCACAGGTATTAAATTTAAAAACATTAACATTTTCACCAATTGCTTAAAAAATCAAATAAAAAAGTGATGATTTGCTAGTGAAAAAAAGGGAAATACAACACCGAGGTGGAAATGTAATATTTGTTTTTTTTTTTTTAGAAAATGAGTACTTTGCAAGTAAAAAAAAAGTATATTTATATAATGGCGATGTGTCATAGCCCCACGACAGGTTATAAGAAATTATGGTGTTATAACACACTATGATGGGACATAAGTTCATAAATTTCTGAGACGTAAGGCCACAATGGTTTTCTCTACCATCGGTAATGAACCATAACATCATAGATTATTTTGATTATAACCCACCAACTAAAAATAACAAACTATAAACAAGGCACTTTCTCCTTAAAAGTTTCTGCAATATAAGTTTATTTTAATGCGTAGCCACTGTTCGATACAAAACAGAGGATCTCGCCTTTATCCAGAATATTTACGTAAATTATTATTATGCGTAGCCGCTGTTACCGCGTTTATACCGACTGTTTTAATACACTTTTGGCTTAGAAACTTTCGGCATAAAGCCTATAACATAATATTTATATGTATGTATTATTATATACATACGAGGTTCTGCATGTGGAGAAATTTCAGAGTTAGTTACAAAATCTGGGTTACACATATTATAATATATAAAATATGTTCTGTCAAAGGCTAATAACTCTAATTTTGCGGTCAACTCTAAAATCTCTTCTAATTGTTCTTGTACATACACATTTCAATAAAACATCCTTTAAAATATATACATAAGTATTAATATTGTGTTTTACAATTATAGTGTTATAACCCAATATGGGGCTAGTGTTATAACCTGTGGGGCTATGATACGTCGCCAACTATAATAGCCAATAACATTGATATTATTAATATAGATTACAGATCCATCCCAATGATTATAGTTAAAAAATATTAATGTTGTTGGCCTGAAGAAAGTTGGAATTTATCAACAAGCAAATGAAGAATCGAAATGGAAAGATTCTAATTTCGCAAATATAAAGTATACTCTTAAGATACCAAATGTTAAACAAATTGAAAGCTTGTAAAATGTGATTCTACCATCATTTCTAAATAAAATCACTAACGGTGAGGTTCTGATAATCATAAAAAATGGTCAAAAATGGTTCTACTGCAAATAATCAGAATCAATGAAGAATCAGTATGAACTGCTTATTAATTAATGAAAATCTAAGGGATAAGGGAAATATTAATAAAAGGCAGATAAATATAAGAAATTGGGCCTGAATAAGAACCAAAGGGAAGTTTCAGAATAGGATGTAGATAGTAGGTTGATAGGAGATTCAAAATACTGAATGCAGTAATTAAACAATTCGTAAATATAGTAGAATAAGAAATTAGAAATAATTTGTGACACAAAATATAACATCGAACTATACCAGCGATTGTGTGAATGTAGCAAAACATACAATAAAACACTAACAGACACTATTACTGATATCAGCATGTTAAATGAATGCAAGAGAATGCTTTGAACTTATAAATCTAAACCTACCCTTTAAAAAGAAGAAAAATGTGGTATCGGATCATAACTGAAATGTCATATGGACCGAATGTGATCTGGAATTTGGTCCGCTTGTGGACCAAAAACATAAGAAAACTTGAATTGGAAAAAAATATGAAAAATCACTAGCTGTAGAAAATGTACGCTTGTCGTCACAGTATTGATTTTTTATTACAATATTTTTTTAGGCTGATTTTTTCTAGATTATTCACTAATGATTTTTTCTTTTTAATTGTTTACAAGTGTTGTAGTTAATTTTCTGCAAAATTATACCAAAATTTGAAAACTATCTTCAAAATCAAAAAAACTAATAGAACATAAGTAATTTTAAAATTATGTTTTCAAACAACTTCTACAGGATCAATACAAACCAGTTACCTTTCACAAATTTTTAAAGGTGGTTTTTTTTTTCAAAAATTATTAAATCTAAAATTTTTGTATGTGCGACGGTAAAATACAAAAATGGCTTTAAAGTTAAATTTTTTCTAGATAGATACAAAAATTGTGTAAGAGTAACAAAATGATCATCAAAAATCTTATCAATTTGAAATTCAACAACAAAAAATCAGTTCCGAATGCATCGAATCAAATTGGTATAAATGCAGTCATCGGAGTTGCATATATTAAATTTATTAAATATATTGAAAAAAAATTCTGAAAGAAATCAAACATAAAAAAGGTTATACTGTTTGGATTATATATGAAAATAAATTTGATCCCGACGGTATTTGAGATCGGAAAGACCAGATTTTTTATTCGGAATTTGTTTACTTATAATATAATTCATATAAAATAATTTTTTTTATCTATATTTTCATAATTTTAAAATGGTTTTTAATTTTTGTAATAATTAATCGTTCTATTTATTTATTCGTTTAGTTTTGAGTATGGATCAGCCACATAAACAATGAATTAAAATATCTTTAGTAAATTGAAAAAACACCAACAAAACTAACCAACTTCTGACCAAATCAATGTATCACCAAATATCGATATATTATAAAGATCGTATTGATTAGTAAGAACTGATTTAAAACAGTTAGCTATGTATTCCGCTCAAGTTGCAATGATGGAAACAGAAACTTTCAAACATTTTGTCTAAGCTTTAGGTAAATTCAGATTTTAGACTCTAAAATTAGTAATTTTATTGATTTCTTCAATTTAATTTTTTAATGATGGTTTAGTTAGGGAAAAGCTAATGCGGAGTTTATATGTATTGAGATATCATATCCTATTAATTGGTTCATATTGACCATAAATAGTTCGATGAAACTGTAAGTTAAACATATTAGTAGATCGTAGTCTATAGAATGTAAACAAAAATTACGTTTAGCAAACAGTTGAGGAGATGAAATCTTGCCTTTACTTAATTAAATTAGGAATACTATCAGCAATTTTATGACGTTTTTCAAGAGTATTAAGATATAACAAGCTTATTCTATCTTCATAAGGAGGTAATCTTAAAGAGTCATCCTAAGGAAAAAAACGTAAAGCAAATCTAAGAATTTTTTTTAACCGATTCAATTCTATCTATATGAATAACGTAAAAGGAGAACTATACTTGACTGGCATATTCAAAGCTAGGTCTGATCTCATCAAGATCTTCATATTCTCTTGCCCAATATTTATACAACGTCAAATATAGAACTTGCCCAACGTCAAAACATAGAATTAGCTTTGTTTAATATATCAGAGTAATGAAGATGGGATGAAAGCTTGCTGTAGAAAAGTATGTACCCCTAAGTCTTTAATTGATGTAACTTTTGAAGTGAATTGGCTGTTAAAAGAATATATATAAGAAATTGGGCATAATCGGCGTGTAATGCACAAAGAACATTTGTTAATGTTGAGTTGAAGATTATTGTTGGAACATCAATTATAAAATTCAGATTCAGATCAGCTTGTAACACTAATGCATCCTCAAAATTTTACAATTTTTTTTTTATAAATTTTCATGTCATCGACGTAAATTTTAATGTGACTATTTATTAAAAAAAATATTTGTTTTAGTATAATTGTTGTTGTTTTCTAAATCGCTTGATTCTTGAATATTTATACTTTATAATGAAATCAAAGTATGATACCTAATACTTGATGAAATGACGAAATTAACACTGATTTCAATATAACGTAACACAATAAAATCCCATTACTCTCAAGGTAGTATATCGATAATATAGTGTTTTCGCATAAGATATTAAAGTGGGTCTTAGGATTTTATTGTGGAATATATTCTGAAGCGTATTTAAACAATTAATTCATTAGATTTGGTTCTTTATATAATCAAAAAATATTCGTCAGTATTAAAGACAGCCAGTAATTTAAACGGACTAAGATAGTGTAGTGGTTATGTTGTCCAATATGTTATGTAATAGTAAAGTGATATTTTCGAGTTCGAATTCCGCTTATATCATGAATGTGTGTAGGTACATACAAAGTTTTTCAAATATTCTTTGAAATTAATTTGAAATACATGGGTTAATTGTTATTTAAAATAAAATGGAACTTTGCTACATATTATAAAGGTGTAGTAATAGTTTTCCACATTTAAGTTAACTGCTGTACCAAAAATTAGAAAAAAAAAATTATAAGAAGTGGACAATGTTATTGTCAATGCCATCTTGTATAGATATTATTGTAAATATCAATCCCTTGAAACATTTAGGATGGCTATCGTTCAGTCTGGAAATTATAAAAATAAAAAATGTGATCATTTTAATGTGATTGTATTTTATTTATCTCATGTTTTTATACTTCTTTAGTGAGCAAATAATTTTAAGAGAGTTAACAATTCTGTTTTAAATATTTAACAACCCCATATGATTGAATGCCGTAAAATATACAATTTTATATTAATTATTACATCTATTTTTGATTTTTGGTTTGTTGGTATTTAATTTGAAAAGTGTTTTTTTTTTTATTTTTGTGAAACTATTTTAAATGTTTTAAGTATCTACCACCCTTTTGCAAATTTTTATTTTTGTCTAAAATTTTTTAAACTTGCTAAAATTTTAATATTTTTGATGATGTAATTTTGTGGTATAATTTACTATTCAACTATTCTTGTTTTTTTACTTTACCCACGTCGTCGATCTTGTGTATTATATATAAGATTACATCCGTTTGAAAACCATCTTCCATATTATTATTAATGGTAAATGTTGACAACAAGACTAGTAACGGTTGATTTAAGCTTTACAAACCCGTGTTGAAGAGGCGACAGAAAATAAGTATACAATGATCATTCATAAATCGAGTCAAATACACTCAGCTCGAAAAGTTTAGGTATAGAAGAAAGCTTAGCAATTGGACGATAATTACTTATATGTTTTCATAATTAAGACATGTTTTATACATAATTAAAATATAAATTATCCAACATTATCTTAAATTCAATATATAGGATGATTTCTAAACAATAACCTATTACAATTAATCCGGGATTTTGTTATGATTTTAAAAAAAATTCACTATAATATTAATTGTTTTCTAAAAGCTTACAACAAAATTTATTTCTACCTACATCATATTATCTGTAGTTAATTTTAAATTACTTTTACGAATATAACCAAAAATACTGTTATAAATTTTTTTGTTGGATAATTGCTACTGACCAATTTACGACTTAAGCCAAAAAAAAAATATATATTTCGATAATCAGTATATAATATTCAATTAACTCCGCAATTAATTTATTCTTAATTGTAATCAATTAATTTAAGAGTATTTTAGATTAGAGTATATATATTTAATATTATTAATACATACATTATCTTAATAATTTAAATTAGGATTAATTGTCGACTTTTGCGGTCAACATCAATCAATTTAAAAATATTTTTAATTTTTCTTATTGGAAATATAATTATGCCTTGTTTTTGCTTTTGTTGTTTGTTTTTTTCCTTTTTTTGTATCTTGGTTTATATATGTACATATATCAGCCAGGTACAATTTTATTTATTTAAGAATGCAGGAAAATTACATTTTGTAAATAGCAGATAAAAAAAAGAACCCTGTAAATATTGTAACATTATTAAAAATAAAAATGTAAACAAAAGATATAATTTTTAAATTGGCGCCATATATAATAATCCTATTAAATTTTCAAATTCAATTCATTTTAATCAGACAATTCAAATTATTTATTTATTCTTTGTATTCCAATAGTGTTATAATTTGGTGCCACTGGTATTACTTTCATTTTATCTTATTTGATTCCGGGGAGACTTTATTTGATTTACAAAAAAAAAAAATTCGGGAAAAAAAAGACAAATATTACATTAAATAAATAAAAATTATTATTCTATTATCTAATTCTAATGTAAGTTAATTTAAAGTTTTAAAATTGTTTTTTTTTTTATATGTTGAGATATTTGTAAAAGAAAATTATGTAAGATTTTGATATTTGAACTACACATTTAATTTTTTGAAAAAAAATCTTTACTTATTTTTACATTTTAGGTAATGAAAATTCTCCAATTCATTTTTACTGTATAAACAATACATGTGGAAAATTTTAACATGGGACATTTTCTACTTGTTGTAATATTAGGGTTATGCTGTTATACTGTAGTTTTTAAAGTCCAAATAAATGTTCAATTAAATAAATAAATAAATAAGCTTAGAAGATTGTCCAGTAAAGTTGGTTAAAAGTAGAATTTGGTAATTTCAAAAATTAAAGTGAAACTATTTTCGAAGGCTTAGTTATTGAAAATGTTGATAGCTTTCTACATGTAATATTAGTTAATGTTCCAAAAATATAAATAAATTATGTATATAAATACTTTCATATAATGTGGTGTAAACTTGCCAGTGTCATATTACTAGTATTTAAAAATATAATGAAAAATAAAATAAATAACCTTTAATGGCAATGTTGTTTCAAAGAAATTTAAGCCCAATCTTAATAAAGTTTAATATACATTTTTTTTTTTGGTGATAAGAACTCCGAAAGATAACTGAATTCTAATCCATCAAAACTACTGCATTGTTGTGACAGAAACTAAAAATTTGCTTACGAAATATTTCAAATGTCGTTGTGAATATAATTTTCTTATTTTTCGCAGTTTTGAACAACAATTCAATTTAAATAAGCATTTTGATTTATTCTTTATACTAAGGGCATGGTAGATTTTTTTATTTATATTTTTAAATATTATGTGTACCTACGCACAAATGATTTTTGATCACCCAGAATGAACAAAATGTAAGATATATGAATAACCAAAAGACGCGCACACGCGATTGTTAATTGACACATCCCTACACATTAGGTTATACATTTTTAATAATCTATTGCACTTGGTGGTACTGGGTGGTACTGGACATTGAATGTAATCCCGAAATTTGCACACGATTGGATTTATTTCAGTTTAACCAGTTTAAAGATTTTTTGATTGTTATTAACTGAGTTGAGGCAGTGAGAGGCACTATTTGAGAACATAATTAATTAATAAATGTATTGTAAAAATAGCAGAGTTAACATGGTAATTTAAACTTCTATTGAATTAAAAATATGGACTACAATAATTATATTAAAATCTGAAATTAATGAATGCGCATAGAAAATAAGAAGTTATAATAATATTTTACATATATATTAAACAAGCCAAAAATATGTTAATGACGATTGACGCATTACTACAAAATTTTGCAAAAATAGATTTTGCAACTCACTAAGTTTTTACTAAACGACGACGGTGTGATAAATATTGAAAACTATTCAAATTTAAACGATTAAAACACACTTTTTATTTTGCATGTAATTAAAGAAAATTTTTTTATTAAAAAAATAAGTTGTCGAAGAGTCTGAAAAGTATACTTTAGAAATTATTTACTGCTCTTTTACCACAATTTCTTTACATTTTCATTGTTGTTTTTAAATAGAATTATTTCCTTTTTTATATTAACTTTGTACGCAAAGACTCATAATTAAGGAAAATATAAAAAAGTACCTAAAACGAGCTTAATATAAATTTTATATTAAAAATTATTCCAACCTCAAAATTAAATTCAATACTTTCATTATTATGCGAGTAGTGAATGAAAAATATTTATTTTACTTAAAATTAAAGAAAATTTTATTTCCAATAAAAATTTCCTTTATTTTTATTTATTTTATTATTTTTCCATAATAGAGACGTTCGGATCCTATAGCAAAAAAAGAAAATAAAAAACCGTTCAACTTGTATAACAGATAGGATGTATTCACGGCGGGGTCTCTTCATTTTGGAATGAACATTTTTTATTTTATGTTAAAATTCGTAATTAAAATCACTTCTGTGCAATTGCATAGGGTATCCACTAGTAATAAATTAAAGAACATTTGAATATTGTATATTAATGATTATTGAGTAAAATTTTAGGTAATTTTTAATATTAAGATTGTAAAATGTTAACTTTTATCGTACTGTAATGAAATATATCGTAATGAAATTCATTCCCAAGCCAGTATGTTTGTGTCAATTTTATATGATTTAAAAGATGTTATTAACAAAAATACTAGATACCATTCTGTACAATACTAGAGCAACAGACTGTTTCTCAAGACGGATTATAACTAACAGAAAGTATGGTCAAATAAATGACTTTAATCTCGATATCAACCGTAAGATAATAATGATGAAATTTAATGAGGACAATATTTTTTAGAAAAAAATATTCTGCTCTAAAAATGGTTAATTTAAAATTTAATTAGTTTTTTTTTAAATATTTTAATTATGAAAGATTAGTTTTTTTTTTATATATAAATGTTATTTTTCAAAAGTAAACATATATTGTATACATTACCTAAAAAATTAATTCAATTATAAAAATAATAACAAATTAAATTGAAAACTATTAAAATTTTAAATTATAATTAAATATTTTTATTATATTTAAATGATTAATAATATTAATTATTATATTATAAAATACCTGAATTTAAATGACTATTACATTTATCAACGTATATTGGTAACATTCCGGCTGATGTTATTACCGGCGGTGATTCAATGAATGATGGTTGCTGATGATGATGATGATAATAATATGCAATTTGTGGATAATAATTTTCATTTGTTAAATTTATTTCACTAATATTTTTTAAATTTGCATTTTCATTAAAATATTTTTCATAATTTTCACAGAAATTTTCACATTTATTTAATTTTAATTCATTATTATTATCATTTTGATCATTATTTTTTAAATTTAAATCTAAATTTTGATTTTTTGATTCAGTTGTTAAATTTGGATTTAAAATTTCATTAATTGAAAATCCTGGTTTTCTAAATGAAACAGGTTCCATATTATTAATTTTTTTTTATTAATTAATTTAAATATTAAATTTTAAAATTGATTTGGGTAAATTAATAATAATATTTTTTTTTTTTTTAGAATTAATCAATAATATGTTTACCCCAAAAGATCTTCAATTCGACTAAATATCAGAAATGGGATTGTTATCAATTTAAGTAGACATTATGGGATACTTTTGATTGGTAATAAGAAATTTTTATTGGGTATTTTGTATTATTATTATTAATAATGTGAAAAAAAAAATAATAATAATAAGTAAAAATAAATAATAAAAATTGATATTTTATTATATCATTCATCCATTTAATAATATCTATCAAAATAGTTAACGTTCAATAATGATAAAACGATATTAAAAAAAAATAAACTCGAATGTGAAATATACTGATAAGGAAATAACTTATAAAGGTGGTATGAGTGTAATTATAGATAGAATCCCCAATCTATGATGATCGCGGTAAATATCAATCGAAATTTTCAATATCAGTAGCAATTCAATATTTTGTTATTGTAATAATCTAATCAATTGAAAACGATTATAGCATATTTATTTCCATATTTAAGACTCTTATAGAAGTTTTTAAGAGCGAGTGAATTTTTTTTTTTTTTAAATTCTTGTTTTTTTTGTTTTTACTATTCAGTAGAGTGTGTTTATTTTGGCTTTATTAAAAATTAATATCAAAATATAATATGTATTTACTATTAATAAGTTTAATTTTCTGCCAAAAATATAATTTATTAAATGGAGATTTTACCGCAAAAATATTAATTTGTTGTTTTACTGAAATTTATTGCTAAAATTATTTTTTTGATTTTTTAAATTGCAATTATCAATTTTTGTTGTTGTTCATTTTTAGAAATTCAAAAATAAAAAGATTTAATACTAGATTTAGAAGTACTTACACTTAAAAGTTTTAAATTTAAAGTTAAAAATCTTCTATGCTTTACTATAGATTATATAGGAAGAGGTAATATTTAAAAAATGTATATCCAAAAGACATGCTTTTAGTAGCAAAAAATACATTTTGATTAACTTCATTACCATAGGAGTTATATATCCAAAGGTTGTGCTTCTTGATCATCTACTGAGTATAAAGAGGCGATTAAAATCCCTTGTATTATATTTTTAACAATATCAACGATGTTCAACTGAAAAAAGAGTGTTCAACGTAAAAGTGTTCAACTGAAAAAAGTTGAATTGATATTTAAATTTTCAACACTATTGTTAATGCTAATAAATGTTGGATTTATTCTTCAGAAATATATAACGTACAAAACAATTAGAATTAGGATAAATTATTTGTTTTTACCAAATACCTTAAATATTAGTATAAAACTAAGTATTAAATCTATTTGGTTTTAGCAAATGAACCCTTTACGTCATACGAAACCATTACATGTCTTTTCGAAATAAATAATTTCGAAATATAACAAATTCAAATGATATAATAAATATTTCTTATTATTATATAACAAAACTTGATTATTAAGTCAAAACCTCATATTCGTATATGGTTTCGTATAAAATAAAGGGTTCATTTGCTAAACCCAAATAGATTTAATACTTAGTTTACATGATTAGTTTTAATAAATAATATTTCTATATTTATTTATTACCTAGTACCCAAATCAACTTTCCTGTAAAAGTAATCTTCTATATCTAATAAGAAAAACAATTTTTAACGGTTCATTCTAACTTCATTTTTGTCAAATTTATATGAAAATCTTAAATTTTTTGGCGCAAAAGAATTCTGTTGTTTTTCACTATATTTATATTTCTAAAGTTCGATGAACTAGAACTAGAGTAACCTAAACCTTAAATAGACTAGATTCGACACTTATCTAGTAACTTGAACGTTAGTGCTAAATTGATAAATTATCCTTGACAATAGACTGTTCCGGAATAACATGAACAATGACAAGATAGTTGTAATAAACAGTTCTAATAGCATTCATATTTAACTGTATTTTGTAGATATTATCGCTTTGTGTATGTACGTTAACTACAGTTTTGTATAGATAATTTGCTGAAGAGAATAACAGGTGAACAATTCAATTAAATAATCAATAATTTGTTTTCTTCTAAGATTGAGTTTAAATTTATTTTAATTAATTTTATTATAACAGACTAATTTATATAAAATTGATTTTAATTTGTATAAAAATAATATTAAAAATAAATTATTAATTGACCTCTGTATAATTTCACATATTATGTAAATTTGTTATACAATTTCAAATTTAAATATATGTAATTAATTATAGTAATTACAAAGAAATCTATGGAAAAATCTTAATTTTAATATGAATATATAAGAAATTCACGACCACCCAATACTGCTTAAATCTAAAAATATGTCTGAAACAAAAAATCATAATTATTATATTATACTTTAGGCTTAGTCTGTATATTTTTTATAACGATCTATGATAAGTATTAATATCTTGATAACGATCTATGATAATAATAGTTTTAAACGTACATTGTAATTTGTAGTTAAATTGATATTTTACTTTTGAAATATTGCATTTTATGATATGCAAATCGGACTTTAACTGAAGTTTTGCAGTAAAAACAATGTAAAATGAAAAGCTGGTGTAATAAGATTAAAGAATTATTTAGTGAAATGTTGATTAGATTACGTTGACAATTAACTAAACTAAATAAATTTTATGTTCTCGTATAAAATATTTATGGATATGGAATAATATTATATTTGCTTATGCAACCTCAAAACTGTATGCAATACGTTTCTTATAATAATTTCTTCGGATTTATTATTTATTTATATATCAATATATTATTTTCAGTTGATATTTTTGATTTTTTATTCAACAACCAGTACAGCTTTATATATTATCATTAAGATATTAAAATTAATTAAATTGTAAAAAACAAAACAAATAATTTCCTCTTGCTTTCCTATCCCAGCCAGGCGATACGTAACTATTAGAGGTGCGCTGGAATAGGCTTTATAAAAAAATCAAAATATTTAAAAAAAATTTAAGGGTTGGGCATAAAATGAGTAGAGCATTAAGGTAGAATGAATAGTCAAAAACAATACTAGGCGCGGTTCAAACCAAAATCAGGATGGTTAGATAAAGTAGATAAAGTCGAGGTTGTCCTCGTGGCTGAAAAGTTAGGATTAACGAATAAAATATATTTGCCCTTAGACAGATTTAAATGGAGAAATATTTGAATAAAGTCTCTACCCGAGCTGTTATATACTAACGGGTGATGATGTAGTAGAAAAGGTCTATGCAAATCATCTATAGAGACAAGAATTGCTCAATCTACGGAAGCATTCAATAGTGAGTTACACTCCAATTCACTATGAACACCACCTTTGGTCATCCTCGTTTGGCAATACTTCAAAATATTCAATATTGACCAGCTAATAGAGCCTTATATAGAATAACAATATAACATGTAGTGAAATTAAACACTAGCACAGAACTGAGTCATATCGAATAGGTTTTGGAAGCCCATGCTTTCAAAGGGAAGCAGAAATTTTTTTTTTTTTAAAAAAGTAGGATTTTATTTTATTTTTGTTTTCGGAAGATAGGAGGTAATCCCCGAAGGACATCAAGAGCTCCAGCCCCATGTGCCTCTTGATAGTGTGCGAATCGAACCCACTAAAGCCCACCTATATTTTTTCCGTTATAACAAATCTACAAATAATAGTATAATAACCAAAAAATCATAAATATAAATTGTAAAAATGAAATCAAAAAAATAAATAGTTTCAATTAAACTAAACTTTATTTTATGTATAGTGGAAGACTTGTATTCTTGACCAACGTGATATAGTGATTATGGCATCGGACTTCTTCGCAGGCTTGTATCCCGCTCAGAGTATTGAGTTTATTTCAGTTTATTAAAGTAAAGCTACAATATTTAAGAAGCCGTAGTTATTGACAATAGTAACAATTTTCCACATTTAATTAGTTCATGTAGCTACCACCAAAATTTTGAATAATAGACTCGAAAAACACTATGCGTTGAGCTTTTATGTGATAAAAATTGCACACTTAATGTACGAAAAGGTTATTCTACGCAAATTATTAACCGACAAAGACATAAAACAAAATATAGATTAACCTTATAAATTTGAAAAAAAAGAATTAAATAATGCTTATTTTTTATATAAAATTTTCCACGCATCTTGAAATCAAAACATTTTTATAATCTTATTCTGTGTACGTTAGCTCTAAATAAATTATATTTGTTTTCTACAAATAAAAATAAATTAATTAAATTAAATAGAGTATTTTCATTGTATACTGAAATTAAGATCAGAACTATCACAAATAATTAATAGGTGTATATACATATAGTTTAATTCTTATTTTTAATTTAATAATTTTCAAATAATAATAACACCTCTAAAGTATTTACATAATATTTAATAATTATAAATTATATGATAATAAACTTAATTACTCATATTTAAATTTTAATACGGCACCTGAACTGATATAATAGAAACAAATAAAAAGCCATTTTTAATAAATTGTATTAGTATCTATCATTTGAATATTATTGAAACAAAAACAAAAATACAAATCACTGTCATAATTTTAATCTAATCTAATATTATCTGTCATTATTATAATTAATTCAAATTAAAAACAAAAAAACAAAATAAAAATGAAGAAAATAAAAATAATAAAATAAAATTTAATTTGATTGTCGAAGAAGTTGTTAATTATGCCATTATGGTTAATTTAATCAAAAATTAATTTTTAACGCAATTATAATTGATAAGTAAAAAAATATATATTTGTTTATTATACAGGGTTACTATTTTTGTCCCTAGTTGTTGTTAGGTGGTATATGGTAACTGAGCAAAATATTCTTCATATTCTTCTTTTACATATTCAAGACGTAATCACTCTACATCTATATATGTATAAAGAATCAACACACACGTGGCACAATACAAAAATATAATAGCAAGTAAAACTATAAAAAATATAAAAGGTATACATTTAGAATTAAAATGTATTGACTAGCAAATTGATTGATTATGTGTTGATTACTCAACGTTGTCCGAGTCCAACACAAAATGTATAAAATTTACTTTAATAAAGATTTATTTATCGAATGAAAATCGAATGAAAAAAAATATAATAGAAGTTGCATAACAGATATTATAGAACCAATGATGAATGCAATTCAAAATCTGTAATAGAGGTGTAATCGGAAATGTCAAACTAAGATCAAGTGCAAAAACTTATATTTAATTTTGAAGAACGAACCTATGTACATATATGTAAAAAAATTTTGAAAATAAGATATCGTCAACTGAATATTAATATATCCGCCATTTTTTTTACTTTCGGACTTAGTGTTGAAGAATGAGATGTCATGAATATCTTTTCAAATCTGTAAACAGTTTTTAAGTATTTCAATCAGTTTCCGTCATATTCAGTATTAACTTGTCGCATATCATTATATCACGCATATTTTCGATAATTTTAATTTTCGGTATCCCATATATTCATTGGTACTTGTCCATACGGCAAGAGATTTGTATTTTGCATGTTTTCTTACCATTGTATTGCTCGTACGCCTTAAAAAAATTGTTGCTTTTTTTTTGTTCTATACTTCATATTAATACATGTTTAAATATACTGCACATTTTTGTATTATACGTATAATATTTCATTACTTGTATAATGTTATAGCCACGACTATAGTTTACAAAAAAACTAAAACTACTTACTGCCCAGTTTGGAATAAAACTGGTAGAGGAAGCAGCAATGATTTAGCAAGAAGCGAAAACTATAGCCCTTGATATATCCAAAGCTTTTGATCGAGTCTGGCATCCTTCATTACTGAAAAAACTAGAAGCAATTGGATTGGAAACTATTTTCAACACGTGGATGGAAATTTCCTTTCAAACCTTTCAATAGGCGTTGTTTTGAATGTTTTATATCTCAAAAATTCACTATAAATGCTGGTGTCCCTCAAGACTAAGTTCTTTCTCCAATATTATTTATAAATGATCTCCTATCCACGACTTCAAATCAGTTTCACAGCTTTGCTGATGATAGTACCCTTGATTCCTTGTATTTCTTCAGTTTAGAGAGAACGAAATAATGTATCTTGTTCTTTAAACAGCGACCTTCAAAAAATACATGACTGGGGAAGTGTAAATAAGGTAAAATTTAAAGCTTCAAAAACCCAGAGTTGCTTCTTATCAACAAAGCAAAAGCCTTCAATACCAAATATTGTATTCGGAAATGTAAATATCGAAAACTTTGAAACTCTAGGAATTCTTGGAATGGAAATAAACAGCAAACTCTCGTGGCACGATCATATTTTTTCTGTAGCGAAGGATGCTGCGAAATATTTAGGATTATTAAGTAGAAGTAGAAAATATTTTACATCTTCCAACCTCCTATTAATTTATAAAGCATACATTCGGCCTCGACTTGAATATAACTCGCATATTTGGGGCGGTGCACCAAATACCAGCCTACAGCACTTAGATAAGGTACAAAAGCGAGCCATCAAAATTATCAATGATGGAGATATTACACAACACCTAACACCATTAAATAATTGCCGTTTTATAAATATATACTGGGTAATGCTCTGCCCAAAATATAATCATTCCTGCGTAATGCTCGTAGGGCAGCACTCGGTCATAAATTTGTAGTAGAGCCTCTTCGAACCAGAACTGTGAAATATAAAAATTCTTTCATCAACCGAACCTCTAAGCTATGGAACACCTTACCATCTTTTGTGTTCCCTCAAACGTTCAACCTAGAAGTTTTCAAGAGACGGGTAAATAAATATCTGTTAACCTGTCCGTAAACTCTGTATTAACTATTCTATTCTATTCTATCTTAATTCTTTTCTAATTTTATTACTCTTTACTATCCTTCTTTTTTCTTCATCTTAATATGGCTTAAATTCTGCGAAGGCAGTTAAGCACCCTAATCCCATTATTTTGGCCTAATATATAAAAAAAAATAGTGCTGCTTACAAAGTTTTGAAACAATGTTTAATAGATTGTCCACATATTGAGCATAATTTGGTCCGATTCATGCGTACCTCAAAATAAAAATCAAATTATAAGCATCGTAACTTATCCTTGATTTCTGCCAAAATTCTTTCGGGGAACAAAAATTTTCAATTCCAGAACACTCATTTCATAAGGAGGTAGATTGCGGTTATAGTACTATCGATAAACATTTAAAACACCTTAAAAATCGTGGTCCACTAAGTTTCGTCCGCCTTCTGAAAAATATGTCTTCGCAAGAAATTTCTCTAAAAATGTTACAAATGAAAAATTAAGTTTTTCATTTCCTAAAATTATTTTTGAATATTATATTATACTTAAATTATTATTAAATATAGTATTTAAATAATAAATAAATTTATTAAAAATTTCCTACTTGTTTCGATAAACAAAAAGTATGATTTTATTGGCTTGGTTTACCCAAATGTTAACCATATTTCTCGTATGTCTATATAGAGTTTATGCATTTACATTTTTCATTGGCTTATACAGCAAACTTACATTATAATCAATATTAAATTACTTTATAGTAATATATATTTATATTGAAATATATATATATATATTTACTGTCTTTGTTTATAGTCTTTATTGAGTGCAGTACGTACAAATTTTTATATATGCAGTATTATTCCCAGTTTTCCAATATGTAATTTTTTGGGCAATTCTATCGACCAATTTTTCTTTCTTAATCATTCAGACTTTAACATTGATTTCCCAACATATAATTTTGAGTATATACATGGTCATACCAATACTTAGTCGACGATACACTTATGGAAATTCTTAAAACGATAAGATTTGTAAACAAATAATTAGATAATCTTATTTAAATAATCCTATTTTAAATTTCTTTTATAAAAATTTTAGTTGATCACCTTAATTGTTGTCCATCAGACTAAAAATACAATTTATATATTTTGTAAATTGTATATTTTCATTTAGTATATTTTTTTTCCCATAACTGTGTTTTTTCTTTAAAGAGTACAGCATTGAAAATTATATATGGTAATAGAATACCTTCTGAAACATTCTGTATTCTTAATTGCAATTGTTGTTTTTGTTTACAAAGATTGCATAATTATTTATATTTAAAAAAAAATCTAACACTTAAAGTACGTACTTAAATAGGAAATAAAATAATAAAATTATCAAATAGATTTATATTATATATGTATATAAGTAATTGTATGTTTATTAAGGTCAATATTATACTATTATTAAATGATGAACACGAGAAAGGAAATTAAATATAAATATGAGTAAATAACAAAAACAAACTAAAACAATTATTTACAAAAAATTAACTATACCATTATGAGACACGAGTGAGTATATTAGTTTTTCCAACTGTTAGTGTTAATATAAAATTTAATGCAAACAGCTGATACAGTTCCAATGCCTATCGATATGGTGTAGTGATTACGTCCTCTGAATATATTAATCAGAATTGGTTCCGTTTGTCAATTGGGAATTGGTTAAAATCCCAATCAGGGAATATATTTTTAATTAATGCTTTTTCTTTCTTTAAAATTTGATAATCAACTAATATCATTTAAATATACAATGTAATTTAAATCTTTTACAGCCTTATAAAACGCGTAAATTAAAATGCAGATCCTGATAATATTCCTAATATAGTTTCAGTTGACGGTTAGTTTTTCCGACCAACTTCAAATCAATGCTGGTGTTCCACAAGGCTCCGTCCTTTCACCCACCCTATTTCTCATTTTCATTAATGACCTTCTCAAATTAACTTTCAATCCAATCCATAGTTTTGCTGATGACAGCACTCTAATAGCATCATATGATTTTCTTAAAACAAATAATGCTACAGCTTAAGCAGTAAACTCCAAAAGAACAATGAGGGCTGGTGCACTCAATCACGACCTAGCCAAAATTGTCGACTGGGGTAGAGCAAACAGAGTCGAGTTTAACACTTCAAAAACTCAAAGCTGTCTTGTTAGTAACAAGCTAACAACATTCGAACCAATTCTCCGGCTTCAAAATGAAGTTATTCAGCGACTCAAAGACTTGAACATTCTCGGCATGCGAGTGAATCAAAATATGCACTGGAATGAGCATATTTTCGATATTGCGAAAAGCGCCGCCAAATGTTTGGGCTTTTTAAGTCGCTGCAAAGCTTATTTTTCATCTCGAGACCTCTTAAAAATTCATAAAGCATATATACGACCCAAGCTCGAGTATAACTCACATTTATGGGCAGGTGCACCAAAAACTGCTTTAAATTTTTTGGACAAAGTTCAAAACCGCGCCATTCGTCTTATAGGCGACATAAACGTGACCTCATCCCTTATACCACTTGGTCATCGTCGTATTGTTGGAGCACTTTCTCTTTCTCTATTTTATAGATATCTACTTGGTGTTGGCACTTGTTCCGAGGAACTAAAGTCACTTCTTCCTCCTCTCAAGCAATTTTGTCGCATAACACGAGAGGCATCAAGTGCACACCCTTTCACAGTGGAAATTCCGAGATGGTTTAAGTCCGGCTATGGAAATTCTTTTATAGTAAGAACATCTCGATTGTGGAATCGCGTCCCAATCGAAGCATTCCCAATGAGAGAAGGATTTTTTATTTATGATTTACAGAGATTTAAGACGAATATTAACAACATTGTTCGCTCTTTCCCACAAAACTTTTCTTCTTCCTTTTTCTTTCCTTTCCTTTAACTATCCTTTCCTTTTTCAAATGGTCAACGGTACGCAAGTGCTAAAAGGTTCAAAACCTAAGTTTTGGCTATAATATAAAAAAAAAAAAAGTTCTACATAAACGTATAAATAGCTTATCTTAACCGTAATGCATAATCTTTCTATTTTTAGATGATTGCAAACTATTTTATATCATCCCAATATTCAAGTCTGGGTCGAAATTGTGTTTGTTGAAAACTATATAGGTCTATAGCTAAGTTGTTAGCAATCTCTAAGCTTTTTGAATCAACTCTTACTGATAAAATCTAATTTTTTACTAAAGTTAATATGTCTGAAAATAAGCATGGCTTCATAGAGGGTAAGTCCACAACAACCAATTTATCAGTTTTTTTTACATACTATTTTTAATTCAGTTGAAAATGCCCACCAAGCCGATGTCATTTTTATTGAAATTTGTTTGTCAAAGTTGATCATATTAAACTGCTCTTAAAATTGAAATCGTTCTTTGGGAATTCATGGTACCATGTTAAAATGGATTCGTTCATATTTATCTCATATAGGAAATTCACAGTATCAATATCGAATATTAAATCCTATATTCATTTGTTGCCATTTCTGGTTTTCCACAGGATACTCATAATATGTAGGCCCATTGTTATTTGTAATATATATATGAACAATGTTAATTTTTGAAACTTTTAATCCTAACTTATCTTTTGTTGATGGTTCTAAAATTTTCGCAATCATTAAATCGTATGATGACTGTCTTAGATTACATTGGTAATTTTTATGAATGGTGTTCGCTTAATTGGTTTAAATTGAATGTTAATATAAATATAAAGCTATGAGCTCTATGTAGGATTCACAATTTTATTAAATTTAAGACGTCTTCCGATCATGGTGCAATGAGCGAAATCGATTAAGATGTTTAATGAAATTGTGAAATATACCTATAGTTTTAATATTCATTTAATTTTAATGTTTCATCTAGAGCCCACAGCATATTCTATAAATTATATTTAATAAATAATTCTCACCTAGAATGTGTAGATCAAATAAAGGATTAAGGGAGAGCTATTTTAGTTAATAAATTCATTTTTATTACTCATATAGATTTCATCATCTCAAAGCTTTTTTTATGCTTGGTTTCATGAAGGGAAATCGTTAATAATTTTCTGACCCTTACACATTTAAAGCGATATATAGTTCTTTCGCTTGGTCTCATCTTGAATATGCTTCACTGCCGTTTTTTGCTAAG
This sequence comes from Argyra leucocephala, assembly GCA_963942445.1. Taxonomy (NCBI): domain Eukaryota; kingdom Metazoa; phylum Arthropoda; class Insecta; order Diptera; family Dolichopodidae; genus Argyra; species Argyra leucocephala. The sequence continues at coordinate 31,729,938 of OZ012677.1, forward strand.
CGTTCTCTTATAACATTTTATCAGCCAAAATAAATTGTTCATATCTCTCAAATTTTATTATTATTTATGAACTAATACGTAACTTTAGAACTATGAGATTTTTGTATCTCGATGCACATAGAGCTAACTATGGGTTTTCGGAACCTATAGTTATAATGATTGAATTGTTCTTCTGTAATTGTTATTAATTATAGTTAGTTAAATTTTAAGAGAAAAATAATAATTTTGTTTGTAAGAAACTTTAGTGGTAAGCAAAATCTGTATAGACTTGATCCCAGTAGATTATAATAGAATAATTAAATAAATAAATATATTAAATAGCCCTTTACATTTAATTAATTGATTAATTTCATTACATTACATTTAAAACATTTGTACTTTACGTAATAAATTTCAGTATAGTACCTAATTAGTGAAAATAAGCGAGCTAATGAACTAGCTTTAATAAATTTTAAACTTTCGCAGCCCTTCTAAGAAGGTTGATGTCTTTCTCTGAGACTGAAATATTTTTATTGGTATTATCTGGTAAGAGAAAACTTATGGTAATGTTTATTAATTAACTGTGCATTTTTTAGGCAAATATGGTCTTCGTATAATATAAAAAAACAAAACAAAATTCTTACTAAATCTAGTACAGAGACATAACAAAAGTGGTATCAATCAGTACAAGTTATTAAGTCAAGTTATACATTCTTTTCAATTATCATTGTTGGATCTCCAAACTTTTGTAAGAATTATAAAACAGTTCAGTGCTGAAAGAAATGTTATAGCATCGAAATACCAGCCATATTAAATAAAAAAATAAATAAAAAATGAAAAAGTAAAGTAAAAAAAGAGACTTTTAAAAAATACTTATATTAAAAAAAATTTAAATTAATTACGTTAAAAAATTCTACTTATAATAATTTTAATTTTTTTTTAAGTAAATAAAGAAAAAATATAGATTTAAAAGTTATTTATTTTCATTAACATTCAAAATCGTGCTAAATCCAAAAATTGTGACAAAAAACCGGTAAAGCTAAAACTCAGCTTGCTAAATGTGCACCTTTGCTTCACAGTCAAATGTTTGGAGTTAATCAGGTTTGTCAAATGGTTTTAATAAGTATACACAAATATTATTTTTCTATACTATTGATATAGAAAAATGCTTTATGGATTTTACGACCTGGTCGTAAAATGGAGCTTTTCTATTTAAAAAGGCTTAGTTCCTGACAATAGCAATAATTTTCCACATTTAATGAGTTGATAAGCCTGCAATTTGATAAATAAATGCTAGAAATATTGTAGATATTATAGTATTAGCTTGCAGTAGATACTTAATTAAGCAAGGTGATTAACCTAACTACCTAAGTTACTGTCACCTAAGTTACTGTCAAGACTACCTAAGTTACATAAATAATGAATGTTAAAACATATATTTTTGAGGTTAAGCCTGAAGTTCAATGAAAAGGACAATACATTGTCGTCATAGATTGTCGATATAGCAAGTTCAATGAATACGATATTTTCACTTTTATTTTCAAACAACAATTCAAAAACAACAAGAAATATATTTTTAATTTATTGATTTAGAACTGTCAAAAGGAAATGTCGCATTGCAACAACGATATATTTTGTCGACATTACAATGTCGTGTCGTTCTTATTGTACTTCAGGTCTCAAAACGTCATGTGTCAATTTTGGTTATAATTTCATATTTTTTTATGTCTACATAAAAATAATGAGTTGGGTCCGAAACCCCAAAACACTAAAGTAAAGAATGAGAATCTCCCATTTCAAAGTCCTAGTATTACAAAATCCCAATGTTACAAAATTCCAACTTACAAAATTAGAAGTTATATGCATTTAAAAATTAAAAATTACTTAAAAATTTTAAAAAAATTTTTGTTATCAATAAAATTAAACACCACAATAGAGCTACAATATTGTCATTTCTATTGCTTTCTATGGTATTGTTATCTAGAAAAAGATTTTTGTTTAACGTATATTAAAGCAACATTATTTATTAATTTTTGCAAATATACCTAACGATGCCTATAAAATTAGACCTCAAAACACTTCAATTAATTTTACAGCTTTGAAATAAAATTTTTAGTATGAGATAAAAAAAAAAAATTGCCGCTACTAAAACTTTTGATGTTATTATTTCACCTTAATTGTATAATGACAATTCCTTATCCCAAATAATATCGGTTTTTTATTAAAGTTTCAAAATTATAGGTGGAGTTGAATTGTTATGATTTTTTTTTTATTTATTTCTTATCAATAGTTTTTACTGATAAGAATTTTTGATACGCAATTATATTAGCCTATAAGAGTTTAGACTTATTCTATCTGTCTACTTAAAAATATTATTTTGTTATGCAATATTTATGTTCATGTGTGTGTGTGTGTGTTAGAATGTCCGCCATTAAAATTATTTTATTAAAATGAAAGTTTAAATAACGGATTAATAAGAGCTTTTTCAATATAAATAGTTTTATGTACTTACATCAATTGGTTTCTATGTTTTATACTCGTAAGTATTTTGTAATTATTTAATTTTTATTTGTTTCATAATTATGTTGTTGCTTTTTTTTATTTTAAGTATACAAAAAGTAGGGTGTGAATCTTTAAAGTTGTAACAGTTAGATGTGAGATGGAGTGGGAGGGTTTTAAGTAAAATGAATTTAGAAGAAAATTTTTTTCAACCTTTGTGCATTTATTATAAAAATCAAAAGGGAGTGACTATCCATATTCCGGGAAGTTTTAATCAAGTGGCTACTTTAAGTAATGGATTGTTAAATTTTCCAATAATATCAATAAAATTTAATAATATCCTTTGTGTAATATCCAATTGTGATAAATAGGTTGATAAAAGTAAATATCCCCTTGTTTAATATGCCGAAAAATGTCATATAAAGTACTTACCTTGATCTCTATATTATTGTAGAGTATTATTCTTTGATGTCTATTTGATAAACTCAAATTTTGTGCTACAACAAGATAATGCAACAATGCCCAAGGCTGCTTGTTTATTGGCCAAAATGTTTTAAAGAGGCCACCTTAGAGTCCTGATTTTAATGTAATTGAGAACTGTTGGTATTATATGAAAAATAAAGTACCACAAGAAATTGGAATGTCAGAAACAGACACTTGGAACGTCATACTTGGGAATCAATAGCGATTCAATATCTGGTCGGCTCTAGGAAGTTATAGAAGCGAAAGGCGGAAATACTTCATATTATAGGTATCATAAAATACAGAATTTTAAAATGTGTCAAAATAATTTCATAAAAAAATTATATTCTGTGCATTTTGCCTCTAATTTAACATTCACGTCATTATCAAATTAAATAAGCTCACGTCATTATAACTTCCCCATCAGATTTTAAATTATAATAAAAAATGTATAGAAAATATAAATTTCATTTTCACACATAATATGTTTTAGTATAAATTTCACACTTGAGTTAATAATTATAGTATGTTTGGTTTCCCTAGATATCTGGTTCATATATGGTTGTTCAAATGTCCTTGTTTTGTTCAGCTTGGTTGAAAATCTTCTTTTTAACTTCTTCCCGCCTCGTTATTCTTTTCTTTTCTTCTATTCTGTTCTTTTTGAATTATTCTTGTAATCTGAAATATTATATGAATGTTTATTTCCATTGAATTTGTTTTCGCAAGTATGCAATTCAATGTCTTAAATCTTTTATTTTTCTCAAATTTTAATATTGTCAACAAAATTGTGTTCATGTAGAGATTACTTAAAAAAACTATACATATAAAAATATTTTCAGTATTTCATATAAAATTAATCTTACATACATTATCAAACATAATTCCATATTATTATACACCTGATGCTCTTATACGTCTAATCAGAAATCCTATACATTTATTATTGAGACTTCAGGAAAAATGTGAAAAAATGTTTCAGTTCATAACGTAAAATACACACCCACATTCTCTTAGACATATCGTATGAAAATATCACTGAAGTAATATTTTTCAATTCTGTTAAACGTATACGTTACATTGGCATAAATTAATTAATATAATGAATAAAACCTTTTCTCGGTATTATACCAGAACAGTAAAATTTGGTATCACCCATCCTACAGGATCTAACCGAAATACTACTTCTTAATTAACTACTTCTATCAAACTGTTATACAAATTGTGTATGTTGCATATTTTGTATACAAGCTTCCACTCGGTAACTTGTCGATAATTTACAAAACTCAAAATCACAAATTATCAGAAGGAAAGGTTATTTTTAGACTACCTGTAGAAGATCAATAAATGTAAAAATGCAAAAACAAGGAAATCGTGGAATGAAATCAAGCTGATAACACATCATGTAAAAAATTCTGCACTAGATCTGGAACACAAAGTGTTGCTATATAAAGCCATTCTGAAACCAATCTGATTCTATGGGTGTCAGTTGTTGCTTCTAATAGTATAGCATCGAAACAATTCAAAGGATGCAATCAAAAATTTTACGTATCATAACCCAAACCCCTTGGTACATTAGAACTATTAATCTACATAAAGATTTGAATATACCAATGGTTTCAGAAAAACTGGAAAAATGTAAAAACAGATATTTATGCAACCAGACTTCAACCCTTTGGCGAGAGATATACATTCCAATAACCAGCTGATTGAAAAAAAAAATTTTCGCAGTCATGTAAAGCACAAAATTAGAATGAAAGAGCAAATATACTTTTCAAATCTTTAGTTTTTAAGATTTGAATAAACCCTAAAGGTATTTTTATAAATTACTGATTTTTTGGTTTAGAAAGAACCAATAAATTTTAATAAGTTTAAGATGGATAAAAAATTAAATAAGTAACGGTGGGATGATAATTGAATTAGGTTCAAATGGGAGCATTTTATAAAGGTACAAAGCCAAAGATAGACAGAACATGTGGTGAGGATGAACAATTAAAGGACACAAAATATTAGACGCAATATGGCACAATACTAGAGCAAGAGGTAGTCCAAGATCAATATGCTTAGAAGAAGTCGTGAACAACAATCGAAAAATTGAAATTAACGGATGGAGATAGAACCAAGCTGTAGGACCAACAGATAGTCATGAATTAATATTATATTATTATAAAGAACTCTTCAAACACCTCAATTTGCCTAATATAGTTGTTCTATTAACTAAAAATACATTTTTAGTTCGTTTTTTCATGCATAATACTGGATGAGACTCTCAGATGTATTTTTTTACTCCAATCAATGTTAACGCTGTTGATATTTTATCTTCATCATTAATCTACTATAAAATTAAATTGTAATTTAATCGATATCCAGCTTCAATAAATTTATTTTGAGTGGCATAAACTTTTCTAAATTCTAGAATAGTCATCAAAAATTATTAACATAAATAAATAATAACAAAAAAAAATTGAAATCATAAAATTATGAAATAGGAAAACACGTCCAAATCATGGTTTTATATTTTATGTTGTTTATTATTTTTATTATTATTTGACCACAAAAGCATATTAACGATCATTAAAAATGATGGTTTCATTAGAAAATAAAAACAAAATAAAGAAACTGAAAACAATAAATTTTAATAAATATTAAGAATGTGAATTCTGTCAACACTTAAATAAAGAAAGAAAGTATTCTAGAGATTTTGTGGTTTCTCTCAAAGTGTAATAAATTTATTTTGAAGAAAATTTTGTCGAATGACGATGACAAACACTCTTAGAAGAAATCACGATGTTTTTGTGTTTTGTTGTTGTTTACAATATTTGGAAATATTTATTGTAATCGGAATTGATTTAGATTTATTTAAAATTTGGAAATAATGTTTGAAAAGACAATAGGGGACATAAACATGACCTCTTAAAAGGTTTTATTTTCCACTTTTTACATTATGTATACTTAGATACATAACATGTTATGTAGTGCGGTAAATTTTTCCCATAAATGTTTTCAAAAGTAATATACCCACCTAAAATCAAATATTTGAGAGTATTAATGATAATGTTCCCTTTATAAGAAGTTTCCTTTGCTAGTTCTAACTATTATAGAATATATATATATATTATTTGTTTTTTTTTACACAGGTTGCCAACTCAATGTTTAGTTCAAAAAAAAAAAATGAAAAAGGAAATTGCATTATAATTATTTTTATAATTATTAAGTCATCCTGCCATGATTGTAATATCACGTTTAGGCAGTTAAATTAAAAATCGATTTTACTTTTTTACAAATTCATAGTTTGGTATTAGATATATACAAAGTGGTTTTGTCCCACCTGAAAATCCGTTAAAGGGTGATTCTATGAAATACTTTACGAAAAAAATTGTTTTAAACAAAGATCTTTACCTGAAAAACGGAAATTCTGATAAGAAAGTACTTTGACTTGAAAGTACTTTGAAAGATGTACTTTGAAACGCTACTTTGGGATTGAAACAAAAAAAAAATTTAAGAAACATTTTTGCAAATTTTTTTTTTAACACACATCAACTATTTATACCAGAAATTTTCAATTCTGACGATCAGTAAAAATGGGCGTTTCAAATGTTACGTGATGTCAGTTGTTAAATGAAAAATTTTCAGTTTGTACAGTTATTATTCAAAAACGGTAAGTCTGATACTCATTCAACACATACCGTTAATTATGTGTATTAATTTTTTAAAAAAATTATGAAGAAGATGTTGCTCTAGTTTTAATTTCTTCGGAGGTATAGTGGATATTGTTTAGACATAATTTTTCTAATCCGATTTTCTTTAACCCTCTGTAGCCCAGGTAAATTTAAAAATATACCTCAGTCTAGAACAATTTTTTTTTTAAAATACTCCAACGAATCACCTCTTAAAATATTTTTACTCTAAGCCGGACCACCCTGTATATTAAAATTTTTTCACGAATAACAAATTTCACGCTTTATGAAAAACGCTAGTAAAATCGAAATTTGACGTAAAATCGTAGATAAAATCTGAAATGTAAACATTCATCCGACTTTGTCTACGATAAAATCTTAGATTTTGATAAACGCTGCCTATATAGAAAATTTGCCCGTGTTTATACCATTAATTATTTTCTTCTAGAAAATCTTCTAAGAAAAGAATAGAGATTCCTCACTGGTTAAAAGCCACAAATTATATCATTTCAACAAATTCATAGAAGTACTTAGTTATAATAATATATCATAATTTGGATAATTAATTTTTACAGTTTGAATTGATTAGATTTTTTTTGTTTATTTATTTTTAATGTATACATTTGTGTTCTGTTTTTTTTTTCGTTTCTAAAGAATTTTGAGATTTAAACAAACAATCAAAAACAAAAAAAAACAATAATATTATATAATTGAATTATACCTAATATTGTTAAGGATAATTACTTAAATTTATTAAAAGTCAACAAAAGCATAAAAATTTTGACGCCTAATTTTTTTAAAGCCTTATTTAGAAATATTGGCTACAATGTTTCAAAATTAAAAATTTATGTTACAGTAAAAATCCGAAATGAATGTAAGAAATCTTTAATTATAATTTTAGTTTTAAATAAGTTCTAAATATGTAGATAAATTTAATGTTAAATAAAATTATAAAAATAAAATTATAAAAATACTAACGAATTATGCCAACAATCGAATATAAATGACTGGAATAAAATTTGTTCTTCTTGGAAGTTGAAAACATCACCTATCCATACAGCACCCTCGATATAGTTGATAATTTTTTTTAAATTTTAAAATAACGTCTCCTTCCCTTCTTAAAAATCTGATACACATCTTTTGTAACACCCGGTATATATAACTCAAAATTTACTGCCTTCACTTGGGCCGGCAGGATTAACGTATGTTAATATTTACTTTTTTACTTTTGTATAAAAACTTCATTATCTGGCCGATCTTAATGAAATCAGAGATCAGTGCCTAATTTGTTTAGTAGATATTAAATATGTAAAGAAAAGTTCGGAAAACGTGCCTATGCCCAATTTTTCGGCAATTTTTTTTTGTTCGTTGTTGGGCAAGATTAACATATGTCAATATTTTTTTTATTCATGCAAAATGTATGGTATTCTATAAAATTTTTGTAATTATTTCGATGAAAGTTGAAAAATAAGATAAAAGGTTCTGAAACATTTTAAATTGAAATAGAAATATACTAAAATTAATATATTTTAAAACATAAAGTAAATAAAGCACCAAAGGTTTTTTGAAAAAAAATTTTGTTTTGAATTTTATTTTTGGTATGTTAGAAAAAATTAAAACATAAAATAAAACTCTTACGAAGTTAAATTAAAGGCGAAGGTTTCACAATCAGTTAAACTTTTTGTTGATGGATGCGGACCTATCGATTTTTGTCGGAAAATATTTTGTTGTCTAGCTCTTTGATATCTTGATGGAACTTTATTCCACTTTAGGCCATCCTTTCCAAAAAATATTGATTGGACTCAACAATGTGATTATTTTCTTTTTGTACTTTTGATTCATCATCTAGTGACTCATCCTCAGAATCATGACCATCACTTACGTCTAAGATGCATTTTTTAAGCATCTGATTCTTAATTTTCATCTTTGTCATCATTATCATCACTTTCGACTCTTGACGGACCGGAAACTGGTTCAAATACTATTTCTTCCGGTGGTCCTGCGTCAGCATGTTCATCATCTAGCACATGTTCCACCAGTCTAGAGAAATATGCTTGTTCTTCCTCAAACGATAACCTGTAAAAATAAGTTTTTTGTATCTTTTGTGTGCATTTTTTTTTTAAATTTTTTTTTTGTGATTTTTTGTGTTTCTTATAGTAAAACTCAATAAAAAAAAGTGTCATATACCTGTAACGGAATTTTTTTTTTAAATTTCATGTATTTTGAATAGTTTTGCTTGATTTCGAAGAAATTTATTAATATTAACACCAAAATATTGGAAATTTAAAAAATGGGTATTTTGAAGGAAAACACGCATTTTTTGTGTTTTTTGCACTTTTACTAAAAATTACAAAATTTACTTACCTGCCTACCTGAACGGCACTCTTCCATATTATTGCAAATATTGAAAATTCAATAAATAATCTTTCCAAAATATATATATTTTATTTAATTTTTTTTATTTCACTGAAATAGATACACTGTTGTTGTCGGAACTACTAACTCTCTTATAAGTACCTTGTAACAAACGAAAGTCCCCAGTAGCACTTCCTTTTTCTAAAATACCGGTATTTCCAAAAAAATATCTTAGAGGATAGATATTCGCTGGTAATAAAAGCAAACATAAAAGTAACAGTAATGCACAAACAAAAATAATCATAAAAACATAAAAATCACTTATTTTTATCAAAAAATTCTCCATACAAATATATATGGAAAAACCAAAAATATTAACATATGTTAATCTTGCCCGCTTACGTATATTTCATTTGCCGCCCAAGCGAAGGAAAAAAAATATACACAAAATCTATAGGAATTTCCCTTTTTTTATTCGCAATGGTGTAATATATATGCACTACTAAGAGTATCGTATAAATCAGAGGATTCGTGTATTAGGTGTATTAATGTCTTGTGATTTAATATTAATATAGGTTACATCATATATTCAACTAGTTTTCTGGACTTCAAACATAGTTTTGAATAGATTTTTTTAACTAAACCTGATGGCTATTAAGCTGATAGACGATAGTACGAGTATTTTCGAGTCTAAACTAAATCTTATAATTATAAAAAACTAAAATTTTCTAATTATTATAAAAAAAATTATAGATTGCGGATTTTAGCTGTAACATTAGTATGCGTAAATATGTATGTATATGAGTACTACATAAATCTATATTTAAAAAATTCTGACCAAACTGAAGAGCAATTAGATTAAAAGAACCGTAAAAATGGTTTATAACTATGTATTATGATACTTTCACTTCGCAACAAGTTTACAATTAGATATAATATACAACATATAGTTTGACTAGATGTGTACATCTTAATTGAAATAATAATTTCGTCATTTATATTCACAATAAAGAACAAAAAAAATTAAGATTTTTTTGATATATTAAAGCCTTAGTATTGAAATTTATTACCAACTTGTAATAATTAATATACACACATTATTTGATAAATTTGCTATCTAATATTTTCATTTGATTTAGAATTATGTGTTACTGTGGACGAAACGAAATATATTGGTAGTTTGCATTTTGATGTTAGTAAGTATTTTATTATGACTAAATTTTTTTTTAAATAGGGTTTATAAGATTCACATTTGATAAGGATTTAAATCTATTTCAGCATGGATCAATCATCTTAGGTAATGTTAGAAGGTATATTAGTCAGTCCAAGTACAGTAAAGTATATTTTTAGCATGTAATGTAATATTATTAGTATAATTGCTTAGTAATTGATCGGTGCTATTTCTTGCAAGTCTTATTTTATGTATATATGAATATACAGGGTGTTCTAAAGCATGCGTATCAGCTTTTTAAGAGAGGAAGGAACCGTTATTTTAAAATTAAAAAATAATTTAATTAACTAAATTGCGGGTGCTCTATCGATTGGTGATATTTTCACTTTTCAAAGGAGAGGAAATATGTTTTTTGAACCGGAAATTCGCTGAAATTCGCCGAAAGCGAGATTTTTAAATGGAAAGAGGTACTTTTTTATAGCCTTTGTTGTCTATTTTGGAAATTAGAAGCTACTGCAATCTAAAATATCCACGATAAACGGTGCAAACTAACAATATGTATATAAAATAATTATACGGTCGGTGAATAATATATTGCTGTAAAGGTGGACGGTTGAGACGAATGAGAATGCAATCGATGTATTTGAGAATACTTCGAAAAATTTCTAAAGCACGAAAATTGAAAAATGGAATTAAAGAAGAAATAATGTTGAACTGACCCAACTCATCAATGATGAAGATATAGTTCATTTCCTAAAAACGTAAAAACTGAAAATGGGTAGAACATGTCGTTAGAATAGAAGGAGCTTAAGAGTTCAAAGAAGTATATATTAATTCGTTCAGGAGGAAGACCAAAAGTTAAGAGGACATTATAAAAATTATGAGATATTTGAAATTGGAGTCACCATATGCCAACATCCGTTTTGGATGAAGAGATATTGTTTATAAAAGCCCAAAATTCCCCCTAGTTGTATTTATCACATGATGATAATTTATGTTTTACAGTATACTTATTCATAATTCTTTTTCCCAAAAATTTAAAAGCTTTTTCACTATAATCTTTTATGGTGATTATTAATATAATAATATATGGTGAAATATTAATACATTTCTAAGTGTTCTGAACAAATTCAATAATTGAATTCATTTGTTATTTTATCTACTTTTAGATAATAAGATTAGATTCTAAGTACTCCACAGAACAATGAAAACAACAAAAACTGGTATTTAAACGTTTTCTATTTATAATTTCAACATTCGATATATGAGCGAATCTTTTTCGTTAGATAAATATGGTATTATACCTGTCTCAGACAGTTACAGATTGAACTTGAGTTTTGTTTGTAATAAAAAAAGAACACAAATGTTTCATCTTAGCTTCTACATGCCTTGACAATCATTCCTTCCGATTTCAGAGATCATTTCGCAAAAGAACTTGTCATAAACACAAATTTTTAAACAATTTTTAAGAACAGAACACGCGAACATGAGATCAGCACTACTCTTTGGAATTTGAACCTGCATTTGGAATTTTTGAGAATCAACCACTCAGTAACCATGTAGAAAACACATCCAAACTATCATACGAAACCCGCTACGGCAGAACAGTGAGATTCCCGAATCGTCTGGCATCAGCCTTACTGAAGGGGGAGTGAAGTGGTGAATATAAATATAATGTAAATATGTGTTACATGTTGATACATACATAGGTCGAAATCGAGCATATACAAGTGGAATGAATAGTATTAAATTGTTTAAAGTATATAAATGTATTAAAATGAATTCTAGCATCAGACTTAATTAGACAGAATTTTATAGTGTTAGCCAGTCTGCAAATAGAGTTAAGGGAATAAAAATCAAAATAAATAAAACGTCTTTGAATAATAAGTAATTACAACCAAAGTTTATATAATTTATTAAAAAAAAACATTTTTAGACTGTAAACATTTCTATTAATCAACTATAATTTATTTTTGGTCATATTAAGAACTTAAGTCTGTTTTAAAATTATTAAACTTTTAGAAAGGTTAAACCTGGTTAAACTATTATGAAATATTCTTTTTAGTAAAAACATGTCGTAACTCAAAAATATACATTTTGTTTTTTATTGTTATAAATATGATAATACAAATGAAATGAAAATTATGTAGTTGGTACTTCAGAAATCAAAATCGCGTTAATTCGAAACATTTTAATTTTTTGAGTTAAATTAATTTTTCATTATATACTAATGTATATACATATATAGTATATACTAGATAGGTAATATATCTTTAATGAATTGCTAAATAAAAAATGTTATAATTTTTCACAACTTTGCTTTATTTAGTATTGAGATCATTATAGTATAAAATGTGTCATGTAAATTAAGACAAGTTTGCTAATTATTCGGTATCATATTTTATAATTTATAGTTTAGCGGATTCGTTACACTAAATTTGTTTTATTTTAAATTGAGAAAATATTTCATAAAAATATTTGCAAATCATTTGTTTATTTAAAAAAAAAATTTTTATTCATAAATGAAATGCGTATGACTGCAAAATTTAAAAAATAACAAATAAAAATCATAATTGTAGAAATTGTAGTAAAGCTTTATTTATAGTCCGAACTGAGCCAGAATGAATATCGTAGGCACTAATAGGTTGTTGCCTCTAACGTTTCTACCTTTGTGATATATTATTATAGCTTCACAAAGTCTTAAAACAATGCCTGTGGGCTTATTACTTAATTTGTTTACTCCACATCAGGTTGCAATTCAGCGTGCTGTAACTATTTATTTCTTAATCAACCCATTTTTTGAGTTCAACGCAGTGATCATGGAATGAAATCAATTAAAAATTAATAAAATAAAAACAGTTTTCAACAGAAACGGTAAATTAAAGTGGTGAGGAATTGAAAATTTTCATACATTGTAAAACTTTATGATCTGAAAAGTCGTTCACAAGTCGTTTAATCAGAAAAATATTTTTTTTATAATTTTTGGAGGGGGCTTCTAGAATGTCTGGTATAAATTAATGTAGTACACATTATATATAAGGATATAATTATTAATATGGTTGACTGGAATTAATGTAGATTTTAGGAATAATGTAAAAATGAATAAGTTATTTTTCTCTTTCTTTTAAAAACGTCATTTATTACTTTCTTCATTGGAATCAAAATAAAAAGAGTTAAATGTAAATGTAATTTTTCAATCCATTCAATTTTATGCTCGTAAAGGTGTTTTATTGGTTTTATATTTAATTTCGGAAATTAACAACCTCATGGTAACTTAAAAGAAATTTTCTTCAATTTTGATACTCATTCACATCACACATAAGCCAAAAGCAATGTTGGCAGATTAAGAACAGAAAACAGTGAACAAACAAGCATAATGCACCTAAAAAATTTGATGTCCGCCGTAATATATGCAATTTTAATAAATTACATACGGAATTAAAAGGTTTTAAAACCCATACCCCATTCGTGTATGTAATGATTTTCGCAATAAAAAATTTGAAAAATAAATTTATGCATTATAAATTTTTAAAAAAATATTTACAATGGGGTTTCCAAAGTTGCAATAAAACATCAGTACTCAGTACAGAAAAATAACAGTTTTATTGTTTTCTGTACATGTACTGTAAGTTTGTACATTTACAAAATATTTTGTGAACAGAGTCAGCTCATATGAAAAAATGTATAAAATTTAGAAATTTCTGTTTTAAATTATGTCAATCTTATTGAAAATACTTAAAAATTTATTTTAAATCATTTTTTTTTTAAATCAGTAAATCTGCTTTCTTGTAGGAATTTCTACATTTTGTGTAGAGCGGTTGTGATATAACTCTTTTTACTTTGCACAGAGTCACGTAGTGTTGATATTTGTAAACAGGTTTACCGGTAGCAAGCGGTATGAAATTTATGAAATTGCCAGATTGAAAATGTCAGATTCCTAAATGTCAAAAAACTATTTATTTACTTTTGGTTTGTTTTGTATATATTTATCAATTGTAAATAAAATAAAAAAAGAATTGCATATATTTTAAAATTTAAAAATTGAAATTTTGTTAAGATTTATGTTGTTTATAACTATATGAACTATTGACTGTATGAACTATCAAATATCAAATGTACTGTACCTTCAAGCAGATATAAAATGAAGTATTTACCTGAATCAGTATCAGTGATTAAAATAGTGATTGTGGAATATATAAAAATGAAGTTTTCAACTTGATAAAAAAAATGGTATGTGGTTTATGAATGGAAAATATAAAATTTGAGCTATTTGAGATTAAATATTGGATCACTTATGACTAAGAAAATGTTTCGAAATAGAAATAGGTTAAATTAATTAATGAATAAACAGTTGCTCTAAAGCATTAATACATTGTAGAACCAAAGATTCAAAAATCAAAATTTTAATAATTATTAGAAAAATATCTAATTGTATTTGCAAGACTTTCATTTGAAAAATAGTTTTAAAAAATGTTATTACTTAAAAATAAATAGGTTAAGTAAATAAATTGAGTTTTAATGACGTAGGGATAACTAAATTTCATTAAAACAAAAATGACTTGATTTAAAATATAGTCCGTAAATTGCAAAAGAATATTTTAAAACCTTAATTCATTACCGGTTTTGAAAAGCATTAAATTTTTTAATTAAACTGCATAATAACTTGTAAAAAAATGAATCACACGGAAAAAGCTTTATTATTAACTTCTTTTAGAAATTAAATCTATATTGGTTATATTGTTGTATAGTATGTATAGTAGTTAGTATAGTAGTTTGTCATCAATTTCCAAATTGACCACAGTTACAGTAGCTTATAAAAACAAAAATGAAAGTTCGTTATAGTTATTTCATCACGTTGTCAAAATCTGTAAATGACATTTATTTAAAAATAGAATTTTATTTTGCACAATAGTTTCAATCTTACTACTTTTGATACACTCTAATAAATAAAAAATAATTCATAATGACTGAAGAATATAATAAACAATTCAAAATACTGTTTGTTTGCATTGGTAATTTTTACTCTAACAATTTTATTTTTTCATTTCACCTTATTATTTTGCAATATACTTTATTCTAATCTATTTATATACTTATATTATGATTTGTGAAGCATAAAATATAATATTTGTTTTAATAATTTTTTAATACAATTTTCAAAAGGAAATTCATGCCGATCACCAATGGCCGAAAGTGTTTTAAAACATGAAGTTAGGAAACATACAAACATAGAATGGATAATTGATAGTGCAGCTTTAAGATCTTGGAATGTTGGTTACCCACCAGAAGAGAGATGTATACAAATATTAAAGCAACATGGTCTAAAAAGTAATCACATAGGGCGGCAGGTTATTCATTTATTAAAATATTATTGAATTGATTTATTTTTAAATTAAATTAATATTTTTATTAGATTACTACAGATGATTTTAACAATTTCGATTATATATTCGGAATGGACGACATGAACATTACTGAATTACAAGAAATAGCTCCACAAAATTGTAAGGCTAAAATTCAATTATTAGGAACTTATGGAAATATTAATGATAAAATTATTTTAGATCCATATTTTGTAAGTTTATATAAAATAATTTTTAATATACAAAATTATTACAACAAATTAATATTTTATTTCAGGAAAATGGTATTCATGGATTTATCAGATGTTATGAACAAATTTCTTTGTGTTGTAAAAATTTTGTAAATAATATACTTGAAAGTATATGAATTTGTGATGCAATTAAATAATAAAACAAAAGTGTAACAAAACAAAACGTTTATTAAAATAAATAATACTAAATGTAACTTCGTTTTGTACTATATTCCGTATTTAAGTATATAATCCATAAATTTTTCCCAGCGTTTTTGAAATATTACTGAAGCTCTATATCGTTCATCAGCAGTCATACTTGTGTATCTAAAAGTAAAATAAATCAATAACATTTTTGGAAAATAAAAAAAAAAAAAATACTAAAATTTATTTACTTTAAAGAATTTAAAACTAATTTTTTTAATAATCTTAGCCCAGAACGATTAGAACCAAAACTCATTAAGCTATAATAAAAATCATAACTTAATCCTTTTGCATTCCAAAAGCCAGGATCATCATTTGATATAATAATTGGTATATTTTCTGATATATAAAATGAAGCTGGATGATTTCTTAAGTCACGCACTAAATTTAATACTTGATTTGATATTGGATTTATTTCTATAGCAATATCACGGCGTTTAATAGTATTCCATAAAACTGGATGTTTAATTAATGCATATCCATGTCCAATTCTTGTTGTATTTAATAATAAAGCATCCAATATATTATAATCTGCAGCAGCACCATACCAATCTATTAAATTTATGAAATTTTAATTTATTTTAAAAATTGTTATATATTTGAATTTTTTTAAAAACTAACTTGTTTCTCCTGCGTGAAAAAAATATCTAATCCCTTTTGGCATTGCTTGTAAAATTTCGTTAAAAAAATAAAGAGAATTTCCCAAATCTTCTTGACCTACTAAATCAAATCCAAGTATAAAATCTGGGAATAGGAAACTATTAAAAAGACACGTTAATTTAATTTGAACAGCATTAAAAAGTACATAGCCATCATTTGTTTTTGTATGCTTACCGAAGTTCTAAAAATTTTTCAATTTGTTGTAAGAGCTCTTCAAGTGTTATTTTTCTATGGGTTGTAAATATTACTTTAACCCCTATAAAATCAGGATGAGTACTTTTAAAATCTTCAACAACATTTAGAAGCTCATGAACCATTTCAGCTGACGATATACTAGTCCCATTATCACTGTAACCCTATACAATTTGAATTACATGTAATAAATTAAGGTTTGTATTATATGATTATAAGTATGAAAATAATGTTTTACGGTAAAACAACACCAATAGAAAAACAAAATTTTTGTTTGGAATGCACTATCCCGAAAATATTTTGAGAACGGTTGAGCTCAATTGTATACTTACTTCAGAAAATGAACATCTTAATTCAATATAAAATATCCCATCTTGATACATTTCTTCTAAAAGACGATAGTGATAAGCTCTATAAACTGGTATATACTTAATGACATCAGTAATAGTTGAAAACATGTTTTGAAATTTATTCCAAACTACTCCACTATTTGGATATTCAACTAAAATTCGAAAAATATTTCTAAAAAAAATCCAAAATAACTAAAATGACTTTTATTATGAATTTTACCTTCAGGTCTCGGTGTAAACAAATTAATTGATTTCTCTAGAAGAGCATCATAGAATTCTGAATTTCTAGATCGATTTCGTTCATCATGAACTTTGACATAATTTGTTATACAATTATGATATTCAGATTTTCTAAATGATAGAACTACAGTGCCTTCCTTATTTGTACATTTTAATAAATCTGGATAATATGTTAAGTTTTTTATAATCCATTCAGATGATACCATTGCTGTATTATGACCATGCAAAAGACCACCTTTTGGCATTAATTTTAAAAATTTAAAAACTTTTGATTTATCAATATATGATTTGCCCTTAAAAAAATGTAGTCCAGCTGCTAATTTTTCTGGATTATTGAAACCTTCTAGCAACTATCAAAAATATAAAAAGTGTGTTTTTATTGTAAGAACTAGATAGAAGTGTTTCTGTTACCTCATCAGATTTGTATTTCAATAATATTTTATCGACACGAAGTTCTTTTGGCGATAAAATTAAATTTCCACCAGTACTAATGTTTTCTTCTGTTTCAATAACGGAATTTCGAATTTCTTCTAATGCTATATATAAGTGAGTATGTATGTATGTATGTATGTATTTAAAATTATTAAATTAATCGACATTTTATTTGTTTTATTTTTTAGAAATAAGGAAATGTTGTTTAGAGTACTTACATAGCTTATGAGTATTGATACATTTTATAGAATATATCAAAAATGTAAGAAACGTTTTAATTATTAGCTGTTTCATTTTCAATGACTGGAAATAGAAATTTGTCGTAGAGAGTTCCAATATCTAGAAAAATATAAATTAAAACTTTCAGAAAGCGAAATTTGTAAAATTATAATAAAATAAATTCGACATTTTTAAATAAAAAAAAATTAGACTTTTGTTTTTAAACTAAATAATTACTCTACGTTGTACAAGTCCAATATAATTTAAATGTGGAAAACTATATCTATTGCAGAGTAATTCGTCTTCATAATAGCATCATAGTATTCATAGTTTCATTTTTTTAGTTTTACTGATAACCAAAACTCTCAACTATTATCATTTATTTTATACCAATGACAAAGGGTGTACTGGACCAGGTTGAAAAACTCAGAAAGGATTTTTTGCCTTCGTCGAGAATCGGACCTTTCGATTAAAAGACAGGCGATTTACCTACTGTGCCACTCATCGTGTGTTGACTGCACTACGAACAAAGAAGATCGGATATTAGTTTTAGGCTTCAAATTTATAGCAAAGAGAAGGCCTTCGTACACGTGAAAGCAAAGAGTAAAATTTCCATTTAAACTATTACAAATTCATTTTAAATTTTAACTTCAAAAATAGTATAAGACTTTTCGAATTCTCAAAAGATCAATTATAGTTCGAAATTAGACTGAAAATATAATTTAATTAGGTTATTGAAGATATGCATAGAAGTAGACGTGGTCGTTTGTCGAGAACATAATGAATTAAGTAAAAGTAGAATAATTATATAGAAAATAATTATTATAAAACATATGTACTCCAACGGGTTGTGTACGAAATTCCAAAAAAAAAATCCATTTAGACAATTCCAAAAAAAAAAAAATTCCAAAAATAAATTCCAAAAAAAAAAATTCCTAAACTTTTTTTTATCCAACAGCGGCTACGCATAAAAATAATAAAGTTAAATATTCTGGTAAAAGCAGATATCCTCTTTTTTGTATCCAGGAGCAGCTACGCACAAAAATAGTAATGTAAATATTCTGTAAAAGGCGTACAGCTTTGATTTTGAATCCAACTCTAAAATCATTCATACATGTGTGAAATTTTTTATTTTGGAATTATTTTTTTTCTGTGCTTAGAATTTGTAACTTTGGAATTTTTTTTTTGAATTATGACCCTATCCCACTCCAACTGACAAAGAGTATTCAGTAGGGCCCGAGTGACGCATTTTATTTGCTTTCAAAGAATTATGTTGACAGTTTTGCTTCGAAAAAAATAGCATTATGTTTTTTGGCGACTAAGTAGATGGCTAAAAAAAATTCAAATTTTAATAATAAACGAGAGAAAGCAGAATTAAATACAAAATCATAACAAGAATAAAAAGTAGAAATAACTAGAATTCTGAAAGAAAATTTTCAATACAACCATATCGGTTCTAATATGTGTATCAGCTTTTTAAAAGGGGAAGGAGCCATTATTTTAAAATAAAAAAAAAATATTAACTAAGTCGAGGGTGCTCTATAAATATTTTCAACCGGAAAAGGGTTTTTTAAGATCGAAATTTACTTAAATTGGCCGAAATCAAGATTTTTAAATGGGAAGAGGTGTTGTTTTTTACAAATTCGGATTCTACGTTAAAAAATAAGAAGCTTATGTTAAATTTTTTTTTGTTTTCTTATTATTTTTCTTTAAAATTAATAAACATAAAACAAAAATGCTCCACATTTTCCTTTGGTAAACTAAAATTAATAATAATCATTTTTATAAATAATTTTGTTTTTTATATTATCATATTTTATTATCTTACATTTTGGTACCTACAAAATTTAAACTAGAAATAAAAAAAAATTAAAAAAGTACCTTTTCCCATTTGAAAACTCGATTTCGTTAAATTTTTACGAATTTTGGCTTAAAAAACCCTTTTCCGGTCTTTCCCGGAAGTTGAACATATCACCAATCGATAGAGCATCCTCGACTTAATTAATAAATTTTTTTTTATTTTAAAATAACGGCTCCTTCCCCTCTTAAAAAGCTGATACACATGCCCTTGAACACCCGGTATATAATAATTATAGCAGATTATAGGGTAGTTATAAGTTAGGTTGGTTAGATATAATTAGCTGGTAGGTTAGAATAATTAATATAAATAAAATAGAATAGGATAGTTATAATAAGTTAGTTGTAATTAGCCGGTTGGTTAGAATAAGTAGTGTAGGTTAAAAAAAAAAATTTACAAAATAAAAATTTGTTTTTTGATAAAAAAAAAATCCAATTGATTAACAAAAAGAAAAAATGTATAAAGTACGAAGAAATAAAATAAGATAAATTTATGTAAATTTATATATAAATTTGCGAGTTAACATACAGACATAATAATAGATAACTAACAGCTGATTAAATAAATTAATAAATTTAAGAAATTTTAAAATTTTAGAGTACCCTTCTTAGTACGTCATTAAGGATGAAAACAAGAAATAGAATATTTGGGTCTAAGTGTTTTTTTGAGCAAATATCTATAAGAAGAAAAAAAAACGAATAAAAATAAAACATATTAAAAAAATACATTAATTTCTATTAAAGATTACACCCAACAAGGTTATTCTGCTCTGGGAAGTATATAAAGTCTATCGAACATTAGTAAACAAGAGCTATACATGATGGCCTTTAAAATTATCAACAATTTGATCAAGCACAATTTCATTTTGAATAAAAATATTTATATCCACAGACGCAATACGAGAAACAGGTCTCTAATTTCTAATTACATAAGCTTATTCAGAACCAAAAATCAAAACAATAATTGCCTATATATATGTTGAAAGGTTAAAATAGATTAATAATATTGGTGTATTTAAAAGAAAAATAAGATAAATTTTGTTTCAACAATGTACGTTGTTAAATTCGCATATTTTAAATAATTTCAAAAATGGTTCAAACCCTGTGAGAACCGAACACTTTTTCAAAAATGGTGAAAACGACTGAAAATGTAAATTTCAATACAACCACATCGATTCAAATATAATTTAATAATTAATAAAGATATAATATAACTTATAAAAAAATAATATAAATATATAATATACAAAAATAGCTATATACCAAATAATTAATATAATTTAATAAAAAGGGCCACATTTCGAAAGAGAAAAGGACCTATAAAATTGGCCTACAGATTTATCTCAACTGTCAATTTCATAAATAAATAAAAAAAATTTGTTTGGATAAAGATTATTTGGAATGAAATAAGTTATTTTATATTTACAATAAAACTATATTAAAATAGAACTTGGTAAATTATACATAGGCGAAATAAAGAAATATGTAGCTATGTACATATGTATGTTATATTGTATAAATATTACTTTGTATTGAATCAATTAATAAAAGTTAGTAATTTAGGAAAATAGGAAATTTAAAAAATAGAAACATGTTTAATAGTCAAAAAATTAAAGGACCAGACAGCTGCTACTGTCGCTATAAAATTAATATTTAGATTTAGAATGTTAACATTTTTTTTAAAGTATTATTATTATTAATTTAAAGTACAAAATTCTATTATAAATGAATTGTATGTGAAATATCATATTAAAAAAATGTAGAACAAAAAATAAAATATATTTCAAAAATGATTCATGGAACGGGGAATTTTGAGTAATGTTGAACACAATAAAGGGTTCAACACAGGATAAAAATTCAGAAAGTAAATATGAATATGATATATATATAAATATAATAAAAAAAATTGTATTAATCACATTATTGGTTAAAACTTATAATATAATAATCATAGTCTAATATAAGACATAATAAATTTTATAAAGTGAATTATTTGTGATGATACACTAAAGTATTAATATTAGTAATACATCATACACAAAAAAGGTCTATGATATTACATGTATGTTAACATAAAAATATTTAAATACCTTTTTTTAATTAATTAAAACTTTATTCAAAACTAAAGGCACTGTTTTGTAAATTAATTAGAAATAATTATATTATATTTTTAAATAATTAAAATATTTAATGAAATTTTATGATATTAATAAATTGTTTTTAAAATTAAATTAATGAAATACACTTGTCTATGTATTTATTTTGATTTTATTAAAAATTTCAAAAATAATATTATAATTAAATTATTATTAATTCATCAAATTTAACAATATTATTTAAAATTTAATTTAATTATTTATTTAAGTACATATTATTTTCTAAAAAAATTTACATATTTTTGTCAATTTTTTAGTATTAGAATGTTAAACGGATTTATTTTTTTTTTGCGATTATTTCGCGACTAAAGCTTCTGGCATACTAATATTTTTTTGAATGAACTAAACGTAGTTATATTATTTCTGATGATAAATAATAACAAATGATTTTATTTGCAAAAATAAATATTGTATTATTATCGTATATTCGTAAACATGTATCATTATTAGTATGTTATATATATGTATATTTGGCAGTGATATAAATATTCTAAAAACAGTTACAATAATCAAAATTACAGGTAAGAAATATGTAAATATTCAATGGGAATTCTTTAATATTATGAGTGTTTGAACTTCAAATGATTTTTTTTTGTTATTTTTTGTTATTTTATATTTTGTAGTACAAAGGTTGGGCTAATAATTATTGAATTAGAAAAAATACTTAGAAGAAAATTTGCTGATATACCTATGTATCGTATCATACCAAAAATTAAATGAACGCTCCAAATGATCCAAAGTTTTATAGTGTTAATAAAAAAAAAAAATGTTTTAGCATAAGCCATTTTAAAACAAATTAAATTTTTTTTAAAAAATTTCTCCTAATCTAATACAGATTACTTACTGACACCATACCGGTTGTCCTGAAAATGCGTGATTGTGAATTTTTAATTGGTGTGAAAATACTTGTAAGGTTTGAAACAAAAATGCTTATTGAAGATAATTGATGCATGAATAGGACACATCAGTCATTAACAATTTGATTACAATGAAATTTTCTTAACGAAAGCTATTCCCTACAATTTTCACTATAATCTGACCCATGTTTTTTTATTTTAAATCTTTTTACAAGTATTTTCATTGCAATTAAAAATTCATATTAACAAATTTTCGGGGCTCGAAGTACTTCTCTTTAAGTCCTTCAGCCTTAGACTATCGTCTTCTAAATTACACCATTCGTCTCATAGGTAATTCAAATGTAATTTCATCCTTCACTTCTCTTGGACATTGTCGCAAAATAGTAGCAATTTTCATATTGCAAAGATACTTCGTATTAAGTGTGTACACTTCCTCCACTAGAAATCAAAACACTATTTCGTCCTCTTAAACAGTTTCAATGCGAAACAAGAAGAGCGCCAAATGTCCACCCTTACACAGTAAAAATCCCAATATGGCCAAAATTGGATTTGGAAATTGGTTCATAGTTCGAGCAAATTTATTGAAACAAAATTATTTCTAATTCAAAAAAGGAAGTACAATATAAATATAACAGTATAAGAACAAAGTAAATTTAAAAGTATGCTATGAAGTTTTAGTTTATTTATTTAATTTTTTTTTAATTTAAAAGTAGTAGTAATTTTATATAAAAAATTTGTAATCTGCAGAAATACTAAACGAATAATAGCCAGTTTTTTACTTCCACCCCCTTTTAGTTTGCATAATACTTTTTCTCTTCCCGTACTTTTGTCAAGCAGTACGTTAGTATTAAAGGTTCTATTCTAGTGCGCTGTTGTTTATAAACCAAAAATATATAGAGGACTAGGAGAAATTATTTTATAGTTCGTTTTAAAAATTTTTGTATATTAAAAAACTTTTTTTTAAATATTATTTTATCTTTTTTAGTCATTATATTTCTTATCTGTTGTTTTTCCTTTCCCCCCTATGATATTTCAAATATATTTATAAATTAAATGTAAAAGAAAATGTAAAAACTCTATAATTAAATACCTACATTGTTTCATTTTTCAAATCAAACTTCCATACTTCACTTTATCAAAATTGTTCCCAAAAGATTACAACCCCGCCTTTTAATTACCAAATCACAATTAAACATACGAGTGAACTGAATCCGATAAAAATTGAACGAACTCGGATTGCAGAACACCAAATTTCGCTTTTGAAATTTCAATTCATTTCACTCGGATTGTAGAACTCCAAATTTCACATTCGCCATTTCGTTAACATTTCACAAAAACTGGATTACAGAATACACACGAATAAGTTTAAATTTTTTTTATTATGTAAATTGTGCAGTGTGTATATTAAATTTATTCGTAGTTAGTACCTAGTGTGTCTTAAATTTATTTTTACTAGTAGTTTCTGCGACATGATTTTTAGTTCACATAAGAACTTTTTAATTTTTGATAAAAACTATTGTTATCAGAAACCAAGATGTGTACCAAATTTGAATCAAATTAGCCGAGTAGTTTTTGAAATATAAATTTTCGTCTAAATCAGGCCTTTGATCAAAAGCAGGTTCACCTAATTTTGACAAAAAGTGTTGAGAATGTAAACTATGCCCAAAATTTCAAGTATCTAGCTCATCCGGAAGTTATTTTAAAATTGTTTACAAAATTAAAACATATTAAAATATACCAAATTCAAAAACACTATCATCAAATGTAAAAATCGCATATCTATGTACATACATATGTACACATGAATTCACGAACTAATATCCAAAATTTTTGGAAGCAATTTAAAAATAAAATTTGATTTTTCTCTAACATTTTTATCGTTTTTTTTTTAAACTTACAACCCTTCCTGCGTTATAAATTTACCTATTAATTTTTTTTTTTAAATTTTATCAATTATTATTAACAATCCGTGACATAAGTAGCTAATATCATCTTGATCATCACATTATGTATAATCTTTTATTATAATACATTTTGAACTTATAAAATACCACCTGTAACGCATTTTAAAATTATGAAGTTGGGAACACATCAATAAACACCAGCTATTGTTTAGAAGAGGAGAAAGAGGAACACTTGGAAAAATAGCATTAAATTTTGGTGGATATTATTTGGGATTGCGTTTGGAAAACTATTCATTTATAGAATCATTGTAATTGAAAATATTTTAACTGTTTTTATTGTTTTATTTTTGAAGATAAAAACATCAAATAGATTTAGTGAGTTCAGTATAGTGTAGTAGTTCAAAAATTACTACATTATATGGAGTAAAAATTATGTTATTTTGTTTGTTGTTGATTTTTAAACAAAAATTACAATTGTCTTAGATACAAAAGGAAATAAATTATTTTGTATTTTTTTTCGCCCAACTTTTGTATTAGAAAATGAGTTAGTTTTGAAAGAATAAGAATTGCCAAGGTTGATTTGCATAATATGTTGTGCACTAGTCACTCATTTTTTTATATTCACTAATTTAGAAATTTAAAATGAATTTATTTTTGGTTTTCGTCTATACGAAGAAATTTCCCATAGATAGCACTTTGTTTTGATATGTAACGTAAAAATAAAGACACACTTAAGAAACTGGATTTTATAAAAAGTATATGAAATTGTAAATATGATAAAATTTGTGCTGAGTTATTTTGTAAAACTATTTTTAATTTCTGTGTACATATTTGGTTTTGATTTGATTTGATTTGATTTATTTATTAATTCTAAGGACCTTGTGCCATATGGCATGTGGGCCAGCTTGACTGTCAAGTGTGTTTAATATTATTTTGTTTTTTAATTTCAACTAAACTGTAATTGAAAAATTATGATAAATCCGGAAAAATCAGCTTCAATCTTTTTACACACACAAGCGCAAACAATGCTTCTTGCCGAATTCAAAGTTATTACTAAACTAAAGAATATTGAATGAGTTGATAATGTCAAGTATCTAGGTGTGTACTTATATAAAAAATTAACGTTTCATCTACATATTAGTAAAACTGTAGATAAAATAAATAAAACCACTAGAGAATCTTATATCCGTTTACAAACCGAAAATCATCTATCTCCCCTATGGTGCGCAAACACCAATATTAAAAAGTTACAAGTAGCACAAAACAAAATTCTTTAATTGTTATTTAATTTACCTTTCTTTCTTTCTAGAATTTTACTTTGTCAAAAAGATAAAATTTTAGACATAAATTCAAAATTCATAGATAAATAATTGCAATATTCTACAAATCGTCAAATACTGTTAATCAGAATCTTAGGAATCTTAGATATATGTATAGTTTTAAGTTTTCCCTTACATTCATCATTATATATAAGGTTTTTTCATGTATATGCTTTTCCTTATAAATTTTTTTTTATTTACTTGAGTAACCCTGCCCGAGTTGCTGGACAATACTACTTTAATATACGTTTACGTCTTTGTTGAAAGAAGTGACATTTTCCTGAAAAAGAAGTGCAAAAAACATCAATTTTTTAAAGTGAACACATCAAAAACGAAAAAATTTTATTGTAGTGCTTGGTGGTATAAACGAAATTTTTAATATTGCCATTTTCACAAAAAATGAATTAAGATGACGGATGAACACGTGAACATGCAACATGTAGTTGACCGTGTGAAAGTATAGAAACTTCTAAATTTATGCAGTAAACTTGCAACGACTGACCTTGAGCTTCACTAATAATCATTGCATAAGCCAAACTAACGGAAAACTGTAATCGTTGAAATTCAAATAGTATATCAGTGGAATTATTAGGATGCGTAGTATTGAAAAATCTTCGACTTTGAATTTCCCGCTTAAAATTGTTGCTTCAATTACATAATTCAATAATTTTTTTAAGCAAGTCTTGCTTTGCTGCATAATTTTGATGAATGTTGGATCCAAAGCTTCAATTGATTTCTTGTGTGCCATTTTGCATTCATCCAATTCAATGTATTTTTTATTTTCTTTTTTATTAATTGTCTTTATTTATTTTTTGTATTTAGTTTTAACATGGTTTTAACTGAATGATTGATTACAAATCAATGATTAAAAAATGTCAATGCTCACAATGTAAACTTAAATGAAAACCAATAAACACACATAAATTAAATATAAGTCAAATGAAGTATATCTTATTTTGTACATATACTGATACCGATAAAATGTATTTCTTATAAAAAAAATGTGAATGAATTCACACATTTTATATGGGAAAAACACACCATTACAAAAGTGTGCATAAAACACATATGAATATGCGTAGACATTTTTCGATGTTTTTCTTCAAACCATCAGTGAAAGTAAACCTTTCCAATGGATGTATGCATGCATTAATACGAATTCCAAAGAAGAATTTGCAGAATATTCTAGCACAACACCATCAGTAATAGAGATTTATATAGCAGATATCTACACGTGAAAAATCGGCAGTGAACCATAAATTAAGCGTAGAAAATGGAAATGAATAGGTCACACTCTGTGAAAACCACCAAAAAGTAGAACTAGAAAATGGCCCTAGAATGGAACACCCCATGGCAGTAGAAAGAGAAAAAGACCCAATAACAATTAGTCTAAGTATTTTTAACTAAGGAAAATATAGACAACAGCTAAAAAGACAAATTCGAATAAAATTGTCTGCTTCTTAATTAATATAACTTCGCTGTTCGATTTCGTTTCAATCCAATTTTTTTTTAATGTTTTTTACTTTTAGACTTTTGCATAACTTAGTAGCCCCCTCTTGATATTAAGACAATTTAAATTTCAAGTGTTTTTTTTTTTTGTTTTACATAATATTTAGAACATATTTTAATTATTAAGTACTAGTTTTTTGATTTTTGATAACTATAATGAGAAAAGGTAAAACAATAAATTTTTGATAATTTTTAATCTTTTAATAATTATCAAAATTACAACACAAAAATGTTCATTATTGAAGGGTTTAAATTTTTTGATAGCTCTATTAAATATTTAAAATTAAATTAGTTATAATTGTTCTAATAATGAATTTCGTGATGATTAGAAAGATGAAAAATATACTTAAAAATAACTGGAATTGTGTAAGTACAATAGATTATTTTTAATTTTCAGTAGTTAAACATTTTTATTTAAATTATATTGAAATTTAGTGTGTTTTTTAATAAATATCACGTACACTTTATTGTTACGCATTTTATTTTTTTAATGGGAAGGCTTAAAGTAATTTTAAATAAATTAAAATAAAATAAAAAGATTTTAATAAATAGTATACGAATAATGTATGTACTTGAAGACCCATTGAAAACTTCGATGATTTGATTTTTCTACGAAAAAGTAATAGCGAAGATTAAAGGATGGATATTTTGAGTACATTCGATAAAGCAAAAAATAGAATTTGAATATTTTCGTTCTATATACGGAAGAACACAAAGATATCGTTAAAAGTATAAATTTCTAATTCCAATGTCTATATTAAATCAACACTAATGTGTAGGAGTTCAATTTGGTATAATTAAGTAAGGCAGCCGGATATACAGTTGCAGTTATTGTAGATAAGCTTTTTTTTTATATAATTCCAAGTCTATATGGGATTAAAACCCTTTTTCCGCAGAGATTTGACATGCACAAATGGCATACTTCGTATCACCAACTTTTGATTGATGCAATGTTTTTGATTCAAATATGCACCATGGTAATAACAAAAGATTTTACGGTTGTATAGAAAACTTTCATTCGGTCGAATAATTATTTCTATATATAGTTGGTGGGAACCGAATAATTTCCGTTATCGCAAATGTATTTCGGTTATAACAACACTATATCTGGGCTGTTATATCAAATGAATGGTTTGTTATGACAACTAAAACTGTTTCATTTGTAATGCTAATTGAATCTACTGTTACTATAGAATAATATTCCGATTTAACTGAAATGTCCTATTCAGTTGAATGAATGGCATTTCAATTACCATTCGGTTCTTATAACAGAAAGGTAAGATATTATTAAATTATTTCGATATTAAGTTGTCATACAAAATCATTCGGTTCCTACAACACCATTTCGTTTACTTTAACCCGATTTAAATTCATTTATAAGGAAGTTTCATCGTTTATTAATAAGGAAGTGTGATTTTTGCAATGCCGATTCAAAAATATTGTTCAGGGTGAGTAGAAATTGTTACATTAGCTTTCAGAATCTTTAAAAGAATATTATTTAAATAAATTTAGTGATTTTTCTATCACTAATGTGGAACGTTAAAACAATTAGATAAAATGTTTGAAATATTATGGAAATTAGAAAATTAAATGTATCAAAAAAATAGTTATGATAATTTAAGTTGTCTCGAAATAATTTTGCAATATTTATAATTATTACATTAGTTTACTTCCTGGGATGGAATCAACCATAATATTGCATCTCAGGAAATCCACTAATGTGATGCGTTCATTACAACTGTACGGTAAAATGTATGGTAACAAACATTCGGTTATAATGCTAGCTTCGCCTTGGGTACATTAACTATTTTTATTCTGTTTTTGTGATCGATATAGAGTTATGAGAAAGGGAAAGGGTGAATCGATGCTAGAGCATTGAATAACATTTCGGGTGTTGTCGATTTTTGCTTTAGTGACACTCAAAATTTTTAAATCTTTTTTTTTTTCTTTATTGAATTCATATTTATTTATCTTATAATAAGGTATACAATGTTACCTTATTTACAATGTAACTGTATATAAAAAATAAATGATGACAAAATTATATTAGATGAGACCAATTAGGTGAAAATTTTTGGAAGAATAACGAAATATTCTGTTGAACATTCTTATGAATCCTACAACATATACGATATTGATTGCAGCAATTTCTGTATAGTAAAGATAATGTTGATGATTTTATTTTATTATAATATTGTAGGTGAAGGACGATTTGATCAATTTTTCATATTTTTCTGTGTTTCATTTAGTTAAATTACAGTTCCTGTAACCTTTACAATAGATTTAAAGACGTGGCAATTATTTTAATGATGATAATGACAAATACATACAAAAAAAGTCATGCAAATAAAATATTCAACACTTTAAGCGTTAAATCTAAATTATTCTAATTTAACTATAGTAACAAGATTAGAAATAGAGCACCAGGAGTTTATTAATAAATACATATACCCAAAAATAATATGTAAAATATTCTGACAAAAAACGATCAAACACAAAACAAGGAAATAAGGACTTTTAGAACCACGGCATGACATGTCAAGAATCTATAGTTTCGTTCTTTAATTATTTTTATAGATATTTAGACATCATAGTACAGATAATGTGAAATTTATGAATTTCCATATTGTAACAGTGATATAAATATAAGTAGTTTCAAATGCAAAACAAAACAAATAAATCAGAAATAAAAAATTTCCAAAAGTCGCTTTTAAATAATCGAAATCGTGATCTACACATATATGGATTAATAAAAAACCCAAGATAGGAAATAAGATGACAGAAACCATATACTGAAGGAATATCAATGATATTTATAAAAAACTAAATTCTACAACAATACAATGCTTACTACCTGACATGCCAAATAGATTAAGATTTCTACTTACATCTTTTATGTTTGAAATTAATGATAAATTTATGAGAATATTAAGAAAAAAATTGGTAATTAATAGAGTAAGAGTGTAGGACAATGTTAAACAAACTAAAATAAGGTAATATTTGTATTAATGCTGTTCTACAGTAAAATAAGCTAGAAAATTCTGACTCTACAAACTCTGCGTTATAATACTAGATCAAGATTGTTGTCAATCCAATTATTTTGTCAATTAAAAAAGCATTATATGGTATGAATTCAAATATGAAAATTCTACACTGAAGTTTGAATTATAAAAAGCAAGTTAATGTAAATAAAAACAAAAAATTTAGTTTTTTTTTTCAGTAAAATGTATGGCAGAAATAATTTTTTTTTTTTTTTAAATAAATAATAATTGCACATAAATATTTAAATTAAAATTAAATTAAAAATTAATTTCGTTTTGTTTTAATATCGGTTATTAATAACATCTTCTACAAATTTATCCCATTTTCTAGTAAAAATCTTATTAAATTGTCTTTTCTCATCTGATGTCAAAATTGAATATCTAAAATAATAAAAATACAGTTAATTAACGGTTAAATTTTTCAAAATGGAGTTAGATGATGTTATATACAATATATGATATTAAATTTATAACTTACTTTATTGAATTTAATGCAAATTGTTTTAATACTCTTAAATCAGCTTGAGCTGGTGTAAAACTCATAAAAGCATAATAAAAGTCATATGATAATGCTTTACCATTCCAAATTCCAGGATCATCACCAGATATAATTAATGGTAAATCTTCAGCAATATAAAATGCTGCTGGATGATTACGTAAATCCCAAATATATCCTAAAATTTGATTTGAAATTGGATTAACTTCAATTGCAATTTTTCGCGATTTAATTGTATCCCAAAGTTGAGGATGTTTTGCTAATGCAAATGCATGACCAATACGACGTGTATTTAATAAAATTGCATCTAACATATTTAAATCAGTTTTACCAAACCAATCTGTAAAATATATATATATATATATATATTTTTTTTAATACAAAATTAAAATATTTATTTTTAATGTGGAATTTTACTAGTTTCTCCAGCATGAAAAAAGAAATTAGCTCCTTCTGGTAGTTCTGACAGTTCATCAATGAATTTTTTTAATGGTTCTCCAACATCTTCTTGTCCTATAATATCGAAACCAATTAACATATTTGGTTTTGCTTTGCTAAAAAGAAAATTAAAATTGTGAATTTAATATGATGATGGGTAATTTGATTAGTATTGGATTGTATTTGTTATAAGCTGGCTTTAGTTTTGATTAGGTTGAATATATCAAGAATTCATACGGTGGGTGACGCAGTGTAGAGCGTCTGCCTTCCAACCGAAAGGCCCCAGGTTCAATTTCCTGTGAAGTAAAAAAAAAATGCTTTCCTAATTTTTCGACCTGGTCCAGTAACCCTTCGTCATTGGGATAAAATAAATGACATCAAATAGCTGAGAGACATATTAAATAAAATGGAACTAAGGAATATAAAAGCTTCTTTAGGTTGCCTTTAGAGAGAGAGAAGTCAATACGGTTTTTGTATATAGTCATCATTCTATGGATAGGTTCGTTCATTCTAAAGTTGGTTCGATGAAATGTGAGGATAAATAGGTTAATAGAGCGGAAACGATTAGTAGCATAAACATTGGCTAATTTTGAAATATAAGGGGGTTAATATTTCCTTTAACTATTTCAGTGATGAAGATTACATCGGCATTTTCGTGTCTTTTCTTTACAGCAGCAAGATGAATTTAGCTTAATCTATGTTCATATGGTGGTAAAATTAAAAGGTTTGACGACGGAACGTAGTGCAAATTTTAAAAAATTTATGTATACTTATGTATATGCATTTCATAATATGGAGACCATACCTGACTGACATATTGTAATTAGGACCTAACAAGACATGTAACACTAACAAAAGATTTTAGGATATATGGATCTTTAAATTCACTGGACCAACGTTTTATAAAACCTAACATTGAATTAGTTTTATTGATCATCATCGTCATCAATGTCCTACAACCCCATTCGTGGGACATAGGGCGGAAGCTTTATTGATGATATTATTATAATGTAATTTAAATGTGTTATTCTCATCAAAAATGACACCTAAAGCTTTTATAGAGTTAGCAACAACTTGTCCGGTAAAGATATAGTTATTGGAAGAGTGTGCCTATGATAGGTTACCACTGTGCATTTTTTTACATTCAAAAGAAGATTATTATTCATACACCCAATATAGAAATTATCAAAAGGTCAGTTTCAAGTACGAATGAATCATTTGGTGAAGAAATTTTATTGAAAATTTTCATGCCATCAGCATATATCTGAACTTTACTATTTTTAATTACTGATGTAACATCATTTATGGAGATTTTAAATAATAGGAGATCTAAGTGGCTATCTTGAGGAACACTGGAATATACTTCAAATGGCGATGATATAGAAGATTTGAATTGTACACTATATATGTTCTAGCAATGAGGTAGAATTCAACCCAATTTAGAAATTATTTCAGAAACCCTAATCTTAATAATTTAAATAGGATTACACTATGTGGCAAAAGATCAAAAGCTTTACGAAAATCTGTGTAGATAACATCGTTTTGAAGGCTTTTTTTCATTTTGTTAAGAAATATAGAAGTAGATTCAACTAAACTAAAGTTACTGCGGACTTATGTTTAACAAAAGCGTGCTGGTTTGGAATTAGTGAGCAAATGCAATGGTGATAAAGCTGATTAAAAATGATTAGTTCAAACAATTTGGGAATACATGACAATTTAGTAGTATAGTAATTTTTCTCATTTTTATTGTGAACAGGTCTAGTTAAGTCTTTTTTCTAAAGACGGAAAAATTTCATTATAGGTCGATAGATTAAAGATTTTGGACTCTAGGGCGTTGATATTGAAAGGAAAGTATGAATTACTAAAACACTCTTGAAAATATTGTGAAATAATTAGAGGATACATTTCGTAACAAATGTTATAACTATATGTTCTATATAGTTAAAAGGTATTGTAATCGTTTGAATTTTTTCAAATTTTTAATTTCACAAGTAAACCAAGGCGGACTTGTGTTTGAGTGAACTATCGTTTTTGGGACGCTGAGTAAGAAGCCATTGAATAGAATTTCGTAAAATCTCATAGGGATTGATTCAATATCAGAATTAATAAACAATAAGAAAAAATATTATGTGAAATATATACAGTCTAGCTGGTTTAGGCCAATAAATTAATGAGATATTCTCAACTTTGAAAATTCATAAAAGACTCGATCTTTTTGTGGAAAACAGATTTTTGCACGTAGAATATACGATTATGATAACATCTCATTTTTCACCTAATGTCAACTTAAGCGGTTATATATTATTGCCACGGAATCATAATTGTTACAATAACTTACTGTAATTCTCTGAATGTCTCTATTCGCTTACACATTTCAGCTTTATTCGCTTTATTTCTTTTAGCATAAATTATTTTCATTCCAATGAAATCGGGATGAGTTTGTTTAAAATCTCTTACAATTTGTTCCAATTCATTTAGAACATCTAGTGATGTATAATTTTTATTGTTATCACAATAAAGCTAAAAATTTAAATTTATTGTTGAAAAATTATTTCAATTTTAATTTCAATTTATGTAAATACCGGTGATAGTGATGATCTTATTTCAGCATACATAACATTATCTGCATACAATTCTTCTAAGATTCTCTTATTATATTCCCGAAATACTGGCTTATACTTATAAAGATCTTCAACAGCATAAAATATACTTTCGAATTTCTCCCAAATTTTATTCCTTTCTGTTAGACCAACTGAAATTTAATTTATAGAATATTATTATAAAAAATTTAATTAACAAAATAAAATATATTTAATTAAAAAAAATTAAAATTAAAGAAATAATATATGTAGCTACGTATATTTATTAAGAGGTTCATATCCCATGTGAAATCATATGTGAAATGCATTGTATATTTAATTTATTAAATGCATTTTCCCTTTATAAAAACAAATCTAACCTTGGACTTGGAAATGCTGTGCCTTATAAACCTATATAATAATATGTACACATATTATTAGAAGAAAAAAAATATTTCTTATTTTTTCTAACACTATGTGCAGTTGTTTTGAGTATTAGAAATACATGTAATACATCTCGAAAAAAAAAACGGTCTAATCACATTTATCACCTACATATTATTACCACCTATATATATATATTATACATAATCACCTCTTCACAAAAGGTAGCAGAACTGTGTTAGGTATTAATTGTTTTTCCTAAGTACTCAATAAACACATTGATTCACGCTATATTGATAACATTTTAAGAAATATAATTAACACGAAAGCACGATTTAAGTATGCAAACATATTTTCTATTACATTTCAAACGACGGGATCTAACTAAGGGAAATATGAGCCTATTAATAGAGTACTGATAAAGACAAACCAATACAATACAACAATAAATTTTGATATGATTAAAGATGTTGTATAATTTCAGTAGGAATTTTGTGTTTTTAAACTAATAATATAATTTTTATAATCTCTATTTTAAATAACTAATTGTATTCGTTTTATATTTTATTATTGTAAAATAATTTTTATTGTAAATTTTAATACTTTAATTTGTAAACACTTGAATTAAGTAAGAATAAATAAATAAATAAATTTATTTATTTATTAAGTGGGTCTGCAGATAAATCTAACATCATATTATTAACAAAACATATATTATAAATATTGAATTGCAACATTTTTTTACCATTACTGTAGCGATTTACTAAATACGCACACAAGCACACACAATTATTTGTAGCTTAATTATTATTTTTTTTTCTTTTTTGATTACCTTCTGGATGCATTGTAAACATATTAATATGTTTTTCTAAGACTCGATCATATTGTTTTTTATCCGGTGAATTATTACGTTCATTACAAATATTCTCTAATGGTGTTACACATTTTGTACTATTACGAGCTGTAAATATAAAAACACCACGTTGATCACGACACGATAATATATTAAATTGTGGCATTAAATTTTTTATTATCCATTTTGATGATACCATTCCACGTTGATGACCATGTAGGAAAGCACCTTTTGGCATTTTTGATATAATTCGAAATACTTCTGAACGACGTATACGTGATTTGGCATGAAAGAAATGCATTGCTGGAGCATAAAAATCTGGATTTCTTAATCCTTCCATAATCTATATTGTATAAAGTATAGGTAAAATATTTTTAAATATAGGTACAATATTACTAACTTCTTGATTTTTAGCTTTCATTAAAATAGCATTTGCTTTAACTTCTTGTGGATTTAACCATATACTACCACCTGTAGCAGCAACACGTTCACCTTCTATAATTTTATCTCGTACAGAATCGTATGCTAAAAAAAAAAAATTTTAGCTTAAAATATTATTCCTATGTTTATTAAATTTTTAATTATAATATACAGGATGTTTCTGCACAATACGATATTCTTTTTCGCAAGTATGTAAGTGAAGTTGTACAGAACAACAATATATTGATGTTCTTGTGCTTAAATCAAATCTAATGTTTTATGACAAATAGTATCGTGGTGTAGAACCGTTCAATACAAAATAATTAATATTAGTGGAAAATTGAAAATAAAATTGAAGTTCTTGTTAAATCCTGCCTTTTCGCAAAATTTTTTTACTACTAAAAACTAATGATTTGAAAATGTTAAAAGCCGTTAATTATAATTATTTACCTACAAACCAAAAGTGTTGTGGACGAAAATGTATCTATTAAAGAGAAGCTTAATGTAGATTTTTTCATTTGAAAGACTTTACCATAAAATTACCTTCTAAGTTTATGTTATGATGACGTGTAACTGATGACGTCTCAGATTTAATATAAAATTTCATTTTATATAATTTTTGCTTTCTAACTATAATGTGTATAGAAACTTTTGAAAATTGATGAAAAAGTATATTTTGTTTTCGGATATAAAGTCAAGGTTCTTTAGAAAATGCGGCGTTGTTGCAAAGTTATAAATATTTGTTTAAATACTAATATTTTATATGAGATCATCCTACCATCCTACTCAATTCAGTGCTACATAATAATATGTACTCTGTATTGTATAATGAATGAAATGAAAAAAGGATAGGAGACCTAACACGCGATTAATACATAGTGTCTCATATAACTAGATAAAATAATATTAAAAAAAGTGAAGTTTTGAAAAAGCCTCTGTTAAATTTTACAGCTTACTTAAAGACTGTACTAATACATGTAATTAAAATTTTATTTATTGTTGGTTTTTAATTTTTATATTTCCAATAAAAAATGAAAATGTTAAGCTCATTAGCAGTTCTAAATCCTTAATACTAAAAATAAAGTTTTTCGTTAGTTGTGATTTAACGAAAATTTTCTAGATTGAACCTACCTTTTCCATTTAATCAACTAGGATAGTTTTAAATTTTTATTTACTATATTTAATATTTTTTATTTTTATAAATTTTTAAGTTAAGTCTTAAATACTTAATGTAAGTTAGTTTTTGGTATTGATGGAATAAAGTCTTTTATTATTATTATTATTGTTATTATTATTATTATATCACTGAAACCGGTACAAATATACTGTAGTTTAAGAAAAAACTATTTATAATCTAGTGAAATATTGTTTTCAGCTGAAATGTCTGCTGCGACTTCTTTGTAAACATCACTTTCAAAATCTGACAAAAGCTTTTTGGAAAATTTAAAAGTCCTCAAGAATTAACACCCGAATCCAACATTGATTTGTGTCTTGTGATAGAGAATACGCCAAAGTTTTATTCCCGCCCGGGTTGTCTCTATTGATTTCATTTCATTTTACACAACCGAATTCAGAGTTATGTTCAAAACATGTGACATGTAAGTGTAACCCATAATGTCCCGAAATGAACAACCCAATCTATAACATTAGCTCTAAATGCATTGTCCGTTGTGATGGAACAAACTTTTTGTGTTAAATTCCACTCCATTCACTAATTTAATTAAACATTTCAATTTCAGCCCATTATAACTTAAATCAAAAAAGTCAAAGATCTATGAGTTACAAAAAACTTTTTGATCGTTTTGAGTAAAAACTCTATGAATTCGTTTAGTTAAAATTTTAAGTTATTTTGGTTTCTTTAATGTAATAAATTAGAATGGGTGACTTAATTGGAAGCCCTTTGACTTTTTGACTAAAGGGATTGTTTCAGATAGTGACAAAAAATAAAACATTGTTATAAAATTTTTTTCGAACTGTAACGAAAATAATTGAAAAGAAAAGGAAATGTTCGTTAGCACTAAAACTTAAACCATATATATTTTTTTATCGTACAAAATCGACTTAAATCGTGTAAAAACTAAGTTGAATTTATTTTTTGTATGTAAGCCAAAACCATGTAAAACTTAACTGGGTAAAACAGAATTTGGTGTTTAGTAAAGTAGTGAAAAAAAACGAATTTAAGTCAATACACATAACTTTTACTCTAGAGAAAGCCACCTGCACTCAAATAATTTTAAATAACACAAATATTCAATAAAAAAATTATATGAAGTACTTTTACGCCATACATAATACATTTCATAGACCTGATAGATGTCATAGTAAATATATTACAAGTAAGTTAAATAAGAGAGTTTGACATAGAATTCATAAATATATACAAGCTAATGAGAAGGTGTACACACTGGTACCATTATTAAATAAAATTTTACTGTGTACTGTTATAATAAAACATTTTTGGGATATACGAAGCTCAGCTATAGGGTTATGATCTATCTTCAAGTTTTGATCTGTCTTCGTTTTGTCGGTCAAATTTTTAACTATGCAATATACATTTTTTTTATTATTGCATTTGCCATAATTTACTCAACTCAACATGTCCAAATCGGTGTAGTAGTTTGATTTTATCTTAGTGACTATACGTAAATATTAATATGTATAGATTTTTCATAGACCTTATCATGAATTTCAGAACCACAGTAGAAAAAGAGTTTATATTTTCAAAAACACAAATTACATATGATAATAGTATTAGTATCCGTTATTCTAAATAAATTGAATTAATTCCGAAATAATCAAATTCAAATTAATAAAGCAACAAATGTGGAAATTTAAATAGTACTTATATCTAGGTAATTAAGGTATATTAGTATTATATATCTTAATAATTCTAAATTTTAATTGATCAAAATTGATTCAATAATCGAATTTTTATTCTAATTAAATCAAAAATTGAATTTCTTTTTCTTGATGCAAAAACAACAATTTCAATTGCAAATTACCATTATTGAATATGTTTAAAAAATTAACTAAATAAAATTTTTATATTATAAAAGTAGAATATTCTAATTTCGTTAATTAATTGGATTTTTTTTAAATAAAATATTTAAATTAAAACTTACAAAAATCTATACTTGCTGTTACACTAATATCATTCAGAATTATTGTGGTTAGTATTAAAAATTTGAAAATCCATTGAAAGCTTTTATTTAATTCCATTTGAAGAAAAATATTTTAATAAAATAGTATTATTTAAATTAATTAATTATATTAAAAAAACAATGTTCACAAATATTTAAAAATTTATTTTTTTTTATTTATAAATCATAATTTATCATCTTAAAAAAAAACAACTTTTTTTGCAAATTAAATGTGTAATTAATAAATTGTAATGTATTAAAAACAGCTGATTGTATTAAAATAAATTTACTAAAATATTAGATATTATATAATATATATATATATATATATATAAATATGTATATGTATATCCAGAATAATTTCGTTTTTGTTTTTTGTTCTAAAGTATTCGAATGAAATTGCAAAACTGATTGCAAAAAAAAAAATTTTACTATAAATATTATAAAATTTATATTTTACATTTGAAATTTCCAAAGAAAAACAAAACAAAACATAAAAAACAAAAATATAAATGAATATTCTTTCAAAAATATTTATTTAAATATTTGAATTCTTTGCTTAAGCTTTTATTA
The DNA here is from genome assembly GCA_963942445.1 of Argyra leucocephala. Classification (NCBI taxonomy): domain Eukaryota; kingdom Metazoa; phylum Arthropoda; class Insecta; order Diptera; family Dolichopodidae; genus Argyra; species Argyra leucocephala. The sequence goes on from OZ012677.1 coordinate 31,769,494, forward strand.
TTATTGGGTTATAGTAATAGAGATTAGTTTAAAAAAACAAAAAAAAACAAATATTACAGTACCAAGTGAAAGTTTATTAAATAAAATATTTGTATTCAAAATTTACCATTTACTTTACCATTTACTAATATGGGCTATTGTTCGCATTGAGTACTACAAGATCTTGTCATACAAGGCTGTCCCAAAACATACATATGATATTATGGAATAAAAATTTTAAGGTATAAATAACTCCAACACCATTTTCGGTCAACAGTGAATTTACAACAGGGCTTGTCAAAAATTAAGAATTTTAAAAAGACCTAAACATACCATGAGTCAAAGATGCTGTATCAAGAGGCTCAAAATATTTTCTTTGCCAAAATATACAAAGGCTGAAACGATTTAATCTATCAGACCTAAATAAAAGATTTTAGGTATGATAGATGAAAAATAAAAAAATAGAAATATTTAATGAATAATAAAAAAGTTTAAGACAAAATAAATGCTGGAATGCTGCGGAATTTGGAAGAATTTATTGGTATAATTTTAGTTATTGTAATAATATTAACCCTAATTTTGACTTCACTAAAAACAAAATCAAATAACAAAAAAAATATTAATTGCTGACCCACACTTCAAATAGTACACAGTTCTAATTTAAGCCATATGTATTTAATTTATACATGTGAATTACCATCAATTAAACAAACATATAAACGTTTAGTAGACTTATTAGTAGACTTAGTATACATTTTATATATACTGCGCAATATATTATCATCCAGTTGGGTTAATAAAGCACCAACATTGTTAGATATAGTTAATCGTTTTTATAAACAATATATAAATTATTTAAATTTTAAAAAACTAAATAATTATAATTTTAAGATAATTTTCCAATAGGACGAAATCGGTCGAAAAATTTTAAATTTATCAAAAAAAAATTTATATTATTTTATTTCTTTAATTAAATAATTATGATTAAATATATATGGACAAAATTTCATAGGACAAAATTATATAGAGACAATATTTTTTTATTACTGTAAGTATTCCTTGTTTTTTATTTTAAATTTTTAATTCAAGGACATTTCATAAAATATATATCCACCATTTTCATTTGTAATTTATTTTTGAACATGTACTTGCTGGTTATTTCTTGAATTGAAATAAACTAATTCAGAAGAAGCTCATTCAAGCAATTTGAGCTCAACTTATTCTATTAAAGAATCAAAAACTTAAAAAAATACTGTTGATTTATGAATGAATGTATATGTACATTTCTATAAGTACAGAAAAAAAAAATTCAAGTTCATAGCAATCTATTTGACCATTCATTTAATGTAAATATTCAAATGTTGTTTATTTTTTATATAGCTATGTATCAAAAACAAAAAATAAAATGACAATAGAACCTGTCCAATTTTTTGTAATATAATTTTGGAATTTATTTATTCTACATTCATCACATATCAGTCTATGTTAGGGTGACCATTTTTCATCCTTTAAATCTATGTTAAGGTGACCCATTTCATCCATAATCGGATCATAGTCGGATCAACTTGTACCAAAATGTAATTTAATTTTTAATATTTATTATTCATTATACATAATTGGGTTTAATTAATTTCAACACCACAAACTGCATAGAAATTAAAAATTAAATTAGAAAAAAAAATTTTGTTTTTACAGTTATCGGCGATCAGAAAAATTGTTTCAGTAAAATTGATTGTCATTTCGGTTAGATTTCATTAGAATTTTATTTTCTGATCGAATGAAACAGTGACAAAATTTTCAGGTACAAATACAAACGAACAAATGAAACAGTGAAACATATGTCGGTAAATAATTTGGCTTCATTCATTTGTTCAGACAAATAAATATTTATCCAACAAAAATGATATAAATTGATTTTATATGAAAAATTGGGCACCTAAAATGTTAAAATTTGGATCTGAATTAGTTTTTTAGGACATTTTTTGCCAATTCCTATAATTTTAAATATTAAAATTCCATAATTATCGGAGCAGTTAAATTGAAATCAAAAATTTATTTATTTCACTAATCGCTATAATCAATCGAAAATGTTAAATTTAGAGTTAAGTTAATTATTGCATTTTGTTTTTAGATTGAATCAGTATTTCTGTCGTTAGATTGTCATGATTACCATAAAATAATTATCTCATTTTATCGATATCAAAATTAAATTAATATGTCTTTTTTTGTAAGCCTTTTTTTACACCCACAATGTTCTGCTGACCAAACCTTTAGCTTATCAGAAATAAAATTTACTTCTAAAAAATAAAAAAATTGTTTTTGTAATTCTACAAATTGATATACAATTTTCATTTATACAATTTCTGAGGTGAAAATACCTACTGATTTTAATTTTTCGTATATCGAATTTTTATAATTCACCATTTTTAACAATTTTTCATTTTATTTATTACTAATTTTTAAAAAAAAAATCATAACACCTGGTTACATTGATACAAAATATATACACATAGTTTGAATAATATGATGCACATGATCATTTCTATGTTCTATGGAAGAATTTTGCATAAATATACATAGTAGGTAATAATAAAATAAAAAAAAAATGAAAATAACTGAAAAATTATAAAAGCTCTTCTTCTATTATAGAATTGTAAATAAAGCCATTGTTGACGTAATTTGAGTCATTACTTTCTTTTATGTATAATATACCTAATAATTTTAAACATACGGGTATTATCATTACAGGGTGTACATCAAATTGATTCTGGCTAAGATAAAATACTCAAACCGGGTAGGGTAGAGTTAGGTAAATGTAGGTAGGGAATAATACGTTACCGGGTAGGGCATAGGTGAATGATTTATTTTAAGCTAATATTAAAGAATAAAAATATAACTAAATAATAAGTTTTGACTAGTATTTCCAGGTGACTTTTGTTGCTCAAAATTTTCCTAAAAATATTTTACTAATTATGTAATTAAGTAATAAATTTTGTAGAATTAAAAAAAGAAAAAAAATATTCTTAATTCTCCAAAGTCACAGCTTAAGAAATGAAGTCAATCCAGTTGATTTATAACAACCCACTAGACTTTCATGATAGCGAAAATTGACTTTTTTCTAAAATTGAAAAAAATAAAAACCCAGTCGACCTTCATGATTTCATGACCTTCAGACATTGAGTTTTGCTGGGCTTTATAGCTTTATTCAAAATAGTCAAAGGTCATCTATGAGCTATAAAAAAACAATCAAAATTCATGAGTAAAACCTGTCAAATACAAAATGTATCTTTTAATTCAAACAAATAGAATAATTGAGAAAAAAAATATAATTTTGTACATATATGAATTCGTTTAGTTGAAATTTTATTTTAAATTATGTTCGTTTCTTTGTTAATATATTAAATTGTGATGGGTGGCTTAGTAGGTAGAGCGTTTTCAGACTTTTAAACTGAAGGTTTTTGGGTTCAGATGATGCCAGAAAAAAATTAAACTTTTTTATAATTTTTTTTTTCGAACTGTAACGAAAAAAAATGAGAAGAAAAAGAAATGTTCGTTCGCTTCGCACTAAATTATACAATTTTGTGCAATATGCTGAAATCACTAGTTCGATATACAATTATTGGTATACTTGAAACACCCTATTTATATATATATACTTATTATGTATTGATAACAATTTGTAGAACTAAATCTGAAGTAAATAAGTTTTTGAAAATACAAAATAATAGATCAGAATCTAAACTTTATAATATGTAGTTAGTTTTGTTTTTCTTCATCTCATTAGAAATGTTGTGACAAAGCTATAAAATAGCACACATAAAAAGTTCAATAGATACTACAAAATTCATTATTGGTTCAATTGTATATTACAACAAACAACGTTTCAAATCATATTTTGTACCATAGTGGATAAAGAAAAGAAGGAAGTAAGACATCAAAGTTAATATGACTACATAAAGTGTTGAACTCCAATAACAAAAATATAAAAAAAATATATATATATGTAGCTACAAAAATGAAACATAATACTAAATGATTTGTTCGCAAAGGACATAATATGTATACCTGCAATGTTAAGCAATCTAAAGGGAAGGTACAATAGATCTGAAAAGGTGTACATAGAACTTCTCACCATAAGAAAAAACGAAAATAAGACAACAAATATAACTTTTATTTTAAAGAAAGCCATCTGTACTCAAGTCATTTTAAATAACACAAATATTTAATAAAAAAATGATATAAAGTAGTTTTAAGTCATAAATTTATAGAACAAATTTCTATACTGTCGTAAACATGTTACAAGTAAAATAAAACTGTTTGACATCAAATTCATAAAAATATAAATGCTATAATGAATGAGAAGGAATACACAGGTACCATTAACAAATAAAATCTTACTGTGTCCTGTCATAATAAAACCTTTTTGGATATACTTAGCTAAGCTATTGGGTTCTGCAAATAAAAAAACAATAACATCAACATAATACAAATATTCCAAAAATGTAAGTTGTTAAGAACATTGGTAATAACTAAACGTGCTACAGACACAAACTTCAAGTTCTTCAAAACAACTTGAATCTTTTTACATCGTGGTTAATTTATAAACAAGCTTGATTTATTATTGAATATATATATACTAATTTTAAATTTGATTTGTAATGTCAATATTATAGAAAACAATATATAGAGTCGCAGAAGCAAGACAAACAAACCTGAGTAATTTAAAAGTTTTTAATTATTTTATTTTCAAAATAAATACAAAAAATAAAATTAAAATTAATTTTCTTTTTTTACATAGATTTCACAAATGTTCAAACATTTCACTAAACATAAAATTCAGGTCCATCATCTGTATTTGGAGCATACCATCCATGTAAACATTTAGGAACTGGTCCTGGACATTTAAATTCACAACGTCCTAATTCAATCCAAGTTTTTGCATCAAGAATTAATAAACCAACCCGATCTTCTTGAACACTACCCCATACAAGAGCTGATAATATAATTCCATCGTCTTCATCCTGAAATTAATATGTAAAATAAAAAAAAAAAACAAATTTAATTATTAATTTGAAATTTTGTTTTGTAAAATATTTTCGTTTCGTATTTCTAAAATTTAATTAATTTGAACCGAAAATCAGAAAAAATGTTTGGAAGTGAGACAGAAAGAAAGTAAAAATGATAATTACATTCTTATTATAGTAAAATAATTTATTTATATATGTATTAGTTTGAATGCGACCATTGGGGCAACAACCAGTCACGGTTATGAATTTTTTTTTAATAATCAGAATATCTCAGGACTGCACTGATATTTAAGAACATGAACATAATATGTAAATTTTTCACATTTGCACGACTATCAAATTTAAAAAAAAAAACGAAGCTCGAGGATATTCTATTGGAAATATATTACAGTTATCGACTGAATGTTCTGAATTGGTATAGTACATCAAATATTCTGAGATTGCGGTACAGTATTAGTAGCCCGACAAAAATTGATAGCACTAATGTAAAATGGTGTAAGTTAAAGTCATAAAATGTTTGGAAAAACACATGCTATCGAAATATTTTGAGCAGCTAATTAAGATAATATATTATGGGATTATCCTGATCATGAGCCGTATTGAAATCAAAGGTGCAAAAGGTGAAATAAATTATACAAGAACACATTTTTACAGCATAATTTAATGATCATAACAAATGCAGAGGAATGTGAACTTGAAGAAAAAGTAATTGAACATGACGTTTTGTGTAATTACATTTCCATATCAGATTCAAAACTATCCCAATTTCCTACATTCTCAAAAATTATCTCATAAAGAAAACTATATTATGTATATATAGAAAAGATTGTTGTGCAATATTATAATATATAATTTTTTACAGTATACATATATCTTGTGAATGGTTTAATTAAAAATAAACTTTACAGGAAAATATATTATTGTGCAATAAACTAATTGTGTATCTATATGAGACCGGAAGTGCGAATCAACCCATTACATCTATTTACTGAAATGTGCTTAAATATAACGAACTTCTACACCACTGTTTCTATACACTTGAAAATTATAATTTAATAATGATAAAACAAGATAACAAAGAAAATTAAACGAAATATGTATAGCTAATTTTTATAAATGAGCGAATGAGCCCGGCTATTTACAGTCAATTAAAATATTTAAAACCAATTTTATCATGGCAACAATATAAGTTAATTAAAAACACTAAGTCAACAAAGTACAAACATAATAGCAAGTTAAGAAAACAAAATTGTGGAATAAATTAAGTTTCTATATTTGACATTTCAGCTCAATTATGAATGCACAAAGCAATTAAAGATCAATGATAAATAAATGTCGGGAAATAACTTAAACTAATCATTAAAAATTGAGTTCGAACTCAAGCTTGTTAATTTAAGTAATTTAAAATTTTATATAACAATTTAATAAATTCAAATATAATTTTCCACTATGCATGTATGTACAATGTAGACCATTGGACAAATAAAAAAGTTATTAAGTTACCGGCTGTTCCAGAGCATGCGTATCAGCTTTTTATGAGTGGAAGGAGCCGTTATTTTAAAATTCAATAAAATAATATGAAATAAAAATATAAAATTTAAAAAAATAATGAAAATATCACAAATCGATAGAACACCCTCGATTTAGTTAATAATTTTTTAACTAAATGCTCTGGAACACCCGGTACAATTAATAACTTAATAATTTTTTCCCGGTATACATAGGTTTGTTCAGTAAACTGTTCTAGAATGATCTAGGAAAAAAAACTTTTGTTCAAAAGTGTTCTGATAGTTCAGTAGAACGTTTAGTTTTGGACAACTTTTTTTGTTGTTGTTTTTTTTTTAATATTGACAATTAAAGAAAGAAATTTGAGAGTATACAAAAATTAGAAAAAAGTTCAAAAAAGATAAAAAAAAAATGTTTAGTAGACTTTTCTGTTTTAAAATTAGTCCTAAAGTGTTTGAAATTTAATTTTGATTGTCCAAAACAGTTCTGTCCGATTCCCTTCTAAATCTACTGAAAAAACTTAATATATTATAAGTTGAAAATTTGGTGTGAGTTGTGCATTAACACTGCACATTTGCACTGGCGAAAACATTTCAAAGAAACTCTTTCGTTTTTTTTGGAATAAAATAAAATTGAATTATATTGAAATAAATATCGATATATTACCTGTGAATTAGGACTTGGTACAAATATTGGTTCACTTGGATAACAATTGTATTCTGACCATGTTTTTTTAGTTTTATCGATGACATCAATTTTAATTAACTAAAAATATGTTTTTGTTTTTTGTAAATTAATTTTCACTAATTAAATAAAAAAAAAATTTTTTTAATATCAAAATATTACTGTTCCAGGATTATCCATATCTACATCACAACTAATTGCATAAAAATATCTATATTTTTGTCCTATATAAACATTTTGAAAAATAAAAAAAAAATTAAAATTTATAAATTCAATTGAAAAATTAATATATGTAAGTTAATTTACCTAAACATTTTTCATAATTAATTCTAGGTGTTTCACATCCAATATCACTTAATAATTCTGGTCTTACAAAAAATCCACCATCTTGTAATTTAAATGCTTCTGCTTTTGTATTATCTAATGTTATTAAATTACGCAGCACAATATCTTTTGTATCCAATTCTGGATTATCATTACCTAAATTTAAATTCGTATTAGCTGCTATATTTGTAACATCTTGATAAATTGATTCAGATCTTCTCATAGGCGGTTTTCTCATTGATTGCGTTTGTTGATTATTATTTTGATTATGATTTAAACGTCCAGATAAACTGGCTAATGAAAATGATTTAACTAAACTACCCGGACAATATTGTTCAATTTTTGATAATGGTAATATAAATCTAAGTGATCGAGCACGAAACATTGCAGCATAATTTGGATTATTTTGCATATTCATCATACTTTCAATATACATGCAATTTAACATTGTTGGATCTTTATAACAACATATATCAACAATAACATGTTGATCCTGTTCATAACAATTGATTATATGAAGATAAAAAAATGCTTCTGCTTTATAAGTGTATTGAACTTTGCCTGTTTTCCGATTCATTAAATAAATAATGGTGCATTTGTCATCAAAAAATTTCAATGATGAGATCATTGGTTGATTTGTTATGTGAGCTTTAATGTGTTCCTTTAAGGACACTGTCATTGGTTGTTCAACAATAACAAAGTAATTTTTTGTAATACCTGAAAAGATGTTATATTATGTATATGTATGTAATATGTATGCACATTAAGTGAAAATGTAAATATAAAATTAATTATAAATAAGTAAGTTGTATGTCCTGGATATAAGGGGTCAATTTCACGTTTTTTGATTCTTGTCAGACACCGAAATGGATCAGTTTCAAAGTTAATATTTTAAATGGAAATAATAACTCCAATCATTGACTCAATTATTGAATTTATTTAATAGCTATTTTGAATTAATTTAATTTTTTAATGGTGTAGATTAATTTGAAGTTAGGTTGTTAGAATGGAACGTATATGTTCTGAATAAATCTGAGTCAATGTAAAAATGGGTTATAATTTCTTATATAAGAATTTTAAAATTATAGTTTGACGTTAATATTCCAATTTTGTTTAACTTAAGATAACAGATAAGATAAACAGATATATATCGACAAAATTTTAAAGAAATTGAGTACTAAGATCTCATAAGAAAACTCCATGGTACCTATAAAGCGCATACCAATGAAGAATGTAGAATGTTATATGGTGGTAGTATCGAAAATAAAATTTTAGCGTCTCGAATGACTGAGATATATTGTTAAAGCCGATATACCTTTATTTAAAAATTTTACTGGGCAACCGCAGGGTGGCAAGCGTCAAGTAGGGAGACCAAGAGTATAAAGTAAATCGATAATGTAAGATTTAATGTTCAGAAGATATGATGAAGATCAGGTACTTGGAGAAGAGTTTTGAATAACGGCAAAGCTCTGGGCGAGCTGTAACTTCATGAAGAAGGTGAAGTTTGACATTAAAACCCCAACTATATACTTTTAATTAATTTTTTAATTATAATTAAATATTTTTTAAACATCCAAGCCGATAGCCCTGGTAACTAGTGTGTACCTTTATTATAATTTTAATTATAGTAAATAAAGAAATAATAATAATAATAATAATTTTTTAAGAAAAAACTTCAGATGATATAGGTACAAGATGTAGGGCAGACCAAACTTTAATTGGAAACAAAAAATATGGTCAGATATGAAACAATTTTGTATTTTAATTTGTAGAGAAACCACCCGTTACCGGAAAAAATGAAGGATGTTGGGATAAATAAGTATCTACAAAATTAAATTAATTAAATATTCTATTTACCAAATGTATGCATATAACAGGGATGCATTTTCCATCGGCATGGTATTGAACCAACAATATATGCATTCTTAAACATATTATGTCCTTTTGGAAAACAAATAATATTATAAGCTGGACCATATCTTGTTACTGACATTCCTAAATTATATACAGTTTTATCTGGCATAATATGTGGATGAGATGTATGATTTATAATTCCAATGTAATCCCCTAATCTTAAACGTTTTTCAGTTTCTAATGTGATAGGATTAATTCTATAAAAGAAAAAAAAAACAATAAGAATAAAAAATGAAATTTTAGTTTTAATTATATAAAGGTTAAAAGTAGTCGAAAATTTTAATTTTTATTAAATATGCTTATCATATACGTGTATATCGTCTACTACAAGCAGACTTCTTCAGTGTCTTGTACTCGACTTGTAATCGACTATTTTCAACAATTATACAAATTTTTAAGAAAGAATAAGTTTTTCTGAAAACTATATTATTTAAGGGGGTTTCTTCAAAATATTATATTATTTTTCATAGATGAGTAGCTAAAGTCGAATTAACCAAAAAGTGTAAAAATCTAGGTTCTGTATAGTTTGAATGGTGGCTTCTATTTATTTTATTTAAATTAAAATATCCAATATCTTCCACAAAACCTCCACAACCGGTTTTAGAATAAAATCCAGTTTTTCGGTCTTTCCATTTTATTTTTACAGTTAGCTATATCGGATTTGACAGAGCATGGTAAATACTTAAAAATGAATTGCCCATGGAAATTGAGTATCATGCTTTATCAAATACAATAGTTTTAATTAAATTGTAATTCTTAGATTAAGATAAAAATTATTATAATAAAATATTTCTTCTTAATTCAACACCCGAACAGCGAATATAGTCTGTTTAATTATTGTGTTTTCTACATACCATATTTTTCATTTATTATCAAATGTTTTAGTTTAATTTTCAATTCTTTGTTTGGAAATTTTGAATTTAAGTTAGGTGAACAACACAATTAAGTATATGTCTTATTTAATATAATAAATTCCAAATTCCAAACAGTTTTTGACGATACGATGAAGAACAATAATTTCCAAAGGAATAGTATTTTTGTTGAATAATACTAATTTTCACAAAAAAAAAAATAAACACATTGATTTGTACAATTAAATGTTTGAAATTCAGCATTCTGTTTTTAAAAAAAAAACAGCGAAATTAAAGATTTAATCTCTTGAAAGTTCAATTAAATCTGCTTCATTTGAATCTAAAATTCTGGTTATCATCCAAAGACTCAAATTTATATGAAAAAAGGTCACAACAATAAAAATTTAGGACTCACAGTTAAACTATTATTTAGATATCTTCACATAGAACATTTTTTTACTCATTTCCACCTAACCTAACCCACCTATGAAAAATAATACAATCGTAAAGAATAACTACCAACATAGATTTTAATATAAAATTTACTTATGTAAATAAGGACCATCTGATAAAGCATAATATTCATCTCCAAATGGATATACTGAAACCATAGTATTATCACTTGTTGCTTCCATATCAAAAGCTGCTGCAACTCTAATTAAAATAAAAAAAAAAAATGATTAAATTCAAAAACGAAAGCTCTTATATTATTATGTTCACACCTTTGAAATATTGATTGACATGGATCTGGTATAGCAGCTGTACCAAATTCTGTAACAACAATTCTTTGAGCTGCCAAATTTTTTTTATATGTTTCAGTTTTTATAAATTGACACTGATATGTTACTTCACCATTTTTAATACCAAATCTGTGTAATAGAGCTGAACTATCAAATAAATGATTAAATGTTGAATCACCAAATTTCAAATTGCCTGGACCATTTCGTAATAAAGATCCATTTAACCAAACTGGAATTTGTCCTGAAAAGTAAATACAAATAAAAAAAATTCAATGTGAAAATTGGTGTCTCCCGGCACTAATAGATCATAGCTAGTAGGTACATGCCTGAAACTTTTCCTTTTATTGGTTCAATAATTTCTTTATCACATGATCTTAGCCAAACTGTTGCATCACAATTTGGATAACATTGACCTCTTCCATCGATACGTTCTGCTTGTGGATCATGTGCTTCAGGATTAAATCTTACCTATATAATATGAATACAAATTTATTTTAGAAATAAGATTAAGTTAAATTAACAATAAAATTTTGATCCTACTTATTTATAGGAAGCCTTAAAAGTTTTTTTTTTTTTTAATAAATTAACAAATGTATGGCGTTAGAAAATTATATATGTACATATATGTATATACTTCAGAAACAGAATTATTTTGTGTAAATATTACAGAATAGTCATGAGTTGTCACGTGATTTAAAAGACAAACAAAATTTCGTTATTTTTTTATATCATATACTCAAAGATAGAAGCATGTAGGTATGCAAAAAGTAGAACAAAAAAATGGAAAAACAATGGGGCAGGCAAAGAAAGTGAAAATGTTGTTAAAATCTATTATATTTTTTTTTTTGATGAAATTGCCAATAGAAGTCGTCCAAATGAGTGTATAGATACAAAAAATAGCATCCTTGAAGTTGGTTTTGAAACAAGGTTATGTTTTTTCTTTCGTTTTTTTATTATTAATAAGTTTATGATAATGCGGTAACAAGAATATAAAAATTGCCGTCAAAACATCACAATTCAAGTTAAGATCAAATTCTGAATTTTAGTGCTTTTTTTTTAAAAGTGTACTTAACACACACAACACATATTTTTTGAATACTTTAGATTTAAAAAGAAAGTCTAATAACGATTAGATTAAATTTTAGTTAGGGCTGGGGTCTGGCCTCATATAATCGCAACCTAAAATGGATTAATTGTGATTATCTGTAATTATATGAGTTTTTAAGGATGCTTGTTTAAATAGTTACATTCAGAGTTTTTTTTTTTTATATAATACCAAGTCTAAGGGATGAACACCCTAAATGCTCTTACACAGAGGCTTGGCTGGCATACACAATTACATACAATAATTTTTTCTTTCCAATTTTTATGAATATTTATCTACTAATTTAAATGTGGAAAACTATATCTATTTAGAGTAACTTCGCCTTAAGAATAGTGTAGTACCATTTTATTTTTCATGATAACCAACTTTCAAATATAGTATTTTCAAATATAAAAAATATTATAAGTTTCAATTCCAAAATTATGTCGTATGTTCGTGTTATCGTATATGTCATGTTCAGACTCCCAAATATGCTCACTCAATTTATATGCAACGCAATAGTATATTATCTGAAATTACTGAACATAGCCTTCTATTTCGCTGTATATATACTAGTAAGTAGTATGTATGTAAAAATTTAGTTCATTGTTAAGCACATTTTTAGAAATTTTTAAATTGAGCTTTCTTAATATTTGAATTAGTTAAATTGATGAGATCTAAATTAATTTATATAATGTTGTTAAAACACATTAAAAATAGAATATTGCGTTATGAATTTAAAATTATTCAAAATTATTTAATTTCATATTAATTTTTTTACTATGTAAATGTAAAGCACGGCAGCAGAGTCGGGCATTATAATTTTACGATTAATCTAGTTGGGAATACTTATTTTATTTGAAGGTAAATTCATCAAAAACAATTTAGAATACAGTGACCTATTTCATATAATATGTTGACAGGCGACAATTTGATTGCAAAATGTGGCAATTTTCTGACATTTTTTTATACAAAAATTTAGTAGGTGAATTAATTGTGATGACAATATTATAAATTATAATTTATAGAAGTTTTCATGTCCATTTTGTAATTTGTATATTAATGACATTTTTTAAAAACAACATACATAATATATATGTAATTCTAAAATGGAACGTTAAAAACTTAGCGATAAAAATTTAGTAATATGAGGTTAAAAATAAAAAATTGCAAGAAATTGTAGAAAAAACCAACGCACTAAAAGCCATTAACTCTAATAAAGATTTGAAATATCTATGCAACACTGTGTGATAAAAGTTAAGAAAGCGAACAGTGTTTTAAGTTCATAAATTTTTATTTCAATATACATATAATATTTTTTTGTTTTACATATTTGAAATTGGGTGTCACAAATTGTCCGACAATTGATTACAATTTTGCAAAATTTATGTTTTGGTTTGATAACAAAATTGGCATAGAAATTACTGTGAACAAACCTTGAAAAATTTTGTAGACTTTTCTTAATGGGAGTCACTCTAAAGTCCCCTAAATCAAAACCTTCAATACATAAAATCTCCAGATTTTTAAAATGTCCCAAAACCAAAATACATAAAATACATAAAATCCCAAATATTGCTTTTAAAAAAACTCCCCAAAAAAAATTGTTTAATTTTTTCAGCAAAATTACAAATTTATAACGTAAGTCGAGGGAATGTGGAAAATTGTATTATATTTAAATTATTTTTTGTCTTGCCGTCTATATCTCCCAACCACCCGGAAAATCAAAGTTTCAATAACATGGAACAGCAGTTTCGCTTAGAGCGACAAAAAAAATATATTTAAGGACATGAGCAATTTGTTTCACATTATGTATACTTAAATAGCAAAAATTAATCACGATGGATTTTAGAGCTGGATACAAAAAAAGGGATATCTCCTTTTTCCTCAATATTTACCTAAATTATTTTTATGCGCAACCAGTGCTGTTGGATGCAAAAAGGGGGATATATCCCTTTTACAGAATATTTACCTTAATTATTTTTTTATTTCTAAAAAAAGCAGATATCCACATTTTGAGTTTATGGATTTTGTGCGTTCGGATTTTATATGGGAACCACTTATAACTTACTATGTTATTAAAAACAAATGCATTGCAAATCCAAAATGTCTGGGGTCGTCTGGGGTCGTCTAGGGTCGTCTGTGGTCGTCGAGAGTCGTCGGGGGTCGTCGAGAGTCGTCGGGGGTCGTCGAGAGTCGTCGGGGGTCGTCTGGGGTCTTCTGGCGTCGTCTGGGACAAATTATATGGAGACGAATTCACAAAGAAAATTTAGATCGGAAATACGGAAATGGAGAGGAGTTTACCATCAACATTCGTATGCTTAAAAGTTTATCATTTGTGCCTGAAGAAGATTCAGTAGAAGCATGGCATCGTAGAATCAAATTTTTAATTGGAAAGAAAAACTGTGGATTGTATGAAATGATCCAAGTATGTATTAGGTAAAGAAATGATTCAAATTAAAACAAAAACAAATGTAAAGCGCTATAAAAAATTAAAGCGATTTGTAAGAAAGCGTCTAAATATGACGAAACTTGAATATTTGAAATGTATATCCTATAATATTTCATTATTTAATTAATATTTTTTTATGTGTGAAAAAAGGTGAATAAAAATTGATTTAAAAACAATTCAACTTTTTCATGACTTTTTTTTTGCAAATTTTTAATTTATAAAATTGTCACTAATTGTCAATATCTATAAAATAGGCCACAGATCTTTGTCCACATTATATGTATGTGTATTAAATGTAGTTAAATGTATCTATCACAAAAGTAAAAAAATAATTAAAGTTTAATAAATTATGTCACGATTTTTACGCGTAGACACGCACTTGTAAATAAAAATGCTTTCCTTCACGTCAATTAATTTAAATATCTCATTTTCACCTCACAATATTGATATATCGAAACTTATCGAAGGTTATAACGATTGTATAGGGTTGTAGTTCTTACCACAGTTACTCAGTTACATGAACGTAAAAAAAAGCAATTTTATATCCTCCATAATAGTCTAGTTTAATTTTACTTTAGTGACTAAAGTATTAGTGATCTGATAACCAAATTGCATTTTTAATTAATTTAAAAAAAAGAAGAAAATTAAAAAAATCTGAGGTGGTTTCGAACTCAGGACCTTTTGGTCATCAGTAAAATTCATCTTATGTTATGGCATAAGCACTACCCCACACAATATAGTTTGTCAATATTAAATGAGAAATTAACAACTTACAAAAACTAACTACCATTAGAATTCTCAGCTATATAAACTGAAGTATAATTTTTATACGATTTAACTGAAATTCAATAAAAAATTTGAATATTTCATAATCCTTATTATTTAATTACTGTGTTCATCATCTGTCAATTGTTTTTTAGTAATTTTTATTTTTAATTTTATTACTAAAATAAGTTCTGAAAAAATAAAATTTCATTGTCATATTTTAAAGGTAACGGTCATCAATCACCATGTTTTTTTCGATATTGGAATTTTATTGTTTTGAAGTAACCATGAATTGGTTTAGGTTTAAGGCAACCAAAATAAAAAAAAATATATAGTTTTTTTTAATTTGTTTTTGTTTTATGAGCTTTCATTACATCTCGTTCTAACATATGCACATTATTTTTTTTTAAAACATTTATGACTTCTCAACAGGAAATGGACTTATACATGTATTTTAAAATTTTAGGGGTTTTCATTTTTTTATATTTTTAATATTATTTTATAACATTTACGTTTTATTTTCTTTGTTTTAATGTTTTTCAGAATTACATGAAATAAAACTGAGTAATTTAAGTTTAAAATTAATTGCAAAAACCAATTACATATTTTATTATCGATAATAGAATGAAATTTAGAATAAAAATAAATAAATAAAAATTAAAAAGTGACCTACTCTAGTTATGTCACCTAAGTGTTAACTTAAGGCGGATTCAAAGCTTTTGTACTATAGTATACATGAACCAAAAAAGTCGACTGCCAAATCATACTAAAAAAAATACCGGTCTTGTAGTACAGGTAAGTTGAGCTAACTTTAACATTTTTACTGCAGTACAATTGTACAACGGTACAAAAAGAATGAATCCGGCTTTAGTGTCTCCATATGAGAGTAGTTAGAGAGAAAAATGGTTTAGTACTAAAACTATTAAATAAATTGTCAAAATGATACATCTGTCTATTCAATAGGTTGTTGTATGTCGCTTTAATAATTTCTAATCCCAACTTATCATTTTCATAGCGAAAATGGACTTTCATCAGAAACTATTAAAAAAAATCTGTTTCTATTTTAGCATATCCGCTTTTTTGTAACAGCTCAGAGTAGCGCAATAATTATTAGTATGACAAAAAGACTCTGCACAAGTTAGTTAGGATATTCATTCAATATTCTTGGAAATAATTGAAACAAAAAAAAATATAAAAAAGGACAGGATTGCAAAAATGGAATTTAAGTGATCATAACAACTTAATTTACAATGTTATTACTTGAATATTAGAACAAAGATCAATTGAGTCAACAATTTTCGCGTAAATTTATTTTCTCCCACAACAATGAAACTTAATTCACGTTAAATGATAATGTCAATAAAAAAAAATTGTCGAAATATAATTTGAATTAATAGAATTTCTAGGTTGGCATTTTATTAAATATAAGAAGACTATATGTAGAAGAACGTATTTCATATTTTTAAAGTTTCCGGCTAAATGACTTTTTGTTTTGCTCGTTTTTTTTCTTTTTTATTTAAGTTTTTCCAATTCTATTTTCCATTTCCGTACTCAAATGTGTTTCAAATTTTAATAAATTTTAACTCACGCAATATATTTTTCCAGTTTCATGCAAAATATTTCTGCCATGCACATAATTTCAATGATTCATTTTCATTTGCAGTGTATTCAAAACATAAAATGTACTTTATAATGGGTATTTTTTTTAGTTGGATAGAACTTACGAAAGAGTTAATTGTCAAACGAGTTGACATACTGTATTCATTTTTTGATATTTATGAGCAGTTATACTGATAATCTGGTATGTAAATCATCATGAATAGACTCGCTTTTGAAATACGTTACCAAATTACCCAAATTTACTTTGAAAATAAGTCAAATTCAAATTTTTACAGTTTTCGGCTAAATGACTTTTTTGTTGCTCGTTTTTCTTCTTGTATATTTAAGAATAAGAATTTGGCATAGTATGGTGATTTCCATTTCGATTTCAAGGACGTACTTAATTTTCTTGAAATTATTAAAGTTGTCAGAAAAGTGAATTAATTTACTGTTAATGTTACTAGACGAGCTAACGATTAGGAAAATAGACTTCCCAACCTCTTCTTCCACGATTTATTTTTTCGTTTTAACAATTTTCTACCATTACGGATTATGGTGTATGTAATAGTTTCTGCTTAGGTCATTCGATTACTAATTTGAAAATTCGGGGCTCGAATTTCGCTTAGTAAATGTAGGTATATAGGCATATGTTGTTAAAAGTTTTTTATCATTTATTCCTTAAAACTATTTGATTAGATGATTAGTCGAAATATATGTAATTTGATTATCACTAATATAATAAGATGTGATTATGTGAAGACAATAAGTTAGTCTACAATAAATGTAGTTTTTTCACATTAAAATTAATTGATAAGAAATTAAAAACAACGATAGTTTGTGTGTGATTGTTAGTAGTATGGTAAGACACTGGTAAAAAGCAGCTAGGATATTGTCTAAACAGTTAAAAATAAAAAATAAAAAACATCCTGTTACCCAGTGCAAGGAATGCTACTGAAATGGGACCACCCTGTATATAAATATATTCCATGTACATACTTGTGTTTTTAATTAAAGCAAAAATAATATCCTAAAGCTTCATTCGGAAAATCGTATTACAATTGAGGTACATTAATTTATAATATCACATCAGAAACTTATATTTAAGCACAGTGGATTTTTAATAAAATTTTAAAAGTTAAATTTTGAATTTTATTAAATTTTATTTGTAATTTTTGTTAATTTTTTTTTTTATTGAAATTAAATTGAATTAAACAATAGTATTTTATATTATAATTTCAATATTAGTCACTGAAAAATACATTTTAATTGTAATTTATAATTATGTTTAAAAATTTGTAACTAACCGCAAAAATTTCACGTACAAAACTTTTAATAGGTCCATTCATATCTAATATTTTTTTATTTTCCAATATTTTTAATTAATTTTTGTTTTTTATTAATTTTTTTTTTTCCTTTTTTACTAATACTAAATACTAATTATTTTACATTATATTATTATGTAAAAACTAATTAGCATATTAATTTTTTAATAAATCTTTTTATTAAATTTTAATTATTTGTATTTTAAAGGTAAAAATTATAGTTTAATTTTTTTTAAATTTACTACTTTTTTCTATAGGTTTGTTTTTGATTTTTAAATAAAATTAAATAATTTATCAATGAAAATTGATTGGCCGACTTTCACGTTGCTACTGATGAATATTTGATTTGAAATAAAACTAAACTCACATATATTTTTTTACCCTCAATAATTTTTAAATAGAAAATAAAAAAAATAAAATGACGGAAAACTTTATAGGCTTCACAGATATGTAAAAACCACCACCGACATAAATACCACCCTCTCTGTGCCGTTGAATGTGTATTGTTTTTAATATTATGTTTTTGTTTTTATTTTATATTCGTTGTTATTTTTTTTCTTTGGTTTGTTATTGTTATTTTAGTTTTTATTTTTGATTTTTATTATATTACCATCAATTACTCTAATATGGTTACAATTTATAAATTATTGTCAGTTTTTTCTTCCTATACCATAAATTTCAAGTTAAGTTAATACATTTTTTTTTTTGCTATAACAATCTATTTAAGACAGTACGATTGTCCAATTTACTAGTGATCATAATATTATAGTCTTGATTAATAAAATATTAAAATTATGCGTATTAAATTTGAATTTATTGTGTACATATATATTTTGAAGATATATACATATCGAAACTGTTATACTTATAATAACTCGACAGAACAGTTTTTGGTTAATAATAGGAGGGTATGGATTATTTTTTATCTGACATTTTCTATACTCTCTACCTTGAACATTATTTAGCACTCCTTATTTTAACATCTTCAAAATTTTCTGTCTGTTTTGTGTTGTCTCTGGCTCTAAATTTGTTGTTTTTATGTTTTTATATATTAGTTTATTTCTACCACCATTATTTAGAGAGATAATAACAAATTTCCCGATGCCACTGCCTTCATTTATATACGCCTAACGTTTATTATACCATCTTAGACATTTTTCTATTAATATTCTGTGGATATTAGTAAATTTAAAAATTATTATTTCGCATTTTGTTCATTTTTGTTAAACTAAAAGTTGCCTAACTCAGCATTCTTGTTTCTGTCTCTTGATGTTTGTGTTCATTTGAATGATTTGAGCTAAAGAATGGTTTGTCTGACAATGATTTTCTAATTTTTACACTTAAGCTTCGAATGACATTTTTTATGGCATAAATTCGTTTGATATTGATTTTTATTTCAACCGGTCTACGTTAATGGGGTTGAGGATAGCAGAAAATGTATAGACAAATGATCTTCATTGTTTTTCTTGTCCATCTGGGACTATTATTGCTCCAAATATATTGAAAGAATAAGAATCAGTTACTGGTAAGGTCAGTGTGAGATCGATTTTTAATATATTTTTTATTTGAAAAAAAAAGCTAAAAACAATAAGACAATAGTCCAATAGAAGCTTTCAACAAAGAAAATGACATATTATAAAATTTAATTTGATATTATACCCGGCATTTTAGATAAAAATTTAAATTCAAAAAATGTTAGTGCTAAATTACTAAACCTTATAAGTTTATTTATCTTATCACTTAGATTACCTTTATAGCATTGAACAGATTTTAACTTAATCATCATCATCTACATAGCATTCGTTACATAAGCTTTAACCTTTCATTTCCATTAATCCTCAAACTTTTCCAATTCTATTTTCCATTTTCGTACTCAAATGTGTTTCAAATTTTAATCTCACGCAACATAGCTTTCCAGTTTCATGCAGAATATTTCTGCCATGCAAATAATTGATGATTTTCATTTGCAGTGTATTCAAAACATGTACAGATGTATTTTATAATGGGTATTTTTTTTTGGTTAGAAAGAACTTACGAAAGAGTTAATTGTCAAACAGTATAGGTACTGATACTCTGGTAAATCATCTTGAATAGACTCGCTTTTGAAGTAGATTACCAAATTACCCAAATTTATTTTGAACATCTTTCGTCTGTTCTGCCTACCTATATAGACGACTTTGTCATTTTTATGCCGCAAATATTCTTCCATCTGAGTAAACCATCTATCGAAGTTGTAAACCATCTATGCTTCATACCACATAATCTCAAAATGATGCAATAATACCAACGAGTCGAAGGAATATGCTTACTGAAAATGGAATATCGCCACTGTAAACGGAGGTGTAGAAGAAGATCCAAATTTATCGGTTTGTCGTTACTCGAACGTGCTGTAGAAGGGTTGAGAAGGGCTCTGTATGTCCACTATATGTAGAAAATTTTACTCAAATTTATTGATTTACACTTGTATAAAATTCAACTGGTAAGGAGACCATCATATGTATCGTTCTTTAGTAATGAAGCTCATTTCGAAAATGAACCTGACAAATGACCTTCAAGGTTGTGTATTTGACATCTCCCAATGATTTACTGTGGGACTACGTAAAGCCACTGGTTTGTGCTGATAAATCAGCAACAACTGACGCTTCGTCAAGAATAGCTTCGATAGCTATATTCCTGAAATCATTTCAAATGTTAATGTCATATGTATTGATATTTCGAATAAATAAAAAAATTTGATTAAAATTTATTTTTTTGCATTATTTTTTAAAATTTCAAGTTCTGTAGTTGGGCTTAAAAAACCACCCGATATTAACAAATCATAATAATTTTCAAAACAGATTTTCAATTTCACAAGTCAATTCCGATAGCGTAATTTTATTTACAATATATTTTTATTCACGTTTGCTATAATTTAGTTATGTATACTCTAGTAGCGTATATTCATAGTGTCTCTCTAAATGCATTTTTTTGATTCAAGTAGACATATTATATGAATCAACAGGTTTTTAAATTAAACTTTAAAAGTTAAGTTAAATTGTTATTACTTGAAGTCTATCATTTTCTATGTATGTACATGTGTACATCTATGGCTATGTACATATGTTTAGTTTGGATAGATAAACTTACTCTTAACCTTGAAAACACAGCAATTACCATACGCAGCACAAATTGTCATTGAAAGTTTTTGTTTTTTAGTTTTTATTTAGATACACGGAAAGAGTCCGTTCCATATGGTAAATTAAAATTAAGAAATTGTGTTTATTTTATGTTTATTTTAAGAAAATTAATTTGCGAGATTTACTAGAAATATTAAAGTACTTATAAAGTTTTCCAAGTAAATATTATCTCGGTGTTCCGCTTCACACCACCACCGAAGCAAATCTCATCACCAAATCAATTCGATGTATGGTTTACTACAGTCGAGGTTGAAGGAGGAAACAACTTGACTATTTCTTGGGGAACATACCATTCGTTGTCATGTTTTCACGAATCTTATCAATTGGTTAAGCTTTTAGTATTTTCTACGAAATGGGTGGTAAAACCATAAGCTTATGCTTGGCAGGTATGCCCACCAATGGTCTGATTCATATTCTTCTGGGCATTTTATTTTTGAATGCAGTCCAATTACGGTGCTAAGAAGCACAATGAGTTTTTTTCAACCAAAAAACTCCAACTCTTAAAACGCATACAGACATATTTATATAAAATTCGAAAATTATTTTTATATTATTTTTTTTTTTCATTTATATTGAACTTTCATTATCATTTGAATACGTTTTTCTTATATTAGATAGCTTGAATTCCATTTATTGTACAATTCTAAATTTCGTAGAAAGCATTTAACAATTTCATTTTGTTTTAATAACAATAATTATCTAGTGCGTGTTTTCCTTTAAATTTACCTTTAAATTGTAACAATATTAAGTATCCATTAAATATCCATTAAGAACCCAATCAATGTAGTCTATCTACTATCTAGTAGGTAGATACAAAGGGTATACAAAAACAAAAGAGAAGAAAAAAAAAAAAATAACAATAAAAATTGCAAATAAATTATTGAAAATTGATAATTTAGTCCAATTATAAATTTATTGGAAAATAGAATAAAAACATCACGTGTATTTTATTGATTTTCATTGTCAGAAAACGCATTTCATAAAAAGAAAATTTAAATACATATTGTATATTATTATACAAAATTGTAAGTACATATTATATGTATGTACATATGGTGGTCAAGGATAAACAAATAAATTTATGACATTGTAGATGTATGAATCACTAACAGTAAAATTTATTGGATAAATTGATGGGATTAGCAAGAGGTTCAAGATTTTCAATAGAAATATTTAAAACTGTCATAATAATTATTTTTAAATTATAATTTTATGCAATTTGATTTGATTCTTTAATACAAGCTGATTTAAATTCTAGTATACTAATGTACAATTCAAACTAAAAAATTTAAGTAAACAAATTGACTGAAATCATAACATAGACTGTAAAATAGTTATATCAGTTACCTATATAATTTAAAAAAAATCAATTTTACTATTTTAAAAATTATATTGGTAGTGTTTGGTATTGGTTTTAAATATTAAATTATGATTAAAAAAAATATTTCTAGTTTGTCTATTACTATTATGCTCATTTATTTACTTATTTATTTTTATGACTACAATCTTTTAGATGTGGGAAATTTTTTATAATACTAGTTCATATATATATATTCTACTTCAATGAAATAAAAAGTAATGTGTTTCTTTTGTGGAGAATGTATTGCGACAAAAAAGTAAGATATCCACTGATATATAATTCCTCTCAATTTTTAAGAATAAATAAACTTTATATTTCATTCATTTACTTACATACATAAAAATAAATATTTCTAATTGCAAGAATTTCTTTTCTTTTTTATGAAATATTTTAATTTTTAGTTGATTCGCGATTTCGGGTTTATTTATATGTACATAATTTTTCAAAAATAACCAAACTTATAATTCAAAATAACTGATTTGAACCGGTAAAAATATTTCAAACGGTAAAATGAATGTGTATTTTACTCAGCACATTTTTAGTGGAACTTATCATAAAATTCAAAACGCGCTTTCATGGGTTCCACTAAAAATTCCATATATTTTGACACTATTCAGATGACATTTTATTGACAGTTTTTTAGCACACAAAAATCAATCAATTATAAATAATTTTGTGAAACAATCACCTGTGAATGTTTTTTGTTGTGATTTTACATTTTAAGAAAAAAAAAACAAATTTTGGTGGACTACTTTAAGTTAATAAAAACAAAAAAATTAGTGAAAGTTACTATTTTATTTTTAATTTTTCAACTCAGTCTTTGTAAAATTTGTGAAAAAACCATTATCAGATGATAAGAAGATTATTTTCAACTGTTGTAGATCAACAAATACCTGCTACTGCAACTTCAGATTTATTAAATTTTAAACAAACACCTTTGTTATTTCCACCAGGCCTCGAGAGTTTATCATGGCTACTATCATTTTCACCATGTTTTCCAGTTAATGGAGAACAAATAAAAATTATTTCAGAACCAAGTGTGTTCTATGATACATTAATTGAAAAATCTGCTCTAGCCAAAAGAAGAATCGTTTTAGCTAGCTTATATTTAGGAACTGGTAGTTTAGAAAAGGCATTTGTTCAAACAATTCATCAAAATTTAAGTAAAAATGAAAATTTAAAAGTAAATGTTTTATTAGATTTTACTCGTGGGACACGAGGAGAACAAAATTCAAAATCTATGCTCTTACCTTTAATACAGCAATTCAATAAAAATTTTTGTTTATCAATGTATCATACACCAGTACTGAGAGGAATAACAAAACGATTAGCACCACCAAGATGGAATGAATTATTGGGTTTGCAACATATGAAAATTTATTTATTTGATAATTCAGTACTTATTAGTGGAGCAAATTTATCTAATGATTATTTTACAAATAGACAAGATCGATATATTTTAATTGAAGATAAACGCTTAGCAGATTTCTATGAGAAACTTGTAACCAAAGTTCAAGAATTTAGTTTATTAGTTGGTGAGAATTCTGAAGTAGGATTACATAAAAATTGGAAATGGTTACCATATGAGGGGGCACAATACGATTTTGTTAGTGAAGCAAAGAAAAGAGTTTGTGAATTTATGGATGAAGTTTTTGTTCAACAATGCAATCAATATGAAAGCCGTTTAGGTACATTTTTTTTTGTTGCAAATTATATAATTAATTGTTTTTTATATCTGTTTTTTCGCAAAGTTTAGATGCTGATACATGGATTTTTCCTTTAATTGAAATGGGACAAATTGGAATACATCATGATAGTATAGTTACCAAAAAATTATTTTCCTCCTCTGTGGGTGGATCTCTATTAAAACTTGCCACTGGTTATTTTAATTTAACTGACGACTATATGAATACAATACAAAATGATTGCTTAGCACAATGTAGTATTTTAATGGCACATCCTAATGTAACTAATAACTTCTTTTACATAATATCTAGCTCTAAAAAAATTACTTATTTTAAGGCTAATGGTTTTCAAGGTGCAAAAGGTCCAGCAGGTGGTATACCGGCAGCATATACATTAATAGCCAAAAAATTTTATGAAAGTTTAGTTAACGCACAACAGGCACATCGAGTAAATTTTTTCGAATATGAAAAAGATAGTTGGACATATCATGCTAAAGGTTTATGGTTAGTTATTCAAAAAAAAAAAAAATCTAGTCAACTTAAATCAATTTTTATAATTTTTAGGTATTATCTTCCATTATCAGTTTATCCAAATTTAACTTTAATTGGTTCCTCGAATTTCGGTGAAAGATCTGTTAATCGTGATTTAGAATCACAAATATGTCTTATTACAAAAAATGAATCTTTACAAAAACAACTGCAATTAGAAGTTGATAATTTATACAGATTAGGTTCGACAGCAGAAAGTGAAATAACTAGTCGTGCAGTACCAAAATGGGTTCAAGCAGTAGTTCGATTATTTAAAAATTTCTTTTAACTTTAGAATAAACTAACATGGACGAATAATACTTATTAAAAATGATATGAAATGTTTTTGTGCACAAACTATGTTTTTATTTGTGTTTCTAAATTTTTTAATCAATGGAACTCTATATTGTTTATTTATTTAAAATAATGGAAAAAGAAAACATTAAACATTTGAAATATTTAAAGGTTTGGCTTTTTTTTGTATTTTATTTTTACATTTAAATTTCAATATTCCACAAGAAAGCGATATATGTAAATTGATCTAATATGAATATGATAGATAAATGTATATGAATATGAATTAATAAAAACCAATTCGTTTTTATATTCAGTTTTTATTATCGACTCGTCATATTAAATCTAAACATCCATTTTTAGTTTTACTAACAAGTTCTATACAATATATTTATGTTTTATAAATTTATTATTTTATTTTTTTTTAGTTTTTTTTTTGTCTTTTTTGTTTTTGTTATTTTATATTCTTTTAATATACATAGTTAATATTAATAATTTCTAAAACAATAATTAATAATTTCCAGAAAAGATAAAAGTAAATAACGAAAAAAATAAGAAGAAAATGAAAAATGATTATACTTTTATAGACATTTTTTGTTTGAAATATAGCTTTCAAGTTTATCAGAAACTTTGCAATAGTGGTTTAAACTCTAATACTATATCCAATCATACATATATTCAAAGAAATTAATTGTTTAAATCAAGTATGATGGGAAATGATCAAATATCATGATACTCACGACGCATATCCGTAGAAGCTAAAATGTGAAACCAGTAAGTAATAAAATTTATCGAGATTCGAAAGAACCAAATTCATAAGTGTCTCTGTGAATTGAATTTCTGTATTTCAAGAGAACGTAAATTTTTATATTTTTTTTTTTAGATTTTATGAAATCTATTTTATAAATTTCAGCATTAGATGATTCACATTTAAAAATTTATATAATTTCATAAGAGGTAATTGTTTAGTTTAATGAATTGAAACCGCTGAAAATAAATGTTTGTGGATGAGATTTATATATAATGTTCATGTACAAATTCAATACAGATTGTCAAATTTTGTCATTCATTAAAATATTTTAACTTAAATGGGAAACTAATTTAGAAAGGTTAATTATTATAAAACAAAATAAATTGAAAAAAATATTTCACTACCATAATTATGTTATTATTATTTTATAATTATTATTTATATTATTTATAATTATTGTTTACATCATTCAATAATATTATACATACAGTTATGGAATTCTTAAACCTATTATAAATAATAGAATAATACCATATAAATTTTAATATTATTAAAATTAAAATTTATTATTTAATAAACAAAATTTAATCAAACAAAAAGTTAAATAATATAACTAAAATTTGTATAAAAAAAATCAAATTATAATTAATAATATAATATATATTCTCAAATTTACATAATATTCCATTAATTTAATTTCATTTATTTCAATTTTTATTAATTATATTTTCTATTATTTTAATTAATTAATTATAGAAATTTAGAACATAAAATCACTTTACTTATATTGAAATTGTTTTCTTAAAAATTCGAAATGAAATTTTTTTATAATTAGTTATTTTTTAAATACTTTTCAGGTATTTTATTATACAATTTTCTTTTTAACAATTATTAATAATTATAGCTTTATAAAAATTTTTTTTGAAATTTATATATTAAATAAAACTGTTAGTTGTATGCATGTGCTGTGACTCTTAATTATACTTGTTATATTTACTTTCTTACAATCGGATAGTGTAATATAAGAAGTACAGTAACCTGTAATTAACAGGCAATTTTGTAAATGCAAAATATTCGATAAAAGTTTGAATTAAGATACAGGAGAATCAGTTTAGTCAATTCATTAGTTCATTATCAGTTTAGTCAAGAAATATACAAAGGCTTCCTTTTTAAGTGAATAGATAAACCATTTATTAATTCCTAATATGAATGATAAAAATATAA
This sequence comes from Argyra leucocephala, assembly GCA_963942445.1. NCBI lineage: Eukaryota > Metazoa > Arthropoda > Insecta > Diptera > Dolichopodidae > Argyra > Argyra leucocephala. The sequence continues at coordinate 31,796,756 of OZ012677.1, forward strand.
ATACATATGTATGTATGTAAGTATATGTCACAGTCCTGATTTTCAAATATATGTATGTATATTCTGAAATTTAATAATTGTTTATTAATGTCAAGATTTAACAATAGAAAAAATGGAATCGAAGGAAAAATAATCAATAATTTTCTGTATTTAAATTAAATAAAATATCGATTCGGCTATTTTAGTTACTAGTAATATTAATTAATCTTGATTAAAATTAACCAATTAAATTTAGCCTTTTTATTCACATTTGAAAAAAATTGAGTATTTTTCTGGCCATATTATATTTTATTTGAAATATAATCTAATCAATAGACTTGTTTTGTTGATTTGAAATTAAATTAAAATGCATACATAATTTGTTTTTGTTTTTTCCTAAATAAATTTAATTGAATTTAATTTTTTACTTTTACAATATAGATATATTATAAACAAAATTTTTGGCCCATTTTCTTACAAGATGTGGGCATTTTCATAAATAAATTTCATTTCTTCTAAATACCTAAAAAGAGATTATCTATTTTCTCAATTATTATATATAATATTTATTTTAATTAATTATTTTATCATACATAATTTCTAGAATCATTTTTAGTATTTTATCTTATAAAATACTTTCAATTACATTGTTTTTTTCATTATTTTTTATTAATTATTAATGTATATAATGTACGTACATATGTATTTTGGAAATTTATTTTATTTTATTACAATTTTTTTTTTCAATAATATTGTACACAATTTTCAGAAAAACGTTGTGAAATATTTTTGAATAGTAGTTGAAAACAAAAAAAAAAATATTCACAAAAAGGTCGAGGTTATTTACATTTTGATTTATGCACAAACAATTTCATGAACGAAATTAAAGAGCTGCATTTGTCTTTAAAAAAAAAACCCTATAAACTACAAATTCTATATCAATTTGAAATTTATTCCAATTTTTTTTTGCAAGTAAAATTTTAATTCTCCAAGAATTTCCATTGAATTTTCTTCTTGTAGCGTATAATAAAGAATATGTTAAGCTCATTTAATTTTAAATCAATTCAAGTATTAATTGTTATAGGTACTTAGTATTATTAAATGAGCCTAATGATTATATGTTATATAGATGTTGATATGATGGAGCCACTTGATTTTCTTATATATGCATATTATTATTGCACAATTATACACAATAGTTATTTACAAGCACTTTAAACTTTAAAATCTTTCTTTCATTAAAATTGTTTATTTGATCTTCAGATCTTGCAAGTTATTTAATAACATAATTTATTTAGTTGTTTCAACATTTTTCTGAATTTTGTATAAATACAATAGTTTTTTGTTTTATGTTTAATATCATCATAGTTTTTGTAGAATATTGTGTACTTGGACAACAATTAAAAATTAGTTAGTTTTACAGTTAATATGATTTTTCTATTAAATTTAAATTTTGTTTTTTTGTTCTTAAAAAACAAAAAAAAAATCAGTACAAATATTTTGTTTTTATTCATATATTATTTATAATACATATATTATCATATAGTGTGTAATTTTTTAGTGAAAATTTTATAATTTAATTTTTATAATATTACATTTTTTTTATTTTTTTTATTTTTTTTTTTTTTAATATTTATCTTGTTTTTAGTTCTTTGTTTTTATTTTTAAACAATTATCAAGTCTTATAATATTCTGTTTCATAATATTTTAAACTTCAAATTGAGTTTATTTAAATTGTACATACATGTAGATTGATTTAAATCTTTATTTCTCATAATAGGATTTACTTTTAGTTGATGAATTTAAAGTTGTATTTGTACAGCTAGTTTAAAGCAATAAATAGTTTTAAGGCAAAATTGAAGATATTAATGATGTGAGAAAATAAAAAAAAAGATAATGTTGTAGAAAATTGACACACATTAGAAATTTGGTGAATTAAAAACAATTTAAGACTTCAGGTTTAGTATTATGGTGCAAGAATCAAATACTCAATCAGGTATCTTATTAAAAGGGAAAATTTTCTTTGTTGGAAAATTGGAAGTACATAATAATGGGTAAATTATAGTTTTAGAATTGTATTAGTTTAAAAACTAAGTAATCAATTTGATAAAATTTTTAACATCTAGTAATTTGGGAAAATACTTTTTTGCATCATCAAAATTTTATGTGGTAGTGATGTGTTTCCGAATTTAACTAATATTCGAAAGATATTTAATTTAATATTTAATTCATATTTATAAATAATTCTGAAGTAATAGTCTTTCACCATAGAAAAACGATTTATTCAATAATTTTAATTATATTATCTGTAATGTTTAAAGTAAACTCACCTATGAAAAACCTGGAAGGTCTCATTAAATAATAATAATAATAATTATAGTGAACGAGATGGAATATAATTTCAAATCAGATTTTGTATTTTGGCGTTAGTATTTTCAAAACTATGATACAAACCTATAAAAGATACATTTTACTTTGAATATCCATTTTAATGCTTGAGTTGAGAGTTTTTCTAATCACAAAAAATCAAATAGAACTATCCTATTATAAAGGCGAAATATGCATGAAGTGTTCATACAATAGATATAGTTTTCCACGTTTAAAACTAGTAGATATACCATTAAAATTCTAAAGAAAAGCTATTGTATGTAATTGTGTATTCCAATCTCTGTGTAAAAGCAGTTAGGGTGTTCATCCTATAGACTTGGAATTATATAAATATAAAAAAAAATGTTAATGCTGAAATTAACAAAATATGTATATGTACATATATATGCAGTTGATTTTGAAAAATTTATTGATATGTTTCATATCAATTAATGGACAAAAATGTTTCAAATTTTAAAAAACTCGAATTTGAAGTTAAAAATTAATCAATTTTTCTTATGTTTTGTTAAAATACTTTTTTTTCTCTAAGTTTTTAGTTTTATTTTTGCAAAATAAAAAAAAAATTATGTAATAATAATAAGAAAGTAAAAAACATTCATATTTATTTTCAAAAATTTGTGTTATTTTTTATACAAATAAGATAAACATTTTCATAGTTTGTTTTATTTCAAACATCTAAAATTGAAAATTTCATAAATTGTTTTATTACTATTACAATAATTATTATTTATCTACACATATAATTATTATTCTTTTAAATTTTTTTTTATTATTAAAATCTATGACATTTAATTTTAAATTGTTTGTTTGCTTAAAAACAAGAATTAAAAAAAATTCTTTTAAGTTTTTATTATTAAATTTTGTAAAATAAATGTAGAAATGAAATGCATCCACTTTGCGTTTGTTTTTTGTTTTTGTTCTTTTTGAACTAATGAAATTGAATTAAGTTATATTTAAAATATAATTTAAATTTAAAAAGAATTAAATTTGTTGCAATCTTTGAGCGTTAGAAATCCTTGTACATTATTTCTATTTTAATTTATGTTCTTTTTTTTACATTAGAAAATTGATTATTACAATCTCTATGATATTTTTGTTATGAATGATTATAATTATGAAATTATTTTATAATTTTTTAAATTTTAAATTAACATATTTTTGTTCTTTTCACAATACTCTTTGAAAATTAAAATTTTTGCTAATTAAATTATAAAAATTACTGAATAAAAAGGAAAAATATATTTTTTTAAACGGGTTTTCAAATTTTAACTTTGAAAAATAAATTAGTTAAAATATAATATTTTCGGCGTGTAAAGCCGAAACTCATATTTTTAACAAAGAAAAGCTAAAAGTTATATGTTAAAATTTTTATTGTTAAAACAGCAGTGCAGTATGTAAATAAATTGAGATGTGAGAAAAATAAAAATGTCAATATACAAGGTATGTATTATTAAGTTTTATTTTGAAAATGTAGAAATGTGATAAATTAATGTGTTATAAATACAATATAGTATAGTATTTTGATTTGAATATCATATTTGTTGTTGCTAAAAATGTTTGAATTGTGCAACAACCATCTCAATTTTGTAGTACAATTTCTACTTTATATTTTTGTTAATTGATTTATGAAACTAATTTACCATTTATTAGAACTATGATATCATGACTGATGCATCAAATAAATAGTTTATGAGTTGCCATGATTAGATTTCGATCAATATGACCGAATATGCTGAAGCTTTTCAGAAATGAAGGAATGAGAAATATTTACCTTAAACATAAAAATCTTTATTTTTTATTTATATATTTTATTTATTTTTTTTTTGCCAATTAGAAAATCATTCTTGATTGTAACATTTAATATATGGTGTTAGTTTTTCAAACAAAAATACAATACTAAACGGAAAATTCTTAAATTAAAATTTTTTTACTAAAGAAATGTTTTTTCTTTAAAATTAAATATCTGATCTTTAACTACAATTCATTTATTACAATTCACCAACTAAATTATATCCGATTTATTAATTTACAAATTAATTAAATTTTCTGTTATTATAATTTATTCGGACTTCAAGAATAATATATTTATTTGCCAGTTGATTTTCTGACAATAAGTTTAACTTTTTCTAAATTCTATTTTTAAATGAATGTGCTTCAGAGATTGTCTGTTATTGTTAAATTTTTAAAATTATAAATTTACATTCTTCATTAAACAAAAAATAAAAAAAAAAATAAAAAAAATTCGTATCAATAAATAAAATAAATTTTTTAGAAACCTTTTGTTCATAACAATTTGACTATGTAAAAACAAAAATAATTTATTTTAAAAATTAATTAAAATTCATATTAAAATTCAATACAATTCAATTAAATGTATATTATATACAAATTAAAATAGAAATTTGTGTAATTAAATTACAATTTTTGTTTTCACATTTATAACGAAAATTGTGGACTTTAAATAAGATAATTTTTAATTTTTTCTTTTTTTTTTTTTTTTAAAGTAGATAATAAAAATATATAGCAAAATGGAATTATATATAAAATTATATATAAATGTATCTAAAATTAAATTAATTATAATTAATAGATAAAATTAAATTTTTTTCTGTTTTATGTTGTTTTTTTTTTGTTTGTTTTTATAAATTAGAAATATATAAAATTATTAATTATTTCTATCAGCTTTCAGCTTGTGTTGAGGATTGACTGTGACTAGTTAAATAATGTTGCGGAATGGGTATTACTTGAGTTCTGGCTGGTTGTTTCTTCTAAAAATAAAAAATAAAATTTATTTTTAAATTAATATTACATTTAATAAAACAATTCGATATTGATATTCCTGATTAAGTGTACTATTATAATTATGTATGACATGTAAATTGTACTAAAATTTTTCGATATATGAAAGTATTTTACAACAAATTATAAATAACACATTAATTTTTACATCTAATCATGAAATACTATCTTTAAATTGATTAAATAATAATTAAAAGAAAAAAAAATCATTCAACTTACCTTCCTTCTAAATGGAAAACAACCAGTCTTTTCAACAACTGGTACTGCATCTATCATTAAATCTGGTGTAGGTGTTTGGCAGTCTGAAAATACATTTAAATCACGAAAACATTCTGTTTCAATCATTTCATTTTGCCATGATATTGATACAGAACCAGTATTAAATTTAGCATAAAAATTTGAATCACTATCATCAATGTTAACGCCTTTAACTGTTGAAAATTGTTCGATGTCAAGTACATCTTTGGCATAAACAGCATGAGGCTAAAAAATTAAAAAAAAAAAAACCATATATGCATATTAAACAAATGTATATATATACCAATGTATGTATGTATTAAAAATATGTTTTTACCATTTTAATATAAATAAAATTAAATATCTACAATAATTCACTTGATATGTCTGAATCCAATGACAACGAATATTTTTATTTTTAGAACCTAAGAGTATCATTAATTTTAATGTCTAGCTAGAAGAATAGAAAAATCGAGGATTCAACAACTATCAATAAAATATGTATTTTGTTTTTAAAATAATTTTTTTTAAATTTTCCCCAATTTAATTCGGAAGGAAAATTAAATACATGAGAGATTATAAGATACAGTAAGTAATAAAAATTAACGAATAATGTTTTATTTTGAAAAATTAAGCTAATATTCTTATAATTAGGGTAATATGCAAATTGGGTATATTATGAGATTTATATAGCTGTCATCATATTTTATATACAATCATTATAGATGTAGAAATACTTAAAAATAGATGGCTACATTCTAATTATTGTACTAAGTTAATACATATACAATTATTCTACTAGACTATAGTGGGCCTAGAGTTTAAATTTCGAAATATTTATAATACTCTACTCGACAAATTTAACCCCTTTAAACTCAAATCAACTTGATGAAAATTACTCTGCATATAAAATATTTAGTATGTACATAGGTAGGTACAAGTAGCTGTCTAAACCGGCACACATAGACCAAAAAAGTCCATTGTGATACAATTGAGTTAATTACAAAGCATTGAAAGCACTTAATGTTGGTAGAAAATGTTTAATATGTAAACGAAATATTTTAAATTGAATTGCTTTCATATAAGAAATAGTATTACATATATGGAGAGTAATATTAATACAATTTTTATTATTAAAATAAATTAATTAAAAAAATACTTACATCTGGAGCAAATGGTGGATCAACCATACCAGCTTCAAGTCTTCTCCAATTAATACAATTAAAAAATGGATGCATTTTAATTTCTCTGGCACCATGACGTCCATTTTTACAACCTAAACGTAATTTAATTGATTTTGCTAATAACTGTTGGCACATTGATTTGGCTTCATCATTAAATTTCAATGAATACTTTTCTTGGTCTTCCTACAAGTGATTTGTATTAAATATGAAAAGAAAAATAAAATGAAATATTTTGTTTTATACTGTGTTACTTAGTAATAAAATAATAGATTTAATTTAAATGTATATATTTAACATATATGTATGAATTTAAATTCATCTCATTGCATTCCAATAAATAACAACATTATTTTGTAGGACAAAATTATATAGAAATTCATACATATTCTTTGTTTTTTGTTTTTTTTTTTCTATTCTATTGTCAAGTAAATTAGTGAGAATACAAATTTAAACATTACTGGTATTACAATTTATTATATTAAGTTTAAAACAAAATTTTTGTAGTTTGTGTTTGTTTTAAATGTGGAAAACTACTTCATAGAGAACTATAATAGACCTTCTTAAATAGCGTAATTCTATTTTACTTTATTATTTATGCTCTCTTCAAATTTTATAAAATTTTATTATTAAAAAAAAAATTTAATTGAATATCAATGTCTTGAGCGGGACTCGAACCCAAAACCTTCTGATCAGTAATCAGATGACATAACCACTACCATCATGTAGGTTCGATCAAAAATAAAAATTAAAGTTTGAAACAAAATTAATAATAAATTAATTAAATAATTTGAAAAATAATCATTATTGAATTTTTTTTAAAAAATAAAAGTTAATCAATGTAAACGGGCCGGGCAGTATAATATTGTGATAATCAAATTGAATGGACTAAATATAGACAATATATTAGAACGTAAATATATTACAAATAAAATTAATTTCTCATTGAATCAAAAATCAATTGGATTGGATCTCATTGGATTATTAATAAGTCGATTGAAACTGGAATCTTTCCTCGTTGCTCTAAAGAATGATGTACCACTGCTTGTACCATCAATATAAAAAATAAAAAATACAAAAAAGTGCCAAGAACTCCGTTCTGTAAATCTGATTTTAATTGATAAAAAATACTCAAGAACATTATTTATAATCAATTCGAAAAATATTTAGAGATTCATCAAATTTCAAAACATCAATCTGGATTTTGAAAGCTACCCCAGTTGTGAATCATTATTAAACTTAGTACTAACGAATTGGAATTGATGATAAATGTATATTAACGGTTTTTCTTGATTGTCGAAGGACCTTCGAAACTGTGGATTGTAACATATTGTTGCAAAGCTTAAAAAAATATGGTATTTGTGAATTTGAACTGAAGTGGTTTGAATTCTATTTGTCAAATCGTACACAAAATACAAAAGTCAATGATGCTGTGTCGAAAGCTAGCAACATTTTACTTGGAGTACCGCAAGGATCAATTTTAGGAGTATTATTATTTTTAATATATGTCAACCATATGGAAAAATTATAGAATATGAAATATGGATGATTCACTGTTGTACATTATTGGTGACACAATTCAGAAATGTACTATAAAAACTAATAAAGATGTAGAAAAATTGAATGAATGGTTTTGTAGTAATAAGTTAAAATTAAACATTGAGAAAACTAAAGGTATGCAAATAAATAGTGTATTAAATATTATAATTGAAATTAAATATCTAGGTGTTATTATAGATAATAACATCGATATTCCGACGCTACAATGGTCTTAACTCACAACTTAAATGATCTGCATTATTTAACTGTCCGTAACAGCAAGCTTTATGATCTAAACATTAACATCAAAAACAAAAACCACAATAGTGAACAGAAAAAAACAATTTTACTAACATCGACATCGTTACGATGGTTTTAAATATTTGATCAAAACTACTCCAGAACTACTCCAAATCATCAAACGCTATTTTGGCAAGAAAGGCAAGTTATTTTGGCAATATAATGAGGAATGACAAGTACTACGAACTGCTCCAATCAATTATCGAAAGAAGAATCGAAAGAATGCGAAAAATCGCAAAAATTTCCTGACTGAGAAACATCATAAACTGAATTGGTTTATAAAAACAATTGGAGAATTGGTTCACACAACCAGAATTCGTGAACAATTTTTCAGAATAGCAGCAAATTTCTGACGTATATATAAAAAAACAAACAATTCAAGTGATTGTGAAGTGAAGCAGTGGAAATAGCACCAGCAGAAGATAAATTCCAACAACTCTATTCAAATTTATTGCCGGAAGTATTTAAGCTTTTATAATTAATTGATTTCTTCTATAATAATGTGAAGGATAATACAAATTTGCAATCTAATAATAACTTAATTCTATAGAATTTTATTAAAAATTAACTTAATGAAACATTCTCGACTTCTTACACACTATAAAAACAGTTTACTCTTACACTTAGAATAATTTAATTAAAATTATTTTACAAATCTTATCCTGATTTTAATTCATTCTGATTCAAAATTCATCCTATTTCTCTTATTAAGTACAACCTGATACTCTTAACATTGTTATTCAAAAGATAACAAAACAAAAAGAAATATTAACTTCTGCATGTCCTTTTCTCTATAAATCTGATTTTAAATTTTATTTTGTATTATTTGAAAATTATGTACATATACATACAACAATTGGAAAATTCTTTTAAGGGAAAATGACAAAAACAATAATAACAATAAAATGACAATAGCAATAGCAACACAGCAGCACCAAACAAAAAAAATTTAATATTGAAATCTTTTATCATTGTATTGGTTTGTATTATAATGGTTTCTGATTGATTTCAGTTGAAAATGAAATTAAAAAAAAAAAAAACACTGTTCTCTTATCCTTATTCCTTTTTTGTATTTTTTTTTTCTTAAATTTATTTTCGTATTCTTTATTTACAATAAAAGATAAATATCCTTTTGTAAATAACGCAAAAAAAAAAAATTAAAGAACAAAATAAAAATTTCTAAAGAAATTTCACAATAAATTTCCCTTTTAATTTCATTCGTTCTAAAAAGAAAAACTTTATTTCTTGAATTTTATAAGAAATTAATACAGACAGGATACAACAAAAAAAAAAAGGATGAAACAAAACAAAAGAAAAATTATAAACAAAAAAAAAATTCTTTAAATTCTATAATATTGAAGGAATAAATCTTGTACTCGTATTTAATTTAATAAAATTTGCATTAATTTCAGGTTGTATGAAATAAAGTCTTACTAGATTACTTAGGGTTGTATTTAAAATAACCAAAAAACATTAACGTGTAGGTGAATCTTAGAATTGATAAGAATGATTAGATACTGTGGATGATTTAATTAAATATAAAAATAATATAAACAAAATTACAATAGATTCATTTTATAATATTCTAAGTTCAATTTAGTAAGGTTATACTGTTAATTATTTTTCGGGGAAATTGATTGTAAAGGGTTACTATCCCATGCCTCTATTTCATTTGCCTGTATTTATATGTACCATTTAATATGCGTTGGCCACGAAATCTTAAATATCAAATATAAAATCCCAAAATACCAAAATTATTTTTTCGTGTTTTATAATTCAATCATTTTGTTTGGGCTACGCATAAAAATAATTTATATAAAATATTCTGTAAAAGGCGTACAACTTTGATTTTGAATTCAATTCTAAAATCTCTACTAACTCAGAATCTCGCATATATCATTTTTTTTTTACACTCTTGACAGTAACTTAGGTGGATTCGCCTAATTTTACACTACAATTTCTACAATATTTCGAGCATTTATTTATCAAATTACTGGCTCTACTGATTAAATGTGGAAAACTACTGCTATTGTCAGGAACTAAGCCTTCTTAAATAGAATATTACATACATATATACATTTATATACATATAAGTATCTGTATAATATTTGCCATATTCTATAACCAGCATATCCAGTCAAATGAAGTACTGGTAAATGAAATGCAGGCATATGACAGGCTCCCATTGTACGAGAACACATAGAATACTGCAACAGTTTGGTTATCGTTTAAAATAAAATAGAACTAATCTGTTATGAATTGTTTGATTCTGTCATAAGTCACATTTTTGCTACGTAATCGCTTATGCCAATATGACCTAAAAATGTGTTTGGCATAATCGCTTATTTAACGTAAAATATTTTAAATACCTATATTTCTACAATTAGCCATAAAATTTATAAATTGATAAGCGTTTTTCAATCAAATTTTCAATTTATATTGAGTGTTGGAACGGCTTATTTTGCTTAAGTGATTTTCACAAAATTTTATTTATTAATATAATATTAACATCTTAGACTAACATAAGTGTTTTTTTACAAAACAAAGTTTTTGGATTTCAAATGTTTACATAATTTTAGCGATTTGAAAAAATAAAAAACTGGTACAATCCCGTTACTATAATTTGATACTCTTATTTAAATTTTATTTAAATTGATTTTACTCGAAACAAACGGACTTTGACAAAAATTTAAAAAAAAGCAAACTATTGTATGTAAATTTGTGTACACCAAGTTCCATGCGTAAAACCAGTTAGAATGTTCTCCCATTTTGTTTTCAAATTATTTTTATTTTTTTATTTTTATAATCAGTTAAAGCGTTAGGAATTAGGATATTATACCACTTACGTGGTTGAGGCAGTATAGAATAAGCTGGAAAAGAATGAAGGTATGAGATAGTAGGAAATTTTAAAAGAAGGCTAGGCGTAGACATGCAGTTTTTTGTTTTGCAACTATTGATTGCAAATTGGTGTTTCATTCGTTTATATTGCATGTGTGCGCTCTTTCATATAAACTAATGCAACACAAATTTGCAATTGCAACGAAACCGTTGCAAAACTAAAAAATTGTTACGTTATACCCATTTGATTATAGCTGATTAAAATAGCTGTATCATTTGAGTTATATCGACTTTGGAAATCTTAATCTGATACACTATTTATTTGCTTCGTCAACAAACATATTTCATCTCTTTCTGATCTTTCAATTTTTCAATCAGGGTTTGATCTTCGTTCTACGTTTGGACAAAATTTGAATTTGATATTTTTTTTAGTTTTAACTGGCAGTCGTTTCTGTAATCTAGAATTTCATAAACAATGGGCTTATTAACCACCCGGATTTTATCAAGGATTTCTTGTTATATTTCATTACATCGAATGAAATAAAAATAAATATATCTTATAGCATTTGGTCTTATTTCTTGTAGTCTTTTGCTTTATTTTTAATAATAATTTTCTTTTTATTTTTCACAGACACGCACACAGTCATAGTATCAGGAAAACAAAGTTTTAACCTACATTTATACATAAATTGTGTATACAAACATTTAATAAAAGTTTTCTATTAATTAAGAAAATCATAGATTTGTTGCAGCATATATACATATCGTACGCATCTATATATGAGTGGTATTATATTGTATAATTATTATTAGAGAGCCTGAAATGGACATGAATCTTATATCCATAATTAAATAATAAAAGTCACTTGCATAAATGTGTAATTAATTTTTGTTTGTTTTATTTCGCCTAAGAATAATAATTCTATACTTATGAAAATAGAATCTTCAACAAAATGGATGAATTTGTATAAATATATATTTATTTATGTATATTAGGATATATTGTAAATAATAATTGCATTGAAGAGTAAATTTAATTTGAAATATATATATATATATATATATATATACAAATTACAACTTTTATTATTTTAATAAATAAAATAGAGAATTTTTATTATATTAAATTATGTGATACCAATTTAGATATGTATGTGCTAAGTACAGTGTTAAGTTGTAGTGTTAACTTAAGAAGAGATTCAGACTTCGTTTTTTATTTTATTTTTATGAATAACATTGGTTACAAGGTATAAATAAGCAAGATGACAGTTGAGAGATAATGTACTGTAGTTGATCTTTGATCATCTTAAGCCCAGGCTTAGTGCTCAAGGAAGTTCTTGCGTATATTAATAATAATAAAAATTTATTATTACTGCCCCACTGTAAATTTTGAATAACATTTTAAATAAGAAAATTTTTAAAATAAAATTTTCAAACTAATTCTACAAGGTAGCATTGTTGAGCAAATGGTTTTTGCCAAAGAAGAAAGAATTAAAAACAAAGCAAAGATGCTGATTTGATTACCATAAAAATAAGATGACAATTTAATTGCATGTGTTTGGAACGATAGCAGTGCTGTAAATATTGCCTTAAATATTCATTCGGTGGAACCTGTACGATTAATTGGGCAGAAATATCCCAGAAAGAATAAGGTAATGTGGTAAATGTCAAACAACCTAAATTAATTCATGAATACAACCATGCTGATGAAAATATAAGTCTGTATCGCATATCTATTCGTTGTAAAAAAATGTTACTTCCCTATATTTTGTCATTGTATTGATTTGACTGAGCATAATTCGTGGCAATTACATGGGTGGGAAAATGGATCATTTAACTTTTCATCGCCGTATTATATTGCCATGGCTTTATTAACAACTTATGGAGCACCTGCAGCACTATGGGGAAGAGCAGCAATGCCACATGATATAGGCGATTTGATCGATTATACCATTTGTTTACTTAAATTTTGTTTCAAGTAGATGAAAAAGCAAAGCAGTTGCGCTGTAAATACTGCCATGATCGAACATAAACGTGTTGTTTAAAATGTGACGTACTTCTTCATTTAAAATGCAATACACAATATCACACAAAAAAATTAAAGAAATAAAATTAATGATTTACTTCAATTGAAGTATTTGAAGTTCCTATTTTCGTTATTTTTTTTTATAATGAATTATTTTTTTTCGGTAAATGCTATGTTTTTTATTATATTTTGTTTTTTTTTATATATAAATGTTACCAATATTATTTCAAATAAAATACTTTTTATTTTTTTGCATTCGTAGCTTTGTTTTATCCTAATGTACTACAGGTAGTGCGGTCTCAAAAACCACTTTAAATTTTTTTTATTTTTATACAAAATAGCTCTAAAATATATAAACTACTAAAAGTTATTAAATACGCCCCATTAAAGTCACACACTAGCTACTGACCATGTGGTAAAGTTATAAATTGACATAAAGTTAATTTTAATTAGACATCGAGAGATAATGTTGCAGATAGTGATAAATGGTCCAAAATTCTGAACGCTAGCGATAAATAGTAAAATTTTTTTTAATTTTGTTACCTACGAAATTTTGACGATAAATTTTTCTTTTTTTTCTCATTACAATTTACTGTTATGGAAGGGAAAATGAATTGTACCTTTAAGCTTTAAGGGTTATTAAAATATAATAAAATTAATGAGAAATTATTAATACAGCAATCCTTTCAATGATAACCCAATGTTAACATACCGCATTGTATACACAAAACCGACCATTTAAATTTTAATATTATCAAATTAAATTTATGTTTTTAATTTTGATTGGCATTTAAATAATATAAACCCAAATTCTTTTGTAACAAACACCAGAGTGTCCATTTTATTAAATTTTGTTTTTTTTTTGTTTTTATTAGAAATTTTCATCCTTTTATTATTAACATTTTTCACACAAGCAACTTGTATATATATACGTACATATATGTATAAAAGTAGATTTAAATTTTCAATATCGTGTAAAACACCATTATAAAATTTTCAAAGTTTTTGGAATTTTCTAAATATTTTTTTGTTTTTCTTTTTAGTATACAAAACAAAAAAAAAAAATTTATTTCCTTGAAAATTTAAATTTTGTTTTACTTATTTTTCAAAAAAATTTCGCTTACCTTAACTCTTCTATCAACTTCCTCTCTTTTAACCTTTTCTTTTCTCATTCGGAATGGTGCTTGTCCTTCAATCATTTCATAAAGTAAACAACCAAAACTGAACCAATCTGGTGAAAATGAGTATTTTTCATTATCGATAACTTCCGGCGCCATATAACCTGTTTAAAAAATATACATATATATGTGTAAATATAGAGTATTATGTGTATATATACAATATTGTTCATTAAATTACATACAAGGACGTAAAGTGTAAATTAAAAAAAAAAAAAATTTATTACAAAAAAGAAAACAAAAACAGTACAAAATAAAACTAAAATTTTTTAAAATAAAACAACTAGACGTAATAGAATATACAATAATGAGGATACATTCACAATGGGGAACCAGTGTTGCTATGAAATTATTACAAAAAAAAACCTTGAACTTTAGATATTGAGAAACCTATCTTAAGTAATAATTTTCCGTTATATATGAGTAAAAAGTTTAATTGAAATTAAATTAAATAAAAATATGGGTTCTCATCCTTATATTGCCGTTATCTCATCCAAATGGTACAAATTAAATATTACAGTTATATTGTAGAAATTAGTGTTGAGCTAATATCTAGAACCTGTCTCGAAATAAATATTTTTTTTTTAATTAAAATTTCACTAACAGACAGGTTTGGAATTTGAAATGTAAATTAAGAATTTAAAACTAAGGCATGTCAGTTCACATCATTTTCGGGTTTGATTCAATTATTTTTTTAACGTTTTTCTTTATTAGAGTTTGACTTAAGATTAAATTAAGACAATGAAAATATGATTATTGACTAAGAACAAAAAACTGTTTTTTGACTAATTATGATGAAAATATCCTGTGACTTGAAAAAAAACTTGTATTTTTTTTTATATGTACATATTTAGCTTACAACAACTATTTTATTTAAAATATAACTAAAAATACAATTTTGTAGAATTATGTCTAATTAAAATTAACTTTAACATATTTAATAACTCTAAATTTAAATTCAATAAAATTAATTTATATTTTTTATTTCAAATGGTACGTCATTAAATATTTTTAAACCATTATATATATATTTTTTTTTGCATTATCATTACGAAAAAAACTTAGTCGAATATTGAATATATTTCTTAACCCTTTCACTACCGCATTATAATACAATCAAAATATTTTATACCTACATTATCTTACCAGATCGAATACAAATAAATTAAATTCTAGGTGCTGCGATCATACCTTTGTCCTTTATAATGTATATAGGTAGTAAAAGGGTTAAAAAATTATGTTGCACGTCCTGGACATAAATAAATTAATCTATTACACACAAATAAATAGGTGCCATATTGTGCTCATTTTATTTATAAATAGTAAGACATTCAACTTTGATCTTTGATTAATTATTGTTAGCTATTAAAGACAATTGCATATAAATTTTATGGATGTGTATATCTGTTACACGTTAGAACTACTCACATTCCCCAATTTTTATTTTTTTATTTAACCTTTAATTTAACCCTTGTTCAGAGAAATGGTATTATAGAAAACTGAAAAACTTCTTTTAAAAAAATATTTTTCCCGTGTTTTAAATAAATAAAAAATAATAAAAAAAAAAAATAAATAAAGTGACATAAGAAGCAAGTGATGACATATAATACATATCAATTAAATATTAAGGTACTTTATAATATACTATACAGTCTTTAAATGATTTAAACACCTTAAAACTCATTAAATTGAGTTACATACAATATAGAATAGAGTAGATAACTATAATATAATTTTGACTCACCTACAGTACCAACACGTCCTCTAACTGCATCACCTTCTGGTATTTCAACAGCTAACCCCAAATCTGATATTCGAACATGACCATGATCATCTAATAAAATATTTTCTGGTTTACAATCTCGATATACAATACCCTGTTGATGTAAATGTTCTAAACCACATACAACTTCTGCAGCATAAAATCTAGCTCGTACCAATTCAAATCCAGGATCACCACCCATATTATATATATGAAATTTTAAATCACCACCTAAAGTGAAGCAAACAAAAATAAAAAAAATGAATATATGTATATTAAAACAAGTTAAATTTAATAAATATGTATATCTATTAAAAAATAAAATTCATTCTTTCAAATTATTTAATTTAACAAAATCTTTTTGAAAATGTTTTTAATAATTTTCTCTTCTTTAATTTTTATATTAATGTACCCAATCAGAACTGTCAATTCAAACTAATTATGGTCTAATTAAGTAATTTTTACTTGTCATTTGAATTAAATACTTGTATTTACTTAACCTCTAATTTAACCCTTGTTCAGAGAAATGGTATCTAGAACACTAAAATTTAGTTTAAAAAATATTTTTTCTGTGTTTTATTTTTTTAATATACAGAGGGGGGTTCATAATTACTTGGGCAATTCATATGAAAAAAATGATAAAATATTTATAATTTTTTTCATATGAATTGCCCAAGTAATATATCAAAATGGGATTTGGAAGTGTATACCACGTTTATACTGCATAAATCTTTCAATGCTTCTTGTTTCCAATTATCAATGTTGTAAGGATGTTTTAACTTTAGTACATGTCATAAATGTCTGTAACCTGTTTTGTGCCATCTTGGATATTATGCTATAAGCATATTATGATAATTATTTTTTCTTTGCTGGAAAAATCGTTACCATGATATATTTATATATTTTGAATTAAATCAAGTCAAGTACTTGGGAATTTTACTAAATTACAACCACTACAGTTTCACTAATCAAGTTGATATCGCAATTTCGAAAAGTATCAAAGCTCTAATGGCAGCAAAAGGGTTGTATTACAATAAAACAATTCAGTCCAGAGTAAAATTGATAACCTATCAAACACTTATAAGACCAGTGCTGGCATATGGATCACCCATCGGCCATCTGGTATAATATAAGTCCTAATAATATGGAAAAAATATTGTCTGGAGAAATATAGAACACGGCAATCAGACTTTAAAAAATATTTATTCCAAAAAGTTTATATATTAAATTAGCTAATATAAACTGGTTCGATAATTTTTTTATCAATCGGATTCGTATAGGTTCGTATTTCGATAGATGAATGAGAAAAACAGCACACGGCTTAATATCACATGTATATTATCACAATGATGAATACATAAAAATAAGAGCCTACAGAAAGATCAAAATCTACCTAGAGGCCTTTATTTATCTATATAAAAATGGTTATATACAAAACCAAAACTATTACCCAATATTATGTCATTATAATAGACGGACTATTTGTAAAATTATTGATTTTGATCCTCAAAATTTAATTCAGGATCAATTAAAATTGAATATGTTCATTCCGGATAGGGACAAACGATATAAAATTGATTACTAGTGGTTGGAGAAAGCTCCATGAAACAGATTGGTATAGTTTAACTATAAAAAGTGATCTTAAGTTTAGGTTATAATACGTAAAGTTTTATTTAATTTATAAAGTTTTTTATTATTTATTTTAAACGAATTTGGGTTTTATTAAAATTTTACCAAAAAATAATTAATAACGACCAAAAATACAGAAGTTAAGTTTGTAACTTGGTATATAGAGTATAAGAAAAATATTGAAAATACTAAGCAAAATTAAAATTAATAAACAAATTTTTTAAAACTAAGTTAATTAAATAAGCAAATGGCCACCGTTTTTGTAAAGAAAAAAATTTTCGGTGTAAAATTTGGTGCTAGAAAAATAAATAAAAATTTAAAAATAAAAACACATTTTGAATTAAGTCAAGCTTGTTTCAGGTTGTGTGTTAATCACCAGTGACATTATACTTAAACTAAATATCGCACCAAACCATGAATCGAAGATAATAGCCCTAATTATATTAGAAACTCAATAAAATATCTCAGAATAGACCCCCTGCTCTCAGGAAGTAAAAGAATACTACCGAAATATTACTGAAATTTAGATATCATGAAAAATGGCAAGTCTGACATGATATGTTCGAAAAATACAAACAGTTTTACAAACTTTTCCGAGATTTCAGCCTAGATTAAATTTTAAAATATACCCCATGTTTAGCAGATTTTTTTCCTAAAATATTTCAAAAAATTTACCCTTAAAAGATTTTCAAGTCAAACAAGATCACACTCTATAATTCATCAGTATACACTTTATATTTGCTAAATTTACATAATACTTCTTCTTTTTCCAAATTTTTTGAAAATTGATTCAAATTAGGGATTTTTTCGTTTTAGACATTTAAGATTGTTTGATCAAAATATTCGAATATCGAAAATTCAAAAGAAAAAACCATAATATGTGATTTTGTATGTCAATTAATTTCGTATTTGTAACAGTTTGGATGTTCATTCCATAGTCTTAATTATAAAAACAAACTTCTTCTAATACAGTTATTTTTGGCGTTTCATTTTATGTTAAAAATCAAATAAGAACTTGTGTTATGAATTTAAATGCACAATTTCCCAAACTATTTCGATTTTATTTATAATTATTTTTATAATATGAATTTTTTAAACATTTTTTAAATGAACTTTAGGGACAGTATTTGCACTGTAATATGTATTTGGTATAGTTACATGGCAAAATTACATAACACAAAATTACACATGTACAAAATTACATAAAACAAAATTACATGGAGACAAAATTTCTATGGACAAAATTACATGGAGTCAAAATTTCATATGGACAAAATTACATAGAGACAAAATTTCATATGGGCAAAATTACATAAGACAAAATTACATATGGACAAAATTTCATATAGGATTTTTGTTTTAGATTTTTAAGAAATAAAGAATTAGTGTTCTTACTATTTCATAAAAAAAACTACCTTCATTACAAGACCAAATAGTTTTAAATTTTTTATGTAATTTTGTCCATATGTAATTTTGTCTTATGTATTTTTGTACCGATACCGTATTTGTAGAATATAACTCCCATTATTGTAAATATTGTCATAACGAAAACATATACATATATGTATATCTACGTTAAAAAGAGATTTTCTTAGAAAAATTTAAAAGATTTGGTCTGATCAAATGAAATTTTTAGAATTATGTATCAGAAAATAAGTAGAATTTAAGAATTTTCATTTTTTGTACTTAAGTCAAAATAAAAACAAAAATAAACTTTCTTTGGAATCGAATTCAGGTTAAGGCTAAAGTATCGTAAAATTTGCAAGTATTAGAAATTTGATTATTATTCAAATATTATGAAAATTTTAAATATATATGTATATATATATATTATATAAATAGATATGTATGTATGCATATTAAATTTAAATTTTTTTATATAAGTTCATGTTCCGCTTTTGGCATGAATATATTAATAAAAAAAATTCTGTCATTATTTCTTATATAGTTAGTTGAGTTGAGTATGACTTGGTAAGTTATGTTTTTAATATATATATATATATATATATATATATTTGCTTTTCTATCTATTCGCTTTCCTTCAAAATGTAGGTTTGAAAATATTTAAGACTCATTTTTTACTCTTTAAAATCATATTAGAGACATTTTAAATTTACCAAACCGAAATGTAAGAATTTATTTTGATATACGTACGGACCCATTAAAATATCACTTTTTTAAAATGAAACTATAGTGAAACACATTTTTTCAACCTGGTTTCAATAATCAAAAATAATACTTTGGTTCAATATTTCAATGAACAAATTAGATTTTAATTAAGATTGCATTGTAGCGCCAGTCCCCATATGACTGCAGTCACACTCACAAGTGGATTTATTGTGATTACCTATAACCAACACAACCACGTAACTGAATCCCTAAGGATGGCGAAATTATTCATTATATTTCAAGACATTCTTCAATGTTATGTTGGGCAACACAGATCATTATGTTCAATTGACTCTTAATCTATTTCATACATTTATTTTATATTATTGTCAGTAAATTAGGTAAACCCTATTTGATTCAGACAGGCAAGAGCTCAAAGACGAACATGGAATAAAAATATTTTACGATTACAAAATGATAAAATTTCTAAAAATTACTGAAGAAAAAAAACTTCATCAAACCACCAAAAATCAATCCTTTTTCTACATACAATAAGTTATTACTATAACAAAACTCAGTCTAAATAGAAAAATATAAGGGTATCGAAGAACTTTTCAAATTTTGAAATAAATTAGAGTGACAAAAAACATTGCAAACAAAAAACCTGAGGTTGGTCAAATAACATTAACGGAACGAATCAAAGAAGAATATGTATAAAAAGGCTACTTACTCTAATGACGTAAAATGAAAATACTAACAGTAAATCCTTAGTTGTACAACTAGAAGTTCTATGAATTATTTATTGTTAACACATTGAGTCCCCGTTGTATCACCGGTGAACATAAAAATAAACTTGTGTTCAGTTCCACGTGTATCACCAGTGAATATAGCTAAATTTTAATACTATTTAGTTCTATTTAGTTCTGAAAATTTGAATCTTTTATGTTTATTTTATTTTTGTTTTGAAAAAAAGTAAAAATAAAATTACTTTATATAAATAATGTAAAAATTGTTATTTTTTAGCTTTTCTCTCAGAAATTAATTATATTTTACCGTTCCTTAGCTGTGCAGGTTTTTAAAAACCTTTAAAAAAGCTTACCGGTGATACATTGTAACTTAACGTAAGTGTTTTTTTATGCTCATCGGTGAGCGTGGGATTTAACGTTTGATCATTTAATCGATTTAATCTTCCAAAGGAAATTTGCACTTAATTGTTTTTGTTTTTTATTACACATTCATACATGTTTATATGTAAAACAATTTTTTTTATAACTTGAAAAAATGTCGCGGAATTGATCGATTGAATTTTTTCTGAAAAGATCAAATTAGATTAGTCGCAAAGCACTGATGAAGGAAGTAAGTTGCTTCCGAAATATCGATATTTGCAAAATAAATACAAATGATTAGTGAAAGGAAACTCGACTTTTATTCCATAAATCTAAACATATCACTAAAAACAAATCTGATTATCAAAAACAACTAATGTTTTATGTTGTAATTATTGTTGCATCGTCTTTCTTGTGTAGTTTAGAATTTACAAAGTTCTATCTATTGAAGTTATAGTTTCTGTTTTTGTTCAATAGTGCTGTAACAATAACCTAATTTTAACGTGTTGAATTTTTTGTCTATTTATTTCTATTTTTTTAAAATCCCTTTCTATTAATTTCTATTAATTACTTGCATAATTTGTCTTAATCAACTACTAAGATTAATTTTGATATGTATAAATTGAAATCTTTAACACTTATTAAGTATATGATATTTCTTTGACTTCCTCCATTTCTTAAATTAACTTCTTTTACAATATTTTAAATAACAAAAAAAAAATATAATTTAATATTCATTTATTTCTAATTGATTAAATTTAATATTAATAATACAAAATTATAATAATTCATTAATAATGATGTTTTTGTGACTAATAAGCGGCCAGACATAGTCCAATATATTAGAATATTTGTTAAGACAACATAATAAAAAATTAAAATACATTATTTAAAAATCCTTGAATAAAGAATTTCAATATACATAAAAAATTATATTTTATTTTTCTTTACTTTTCCTAGAATGTGTATCAGTATAACCGAAAGCAATAATATACCAATAACAGAAAATGCCTTTGGCTTGAATTGAAACAGTCAAGAAAATACAAAAGACAAAACAAAAAAAAAAAAAAAACAAAACAATAAGTAAAAAATTGTACTTCGATACAAAATTCACCTTTTTAAAAAATGAAAATTTTAAATTTTTTAAAAACATTTTTTTTTGTTTTTAAATAAAAACAAAAAGTCCTTTAGTCCTTTACTTTTTTTGTTTTTTTTTTGTTTTTGTTGAATCTCTTGTGTTTTGTAAAAATGAAAATCTTATTTGGTTTAAAAAGTTATTCTTGAACAACAGAAAAATGAAATCCCACTAGAGGGAATTTCTGTTTATTTTCTTTTCTAAATTAGACTCAAAAGAAAATCTTATAAATATTTTGTTTGAATTATTATTATTTTTTTTTAAGTTTTTTCAGTTTCCACATGACAATTTATTTTAATTTTAATATTATTAATTTTAAAAACAAAACAAAATTACATTTGTGTTACGAATAAATTTATGCTAAAAAAGAAAAATTAATTTTCTAAATTAAACATTGTTAAACGTTAGAGGTGAATTTTATTTGTTATAAAAATATATTTCGGTTGACAAACCAAAAATAAAAAATCTATATTTTGAAAACGGTTCTAACTAAGACCATTAGTAAAATAGATTTTTTGTAAATTAAATTTTTAGAAACAGTTAAACAAAATTTATTTAACATGTTGAAAATTAATTATTTAAAATTAAATAAATAAATATTAAAATCATATAGGTATGTTTCACAATTTTTATTAAATTTTCCTTAATCGATTACGGTTATTACACCATAATCAGAGGACTGATGAATCTGATAAATCAAAATCGATTTTGAAACATACTTAGAGTTTTAATATTTATTTATTGAATTTTCATAATGTTTCAACTACAGAGCCTACAGCATTTTCTATAAAATATTTAATAATTATTTAATATAAAGCCATCTATCGTAACGTTTTCTTGTACGATTATTCTTCGCATGGAATAGTTCAACTAAGGTTGTAAAAAAAATTAATTCTAGTTCTGATTTCCCAGATATCAAACAGACAATTTTTAGATAATTATAAGCAATACAAAATTTTAAATTATCAATTAAAAATATATATATAAACTAATTAAAAAATACATAATATATAAAATGTATTTATTTTCCAATTACAATTAAGGTGTCATCATACTTTAATACAAACTTTTACGTTGGGGAGATAGGAGCTTAAATTAACAGGGGTAAAAATTAACATACATATACCACTCATCTCTCAATTTTTTTGGTTATTTATTTTATCCCAATGCCAAAGGGTACTGGACCAGCACTTTTTTTTGTTTCATGGGGATTCGAACCTGGAACCTTTCAGTTGAAAGGCAGGTACTTTACCTACTAATAGTCATCCAGCGTGTGCTATTAATAATTATATCTTTATTAAGGTCTCTATTGAATGACATTATTCATTTGGTCATTCAACTTTATGTGAAAAGGTGAAGTGTACGGTCTGGTCCGATCTATTAGTCGAAATCGACTAAATTTTGATGTGTGGGTAAGTTTACAGTTAATTTTGAATCCAATCTATATTTACCTACTCTATTATTAGTTAATTTTTATGTTTTTTACTAATTTTTGAAAATTATAAATTAATTTTAAATAAATACCAGTTTTCTGCATCGAAAATATGGAATGTAGACGAAACTGGTATAACCTAAGAAAATTGAAGCTCAACGTGGACTTTGTTAAAAAAAACCCTATAATTTAATAGTTACCCCTGAATAGTTAATATTAACACTCCAAACACGGAGTAAAAGTAAAAAGCTCCGGGTTACAAGTGCTAAAATATAAAATGCAGAATATGGAACTGTTTTCTGTAAAAAGGTTCTTATTAAAAACTTATTAACAACTGAAGGAAAAATCTTTCAAAAAGTAAAGGCTATATTATGTTTTTAAAAAACGGTTTATCAAAAATATAATTTTATAAGAAACTATAACTCATTTAAAAAAAAATAATTTTAGCCCCCCTGCCGCCCCTAATACCACAAACTTTAGAATTAATTATTTGTCTAAACAATTTTATTTTTCTACGAACAGATTACACAATTTAGCAAATACTAATAACATTTTCGAATAACGAAAAAAGGACAGGCTTTTTCAGAAAACTGTCAATTCAAAAGATCCATTGGCAAGAGTGATTTTAGTTGCATGATTAAGCAGTTTGTAATAAAATTTGAATATTAAGTTTTAGAATAAAAATTTTATGAAATTCAACTGAAGTTTATTTTTTAATCGTTGTACTTCTTAAATTTATCGACCATACAAGATTTTTACATGGTGGATCAATCACAAAATAATGGAAATAACTAGTGCAATTGTTAACAAATAATGAAAATGTCAAAAAATTACTGGTACTACAATTAAATGAATTTAATTATCAATTTAATATTATATATATATATATATATATATACGTTTAATTGCATAGTTTTTAGTAATTATTGGGCAATTTAAATTTTCATAATTGAATTTCACAGGACATTCTTAAATAATTAACTATACATATATATATACGTAATAATTATATTATAGTTTATTGTTAATTTACATAATCATTATATTATATATACTAGTTCGATAATATATAACACTCACAATATAATTTGTATGCTAAAATTTAATAAATTACATTAATTAACTGTATAATAAATTTAATTAAAACTTAATTTAAATGAAAAATCACTTGAAAATTAAATTTAATATCCTTTATTTCATATTATTTGCCTTGAATTATTTTCTCATTATTTTATAATATATGTAGTATATATGTTATTTAGATATTTACCGAAAGATGTCTACCATCAGGGACAATAATTTTATTAATTTTCTAAATAAATTGGTTTCATTCTCTAAGGAAATTTGTCATATGTTAAAGGTTCATTTTTAGAATTATTCAAAAAAAAAAAAAAAATAGTTTTTCATTTATTACTCCCATTTTTTTTTTCTACTATTATAGTGCAAAATCGAACAGAATAGGATCTTATAAAATTGCAAAAGAAAACCAAAATTGTTTTGAATTCTGAAATTTATGAATCTCTATTAGAAATTCATGATGTAATCTAACCATAGGTTACAAATCTCAAAATACTTAACTAAACCCGCTAAATTTACTAATTAGTAATTTTAATAAAAACAAGACATAAAAACTTAAACTGAATTAAAAATGAAATAAAATAAAGAATCAAATTAACAAGATAACCACTTATGCAATTCCAATGTGCATACTAATTTCCATAGCTCCTAATTGGAATAAGGAGCTTCAATAAAAATTAATTACATTATTAATATTATAGTTTTAGTTATAAAACTTAATAAAAATATCAATACGATCCCTCTTGGAGGCCAATTGATACGACCATTTGTTGACAAAAACAAAAACTCATCAGCTTCATTTCATTCCATGTTTTTACAATTTTTTTATTTATCGATCTTCTTCAATTGTTTATTAGAGTCATAGAGTGACCTCGTTTTCAACTACCTTGGATAATAATCCTAAAACTATTCCACAAAATTTAAAGGATTTTCCATTTGTATATCATTCTTTTTTTTTATATTTTTTTTTTAAAGTCTATGATGAACACGCTAACTGCTTTTACACAGAAATTTGGAATACACAATTACAAACAATAGCTTTTCTTTAGAATTTGAATGGTATATCTACTAATTTTAGCGTGGAAAACTAAATCTATTGTATGAATACTTCGCCTTGATAATAGCATAGTTCCATTTTATTTTTCATTTATTTTATCCCAATGATAAAGGTTACTGGACCAGGTCGAAAAATCCAGAAAGCATTTTGTTTTTTGCCTTCGTCGGGAATCGAACCTAGCACCTTTCGGTTGAAAGGCAGGCGCTTTACTTACTGCGCCACCCAGCATATTATAACTGGAAAATTTTCTTTGATTCAGATAAGAAACAAGCGTACAAGGTGCCTCTGTCTCAGTGGTATTTCTTGAACTTATTTATTTTTATTTTTTATTTATTTATTTATGCTTTATAAAAACATATTACAATATATATTAGTGTACAAAATTAATATAAATATAAATTTTAAGCTTAATCTTATTCTAGATCTTATTATTAAAATATTGATATTAATACATTTTTGCAATTTATTACCAAAGAATGCTAGAAAATTAAAAATTTATACTAACTCTAAGATATATGTAAGTGCAGCTTTTTTTTTAGTTGGGCTCTGCGTTTAATGTAAAGTCGATGTGGATATTATTTATTAACATAATCATTCTATTAACAGGCTCATATTTATCATATTTGGTACGATGAAATATTGGACGAAAAATATTTTCCGATCTAAAGAGGTTTCTGTTGTTAATATGCAAGTGGATCATATCTCTAACATAAAGAGAATCAATTTCACTATTTAAAACTTTAATAATGAATATGATATCAGCAACTTCCCTTCTGGATTCTAACGATTTAAGATCCAATAACTTTAACCGGTTCCTATAAGGTGGCAGAATCCTATAACTTGATTTGACCAGTGTAAATTACGCAGTGCATTCGCACTTTTGTGTGTAGCTTCAATTCTTTGGATATGATTAAGGTAATGAGGCGACCACACTTGACTGGCATATTCAAGATTTGGTCGAATAAGAGACGTAAAAAGTGATTTAAGGACGTATGGATCGTTGAATTCTTTAGAAAATCTTTTGACGAAGCCTAGCATGGAGTTAGATTTATTTATTATGACATTTAAACGTTGTTTGAAACATAATTTGTTGTCAAAGAGTACACCAAGGTCTTTAAATTGTGAGACTCGTTCAATAGATTTATTTTCAAGAATATAATCAACCATTAATGATTCAGAAGAGCGAGAAAAACTCAATAAAGCACATTTATTAATATTTAAGGTCAGATTGTTAATTTTACACCATTGAATGAACTGCACTATATTTGGATTTTTCTGAGAAATTTTCTATTTTTAAAATTTTAATGCTTTTGGAAATTATAATGTTTTAGAATTTTGTTTTATATTTCGAACTGATTTCATGAACTATTATGTCTATCAAATATTGTGTTTTTAAGGCTTATTTAAACTCATTTTTTCTAACACACCATTACTTTCTTTAATTAGGAATGATGGGGGAGCTAAAACTATTACAGAATTTTGATTTAAAAAATTAATATGCATATACATTTTTAGTATACTCATTATTGCCCTTCTCCTTCACTACATTTGAAAATAAACTTTTTCACTATATTTTTCAAAATAAACATGAAAGTTATACAAAATTTTGGAAAATTCATTAAAACGATGTTGAATGAACTAAAGGGATGCTAAAAAGAATATGACGCATAAAAGAATAAGACGCAGCATTGTACACTACCAGAGCAAGAAGTAGGCCAACTATCGAAAGATTTGAATTAACGGATGGAGGAGACATTTGCTCAAGCTAGAGCAGAATGGAGGAAAATTGTAAACGAGGTTAAGACTCACCCTGAGCTGTAGAGCATATAGATGACAATGATGACTAAAACGATGTGTCATGTATTTATTTTAGCTTTTTTATTTTAGTTGTATTTGTATCTAGGTAAGCTCACTAAAGAGATATATGCAATATGAAAATAGGTATATATGCATATATGCATAAAAAGAAAATTCAAAGTTGTAGGGCTGTATACAGGGCAATGAACATTATTTGGCCAATGGATATTGTTATAAAATTATTTTTATACTCCAGACTAGACAATGAAAATTATTTTTATAGACTCTAGACAACGAAAATTATGTTTAGACTCTAGACAACAAAAATTATTTTCTTTTTTTTTTCACACCAGATCAATACGAAACAACCGGATTTTAATAAAATAAAAAAAATCATTTGAAGCTAGCGTCTAAATTCACTCATTTCATCTGTTATGACTATGATATTCCAGACCTGTTTTAGGTTATATCTTTGGTCATTCTGCTGCTTAAATAAACAATTTTTTTTATCAAAATCAATATGTAGGATTTGTGATTATGATCCGAATAAAAAAAAATTAATTTTTGAAAGGTTCAATTAACAAAGTTTTCAACTTAATGTTTCACAATTAATTGAAAAATAAAAACAATTGAGTTGAGAATAAATTAATTATTTTATTCATAATTTTTTATAGCAAATTTTCTACTTATTTTTTAAATTAGATTAGAAATACATTGAATAACATATCAACTTGAGTATTAACTGCCTTTCCTAATTTAACCAAAATAACTTCTATAATAAGAAGTTATTATAAATAAATATTTAAATTTTAAAAACTATCTGATTATGAGATGGTATAGAGAGGTTTTAAGTTATTTCCTGCAATTAAATAATCACTATGTATATATTCTCCGGATCGGATATTCTATCTATAAAACCAAAATAAATATATTTTTTTTCTATAATTAAAAAAAACAACAATAACAACAAAATAAAGCACATGTGTTTTATTTTTAAATATTTAATTTCGTTCCATTAATATATAGAGTTCCTCCTTAGAATTTATATGGAAGCCAAGGTTTTGTGATATTTTATTATTAAAATATTTATTCTATATTCAACTGGGTTAATTTAAAAAATATATATATATACATTTATTTTTTATTCTTCTTCAAGGATATTTTTTTTTTTTAATATTGGGTGTATAATAATATGTGTATATATATATAATGTGGATTGGTTTTATTGTTTTGACTCAATTATTTATAAAATGTTATAGGAAAAAGCTTACTATGTATATGTATGTATGTATGTATATAGAAAGTTCTATTTAAAAAAAACGCACTTTACAAAAAACATCAACAGCAGGAGAATTTAAATTAATTCCAGAGTGAAAAAATTTCCTTCGCAATTTTATATAATGTATAAATATACGCATATATAAATAAATACTTGAATATACTATCCTGGTTTGTAAGAACTTTGATTTAAGAAAGAATGTAAATTGTTTCCGCATCGTGGATCTTTTTCTTCTTGTTTTGCAAAGTCTGGTGTATGTTGAAAAATATTCAATATACATAAATGTAAATTACAATCTAAAATCAGTTAAATACTATAATATGAGAAGAATACTCGACCTAATATAAAAGCAAATAGATGAAATCAAAAACGTATAGAATTTTAATAGACTAATCAACATTGAATTTCAATTTGACTATATATATCTACACTCTATACATTGTTTTTAAAAATTTCAAAATGATTGAAAATAAAATCAATAAAAAAGATGTATATAAAATATTCTATTTATTAATAAATCTACATACTAACAATTCAAATTACAATTGAAAAAAAAGACTAGAGTAAAATAACATAACTGAAAAATTAAATAAAATACCTTTGTAAGTATAAAATTATATAAAATTAAATCAAGTGACATAACACTCAAAAAATAAGTAATAACTACTTATGTCCGCTTTTTCAAAATTATTGTTCAATATGTATTATTTAAAGGGGCATACAGATTGAAAAACCCAAGACACATGTTAGAACATAGTCTTGAAATTAAAGGATTGTTTACCTATACTTCAAAAACTGACCAGTAGTTAATTGTAAATTTGTAATGTTGGACTGCCTAGACAGCTCCTAGTTTGAATTTGAATAGTTTCAAAACTTATATATAGATATGTCAAACAATGAGTAACTATATATAATTTGTTTGAATTGATATTAATAGTATTGAATTGAATTGAATTGTGCCTGTATCAAATTAACAGTTCATGTATTGTTTGTTATAACTATATTTACAAGTACTTATTTATGTCTTAATTTATCAAAATATAAAATTTGGTGTAATACCACTGTACATTTTTAATTTCAACCTTTCTGAGGGACATTCTGTTATTTATATTCTTAATATTTGGACTTTATATTTCTGTACTTGCATCCGGTGCTTTTTTTTCGGCTGTGAATCTTATTATATTTTTTTGATGTAAAATAACAATAAAAATAAATAAAAATATGTAGTTAGTTATTAAACTAATTAAATATTTAGTTAATTATATAAATTGAAGCAGCAAAACTTTAAGGTAGAACCAAAAAGAAAAACAGACACATTTTAAATTTAATAGAAGATGTTAAAAATTGCTTTGGTTTAGTAAGTGTTCGCTATGTTCAGTGACAGTTCGATATTTTCGGTACCTTATACTCGTTGTAATTTTTTACACGGACACATCTCAAAAATGTGCTCAACACTGATTGGCATCTGACTATTACACCAACATGTAGGTACTATTCTAATCGATTCTTCAAATAAGTATTTATATGTCAGTCCCGAGTCTCATATTTTCACCTGTCTTCTATATACATCTATTATTCATCGGCTTACAGAATCAATACTTTTTCAACCTGCATTCGACAATTTTATTTGTTTTACTTTATTACTCGTTATTCCATTCAAGTACATATGTGTGTAAAACATTTATTTTTATCAGCCGTCTGCAATCGTTGAAAACTATCAAATGTTGGTAATTAGGATTGCCGTAGAATGTTTGGCAAACTTATAGATTTATCGGTTAATATATTATTGAAAACAGTAAACAAATTTAGAAAATCTTTATTACAGTTTGATTATATTTCCAAAAATCAAATTTTGAAACCGTTTTAGAAACTAAACATTATTATGGAAGGTATACAAAAATGCTATAAACAAATCATTTTGCTATGTTCCTAAGTTCTGTATAAGCTTTGTAGCGATTTAAAGTTGTATAATTAGCGATTCAAAGCTGTAATTATATAGCCTTCTTATGAGAATTATCTCTTCAGCCATAAATCGTTGAAATAAATAAAAAATAAATAAATAATGTTTGTATACCTAACTAATTTCTATTCGTTAGTACTCATATGAAATCTTATCTATCCTACTCGGTTAAATTTTTACGATATAAAAAAATATATATTTTTCTTAGAACACCATGCGTAAACTGGGGAATGGATTATATAGATTTCATTACTAAAATAAAAGAAAAATTTAGCAAAATAGAAGCTTGATTAGAAAGCCAAAACTAATTAGACTTACTAAAAAATTTTCAGCTTTGTTAATTAAAATTTCCTATTTTCAATACGTGTTTTAAACGATTTGACTGTTGAACTGTTGTATAAAGCTTATTTATGCAGCACGTACAGTTAAGTATAAGTTTGAATTAGAATTCAAATCCTATATAATTTATGTAAATTGATTTTAGTTTTAATCAATATCGAACACACTAAATTTTGTATAATATTTTGATATTTACGGCATTTCAGGCAATAATCTAATATCGTAAATTTTATTTATAATTTTGAAAAAATTTAGCAATTACAGTGTAATGGAAAATATCAATGTCAAATTTCAAGTTTTATGCATTTCTTATGATATATTTTTAAAGATATGTATATCGATTTCTTACTTACACAACATATTTCTGGATGGTATACATTTAATATGATGTGTAAGTATAGACATGAGTATGAGTATAGACAGTAGTATAATAAGTATATTTTTTAAATATCATTTAAATTTGAATGTCATTAGATCAGAAAGACGAATATATTTTAAGATTTCCTTTAGCAAGAATGATGTACACAAAGAAAATAAACAAATAATTTTCTACTATGATCTTAATATCCAAGGATTTATATAAAGATTATTTACATTGGTTCTATATTAAAAAAAAAAAATATCTCATATTTTTTTTGTATTTCCTTTGATGAAATATCCTTACATGACATCCTTATAAAAACACATAAAATTTTCGTTCAATGTTTTTTCTCTCCTCTCTCTTTTTCTTTCGCTTTCTTTTTCCATATTTCTTTAATAAAAAAAAAAATGTTTTGATGTAATTTTCTGATTTAAAAAACAAAAATAACAAAAATTATCAAATAAAAAGAACTTGGTTGGGGGTTTCAATTATAAGTGAAAATTCTCTATAAAAATTTTCATTTAATTGAAGATAATACCTTTGAATATTTTTAAATTACACATTTGAATTACTTTCATATTTATTTAACTCATTATTATTGTCCTTCAATTCAATTTAAATACAATATATTATGTATATGATGGGTAGTGCTAGGCAAAGTGTTTGATTGTATAACATAGTGATAGAACATATTTTCGAAAATATATAATGATGAATTTAATAAATTTTAAAAAGGTAATAATGTTAGAATATATTTTTTTATAATCAAGTAATCAACAAAAGTTTATAACAAATATTTCTTAGAGCATCGGTTCTGTTATTGTCATAATACTATTCCATTCAAACAAATTTAAACTTGGACATATGAGATCTAAATTGTTTGAGTTTTCTAAATCAGGAAAGACGATTCTTTGAACTTCATTAGTATAGTTTTATCTTGTTTTTTTACTCATCTGTCTTCAAACGATCTCTAAATTAGTTCATTAATTATATAATGTAAAAAATGTAAAGAAATTAAGGGATTAATTGCTTGTTGCATTGTTGCGTAGTTCAAATCGCGATAATTTATTAAAAAATTAAAATTATATCGACTTTAGAGTTAGTGTGGCACATTTTTATGATGTAATGATTACAACACACAATCTTTAATCAGTATAGGTATTGTATTGTAGTGTCGAAGCTATCAAGACGATTTTTACGTTTGAATTTCAAAAATTTTATAACTCATGTTATGTGAGTTATAAAAACAAAACAAAATTCCCACATGACAAAATCGAAATTATAGTAAAAACAATTTTTGTGAATATTGTAAAGTATCACATGAACGAATGAAGGACTCATTCAACTTAATAAAGAGGCAAAAACTTAAATTGAAAATAAAATAATACGAAAAGAGATTAAAAAAACTCGTGGACAACGTAATATTATTTAAAACTCTCGTTATATGAGCCTACGTAACACCAAAACTGAATATATAGCATTTTCCGATTAAATGAAACCTTTTTTCAATAAAATGAAACACAAATCAAATACAAATAATAGATAATAAAAAATAAATAAATATATATATATATATATATATATACATTATATATATACACATATAATAATTAAATAATATAAATACATACGTATAATGAACGTTAAAGATTTTAGTTCCGGAAGTTAGGACTACTGGCAACCTGAGCCTGTTCAAAAGTATATAGATGAGTCAAATTCCGTACGACGAAATAACTGCAATTGAATTGGCCAGAATGAATTGTGAAATAAAAATAGAATTGAGAAAAATTTATGCAACAGAATTTACTCAGTATGGAAATCCAATGAAAGAGAAAAACAAATTTTTATTGAAATGTGGTTTCAACCTCCAACCTGCTCGCTTTAAGGCCGGTACTAGAGCATATATTGTTGTGCCTACTATAAGGGGACAAAACGTTTCACTAATTGTCCCAATAAATACGTCTGGTATACGTCTAATGCACCTGTAAATTTTGATCGGTTTAAAATATTTTTACGAGAACTACTGGAAAAAATTGGTAGTGTTACAAATCTAAGAAATAGCTTTTTGATTATGGATAATGCTAAAATCCATATAGGAAGAAATATCCAAGAGATTATTGCGGATAGTGACACTTTTTTTTTGTTAAATTTTTACCACCGTATTCATGCGATAGAAAAATTATTTTTGAAAATATATGTGAAAATGAGCATAATCTTTCGCATATAATTAGCCAAAGTGTTAATCAGTTGACAAGAACAGATTGCTCAAATTACGTAAAGGGCCACAAGCTGCGGAGAGGCAACCCTTACATTAAATTGGACCAAGACCAAAGATTGTGAATAAGCCTATATTTTTTCTATAATACAATTTGTAATCTTTTTTCATTACTTTTTATAAATGAATTAAATTTTACTTTTTTTAATAAATTTTATTTGTATTTTCTTTAGTTTCATTAATTTTTCAAAAAAATTTTTTTGCATACTTTACAAAATGTTTCATTCAATTGAAAAATAGTTTCATTTAATCGGAAAAAGCTATTTTTTTGCAAACTTAATGGTCTAATTTATCCGTGGAATACGACTACACAGTACTGTACCGAAATAAGTCTCTTTCTATGATAATTATTCAAAGAAAGTTATCTAGATTTTATCTCTTTCCTCTAAAAATAATCAAAATTTAAATTGATCTTTAAATTTGTGTTGCGTCACTCAATTCTAAATTTTTAAAATTTAAAAAGCGATCATTAACCGCAATTTCTACATCTTTCATAGAACAACCCATACGTAGGACATATACCTTATATCTACATTTAAATATATATTTACACTACAAACTATATACGATATATCCATACATTTAGACTAACTGTCATTGAAAATTGTGCAGTCCATTTCACAAGGAAGACTAATCGCTTGAAAGAATAGAAAAACACATTTTTAATTCTACTACAAATATACCTCGAGATTGGGCACATCTTATGTTGTGAAAATTGTTAATTTTATCCTTTTGTAAGTGAATCTAATTTTGTAAGTAAAGAAAATTCAGGTTGACCAAAAATTTTACAAAATTTAAACAAATTCTTTGGAAAAGTTTAATTGATTAACTTTTAAATATTTCAGTTTTAGTACTAAGAATTTCAAATATCAATTCGTATAATTTTCCAGGACGATTTAAAATCCTGTAAAGATTTAAACACCTCAAGGCTTAACAGAATAAAATCATAATTCTTCAAACAGATAATTTGATTATGTTGATCATCGTTAATATACAGTACATACTATGACATGGACGAAATACGAAATTAAATCAACCAATTTAAAAAATAATAAAACATAATTTAATATGGGTAGAATAATAGGTCCTACAATACAGATTGAGAATGAGTTGTCAAATAAATACTCTATTTACTATTTTTGATAGTCAATGCAGACGCGAAAGTAAATTTATGCGATGTAATCTGTCAAAAGCGACGTATGTTGTATTTCTGCACATGATAAACATCGTATTGTATTAACTTAAGCTGGATTTTCATTGAGCAATATTTAGAATCTAAAAAATTTTATGGCTCTAAAAAGGGAGATAGCTTATTGAAGTTTTATGTAAGAAAAAAATAGACCGCTGCAGAAAATTCTCTAAATTTTTATTTGGCAAATTTATTTTATACACAAAAAAACAACAATTCAACCGTCAAAACCATCTGTTGAAAAAAATTATTTTTTCCCATACATTTACTCAAAAAATTGTTAAAAAAGTGTTGCCAGTATAAAGAAACTATCCACGATATTTTAAAAATAAACTTTATCAAAATATAATATCCCCAATTTTTGTGAAAATATCTCCGATAAATGATATTTTCTGTTCTTGTCGTACGCATTGAGCTCTCATATAAAATAATGTCATTTAATGTTATCTTCCTTTTTAGAGCCGATAAATTTTTTAAGATTTTAAATATTGCTCAATTACAATCCAGCTTTAACAACAATACTTTCGCGTCTAAGAAAATAAAAATATATTGCCTCACTGATATTTTTATCTGATAGCTAATAGAGTAGGGTTTGTGCTGCTTCATTGTGCATTTCTAGAACCCGGTTTTAGAACATAAAAATCAAAAGGGTTAAAACAGTGAAAAATAGTTCTAATTTGAAGTGGTTTACAATAGAAAAACCAAGATAATTTTCTCACAAACGACTAATGGTATAAATATAAGAAGTGAATAAGGAAAATTTGTATATCCAAATTGCAAAAAAAACAAGAAAAAATCGCCTTGAACTTAAAGTCAAAATATGTAATTAAAATTTTTATATGCTATACTGTTTATTAATATGTACTGTGTATGTATTAACAAGTACTGTCTATATTAATTAAATTCAAATGTCATGTATACCTTTCTATACATGTACATATTATTATGTAAATACACTCATATTGTATACTTCATATACAAAATCAATTGAAAAATAACTTCTCATATTATCTTTTCTATCCTAAATAATAAATAAATAATATTTTCAATATTGACTTTTAATGGAAAATCATTGTTAAAATTAAAATTACTTTTTTTTTTTGTTATATTTTTGTTTTGTTTTTATTTTTTCTTTACTTACCATTCATTATAGTTAATACCAAACATAGGGCATCCTTTGTTTCATATGCATATGCCAAATTAACAACAAATCTTGAATTGATTTTTTGTAAAATTTGCTTTTCAATTAAAACCATTGATTCACCTTTACGTTTTTTAATACGTTTCTTTTCCAATTTTTTACATGCATACATTTTACCTGTAGAACGAACCTAGATTTGAAATTAAAAATTGAAAGAGAAAAAAAAAATTTTCAAATAAATTTTTTAACAATTTCTAATCAGAAAATTAAAAGGTGAATATAAATTTTGATTTATTTCAAGGTAAAAATTTCTAATTAATGGGAAAAAAACTTATCAAAGTTATCACCCGGACCCGACGTGTAATTACAATCTAACAGAAAATGTATAAAATTTACTTTAGCATAATGTTTTATGTCAAATGCTGAAAATTATTCTGTAAGTTACTAGACAGATCTTCGAATACATTTTGGGCCCAATTCAAAATTTGTAGTAGACTTTAATTTGATTAAATTTGTGTTCAAACACCTCCTCCTCCTGCATACCTTTAACTGATTTGAATATCATAGAAGCACTATTGCTGCAAATTCATCTAATATATATTGACCCATATAAATAGAGCATAAAAATAGCCTTACACTAGGGCCAATTACTGGCCCAAAGTCGAGACAAACACATACGGGTACGAAAAAATCAATGCTGTAAATATTGTTTGTTTGCTACGTCGATGTAAATATTGTTTGTTTGCTATGTTCAGTGATTTGTTGCTTTATCGATAATATATATATGTAAGAATATTTTATATGCAAAGCCTTTACATGTAAATTACACGTTTCCATTAAAAGCATTAAGATTTTTAATATAAAGTTTTAATAATAAAAGTTCGGTCATAATAAATTTTCTTTATAAATTTAACTGTGTTTTAAAATAATTTGCGAGTGAAATAAATAGCACAAAAAAATGTATGAGTTATTTAAAAATATTGAAGGTAATAACCAGATGAACCATTTTGTGTGTACAATCGTTAAGTATGGATTAACAATTATTTGATTTGGAAAAAGAAATATATAATTCGGTTAAAATGAAAATATAAATATGGCCATTCTGTATATAAAACAGAAAATTGTATGACAAAATAACTGACATATTTGCAAGATGCAAAGCAAGAGGGAAACTCATGTAAAAATATGTTTATTACATGAAGTTTTATATTACTTTCCTCTTTTGTTCTATAATTTAATAGCAGTTTTGCTGAAACATTTGTTTATCATCATTTATTATCATCATAATGTGGATTTCTAACGTTGGTTTGTGGTTAACCCAAAAATTTTACTTCTTCAGACTTCCAAATCTCAATTGACTTGATCCACCAATGGTTTATAGAGAAAATAAGTTAGATGTATCAATTAGTGTTGTTAATACAATACAGTGTAACGTCGACTAATAAATATGTTTTGGTAC
The DNA here is from genome assembly GCA_963942445.1 of Argyra leucocephala. Lineage (NCBI taxonomy): Eukaryota > Metazoa > Arthropoda > Insecta > Diptera > Dolichopodidae > Argyra > Argyra leucocephala. Next base: position 31,834,328 of record OZ012677.1, read on the forward strand.
GTATGCACAAATATTTTGCGGCACCAACAATATTTAAAAACTGTCTCTAAAATGTCAAAACTTGTTAACTTTTATATAACAGTAATATTAGTGGACAGTAATTTAACTGGCTATATTTACATGAACAAAAAATTATTATGAATACTGCTAATAATTTTTTTCAGTCGCAAACTTATACTGTAATTTAAAAATTACATCGTTAGTAATTATTTCAATTCATCTCTCAACATACTGTTTTTAATAATTATAATAACTTTTGTTTTTTTTTATTAATTGATATATTTTAAAAGTTATTGAAAAAGGAAAAAAAGTTTAAAAAAAAAAAAAACAGTTAAAAATAAAAGACACTGTTATAAAAAAAAATTAACATATCAAAGTAAGTGAGTATATATTATTACCTGACATGCACAAACTTCACCAAAACCTCCCTTTCCAAGAACACGATACATGCGAAATGTTTTGTATGTAATTTGTTGTGCTTCAAGCCATTTCCATTGCAGATACCTAAATTAAAAGAAAGAAGAGGAAAAGTGAGTGAAATAAAACAAAATAATGATAATAATTGTTATTATTTTTGTAATATTAAATAAATAAAAATTTAAATTAATTTAAAATTGTGTTTTGGACAGAATTAAAACTAAAACAAAATTAATTAAAATTATTGAATGTCTTCAAGAATAATAATTCATAAATTGCGTGTGTGTCTGTAATGATAAATTATTGTTAGATTTTTTTTTGAAAATACATACTTAAATTTTAGAATAATGAATTAATTAGATGTTACACTTTTTTTTTATGTGGTAACAATTGCCAAAGTGATTAGGTAAATCGCTTGGATATCTAAAATGTAAAGCAAACTAAAAGATCTGAATACGGGTTAAAGGAAAAATCTAGTACTAAAAAAAAAAATCTAGTCATTATTTGACTTTGTGTCCAAAGTTCAATCTGGAATTTACAACAAAAAAACAATTGAAGAAGTATTTTTCCGACGTATCGAAGGCCTTTGATTCTGTAGACAGGAACATAATTTTTAAGAATCCTATACGAATGTGGTGTTATGGGAAATGAGGTCAATTGGTTCAAAAGTTATCTTTCATCAGGAAGAATGCAATTTACTGAATGTTCAGGAGTAAGAAGCAAATTTCGTAAAAATATGTGTGGAGTTATACAAGGAAGCTCTCTGGGTCCAACCTTGTTTTCTTTTCACATTAATAGTTTACTAAATTGGGAATTGTATGATTAACCTTAAATGTTAAATGTTTTCGAGAGTTTTGGTTATCACTAAAAATAAAATGGAAACTATGCTATTATGAAGGCGAACTACTCTATCAGTAGATGCAGTTTTCCACATTTAAATTAGTCTATACCATAAAAATTCTGCAGAAAAAGCTATTGTAAGTGATCGTATATTCCAAATCTTTGTGTAAAAACAGTTAGGGTGTTCATCCCATAGACTTGGAATTATATAAAAAAAAAACCTTAAATGTCTGCTGACGACCTTGTAATTGTGTATTAATAATTCATTAGACATTTTACAAGACATAATACAAAATGATTTGAAAATTATTAATGAGTGGTTGAATAAACACAAACTGGAAATCAATAGCAAGAAAACAAAATATGATTTTTGAAAACAAGTCAAACGGCTCCATTAATATAAGTTATGTTGGATCCAAAATTGAAAAACTGATAACCTATAAATATTTGGGAGTAATGGTGATGACAACGATGACAACTTGAATTGGGATAAACAAATAGAAGAACAAATGAAGAAGGGAAGAAGGATTGCTGACATTTTTCGTATTATTAATAGAAGAGTTCCTTTACCAATGAAAAGCCACTGTTTTACAGTATATGTTTCACTGTACTGTTATGTATTCAATATATAAATATGGGGAAACACATTCAACAAAAATATTAAGCCCATACAAACAATACAAAATAAAGCTATTAAGAATCTATAAGGCTATTAGGACTAGATTTAATAGGCAGGATAAAATATGTAACTTAGTATAAGAACTACAATAGCTTACCTAATAACTTCAAAGCAGAAAATAATATAGGTAAATTTATAAGAAAAAGTGAAAATAACTTAAAATAAACATTCAAAGAAGAACAAAACAAATAAAAATAATGAAACAAATAAAAAAAAACGATGTAACAATGTGTGTTAAGGCCTTCGCACAATCTGATTCTAAATGCTAGCTTTTAATTTTAGCTTTTTTTTATTTCGAAGCAATCGAAATGGTGTATAATATACAATTAAAATGCGGTTTAATAAGCTGACATAAAAAGTCATATTCTGCGAAAACTTTTAGAAAATATTGATTTCACTTCTAAAAATTTATCAACGGATAAAAAATATTGTGACACATATAAGACGAAAATTAGCGAGTTCCATATTATAAAAAAAAATCTTTTTAAACCACCCTTAAACCGAATTTAAGGTACCTATTATGTATTTCGATCGACTTTCATCGAATCGTTCATCGTTCATCGTTATTGTTATTCGACTGTAATCGTTAGTGGCATTATGTATTTCGATGAAAATTTGATAGAAAGTGTTTTAAAATACTGCCATTGTAAAATTCAAATCTACGATGAAAATGACATATGTTTGATTCTTTGACTGTCAAATTCAAATTATTATACGAAAAAAAAACAAAACAATAGTGTTATAACTATTTGAAATTTTTAAGTTGAAGTTAAATAAGTGTTTAAATAAAATAAAAATTATTGAATTAAAACTTTTTATAAATAAAGTGATTTTAGCAGAGTTAAATTTTTCAGTTTCTGATAGTGCTGAAAAACGCTATCAAATTGAAGAGTTAAAAACAAGCCAACATATAGTCGCGATTATTCCAATCCACTGGATTTGGAAAATTATATATGAAATTGATGAGTTATTATCTACAAAACTTAATTTTATTAACAGTCTTATTAACAGTTTTAGTAAACAACATTGCTTTTATGGATTTATTAGAAAAGTTAGGGTAAAAACTGAAATAGCCAATAAGTAATACGTCGATTTCAAATATAATTAAATTGGCCAGCATATTAAGATTCTGTGCGGTTTGTACCAATGAAATGATTTGCAGCGTAAGAAATGATTTTCATGTCGGACTAGTAGAGCTAACTTTTTCTGTTGTGCTTAAGGAAGTTTCATATGAAATTTGAAGTATATACTTATGTCCAAAATGGATCAAATTCCATTACGCACTAGAAGAAAAAAGTCAGACAAACAATTATTTTTATGATTAAAGTAGAATTACTGAAAAAATTTATATACACTAACTTTCATATTGCAGTTTATTTGTAACTGGCCTCTCATTCCTATTAAAATTTATTTCAATACAAAATAATTATGAAGAATAAAGTAAAATACCTACTAACATTTCAACTTTTAAATTTATTTTTATTCCAAAAAATATCGCAAAAATATGAAACAAACACCAGGTGCCCAAGCGTCACTCTTTTATTTTATCTTTTCAATACAAAATTGAAATAATTTGTACAAATTTTCTCTATTTCGATGTATCTCTTGTGATAAAATTTTACATCGATAAACTTTATCGATTTCGTCGACAATTTCTGAACGATATCGAAATACATAATGGCAATTTTGCATTTTGACATTTCGTTCGATCAAATCGTAATCGTTATCGAAATACATAATAGGCACCTAAATTTAAAATTTAACACCATTACAATAATTATACAAATACAGTTTTTTTTTTATATTGTGGAATGCAAATTTTTGATGTTTTGACATTTACATTTATTGGCAAAGTGAAGAGATATTATTTTGAAGACCGTAGGCGACGTAGGTGTTTTTTTTTTACAAACACAAAGATAAAAAACTATTAACCAAAAAATTAAAAGTAAAAACTAAAAATTTTTATGTAAAATATAATGATTTTTATATAACAAAAATTTTTGCCTAAATAGACATGATGTTTTCCATTCCTAATCAAAAAAATTTAACAAAAACAAAGAATTAAAAAAAATTCAACTACAAAAGTTTACGAAAAGCATACAAAATTTTTTAACTACCTGATTTACTGCATTTCAAAAACCAATTTTAAACAATTCGGAATTTGTGACATTGTAAAATAAAAATTTTGATATATGATATTATGGAATGTAAAACATAGTAATATATTTATTTTTTTTTTACAATACGAAACTCAGGGAATTAAGTATGTTTTTAAAGTTCAAATGTAAGGTTTGAAGTGCAATAGCTTCGAATTATAAAAAAATAATTCAATTTTATAAAATTTTTACAAGTAATTTATTAATAACAAGCCAAATTTGAACTATGCTATTTAAGATATCCTAGATCCTGATAATAGTAGTTTACCAAATTTAATTAGTTAAAATATTACCTAACAAATAAACAAATACTCGTAAAATACTCGTTCTATTTTATGTGAAATAATTTACTGGCAACAGGATACAAATCAAAAAAAATAAACCATGACAGACGGCCTAAAATAAAATCCTTCAGAGTTTAAATATTTTTTTGTACAGAACTTTGGATATCAAAAATTGTATTCTCATAAATTTTTGAATTTGTTTTTGTTTTTTAATTTATGTAATTTTGTAAATACAATCAAATAAACAAATATATATTTTTAGACTTCCATATTAGATAAGTATATATATATTATTTTAGTTAAATTATATATGTACATATATATATATATATATATATATATGATGAATGAGAATATGTATAACTAAATAAAATTTATTCCATTGAAATTTGAATACAATTTCCTTTTTATGAAATTACATTTATTAATTATAATTTGATTAGCTAACAAAGAAAATTTCTTAAAACTCAAATTACATACAGTGACGATACCCATTGTTAAATTTTTAAATAGAAATTTTTCTTTCAATAATTTTATATAATTGCCCTTGATGTGACATGTCATCAATTCTGCTCGTGTAGAACCATATTATAAAAGTCAAAAAATATATATGTAGATAATATCGATTTCCCAAAAAAAAAAAGAATTTGTTCGTATTTTTGGTTGTACTAAACATTGGTTGTAATAAGTCAAGAATCAAATCAATATTAAAAAATGGATGAGAATAGTTTTTTAAATAAATATTAGAAAAAAATTCATTATATGATTATTGATGGGCAGTTCAAAACAAAACTACTAATTAAATAACTGATATCAATTACATTGTAACTATATGTACTTCGTTAAACTAGATAGTGTTATATGGTTTATCTGTAACAAAGAGGTGTATAGGTATATTTGTAACGAGCAAATAGGTTTACTAGAACTGCCCATAACTGCCCGTATTAATGAAATTAAGAATATCTTAGTCTATAATGATTCCTGATTAAATGATTACACTCAGAACATTTTTCTGATTAAACCCCATTGCTCAGGGGCTCACGTCGTTCCGAACTGGCGAATTCTACTAAGATTGAGAACTTTGATTTCACAGAGTATAGATGTTCAATAGGTTCTTCCTCCACTTCACATACTCTGTAAAAATTGTAAATACATGCACAAATTGTTTTCGGTTAGGCCGGTTCTATATATATATGACGCTTCTTTACTAGGCAGGAATCAGTTATTATTACTACTATTATTTTGAGCATCTGTTTCCGGTTGAAATACAGACGAGCGTTAATTATTTTGAACGAATATATTGGCATGAGCATTTTCGCTTGACGATTGTCATATATGGTTGTTAGCCCAGAAATCCACAAACTTTTCAATATGAATACTACAGGAAAAAAAACTAAATAAATTTGAATGCGAAACAAAAGTATATTAAATATCTGATGAAGGATAAGGTAAATTTTATTTAATCTGTATATAAAGTACAGTGTAGTATAATAGTATAGTATGATAGTATACCTAAATAAGTGTATAGTTTTAAATGGTACTAAAGTAATACCTAATAGGTGTCAGATCACAATAAATAACGTCCAATATAATTTATTTTAATTAAAAAAAAAAACAAAAAAACGAATTGTGTGAATGAATGAATTGTATTTTTGTCATTCATTGTTCAATTTTGAAGATTATTGTCAATTTCAGAATTTTTGTAAACTACCTACCGCCTTATTTATATGTAAAGTGATATTTAAACGACATGAGTTTACTTAGGTTGTATCTGTGCGACTAAATTGTTGCGATCTACTAAAAATTTGTTGGATAAACGATATAATCCCTTCACTTGTCTTTTGTCGCTCCTGTAGTATAGGATTTCAGTATAGCTCATATATTTTGATTCTGAGACTGTTCTTCAGTTTCAGTAATCATTATTTTCATAAAGTAAAGTTAATTAAGTACACGATATATTTATTTTAACAGTTGATTCTACTAAATCTGTAGGCCAACTTCGTAGGTCCTTTTCCCTTTCGAAATGTGGGTCTTTATTAAATTATATTAATTATTTGGTATATATTTTTTTATACTACATATTTATATTATTTTTTTTATTAGTTATATTATATCTTTATTAATTATTAAATTATATTTGAACTGATGTGGTTGTACATTTTCAGTAACTTTCACCATTTGAAAAAAATTTCAGTTCTCACGGGTTTGAGCCCGTGCTCCTTCGTTCGTTACATTACTACATTTGAGTGCTTTACCACTCGGCTACACAATATATTATTCAGTATTAAATATTCTTACAACTTTTATCTCAATACATATACGAGATTATACATGTTTTTCAATAGATTTTGATTTTTTTGTTCTTTTATCTTATCCGGTTTTGATACCAGGATTTAATTTTTCATTGATGCGACATCTCACAATATCGTCTGCTGTATTATCATATTTTTAATTTTTCGTTTCAAGAACAATGTTCTTTAATTGATAATTATGTGTAATTGTAGTCTGCACAGTCTTCTTGGTTCAAGTTTTTGCTATAAACGCAGCAGTGAATATAATAAAAGACCAAAACGGTCTCATAAAGTCATTAGAATCTTTAGTGATAGTCAGGCTACCCTAAAAGAAAGTAATCTCATCAAATCTAGATTGGTGAGAGAATGTTCGGATGCCCTAAACCTTATAGGACTCCTAAATGAGGTACAACTGATCTGGATACCGAGGTATAATGGCCTACCTGGAAATGAGAAAGCTGACGAACTAGCCAGATCATCGGAGTTGACAGTTGGTATATCTATTGGTAATTTGAAACCTACAACAGAAAACACCCTTAAAATCTACATCCCAGCCCTGACATGTTAGGGTGACCTCCGTACGGAAAAAAATGTACTGAAATATTACCATTACGAATTGATAGGACATATCTCTTGAAATATTATATCAAAGTTTTAAAAAATAAAAAAATTTTATAATGTTATTTTAAATTGTTATATGTTTGTGTCACCCCACAACCAAGTACATAATATATTCAACTACTTACATCTGGCCTAATATTAGGAAGAGAATTTTTAAAGTAGATATCAAATTTCTAATTAAAATTCTGTAAAATGAAAATATTAAAAAAAAGTCAAATTACGGTCGATATCACAAAAAATTTAATTCATTTAAAGTGGAAATACTTTTGAAGGTCATTCATTCTGTAAAATGAGACCCAATGAAATTATAAATTTTTATTTTACAATAAAAAAAAAACCAAATAAATAAATATTATATATTATATGTATGACATGTATTATTATTATTTTCGTGTGTTTCTAGTAATATTCAAACAAAAAAATAAATAAAAAACGCATGTTTAATTTTATTTTATTAAATTATTTATTTTGTTTTTACAAATATCGATATTGTGACAATAATATTATGCATTCTTCAGTGTGCGTGTGCGTTAAAAAATGTATAGGATATGTTAAAGTATTTTTTAATGTACATATAATAGTTTTGTATTATACTGTATAGGTACAGGAATGAAACAAAATGTCAACTTTAAGTTTTTTGTGTTGGTTGGTGTACACAAAATTTTGATGAAAACTAATAATGATTGTTGATTTTGTATTTGTTTTTATCTTAATTTTAATACTTAAAATAACCAAAAAAATTTTAAGAACAAACTAAAATATCGTATTCAGCTCAATATTTTATTCGTAAAATCATTTTAATATAATCTGTAAATTGAAAAAAAGGTTCAATATTATATCTTCATATTTAGAAAGAGACGTAGCGAAATTAAATATTTTTTAAAAAAAGTAAAAAAAACTTTTCAATTAGAAATTTCAATTTAAAATTTCCCACCATGTTATTTTAACAGACAAATTTTAATTTATCAAATTGCCAAAATTCACCCATATCCAGAATTTTAATATTTTCTTTTAAATAAATTATTATTACGTATGTGGTTGTTGTCTAAGATAAATGAATACAAAATAAAATATAGTACCAAAGATAAATTGAAATGATGGAAAGCAATTCATCATGAAATCGAATATGATTTTTTTTTATCAAACTTTATCGAATTTTGAGGGGCGGTCGAATTTTCGTATTAAATTAAAATTATGTTGTAAAAAAAATATTAAGAATCTTACAAATGAAATGGAACTATATTTCAAATTTATGTTCTAATATTGTGGTAGGTTCTAGGTGAAATATTTTTAAATAATAAAATTAGAAATAAATTTTAGGTATGTTATATTACCATTGATTAATATTTTGATAAATCTCTGATAAATGTGTACACTACCGAAATCGAACAAGATAATAAACTTTAAGGTTTGTAAAACATATCTATAGAGTTTTTAATTTTATTTATCTCTTAAATTATACTCATATGTTTTTTAGCCAAATTCGATGACTTTTTAACTTAATTTACTTTAAGTATTTTCAAACTTAGATTGACGCAATAATAGTAATTTTGATTAAAACACTTTTTTAAATATTCTTACTTCATGAATTACTTACTTCAACATTGATAAACCCATTTTCTTTTGGGTCGATACTCGCATTTAGTTACATCATTTATTTTATATAGTAATTCAATATCTATGCATTGCATTATATTGATACCTATATAATATACCAATTGATAGTGAAATGGACTATACACTTTAATTTAACCAAATTATACAATCTATCAAACTGTAAAACATCCTCCGAAGTACACGTTCCACTCTCCGACATTTTACTGATATTTTTATTCTTTAAAATTATTAACGAAACGGAAGTGTATTAGGATATATTAGATATTTGTTAATATTTGCTAGCAACCATTAATTTAATTTTCAATTGCAACAAAAAATATCGAAATGTACGAATATATTGAAAAGATTGGTGGTTTTATTATTGGCAATATTATTTACATTGACAAGTATTTTGTTCATAAGCAAAATGTTGCAAATGAAGTTTGCTCAGAAACATTTCTAACTTAGCGGGAAAACTGCAAAATTATAATAGATATCGCATGATAATCAGTCGTGCTGTTGTTTATATTTGTTTTGTAACACAAGACTGCAAATGTAGAAAATTCAAATTTGGATGACTAAGGCAAACGAAAAAGTTTTTTTCTACAGTGTATGTGTTAATGAAAAACTCTATTATGTTACAAAAGTTGAAAAATTGAGGAAAATGCAATTGAAAAAAATATATATATAACTCTTCAAAGGTGTAATATTTGATGCGAAAATGAAAATGTACATACTTCTACAGAGAACTGATAGAGTAAAGTCAAAACTTAGATTTGACTTTATTAATCATAAGATTATTAATGTGTGTATCGCAACCTCCACTCTTTTTCCGTCCGGATGACTCAAAAAGTGAATGTAAAGTGAATAAAGTGAAAAGTTAATGTTGACATACATTTGTAGGTAAAAATAAATTTTAACTGTTTCTATTTTATATTAACATAATTTCTTATCATTAAAATAAGAAAAAAAGAGACAACTACTCAAAACTTAGGAATATTTTTTAAATGTTGCTCAACATTTTTTCTTGTATACAGTAAGTGAAACTTGCTATACAGATTTATTCCTTAGACGGGTGAAAAATAAAGTGAAAAAACAAAGTGAATGTTGCGATAAGCCCATAAATATGTTATAATATAATAGTAAATTTATTTATTATTAAGAAGAGCTTAGTAGCTTAATAGTGTTTATAGAAAAATTACATAAATAGAAACTGTTTGAACTGAAACCTACATATGTATGTCAACATTAATTTTTCACTTTATTCACTTTACACTCACTTTTTGAGTTGGAAAGTGAATGCTGCAATACCGAAATTGTCATTCGGACGGAAGTGAGATTGTGATAGGCACATTAACCAAGTATTAAATAAAAAAAACTTAGTTTCAAATTTAGTTACAATAATAAAATAAAATAATATTAGAAAAAAAAAACATGGAATCCTTAGAGGAATCCACCTAGAAGTCAATTATAGATGGATAATCAAATCAATTCCTGTCATATTAATTTATGTAAATATTGATTTATTTTCGAGAAAACTACTTAATTTAAATATTATTAATTTTTGGTATAGATTTTTGTTAACTTTGATTAACTTTAATGTAAAAATATTAAACTTTCTTGAACCATGAAAATTAACTGACGTATAATCAGAATTCTGTAAATAATATTAAAAAACTTTTTGAATTTTTACATAAATTAAATTCTCTAGGTTATTCAATATAGTAAATCAGTATAAATATAATCAATATAATCATAATAAATATACATAATAATCAAAATATCAGTAAATAAATTCTTATTCAACACTTTTTTTTTTAATTACCCTCTGTAGTGCCTATAGAAATACATCTATATGTATGTTCTGTTGTATTACTATATAGTAAATACTATGTACATATATCAAAGGATTCTTTTTAATATTATATAATTTCTATTAAAGAAAATCAATATAGGAAATTTCCCGATTTCAATATATTGATTAAATTTTAATTGAATTTTCGTTGAATATTGAATATTGTGAACAAATGACAATATTGAATTTTCAATTTTTATCTTCGTCAAATTTTAAATTGAAAATTCAAAATATAAAGAAAAACGTATATTTTTTTAAAAATATATTTTTCTTATTAATTTTACAACGAAATTAATTAAATAATAATTATAAGTATAGAGAAAATATTATATTTTCACACCAACAATAATGAATTTACCTGATTTCAACAGGATTTTAATATGAATATATACTCGTGAATAATAATTCCAAAGTAATTTTGTTAAATTTGATTTTTTTTTTCACTAATTAAGTTTTTTTTTTTTATTTTATTTAATTATTTATTGATCAGCGGACATGCAGATAAATTTGTAGGCCAACTGCACGGCCTTTCGAGATGTGAACCTTTTTAACAATATATAAGCTACATTTTTTTTTTCATTTTTTATTTCAAGCTTAAATCAAGCAGTTACAAATAATATTTACTTAAATGTACGTTACAAATTTAACAAATTTACAAATCTTAAAAAGTTACACAAAAAAATAAAAAAAGTTACATAATTAACAATTTAGTTTCATTTAAACATATAATTATAACAAACTTAAGAGCTAGAGCTTTGTTATTGAATTAAGTTAGCCTACCAAATATATAACATTACAGAGAATATAACATAACTAACAAAACAGTGTACATAAACACAGTAAAATAAGTGAATAATAACAAAACAAAATTTATGCTTATCAAAGCCTGCTTTAAAAATTTAACTAAAGTAGTACAAATACATAATATGTATTCAAAATATTTAGTGAATTACAGCCAACTTTGTTAAGTTTGAAATTGTTCTATGCACAAACAATTTTTGAGACAACTTTATGTATGTATGTAAAATCTAATACAATAACTAGAAAAAATAATGAGACACACCAATAGGAAACTAGATCAGCTCAATATATCTGGTTAACTTCCATCTATAAGAATTAGAACCTATAACTAACACTGAAGATTGATTTTTTAATGGACTAACGAATGAGATGAAAAATTTACCATCAAAAAAATTTGAGCAAAATTAAAGTGAATCTTGAATCGAAAAAGTCAACTATCTAGAAAGAAAAAAATGTCATACATTCTTACGAATATTACCGCAAATTTCTACTAATTACACTATAACAATTTTGTAGTATTGAAACCAACATGATAAGTTTAGCCACTGAAAAAAATATTTAATTCTAAATAATGTAACCATTTTTCAGTAATCAAATAACTGAAATAGAATTGAAATTATATAATTAAATCAAAATTAATAGGCTTAAGCTATTCTTTATGATTCCTGTTTGAGTTTTTATAAATCATATCTCTTTTTTTCTATACATGAACAATTATAAGAATATATTCAGATTATGTATTAATAATAAATCACCAGAAAGACATATCGAGCGGTAAATTTGAGACATAAAAAATATTTTGGTTGAACGCACATACAAGAAAATGATTTTTTTTTAATGTATTTGCACTACTTTTTGAATACACCTAATTTATCTGTTCCTTTGTGTTTGCAGTTAAATCGATCATCACTTTGTATCATTAGTTTGTTTATGAGGTCATTTTCATATGATAGATTTTATAATGTTTTGAAAACTTCACTGTAATTTCAATAAATATGTTGTAAGATTTTTTGTTTACGCATTATCCAAATGTTTGGCACAGCACCCAAAATCATAATGTTCCTATGTTTCAAAGCACATACTTCACTACTTTCTTTTTAGTAATTCCATTTCAAAATCGAATCGTATTATCGGAAAAGATTTACCCTATTTTATAGCAAACACACAAATGAACTAAAAACATTACTGTTTACTCTAACAATTTCGTTCAAGAACAAGAGAGGTGGTTAAATTTGGTAGTTGGTTTAACATTGCTTATATGTGGTTTGTGATCATATTCTCTTGAAACTGAAACCAGCTTCCAATAAATATTCCAACGATCTACCTACATATATTTTTCAAAGATGACAGAAAAATATCAACAACTTCATTTAAAATATCCTTAAAAATTACTGATCGTAAGAAGATTTTATTTTACACTATCCTCCTTAATCCTATTAATTCTGCATATTGAAGTTCATTTAACCTTGACAAAATATTTAAAAAAATAACAATATTTTCTACTAAAAATAAAATATTTTTTTTACACTGATATCTCTGATAATCCACGATATTTTGCTTATTAAAAGAAAAATCACAACAACTACACATTTTGTATGAGCTTGATTTGGTAGTAGCTTAACTATATTATTTAACAATTAATACACACAGACTCTTTAATAAAACAAACTATTACCATTTTAAAAATTTATAATTTTGTTAATTAAAGAGCTTTGTACGTGGTCGTTTTTTAGTCGAATGATTTATATATAACTAGAGAAAAATGAAAATAATGAAAAATTCAAATAGAACTAATTGAAATTAAAAAACAAGTAAAAACCCCACAAATCCATAAACAAAATTCTATATACACCTAAAAATAACAACAATAATCAATTGTTAGCTGTCGATATTCGGTACACGGGTAGTTGGAGATAAATAATCTAACTAACAATTAAAATTATTTAAATTAAATATATATGTATATATCAGTGACGGGGCGTGGAATTTTCAACTGGGGAAGCACAATAAAAGGAAACATTAGTTTGCTTTGGCTTTCCTTTTCTATTGACATTTTTGCTAAATTCGACAGTTAAAACTATTCACATCTATTTCTCAAAGTAGTTTTAATTCTTTTTAGGCAGAAAAACGATCGCTCAACTGAAATAGTTGATATAGAGAAGTGTTATTATCAATTAACAAAGCTTAGACTATTCATTAAAAGAGCTGTGTAATTCTGTTTCAATTAAAAATAATAATATTTCGCAAATACTGTTTTTGTTATTAAAATTTTAATCTGAAAATATAACTTTAATTAAGTTCTGATTTTAAGAAAGCAATGTAAAAAAAGTGTGAATATGAATTTGCCATATTAATGTTGGAAAATACAACGTATACGAATTATAAAATTTTATTGAAAAATGCTGATTACACCCCGTTTTATTGTTGTTATTAATAGATCAAACATTGGTTTACCATCCTTAACAATTAATAATTTTTCCGCCAAACTTCTAGCAGAAAATTATTTGTTCTTTCAATAACACAATTAGAATTTTCTATTATAATTATTTATAAATAATAAAAAACAAAATGTTTTAAATTTTTAAATTTGTTAACAAATTAATTGTTTCAAAACTGCATAAAACAAAATTATGGCTGAAAATAAACAATGTAGCATTCAGTAAGAAAAACCTACAGAATTATTTAACACAAATCAATACTACTTTCTAAAAAAACCGAAAACTACATACATTATTTATATAAATATTAATTCTCATTTAAGTCAACAACCACAATAATGCATAAAATTAATTCATTCCCTGCTATTTTTTTTATTTGTAATTTCATTTTCTGTCATGCGATATTTTGTTGTTGTTTCCCTAGATAATCTATTTTCTATCAGATATTTTCTAATTATATCAGGTAGATTTGGAATGAATATCAGCAACTCAATCAATTTTTTTTCCTTTGGATTATTTTTATTGTCGCTTCTCTTATTATTTTGTTGCTGTTGCTAAATAGAGACAGTGTGTGTTGAGTGTATGTATTTTGTAATTTGTAAATGAGGAGAATGATATTTAATTTGTCATTATATTTTTATCCTATGTATAATTATTATTATAGCTATATTGGTTGGTAAGAGAAGAATGATTTTTAATAGGCATTATTTTCAAATACTTTAAATTTGTGGTTGTTGAATATCTCTTGTTGTCTTGTATGATTGAAAGAATAATAGAAAATAATGATGTTTATATAGGCATTATTTTCTAAACATACATAATGCAGTTAATATCTGTGCATATAAATTTTGCTTGAAATTTTTTTTTTCATTCGATTTGAATTTTTGTAGTTAAGTAATTTTTATATTAAATTAAATATATATATTATATTCAGTTGTAAAAAATAATAAATAATATTTTATTTGGGGAAGCACTCATTCAACTCAATATATGGACGCTTCGTGCCTGGTATATATATATATATATACAACAAAACATAATTAAATGTTATTAGTATAATTTTAATCCTTGGTCTTGACAATAAAATACCAGCAGAGGACCTTATATTAAATTTAAATTTTAAATAATATACCAATAATATATATGTATACAGATATATATTTGTATTCATATTATACAAATATATATTTACAGGATTTTGAGGATAATGAAAATTTTATTTTGTAAAGGCTTTTTATTATATCGAAATATACATATTTTCAAAGGATATGGATAATAACTTTTCATTATTTTGATTCTAACAGGAATTGAGATTCATTCAAATCGTTTATAACTAAGATTTTTAATGGATTTTGTTTTAAAATAAAGAAAAATGTTTTATTTACTATGTATTAGATTTTGTATATTACAATTTTTGTTAGTAAAGTTTCGAATCGACAAAGACAATGTTGAAAAGTGATCACATTTATAAAGAATAACCAAGTCTCGTTGACGAATCTATGATCAAATCACTTTTTTCGGTTCCACGTTCTTTTGGAATTTAGTTAGACTCAGTAAAAATCTTTCAAATACTTATAACATAAAATATAGTTTAATTCCATGACCTTCTGAACCAATACTGTTACAGCACCATTACGGATAATTTATACGGTGAATTATATTAAATTAATAGTGTTTTAAACTTTTTGAATTTGAATTTTGAATCAAAATGGGTCTTCATTTTGTAATTTATGTACAAAACAGTTTAGAGAAAATATTAAATGCACTTAATTTACTATTTATATATATATATACATATAGTGCATACAACTTACTTTGAAAAGCATAGTAATATATTCGATAAGTTATGTTTAGCTTTTTGAGACCCAAAAATTTTTTTTTATTTCGTTTAATTTTACATAATTAAAATTTAATACATAACCTAACTGGTGCACGTAATAGTTTTTTTTTGTACACAATTAAAAAAGAACTGTGGGTTTATGTTTTTGGGTTTTAAATTAAAATATAAATTATCACATAGTTAAAACGACGTTTATGACATCTCTCAAACGTTTATCTACTAATAAATCTGATAAATATATTATAGAATAGAAAAGTGATTTTGGCGACGCAATGCTTTCGTTTTGGCACAAAATTTTTTTCAGTAAGCATTTTTTATTTTACGATAAATTTCAATTATAGGAATTTAGTAAGTAGGTATGTAATAAATCTCTGCATGAATAAGTTCACATTGCTATTAAAACATTTGCAAAATAAAGTGTATAATATACGACATACACTTTGTGAGCATATCATTCATTTAGACACGATAAAAATAATATAAGCCTCTAAATGACATGTTCTAATAGAACGAATAGAATATTTATACTACGTTTATTGTATATTGTACACCTTCTAAAGATAAAAAGAGACCATTATCAAAACAATATTTTGTATTTATTATCGTATAATTTGTTATTTTCTTCGCAACAATATTCTATGATTACTCATAAAGTATGATGAAGTGGGTTTGAATTATTTCAGTGTATTATTATGTATGCCCAAAATATTCTAAATGATCTATACACACTATATTCGTAAAAATCTGAAGTGTATGTACAGTGTTATTTTACTGTGTACACTAAATTATTATACTATCTAACAATTCGTAAAATGTAGTATATAAAAAGTATTAATATTGATTTCGATATATGACACATAATTCTTGAATTAAGTGATATTCTTCAGAAATCAAAAATAATACCAAATCAAATATTTGTTTAATATAAAAATATTACTGAAAAAAAATTATACACTTCTGTGCAATTGCACAGGTGAACCACTAGTATAAAATTGAATATTATGTACTTTAATTAATATTATGTAGTTTTTTGTTTTTTTCATTGTTATTGTTAAGTTTTTGTTGTACAGTTTTTGTTACATAACTTTACAAAGCCTTATTTATAATTTTAAAATGATTATTGAGTTAAAAATTATTTACTTAAAAGAAAAGTATAAGACATCAAAATTTGATAATGCTATAATGAATAAACCATCCAAAATTAAGTCTTTAGATTGAATTTAAGAAAGTAAAAAGTTTTTTAAAAGAAAAAAATCGATATAAAAATATATCAAAGAGAAAAATTAAAATCGAAATGAATGGTTCAGTAATTGAAGATCAAATAAGGTGTATTAGGGTTTTAGGGTCGAAATCCCAAATTACAAAATCTAGTATAAACAATATACCAAAAGTAAAATCCCATAGGACATAATACACAACTTGCCTATAGAGCATACAAATATTCCAAAAAATTACGCCTTACAGGATTTTCAGGTCAAACTGAACTGATCTTGCATAAATTAATATAATTAATTAAATTATATCATAGTATTTATTTCGTAATATTTAATCTTTAAGCAAAAAAAAAATTAATTTTGTTGTGGAAAATTTCATACAATAAATTCCATCTGTTGATTCTCAGATATTTCTAATGAATCGAAGATGCAATAAGAGAATATTTTCTATGTACAGAAATAGTGTTAAACTTTGGCATTGTTATCTTAAAAGTACTATCGGAAAATATAACACTAGAATATACGAAATAGCTATTCATTTAGGAATATAATTAATATAATGTCACTTATTAATTCAACTATGGGGATTTGCAGTAAAGAGTAACGTACAAATTATCCAACTATTTCAAAATAAAGTTATAAGATGGTACGTGCCGAATCAAGTAATTGAAAATGATTTATGCAATCCCTCAGCTCACTATGTATTAATCAAATACACCAACATTTACAACAAAAGATTGGAACAACATACAAATATTTTAATCCACACGGTGATGAACACGTCTATCACTTGAAGACATAAAATATAATTTTACCTCGAAATATTTTAACGTGAAATTAATTTCGTATGTGATTGCACTGTTGGGTGTACTACTTCAAGACAAAATCTACATAAAAAAATATTTTTTTATTGAATTTTAGTATATATAGATTGTATATAAAATGAAGAAGTAGAAAAAAAACCCTATAATTGAGAAATTTATCGATGAACATATTATATATTTCGAACAAAAAGTATGAAATATTACAAAACACTTCAACAAGTGAGTAAAAACCGTATTCCAACTACAAAACTTCAATATTTAAAAAATATTGCTTACTATATTAGTCAATAACTGTCTTTTTTCATAAAACATTTGGATTTGACATTTGAATTTAACAGTTTATTTTTTTATTGCTCACTATATTAGTCAATAACTTGGTTTGTATGTTAACTCGCAAATTTATATAAATTTATATAAATTTATCCAAATTTCTGTATGTTTATTTTTTATTTGCACGCTCTTTCCAAATTTTTGAGAAATTTACGAGAATTTTATGTTTCAAACGTGACGTCAGAGCTCTCTCTTAAATAAATTTTTGCAAATGAAATTTCTGTTTGCAAAAATTTATAAAAATTTACTGCCAATTTTTTGTTGTTGTTTTAAATGTCAATAGAATATTTTTCATACAAAAAGTAGTATACCTAAAATAAATAAAAAGTTGTATACCTAACCTGAAAACTTATTTATATAACTTTTTACCGACAAAAAGACCAAAACCACGAAAAATTATTTTATTTAATTTTTTTCAACAAAAACATTCAATAATTTTACAAAAAATTTAAAAAAATCTCATAACCTAAAAATCAATTTTTTTTGACATGAAAATTTGGAAAAATTTATGCAAACTTTGCGTATGTCTACTTTTGCTTGCAAAAGAAAACATTTTAACAATTCTCGCAGAATTTTATGATCACGTGATTTTTCCTCTTATTTGCAAATTTTTGCAAATAAAAGTAAACATACAGACCTACTGTCTTTTTCATAAAATATTTGGATTTGACATTTGGATTTGACAGCTTATTTTTTTAAACCACGTTATACTTTATTCATGCATGGTTACTACTAACTTGACGGTAACCTAGTTGTATTTCTGGTTATCTAGTTCTCTTCGCTCATAAATTGCTGTCAAAACTTACCTCTTAAAACACTTAGTAGCGAGATAACCCAGTAGTGCGCCTGTCTTTTAATCCCAGGTCCCAGGTTCCAATAAAGGTCCCAGGTCAAAAAGATTCTTTATGGGTTTTCCGACCTGGTCCAGTACCCTTTGTCATTGGGATACAATAAATGACAAAAAATAATTGAGATTATATTCTGGTAACAAACGAAGTTATTTCTATTTAAGAAGGTTTAGTTCCTAACAATAGCAGTAATTTTCCACATTTAATTAATTGAAAAGCCAGTAATTTGATAAATAAATGCTCGGAATATTATAGATATTGTAGTATAAGCTTTCAATACCGTACTTTATTAAGCACAAAAAGGTATCCTTTCTTTTCTTGTGAATAACTTTTTTTTTGGTATTTTATCTTTTTCGATTTTTTTTTTATAATAATTTCAATACGCTTCCTGTATAATTCTATTTCAATTAAAAATGGAAAATTTTCTTTCAATGTTTTTTTAAAAAAAAAAAAATGTTAAGATCCTATAGATTCCACCATGTACAACTATACATACTTACTTTCATTACTGCTATAAATTTGAAATAAAACAAAAACGATTAAATTTTGTATATAAAATTTGTAAATTCACGATTATTTAATTTAAATTAAACAAATTAACAATAATAATAAATACCACCCACATAATTCATCTTTAAATACATATACATATATAGCTATCTGTGCAGAATATCAAAGGATATTATAATAGAAAACTGAGGCTCACACAATTTAATAAAAAACAAAAAAAAAACAGAAACAGAAGAAAAAAAACCATTAAAATCCTTATCTATTATTACAAAATTTTATAATGAGTTCAACCTTCTTTATCTAGAAGTAAATCTAGAAAAATAAAATTTTTTTTTTGAGACAGGCATTTGACGCAAATGACAACTAAGGGTATTTTTGCGAAAATATAACAAAAAAAAAAATCGAATTATCATTTTTTTAGCTATTTTTAATGAACATCAATCTTTAATTATACCTAGGGAAAAATATTTTCATATTAAGGACATTGAAATAATTTTTAATTATTATTAGGAACAACCTGAAGACGATAAATAAAATGAAATGACTTCTGACGTTACTTTTAGTTATTTTATTAGGTAAAATTTAGTTAGATCGAATTGGTTGTCCAAAAGATATAATTTATAAATGATGGTATGATCAAATTTTATTATTTAAATTGCAATACTTCGATAAGCAAGATAAATTCCGTAAATTATTTTTAACACATTATTTTACAGGTATAGACTATATAGACAACTACATACAACACAATGCGAACTGGGTGATTTAAACTATAAACATTCATTTGATTTGAATTAAGTAACTTAAATTTACTATAAACACCCTAAATTCACTCAACAATTCATTGAAAGTCAGAAAAAACATTTTCGTTTTGAGTACAACATTAAAAAAATTAATATTATATGCAGTTCAGGACATGTCTGTTCTATGCCTATAAATTACTAAACTATAGCAAGCAAGATTAAACGTACACGAACTCTGACTGGAATAAGATTAGGTTATGATAATAGATAAAGATTCAGTACATATTGAATGGGATGGTGAATGGGATCGCTATGGGCGCACTTGGCAGCGACGGATTGCTGTAACTACCACCGTTTTTTAAACAAAAGAATTAAAAATTAGGAGAGCTAACCTTTCCCTTACAATGAACAAAGCACAGACAGAAGAAAAACACATGATATTGATGATCAACTTAAATATTTATGTGTATTTTAATATTTTCATACCAACAAGTTTTCAAAACCCTTTTTTTATATATTAAAATTATCTCATATTCCACCTAATTTTAATTTTTTAAATTTTAAATATCAAGATAACCCCTAGTTATTAAAAACAAAAAAACAAAAAAAAACAGATTTTTTATTTTGTATAATTAAATTGATTTATGTTTAGAGATTATTATACCTTTTATGTCCTTATACGGGATCTAAATTAATATTTAAAAAAAAAAAAAATTAAAAACAAAAAGCAAAAAATAAAGTAAAAAAAAACAGGTGTAAATTTGGTGAGTCCTATGTGTATAAGTATAGACGCGTTTAAATAAATTCTAATTAGAATTGGGGATTAAAATAACGACATCTAATGGTAAACTTTTTTTTTTATTTATTTTTGTTTTTTTTTTTGGGTTAAATTTTATTTTTAAACTGAATATAAATTTAGTTTAACTTTTTAAATAAGTTGTTTATTATTAAAATGTTTTAAGTTAATTTTGGAAAATATTTTAAATTAATTAAAATTGGAGCATAATTAAATGTGAAAGTTGCAATGTATTCAAATTAAGTTTATAAAATTTTTATGTGTTGAGTTTTGCAACAGACAACTACAACATAGTCTGATTTGGCTATTTAGATTATAAATATTCATTTGATTTGAGTAAATTAAGTATCAAAGTAAATTTAATTATCTTTCATAACCAAACACTGTATAGAGACTATGTTGTCCAACTATTTTCAAGAGTCAAGATATAAAGCTGACAATATTTTATCTTAATTTAATTTTTTTGTCGTATTCAGTTACATTAAAAACTCATTAATATACAACTAGACATTCAACGGTTCAATATTATGTGTTGAAACATATTTATTTATTTAACAGTGGACCTACAGATTAATCTGCAGGCCCTTTTCCCTTTCGGAATGTGGGCCTTGTTTTAAATTTTTACTTTTACTATATTTTATATTGTTTTGTTTTTATAAATTTTTAATTTAAGTCTATGTAAGTTAGCTTTTGGTTTAGATGAAATAAAGTATTTTTATTATGTATTAATATTATGTGTAAGTGTGTATATTAAATGTTTTTACATAAAAGTTCAACATAAATAATAAATTATTTAATATCTAACAAACTAAAACATTAAAATACAAAAATATGAAAATAATTCAACAGTAAAGAAATTGCAGTTACACCCTTTTCGATATAAGCGAGCTACGCGACACACATAATTATATAAAGTTTTTATTATTAGTTAAAATTTAATGAGCAGAAATTTAAAAAATTTTTTTATATAAATTTGAGAAAATTGGAAAAATTTCAAAATCCTGGAATAATATATGATAATACAACACAACAACAAAACATAAAAAATACACATACCAAAATAGAGCGTAAGTTTTAATTATTTAAATTAGACAACATCAAAAAAACAAACGGTGGTAGTTTTTTAAAAAAAAAATGTATTTTTATAATAAAAATTAAAAAAATTTAATTGGATTTGAAATTTTTTTAATTTTGAATTTATTTAGAGCTTAGCGAAAATTTATTGTTATTAGTACAAATTATCATAACAAAAAGAAAGTTATTACACACATAACTAAATATACAATAAAATCATATATTTTGTATTAAGGATTAAATTTTATAATGGAAATTTTATAAAATTTTTGTAATTAAATAATTTTCAATTCCACCATAAAACTATCCTAGCGAATTAGTTTGATAACGTTTGTGTGAAAATTAAGCTTATTAAAGTTTAACTGTCATCTCTTTTATACATTTTCTTTTTTTTCTTTTTCTATAAAATATCCTTAATTGTTGTGAAATAATATTTTTTTTTTGGGCTGAAAAAAAGGGTTCCTTTGTTTTTGTCTTAAATGTGTTGTTATTATGATGATTATCTTGAATTTTCGTTAAGATTTTTGTAAATTCAAAATGTCAGAATATAGGTACAATATTTGTTAGTTTACACTTCAGTCATTTTTAAAACTACTTAAACAACCAATGAAAGGATTAGCAAATTATTTGTTACACCCCTGGTACACATCAATGTTTTCATCTATACTTATCAATATATTGATGGTGGCTCTGATTCAATTCTCATCAATAATTTCATTAATATTTGTGTAAAAATCAGCTGAGGTAAAAAAAAGGACGTACCGTAATATAAAAAGTAGTATACCTAAAATAAATAAAAAGTTGTATACCTAACCTGAAAATATTTATATAACTTTTTACCGACAAAAAGACTAAAACCACGAAAAATTATTTGATTTAATTTTTTTCAACAAAAGATTCAATAATTTTACAAAAAATTTCAGAAAATTACTAAATTAATTCAAATTTAAAAAAATCTCATAACCCAAAAATCAATCTTTTTGACAAGAAAAAATTTGGAAAAATTTATGCAAACTTTGCGTATGTCTACTTTTGTTTGCAAAAGAGAACATTTTGACTATTCTCGCAGAATTTTATGATCACGTGATTTTGCCTCTCATTTGCAAATTTTTGCAAATAAAAGTTAACATACAGACCTAATGTTATAATGTTAATTTATAATGTGATTCTAAAGAAAAAAATGTTTATATTAATTTTAATAATTATAGCAATTATTTTAATAAAACAATAATTGATGATATATTATTAAAATGTGCAAAAGATAATTTGTTGTTTTTATACTTTCAAAATTCAATTTAAATTAAAGTCAAAAACATTCGTCCAGAAATTATATTTTCAATATTCATATACATATATTTCAAAATTATTAATACATATATTCAAAAAACTTCCACAATATGTCATTACAAAATTTCAATATATGGACAATTGATTGAGAACATTGACGTGTAATTAGTATCTTTGATAATATATAATAGATTTCAAACTCATATGAGATAGAAATTATTGAAATCAGTCAATGTTATCAATTAACACTAAATCAATGATACAAGAATGTTTTGTAGATATGTGATGTATGGCCATTAACGAAAGATTATGTTGCAAATGCATCAATTTATTTGTATATGTTAGAACCTTTTTTTTTTATTTTATTATAGCAAAATATTTCGCCAAGAGCTTACAGTTTATTTAATAAAATGTTGAATTTTGAGAGTTTATGAAGTTATCTCATCAAAATACGTGAAATTTACTTCAAAGGTAAATAAAACGAAATATTTAAAACTGAAAAATGTACTGCGAAATATGATTGTATAATCATTTGGGAATATCAATATTGAAGTCACAATGTTGAATTTGGACATTAGAAATCTTATAGATCGCATGCTTAACACATTCATGCTTCAAATTCTTCCCATATTAATTCCAAAATTATGACAAAAATTATTGTCTCTCTGCTTTATTTACATTTTGTAAATACAACACAACAACGAATCGGACTAAATAAGAAACAGATTTTAAAGATCATTTATATTTTAAGTAAATAATACATTTTTACATTTTCCTTTTTTTTTAATCCTGTCTTGAATGTCAAATTTTATAAATTTCGTAGAGCTGACATTGTTCAGATTTTTCAAATTGTATTATAGGTATTTCTAATCGGTGTTAATTGAAGTGATAAGAAGAAATAAAATTATTGTATTTTTATTTACACTTACCACCACATATACAAACACACATATACAAACAGTAAAATTATTAGTAACGTAATGTAATAAACTTACCTATGAAAATACATTGATGTTTCAAATTCACAAAATGGTTCACCAGCTAAAAATGCTTTCACCGCAATAACACATGGTTCAAATAAATCTTTACTCCCACCTGTTTAATAATAAAAAAAAAAAAAATTGATTAAAGTTTACAAAATGTGTTGAAAAAAAACAAACAAACAACAACTATAAGCATAATAGTTACTAGTTAGCCAAAATCAAACTATTTGGTTATAATAAAAAGGAAATTTTTGAACAATATTTAATACAACTTTAAAACAATCTATTCGATCCTAAAAACAAATTCGATTACAAAAAACTAAAATAAGATTAAATTAAATTAATTTTTAATAATTTATAAAAAAAAATGTCGTTCTTTAAATTATTAGAATAATTTTAAAACGTTATAACTAAAAATCCCAATGATCAATAATGAATTTGAATAGCTCTTAAATTCAATTAATTGAAAGTAATAATAAAATTTACAAATAAGTGTAGATTGAAGGTGTAGTTTTCTACTGGTTGTAGAAATGTAGAAGTCCATTGCTATTGTAAAAAATATTCTACAAAACTTGTAGATTTTTACAAGACTCAAACCTATTGTACATTTAGTACTGTACTTTAGTTGTCATTGTACTTTTTAATTTTAGATTTGTAAAATCAATCCATATATATATTTGGAAAATGGCTCAAATAAGGATGTAGAGGAAATTTTTTAAATTGAAACAAAATTTTAATTGAATTATTTTATGAATGTTATCACTTATTCTCATAATTATAAATTAAATTCATATGTAAGCAAACCGCAGTCATAATTCTACATCGAGCAAAATCAATCAGCTACACGAAATCGTTCTACAAATCATTGTAGATTTACACCTACTACAAATTTAAATGATTGATTTTTTCATACAATTTGGCAAGTTGTGGTTACAAAACTCTTTTAGAATAGACTATGTGCACAGATTAAAGAATAAAAAATAAAAGTTATACCTATTTTAGTTTTTGTTTATGTTAATTTGATAATAAGATACACAACATATCTCTAAAAAAATTAATTTTCAAAAATTTCGTTAAAGCTTTATACAATTTCAATTATTGAAATTAAATTTATTTTTATCATAATCACAAATATTAATAACCATAAATATTCATAATATTAATTTATTAATAACTTACTTTTAATTTTATCTCTAACTTTACTGATTAAAACATCATTTAATATATCTAATACATTCATATTGGAATTCTTTAATTTTGTTTTAATATCATTATTTGGCGTTAACAAATCATTTGATTTATAGTTCTCTTTTTCATTATATTCATCATCAATTTGATTTGTATCAATACAATTTCCACTTTTATTTATATCATTGTTACCAATATCATTGTTACCATTATTACTTCCGTTAATATTGTTGTCACCATTAACACCACCACCACCACCACCATCATCATCATCACCACCACCTTCATCCTTTTCACCTCGATCATCACCATTATGATGTCTGCTATCATTACCCAATTGTTTTTGATGATGATGATTATTTAGTTCAATATTAATATTTCCTGTTATTGGTTGGGTATCTGAACCACCATTTTCAATTGTTGGTAATGATGGTGTTATTGTATTAGATGATGGTGGTGCATCAAATGATAAAAATCGAATACCTATTTCTTTAGCTATTATGTTACGTACTTCATCATATTCGACTTCGTATCTATATATATATATATATATATACATATTTTTAGTATTTAGTTTTGATAATGAAAAGAAAAAAAATAACGGTAAAAACCAAATTAAATTAAATGAATGACAAGTAAACATGAATGACAATAAAAAAGAAAATAAAATTAATTAAGTGTAAATATCATTTTAGCGTTTCAATTTTCTTTTTATTATTATTATTTTTATTCTATTTTTTGTTTTCCATTATATTAATGAATTAAATTATATTATTGCAAATATTAAAAAAAAAAATTGTTACCTTTGAACTTGATCTAGGAACGCTATATAACGGTAGTATATTGGTCGTTTGTTTTCGCAAAATTGACGAAAAAGTATTCGACCAATTGGCTGCTGATCTATCACATAATCGTAACTTACTTCTGTAAATGAAAAAAAAAAACAAAAATAGAAATATAAAATAAAATTCAACAATAAAATAATAACAATTTTAATGAAAGAGTGAAAAAGAGAAATGAAGAAAAAAAAAATTAATTAATGACAGGAATTGAATATTGTCAATAGATTTTTATGTTAAACAGACAATAACTCATAATGAGAGGTGGTCAATTTATTTAGTTTAGTTCAGTGACTTTATGATTGTAAACTAAAAGATTATAGAATTTTAACCAACAACTGTTGACATTTACTTATTTTAGAAGTTATTTTTTAAATAAATTATCAGTAATTTGAAGTGAATGAGAATTATATCTAAAAAAAAATAAATAACAATCAAGCCAACAATTGTGAAATTTAAAAATAGATTGTACTGATTATCTTAATAGTATAAATAACAGATAATAACTTAATTATAATTCTTATTTAACTGGCCTGTTAATCTTAATCAAATATTTTGACCTAATTCGACCAACGAATGCGCAGATTACTACCACTTCTGATTAGAATCTCTAAACAATTAAATTAATTCGTTTCAATCATTGACATAACAATAATAGTGTTCCATTAAGCTGTGTAAACTACTCATGAGTAGATTATTAAAGGAAAGCTCATTTTATGCTCATCAGCAAAACATAACCCAAAAACATTGATGTTAGTTTGTTTTGTTTTGGAAATTTTCTTTTCTTGGTGTTGTCTAGTTTTATTCGTTAAATTTAGTTTTATGTAATTATTTTTAAAATAAATTGGTTACTTATCATATTTATATTATTTTTTTGTCTATTTAAATATCAAACTTTAAATTATTAATATCACACTAAATAATTATTCAGCACCTAGCGGAAAGATCGTAGATAGTTGCTAACCATTTTCTACACACTAACAAGAAGTAGTGTAGCTGTGTTAAAAAATGCATAATGGAACGCTACTCATAATACTGAAAGTAGTTTGTCCAAATGTAATAGAAGCACATTTTGCTATAGTGAATAAATTAATTAAAATATCATTTGGAATAGAAATTGAATGGGACCAACAATTGCGTTTAAATATATTTTATTCACATTTTTTATACGTCAAATCATCACATAATTTTTAAAGAAAGAAAATATCTTTTATTAGAATATGTTAAAGCCGTGAGGGATATTCTGGTAAGTGATCTGAGCTTGCAATAATTATTGTTGTGCAGTAGTTACCGATATCTAAATGATTTCATTACAATTTTGGTAGAAGTGTATGACTCAATCGAGGACAGTTATTTTGTGAATATTTTATATCAATCTATTTTCAGAAACATTTATGTATATATAGCTACCCAATTTCTATAAACAGAGACATTTTTTTAAGTCTCAACTCAATAAATTACGAAACTTACATCACAATGACTTCACATATTTTCACTGAGATTCTAGTCAGTGTCGCTTGACCCACTAATCGTATAGTAGAAAAGATGAATTTTATTTGTCAGGGGTACACCAATATTATAAAAATTATAAATAAGATAATTATAGGGTAATGATAAAATAATAAGAATTTTTCAGAAGGAATAACCGTAAAAGTTCTGTTTGAATTGATGATTGTTTTAAGCAGTAGGCACAGTAAGGTCACAGACAATAGATACAAAATTAGACAGCTACAAAAAAAATCTGTACCTCTGTACATTTAAATGTAAACGAACCCAATCAGGATGTAATTACAAGCTAAAACTAGAATATATCTTAATTTTGTATATTTTAGATTAGATTGCAAACGTCAAATATAAAGCCATCCCGTGTATTTAAATGCAAACGAACACAATGATGATGCAATCACAAGGTACCAAATTATTGTAAATGTCAGATTTTGTTTTTACAAATGTCAGATATTGTTTTTACAAATGTCGGATTTTGTTTTGTTCATTTGCGCTTAAAATCTCCATTTTTAAATTCATAAACTCATAAAATATTTTTTTTTTTACTTTAAAATATGTCTTTCAAAGGGAAATTAATAGATTTAATAAAGCAAAATAGATTTCTGTATATAACATAAAAGATCTAGATTATGTAGCGTCAATGTATTCGTTCATGCAACCGTAACTTGTACCCAGCAATTGTCTAATTTTTTATCTGTTACTTATAGCGTCATTGTATTTGATGATTATATATTTTTTGATGATGACGACATTAAATTAAATTTTCTTGTAATACGAAGCTTCTCCTTTTATGTTGTTAACAATAAAAGAAAATCTCTAATTCAGAAAACATAACACAATAAGAAACCCCATAACCACCCCCAATATATTTTATAGACTTTTAGTTTTATTTTTAATATACAAAAAAAAACAACACATTACCGCCATTATTGATTTTCAATTTTTGCTATTTTTTTCTCAAATTTTATTTGTTTATTTATTTATTTTTGTTCTGTATTCGAATCGAATATTGTTTGAGCGATATTTATGACGATGTTCTTTTTATCGTTTGTAATTATTACAAAAAATTAGAACTTTAGAGAACAGCAAGAAGCAGAACGGTAGTATACTGGTGATAATGGATTTTACTCAAATGGAATTTGTTATTTAATAAACATTGCTTTTATTGTTATTATATTTTTTTTTTATTTTAATTTTGGAATTTTTATTTAAAGTAATATAATATAAAAAGTGGAGTGAAACTTTTGTAAACAATAACTGTGAATAAATTTAATTAAGATTCTTCTGATCGATTTTGTTTAAATTATAAGATTTTATAAATATATACAAAAGAAGAAAAGGGAATACAGAAATGAGTGGTATGGAAATTCTCAAAAATTAATTTTAATAACGGAAAATAAAATATAAATATAAAAAATATCGACAATTGTAATTGAAATGTGTTTAAGTAAAACCATAATTTTCAGATTATTTTGCCATAAAGTTGTTACGTTTTTTTTTTTTTTTAATTTTTAGGTGTTTTTTTGGAAGAAATGTGAAGGAGGAAGACATTTAAATTGTTAATAATTGTTTTGTTTACATTTCTCTTTGTTTTATTTTCTTTATGGAATATTATTAATAAAACTTGTTTGAATTTATCAAATTTAATATTTGTATATATATGTGTACAACACAAATTTTATATTAAAAATTTTGTTTGATATTATAACACACATACTTGTTACTGTAGTTTTAATGGAACTAATCAATCACAAACGTTGGCTTCACTGCACTGTCTTCTAGGCTTAAGTATTTGCTATAAACACAGCAGTGAATATAATAAAAGAGCAAAGATGGTCTAATAAAATCATTAGATTTTAACAGTCAGGCTGACTTAAAAGCTCTTAAAAGTAACCTTATCAAATCTAGATTGATGGAAGAATGTTTGGAAGCCCTAAAAGCAGTTAGGGTGTTTATCCCATAGACTTGGGAATATATAAAAAAAAAAATGAAAAAAAGCCTCATAGGGGTCCGAAATAAAATACAACGAATCTGGATACCAGGTCATAGTGGTCTACCTGAGAAAACTAACGAACTAGCCAGATCATCGGCGGGCAACACGAACCGGAACCGGCAATTGGTATATCTATTGGTAATATTAAACTGTCGATAGAAAATACCATAAAGAGGAAAACAAACATAGCGTATTGAAGGCCACAGAGCTTTGAAAATATATGTACCTAGAATAAAAACATAAATAACTTCCTGCTAACTCTCAGTAGAGCAGACTGAAGGAATTGTTGATTGCGACCTTTATCAAAAGGGTCAATTAAGTTGAGGGGTGAATAAGGGTTTCTCTTTACTCTTTACTATCCTTCTTTTTCTTTCCATCATCTTTCTATGGCTAAAATTATGCGAAGGCAGTTAAGGTGCTTATCCCATCATTTTGGCCTAATTTAAAAAAGCAAAAAATCCAAATATAATTTTTACGATTTCGGTTTTATTTATTCTCAATGTTAATCTCAAATATTAATTTGATTAGTAATATTTTTATGGATGTAATATAATAATTATAATGTTCTAAATACTGTCATTACAATTTGATGGTTAATTAATAAAATGTTTGTAAAACACATAAAACAACACAAACATGTGATATTACAGATATTGTTCGACGGGAAGGGTATAATAAAGACATAATATTTCTTCAGGCAACCAGAATGGGTAACCATCGAAAACATTGATGCAGTAGTGGAGCTCCTAATCCCAGGAGAGTATGACCTTAGTTTCAGTAAGAGATATTTCAAAGTAACAGAGCTTAGTTTTATAACATGAAGAAGAAGAAAAAAGAAAATACAAGTTACAATTTCTAATTTTTTTACTTAGAGCTAAAGACATTTTATGCTAGAGGTATACTAGGTCTATTGCAAAACAGTTGGTCTTAACTTTAAGCTAATCACAATAAAAAAAATATTGGGAAAATTGCTATGTATAAAAGTTCTGATTTTATCTGTCATCTACTGAGACTTATGGACAGGATAACAAAAAAAAAAAAAAATGGGAAATAATTATACCAGTACCGAAGTGGATTTGAAATACAAACAAAATGTTAGCGAACTTTTTTAAAACAGAGTAGCAGTTTTAAGTAAAAAAAATTTTTTTTTATTGTTAATTTCCTTTTACAAATTCGTTTTATTTATATAAACTAGTGAATCCCCTGTGCAATTGCACAGAAGCAGTTCTTTCAGGTACCATTTTATATATATATATCGATGTATTGTAATTCGTTTATAGTCAAAAACGTTTGTAGTCACAATTCTGTTATAATATTCAACAATTTGTTTGAAAGAAAGTAATAAATTTCATAAGTTCATACAATCGATGTTGTTTATAGTCACATTAAAGTATACGCCCAATTTTAGCAATAAAACAAAAAAATAAGTCAAAAGTGAATTATTTTATTAAACAACTGATTTATATATTGTATTTTTCTGTTCTTTATTCCTAATACATAACAGAATTGCTATTTATGAATAAATAAATTTTAAACTTGTTATACGAAAGATATTTTATTGAATTTTATTTTGTTACATCTATAGTCACAAAAGGGTTATAGTCAGTAATATTACTGAAATTTAGCGAATGATTATAACCGTGTTTTACTGTACATATTTTTTTTAATAATAGCAGAAGCAAATGAACTAATATTTATTATATCATTTTTGAAGAGTATGATCTGATCTGATTTTTGTTTTTCTGCTTTGTTTTCAATTTTTGTTTGTGTTTTTGTTTTTGAACTTTTTTCTATAAGTTTGTGTGTTTATTTAAAAGGACAGAATTTTTATGAAGCCTTTTTAAAAATTGTCTGTGCTTGAAATTTATTTTAGAGTATAGATGCCGCTCAACTTGGAAATAACCGTCATTTATTTGGTGTAAATATTTGAAATGTTTTAAAAATTCAGCTCCAAGACCTTGCTAAAATTTTAATATTTTTGTGGTGTAAATAATTTACTATTCAATTATTCTTGCTTTTTTACTCACCACGTCGTTAATATTGTGTATTATATATATGACTAGGGGCCCCTGTTGAGTAATTATATTTCAAATTGAAGTCAAATTTAAAGTTTTTAAAAAAACAGTAATTTACGTACTGACATAGACTTCGCACGATATAGCAGAAGCCACTCGTGTTTAATAAAAAGTTTTGTGGTTAGTAAGTTTTATTTAGGACACATAAATACACGTCCCTCATATACTGCTTCGTTTCCGATATATTCCCTATAGTAAGTGGCATTTATTGATAAAATTACTAAAAATAAAAAATTTTGTCATTAAAGAGGTACGTATATATATACCTACATAATACATAATTTTAATAAAAACTATATTATTACTACAAATAACCAAAATTTAGAAAACGTTACTTAAAAAGATAAAAATGAACAATTCAAGTGATTTGTTTTTTTGTTGTTTTTATACTTTTTATTTTAGATGAATTTGTTTTTTTTTATTTTAAATGAATTTTGTTTTGTGAATTTTTGTTTTTTTTTTGCATATGTACATAGATTCATTTGCAAGTATATAATGTAAATTATAATAACTGATTTGTTTGCTTTTGTTTATTATTTTAATAAGATCTTACTTATGCATAATGTATTTGCTGAATAATAAAATCATATGAGTAAAAAATTTTCAACTGTGTGCGCATTTTTGTTTTATATACAACTTATATATTATATTAGAAGTTCATTAAGGAGTAGGAGAATCGAAATAAAATAAAAAGGTGTCTCCTGCGCAGGACCTTAAATGCTTGTCAATTATAATTATAGATTTACTTTATTTTCTGACTCCTCTCTCTATAATTTTAATATCTCCTTGAAGACAACATTAGGAAATTCATATGAAATGTTAGAAATCTTGGATGAATTTCAACAAAAACAAAACGTAGCTTTGAATTCAAACTGAAGTTACAATTATCTAACAAAATGATTATAACTTCATGTACCTTAAAAACACCATATATAATATGAAAACTGCCAATGAATTCCACAATATGTACTTTAATAAACTACAAGTTACAATTACATTTTGATAAGCATTTTAGTTAAGAACAAGTTCGTGGAAAATGAAAATGGAATTGGAATGGAATGAGTTCAAAATGAAAATTTAATCATTTGGAAAAATAGCATTATTATCCACTAATACCCCGTCATCCAGTTGACTGTGTTTTAAGCATCACATACACATGGGTTAAGTTATTATATTCGTCTATATCCATCTGTAACTATGTTCTATAATCTATATACCCTTGCCTTTAATAAATCTTCAGTTACATACAGTTAAAAAAAAATTTCTGACAATACATTTTTTTCCATATTCAATACACTTAAGTGACGTAGTAATCGCATTTAATTGCATTTTCATCATTACGGAAATTTAATAATATTTCTCGTTCTTTATCATTTTATTGGGTTGTTAATGCTTTTTTTTCGAAATGTACGAAACATATTTTCATCAGTTTGATTTGATATCCTAATATGATAATATAAGGCTATAGAATCAACTATAGTAAATTCGTTTATATTAATATTAGTCTAACTATAGTTTTGGAAAATTTACGTTGAAAAAATACATTTGATAGCAAGGACTCTTTAACAAAACCAATCTGTATTTAATAGCTAATTTCGTAGAGACATTTCAAAAGATAGTGTAATTATAAATCAAAAAACAATAAAACAAAAAATAAGCAATGAAAGAAGGGACTTATTTTGTATTTATTTTTGAAAAAAAAAAAAATTCCGAATGGAATAAGGACATCCAGGAGAATACTGAATCAAAATTATTTATGCATGTAGTTATGAATTGAAATATTATTGAGAGTAATCAGAGCGTAACCATTTATCAATATTACTTTTGATGTTAAATTATAAAAATCGATCATTATAATATAATGAGATAACTATAATATCCTTTGAAAATAATTTAGATCTAACCACAGATATATAGTTATTTAGTCAGTTATTTAAC
Source organism: Argyra leucocephala (assembly GCA_963942445.1). Lineage (NCBI taxonomy): Eukaryota > Metazoa > Arthropoda > Insecta > Diptera > Dolichopodidae > Argyra > Argyra leucocephala. The sequence goes on from OZ012677.1 coordinate 31,868,294, forward strand.
TTAGAGTTATACTTCTAAACTAAAAATTTACATCATATATATATATATATATATATATTATACATTTAAATAATTAAATTAATTCTTAAATTGAATTACAATACATTATAATTTATATAAGTGCTAACATAATGTAAATAAGAAATGTAAATAAAGGATTCGAAGGACATAATATTATAAATTATATTAATTTTTTTTTTCTCTTTAAAGCTTACCTAATTTGTCTTTGAGGTGTATACATTGCGATATGTGCGGAAATTGTAAAATTTTGCGCCATTTTTTGCTTTTACCTTTATTGCTATCAGAACCACCTGAAAAGAATAAAACATAAAAACATATTAAAAAATAAGATATGGAAAACAAAAAGAAAAAAGAACAGAACACAGAAATTGAGGTACTCTGACTTTTTGAATTTTTCTGTTAATATTATATTACCATATTCATGTATTTAGGTTTATTATAAAGAGAAAAAAAATATGTATGGCAATAGCAATATTTGTATTACCGCAGTAAAATCTCCAAAATAAAAAAAATAAAAAAATACAAAATAAACAAACCTTCAAATAAAAACGTACACAAAAATTACATTCCCAGGACGAATTTGTTCGGTAAACCGTAATTTTGGTAAAACACGAAAACAAAATTTTCTTTTTTTTTTCTTTTTCAATGGAAATTTTTCTTTTCACCAATAATAAAAAACAAATTTTAAGATTTTTATTATTGTAATAATGTTAAAACAAAATAAAAACTTTGTTATATTATGTATAAAGTCGCCTTAGGTATAAGAATTTGATTTTTTGATCTGAAGATCTGTAACTTAAACACAGTTTTTTGAATCGAAGTTGAAAAAAAATATCGAAAAAGAATAAGGGACTGTTGGAATAATGTGGTAATCTACCATACTAAAGACTTCTACAATACATATACTATATATCTCATTTACAATTGAGTCAAGTCATACTTATGATTGATTATTAATTCATACCAAGATTATCTTTAATTCAAAGTTGACCTAAAAAGAGGATTTTTTGGAAGGATTAAAATATTTCTTCAATTTAATTTTAATTGAAGTTCAAAGGGATTCGAGTCCGTTTGAGTTGAGTAACAAAGTTTTATTGTCATTTAAACATAATTTTTCAATATTAACACACTGAGACAAACGAATTTGAATGCGGATGTTTTAGTTGATTCAACCGCGATATGTGTCTTAATTAGTTAAGCAAAAATTTGAAATTGATTCACGTCAAAAAAAATGGTTCATGTAAAAATTGAAAAAAAAACGGCAATTTTTGTATGTTAAAATGTCTTATACACATGGGTGAAATTTTAAATTGAAATTTGTAATTGAAAATTAAAAATTTTTTTGAAAAGTATTTAATTTCGCTACGTTTCTTTTTCAACATTTAAAAGAATAATAATGAAAATCAGTTGTAAAAAGGTTCCGATATTTGTACCGTACCTGTTTCAATTTACACATTTAATATAATGATTCTGAAATACGATATAACTATAATATAATTCATATTAAAAGAGAGGTATAGTAAATCAAAAATCTTTGTTTTGGGGACAATGCTGCTATTAGACGGAACAAAAATGATATTAAAAGGCTCCTATTTAATTTCACTAAAACAAAACAGGTCCTTCAAATCCGTTAGACTATCTGCAAAATTAGGAATTCAAACAAACAAAAAAAAGCAATATGACGGTAAAATAACTGGATTATTTTCTCTGAACAAAGTCAGTGTTCATATTCTCGTTCTACACAATTAATCAAAATGCCGAAATATTTTGTTTACGATTAAATTAACATAGTTAAACATTATGTAATGGTTGAAATTGTGATTATCTTGTAATTGCCTTACTTCAAGGCAAAAAAAGAAAAATAATAATTTCCTTAAGCACTGTTGTGTAACACTTTCCTTATATACGATCTTCCGAAAGTTATATCAAACCTATAAAACATTACTGAATTTATAAGGAACAAGAAAGTCTTTATATGTAATGTAGTTACAGAGAAGACCATAGTGACTTTAATAATGAGCTAAATGCAAATTAGACCTAACAAAACAATTTAATCATTATTAGTTTAACAAATTTTTCTAATATAGTTAGACTTTATGATATTCAAATTCTTAAAGTTGAATATAGGCATAGTATTGATATTCGAAATTTTGAACAACCGGTGACGTTTGAGGAAAATAACTATTACAGATATACAAGTATACTTAACAATTTATAATATAAAGCAAATTACAAAAAAAATTTCGTTACTAATTGTCAACAACTTTCAATACACGTCATTTTTGTCAATTGTCAAATATTGTGATAACACCGCAGCCACAAATGGGATTATTGTGTGTTTGTTGGTATAGGTTGAAGTCGGTTATATTATGTTTTTACATATATTGATATAGAAATACTAACTAAAATATTTGGTCCCAAAATAAACAACCATGATGGTGAATACCAAAAGTTACAATATCCAAAATACAACAAAAGCTATAATTTATTACAAAATAATTGATTAAAGATTAAAATATTAAAATATTGTTTTAATTTTAAATGATTTATATTTTAAAAACAGTTTCAGTTAAGCAATTTAAAACTACAAAAACAATATTAATATAAACCGGAAATATATATCAAAAAGTGTGAATAACAAATGATTGGCAATCATTGACATAATATTTTGTCAACTTCATATAATTGAAAACCGTTGCCAACTTCAATATTAAGACACAAAAGCTAAGATTAGTAAAACACATGGTAATATTGAACAATCAAAAGATGCGAAAAGGACGCATAAAATATAAGAACAAGAGTCAGACGAACAAGATCAAGGCTTACCCAAATTTCGTTACACCAACAGATGACTAAGAATGATCAAGTTATTCTTAAAAATATGTTAACATAAGTGAAAATTAGACATAATTAGTAGTTGAAGCACTATTGATATATTTTAAATTGTAATTTCTATTAAAAGTTATTATCCAACATTTTATCATAACAAAAACAAACACAAAAAACCACGTTACGAATTCTAGTTATTTAATAAATTTAATTTATTAAAAATAAAATTGGTTAACCTCAATTATTCAGAATTTTAATTTTAATTGAACCGCCTCCACTCTTGTACTAAAACCAAACCATTATTTTCTTACAATTAACTAGTTATATTATTTTTCTGAAGCATAGAATATTATAAAATCTTATTACAAGAAAATAAGAATATTTATAAAACAGAATTTTAAAAAAAAATATCGTATCTAACATACAAGAAAATAAAAATAAAGAAAAAAATAAAACAGAAAAATAAAAATTTTCATTCCTCTAAAGAGCTTTAAATATTATAATTGTGAATAATTTTGGTTGAAACCATAGTGAAAATAATTTCAATATAAATAATCTAAATTCTATTGTGAAATATTCAGTGATGTTGAATTTTTTTTAAAAATAATAAAAAATATTAGTTAGAGTAGAGCATATAGGCAGCCATTTTTATATCAAACATTTTAATTCGAAACTTGACTGTTATAATATATTCAAAGTATATAAAATATCACTATTATTGATTAAAAAAAAATTTCCCTCATTTTTCTTTCCAAGTTAAACGTACTAATAAACACTACAAAAGATTTACACCTAATGTTTTGACATGTATAAGAAACATAAAAAAAAACTAACTCTAAAATACTGTAACATCTAGTGAATCTTTACATCGTAAATGTTTCAACACAAAGTTGAATACAACATTCACATAATTTTAAATGTCTACAAAGGCTTACAAAAGCTTGAGACATATTGACTCCATGATCACAATTGTTGTTGACGATATCTGTGCGACCGGTTTGATAGGTATTTGGGTGTTTATAAAAACTTTCTGTTAATTTTGCTTGATCACAAATGAATTAAAACACAATGTCTCAGAAAGCTCTCATTACACAATGTTGTCAAATTATTTTAGGGATAAAATTGATAACATAGTTTTTTTACATTGTATCAGTTTGAAGTTTTTTGTAAAGGTATTTACACCCTTTGTGATCGATTTTTACTCATTAAATATACACCTATCTGTATTAAAATTAGTCTTAACTAAACTTATTCACTAATTTTCTTTTAACCTAATAATATTGTTTTAGATGACGTATTAACCGAATTTCTACCTAATATTCTGATCGAAGCTTGATTACTAATCAGTTTATTGTTTTGATATTTTGATATCGATAAACACTCTTATTACTGTCTTTATACGAGTAGGGTATTGTTTTACCAGGTTATTGGAGATCTCAATATCTATATGTAACTAATCATTGCTTAATGCCCAGCTTAGTTTATAGAATTTTCGATATATTTCACAGAACCATATTTTTTAAGAAAAATTTGGATACTTTGAAATATCGGTTTAGTAAAGTCACAAAACTGTTTCACATATACTTACACAAGCTTTAGAAACCGATCCGATAATATTATCCTTGTATATTGACATTTTTATTTTCTATTGAAAATATCGACTTTAGACCTAAACTTTAAAGTATTTCTCTATATTTAATAGCGATTTTTAAGTTTAATTTTTTTTTTAAAGTGCTCTAAAGAAAAATTAAAATAATTTAATTTGTAAATGTACAACAAAGTTAAAATGAAAAATTTGAACATTTTTTAAGTCATTAAAATTTGTTAATTATTCAGCTACATCCGCTTTAAACACAGTAAAAACTGTCAAGCCAAAAAAGCTTGATATTCAAAATATTTTCAAAACTATAAATTATTGTAATAGTTCTTCACAAAATAAAATCGAGTAGAAAAGTCTAACTATAAGAAAATCAGAATTTGATTAGAACCACACTGCACACGTCATTAAAAAAAAAAAGCGAAAAACCAAAATAACAAAAACAAGAAAAATATTATATCAATACTTTATTTATTTATCAGTTCCGATTTATCTATATTCGTCAGAATCTATACCATAAATAAAATGATAATATCCTGAAAGCACGTAACTGTCGTCTTTTATTTAAGTCCTTTTCATGTCTCATTAAAATTCAAATAAATTAAAATAGAATTATTTAGTGTAGTGCTTAGGATAAAAAAATAATGATTTCTGATTAGCTGGAAATCTTACTTATAGTAAAGTAAGTAATAGAAGTAATTTTGTTTTTGTTGTTTTTAATAAACCTGAAATTGACCAGATGCCTAAAGGTGATCTTAACAAATTACATTTTTATTATATTATTAGATTCTTTTTACTGAAAATATTCGTTATGTTTTTTTTTGTTCTTTATTTATTAAATTTCCATGACGTAATGGAAATTTTTCATTTATTTGTTTTTGCTTTATTTTTTTAGACAAATTTTTCAGAATTTTCACTTTTGTTTTTTATTTTTTTTATTTTGATATGATAATAAAGTTGAGAAATGAAATTATAGTTAGAATCTAGGCCTAATTGATTAAATGAGCAAATTTAAATGAATTTTAATTTTTCCATTAATATTTTTAGAAAAATTATAATTTTAGAATTTTTCTGAAGAAAACTAAAACGGGAATAAAATTAAAAATAAAACGAAAATATCCTTAATATAAATTTTCTTTGATAATTTTTAATTTTTTATGAAAAAGTTAAATAGAAATTTTTTATATATGTTTTTTTAAATTAAGAAAAACGTTGGAAGTCTCTCTCAATTAAACTAAAATAAATAATGCAAACATTGCTCTCTGCAAACATTTCCAATGTAACATTGTTAGGATTCAAGTGAACAGAAAGGTTTCAAAAAACCCAAGTGGTCCAAAACTTGTTTTATTTAATATAAAACTGCTAAAATGTTAAACTTGTTTCCATCCCATGTGTTTCCCTCCAAAAAAAATGCTGCATTTTTTAATTTGTACAAAACAAAACGTGTTCAGATTCATCTCTAACTTACCTATATCAATTCTCCCATATTATTTCAATTTTTGGTGACATCGTAAATGTCTTTACAAAAAAACTTAAACTTGATACAATATAAAAAAAACTGAACTAAAATACATAAATTGAAGCAAAATGAACATACAGTTTTTATTAACAATGTACAATACTGGGTTTTCAAAAATTTTTGTAAACCTAAATACCTGTCAAACTGGTCGCGGAGACATCGTCAACAACAATTGTGATCATGTAGACAATGTCTTATGCTTTTATGAGCTTTTGTATACATTTAAGATCATGTGGACGTTGTATTCAACTTTGTGTTGAGACATTTACGATGTCAAGGTTAACTTCTAATCCTTTTTTCCGTAATCAAACCTATAAAAATTTTTGTATAAAGGAATCATTTTCTATAGTAAAAGCCGTAAAAGCTCTACCTTACAAACTTCTATTAATTTTTGGAATAAATCTAAATATTTATTTTATTTGTTTTGGATTTTCCAATTGCTTTTTGAGTTTAGATTCGAGCTTAAGACGACTGTCTCAATATTTTAGAAGAATATTCGTGGGATCTTATTTCAAAAACAAAGTGTGGTATGGTAGTACATTTGAAATAGAAACAAAAAAAAACAATACAAAATAGTCCATCGAGTTGTCATCGTGACTTAAAAAGATACAAATTAGTGCTAATTGTCATTGTAGAAGTAACTAACATACCTATTTCAACATTTTTTATTATTTATTAAAAATCAATCGGAAACAAAAATGTTAATAAGTAGTAACTTTAATTTGTAATCAATTATAGTTTGAGAATAGAAAATATATGTATACAATCGTGACTTCCATATTGTACACAATCATTTTTTTACAATCTAGTCTATTCCATATTGTTTAATATAAGTTTGAAATGCGCAAAATTGAAGATTTTTATAAACTTTTTGTATACAGTAATTAAGTATTGTCAGGATATATTTATTGAGCTTTTTTTTGCTTTTAAGTTATATTCCCAATATTTTTGACATTTTTCGATAAATTCTGAACTTTTTCTGCTAAAGTTTTTATAGTTTTGGAATTAACAGAAAATTACAAAATTTTAAAATTGTGTTCCGTAATGTAAAAATATTACGGCGAATTTTTCCATCATCATTCAGCAACCCCATCCGTGGGACATAGGCCGGAAGTAAATTCTTTCCATCGGCTCCTCTTCAATTGTGGCCACGTAGAAAGTAAGTTCCAAAAATTAAATTTAAAAACAGTTTAAAGGCAGTTTAAGAAATGTTTTTTTTTTACAAGATGGAAGTAACGGTGTACTTGATATTTGATTAATTATTTAAGTAAAATTGGAAATTCTAAATAATATTTCAAATTCAGTCTAACACTGTTAGAATAAACGGTTTTCTTAATTAAATGTTGTAATTGTTGTCGAGCTTCATTTCACTAATACTTTTGCAAATATCGATATTTCGGAAGCAACATACTTACTTCAACAGTGTTTGTGACTAACCTTGAATAATTTTCTAGCTCCATTTAGAAATTTAATTAAGAATGAAGAAAATATTAAAATAAACCGATATGAAGGAAATTCTGATCAGAAGCTTATCAAACTATTTCTATGAAATTTTTCGCAGTCCATCATCGTACAACTGATATGCAATTTATTATATCTGGTATTATAGGATGAATTTCTTATCTGATGTTGACAACCCAGCAAGAAATTTTCGATTGATTTTAGATTTCATGTTCTTTTTTATTAAATAAAATCTTACCAGCTAACTAGTATTTTCTGAGGTAGATAACTCTTCAAGCCAAAGTACATGTTACGTCTGTGCGTAGGCAAGTTTTAATTTAATTCTGATTATTAATTGAATAAAGCAGTGATGACGTCCGAAGCTTTCGGTCTGGCTTTTTATAAATATGTTTTGTATCACTATTTCATTTGAATCACAATGATTCATTTTTCTGTGTTCAAATAGGAACTAAATGATTCAAAGTAAAGTAAACTTCAGCAAAAGTCGTCTAACGTTGAAAGTTCCTTCAAACTAAAATTTAATAATTTTTCAATTAAATTCATTTTTAATATTATAATTGCATTCCTCTTATTTTCTTTGCTTTCAATATTTTTAATGTAAAACTAAAATAGAATTGTTATTGTTATGTTCTTCATAAAACACAAAATTTTAATTATTTTAATTTTCATAAAATTTTTTTTTATGAAAATTTTCATAAAAGGACACACTACAATACAATATTTATGTGTCCGTATACTTAATTAATTAAAATTTCTGAATTACGGTATAAATACGACGAGATCTGCAATTCTCATTTTTATAACATTGCCCGGTATAAAAGAGTAGAAGAAAAGAGAGTAGGTATTAATTTTTTATTATAAATAAATATCAGTAAACAGGTAATATCCTTGAATATCCTTGAATGTTGTACGTGGCTATTTATCATATATTTCTGATGTATCTTAATATTCCTTTTAAATATTTAATGACATGAAGATGGCGATAACCTAATATATATGAATATGTAAACACACATGTCTATTTTGTATAATATGTAAATGTATAAAAGTAAAATCTTTTGAATAATTTTATTTAGGTACCTATATATACATATATATATATATATATTACAGTATTGTTTAAAATTATAATAATACTTTGTGTTTTGAAATTGAAATTGAGATTCATTTTGTTTCAAAATATGAACTTATCGTAGACAACAACCATATGATGGAACGAGTAATTATGAACATAAAAAGCTTTGACTATTTAAATGAATAAAATCCAGCTGCGAAAAACATCAAATTGTCACCTGTGCGAATAGAATAAATAAGGCGATTTTAGATCTCTTTCCTCAGTCGAGTACAAAACACTGAAGAAGTCTGCAAGTAATAGACGAAATACGCATATCTGTATGATAAGCATATCAGTAAAGTTGAAAGGAAAATATTTAACTATTTTCACCATTATAAAATACCTGCTTAAGAAACAAAGCTATAAAGAAATAAAAACTCAAGTAAGATTTAGATATATCACAGTTATGTGACATATATGACAGTTTGCGAAACATGTGTATAGCAACAGTCATTTTTTAACCCACCCACTTTTTTTATTTGTATGCCATATACATATATATGTATATCTGTATATATATATGTATATTTCCAAAAAGTGATTATGTATTGCGATAGGCATTGTCGTAATATAGTTAAACATGTATGTACCTACAAAATCATCAAGTTCAAATATACAAAACAATTGTATCTAACCCAATCTGCAATATTAAAGTATTCAACTCATCAACACAATTAACAAGGTGTTAAAAAAACAGGAAAGTGCTTAAAACTGAAGAAGATGTAGGCTTGAGCAAGTTTAACTGATTTTCAACTTTTCCATGTATTAACTATGTTTAAATTTATTTTTAGGATATTCAAATGTAATATATTCAAATGTTAGTACACTTAACTGTAAAAATTTACTTATAAATTGTTCAAAATACTTTTCTTAAGCAGTGTACAAAAATTGTTAAACTTTTTGCCAAACCACAAAACCAATACAGTAATAAAAATTACTTTTATTATACATTATTAAAATATTCTAATGATTTATCTGAATTTGTATAAGTTTGTACAAATATGTTTTTGTATACTTAAAGTACACAAGAAGTTAAAAGCATACTAAAAATTTGAAGATAATATATACAGTTAATCGAGTCTACTCTAAGGTACCTAATGTTATAATCCAAAATTTATTTTCTTATTTAAGACGGTTAGAGATTCGGATTAGTCATATTTGGGTGTCATTACATCTTTTGTACGTTCATAATATTGACATATTATAGTAAAATCGAAATAACGAAATGAAAATACAATTTTGAAATTGAATAATTAGCAAAAGATTTCATGTACTAAAATACTAATTGAGGTCACAACGAGACAAACACTGTCTTGATTGAATCTATAATACATTTCAAATTCAGTGACATTTTTTCTGTCCAAATAGTCATAATATTTAATATTTTATTCTTTAATATAAACAATGTAGAATTTAGAATTTTCCAAAAAATCAAAGTAATTTTATCTTTTGTTTTTCTACCCTTTAGACTTTACAATAGACTTTTTTCATAGTCACGAAATGCCAAATTACTGATTACTGGCTGCAAAATAATCAAGACAGTAAAGAAAATGTAATTGGTTAGTGAAAATAGTATTTGTGCTCTGCCTTACCAGTACTGTGTCGTGTGATCGGTCAGTAAGCAGAAGTTAGGCTGTTTATTCTATTATTTTGGCAACTCACAGAAAAGCAAAAAACCAAAATTTTTTAGTGAAATGATAATAAATAATTAGAATTATTATTAGATATCTATTAAAATGTTTTAGCCATTGATTTATTAAATCAGTGTTGAGACAATATACTTCTACAATGTAAAAAAAGTCGGCCCAACATATTGGTTGCATTTTAAATCCATTTCAGTACTTACATAATGCCCATAAGGTCCAAGTAAATGGGACATAAAGTAGAAAACTTTTATTGATAGTATTTGCCTGTACATTAACTTACTGTCATTAAAAAGATTATATATCAGTACATTGGTAACATATCAGTATATTGGTTGGGATTATAAGAACGCATTGTATTATAAAGAAACTTGTGAGAAGACTTGGGCTCCACTCAAATGAGTTCTACAATGCAAAGATGGTTTCTACAAAACAAAGCGAAGATTTTTGCAAAGAACGAAACAATTCCATATCTTTTTTGCATTTCACAAAAGAGAAACCCATTTTAGGAGCCTATTTTCTAGACACTCATTGGATGATATTACAGTTAAAAAAATTCAAATTGGTTTTAAGAAGGGAGAACTCGTGTGGTGAATCTAGATTCTGTGATATCACAATGATACTTCCTTGGTCTCAGTATGCCGAGTTAGGTAGATTGTCTATTTTTTTGTTGTGATAAGTATAAATGTGGACCAATTTTTTTTAGGTGTATTTGAATATATTTGATTTACATTTTTGGTAAAGAAAAAATGCAATCTTACTTGTTATAGTTAATTATCACTTTATTTTGTGTACCACTTTAGTTAAATAACACTTTCTTTATTTTGCAGAATTAATTCTAATTAATTCTACTCAAATATTACTACTTCAAAATCAAATCATTTTTATGCGTAGTTGCTGTTGAAGTTGTTGTAGACAAACAAAATGATTGAATTCGAAAACGCTAAATGAATTAAAGATGGATTTGCCAAATTTAATATTTTCGGATTTTGAATTTGGGTATTTTGGGGTTTTGTTACAAAACATATATAAATTCAGGAAAATTCAGGAAAATGACATACAGGCATGTAATAGTAACCCGAATAATATTATTTTAATGATTAGGATTAAACCAGATCTCTAAAACTTTATATAATAAAATGGTCAAAATGAGAGGCAAGCGGTTGTAATTATAGAAAAAAAACAACGATATAATCAATTTAAGTAATAAATGAAGTCAATATATCGATTTAATTACCTACAAAGCTCATACATAAATAGGTATTATAAACATACAATACAGATTAATAATGTAAAATACTGAATTTTTTTGTTTCTAAGTTTGAATGTACGTGATTGAGAAACAAACAAATGAACAAAAACCGAAAAAAGGACATAAAAATTGCCAAGAGATTTGAAAAATTCGTATATCCTTATTTATTTTTTATAACATTTATAATATTTACCATTGCCCATTAAAAATGTAGGATGATATTGGATTTTATGTATATATATATATATACCAGGATAGTGGAGATATGATTTATGGTTTTTACTTATATTTAACATTTGAAAGGATTTATGGTATACTAATTATATTCCGTGTATTTAGTTATATGCGAATGTGAAAGTATTTGCAAATTTATTTATTTGTTGAAAATTGAAGGCTTTTAATGCGTTTTTTTTTTGTCTTTTGTTTATATTGTTTTTCTTTCTTAAATCATAAACTTTTAAATCTAGATTTTTAGCTGTTTACAAGAAAATTTAATTTTCGGCTGTTGAATTTTAAATTGTTTTTTTTTTTTGTGTAGGATTAATATTTTTGTTTATTTAATAATTTCCAAAGTTTGTATGTGGTAGAAAACTAGAGATATTGACTTTAATATTTTTGGAAATAGTGTTAAAAATTCTGTGCATTCGATTTTTTTTAAAAAATAATTCCGAATGAAACTGTTGAGGATATATTGAAAACCTGTCAAAATCCTGGTAAGCGCATTTGATATTTAGTAAGTGATTAAAGAACGTGTATAAATTTAAAAACTAATATTGAAAAACTTTTTGAAATAAATTATGTATACTTTATGTGAATACGTATAAATATATATATATATAGAGCTGTATATAACTAGATCTTTTCTTTATAGTTAAATTCATTTATTTTAAGGTTGTGATATTTTGGAAAAATATACTCTAAATATTTTTGTATGAAATTTTAAATTTTCCAGTATTTTGACTTTATGGTGACTAAGACTACTAGTATGTTTTTAATAGGACAGAATTATTATCTCTTACTTAGTTCAAAAGATTGCAAAAAAAAAAACAATCCATTTCTTCATTCCAATTTATTTTTACCATTTTAATTGAGTGTTCAATCAATTTTAACCTCAATTCATATTTAATAATAATCATATCTGTTTTTTATATTTCAACCGTAACTTCGTCTTTGCTAAAAAGAAATTATTATTTTTTTGTTTTTTTTTTGTTTGCATTTTATCACTGCAACAGTCTAGAAGTGACCATTTTTGACACGAATTCGAATCGAACAGAATGTATTTTTGAATGAGATAATAAAAATTGCTCGCATGAGAAAAAAATATAAAAAAAAAAAAAAAAAAAGTCACGCAATCGGTTATAGACGTATAAAAAAGAATTGTGATAATTATTATTGTATGTCCATTCGTTAAAATTGAAGAAATCGAATCGAAAAACGAACTGAATGTGAATAAAAAGCAATCAAAGAAAGAAATAACAAAATTATTAAATTGTATATGGTTGAAATGGGATTTGATTAAAATCTCAATTTTGTGTTTTTTTTTTGGTTTCTTCTTTTCAATTAATTGGCACAATGGTGATCTTTGATTTTAGTGGCGGAAATTTTTTTGAGTTATAATTTAGAGTTTTGATTTGATTTTCTTTGTTTTTTTTTTTTAAGATTTATGATGTCTCTGATTACAAAAAAGGAGGAAATACTTGTAGTATCAGTGTTGATAAACAACTAAAATAAAAATTGCACGACTTAATTTGTATTGATTGTAGTTCTTTGAAAAATCGTTTTGTTTCATTTTTTAAATTTAAAAATATTAAACATTATTCGATTATGAAGAAAGTACAGAAGTTATTGTACTAGATAATGGGTATATTTTATCAGAGCTGATGACTATTTCAGTTCACTGAAAAATAATTCGAAAAAACTAGATTATGTCTTTTTGAGACCATCATTTAAGGTATCTATTGGCTTTCATGGTTTGTTGTTTGGATGATTCGATGTTTAAAGTCTATTCTAGAACAACTTGTTAATAGGTTTACTATTATATAATAGGCTAATAGGCTAATTAGGTTAAATTTTCACGGTTAAATTTAAGTTATCAAAAGATTAAAATCAAGTTGAAACTTGCAAGAATACAATAAGGCAAGGTTAAATTTTCTTCCCAGAGATATCAGTTATAATATATTCGAAATAGTTTACTTAGTAGCCAAATCCAAAGTTCAACGATAGCTAGTGGACGAAAGTGAGTGGGTATTTACAAACGAAATGGTCATGAGTTATTCTGTATAGTATCAATTTTTCTGTAGTTACAATAAAAAGAATAAAAAGGAAAGGTTTACTGTGTGATTTCCTTTTGATGATTACTATACACTAATATGTAGCTGCACACCATCTTTAATACTATATAATAATTTGTTATCTCAAAGTTCATTTCGATAGAAGCGTTACTTAGAAAAAGTATATTGAAATGAAACGATAACAAAAATGTACCTGAAAATGAATTGGGTGATTGATAAGATTCTTCACTTCAAATTGACTATAGAAAACGTAATATATCTATAAAAAATTCTTGAAAATTAACAATATCGTATCTTGAACTTAATTACATTGTAAATGAATATTACAGCAGAAAATTAAATTAATAAAATAATTATTAAATTATTAAACCAAATAAAAAATATTGTAGTATATAATAAAACATGTTTAAGACTTAACTTCGAAAACTTTGTATTTGAACCTAGCAGCTACACTATATTTAACAGTTTACCTTTAAATTTAAGATGTGAAACAAGAATCAGTTTTTTCATTATGGGAGTGTTAAAATTTGGCTTTACAGTTATGATCATAATTCCATCGAGGCAGTTTTAATTCCGATGATATGATTACATAAGATCTAATTAATATATTTATTATTCTAATTTATTTTTTTATATTTTAATTTATTTTTTCAGTTTAAAAAATAACTTCTTTCTGCCTCCGATATCTACAAACTACCCCTATGATTTAATTTTTACCTTTTATTTTGATGTTGCATTCATCTCATTTGTCCTTTAGAAAATGCAATAAAATAGAAAATCTTGTTATTTTGTTACATTAGGAAATAATATTTCATATTTTGTACATCATTTATTCTATTATGTCATTATTTAGTATTAATTTTGTATAATTTAATATAAATGTTTTCTAGTTTTGTTAAATATTTTGGAATTATGTTAATTTTTTTTTTTTTTGAATAAATTGTACATTCTTAACTAACTTTAGGGTAGGGTGGAAATAAATAACTATTATTATTTATTATTGTTTATTATATTATTAATTAAAATGAGTATAAATTCAGACTTATATACTAGATATAATTTGTAATTATTATTGATAACTATAAAGTAAAAAAAAGCAAAAAAAATCAATTAACGAAAATAAAAAGGTAGATGCACAAAACATTCATAATTTCAAATTTAAATACAAAATAAACATAAAATAAGTATGTTATATTTGTTTTTTTAAAACAGGTATTTACGTTGGTTATGTTTTTCATTTGTTAACTCAATATAGATTTTAAGACACTTAAACAGGCAGTTATTCTTCTAAAATCTAAGTACTCGTTTTAAATAATGATAAATAATATTCTATTTTATTGCTGGTATTATGGTTATGAATATCTAACATTTTATTTAGAATAAAATTATGTTTTAACAAATTATTCACAAGCTTAAAAGCGATCATATACAATTCTTTTATATGAAATCTAATCATCTTCAAATGTAATCTTAAAATCAATTTGGTCATATGCCTGTCAATTATGGAAAAGAAATATTACAAAATATTAAAAACAATTTACAATGCATATTGGTACATATAGGAAAATAAAAATCCATACAATATATTGAATATGATCGGGAAATAAATTCCAATTACTAACAAGGAATTATGCTGGGCTATTATTAAATTCTTCAAACCATCAAGCGGGGAAATTAAATATATATAATTGATAACTTGTCAAATAAGTGTAGCAGTGTAGATGTGGGCGGCCTGAATTGATATCTAATCACTGAATTATACGTCTATAATTTAGTTTGTATATGATTTAAATAAACTTGTTGCCTTTTGAATAAGTCAATTTTCTTATGGAATGATTCAGTAAATAAATAAAATACTTAAAAAAAGTTAAAATCAAATGGAAACTGTGCTTTGGTATATCATAGTTGATAATTATAGTTAATATATCAAAAATAAAATTCACTAGACATATTGTCTTGAAGAACCTTCTTTATTTCGAATCGACACTTCTTTATTTCGACTCCTGATTGTTGTAATTTAATATTGTTGAACCTCATCAGCCTATTTAAATAGATTTTCAAGTACTGTATAATAATACTGTGGTCACCTACTCCTCATTACTGAACTGATTTCACATAAATGAATCCGCTATAGAATCTAGTATTCACATATGATCGACTAAAAAAGTACATGTGGAGTGGTCAGAATACGTTGTAGAATTCATTATTCATTATGATAGAGTAAAAACAGTAAATCAACAATTTTTAAACCAAACTAATTAGAAGATAATAAATATTATTGTTGCTTACTGTAGTCACATTTTTTTTTATCTATTCGAGTTTAAAACTGTTCCAAGTAAAAATTATACCAAATATGACATGTTTGTTCTGTTTAGAATTATGATCTGAAAATACATATTTTGTTAGATACGAAAATAGAAATATTAAACAATATGAACGTATATAAATGTATATAGAAGAGAAAAAAAAATACGAACACGCTTTTCCAAACCATTAAAATTGAAATAATTTTTAAAAAATCAATTCAAATATATTAATTAATTTTAATTCTGAAAAATATGTATTTGCCATTATTATACAATATACCTTTAAATATGTAAGTACATGTATTTCATTAACAAAAAAAAAAAAACAAAAAATAAATAAAATAAATCAGAACAATTTTTCTGAAATTAAATCTTCCAATTTTTGAAACCACAGAGAACATACGTATATTATTATTACAACATTTAACACTACCCACATTTTAATTTTATTACTGAACGATGTTGTTACTTAACATTGTTACGTAAGTTTTTTATGTAAACAAAATAAAAAAAAAAATATTTTTCAAACTGTTATACAATATTTCAATTAGTATAAAACTCTCATATAGTTACAATACAATTTTCATTTCTTTATAGTAAAATCATTCTAATATATTGTGTATATTTTTAAGTAAATATCTAAATTAACCCTAATTTTGTAAATATGTATGTAATTCTAAAATCTAGATTCTATGAATGTCTTGAATTTTAATTCACAATTATTATTATCAAGTTTACCCTTCTTTTTTGTATATGTATATACTTATAGCTATAATAAATCATTTTAATAACAATTTGACAACAATGGGTTCATTCCATTCTAAAAAAAAAAAAAAGAAAAAAAAAACAGCAATATGAGAACAAAAGAAAACGAAAATGAAAATAAAAAAATTAAAAGCGTATAATATTATTTTATTCTGTGACCTCCTTCCTTAAGTCTATTCCAAAAACATAAAAAAAAAATAACAATAATATTAATTAACGCAGAGACGATATTATGATGATCTTGATTTTTTTTCTTTCATTTGAAATGTTTATTAAATTGAATGTGATGTATTTTTTATTATCCGTCACGTTTATAATATAAAAATTTGAATTAGAAAAAAATTATGGGAAGAGAAAATATCAAAGCGTATCCTAAGCGTGGCCACAATTGAAGAGGTTAGTCGCAAATAGGAGCGGATATTTTACTTACGCCCACGAATGGGGTTACAGGACAATTACTACGTATACATGTAGCTTGAATACTTGACTTGAATTCTTCTTCAAATTCCAAGCTGTGTAATCGATTGACAAGCTTGAAAATAGCTTAACTTTGACATATGTATTTTTGAAGAGATAAATTTTAATGCCTAAAATTTGTAAAAAAAATTTATAATTTAAAAATTAAACAAATCAAATAAATTTTTTTAAATTATTTATCTCTTTTAAATCTTTGATTTTTTTCTAAAATTCACTCTAAATATTAACAAAATTTCGTAAATTTTTGATATTAAATGTCAACTCAAGCTCTCAAACTGCATACCAATTCGATTAAAGTTTTCAAGTCAAGTAAGTAAATTTTTGTGATTAACTTAATGAAGCTGATTTCAAAAAACTACAGCGTATGCATGATATTGAAGCATACTTGAAGCTTACTTGAAGCTATCATGTATATACGGAGTGATTGTGGAAGCGTATTTAAATGTGATTGATTAATAGAACACAATAAAATAATTACGCCTACCTACGGCTTCGAATAATTAAAATAATCAGTTGTTAAATATTATTTTAGATAAGAAAAGAATAATGGGCCCAATACATCGAATTTAACTTTGAAAGTAATTCATTATATTTAATTCAGAATTATAATTTTGTTATTTAAATATATTAATTTCGAAATTATAATTTTAAAAAATGGTGTAATGTTTAATTTCGTTTTGACTGAAACACAAGATCCACATTTTGTTTTTTTTTTAACTTTATTTACACATACTTATCGTAGTATCCAAAAAGGCACAATTAAGTGATAATTGGTTTTCCAGAAGCAACTGGAAGGGCCACTTCCACCTACCTATCTACCTACACATACTTATTTTCTATAATATGTTAATAACTAGTTATAATATGTTAATAACTAATAATAGTAGACTTAACGATTCTTAAAACCACATATAAGTTTTTGTTAGGTGTAACACGTTTTAAATCTACTGTATAGTTAGCCCCTAGTTATTAAATCAAGACTAATTTGAATATATCGTTATCAGGGATTTACACATGATTAGCAAAATGACAAATATAATTTTTACTTAATTTAGTCGAAATCAGCTTGAAATTCGAATTTCGAAATTATAATAAAGAAAACTTGACGAAATTTAGTTCAAAATTATTAAATGAACGAAAATCATAATTTTAACCATTTTAACCATTTAAATTTTGAAAAAAAAAATATGTATATACAAATAATAAGCCATAATAAACAAATTTAGAAATTAATATTAAAAAAATAGAAATAAGCAAATTATAAAAGAATAGAAAAATTTAATAAGAATATAAAAAAGTACGGGCAGTTTAAAATACGAGTATATTTATTTACCCGTCTCATGAAAACCGAGAAGTTATAATATTTGTAAGAACACATAAGATGATAGGGTGTTTCATAGTTTAGAGGTTTGGTTGATGAACATTACAAAATACGAATATAGGATTAGAGATAGTATGACAGTTTTTGTCAACAATTATTGAATCATCAGTCCTAATATTCTTTATCTAACTAATACTTAAGTACAAAACTGTAAAATTATTAACCAATTTTTGTTTTCTAAGTCTACACTAATTATATTAATTTATAAAAGCTCAGCAATTTACAGGATTGATTTAAAAAAATAAAGTCTTTTATAATCCTACTTTGTAAAGATACAATTTAAAACGATAATCGACAAAAGATTATAAAACTAATGAAACAATTTTCATAAAACCAACACCATTAATACCATATACTGATAAAATTGACTTAATCGAGAAATCTGTACTGTTCAATTAATAAGCAGTTTTTTTGACATTGAAAATGATATAAGAAACATGGATCTGTAAGTAAATGAAATGTTATTAAACATTATTGAAATTGACTAATAACATAGTTTTCAATAAGTACACCAGTTTTGTATCTTTGTTCCCTAGAAAACCAAATACACACAAATACCAGTCAAAAGACAAAGCTACCCAATATGGTGTAAGGAAACATTTTGTATTCAAATTATTCAGTAAAGTATTTACATAAAAAATACTTAGAGTATGAAGTTCTGGTTTAAAAAATCTTGCTTCCCTGATAATGTATGTATAGTGTTATCAGACATGGAGTATCGTAAAGAAGGATGAAAATGGGATTTCTAGCATATTTAAAGACTACAATGTAAACGTAATAACAAAAAAATATCTAGAATAAAATCGGAAATTTTTCGACGAAATAAAACAATACCGTTTTTCAAAGGAAATTTTTCAAGAGTTGTCCCACAAATGGTGCTATATGACAATGATGACGATTTCAAGATTCAATAATCGAAAAATGAAATTTAAACTGGGTGAATTAATTAATTTTAAAGAACAACACTAAAAATTAATATGAGAAACGATCAATTGAAAAATAAATTCTAAACAACTTTAGATCAAAGTAACAGAAGAGAAGACTAGACTCCAAACCGGTTAAAGATGATAAAGATGATATAAACACAAAAAAAAAATCAGAGCAGAAACATTTCTTTAAAAATCATAATATTTTCAACATCATTCCATTTTTTAGGATATACATTTAATAAAATGAATATCTTATAGATTAACTAATACGAACATTAATGATTTAAGAATCAATTGATACCGTTAAAAGCGTGATATTATATTTTGTGTTAAATAATTGCGCAATTGAATTAATCAAAGAGTTGGGAAAAAACAATGTTTTTTTTTTTATTTATTTTTTTATTTTTCCTTTTATGTTGTACACAAACTCTAATATGTTTTAACGATTGTTATTTCAACATTTTCATCTAATTTCCATTTTTTTATTATTATTTTTTTTTTTTTTTGTTTTTTTAGTATAATATTTTTATTTTGATTTTATGCTTAAATTCTAAATAGCTATTCTAGAAAATTTATAGAATTCAATTGTTTTGTAAACTTTTCGAATCATGTTTGACGTCATTTTGTATGTGGTGGTTAACCGCTTAAATGGGTTAATTATACTTTGAATAAATTAACCGTTTGTCCAACTTGTTGTTTTTGTTTTTATTATTATTAATATTTATAAATTGAAAATAAATGTAAGAATTGAATGAGTATAAGAGTGTAATGAATTGAATGAGAGAATGAATGAAGAAATGAATAACGAATGAATCAATGATTAATGAATGAATGAATTGATGAACTATTATTTATTAAAATGATGATGATGATGATGTGATGATGATGAGGATGAATTTTAAGTAATAATGTGAATTATTGATTTGTTTCATAATAAATTTTGATTTGAATGCCGTGATTTGTTTTTTTTCTGGTTGTGTAAAGGGTAGAAGTTTATAAGTTGAAAAAAAAAAAATTTGGAATGATCACTAAATTAATTATAATGGTTGAGAAATCTTTAACATGATATTGTTGTTTTTGGTTTGTGATGATGACCAAAAAAAACCTTGACCTTTTTTTTTTTTTTAATTACCAAATTTGAAAAATTTAAATATTATTAGCAAATAATTTGAAATTATTTTTATCTCCGTTTTTTACTAAAAATTTATTGTAAAGTAATTTTACTAAATTTAATAGATTTTTATTTTACGAATATTTATATAGAATAGTACATGTTATAAGGTTGTGAGATAGATATTAAGAAAAATGGCAAGATTTTTTTGAGAGAAATGTAGAGTAAAATGCATACATAATTCGTATATTTTATTTCGTTAGGTCTACATTTTTGAATTTTTGATCTTATTGTCAGTAATTTAGGTAATTATAAAATTGGAACGAGTGGTGTTTTACGAGTTCTAATTTATTTATTATCTTCTGGTATATGAAACCACTATTATTGTCAGGAACTAAGCTTTTTGAAATAGCGTAGTTCTATTTTATTCATATACAAACAAAACATACATCCTTATAGGCTAGCGATACGATTCACATGAGTAAAATCGTGTCACTTGAGTATGAAATTGGTATTATATATTAGACTTAAGATACGATGAATAAATTGAACCGGCAGTACTTTTTTATTAATACAATTTAGTAGAAATTATTAAATTTTAATTTCTCTATTCGGTATTTTTTTATTTTTTTTATGTAACTTAGGTAAAATCACCCTTTCGTGCTTATTGAAATACGGTACTGCAAGCTTATACTACAGTACCTACAATGTTTTTTGGAGCATTTATTTGTCAAACAATACCAATCATTATCAACTAAAGGCTTATCAACTCATTAAATTGTTTATTCAGGTACAACATCAAATAACATTTTTAAAATTTTAATTTTTATTTAAAAAACATACAACAATTTACTTTTAATAATACATACTTTTATTTTTTTAAATTAGTACAAAACTATTTGAAAACTTTGCTTTGACTGTTGCCTTTGACTGTTGCCTTATAATTGAACACGATTGAAAATACGATAATTTTCTCATGTAATGCCAAAATTTTCGCCCTTGATTTTTGCCTATGCGGAATTATTTGAAAAAAGGTCTAATATGATGCCAAAATGTTGTGTTTATCGCCAGATACGACAGCCGTTTTTTAGTCTAGTTTTTTATTTAATTTTTTTCTCGTTATATAACATCTCTAACTTCTAGTTGCCAGTTTATTGTGACAATTTAATAAAAAATTTTTTAATCGTTCACTTAGTTTAATTTTTTAGTTCGTTTGTTGTATTTTTAACCTTCCTTTGCATCTTTATAATTGTATTGTTTGGTTTAATAATATATTCCTCTTTGTTCCCTTTATTTTTACTTTTTTTTAAATATGTAAATATAACAATTCTTCTGTATATAACCTACAAACGAGAGAAATCTCTTAAGGCATTTTATTGTTGAAATAAATAAATAAATAAACTGTGGGGAATAGCCAGCAATTCTAATACTAATATATTACAGTGATTCCAATCAAAAGTATTAAGACTAATAACACACCATGGTTCGTCAGTAACGATATTTTACACCAAGACCTACAGATGAAAATCATAAAGGTGTACAAGCTGAAAATACCAAACAATATTAAATTCTCATCCAAATACAGCAACCGCAAATAGCTTGTTGGTCTCAAATTGTTGGCTATATCTTATATAGTAAGATAAAAAGTCATATGTTGCTTAAATATAATGCAAACTACTGAATGACTAGAGACAAGTCAGCACAAGGGAAATTAAAAAACTATAGATGTCCAAGTACAGTTTTTACTATCAATTTGTAACTATCATACACGAAGAGCTTGATTCGAGCCAGCATTCCCCAAAATTGAATTAGTTGTCAAATTATGGCAATGACAATGACAATGACATAACAATGACAATGACAATGCCAATGACAATGACAATGACAATGACAATGACAATGACAATGACAATGACAATGACAATGACAATGACAATGACAATGACAATGACAATGACAATGACAATGACAATGACAATGACAATGACAATGACAATGACAATGACAATGACAATGACAATGGTATGAGAATGGCAATGGCAGAATGGCAAATTTACAAATTAATGGATTTATTTAATACAAAAAATTATATGAACATTTTGTATTTGACTTAAGGCCCAGCAAACACACTATTCTCTGATCAAAAATATTATTTCAAACATTAATACTATTTCAACTTTGAACCAATGGGCAACATTGGTACCATATAACATTTTCAGTTATAAGTGTAGTGTACCAAAAATTAATGAATACAAATTCCCAAGCTATATAATATCCCAAGCTATATAATACTTGCATAATTAATAATTGTGCAAAATTAGTAAATCAAATTTCATCCGTTAACTTTTATTACTCACTATTGATTAAACGCAGGGCAGCATTTTGATAATTAAAATTAAGTGAATTTTAAATATTGAAATATTCAACAAAAACAATTTTGAAATTCATTAATTTTTTTTTAATTGTATTAAATTCATAGCTTTAAGTTAAAGAAACAAAATAAAAATAATTGTTAATTTGCTTTGGTATTTAGCCGGAGAACATCAAATAAAAAATGTATGTATTTAAAAAAAAAAAAAAAACTATATGCCAATAAATATTATTATGTTATAGGCAATTTTATAAAGTGGTGATTCTGCATATTTATTGATGACTATACATAATCAAATCACCTTAAATGTCAATGAAAACAATCAATTTATGGATATTAATCAAATTCATCAATTATTATGCACAATTTCCATCTGTGTTAGTGAATTCAATAATTTTAAATATTTTTTTTTCATCTAGCAGCGGCTATATGCTAAAAAATTATTTGCAATTGCACAAACTAATTTATTAAATTTATTAACTGATAAGGGTTATGTTTACAATATTCATCAACAGTTATTGCTTTTAATTATGTATGAGACACCTATGAGTATATTTTACATAATAACCCCGTCTATCAAATTCCCTGTAACATACAAAAATACATTTATAAAAAACAAATTGATTTCATTGTTGTTATTATTGCTGCCATCTCAAATTTGTAATGGGAATCAAAAATGAAATGAAAACATCAAAATGGTTCAAGGAAAATAATGATGGATTTGTTTTTGTTTTTAAAAGAAGAATTTGTGATTTTTTTTTTTTTAATTATTAATTGAATGGAAATGATTGTGTCTGTTTTTGATATTTTATTTATCATTTGAGCATTTTTCATTAATAAAAATTAAAAATAATTCAAAATAAAAAATTAAAATCCTTTAAGACATCGTTAATTATTGTTGCAAATACTTAAAAAAAAAATTACGTAACAAAACAGACTTAAACAGATTCTTAAAAACAAATCTGCAATAGAGCATGAGTAGATTTTAAAAAAAAAATATAAAATTGAGCATTTTGCCGGATTTTATTTAAGTTTATATTTTATTTTATTGTTTTCATACATGTTACATAAGACAAGACATAAGTTGTTATACATTTTTTTTTACTAAATTTGGTAAATATTTTTATTTAATTTCACGTTTTACTGCACCATGCGGTTGAATATAATTTATGCAGTTGCTACATATATCTTCTAAAAGACTTAAAATTTCGTCCAGCTAACATAGAGGCACCACAGAATTATAAGACATGACAAAACAACTAAAATATAAAAATTTTAACTCTTACCAAGTACTTTTTTGAAAGTACGACCAATCGAAAGAGAAAACTAAGTGAATACTGTCGAAAGCGGATGCAAGCTCTTACACTGATGATTTCAAAACAGGTGACAATGCGAGGTTGGTTTTTTTTTTTGCAGAAAATCTGAATGTCGGATTATGTATCAGTCTCATAAAATACTGAAGTATCTTTCATAAAATCTCAAGTATCTTATAGCATTTGTCAAAATAACAATTTACATTTTTACAAATATCCAAACAGTAATTAAATCACTATAACTGGCAACCAAAACCCGTGACAGACTCCCGCATTTAATGAAATGCCAGATTTGTTCAACATTCATCAATGTTGATTGTCGTATCATAGTGAGATGCTGGGAAATTGTGAAGAAACTAATTGATTTCGTGGTATCAGAATGAGATTACTTGGTATAACACTGTCGATTTTCTTGCAACCACTTCTATCTGTCTTTATACTTTGAAACCGCTATGCCATCGTGGATGTCAAACTATGTGAAAATTAAATATTCACAATTTGAATATTAAAAATCCATTTTTATTTTGAATAAAATTTTATCAAACTGCAATTTCAGCTATTTTTAATCAGTGAGCAGATAAAAATCTAATTATTTTTATTAAATAATCACAAATAAACAAGAATACTAGGGTTAGTATTTTAAAATAACCATACAAAGCTAGCAGAATTTATACAAATAATTGAATAATGTTAAATATAAACATTTATTTTTATAAAGAAGAAGTGTATCGTTGGACCTATTTTTAATGTATTCTGAGCCACAATGTAAATAATAATCAATATACAAAAAAAAACAAAAACTTGACCTAGCTATAGAAAAACAAGGCATTTATTTAAAGATTTTATTTGGATAAAAATTTTCACTTTAAAATTTAAAATCGATTCCAAATATAAATTATGATAAAAATAATTAAATAAATAAATAAAAATATACAAGTAAGTATAAATAACATGATAATTTTAAATTGCTTTTTTTTTGTTTTTTTTTTTCTGTTATAGCAAACCTAGATTACATATTCAAATAACAATGCTTTATATGTATTTAGAATAGACTGTAATAATCACAGTTTGAGGTTAAGTGACAGTGTGGTTTTTGTATACTGTGAATGTTAGAAAAAAAAATTGTTGTCACTTTGGAAAATTTGATAGAGTAATACAAAATTAATATAGTTTAGTTTTATTTATAACTGTTATGTACAATAAAATTGTACTTCCTTCAGAGTAAATTAGTCTAATTGAGATATCTTTTCAATAATCTATAATGGTAATCGAAAAACGAATTTGTGAAAATGATCTCAAAATTGTTATTTTAGAAATAAAATGCTGATCAATATTTTGGTGAAATCAATTATCTAGAAATGTTCAAATGAAATGCTTATCAATGTTTAACAATCAAGATCAACATTAATATCAATATCAACAATCAACATCAGTATCAACATCAACATTAACATCAACATCAATATCATGCACCAAAATAAACTATTAAAAATTAATATAAAAAAAATAAAACAAAAAATCTGCTTTGGGCCTAATTTCGATTGAACAATTCATAATTTCCTCCTCCAGCCCATTTTTTTTGCCTGATTTATTATTAGGTGAATTATATGCATATAAAAGGTCGTATAAAAGTAGCATCACATATAATTTAATTCTATTTTTATTTTCATCTATACTATATATTGGACATTATTAAATAACTATATTAAGTTTGTTCTTGAAAATACGATTGTCATTAAAAAACACGACAAACCAGATACATACATGTATAGTTATTTAAAAAAAAATCAACTAAATACAAAAAAAAAATAATAATAATAATAATAAAAACAATAAAAAACCATGTGGTTAAAAAATTTAAAAAACACTGAAAAAAAAAATAAATAAAAACAATTCAAGTACATACGTAAAGATAATTTGTTTCAATTTTGAACTTTTTTATTACTGATGATTACGCACGATCTTTAATAAATATTTGAACAGTTTGTACCAGTTGGTAGAATTTAAGAGTTTCCGAATGGCATTCAGAGTTGATTGTGTTTACATGAAAATTATAAAATGAATGTTGTTGTTGCTTTATTATTATTATTATTATTATTATTATTATTATTATTATTGTGCTGTTTTTATATCAAAATCAAAAGGGGAATCTGATTGTCAGACTGAGGAATCTGAGCAACAGATGAAGTAGGAAAATAATTTGTATAAATACATATACATATGTACATAACAATGTCAATAAAAAAACCAAAATAAAATAAAAAAAAAAAATAAATTAAATTTAACTTAAAGCTAGTAGTATTCAAAACAAAAAAAAAAGCAACAACAACAAAAAATTTGATTTATGATAATAATAATAAATGATAACATGTATTGTAGATTTTCTGATAAAAAAAAAACAAAAAAAAAACAAATGGAGGGTTCCTATTTTAGACAGAGCGTGCTCACTTAATTTTAGAATCTAAATAAAAGATTCTAAATAATGATAAAACATATTATAAGTAGCTCTGAAAATATTATGTAAGAAAATCCGGAAATTTGCAGATTGAATTATTAAGCATTCAAAAAAATTAATTACTATCTACGTGATTTGGTATACGTTTTTTTTCTCAGATTAAATTCAATTTATAAAAATTAAAAGTCACAGAGGTAATGTAAATTTATCAAAATATATTCAAATATGTAATTTAGAATATCTTATAGATGTTATATAATAATAATTTTGAAAAATACTTTGAATACAGAAATTCTGTAAAAATACTTTGAAATAAATCTATGGCTTCAGGGAAAAATTGCATCAGTAAAATAATCGAAAATTTACCACTTCATTTATCAGTTTCACATTGTTTTTTTAAGCGAAACATTAGGTTTTAAACGATATCTTTATACACGAATGTACAGCTTGGACTAATTAAGGATTGTAGAAAGAAAAATATCCCTTTGATCAGTAGGGAAATTTTGAATAAATTTGTTAATATTACTCCTTAAAATTACTCGACATATTTATGCCATTAAAATTTAAGTCACTATATTATAAAACATCCTATCATAGCACGTTTGAATCTTATAAATTCATTTTTTCATTATGGCAAAGTTATTGAATTTGACATCAGTTTTAGTAAGGGTAATTAGTGCATCAATTCAAACCTTAAAGCCATAGAAATATGATAAACTGTTACTTAAGTTTTGGCTTATTAAAAATACGAAAAACATGAAGATGGAAAATCCGATTTGACTGTTATTTGTAGATTAAATAATAAAATCGAGAGATACCAGATACAATAAAATTTTATATCAACTATACATAGGTCAGTCACTTAAAACATAAAGAACATCAAAAATACATTAAAGTTTAGTAATTATAATTCCTACATAAAAAAAAATCTATATATAACTATAAAAAAAATATTAAATTGAACGTCATGATTTTAAGTATCTAATGATTCCGAAAATTTAGATGAAATATTGACGAAGGTTAAAAGCATTTTTGAAAAGTCAAGTTATTAAAAAGTTATATTAATTTATCTTTTAACTATTACACATTTGTTTTTTTTAAATTAATTCTACAGCGATCAGATTCGATACTAATTAATTTGTATATACATAGCTGTCAAAAACCACGTTCCATAATTTTTTGTGAATTTAACAAGTGAAAAACAAATTCGAAATGAAATTAAAATGTGAATTTAATTTTCGAAAACTAAATATTAGTGTTATGCTCATCTATTTATGTTCATCTATTTTCCAAATTGTTACGAATTTGTTTTTTTTTTTTTTTGCTACTGCAAATTTCATTTTTTACAAGATTTTTGATAAATTTTTTAAATTATTTAAAGTTGCTACTCACTTTGATTAAGTAGAAATCATTTTGAATGAAATCATTTAATTTTAAGTGTGATGACAAATATGAACTTAATACGCGTACTTACATACATAAGTAAATATATTTTGAAATTTCAGCAGTCAAAATTGAATGAATATACATTTTCATTGTTAAATTGTGATTAGACTTCGTTGTGGTTTTAAAATTTTAATATTTATATTTATAAAAACATGTTAAATAAATTTAATTTAAACATTTTGTTTTTAAAATATTTATTTTAAATTTGTTTTAAACTTAATTTTCTACTTTAACCATTAAAATGAAATTTCGGAAATGAAAATCGAAAAATTCGAGACAGTATGAAATTCAGAACACGTATTTGAACATTTCAATATGTTAATTTAATTTACAATATTGTTTTAATTTTATATGCATTTTGAATAACTGCATTATATGCATAAACATGAGTAATAATTAATTTGTTTTATTATTTTTTTAATTTTTATTGCCTTAATGTATTTTTACGATATGTTTAATTTCATATATTTTAATTCTATATTTTAAGAACTTATATTACTAGAATATTTACACCTTTGATTTGTACTTATTTAGACTACCCTGACTTAATTATTTAGAATACATTTAATTTGTAAAGGACAAAATGGCAAGTAAAACCTTTAATTAATTAATTTAATGCTAATAATGCCTAATTTAAACCTAACCTATAATATGTTTTATACAACCGCACTAAACGTTTTAATTTTAATACAACTTTAATCTACCTACTTTACATTACTTATGACTACTTAAACAGATCAACATGCAGTTTCTTCTCCTATTCAGCATTAATTGTTATAAAAGTTTTCTATTTCACAGTATCAAGGAACAAAGAAATACATATTCTATCTATTCTATATAATTTTTGATTAACTTCAATGTATTTTTCATCAGCTCGTTTCAATACAATAAGTATAAAATGATTGCTATTTTTATCGGCTGTTATTTGACAGTTATTAATTTTATTTTCGACTAAACTAAACCATAAAAAAATATTTGAAAACTTAAAACTAAAAAATAAAATAAAATACATTTGCCAAACTAAAATTTTAAAACAGCCCATCTTCAATTTATTTACTCTATCAGATTAGAGTATCTATGCTATGTACTGCTAACTGTTCTAGTTAAGTACTTTATTTTCAGAATAATTTTTTCTCAAATGTGTAAAAAAAAATAAATTCAAAATGGTGAATTTTAAATTTTTTTAAAACTTTAAATATTAATTCGTATATATATCGAAGTTCAAATCAAATAAATTCCAAAATGAATTCAATTACCTAAAAAAATTAAATCCATTTGAATTAATGATAGAAGAACGTTTTCAAAAAGTTTTATAATTTAATCTGTACAATTTCTTACATTCATACGTTAACCTATCTAGCTAAGGTATTCAAAGAATTTCAAATGATTTTTTTTTCTTAATTTAAGCAATAAAACTCAACCAGAAACGTTTATAGTAAATTCTACTAAACAGTTGTATATGCAAGATGTTATGTTTACATTCATTCTAATGTAGTTAGTGAAATGCATCTTATACAGCAATTTGTTCCTTTTTTTTTTAAATAGAGCACATAGAATTTGTATGAAGTATGAATATAAAATATGTATAAAATATACAGAGTGTTTCAAAAATATTGATAATGATTGTGTGTTCTTGTGTAAATTTATATCCCTTTTAAAACTTATAAACTAAGATCTGCATAGATTATATTTGAGTTTAATAAAAATTATTATGTTAGGACTACTTTGAAATGTCGAATGTGTGGAAGACTTACATATGATTAATATTAGAGATGGTAACTGATGAATTATTTCCATAATACATTACGTTTACATTAACATTATTTTGTAATGAAATAAAATAATCCATTTATATAAAATGTGACAAATAAAAATAATTCATTGAAATAATACATTATTCTTTTCATATAATGCATTAAAATTAATTTTTGAATTATTTATTTATTTATTTAGTTCATTAAACTATTAACATTACTATTCCAAAAAGACAAAAAAAAAAAAAAACATTTTTCATTAAATTTATATTATTACATAAAACCATTTTTTACATATTCCCGAATTTTTCTCTTAAATTTACTTGTTTTCTTATTAAACTTATTTCATTAGGCAATTCATTAAAAAGTTTGAGACCATTGTATAGAAGCTTATTTTTAGTTTTTTCTTTTCAAAACAACTTGAATCTAAACGAATTAACGTTTCTCAAATTATAATTCTGAATATCCGATACATAAACTATTACTATTGTATTTATTTAAAGTAATACATTATATATTCAGAAATAATGCATTACATATTATAATCCCTATAAAATAATACATTAATAAAAGATAAGATAAAAAATTACATATAATGATCAAAAAAAAAAAAGTAATGCAGTGAAATGATACACCATTTTTTCATAAGTATAATTGCTTAAAATTAATTTTTGAATTATTTATTAAAAGTAATGCATTAAAATAATACATTATATTCAGAAATAATGCATTACATATTATAATGCCTTACCAAAAATAATACAAATTATCTGAATTACTTTTGAATTAAAAAAAAAAACGTTCAACCAACATAATGTAATTGCAGAATACAATGTTGAAGCCACAATAGCATCATTTATACTTGCAGATTCAGAAAATCTGTCTACTAAGCATCTTTCAATTTCTTTGGCTTCGTTTTTCAAAATGGATAAGTCTTGTGATACTAAGTTATTTTTATTTATTTTAACCGGTGGCCAGGGCTGGTAGCAAATAGCTATAATACGTACTATTTCTCTCCTTGTGAAAAATATTTCTATTCAATTATTTCAAATACTTTTGAATTAAAAAAGTAATTCATTAAATTACTTACTTTTGAATTATTTTTTTTATAATTCAAACAATATCAAGTAATTATTTTTGGTCGTGCTTTATAGGTTATGTATTATTTTTGAATAGAATGCATTATTTTAATGAATTAGTTCAAAAAACTAATTAAAAATAATTATTTTAATGTATTGTATGACGTGTATTTAAAAACAAAATAATGCAAAATTTCCATCTCTGCGATTAATATAGTATTACGTGGGCAGATAGATAAGTAACAAGAGTAAGGGGACGGTTATACGTGACAAGCTTTTCTGCAATAGCTTGTGAGCAATTCCTACCTCATTACATTATGAGCATTTTATTAACCATTTACAAATAAAAGAACAAATATTTTGATATGAAATTGTTAAATTGATCTCTTAGTTTATGCTATTCCAACTGCTTGTGTATTCTAAAAAATATGACTACAATATTATTATAGTTTCATTTTGTCAGCGAGTATATATGCGATTGTATAAGCGATTGTAAGCACTTATGGAGAATTACCATCACCTACAAAGTGGTTATTCATTTTTTTTCTAATTAATTGAATTTACTTTAAACAAAAAATCGTTTAACAAGTAAGTAGGTAGTTACTTTATATTTACAACGGGTAAAAATTTATGAAAAAAATCGTCATAATGAATATTATGTTATTAATAAGTTTATCGTTTTACGTTTTTATCCCCTGACAGGATCTTAATATCGTATGACAGATTTCTTAATGACAGTTAGTTTCAAAATGCTTAGTAGTAATTTATAGCAGAATGATTTTTTAAATACTCGCATGTTTATATAAGGATAATAGGAGAATAAAACTGATTTATATTAAATTTTTTGTAAAAAAAGGTAAAAAAAAAGCAGTTAGAATGTCTAGGAATTTAAAAAAAAACATATTTTCTAAATAGTTTAGCAAAAATAATAAAACTTATATTGTAAAATAATTTTTAAAACACCCGTCATATGCATGTTCATATTTAGACAGCAAAAAAATAAAATTTTTAAATATTCTGAGATTTTGAAAATAAGTAAAACGTCATAAAAATTATCTGAGATTATCAAAGTAAAGCAAGGTAAGTTAGTAAACAGATAACTAAAGTAAATGATGAGATTCTTGGCAGACACTTTGAATTTTATAAAATTATTTTTCTATTTTTTTTTTTGTTCTGTTCACCTCTTTTTCCGTTTCTCTATATCTCTTTTATTTTCTCTATCATACGCATTTTTATTCTAGTAAATTCATTTTTATTTGTTGTACTTCAGAACAATAAATAACATTTTTATAATACCTGCAGGTATTTGACTACTAGGTTTGTTTTTATTTATTTTAGTTTAATTACAAATGAATTTTATTTGACGACTACTTTTAGAATAATTGTTTTCCAGAATTTGTTTTTAAATTGTCTAGTTTTTAAATTTAAATTGGTCAAAGTTGTATTTGATAAGTAAATACGTATATAGATTTCATTCAGAGATTTCATTCTCATAAATATATTTGAATTTAAATTTAAATTTATTTTTAGCGGAAAATTTTGAAAAAATAAAAAAAACGGTTTTAATGGATTTATTCTAAGAAAATCACATTTTAATTTTATATATATACATACTTTGAATAGAATTAAAGAAACCCCTGAAGGTATATAATTGTTTTTGAAGAAATGAATCAATAGTAATCAAGATAAATTTATAGAGATACACGATTTGGATTAAAGGAAAAATAAGATTAAAACAATTTTGGTAAAAAGAAAATGATTCTACCATTTCTCAATTCTTAATTGGGTCTATTTCAATATTTTAAATTAACAATATCATATGACATATTATGTAAACAAAATTACTACATGTATGTATGTATATGTTAATCATTGATAGTGAAGTACCTAGAGAAGTAGAAGAAAAAATATATTTTAGATATATGTATATATACCTAGTTATATAAATTTTTATGTGACTTTTGTGCTACAGGGAAATATTTTGATCGTTGTCAGATGCGTTGAAAAATAATAATATAATAGTACTAACTAATTTGAATTTGAAATATTTAGTTCTTGAGTCTATAACCTATTATTATTATTAGATATTATTATTATTCTTTATTTTTCAAATTTCAGATAATTTGCCAATAGAAATGTAGAAGAAATTATAAAATAAAAAAGAAAGAAAATTAAACTTAAACATTAATTTATAACCTACATAATATAATCATTTCCAAAAATATTATAATTTACATTTTTTTTAGCCATTTCTAAAACCCCTAATATGATTTTTAAGTTTGTATTTAAATATAAGTTTTCAAATATAAGTTTTTGGTTTTTACTATTTTTAATTTCAAAGAGTATAGAGTAAGTAGTTATTGAAAATTTTTTATAGCATTACATTTTAAGCATTTTTTGTTTTTTAGATGTTCTAGTTTTAGGTATTGCAATAGGTTTTCTATTTCTAGTGTATTATGTATATTTTCCCTATTATTAAGAACTAATTTTGATTTAAAATTATTATTTAAAATATTGTGTAATATGTATTTTGAATTTTTCGAAGTAAATTAGTTGGTTTATATCCAGTACATTAATTGATTTGTATAACTCCATAGTACTAGTTGTGGGGTTTAGGTAAAATAAGCTTTTTAGTGCTGTATTCATTACTGTTCTAATCTGTTTTACATGAAAATTTAAACACTGACTCCAACTGTATATATTATACATAATTCTTTACAATATATACCCATTATACACAAGTTTGGCTGCATAATTAGGAATACAACCAGATCTTTTTATAGCTAGACCTACTTATAGGGATAATTTTTTTTCTTCATTTTTTTATATGTTTGTCCCATCTTCAATTTTCATCAATATCATTCCTAAATATTTCATATTATCTACTCTTTGTATTATATTTTCTTTTACTTTAAGTATAATATAATCATATTTTTTATTCTGGGTTTTAAATATGAATTTAATTAATTTTTTTAGTGTTTAAATATAGTTTATTATACTCCAGCCAATTGTATAAAGTTTTTAAGTTTTTATTTAAACTTCATAACTCTTTCATTGTTTTAATTTTTGCAATAACATTAGTGTCATCTACCTAAACATTATAATTTAATATGAATTTAGCTTTAGGTATATTCATTATGTATAACAGATAACCGTGGTCCTAAAAGAGAGCCTTGCGGTTCCCCTGTTTTTATGATTACCTTGTCGTTAAATCTTACATTTAATATCAACACATTGGGTCATTTGTTAGGTAACTTTCTAATAGTTAGTAACAGTTAACATTATAACTAACGTATAATTAACAGTAGATACTGTTAAGATGAGTGATTGACATTTTGAACGATTGAGCTTTATATAAAATATTTCACATACTTAACACAAGGTTATGTTATATGAGGGAAATTTCATATTAACATCAGCATATTTAAATTTTTTAACAACTATAATAAAGAAGGGTGTAGAGATAGGTATATTGTTTAACCCAAAAATTACTGTTTTATTATTAGTTCTAAAGTTTAACTAGAGGAAATTGCAACATAGTTTAGTTTTTTGTCTAGCAAGAAGCAAAAAATTTAATTTTAAAACTATCAAGTCTAAAAAAAATTGAGTTGGCTTATAAGTAAATTAGTAAAAGTTATGTAATGGTTAAGAATAAACATATTCCGTTCGAAACTATAATCTATAACTACTCGCTTGTTCATCCTTGTTAGTTTTTATTAATATTTTTATATTATACGCATTTAGGCAGTTAGTCTTTCTGTTATTCGAATCTATTATTTTTGTTATACGCATTTGAAAGTTTATTCCAGAAAATTAATAAAATCCAAGAGTTGTAAAATATATAAATAACTATGTAAAAACGTTTGATTGAACATTTTATGTATTTTTATTATGTAAAAGAATATTATCGAACGATATGAAGAATGAAATAATGTACACCGGTGTGAAAAGCTGCAGTTTTTGAATTAAAAAAAAATCTATGATCTTTTAATTAAGATTAAAATTATTCAATTATGACAATTGATATACATAGTGAATCCAATTGCAATTGCACAGAAGCAGTTCTTTCAGGTATGATTTTATATAAAAAGAAATATTTGTTTTGGTATAATTGTATTTGTTTTCTGAATCGCTTGATTGTTGACTTTACAATGCAATTAAAGTATAATACCTAATACTTTATGACGAAATTAATACTAATTTCAATATAACTTAGCACAATAAAATCCCATTACCCTCAACGTAGCAGATCGATGTATTTTAATTCGTTTATAGCAAAGACTATAACGAATGCTTCTACAGACTTTGTTTATAGTCAAAAATGTTTGTAGTCACAATTTTACTATATCAATTAACAGTCAACAATTTGTTTGAAAGAAAGTAATAAACTTCATAAGTTCATACAATCGATGTCATTTATGGTCACATTAAAATATAACCCCAATTTTTTCAATAAAACAAAAAAAATAAGTCAAAAGTGAATTATTTGATTAAAAAAACTGATTTATAGGTACATATATAGTCTTTTTCTGTTCTTTATTACAAATATGTAAATATGTATATTTTGTGATTGCATAATAGAATTGTTATTCATGAATAAAATAAAGTTTAAAATAATTGTTATACGAAAGACATTTTATTGATATTTTATTGAAAATATTTGCTTTTGTTTATAAAGATGCGATTTTTTTTTACTACGCCTATATAATCACAAAACGGTTATAGTCAGAAATATTACTGAAATTTAGTGAATGACTATAACCGTGTCTTACTGTATATATTTCTTTTAAATAGCAGAAACAAATGAACTAACATTTATTATATCATTTTTGAAGAGTAGGGTTTGATTTCATTTTTATTTTTCTGTTTTCTTTTATGGTCGGTCTGAGGTTTTATGTTTTGAAGTTGTGAAGAAAGATTGTGATCTCTTATGTCCTTTTTAATCATACTCAATTAGATAGTCGTCCTATTCTCGGTTGTTTTTTCTCTTTGCTTGGTTTATCTAATATATATTTTTTAATATAATTTATAGCTCTAGGTGAAACATTATTAAAATTTAATAAATATTAAAACTCTCTTAATCGATTTCGGCTATTACACCATCATCAGAAGACTGATGGCAGCTAGTTTTGCTTCAGTTGCATTTTTAATATATTTTATATAATATGCTGAATATCAGTCTATTTGTGAAACAATATATTTTTTAAATGTGATTTCCATTACGACGCTCTCTTGTTTTATTTAGTTTTAAAAGCATTATGAATGATTTCATAAATTATTCAAAATGTAGTTGGATCAACATGCACGCATATATATTATATATATGTAGATATAGTCAGTTGTTTTTATATTATTTATTTCAAAATATATTTTTATTTTAATGTCTTCTATTTGTATTGAACTAAATTGAAGAAAATTAAACTTAAAAAAAAAAAGGAAACAAAAACAAAAAAGTTTAGAAATAAAATAATTGGAAAAGAAAGATTTGATATGTTTACTTCAAAGCGGTATATTAGATACATAAGCATTTAGAAAAAATTATATTTATGCATATATATATGTAAATTAATATTTAGGAAAGCTGAACTTATAATTGCAATAACTCAATATTTCATTTTATTTCTTCATTTAATTTTCTTTTTTCCGTTTTTGTTGTTTTTTGTTATGGATTTTAATAGTTATTGACAAAGTTTTTAAAGTCCTACTGTTACTCCTAAAAAATTAAGAATAAATTTCCCTAGCACTACATTTTTTGTTTGTTTTTACCAGCCCCAATTACAGTTGACTCCATAATTCCCTGCTTCCGAATTGAACAACATTCTAGAGTTTTCAAACTTAACTCAGTCGAATTATTAAATAACAAAAACTAATGCTCGAATTTATATCCATTTTTACTCCTTATTAGTTCTCATTGGTATTTTTCATGATTATATGGGATTCATGCATTACATTTAAATTGTTAACTTAGCATTACCTGTTAACACAAAAAATCTCTATTCAGCAATAATTATATATATATTTATTCAGCAAAATTTCAAATAAATTTAACCGTGCATACAAATTTAAAAAAAAAAAAATATTTTTAATCAATACAAAGAACAGGTATAGAAGAAAAGAAAAGTTAGATGAGAAGTATTTATGTTTTTTACTAAAGCATACTAATTTCAAAGTTTTTTACTGTCTGCCATGAATGTATAGTGAGAAGTCTATATATTAGTTAATGATACTTCGTTCGGATCTTCTTTTAAAAACTTTAAATATGGTTTTAATTTGAATTTTAATTAATCAACAGGGGCCTCTAGTTAAATTCTAATTCATAGTACATATATTAATCCATTGAAAAATAAAAGAAAATCTTAAACATCATAGAATAAATAACAATATCTGAATTCTAAAAAATCAAAAACTATATATATACATACTTCAATTATATATATGTATATGTACTAGTAAGTACACTTACTTTGGTATCAAATAAAACATCATAGAGTTTCTGTCAAGAAACACAACACGAAATATTTAAATTAATGTTTTTATTGCATATACATATATATATATATATATAGATAATATATAGACGACATATAGTAATATAGACATTAAGCATTAATGTAAATATATGCATGTATATTTGTAACTAATTCATTGCAAAAGCAAAAATATCTCCTTAAGCCAAAATTTATTCAAAATTTTTTTATTTTTTTGTCTCAATTTTTTTTTTTTTTGTTTCTAAAATAAAATCTTTGTTTCAAAATCCAATTGAAAGATTTTGTATAAGGACCCCATAAGGATACAAAATAATATTCTTATACTCGTAGGTAGAAGGTACTCAAAGAAAATATAAAAATAAAAAATAAAATAATTTTTTTTTTTCTGAACAACAATGTTTACAAAATAGATTGGAAAATTTTCAATGCAAATAAATGATTTTCATCAGAATTACAATTTTTGTGTCTTGGTTATGGTTGTTAAACCGATAACTGTAAGAGCTTTTGAGTTTTTTTTTTTGTTTCTGTTTTTATTTTTTATCTTTATAGCAAGAGGCAATTTTAATTTTTAACAAATGTTAATATTTGTCAGAAAAATTAAAAGTAGATTTATGGTGGTGGTAATAAGAGAACATAATGTGTAACATCTTAATTTGAGACTTTATCGTATTTTGTATGACAATTTAGTGGTGATCAAGCATTGATTTTCTATAATCGTGATAATATACTACTACCCTCTTTTAAATTGTTCCCGCAATTCTTTGGTCATCGTATAATATTTACTTTATCATTTAATATTGTTTATTTTCTTTTGGTTTTTACATTTTGACATTTTGAATCTGTTCTTTCTATCCCACGTATCTTAAATTCATGATTTAGTGCTGCAAAAGAGTGTTAAGTTAGCAATGAACAATAAATTTTATGTTAAGATTATTAACATAAATTATTGGTTTTTTACAGTTTTAGATATATATATATATATATTATTAATAATGTATTTCGAACAAAAGTTATGTATTCTTTTGTTTTTCCATCTTTGTTAATTGAATGTGAGAAAATTATTTACTTTCGGTTATTTTTTATTCAATGTTTTTTTTTTTGTTACGATATAGATAAGTAAATTTTTAGGTTTTAATATGGTAAGTTTGTAGTAAAAATTAGTTTTGAAGTTGAATTGGTTAAATAAAAAACTATAAAGTGATATATTTTTAAGATACCTATGCGTTAGATAAAATATATAAAATTAAATGTAAATCTGACGTGTAAACAGAATCTGACATTTTTCTGAAAATCTGACTATTTTCTATCAGCAGTATTATAGTATAAAATATGGCGAAAAGTAATTTTCTCAGAATGCACTACAATCAGTTGTCTTTAAATTTTTAGGGTTTTCGGATGTTTTTTGTGGGAAATATTATTAGATATACTTATATTTATTAAAAAATTATATTTATTTATACATATATATGTAAATTAATATTTGGGAAAGCTCAACTTATAATTGCAATAACTCAGAGACACATTCTGTATTTCATTTATTTACTTTTAGGTTATGTGAAATAATGGCAATTAAATATAAAATTTAATCAGACGTATGCAAACCGTCGTCAGATTTTATAATAGACTTAGGATGTTTGTCTAATGCGTGGCTAATTACTAATTGTGTTGTGAAATAATATATTCATATATATATATAATATATATTAGTTATGGAATAAGAGTTGATTAATTTAAAGTTTCTCTGGTTTGTGTCTTGGAATTAGTAAACTTGAAAATTTTTCAATTGATAACTGCTCAATTTGAATTTAAAACAAATAAAAGTCAATTTATAATTTATATAGCATTACACTTTAATAAAACCATTTTCAAAATCAAAGACAAGTTTTTAAAAATAAAAAAAAAATCTTGTTGAAAAAGTTGTTGTTGAAATTGAAAATGTTTTATTTGGTTTTGAAAAGGGTTTGCTTGATTTTGAAAAAGGTTTTATTGAAGTGTAAATGTTATACATACATACATACATACATATATATTTTAAATTAATTTATATATTTTTAATTGACAATTTAAGGTTTTGTTTTATTTAAGTTTTGCCAATTTAGATTGTCAAAATATTTTAAATTTCATGTCCACCGAATTAGAATTAGTGTTTGATATGTACAGTCCTTAATCTTAACGTGTGTCTGACGTGTAAATGCTAACTAAAATGTCCTATATACATATTTCAGTTTTTTTTTATCTATGACGTCAAAATATTAAGTATGTTTTTCAATGCGACTTTTTACATTTGTTGACAAAATAAAAAATTGAAATTTAAAATTTTTATGTTTCACAAAAACAACAAAACAAAACTATCAGTACACGAGGCAATAAAAGTCCAATTATTTTAAATATAATTCATTATATAATGTAGTTTAATTAAATTTTCATCGTAAAATGTGACATGTAAAGTCTCCTACACCTTGAAAAATTCATTTGTGATAAAAATTTGAAACACAAATGATTTATAATAATATTAATTTTATTTATTTATTTATTTATTTAAACAGTGGGATCTGAAGATAAATCTGCAGTTCAACTATAGGTCCTTTTCCCTTTCGAAATGTGGCCCTATTTTATATATTAATTATTCGGTATATATATAAATATTGTATGCTATATTATCTTATATTTGTTTTATTATATAATACGCACCGGCTACCGAGGCCACATTTTAATTTTGTTATTGCGGGTAAATATTTTGTATTTTTTCGTACAATAGCGAGATATAAGTAACCGTTAAAACTCTGTCTTAATGCGTTTACTTAAGTAAATGTAACCGTTCAAAATCGTTTACTACAGGAACTAAGACCAAATTTCAGCTTAAGTTGCTAACTGAAAATGAATTTTGACAAAATTAAGAAAGACAGACGAAAATAGATCTTATACCATTTTAATAATTACCTTTAAACTGTGGGAAAAATAATGTACAATAAACTTTATTACACAGTATTTATCCCAATGACACTTCTCAGACACACAGTAATTTTATTACATTTAATTCTATTACGATTTGTCGCCCAGATAAATGTAAGCTTTGTTTGACTGCGACAGCTTTTTTAAGAACGGTAAGATGATTTCAGATAAACTTATATTTTATTTTAGTTGCTTTCAAGCTGCCCATCCGAGAGATACATTTTTTGTTTCCTACAGTATTTTGTTTTATTTTCTTTCACACACAGTTTCGCTGTAAGTATTTTTTAGATTTTAGTTTAATCAAAATTTCTAATCAAATTATGATTGAACACTTTATAACTTACTTAACATTGCTACGACAAATTTATATACTATCTAATTAGTTTTTAAATTTTTAAGTGTCAACTAAATAATTACATATTTTTTATATTGCCCGGAAAAAATATTAAATATGGATATTCTCTAGGGTATGGCTATCCATTTAATGATTGCCCCATTACAATAAATAAATATTCCTATTAAAATTTTTAATTTTGACAGATCAGCCAAATTCTATTATAACCCTTTTATGTACCCAGTTTTTTTTTTTTTTTTTTTGCAATTCTATGGTCATAACATGCTGTTTTATGTTTTCCTTGGATGTATATTACTTTCCGTCTCTATTTCTGTGTACACACGATATGATACACCTATATGGTTTTCATTGTATAGGTTTTATAAAGTCTATTTTATAATATCCTTGGGATAAGAATTTATATTACGAAATATGTATATTGGGTTTTGATATTTTTATATTTTTTTTTCTGGAAATATATATATATATTTTTTTTAAACACATACATAGTTAATACACATGCATTCATCAATATATGTATGGATATAAATGCTTTTATGCTAAATTAAATTTTTAAATTGCTTTGAAAAGTTTATTCTGTTTTTTTTTTTTTTAAATTTAAAGTAAATTTTTGGTTAGGATTGGAAATGGTTGACTTATTTTATTTTTTTTTCTTTATAAGTTCTATTGAATTGGAATGCCTGAATAATATACGAAGTAAATTAGGAAATATATAATTGAATATATTTTCGAAAGTTTAGAAAAGTGAACAAATATTTCTGATAGTGTGAATATAAAGTATGTATTCTGATATTTACGGAATCCAACTAGGGTACATAAAATTAAAATATTTGAAGCTAAGTTTGATTAAATTTCTTATGAAACAAAAAATTTTCTTTATTTCTTAAATAATTGTTATTTAAAATAATATTGTTTAAT
Organism: Argyra leucocephala; assembly: GCA_963942445.1. Classification (NCBI taxonomy): domain Eukaryota; kingdom Metazoa; phylum Arthropoda; class Insecta; order Diptera; family Dolichopodidae; genus Argyra; species Argyra leucocephala. The sequence continues at coordinate 31,910,121 of OZ012677.1, forward strand.
TTTTACAAGAGCTAAGCATATTCAAAATTTAACATTTACGAATTTGTTAATCAGAAAATAACTGTAATAGTAGTTTTACAGCCGACCAATACTGAATGTACAGTGATACATTTTTTCTTATTATCGTGTGCTGGTAACTCTTCTCTCACGTTTTATGTTTTTTGTGTTAACCAATTTTAACGATTTTTCATCATTTTAGTGAATAGACGTTAGTTAAGCTTTAAGTTTAAATTTTGGTTTATTATTAGCATAAAAATAATTTATTAAAGGTTTTTACTTCCCATTTTGCCCTTTACAAATTAAATTTACTCTAAATAATTAAATCAGGTTATAGTCTAAATAGGTACAAATCAAAGGTATAAATATTCTAGTACTTAATATAAGCTTAATATATAAAATATAGAATTAAAATATATGAAACTAAGCACATTGTAAAAATTAGAATGTAAATATTACATTAAGGCCATAAAAATAAAAATAGCAATAATAAATAAAAATTTATCTTAATTAGGTATCATTATCATTGACCTAAAACCCCGTCAGGGTAGAATGGAGCGAAAACTTTAATTTTAGGTTCAAAAGAATGTTAAAATTCAGATTTAATTATATCAAAACAAATATTAAAATCTAATATACAAGTTTTTTTCTCTTAATCAAGTATGTTAATATGACTGTTTTAATAATATAAATTAAAAAATTATAAATATAAAATTACAAGTTCAAAGACCTGTGATAAAATATAATGTAAAAATTATAGTACTTATTTAATATTATATTCTATAGATGGCAAATATTGAGTCAAAATAATACCTCAATACGTCCTGATTCTATGATTTTTAATTGAGAGATGATTAAACCCTGTTAAGCTTTAAGCCAAAGAAAGTAAATAAGTAATTAGTTATATTATATAAATTAAAATATTGTTTATCTTTTCTATAAATCTATAATTAAAATTTAAACTCATCTATTTCAATTCAACTTAGGTAGGTAGGTAGGTAGGTAGTAGTGTCTGCCGACAGTACGCCGACACACTTAATTCAACTTATCATTAAGGGAAATTTGAAGATAGACAGTGTGAGATAGGGTTGGTAAAAATAATGTTATGGTGATTTGCAACATAATAAACTGAACTTGCATAGAACCGTAGGTGAATTTGTTCACCCAGTCAAAGAACTTAACAAAAGACCCAGGAAAAGAATTTAACAAAATAATTGGTAAATATTTGAATATGATCCGGACCAGTTACATAAGCAAGTGGACCGCTTGTAGAAGGAGACATATTTAAAAAAATTTATCATATATGTATGAAATACTTCATATATGTATGAAATACTTTATATATATGTTAGTTTTAAATTTGGTTAACTAACTGTAAATTAACTCACCAATTTATTTGACTCAATAATATTGTATTTTTAATTTAATTTAATTCAAAATTTTGGGTAGACATAAAAATATTCAACCAACGGGTTTGATTACAAAATTTGAAAATTAATTCAAATATAATTGGGTTCAAATTTGGCTTAACTTATTAATATTTTAATGAATATATTTTGTTTCAAGTATATAATGAGACTAATTATATGATTTGATAATCAGTTAAATAATTGTTAAGCTCTGTGTTTTATGAATGTCAAATAAATACTCTAAATAATTATAACTTCCCAAATTAATAAAATATTTATAGATGCTTCAATGTCTTTTTTTTATCTATTTCCTACAACAAACTGACCGTATCGTATGTAATGAAGTTTTATAATACATACTACAAACTGTGATACTCCGCAGGTTAATAGCATCATTACAAAAAAAAAAAACAATAACAAATTTTCATTATGAAAACGGAAACGTAAAATTTTTTAAAAGTTCTTTGCTCTCTTAACATTACGTTTTTTCCTCTACATAATAACGAAAAATAAAACAACAAACAAAATACTTTAATTTACATTTAAATTACTTATACGTGTAATAAAAATATGTAATATTTTACATAATAATAAATAAAAGAGTAAAAACATTATATTTTCAGGACATAATAAAAGAATACAATTTTTTTTTTGTTTGTTTTCAAAATATTATTTTCACCATATTTAAATAAATTTGAAAAAATTATACTTTCAGTCGCCATTTTCAATATGTATGTATATAACTATTTACTTATACATATTTTTAGTAACTTATTTTATTTTTTACTACCTACATTTTTTAAATTTTAAAACAAAACATAACCTCATTACTTACATAATAATAATGAATTAATATAAAACTAGCTTTACCAAAATATTTTAGTTTTGTTTTTGTTAGCATAGTGTAAATGGTATATAGATAATAATAATACAACAACAATAATAGAATTAATTTCATATCAATTGCGGTTGATAATCAATGCTATTTTCTTGAGAATGACAATTTTTACCATTCTACACGAGTACACAAAAATTTCCATCTAATTTATGTATATATATACATTACATATGTAGTTAGTTTGCAATATTTTAATATCCTTGAATACAAATTTTAAGTTTAAGTATACATAGAACCCGAATTATGCAAATCATATTAATCAGATTGAAAAATTATAAATACGAGGACAATTTGATAAAAAAAAAAATGTGTTAAAATGAAGAATGCAGTTTAAGAATTAAAAACTGTTTATTTTATTTTTGTTATATTAAAGGTATAGGAACCTACAAATTTTATCTAAAATATCAGCATATCAAAATCGATGTCTTAACTCTTAATAGTTTGACTCGAAATCAGATTAAGTTAAAAGTATTATTTTTACTATGTTAGCTTGAAATGTTAAAAAAAATTATTACGTTTCAAATTAACTTGATAAAAATTGTGTACAAATATTTCATTACTTATTTCAATTTATTTACAATTCCATTTATTTTTTGTACATTTAAATATGTATAAAAACGTAATTACTCTGTGTCTTGATGACTCTGTTGAATCAAACTGTGATTTTAATTCTAAATTTTAAGTCAGAAATTTTTTTTCGATTGGACTTTAGTTGATCCGGCTTTAATTCAGTATTTAGGGTTTATATGAGCTAATATGTATTATATTGTACATGTTGATAACTTGTTACTTACTTTCAAAACTAAAAATTAGGTTAAATTTCTTGTGACAATGTTACCGTTAATAACAAGAGCGATATAATTTTATAGCATTAATTTCTGTATTTCAAATTATATAGTTAGTTCTTTTTTTTGAAATGTAATTCTGAATAATATTGTTATCAACTCTTCAAACTAAGCCAATTACATTAAACCAATATTTTTATTTTGTCAATATTTCATTGGTTTTTGATTTCACTATATATATATATTATATTATATTGCGTTAATCGAAATTAAGAAAGCTTTGAAGTGGTTTAATCAAATCCAGATGCTATATTCTTCCATATATAATCGGACTATACTACCAAAGCTTTAGATTTGGTTACTATTCATCTTAAAACTGGTAGAAACGATTTTGAAGATGTATATCGTTATATATCAGTTTTCATCTCTCTCTATTAATTTGTAGATGAATGGTCAAGCAACATTTGAGTCTTGATTATCTCCATAGAGGAAATTTAGGATACTAATATGATTTCCAACACATTTTAATTGAGTTATGTACACAATACAAGCAAATTTTCGTATTATAAATAACAGTTTTAAGCAGTTATAAACAGGTTGTCTATTATAGCACAGATGCCATTGACAGTAACAGTTTAGTACTAAAAATTGATTTTAAATTTTAAAAGTTTTTAATTTTGTATGGTATGTTGTTAAAAAGTTATGTTCAACATTAATTATTTTGTAACAAAAATTAAGCACAATAATAGGTTGTTAAAATGTTAGTTCGTGTAAAAATTGCCCCAAATTTGTCACTTTTATTTCTTTGTACTAAATGTAAAATATTCTTAACAAAATTAAAATTTTTGAAAATAGTAAAATTTTGCTTACTAGCTATTTTTTTATATATATTTTTAATAACTATTTTTTACTAAGAATTTTTTTCTATTTTAACTTTTCTACTTTTTTCGTTCAATAATTCTAAAATCAAGTACCTATACATAGATATTTGTCTCTAATAGTATATAAACACAACTGATCTTAATCGTCAATCACAATAGCCATATTCAACTAAATTTAAAAATTAGGTTCGGTAATTTTGACAGATAATTAGGTTGGGTAGTGAATCATCATAGAGAATGACAACAAAATTGTCAATTACAACCTTTTTTTAAGTTGTGTTGTTCATGGCCCACTTACCCTTCATTCTCATTATGAAAATGAAAAATGCCACTAACTACCTGTGTAATCTCTAGAAAAACATTGTCCTCATACAGCATCAACAAATTTAAATAACTTTTAATCCTTATTAATTTATTAATAGTATTGTAGCGATCACTTCAAATTTCTGGACGATAAGAGATCACGTTTTTAAACTAGGTATACAAAAACCAGAAATTCTTTATCTCACCCTCGTACAACATGAAACACGGAAATTTAAATCATATCAAAAATTAGAATGTATGTATGAACAAAATAAAAAAAAAAAAAAAAATTTGATTTTCTAGAAAGATATTTTTGATCCTTATTTTCTTAGAATTCTTAAATACAGATAGATACCCAAGATTGATGTACCCGGAGTTATATTGAGTAAATAAGAATATTGCAATACAATACACATTTCGTTTTTTTTTTCAACATTTTGTTTTCTTCATTCTATTTTATTGATTTCATATTTTAATTTGATTTACATTTTTCAAATAAATTACATTACAATAAAAATTTATAAATTATATAAATTTAAAGAATGAACTCATAAATTTCCTCTTTATGTCATAAACATACACAGAGAATCATTGCTGAAATGTGTACGTGAAAAATTTTTATTTTTCCACCATTAAATTGTAAAAATTATTTTCAATAAAAGTATAACGATAAATTTTAGTTTATGACTTTTTTTGAATTTTCTTTTGTTGTTTGCTTTGTTGTTGTTTTTTTTTTAATATGAATTTTTTTTTTATTTAACTCAATTGCATTATCGTTTATTTGGATTCCATAAAAATGAGAGATTGAAATCGACTTTATTTAATATTGGATAATATTGGATTTTTATAAAGAAATTAGTAATACAGTCCGAATACAAAACTTACTGTTGTGTCAATGGTCTTTATGTATACTGTCATTGTCTTTTAAAACTAACAGTAACATGGAAGTTATAGAAAAGATATGTATTTTTGTTCTTTTTTTGATTCTTAAAACTCGTATCATTGTCGGACAAAATTTTCCAAGCTTACATTCAGGTGAATCTATTTCTAGATTAATAGATGGTTTTTGGATAACTGTAGCTTTTCAGGCTTAATGAGAAAAATTTTTTATGACTGTGAATTTAAGGAATACATGTAAGCTTTGAATATCTTTAAGGTTTAATTTACAGAAGACATTCAATTCTAGACTATTCCATTTTAGATATGATTTGTTACTTTTTTAATCATCATTCGGCTACTTCAAACTTTGTTCTATATTGTCTTTTAAAAAAAATGTCTGTCAGAATGATAGTTCTATTGATAGCAATTTGCTGTCATAATGCTATCGAATTTTATTTGAATTATTTGCCATGTTAAGTTAAAGAACATCACTTCTTCAGATATTTTATTTTCAGAAACAAGACCAACAATATATAACCAGTAAAAAAACAGTTATTTCAAATATCATGCAGATTTGCTACATTTTGTCATAAAGTGTATATTCTACCGTTATTTTGATTTTTGACTAAATTTGCATAAAAAATACCTCTTCCCATTTGAAAATCTCGATTTCGGCCAATTTTTCAGCTTAAAAAACCCTTTTTCGGTCTTCCCCGGAAGTTGAAAATATCACCAATCGATAGAGCCGTCTCGATTAAGTTAATAAATTTTAAAATAACGGTCTTTCCCCTCTAAAAAAGCTGATACGCATGCTCTGGAACACCCGGTATAGACCCCGTACGAACTAGTAGTCTCTTTCGGGTTACTTGTATACATAATAATGAATACCTTTGGAAAATTCGGCTATTCGACCAAGAATTAGAAATGACATGAAGGATCAACAGTTGAAATTAATAAATGAATCAAAATTGGTTGTGAAAATTAATTTTTTGACCAATCCACTTGATCTATATGTACTCTCTTAACTGAATTTATTGAATTTTTGTAAACGAAAATGACAATAATTTATCAAAACAGTGATAACCTTTATGGTGTATTTAAAGCTTACAATCTAAAAAGTGGGAAGTTCTAGTCCATTCATATAACACTTAAAATTTGGTCGTTCATTCCAATTTTCTGCCTTATAAACTGCTGGCGATTTTTTTTAACCTGCCTGGTTATTGGAATGTTTTGTAGATCTCTCGCCACAAGGTGTTGGATAAATCTGTTTGTATAGTTATCTGTTTTTGCATTTTTCCAGTTCTTCTATAACCATGGGTATATTAAAATCTTTATGTAAATTAATTTTTCAATCTTTGTGTAATCAATAGGTACCAAGGGGTCGGGGTTATGGTTGGTGCGTAAAATCTTTGATTGCATATTTTGAATTGTTTCGATCTTACTATTAAAAACAGTTCTCTATAACTGACACCCGATTTCAGAATGGCTTTATATAGCAACAATTTGTGTTCGAGATCAAGTGTAGAATTTTTCCCAATAAGCCAATAAATGATGTTTGTCTTAAGTTTTAGTTGCTCTTTTTTTGTGGTGATGTGCTTCTTCCAGGTTAGCATTTCGTCTAGGTTCACTCCCAGGTATTTAACCTCGTTAGCTTGTTAAAAATTTGCTTGTTAAATTTTCCACTTATAGAGCTATTCCTGTACAGCTGTAAATGTTCTTGCTGTATGTAAATTTGGATGGCAGTTTAAAATTGCAGTATCGCCTGCGAAGGTGGATGTTCCTGTTTTCCGGTAGAAAAGACGTATTAGGTATAAAATTGGTCCCGGTACACTATATTGTGGAATGTCAGCATGTTATCCAATAAGCTCAAAATAATAAATGATCCCCCCCAATACTAACCTTCAACTCAATCATGGATTTTTTTAAATATCTACTTTGCAATCATTTGAAATTTTATTTATTTTAAATGTCTTCTGGGATAACAATGAGTAACAATTTACAAATAGTTATTAGTACAATGACCAAAATTTTTCATTAGAATTATACTACAAAAGAGTTGTACACTAACATCAAAATCGTTCTATATTTATTAAATAAAATCATCTTAGCTCACGTTTCGATTTAAAATTCCATATTTTAAAATGGAAACAAATTTTTTTATTTTTTTTTTTTTAACTTACTAGATTTTTGCTATTATGTACTTTTAGATGATCATGATAACATTGATAATGATGATAATGATGATAAAAATGAAAATACCACCCAGAAACACTCGTAAATGACAAAAAAAAAAAAATAGAAAAATAGAAACAAAGAAAAACAAAATCCAACAAACGAAAAAAAGGAGTAAAATATGAGAAAAGACCAAAAACATTTGCTGTGTTTCATTTTGTAGTTTTGCGATTATAAATTGTAAAAAATTTGATATTGGTGGGAAAAGAAAAGCAACAACAAAAATAGAATAAAAAAAAAATGATTCACTTTCAATATAAATATATGTACATTGCACCTAATTTATATAACAGTATATTATATATACATATAACGGTATAAATTACATTTTCAGTTCACATAATTTTAGTTTATACCACTTTTTTGTATGAGTACTATGTGTATTTGTATGCATATTATCTAAGTATATGTAAGTTAAAATTCGCTTTACTAGAATTTTACTATTTATTTTTAGATATTTTCTAAGTTAAAATGACAAGAGAATGGCAGGTAGTGGAAGGTTATGGGGGAATTAAATTGATAGTAGAATTTTAAAACTATCATTTTAGTAGCAATGATGCGTTTATACTTTAAAATGGGTATTAATGGTGACTTTTTTTTTTGTTTTTATTTTTTTTGTTAACAACAAGTTCAGTTCAACAAAATAATAACGATGTGCAATGCATTTAGTTCGTTTGCAACCAGATTCTCATACTTTAATAACGTAGATAGTAGAATGAATTGTTGTGAAAATTTATATATATATATATATATATTATATATGTATATCTATGTTTACATTATATATATATAATAATAGAATTCCAGAATTTAAAATTTAAAAATATGTATAAACAACCATAAAGTATTATAGTTGAGCTATTTTAGAATTTGGTTTCATGCTGAAAATAATTAATGGATGCGGAATATCACAGTACACATCTACACTTTTTTTTTTTTGTGTATTCTTGTGTAGTCGAACAAAAAACTTTTATTTTTACATAAATTAAGGGAAATATTTTTCGTTTATAAAATTTGGTTTTTTTTTTGTTTTGGGGTAACTCTTCTGGAAATTTTAATATTTTAAATTTTTACAGAAATTGAACGTCAACACACAACGGAATTTCGTTAAAAAAAATACCGACTTTAACAAATTATTTATTGTTTTAAAGATATTGTTTTAAAGGACTTATATTTTAAGTTTTATTTTCTTGTATATAAATTTTCTTTATTTAACTTTTCGATTTAAAGCTGGTCTTTCGACTAACTTTATTTTTTTTTTATTTTTTAATATTATAAAATCTTTTAATACCAAATTCTACTTATTAATTTTAATGTATGTACAAATTTCGAAATAAGAATAGTATAAAATTACAAATTATAAATTTTTCAAGTTCAAGTTTAAATTCATTAACCATTATTACGCTTACTGTACAAAAATGAAGTTAACTACAATTTTGCATAACAAGCATAGAAATAAAAAATTAAAAAAACGAAATATGAAATTATTTTATGTTTGTTAAAGCCTGTTAGGTGTCATATTTTGATGTTTTAATTATTAGTTGTTACATAATATTTGAAATATGTACAATATTTTTGTTTTATTACAATACTAATTTCGGGAGGGTCATTAAACTGTGTTGCCAACGCTATGCTACTATGTTGGTTCTAAACCGAATTTGCAATCGACTTTAATATCGTACAATGTACGAAAAACTAATTCTATCCAAGTTACTTACAATAGTATAAAAAATTATCATTTAAATTTAACATCAAATTTATATGAAATGTAGACGACCACAATAATATTGCGGTAGTATCCTGATAAAAAGATTTTAAGATATAATGAACTCAACGATTAATTGATAAAACAGTTAAATATATATCAGAAACTTTTAAATTCAAGTAAAATTTATTTTTTTCAAATATGTTATCGATTGTTTTTTATTTTTTTTTTATTTTAATTTTTAAGACAAAATATTTGTCTTTGCCTTTAGCTTAAGCCATTAAAAAAAAAAAAAAAAACAATTCTATAAAAAAACAAATACACATCGATTCAATTTATGATTTTTTCAAGAAAACAAAAACGTATACCATACCGTAACTTTATTGTGTAATCTACTGGAAGATGTTCTACATTTATACACAGTTTCTAGATATATGCATATATATATATATTTGAAAAATGGAACGTTAAATTTTGTTTTGTAAATTAGGGTATGATAGATTGATTTAGAGGTGTATTATAAATTAGAATTATTCGTTTAGAACACATTATGTTTTGTATGATATGAATCCTTTAAATCTATTAAATCCTAACGTAACTTTATTTAAATGTAGATTTTTATTTAAAAGAAAATTTTGTAAACAATGAGCCAAGGTCCTTTAGTTAGTGAATTTGCCGACGAGTGCTAGAAATAAACTAACACCAAATCAAATCAAACAAATTATATTAGGTCGTTTTGAGTTCATTTATTCACATCTAATATTCATGCACTATTAATGGGTAGCAAATCTATTTTGCTTAATGTTAATGCATGTTATAAATCAATTTAATTTTGGAATTCATAATTTAGGAAGTAACTAACAGACTTTAATACAAATATTCAAGTACGTCCCTCCAAAATGAAATAAATCTAATTTTCAAAATGTAATTGAAAGATGTTGGTTGTACTGCACAATATGAGTAAACTACGTGGTAATGCTGAAGAAACAATGCTTTTAACAAACAAAATAGAATGTCTAATGTTTAAATTTCTGATTTAGAACACAAGGAAATTTCAAATTTTATGAATTTTATGTATTTAGAGATTTGTAGGCAGTAATACGAATTTTTACCACTACATATATCATTGGAATACACATACATGCATACATACTATTCTGAACCAGTTTCACTAATTTTAAAATTTATTCCTAGTACTAGTACATAGTACATATTGTGCTGCTACATGTAGTGTAGTAAATTCTAGTTGCTTCTCAACTTATAGTTTGTCTTTTTATAATTTCTTCTTAGTTAATCTCAATACTCATATATTTGAATTCAGTACATTCGTATGTTATTGTACGATTTAAGAATACCAAATAAAAAAAAGATATACAATACTTGAATCACATTCTTCACTATAACTAGAGGCATACTCCAAACTCAAACAATAAGAGATTGAATTGATTTCCACAATCATGTCAGTTGATTTTACTTTCGAACTTAAATTAATAATATTCTAATAATAAACTTGCCTAAACCCATCCTAACGACAATACAACTGATGGATGTAGAAGGAATACTTCACAAGCAAGCAAGCACAAAGCAAACATTAAGATCTATTGAGATGAATTAATTGAGGTATAAATTCTGCGGGTTTCGAGGTTTAATTTCCTGGGAAATTCAGAGACCACATTTTGATGTGAAAAAATTACAAATATTTCGTGAAGAAATAAAAAAAAACTTTTGCAAGACTCAAGACATCGTACGATGAACAAGAAGTAGAAAAAGAGAATGACGTGATCGTCGAAAAAGAGGTAGGGAAGGAGAATGACGGATGAAAATAGATTTGCAAAATTGGTGTACGAAAGCAAACCAGATAAGTGACGATTACGAGGTAGAACGTAAAAACAATGATGAATTAACTTTCAATTTAACCAATCAACTGTCAAATAGACATATGCATACCTTTGACGCGTTTTGTCTTCGATATTACCCAACATAAATTTTTGATTTGTGAATTGAGATTTATTGTGTGTATATTTTTGGTTTTTATTTATTTGTAATGAAATTTAAAAATAAAAAATATTTCAGACAATATGTTGAAGTTTTCATTTCAGTGACTGATCTACTGTTGTGTCAGGATATAGAATTTGGATATGTGTAATGGTGTTCGATGTAATAATTCTGATACATCGAACACGTATCACTCTTACAAATTTGTTGTTTATTAATTTTGTTATCATCCACTTTTTTTTTTTTTCTTCCGTACTCCTCTTGGGAGCATAGGGCTTCCACTTGACATTTCCATCGTACTCTATTTCTAGCTGTTAATTTCACTTTCCGTGGTAATTTCCGAGGCATTGTCACATTTCATTTTTATTCTGTTTGTATACTGTCTAAGTAGGGGATTGGCCTACTGTAGAAGACCACTTTGATAACTCTATCTGCGCCTACGTGGTAACACGACGTCATATTTTTCTGCAAGTTGTTGCTGCGATTTTATCCATCTTTGACGTTAAGATGCCTGACGCTACTGTGTTTACTGGGTACGTCGTGTCATATACTTTTGTCAGTTGTTGAAAATTGTGTAATTATTATTACTGTTTGTCCAATATTATCTATTGTGTTATTTAGTTATTGTGTTGTATGAGATATATGAGTATTGATATAGATATTGGTATAGGTAATATTTTTAGTTATATAAAGTATTAATTATATTATTAATTATTTTTATTGATTATAAATTTTATATATAAATTTTATATATATATACTATTTTTCTTTTTAGTTATATTTTATACCCCCCACGGGAATCGAACCCGTGACTACCACATCGTAATTGAAACATATTTCTGTGCTCCAACCGATTAGGACACGGAAGGGATTCTTACCCACTTACCCACTCACAATAAAATCACCTTTATTACCCTGGTTCATAATTTAACTAGGATTGTATTGGACTGTTTTTTGTTGATATGTCGCTGGTTTACTAATTTAAAATATACATTTTTCGATACAAGTTTTCACTTATTTACCACTCTACACATCTCTTATTAAATAAGACATTGATTATTGTAGCTTCTAATGGTTACATACATCCTTTACTGTACCTAATCCGATGTTTTGTCAGTGGTTAATAACAATTCTATATCAATAACATCCCAACCACGAATTTTCTTCAATTTATTCGGTGCTATAGTCGAAATTTGCTTCCACCATCATCTATTTACATTCTGAGTCTGAATATCGAAATAACGGTTTGAAATTTTTTAAGTCAGTAATAGAAAAATATTTTCGCTCCCTAAACATATATGTCATCTCTGTTATCTGATATATGCGACCTAACAAACTTTCAACTTTCCGTATAATTTTTTTTTCACATTTTTAAAATAAATGAAAATAAATGAGAAAATGTACACGATGCCAATGGCATTTGTTTTATGACATAAGTTCGTTACATTAATAGCAAAAATTAGATAACTAAAGTTAAATATAGTACACCTCTTTTTCTCTCTGTTATTCTTTATAATATTATTTTATGAATGTGTGTATAGTACGATGAGATGTGTTTATGCATGGTTGTTCTCTTTTTGGTGCCAAAATATCGACGACAAGAATTTTCCCCTGCAGTACAACAATTTCATAGAGTGAAATTTTTTTTTTTTTGATTCAGGTTTTATTTTATTTTTCATTTCATTTAGGGAATTCTGAAAACAACAAACAAAAAACAAAAAAACGGTAAAACAAATACAAAAAACACATTGAATCCTTTCAAGGATTTAAAAAAAAGAATTATGAAAAGTTTTTAACCTCTTACTTTATTATTTTAGTTCCAATGGAATTGCGGAGGTTCTTCTGTCGATGTAAAGAGAAGGGAATAACAATGAAAAAAAAACAAAAAAAAAAAAAAATGAAAAAAGAGGATAAATTGTAAATAATAGGAAGAGTAGAGAGAAAATGAAAATTCATTACTGACATTTTGGCAAGGCAACAACTTTTGTACTTTTTTTTATTTTTCTTTTACTACTTAAGTTGTGAATTGCTTCCCAAAAGGGGGTTTGTTTTTGTTATTTTAATGAAATTTAAGTCATTGAATTAAAAATGAGCATAAGATTTCAATCGTTCGCTCATTTTTTCAGTTGTTTTTTTTTTTTTTTTATTGTTTTCGCTTGTAAAGATTAGTATAGAAAATTTTTGAAAGGTTCTGTTTCTGTTGATGAAAAAGATGATGTAATCTAAAGATATTTTTCAAGAAATTTCGCATGTGTATCAATTTTGTTATTCGACATATGGTGACCTACATAGATATTAGAAGTTTGTTAACACTTATTACGATGAATTAATAATTTAAAGAAAAAAATAAAATAAATAAATTGGTAGAACAACGTTGAGATAATCTTTTAGAGACCACATAATATGACTACTATTTACAGTAGTTTCCGAATTCAAGCTATAGTTCAAATTTAAATATTTAATAAATTTAACAAGCGATAACAAAAGTTTTGGATAACCAAAATTTCGTACAATGTTTTGGCATAATACCTCAACTATCTCTATCTATTAAAAATATTTTGTTGTTTCTACTATCAATCTGTTGTTGTGTTAGGTTATAAGTAATTGGATTTAACTGATTTAAGCTAAAAATCAACCTATTGATAAGTGATAAACAAGATTTCAGTTTCTTAAAAGCATAAAATATATTTAAAGAAATAAAATAATCAAACCAAAATAACTATTTGCATAAAGCAAAGGTCGAGTTAATAAATTAAATAAAACAAGTAAATGGTGTTGTACAGAGTTAACTCATCAGGAATAATGTAACAGAGTAGCATTTATTGATTAATATGATTGCATTAGACATTAAGTTGATTATAATGATAATTTAACATGTATTTTTCAAGGGTTGAGTATACAAAATTTCCATCCCAAAATCACTAAGACTAAACCCCAGGAACAAAATCCAGAACAAAATCCAGAAGCACTGAATCCTTAATGGAGATGCAATCTTTTTTTAGTATCCATCAATGGCTACTTAAAATAAATTGCTTTTTTGTCAGCTTTCGAACAATAACATATTTCGTTTTTTGTATCCAACAGAGACTACGGAAAAATTAAAGTTCGAAGATTTAATTTTTCGTGATTTTTTTTTTGTGGAGATCTTCCGGTTCCCATTTTTCATATCAATGGAACTATTTTTTTTTCTTTGGATAACCGAATAAAGCCAGGTGGATAAATTTAAAAACTGGATGAGTAATGTTGTATAATAAAGAACATTAGTTTAAGTGTATCTTAACTTAGTTTCAAATAACTTGACAGCTACAAATTATCAATGACTATAGAATACGATTTAATTGACTGAAGGACGTATTGGTAATAATTTATGTTGGTAATAATATTGTTTTATTATACTCATATTCCCTTTTCTGCTCTAACGATCCGAATCATGAATTCTGCCCAAGGTAAGTGAGCATAGTTTTGGTATAATCGAGAAAAAAAATCTTCACCGGATTTATGGTTCTAAAAACGAAAATGGGACTGAAGGATAAGATATAATGCTAAACTTTATGAGCTGTATGATGAAATGCAGTCATGAAAATTAAGGTCAAGAAACTACAGTGGCTCTAGTTTCAATATCTAGAGCAGATGGATGAAAATGCTACAGCTAAAAGAATTTTCGAATACAGACCCGAAGGCGAAAGACGTGAGACGAAATATTAGCAGACATGAGGAGATATTGATATGACAAACTATTGGCAGACCTGAACTGAGAGACATGAAATGAAATATATGATGGCTTCGTATCTTCAACTGGACAAAACCGCTCCCGACTGACAAAAGTGGAGGACGTTTATGAGTTAGACCCAAGAGCTACACTTGTCACAAGTAAGTAAGTATACATTTTTTCAGAATCCACAGAAGATAACCCGAAGAAGTTAAATCGGAGAAGTTTGAAAATTCTAATTTAAAATTTGTTTTTTTTTTCTATATTCATAAGGCCGTAAGACTTCGCAAGGCTTCTTCATTTCACTATATTTGAGTTCTTTTCTTTATATTTTATTCAACCCAATGTAATATTGTATATACAGATACATATATCATTATTGCCATATTTATGAATAATACAAAAGTTGAGAATGCAGTAATGAAGAAGAAAGAATGCAGTCATTGAACCAATCTAGAAAAAATGCAGCTTTTTCTATTATTTTTAACTAAAAAATTTATTCCAATGATTTTTATTTATTTTTTAAATACTATAAAGTCAAGAATAAATCGTCAGCATGCTGTAAAAACTCACAAAGACCATTTTTCCGTAAAAATCTGTTTATATCTATATATGGTATAAAAATATGGGTAGTGCATTTAGAATTCTGTGGTATTATAAATTATAATGGACCCCCTGGCCTAAGTGTACCAACTTATGGAGTCACTCATACCAGTCATACCTACCTATCTACTATGGGTAGTTCAAAAATTATATATGAATTCTCATTAGTCCCATTTTTATTACTTTCGAAATTATAGTGAATGCTAAAAATTGATTTAATTTATTTCTTACAGATTTAATTTAATTTAATTTTATAATTTCAACTGCACATAAATATACATCCAAAAATTAGGACCCTTTTCATGGTAGGATGTGAGCCATCTCTCTTTATTTCTACAGATTTATTTCGAATGTCAATTACCTAACTTGTAATATTAAAATCAGTTTTGACAAAAAAAAAATATATTTTATTGAGTTTCCACAGCACGATGACGAAATTTTAAGTTATATTCAGTTCTAAAGTGATCTACTACTACTGGAAAGGTAATTAAAAAATCTGCTTCCTTAAAGATAAATTTCATAAATTTTTAAATTTTCAAAATTGGCAACTAATTTTTTATTATATTTCCTTTTTACTAAAACAAAAAAAAGAAACTAAAAAAAATACAATTCCATAAAACTGAAACCATTTTTTTTTTTTTTTTTTTTTTTTTTTTTTTTTTTTTTTTTTTGTAACACTGACAACAATTTAACAATCAAAAAGTGCCAAATCTATAAATTGAAAAGTTTTTTGCCACTTCCGATTTTTTTTTTTTGTCGTTCATTTTTAATAATTTTTCACACACAATCCTATACACTTGTATAATCTATACATATATGTATATATATATTGTATATTTATAAAGAAAATAAATTTTCCAGGATTGCTTTATGACATCGTAATAATATATTATTTTTGATATATTTTCATACAATTCTCACCATTTATAATAACATTTGAGAAAAAGAGAAAATTTAATTAAGTTTCTTTTAGAATCGTTTTTTTGTTTTGTTTTGATTTTTGTTCTTTTTTTTTTATTTCATTGAAGTTGGTTTGTTTGGCAAAGTATAACCATCTTCACGGAAATATAATTTAATGGGTGCAGTAGTTCTAAACTATTAAAAATTATGGTTACTCTAATAATAAATTGGTTTCGCAAACCAATTCACTATACTTCTACTACTACTACTTCTATATTTAACTACTACTCTGGTAAAATTAATCCGATTTGGGAATAATTTATATTTTAAAATATTATTGTATTATATGTACGTATATATATATGTATTTTAGTTGATTTATTGAAATACTTATACATTTTGGGTTCATCTGCTTTTATAATTAAAATTTTATAAATTAAAAATGTTAAAATTTGGTTTTTTAAATAAAAGTATTATAATAATAATGAGTATAGAAGAAAGTGAAATGGGGGTGAAGATGATGAAATGAAATATTTTATGAGAATGAATAATTAATGAGTGAAGGAAAAATGTATGGTAGTAAGTATAATTTATTTTATTTATTTATCCAAAAAAAAAAGAAAACCCCAAAACAATTGTTTTTTTTTTTTTTTAAAATGAAATTTAAATTTTTAAAACCCCTTGGGTGGAAAATTATTGTATAAATAAATAGAAATTGATAATTGAATGAAAGCAAATTTGAAGAAAGTTAAATAATTTTTCAGAAAAGTCAAAACAATATTATTGAATATACATAATATAATAGTTATGTGCATGTACAATAATAAAATTAAAATCGAAATATTTTCGTTCGCATCCAAAAAATTTTATTAATTAAGCAATCAAGCACTAACGAAGGAAGCAGGTTACTTCCGAAATATCTATATTTGAAAAATAAAAATTGATCAGTGAAATTTCCTTTCACTCGACTTTTAATTGATAAAATTAATATATATATATATATATGTATTTTAAATTTTATGTTAGTTGAAAAAACTATTGATGTCCAATTATTGATGAAAATTTAATTGAAATTTGAATTAATGAATTAATTTTAAAATTAAATTATTAAATTAATGACATTCTTTTTATATTTAATATAAAATTTTAGCAAAATCGGCAGAAAAATAACTCTACAATGAATTTTCTCTAATTTTTATATTTCACATCCTGGAACAGAGTAACTTAATGTAATATGAGGAGTCAAATAATTCATATTGTCAAAAATAAACAAAATAGAATTATTTGAATACTCAATTATGTATAAAACAAGTAATTTACTTCAAACTAGTGCGATCTAAGGGCAAAACGCTTAAATTTTTACCATGTTTTCATCATCTGTGACCTTTAAGACTTATGCTGTTATCTGACTTTTATTAAATCTGACAAACTCTCAACCACGTTAGACAACAAGTAACTGTATATTAATTATTATTAAATAATTGTGTTTTGATGATCTAATACTTTACTTCGGTCTATCAAAATCAGAAAAACAAAATAAATTCAGTCATTTTATTTATTTATTTAATTATTTAGTGTAGCTCAAACTTCATTACAATTATTATTATTTTTTTTTTTTTACAATACAACAAAACACATTCAATTTACAAATTAAAATTATATCTAACTTAGAACTAGTTAAAATACATTGAAATAAATTGCACACATATTTTAATTACTACAGATTACTTATATAATTTAAGTTTTTGAGTCTGTTTCGAAAGTGTGAAGTCAATATAGTTTATGTGTTTATTACCAATTAGTAACATTCTATGAATTGGCTCATAATTGCCATAATTGGTCCTATGGAAACTTAATGTAAAGAAGTTTGTATTTCGTAGGTGATTATTTGAATTAATGTTGATGTTATTCAAAATCTGAGGAGAAGCAATATTTCCCTTGATAATTTCAGTAAGAAAAATAACATCCGCCACTTTTCGTCTTAATTTCAAAGTTTTCAAATGAATTAAGTTCAATCTATGCTCATATGGAGGTAAAATTAATGGATTTGACCATTGGAAATTACGCAAAGCAAATCTTAAAAAATTTTTTTGCTCTGCTTCAATCCTGGTTATATGAACTTCATAGAAAGGTGACCAAACTTGACTAGCATACTCCAAATTTGGTCTAACGAGACTAGAATACAAAAATTTGAGAACATAGGGATCGTTAAATTCCTTTGACCAACGTTTAACAAAACCTAGCATAGAATTAGCTTTATTGATAATATTACAAAAATGTGATTTAAAGTTAAGCTTGTCGTCAAAGTAAACCTCTAAGTCTTTAATTGAGCTCGTTTTGGAAAAGCTAATACCATTTAACGAATAATTGAAACAAACCGGATTACGTCGACGTGTGTAACACATAAGTGCACATTTATTCACATTTAAAAGAAGATTATTAGCTGCACACTATTTAAAGAAACATTATGTGAAAAGAAACGTACAATCTAGTCCAATTTATAATTATGGTAAAAGTGTGAAGAAAATGGTGTGTCGACAAAAAGTAGATATTTTTATTGAAATATGAACAGTAAGAGAACAGTTGGTCCACTCAACGGAGTCTAAAGCGAAGAAGAATTTGCCAACATCATTGAAAATATCTGATAACGTGATCCGGTTTAAAGGTGGAGCGATGAACAAAACGAAGTTTAGAGGATCAGAAGAAGGAAAATTAATGATGAAAAATGGTATAGTCTATAACTAATTTTTATGATATAATTAATACACTAGTAACTATTTTTGATCAAAGTTAAAATTTGTTTAAATTTACATGAAGAATTTTATATATGACATTATTTTATAACCAAGGTGCAGTGATATGTTGAAAATAATAATCTAGATAAAGATGAAGAATAATTTTAAAGATCTTAAATTAACATTATTTTTACATCCTTTTCTCACAACAGGCCGTAAATTCTAATAACAGGCCGTATAAACAGCTCTGCAAGCAAATTTATTGAAAATCTAACCAATTGGGGGAAAAGGCTAAAACACTTTCCTATTAAAGTCAGTATATATATTAAAAAAGAAATCGATATAGTAATCATAAATGGGAGAATAATTGAAATAAAAATAAAATGTTAAAGTAACGAACTAGACCTTCCTATTTTCTAACATTCGTAAAGAAATTTGAAATTTTAGCTTAGAAAAATTTAAAAAAAAAAACATGTGTATTTAAAAAATATTTTCAATTATTTTTAAATAATTTTTGACGCTCATAAAACGTTTGTAATCTAAATTTAATTATTTTCCATTCTTACCAAATAAAATATCATCATCCAAAATTTAATTTTAATTCATACCTGCAAATAGAAAATATTAAAAGAAAATTAGGAATTAATTAAATTAAATCACTTTTTTTTTATAATAAAAATACATTTTTCTTTTGTATAATAAATATAAAGGCAGGTTAGTGGCAGAAATCGAAAATCAAAGATATTCAACTATACGGTCGGATAAAAGTAGTAAGTTTTTGGTTAATGTCAATTATGAAAATAGCTGTATCAAAATAGGTGTGACGTTTATAAATTGCATAAATAATAAATTACATAATTATGGCACAAAAATTAAGTTATACCAACTGTAATACTTAATTACTGAAAGTAAAATAATATTGATGAAATTATGTGTATTTATAAATAAGGAATTAAATCGATAATATTTCAGTCTTAATTCAGAAGTATTACATTTCTATATGTATTTATTTTGTATCCAAGTAGCTTTAATATAATATACACATAAGACAATAAATTGATTTTAAAAATGGATAGGGTATATTTACTTTAAATATGCATTACTCAAAAATGAATAGGATGTAGGCTACATTCAATCATGAATCCTGTTATTTTAACATTCCTAATAACTATCATTTTTACGTATTAACTCTATTAATTTCATTAAAGTTAAAACTTTAGTAAGTTTTTTTTTATTTATAATAAATTTAGATAGGATTTGATATAATATACCATTTATATCAATATTCTGATATTCTGATCTCGATAAAGTGAAGTATTAGACCATCAAAACACAATTTCTATTTTATTTACTAAAAAATTAATCAAATGCAGAACCTATAAATATTAACAAGTGAAAAATTAATTATTAATTTACAAAAAGATATATAGTTTTCATATTATAATTTTTCATCAAAGAGGTTTTACTAAATGGTTTCGTTTAGTTTTTATAACTCACATATAGATTTATTTTAATCTATATGTTTATTTTTTTTTTCTTTATTGTGTTTATTCAATTATTACTTAAAACTAAAATTATAATAAAAAAGTTAAAATTATTTAAATATGTAATAATGAATAGATTAATTTTAAGATCTATAGTTAAAACGCTGTTTGGTCGAATAGATTTATATAAAACTACATGATTTTAACTATATATATACATATCAGGCACGAAGCGTCCATATATTGAGTTGAATGAAAGCCTTCCGCAAATAAAATATTATTTTATTATTTTTTACAATTTAATATAAAAATTACTTCTACAAAAATTCAAATCTAATGAAAAATAAATTTCAAGCAAAATTTGTATGCGATAACTATGTATACCTATATAAACATAATTATTTTTTTTCTATAATTATGTTCAATCATACAATAAGAGATATTCAACAACCACAAATTTAAAAAATTTGAAAATAAAGCCTATTAAAAATCATTCTTCTCTTACCAATATAAATTATTTATAATATAAGTACGTACTCAAGCACACTGTCTTGATTAAATATCCTAGCAACAGCAAGAAATAATAATTGAAGCAACAGCAAAATAAAATCTTAAAAGGAAAAAAATAGAATGAGTCGCTGATATTCATTCCAAATCTATCTGGATATAACTAGAAAATATCTGATAGAAAATAGATAATCTAGAGAAACAACAACAAAATATCGCAAGACCCAAAATGAAAGTACGAACAAAAAAAGTAGCATGGAATGAATTAATTTTGTGCATTATTGTGGTTGTTGACTTGAATGAGATTTAATATTTATATATGTAATGAATGTAGTTGGGTTTTTTTTAGAGAGTAGTATTGTCCGCATTTTGTTAAGTAATTATGTAGCTTTTTATTATTGAATGAAACAGTTTATTTTCCTTATAGCTAAAATTTTTTTTATGCAGTTTTGAAACAATTAATTTCTTAACAAGTGAGAAAATTTAAAACAGTTTTATAAATAAATAGATAATTGCAATTGTGTTATTGAAAGACCAATTAAAATTAACTTAACAAGAAATAAAAATTATTAATTGTTAAATAGCTGTAGTGTATAAGTATAGTCCATATTTTCCAATTAAATCTTATAATTCGTATACGTGGTAATTTCCAACATTTTTATAGAAATTTCATACCCACACTTTTTCGACATTGCTTTCTTAAAGTCAGAGCTTAAATTAAAGTTACATTTTCTAATGAATATTTTGCTATCAAAAACAGTATTTGCGAAGTAGTAATATTTTTAATTGAAACAGAATTAAACAACTATATTTTAATGAATATTCCAAACTTTGTAAATTGATAATAACACTTCCTATAACATTTACTTCAGTTGAGCGATCGGTTTAACTAAACAGAATTAAAACTACTTTGAGAAATAGATGTGAACAATTTTAATTGTCAAATTTAGCAAAAATTCAATAGAAAAAGAAAGCTAAATCAAACTGATGTTTCCTTTTGTAGTGCTTTCCCACCTGAAAATTCCACGCCCCATCACTGATTACATATATATATATACATATTATAGGCATATGACTATATTTTTTTTTTACTTACAAGTTGAAGTTTTATTATAGTAAAGCTTTAATTTTCAAGCTAATCAGAATCAAACTATGTTTAGAAATGTCTAGAAAGTTCAACACTACTATACCTATACTAATGACTTCCAGCAGTATATGTGAAGTAAAGACTCCTTTGATTAAAGTTCCCATTTTTTTTTAATCTGTAACAGAGTACCGTTACCAAAATCATTCTCAAAAGAATAAAAATAGGTAATTTAATAGGCAAAATCGTCTTTTTTTTTTCTTTATTTATCTGTGTTCACTTACAATTTTAATAATTCAAAAATAGCTACAAGTTAATTCAATATAATTGCAAA
Organism: Argyra leucocephala; assembly: GCA_963942445.1. Lineage (NCBI taxonomy): Eukaryota > Metazoa > Arthropoda > Insecta > Diptera > Dolichopodidae > Argyra > Argyra leucocephala. The sequence continues at coordinate 31,932,561 of OZ012677.1, forward strand.
ATAATTTTAAAGTTGTAATTTTGACACACATTGTACATAAGAGTTTTATGACCGTAGCCGAAGCTGTCTGGTCTTATAACTTATTAATAATATAAAAATTCAATTGTTTGACAACAGGTTTTTTTTTTCTTTTAATACAAAATAAATACAATCAGTTAGAAATTTATTAAAAATTTACATTAATTCAAATATATTTAAAAATTTCACATTTAAACATTAAGAAGTTCGACGATTTTTTTTTTGTATTGACAGAAATTATCAATTGACTTAATATTACCAGGTAGATCATTAAAAAATTTTAAACAATTGTAGAGACAGTTTGTCTTTTGACGGTTTGTTTTGAACAGTGATAGATAAAAATTGCATTTGTTTCGGGTGTTATAATTATGCACATCTACATATCTTTACAAAATGAAATAATGCTTAATTTGATTATTTATAATTTTAAAGCCCAGAATCATCAGCATATAAATTTCAATATCAATGAATAAAGGGGCAGTACAAAAGATCTGAAATACTGAATTTGACCCGAATACTACAACGAATTAAATATTTTGATTCAAACTAACTGTGTAATTTAGTAATTTCGTTTTGTATTTGCAAAAATTTGTGATTAATAATGGGATTTATCACATCTACAAAACAAAAAACAAAAAAACAAAAACTAAATGAGTCTATTTTAATGAAAAAAAAATTTGACTAGTTCTATTGAATTTATTTTTACTTAAAACCGGTAGAAAAACATTGAATTTTTTCAAATTTTCACATTCCGCATCCTGAAACAGAGAAACGAAACAGAGTAATTTAACGTAATATAGGATATTTAAATGTGCTGTATAAGCTCAAAATGACACCAATAAAAAAATATATATCAAAGAGTATAATAATACTATACATACTACCGTATCTCAATGGCAGTGCAACTAATTAGTTAACTACACTCTTAATTTATTAGAGTACCTAATTTAATTAGTAAATAATTTTTTTTGCTTTTTGTAATAATCTTTGATTTTGTTTTTTTGTCACAGTCATCCTAAAGTATTCTGTATCAAATTTCGTAGACAAAAAAATGAAGTAAATAAAGAAATAAATAAAAAATAAAAAGATTGGATTTAATATAGAATAAATTTGTGTGGGTGACCTTAATTTCAATTTTAGTGATTAAATTTTAAGGTTTTTTTTTCATTAGAATATTTTCTCCTATAAAAATAAATTGATTACAAATTTTTAGCAATATAAAATAGAAAAACAAAATTTATATTGCCCCACATAACAATCAACTATCGACATCACCCTGTTATCTTCTCTTAATATAAAAACAACAATTTATTATTATTGACTCTAATTTTTTAGTTACTTATTATGATTGATTTTAAAATGCTGATCTAGAAATTTTAAGAAGTATTATTTTTCAAAAAAAAAACAAAAATTTTAAATTAATATTAATACATACATAATTTGAAAATATCTTTTGATATTCTTCCGAAATTTTTGGTTTTAAACTGTTGTTTTGTTTTTATGCTTTTCTTAAATAATAAATTAAGTAGATGATGTCGTAAACAATTCTTCAAAATTATTACAATTTCGCCTGTGATCTCAATTCAGAAGACAAAAATAATAATAATAAAAAAAATTTCCATGTAGTTACTACACATTATTCAAAAAAATTAAAACCAAAACAATAAAAAACAAAAAAAAAAAATTTATTTAAAATAGGAGTAAACAAACATTAATCTTAACCAGCGTACTCATAGTATAATATTATTAATATACATATGGATTCAAAAGTAGCTCAATCGTTCGTCCACAATTTTTTTTTACAGACACATAATATGGAGGTGAGTATATATATATATATATGTGTATTCATGTGTAAACGAATTCGCTATTATATATATGTATATTGTTTTTTGTTTTTGAATGGTTCCCTATTAAGTTTTTATATTTTTATTTTTTTTTTTTTCATAATAATTTGAAACATCCCCATCATTGTAACAAATTGTTATGAGATTCGAAATGATTGTCTGTTTTTGAAAAATTGATATTTATATTTTTTTGTATAATTGTATTTTATGAACGTTTTTTAATAAATCAAAAATTAAATTTTCATTTTTGTTTCTGAGGTTTTTCTTTTTTTTTGTAAATTTTTCATTATTTGAAAAAAAAACGTGCAAAACGCAATCAAACGAATTTAAATAATTTTTTACAACTTTTATTTTTTTTTTTAATAATTTCTTTTTAATTGCATTTTAATTCAAATTTAAGTTTTTTTTTTTTTTATGTAAAATTCATATAAGTGAAATAGTCTAGAAATCAAATGTAGAATCAAAGTGGTTAACTGATGCGTTTACGAGACAATGTGAATAGATTGAAATTTGCATCATGTTAATTACATGCAAGAAAAGTATTTAAGTAAAAAAAATTTAATTTGATTGAAATGATTTGGATTTGGATGATATTTTGTATTGGTTGGTCACCCAAAATCGGTGAAGTTTTTTTGTACGATTCGAATGAAAATGGTTTTTATAACATTTATGTTTAGATGTAAGTCACAAGGGTTTTCAATTTGTTCTTCAACTTCAACTGTAGGTATGAAGGTTCTAACAGTAAGTATAAAATCACTTTAACCGTATTATATAAAACATTTATGTGTTAAGATGTGGAAAATACTTTTAGACTTAAACTGAATAATTTTTGGAAAACTCTTTAGCACTCTTTAACAGTATGATCTTTGAAATGGGTGTGATCTAAAAGTCGATTTTTTTTTTCTCTTCCACTTGACATTTTAATCGTGCTCGACTGCTAGCTGCTGTTGTCATTTGTATTTCCGGGGCAATCCCTGATTTAATGTTTAATCTGTTTAAAAAAGTCGAATTGTACTTACTTACAATTTTTTTTATGTAATTTTTTTTTCAAATTGCCAAATTTCCAAATATTAGAAACTCTGGAATAGTCTGAAAAGGTGTAAGATTTTTTTTTTTGCTAAATACATTCAGAACTTGATAATTTTTTTTTTCCAGATATCAATAAATTATCGAAAAAGGCTTGGATTTAAATGAAGGATTAAAAATAAGTTTTACAAAATTAATAAACAATCTTTTTTAAACTAAAATAGGACAATTATTCGTAATTATAACTATGAAAATTCTATAATGAAATTTAAGCTATAAAAATTACATCTTAATTACATTACTTAATCACTGGCAGCTTCTATTTTGGATCAGGAATAAAAACACGATACATCAAATATAGCTAAATATTTTGATCGTTTACTGCAGTAAAGGAATATCAAAATATTGTTAATCTAGCCGTGTGTAACTCTTTTAAACAATTTTTAAAGTAAATTTGTATAAAATGTGTCTTTGATTATGGTACTTATATAAATTGTCTTGTGGATTTCCAATTCCAAATCGTGTGTAGTAATCTCCCCGACATTAATTGTTTGTGCTGCCAATGCAATTTACAAAAACAAAAATAATAATAACTTTGTTCGAAACAACGCTTCTAATTTTCTGACCTATTGTTTGTTTAGTTATTTGTAAATTGAAATTTACGCTTTTAGATGTAACAATTCATAATTTTCTCTAAAGTATTAAGTATTAATTTTCTACATTATCATTATAAATTCTATAAATGTCAAAACAATTAGGATGTACTCAAACCAATCGTTACTGTAAATGTCAAAACGTATTCATTACTGAATTATGAACATATTTGACCAACATAACCTCTTTGCCATATTCATTCTGTTTTACTTTATAACTATATATTACGAATATATATATTAATATACAATTGTATATATTACTTTTATTAAATAATAAAATTGTGTTTTTACTTTCTTTTAAAAACTACGTTTGGTTCTTTTAATATTACTGAAATATATTTTAATGCTTATTTTGACAACTGGTATACCTTTATATATATATTTTCAACTATTTTTGTTGCGATTTTAGCTAGTACTGTTTACAACATGTCATATTCATACCGTTTCCTCAATTTAGCTTAGCAATATTAGCACAGACATGAACCCAGCAATTGTAATCCTAAATTGTATATTATTTTTTCATGATAAACCATGTAACCTCATTTAATTTAATTCCACTAGAATAAAGATGAAAATTATATCCTGAGTATTAGATTTTTTTAGAATTTAATTTTTTCTATCTGCATTCGTGCAGAGAAAATAAAACACTGTATTCTATTATGTATTCAGAAATAGAAATGTAATACAAAAACTGTAATATACTGTTAAGGCGAATCATTTTGTATTTGTTATAATGTGGCAATATCTGTTTCAAAACATACATGAATATACAATAAAAATGAATTTTAAATGGTATCTGTAGATTTTATGACCGAAAAATGGCGTCAATGAATTTTATAGCGTTTTTATATTTTCCGTTACCAAATAAACAAATAAAATTTTTTGTAATTAAAAAAATTTCAGTTTAAATAAAATTTTTTTATTTGGAATCAATGTAAAAGTACAATCATATTGTAGCTAAGATGTTCAGAAATAAATATTATCTTTATCTTTTTTTTTATTTAATTTCTATGGTCATTTTACCAATTACTTTAAATTAATATTTAAAAATAATGTTCAACCTATTTTTAATTAAAGTTTTAACATCACTCCGGGGCATAACTTCACGGCATACCACACTAAAAATTATTTTTTTACTATTTTAATATTCGTTGGTTGTTCCTGTTCAATGAACAGGATAAAAGTTTTTTTTTTATTAAAAAATAAAGCCAAAAAAAACGAGAAAAACCAGAGCATCAAAAGTTTTTACTTCAGCAATTTTTCATATTTGTTTTTTTTTTTCATGTGTTAACAACAAAACAATAATAATAATTTTCTCATATTTATATATACAAAATCGTATATAGTTAGATAATAGGCGTCAACATCATTGTGTTAAATGTTAAAATTAAAAAACAAAATTTTAAAATTTTCCATCTACTATTATGTATGTAGATACTAACAAACCTATTCCATTTGTACGATTATTTTTTGTTTCAATATAAAATGTCAAAAGGACACGAATATTTCCAAGATCATGTAATTTGCAAAATTCAAAAAAAATATTTTAAATATAAAAGAAATAATTTGTGTTTACTTTCGAGTTTCGAACTTTATAAAAATTAACACGGTAGTACAATTTGGGTTAAATTTAAATGATAAATTATAAATAAAGTTGTAACCCTAGTGTTAAATTATTTTATTTAAATTAAAGTTGGTAATTTTACAGGTGATATTTTAATAAAATTAATTCACAATTTGACATCTATATTTTTATATTTACCTTGTCTGTAATTTCTTGTAACGAAAAAATGCTTGTTGTAAGACAACTAATACATAAATACAATACAGGGCATAATTGAGAGCACATTGAGAAAAAAAAGAACACTATTAATACACCTCCAGCTATTCCTGGCGTAACATTTGCCAGTCAAGCATTAAAAAAATATATCCAATTGAAAAAATAGTCAATATTGCCCTTGATATGATCCCTCTCTCTCTCTATAAAAACTCGCTTCTGGTATTCTTCCTATAATCAGGAATTTTAGCTAATCTAGTGAATTTTTAAAGGTAGCAAATAGAAATTTCTCATGGCAACAAATTTTGTACTTGTAGAATAAACATTCATTTGAACTTGAAAATATCCCTGCATTTGTCAATTAGAAACATTTCGAGATGGCTAATTCAAAGACAAAAACCAGAGCAATTTAAAAAAATTTAATATGCATGTACTTTATTTTTTGGGTAATTTTAATTGTTAAAAAGCTTCATATTTTATTGATATTTTGATATTATTCAGATGATCTAATTTGGTTCTTGTATTAAACATATCGCTTCACTATATGGGTTTAGAACTTGGATATATTTTTTTATAAATGTTTTTTTTTTTTTTTTAATTTATTCAGTACAACTGGTACAACATAAAACGATTAGTCTTTTAAACAAAATTATTAATTTTTAAAATTAAATAACTAAAAAAATTACAAAAAAAAGAGAAAAAGGAAAAAAAGAACAAAGTAAATAACAAAGGGAAAACGCAAATATAAAGTGCTTAAACTATAACTAGATTATATTACTAAATTAATAAAAATAAAACATACAAAATACAAAACAAAAATTCACATATGTGTATATCAATATATGTCTGTTGAAATGAAATAATACATTTGCATGCGTCTGGTGAAGATTTCTGATACAATATCACTGCTGAGCTCAGTATAGCTGTTAATGTTATTAACGCGCAAAATGCAGTTTGACATGGAGTTCTAACAAAATAAGATAGGTGTCTTAATCCGACTCCTGGGACAAGGAACTATTAAATTCATATTTTTTTATATACCAGTAGTAGATTTTCTCACAAAGGTATGATGGCATACGATTTAACAGGATCTTTTTGATAACAACAATATCTGTTATTGTTGATAACAACCTACTGTTATATTGCAAACATCACTAATATGATCATGTTTACGCTGTTGTGTGACAAAACGTTTTTCAAGCGTTACAAATTAGTTGCAGCCGATGAGATTCATTAGCAGACATACCAGAGTAAACTGTATCACAGTATGTGAAATGGGAAATCAATAAAGCTAGGATGAGTTTACGTTTTAACAATTCAGTTAGAACATAAGAAAACTTCTAGAATTTCTTAAAATACAGTAGACATTTTTAGATATTTTATCAATGTGGACATTCCACGTTAGGGTATTATTAAAAATCACTACTAAATTTTTAACTTTAGTGACATATTGAATTGTTAATTTATCAATTTTATTTTGGAATAATACAGCGCTGTTTCAATTTCCCTAGCAAAAACAATCATTGCTTGCGATTTAGATGCATTCAACTTTAGTCCATTATTTTTAGTTCAAAATGATATACCATCAATATTATCGTTTATTTTAGCAATATAGGTAGGAATGATATTAGTAATAGGTCCACTAATAAACATTTGGGTATCATCAGCATACAATCTGCACTTTGACTCAGACAAACCAAGTGGCATGTCATTAGCAAACAAACTGAACAGTAAGCGTCCTAGTCATCACATTTTAGCTCAACTATATCCGATCTCATCTCATTCAAAATTTATTTGAAATATTGTAACAAAAATTAGTATAACTACTTTTTAACTTTTTTTATCTCTAAATGGGTAATTTTTTGTGGTAATATTATGAAATTAGATCTAAATTTTGGTGGTGGAAAGTTTTACAGACATTATTAATTTCCTGGAATTTTAATACAAATTAAAATTTTTTCTAAAGGATTTTCTTTTTCTAAATTTTCCGATTTTTTACATAAAAAAATAAAATTTTTATATAAAAATAAGGGTAGGTACAAAGAAGGGTATTTTGTGATATTAAACTACTACTGAAATTCTTTATCGATATCTATAAAATTTCTTACAGCAGTTTTGTAACTCAAATTAGTTGAAACTGAAATATCATTCACTCAAAAATGATACAAACATATTTAACCGTTTGAACGACTTATGTTTTTATTCGAATAAAATTCGGGAATTGCCAAAAATATTTTGTTATGATCTTAAGAGCTTTAAATTTTGATATACTTAATTTTCTATTTGTATATGATGTATTTTTTTCTCATGTATGTTTGTGTACATATAACTCTTATCTGTGTGTTAAGATTTTTGTTAAATTTTATTCCAATCTCGTGTAATATATATTACTCAAATATTTTAATAGTTTTTAATCCGTAAAAATTTTACATTCTACACCTAAGTAATTTATTACATTCAACTACCACAACCACATTTATATACTTGATATATTATATAATATATACTATTCATAGAAATATTCCAAATCAAAATTATTTCCAAACTAAAAAAAAAAAAGAAAAACAAAAAAAAAACTTAATATGTAATCATAAATTTCTCGCCTAATTAATGCCACCTATCTAAGTACTAATTTTCTATTTTTGACATTAAATTAAATTTTTGTTTTCATTTTAATTACCAATAAATAATTTTTATTTAGAAATTTTGGAATTTTTTTTATTTGTAAATGGAAATCATATTAGTACATGAATACATTTTTCTATAACTAGTAATACTCTTTAAATATTTATAAGGTTCGTGTTTTTGAAAATTGAATTCAGTTAAAAAGACTAATTTTGGAAAATAAATTGTTTTACAGAGATTATTTTTTTTTTTTTTTATTTATTTAGAAATTTATACTCAACTTAAAATTAATTTCTAAATAAGCCATTGAAATTCTAAAAAAATGAAAACAGAATCAAATACCGAGTATAACAAAAAGCTTTTAATATTATATATACATTTTGCAAGAATAAAAATATAATATAATGTAACAGAATAAATGGATTCCAATTGATTCATTTTTCAACAACATAAACCAAAAATTTCTAATTTGAAATTCACATTAAATCAAAACAAGAGTAAAATAAAATGACAAGGACATCTACATTAAATGCGTCATTCACTATTACACTGTGTACAGTATAAAATTTAAATTTGTTGAAATAGTGGTGAAATATTAGTGGGTAACCGTGAATTGATTTGAATAAAAAAAAACAATTTCAAATATATAATTAAAACAAAAAAAATATATATATATATATGTGTAGTACATTATATATTAGATTAGTTTAAATAATATAGTAAACTTTCAGCTTTTACAACAGTTTACATGCGAATGTTGGCTTAATAATACACAGGCTATAAATGCAGTATATTTAAAAGAGAAGCTTCAAATTTGTAATTATAATATGTATGTGGTTTACAATTTTATGTATAGAATTGTAAAATTGTGTTGCAACATAACACTGTAATTAAATTTAATTTCTGTTAAGAGCATAAGTTCTTGCTTAAAAGTGTTGTAAAATGGTCTAAAATATTAAGTTTTAAAGTATTATAGCAGCCATCAGTCAAATGTAACCTTTAATTGTGTATATTTCACAATAAATCTATGCGGAATTATATATAATCTCCGATGATTATGGGTAATCACCAACCATATTGTCAGACATGAGAAATATGGAACATTAATTACATTTACCGGTAATTTATACATAAATACCCAACTTGTTAGTTTTTTTTTTTTTTTGTTAATTTCATTACAACTATCTTAATAATTTTATTATAAATTAAATACAAGATATCAAGTATAAATTTTGATTTGAATGAGGTCTTGTGGAAGAGGCAAAATCCAATGATTTCTTCTTCTTGACACTTAATTTATTTGGCTAGTTGTTTGGAAAGCTTGGTAATAAATGTTTATATATTGGAATTATTTTACTACATAACATAATCTTGATTCTCTTGATTTTGATTGTTTTCTAATCTGAAATTTAAAAATTATATTTTTATATATACTAACTTTGGAAATAAGAGATACTTTCGTTTTAGTATATAATACCGGCTATACGCATAATGCGTAACCATATTGTTATTGTACCGGTAAATGTGATTCATACCTATAAATTAATTACATTCATCGTTTTTTGTACATAATTATTGGTGATTAATATTTTACAGTAAATATATGTATATGATTTTTGGTTACATATAGATTTACCGTAACATATTCAGAATGAGAGAAATATCCCCTATAACAACCAAAACAAAAAATTACAAAAAAATAGGTCACTCGAGCAGCATATTAGAAACAATTAAGTTTTTATTTCTAATTGGTTTATCAGCAGCAAGCAAATGGAATGTCGTCAACTTCTACCTATACCTACCCTACCGTAACATATAAATATCAAATATTGTTATTCTTTTGCTTCTTTACAAATACATATTGGTAAAAATAAATTACGGGAACACTTTTACTTTTGCATCCCGCATAGATTGCAGAAGAATTATTTATATTAATATTAGTTATTTTGTATTATATTTTACAAGGAAGATTGACTGTAACACCACATTCGATAGAATTGAATTAAACATAATTTTGTTATTCATTTCCAACAACCCATTTAGTTCAACAGTTCTACTCTTAGCTACATACCAAAGTTTGCCCTGGTTATTAACTGGTATCACAGTTTTTTGTTTGTTCCATAAACAGCCAAATCGTTAGTAGCAAAATACCACATTTACATGCCGCTTGGTTGGAATAGAATAGAAAGAAAAACTGGAGATATTATTAGGAAGTTGAAGGATTATGAAGAAAAAGCTATTAATATTTTCCTCAACTTTTGCAAGTTATAAGTTGAACGTGAAACCATATCAGAATATGATTCCACATTCTTGAAGTACGAACTATGAACGAATTGCCAGAACCTATCTTATCTTATGTCATTTTTATATTTCCACACTATAGTGCTGAATATTTGCGGTTCGTCTTCCCTTCTTCAATTACATGTCGATGTCCAATAGAAGTTAGGGATGAAATTTCACTTATGTTGACAATTACACGAATAATGGTGATTTTGAAGTCGGTCAAGAAAGCCTAAGACTGTAAGGAAAATACCAGCCCAAATGTATGATTTATATTTCATCTTAGGACGTATAAATGATTTATATATATATTACGGAATTCCAAAGGTGAAATGACAGCTTTATATCGACTTAGATAACCTAAACACTTGGAATCTCCTTTTGTGATATCAAAAATATGGTCGTTCCAAATAATTTTTTCATACACGCAAATGCCTAAAATATTTAGACTATCCGCGGTTTTGTAAAGTTACAGCTTAGAAGAAGAGATTAGGTTGAAATCCTGGAATTTTGTGTGAAATAAAACTGTTTTGAGTTTTTTTTGTCCCAGTCAGGAATTTTAGTCTGATCATTGCTAATCAACTTAATCAGTATTTGTCTTCTATTTGCAACTTTGGTAGTTATAGCATTAGATTTACGGAGAACCACCAGAGTACTGTCATCAACAAAACTTTGGATTGGATTTTAGGTTGTTAGGGTGTTTGGAGTAAATGGTTGATGAAAATCGAAAAGAGAGTGGATGAAAGAGCAGATCTTTGCGGAACACCAGTATTTATATTAAATTTTTCAGACGTGGAATCGTCTACTAACATTCAATCCACTTAAAAAATACAGACCCTAGACCATTAGCTTGACATTTGGCTATTAAATCTTTCGATATAAAAGCTATTGAAGTATCTAAAGTAACAGTATCAGCCTCACCAGAATTATGTAAGGTGATGTTGTTGACAAAGACAATTATACTAGGCAAAAACCAGTAGAACAGAAATCGTTTAATTTGAAATAGAAATAACAGTTCATTGAAAAAATCGATAGGTTTAAGGGATATAATTTTTTAATGTCGAAATAAAAAAAACTATAATGACCAAAATACGGTAAGATGAATTAAAGGAAAGAGATGGCGAACCTGAAACGTACATGTTTTGATAATGAAAAGCCTTGTTCAGAAGAGATGGTACGTTAAACAACACAAATCACCAGATGAAGACATGAATCGAATGTTGGGTAACGAGAAATGAACTAATTGAGAAAAAAAACCTAATAAATCAACATGGAAAAAATGTGACAAATGTCTTAGTTGTATTACAAAATGTTATTAACTAATTGAGTAATGAAGGGCTTCCTCAGAGTTAGTATGTTTATAAAAATTAGTATACTTTAGCTCCTAAGCAACATTTCTGAATATTTGTTTTCGTACGGATGTTATAATTTTTAATTAGACTATTGTAAATGTGAAAGAGATAATATCTACTTGCATACACTCTTCTTAAAACAATGAAAATTTGGGAACATTTCTAAGTAACATTCACCTGTTTCGTTTATATTATTCTACTAAATGTTTTATTCAATTTTTATTTTTAAACTACCTTTCTTTTAGTCTAATCAATTTTATTAGATCCAATTAGATTCATTAAAGTACATACTTGATTTGCTTCAAATTTAAGGGAAATACCCTTTTTGTATGTAAGTGTAATCAGTGTAGTCAGTTTAAGTTTACTAGGTTAGTGTAAAATCAATTTCAGTGTAAAACTGGCAATTACTTTGCAAATATAAAACAAACAATGATAACGGCTTATTTATACATTTTTGGTACAATTCCAATGTAGTTTGTTGGTTAAAATGGTTAAAAAAATGGTTAAAAAAATGGTTGACACAGTTTCCAATGTAGCCATTTTATGTTTTTATTTTTGTTGTAACGTACCCAATTGTCATAACTTTCTTTTATCGAATTTCAAGAATCATCGTTACCTATAACCAGGGTATTATTTTTTTTTAGCAAAATTTAATAACTCACAAGTTAAATATTTTTGCAACATCATTACTCACAAAAACTATATTCTAATTTTTAGAAAAATTCTTATTCAATATAAAAAATGTTTACCACAAAAAAAAAAAGAATTAAAATATTCGAATATTTACATAAATTTAGTGTCATGATGCAACAACATTGACATGACACAATGCTATTCCAGATGTACTGTGATGGGTTTATGCATAAGTAAATAAAGAAAAAGCTTTTATGTAAACAATCTATTGACTGAATGATGATGACATTTTATTTAAATTTTTTACCCTCAACCACATTATTGTGGGGTCGTATATGTGCTTTTAGTTGTAATTTTTTTTTTTTTTTTACATTTGTTTTCGACATTATTGTTTGGTGTTGTAATTATTAGGGAAACCTTTACTTGTCTATATATACATAAATTGTATAGAAGTATAAAACATAGTTTACATTATTCATGTGTAAATCCAAGTGTTTGTAAAGAGATTATTTCCACCGCACCGTTAATATTGTAGTAAATTTGTTGAGGAAAAAAAAATTTCAGTAAAAAAATTGAAGTAATTATGAATGATCGGGATGTTTTATATAAATCTACGGATGTTTTTCAATGTGTTTTTTTGCTTTCGCTTCATTTTTTTTATTTTTTATGTGTATTCATTTTGTTGGATAGAGATAGCTAAAATTTAAAAGCTATACCCACCAAATGAAAATCATATAAATTTTAATCATAATTTTAAATTCAATTATCTGTGAACTACTACTAAGCATTTACTTTTAAAATTTAGATTTTGGCTTTATTAGAAAACTATTTAGCTTTTCATTTCTAATTTAGTGCTCTAAATAACATTAGATTGTCTTCTAACAATTATATTCTGACGTTTAATATTTAATTGAATTTCAACTTCAAAAGAGAATTGTATTTTACCTAAATATTTGTTTTTAGAATACAATTGTTACACAGTTTGGACGTGATCAGGTTTACACTATTACTGATATGGTATTTTTTTCCTAGAAAAGTAACTGAATTCGGTAACATCTTCTATGACTTCGTTGTTGATTGTACCAACAGGGGACTATTTGCGTTAGCTCTTAGGCATTTTATTTTGTTGATATTGATTTTGAGACCAACTTTTAACACATTTAGAAAACTAGACTTTTTATTTTAGAGAAGGGCAGTGTCATCCGCGTATTATAAGTCTTCTATATAGTCTGCTTGTGAGAGTGCATTTCATTGTTGCTTTCTTTATAACTTCAGTCCTGTGTTGAACAGGAGAGTTTAGCTATTAAATCGATGTTAATGAACATATCAAAGAAATTTTGATGATACTGATATGACTTTCATTACGATAAAACACTAAAAAATGTCAATACATCAAAGCAAATATTAATTGCTTCAACTGAGAGTGTCGGGGTGAATTAAGAGCATTGTAGAGAGAAAGAAAATACTATAGATCAGATATTTTGGCTATGAGAGTTTCAGAAATAAAGATTTTGACAAAGTAGTTGTTGCTATTCCACTTTGTGTGTTTGCTATCATCTAGCAGAAGAGATGAATTTTATCTCCCAGTTGATTTAAACTCCTGTTTACCAAATTGTTAGATCGCATATTATTTATAACATGAATCAGTAAATACTTTCCTTTCATATATATAATTGCCAATTTCTATTACGATGCCAATATTTACTTATAATTCCACATTACATATCTATCTGCGATTTCTAATTTTAATAAACATTCCTAAATCAACGCATTTTGTTTCTACTTTGATTTAGATTTTGTTGAAAATTATTCGGTTTATCTTATCGTTAAATTTTTAACATTCACATGTTACAACACCCATATACAAAAATTAGTGACATGAGATGATGACATGTTAGTTAATGGAATTAATTTGACAGGACAGGTCTCATTCTATATGAACATAGCTTTTGTTATATATATCAGAAAAACAAAATCGCATATATAAAAAAAAAAAACAAAAAAATGTTCAAACATTTTGTTTTTCCCAAATCTGGTGTGGGCGTATCTTAAACTACTTTGTAAATTTTACATGATATTATTATGATATTCTACGAGTACAATAGAAACATATATCATATATACATAATATACCCTTGTATATACATACACACATGTCATATTTATTACAATGTCAAATTCATTTACATTAAAAGTAAATTATATATAATCTGTTGTAATTGAAATTAATGCAAAATGGTTATATAATATGTAACTGGGTATTAATAAGGTCTTGCAGATATGTATATATACAAATTGATTGATTCTTAATGAATTTGTTAGAATTTAAACCACATACATAATATACATATATATGTAATTATAATTTGAAATCTCTAAAGTGAAGCTAAAAATAATAACGAGATGATTAGGTAGAACAAAAATATTAATTTAATTATTATTATACATACTTATATATACAGAAACGTGTGTATATATAATAAATATAAAAATATGATGAACTGAGGCTGTACTACAATATATAATACAAAAAATGTTCTGCATTGGAAGGTAGTAACGAAAAATAACAATACAGTAGAAATAATTTTGTATACATAAAAAAAATGATTATTTAAACTCTAACTATAGACTCTGCAAGAATCAATTCAAAGAGTTGAAAAAACCTATAAGGAATGTGCTTTGTTGTTAGGAAAAATAACTAAATAGCTGCGCATGAGTAACAAGCCTATCCCAAGCATTTAATGTCAACCTAAAATACACAAACCAGATAATAAGATTCACGAAATAGTCGCTACAAACACCTCCCCAACCTATAAATTAACTAAATGGCTTCTTAATGAATTCCAGAAAATGAACGAAGACGAGAATATGTGATAGGTTAAAAATTCCATAGAATTCATGAAAAGAGTGCAAAATTTTAAGAAGTTCAAGGGAACATATGTATTTAGTTTCAAAGCTTTATTCCTCAGCGCTCCAGTTGATGAGAGACTTATCGATTTAGAAATCTGGATATCAAAACAAGAATCAAGTCAAGAATGGAATTAAAAAGTAATACAATACATGAAACTATAAAAAGACTGTGCATGCCAGAGCATTATTTCACTTTCAGAGGTAAGTTCCATAAAAACAAAACAGAAGTGAATCCACTGCCTTCATTTATAAATGAAATCTAAAAGAGATAAAATAAACGACAAAAAGAAGGATATTTAGCGAAATATTGAGTAAGGTGGGTAACGATGTGTTCTCTATCATCAACAGAATTTAATTAGACAACATACAGAACAACCTTAACAATATTCACGAGAAGATCAAATTCCCAGCAAACATTGAAGAGAATCATCAACTACCATTCTTAGATATTCAACATTCTTAGAAATAAAATTCGCAATCTATAGGAAGCTGATGAACACCCAAAGAGTAGCCCCAAGTACATTAAAACATAGCTTTCTACAAAAGATGGTCCAATTTCAGTCAATGATCCATAGACTAGCGACAGTTCCTACGGAAGAAGAAAAATATAATGAGGAAAAAAATACATTATCAACACAGCTGAAAAAATGGAAACACATACACAACAAATACAAGAATTATCAACAAGAAAAGTTGATATATGAGAAAGGTTGTTTCAACAGGAATGCAAAAAAGAGGACACTAAAAGAATTTTCATCACATATGATGATGAAATAACGAAGTCATTATATCATAATAAGCCCATTTGCCGCTGCGGTGATATAAGGGACAGATTCCCTCCCGGAAAATTTTAAATCTCTCTCTTAAAACGAAGTTATTATGGAAGAAACTAAAATATACCACATAGACGGCATAAGTTCTAGTTGGCGGTATCAATTGAAAACATTACAAGACTCTACGAAAGGCAAGAAATAAAAACAGAGAAAAGCGGAATCTACAAAATATCGTGCAACAAATGTGAGAAGTTGTACATTGGACAGGCAAAGAGAAGAGCAACAATAAGATTTCAAGAACATCTAAACGAAGCAAAAATTTACTAAGAAAACAAGAAAAATATCCAAATTTAAATCTACTATAGCAGAACACATCGCAATTGAGGAACGTGACATCTACATAGATGATCTAGAGGTAATTAAAGAAATCAACGACACCAGAAAACTAGACGTTTGCGAAAGTCTGGATATCATAACTATGAAGATGAAAATCAACATGTCAAAACAAATTACAGATGGTTCCAATATCTCAGAAACGCTCGAAAATACTCCAAACATAGTCTACTAAATGATCGCTACATTGAGGCACGCCTTATATCAATGAGAAGGGCATTTTACAAGGATATTATTCTAACAAAAAAGGACAAATGTGTTAATCTATTTTGTTCATGACGAGGAATATTTATTGAGACCGATATCGAGGATCTACCAATATCGAGTTTGTTATGAATATAAGAAGGAAGTCGCCACTGCATATTACATTAAACAAAAAACAGAACACATTAAAATTTAAATATAATTATAAAATGTGCAGTCTAAGAATACACTTAGAGAGATACATCACAGATCCTATCATATCTGCGACGATTTGTGACATACCTGGTATATGAATTGAAAATAATATTAAGTGTAGCAACATTGTCAGCACTCATCGAAGAGTAAATTACACCACAATACAAAAAGTGTGGTAAGATGAGAGACTTAAGTAATTTTAACCCATTCTCAAATGATGAGAAGATTTTATAGATGAAGTATGATTTTCAGCCCCCATTAACCCTACCTTTATACTAGATAAAATCAGAAAGCCAGAGCATTTTTCTACTTTTACCGTATCAAAATTTCACAGTAGGTAAGTGATATAAACTAGATGATGTTCATGGACAGAGATCAGATAAGTCTTCGGAATATTTTTAAACTTTTGGTGGAGTTAAGCACTTTTTAAAAAAAAAAACGTTACGTGAGACACTTATTTCTACTGCATTCTATGTAATGTATATATATATTTTTTATAAATTTATTTATTTCTCACGATTCAAATGAAATCATTTATTTACCAATGTATTCACAACTATTATAATATATACATATATACATTTTTCGTTATGTTCCACAAGATTGCAATTACAGCAACAACAACACTACAAAAATATTTTTTTCGAAAAATTTAATTTTAAAATATAATTCCTCTAGATTTAAGTCTCTAGAAACTATTCTAAAATGATTACAATTGTATTCATTGGAATGATTTTAAATTCTACTTTTTTTTTGTTTTTCTATTTTTGTTTTTTGTTTCCTTCTTCAAATCCTCCTCTATGAATAAAACAATTATTTTTAATTCACTTTTTTATTTTTATTTTCAAAAATTTTCAAAAATTCCTTCAGACACAGGTATAAAAATGTATAATAAATGTAGTAGGTAAAAATAAAATATTCAACTTTAATTAAAACTGACGTTTTAACATAGAAAATGCATTTTAGTTTAAAAAAAAAAAGAAAATACCGGAAAAACTCACATTAAAAATTCAGATTCTTTACAATAACAAAATAGAAATGCAGTTTTTCAGAACATAATCACAATGGTTTTTATTATTTTTGTTTTTTTTTTTTGTTTTAGAAAATTTAAATAAAAAAAGGTTATGGTGATGGTTGATGACTTGGAAAAAAAAATAATAACGAAAAAAAAAGTAATTAATTGGAAATTTTGCTTTTAAAATGGATTTTCAATTTTTTTTTTTATTTTTTGTTGCTTGTTGGATGCTTGTGAAAATGTATATTTTTGAAAAATTTTTAAATGAAAATAAATTAATGTCTAAGAACATTGAAAAATTTAAGAGTAAATTAATAATTTAATAACGAACATTAATTCTTATATTTGAATTATGTAGAAAAATAAAATTTTATGACTAATTATTCTGGGGGTGAAAAATTTTGATTAGAATTAGAACATAGTTTTTGTCAAGTGTTCAACCAAACTTAATAATTTTTTAAATTATTTTGTAATTAGCATTGTCAAGTAATATTTTAACAAATCAAGTCTCTGTTGACTATAATTAAATTTCA
Source organism: Argyra leucocephala (assembly GCA_963942445.1). Lineage (NCBI taxonomy): Eukaryota > Metazoa > Arthropoda > Insecta > Diptera > Dolichopodidae > Argyra > Argyra leucocephala. Next base: position 31,950,798 of record OZ012677.1, read on the forward strand.
AGTTATTGTAAGTTAAAATTATAGTTTTTAGCGGTAAACACAATTGGGACTATCGACTACCAACGAAATTCGCTTCGCTCAACAATTTTTCGTCAAATGAAACACAATTGGAACGAAACGAAAAATAAAAATAAACAAACAAAACATGCTGAATGGCGGAATTTCAAAATAAAAAAATATTTTGTTAAAATATTTTTAAAAAAATTTTGAATAATTTAATAATTTATTTGTAGCATCATCAGATCCACAGACATCGCTAATAAATCTAAATTTATATATGTATCTAAATAAAAAAATAAATAATTATAAATTGTAGAACATATAAAACTTTTAAAAAACCATAAAAATTATATTATAATATCAGATTTCAAAATAATTGTTTTGTTTTTATTTTTTTATGTTTAAAAGGGTTGTCAGAAATGTCAAATCCAACTACCAGCGAAAAAAATAGAAAATAGCCTTATTTCGACGACAACGAAAATGTGGTTGAGCGACTGTAGTTGGAATTGTGAGCATATGTATTTTAATTTTTTCGTCGCGAATTTTTCGTCGGTAGTCGCAATTGTGTTTACCGCTTTTACTGCTACATCTGTACTTATAAAAGGAAAACTTTGTTTGCTTTATTTTCCGAAATTTTGACTAGTTTAGAAGAATTTGTAGTTAAAGTGATTCTTATTTTAATATTTTAAAAATATGAAGACTTAAATGGTAAAATTGCGACTATAAAACAACAATCCAATAAAATTTATAAATTTGTTGGATTTTCAAGGTTTTTTACATTGCTTCCTCAGCAGTCAGAATTTAAAAAAAGAGCTGCTTATGCTTCTACGAATTTCCAGTTAGTGAAAGCTATACAATGCCATATTAATAATAAAGTACAAATATAAAATTATTGTATCCTTATTCAAACCAAATTCAAACCCACTACAAATTTTGAATTGGACTAATGTGTTTAAATGTTATCTGTTATGCAACTTTTAAAATATTTTTATATACAAAATGTTATGATGTATAAACATTAACTTTTTTATTACCATATAGATCATATAGATTAGAAAAATAAACGGGTTTGTCCTATAGTTTCACCGTATCTTCTATCATAACTTTAAAAAATAGCAGACAATGTTACAACGGTTTTTTGTTACGTTTATCTAAATGCGGCCAAAGTTGATAGAACAAAGTAACAAATTTTTTGTTGTCATTTTCGATAAAGAATGAATCATATACTTAAAAAAAAAATGTATTTTCAAAATTACTGCATTTAAGACAATGGCCCATATTTCGATAGTCATCTCATAAAAATAAAAATGACATATAAATATAGGCGTTTTCGTTTTTTAGTTCAGAGCAGAGCAAGAACTGTCAAAAACAGATTTGTGTCTTTTTTGCTCAGAGCGTTCAGAGCTTGAAATCCGTATCTTTCCGTATCTAATCCGTATTTTTTTATGCGTTCAGAGCGCGCTCAAAGTGTACTCTATGTGCTCGATTTAAATTAACAGAGTATGTAGAGCGCTTAAGTATTAAATGTCAAAAAGGGATATTTATTTTAAAACAAAATAGATGACGCTACTATACGATAATAAAAAAGTAAACCATTTTAAAATTTAAAATAAATATCAACAGTGCTTTTTACAATTTAAGAAATAATAGACGACGATATAAGCTGTGATGGTAAATAATTAATATTTAATCAAAAATAAATATTTTTTAGTTTAGACTTTTTGTATAATTTAATTTTTGTAAATTTCAAAACTTAAAGTTTAAATTCGATTTTTGACAAATGCCAATTTGAAACAACAATGATATAAAAATTACAGTTTACTCAAATCGTGTTTTTTATTAAATCTGAGCGCCCGGAGTTTATCTATTCATGCTTTGCTCAGAGCGTGTATCATTTAAGTCAGAGCGCGCTCAGATCTATGCTCTGAACTAAAAAACGAAAACGCCTTAATCATATCACTTTAATGATTTCGATAGTCGGGAAAAAATGAAATGAGATTTGATATTTAAATGAGATGATTTTTTTTTTTAAACCGGCAACACTTTTTTTTTGACGTGTTTATAATTAATAAAGAAAAAAAATTTATTAACGAAGGAAAAAGTGGACTAAGTGAAGAACGAAGAAGTTTGACAAAAAAAAAGTGCACTCAATTTCATTATGAATTATTTGGGTTAGTGAGGAAATCCACAAACCGAAATCCATAAAAAAAATCCACAAATACAAAATCCATAAAATTATGGCAAGTTAATCCTGAAAAAAGGAGATATCCTCACTGTATCCAACAGCGGCTATATATAAAAATAATTTATATAAATATTCTGTAAAAGGTGTAAAATTTGATTTTGAGTTCAACTCTAAAATATGTCCTAATTCAGACTTTCGCATAAAGTGTCGTACATAATAAAACGAAACACGCAAAAGCAATAACATGTTCGTTTTTTAGATTTAAAGCCATTATGCATTTTGTTTTTTGTGAATTTAGGGTCTAACCCGATTTATTTTCCATCATTTCAATTTATACTAACTACAATATTTTATTTATTTATCTTAGACAACAACCACATTGATTTATTTATTATTGATTTATCTTAGACAATTGATTTATATTAGACAACATTGATTTATCTTTTTATTGTTTTATCTTAGACAACGTATGTAGTATACGTATAATAATTTATTTAAAAGAAAAAAATTAAATTTTCTTAAATTCATAATATTTTATATTAAATTGTATACAGGTGAAATTTTTAATTGAATATTTAAAAAAAATATTTAATTTCGCTACGTCTCATTTTAAATATCTATCATTTAAAAGAATACTAATGAAAATCGGTTGTGAAATTATGCAAATATTTGTAGTGTATTTTTTCAATTTACAGATTAAATATAATGTTACTATCATAATTGAATTCAATTAAAAATGATGAAAATATTTTACCTAAACTAAGCTTAGACAAACGAATGTCGTTTTGAATCAAATGTGAATGTCGTTTGTCGATTTTTTACGAATAGAAAATTCATCATTATTCTCATTCAAATTAAATAAGGTGTTACACAAATAATTTTTCAGGAAATGACGTTATTATTAGTAAAATTATACATTGATAAAAATTACTAAATAATATACATATATATATATATATATAATATTAATCACTTCTCTTACCACTAAAAATTCCCAATTCTTTAGAAATTTAACATTAAAAATATTTTTTTATCTACACAAAATAATGTCATATTTAAATCTTAACTTTTTAAACAGAAACGCTTCCTCATTTCAGTATTTTACAATCATTTTTTTAAATATTTTTTTTTTTCGTAATCATAACGTTTGTTGTTAACATCGCTTACGACTATTAACTAAAAAAAAAAACATAATTTTCTCTCTAAAATATTCTGATAAAATTTAAACAAATAAATTTACGATAAATTGACTCATATTGTTTGTTGTTAAAATATATATACACTCAAAGGTATATACTTACATATATTATGTAGATTGATGTGTATTAACGTATATAACTATTACTTAATTATTTTAAGTAAGGAATGTCCCAATTATTTTTCTAGGAAAGAAATTTTAGATAACAAACATGCTAAATAAAGTACTATTATGTAAAACATGAACATTGAAATCAGAAATCAAAAAATTTTGGGACATCTAACAAAACTAGAGGGTTCATTTGAATTGAAATCTTAACCTACAAAACTATTTACGATAAAAAACAAAAATTTCTTTTTTATCATTTTTGGAAGATAAAATTATGCAATGGGCATGTGTCACATCAAAAAAAAAACTTTTTTTTTATTATTAAATTCAGGTAAGCAAAATCTTAGGTAGTTATACCAAAAGTAAATTAAATTAAATGGCAATACAAGTCTATGAGTAATAAATAATTTATTTTTAAGTTTTCTACTTGTATTACATATACAGTTAAACTTTTTTGGTAGCAGAAATATTTCGATCACTATGTAATTAAAAAAAAAAAAAAAATTATATATTTTAAAAATTTAAAAGTTTTGGTAATGATTAGGAGCTTATCTCTGTAGTTTTGAAATAAATTTGTTTGTAATAGAACTTCTGACGAATTGAGAAAACCTAAGTGATACGCCAAGAATATACCAGGAATTGTGGTGACACAAAAATAATAATTATAATAATAACAATAATAATAATTCAAAATTATTTTAACTAAAACGTATAACAGCAATTGGCTCCGCTATATAAATTCGTTAAGTTTAAAACCCAAAGCAGAGCATATTGGTGACAAATAATATTTAAATATGTATTAATATAGTATGTAGTAGTGAATAAGGAAAGTAGATTAAGATACTTAGTTGATGCCAAGATAGATCTACATTTTTGGTGTAATTACTTAATTAGTCTTAAGATCAAACAATAAAGGCTGTAGATTGTTGCCAATCAATATGCTAACAACAGAAATTACTTATCGAAGAAAATAATTAATGCTTAGAAAATATTTGTTAAAGACCATTGAGTCTTGTTAGGGTTTCTAATGCTTAAAATATGGAAAATAAAGAAAAGTTAAAAGCTTGTATTGAATAAAAAGCTATCCGAAATTATTTATTCTGCAAATTTATTTTTACCGAAGGCGGTTGTATAGGTAATTATTGATGAATACATTTAATCACAAATATCGTTAATAGGGTTGTTTAACGATTTATGGTAGTTACATGGAGCTTAAATTAATTAATCACTTCCACCTTAAAACTTTATGAAAAACCAAATTCTATAGAATGTTACAATTATCAAAGCAACAAAAGTGAGTTGATCTACTAATTGGTCATGTTAAATTTCCATACCTCAGACATTTTTGAAAGGTTAACGATTATCTAATTGATAATTTTTTATGAAAAATTACGATGAAAAACTTTTTGCGAAAGGTAATCAGTTCTCCGGAATACTTCTAAAGTTTGATAAGCTTTTAGAAATTTATAGAGTCAGAAAAGGCGATTTTTTTTTTTTAAAATCATCTCATATGTGCGGATTTTCACTCATATTTTCACATTTTTTACTATCTTTGTAGAAAATGACTGGGCAAAATATTATTCAAAAGCTATAGTAAGTTTATTGGTAACATCATCAGAATACAGAAAAATAATAACGCTACTACTGCTAGTCTAGCAATTCTTATCTTATAAAAACACTTTAACTCTTGTTATAGTATTGTTATAATATTTTGATTTTATTGCAAATAATTCAATATCTTTATTTTCAATATTGTAACCAGATTACAATATAGAATATTGAATAACCATTAATTGTATAAGATTGCTCCTAATTTTGTTTTATACCTTTTATACTATGTTAATATTGTATCAAAATGCCACTGCTGTAAAAATTAATTGATAGCTATCAAAGCTGAAAGTATTTATACAGAAAAATTACTGGTTAATTGTACTGGATTAGTTTTTATTGCAAATTGAGTAATATTTTGAGGATCATTAGTGGGTCAGAGTCCACATATATTTTAGGGGTTGTTAATTTTGGTCTAGGAGTAGTCTTTGTTTCACTTTCAAAGATTTTCTACACAAAATGAAAAAAGGTAACAACATAGTTACTGGATTGTTAGATAAGAAGTATGAAAATCATCAAGGTGCTCGTCAAATAAGTACATTAACTTATTAAATTATTATACAGAATGTGAAAAACAAATAAAACAAAAACAAAGATAAACAAATTTGTAACATGAATTGTTAGGAAATTCATAGTAACAAAAATAAAAGATTATTTACGTACATGAAGAAGGGCAAAAAAATCATATTGAAAATGTAAAACTAATTATTATGACATCTAAAATAAAGCCTTAAATTTTTTTCAATAAATTAAACAAATTTCTATAAATTGAGTATCCCATTTTTTAACCATACTCAAATATCATTAACAAAACACAATCACTATAAATAAAAAAAATTCATCAGATGTTGTTGAAATTAAATCCAACATGATTTCGGTTAACTTGTCTTAAAAATATTAAAGAATTTTGTATTTTCAAATGAAATGACGTCAAATCGTAACGTAAGACGATCTCGTTATTATGTAATTAATAATAAATAAAAATATAAAAATGCTGAAAACAAAAAAATGGAAATAAATAAAGTTATACAAAAAAAAAACAAAAAAAAAAAATAAATATTAATAAATGGAAAATATGAAAAAAATAATTATGACCCTATAAAAAAAATATATATTTATGTATAATATATATGTAAGTATATATACATATTTTTAACCACCGCTTCTTCTATTAAAACACAACAACTGAATTCAAAACTGACTGATTAGACAGACTAAATATGTATCTAAATTCTATTTAATTTACATAAATATACAATGAATGTGATGATAATTGAGCGTGTTTGCTATATTATGCTTCCTGTAAGTTCAAATATGCTTATAGAAAATGAATAATCACGTAAGGAATTAAAATAAAAAAGAATTAAGTTTGAGGATATAAGGTAGTTATAATATACCTTTTAGAATAGGATATTGCATAGAAATTAATAAAACCATAATGGGTTGGTTAGATTTGCGTCTTAGCATTCAAATTCGAATTATTAAATGTATAGTAAAAACTAAAATACTTTATTTAAATATTTTTAGTGACCATGAAAACTTTTAAGTGTGATCAGGAACGATATTAGTACAAATGTGAACATATATAAGCAAATAGTGGACAACCCTAAAAACAAAACAATACTTATTAAATAAAATGGACATTGTATATTATAATAAGCATTGACTAAGACCTTGCTTTATGACCTTGAATTATGTAGACCGATTAACTTATATCAGACCATAACGGTGTCTTAATCTACTATCATTTACAATATTGGAAATCAGTACGATGGTAGGGTTTTTACAGGGATAGATTTTATAGACAATCTTTATAGACAAGCAAGTTAGCTTGAACTTCACTAAAATTAATTTTGTAAACAAGAAAAAGAGGATGGAAAATCATTTTCTCTGCATCTGTTCCGTATTACTTAATTATTGAAATAAAAACATATCTATAAGAGCCTAATTTTCAGATTCACGGCCAGAAAGTAAATACTAAGTATTATTAACAATCCAGTCTGATAATATTTTTATGAAATTCATTCATTCGATTTATATAAAAACAAAAAACAAATCAGTAATGGAACTTGAATCCTATTAGTTATTTCATATTTTTATATAAACACCTATATAATATGTATATATATATATATTAATTCACATAAACAATGTACATATTTCATTCTCATGGGCCGTAAAAAAAAAATTCAAAAAAACAAGAAAAATTATTATATTGTGAAATATAAAAATATCGTAAAAATTAAAAGCGTCCAGTAAGCAAAAAATTTTTAATAATAAAAAACAAAAACAAATTAAAGTGATGAGATGAGTTTAACATATTTTGTTTTTCTCATAAAACCACACTGTCTGGTTCATTCACAAATTTGTTTACTAATGAGAAAAAAAATATTATAATGAAATGTCTGAATTTAACCAATGATTGAATTCATTTAGGACTGAGGGAACCCTTTAATAAATTTCTATAAGATAAAAATGTAATGACTATGTATAATATTGGCTTTGTAATAAGCTAGTAATTAAAAAGTTAATAATATTGAACCTATTGAATTTTATAATTTTAGAATTTGAAAAACGGAATATTGCAAAATATGAAGTGTACATTTATTAAAAATAAAATTTTAAATTAATATTTATCAGACTTGTATTTTAAGAATCATGATTGTTTAAAATAAGATAGTTATTTTGAAATATATGTGAATTAATTTAGATATTTGATCAAAATTAATCTTTCAAATGTACATCACTCATTTATTTAGTTTCTACCAGAGCAATTGTGAAAAAAAAGCAATTTCGTCTAACTTCAGTTAACCTGTGGATTGATAAAATTAGATTTTATAACACAGGTTAATGACGACTTCCGCTAAAAACATTAGAAATAAATACTAGGGTATATGTGTGCAATTGCACAGAAGTGATTTTATTAAAAATTACTGTTAATGCATTATCATGTAAATAAATCAGGATTGGATATAGGAAAGCTTAACAACTACAAAAAAATATGTGAATTTAGTTTATTGTTGTTGTAATTACCCGTTATTATTCTAAAACGAGTTCCAAAAAAATCAATAACTATATATAAAGTTCTAAGCATTATAATTATGTATAAAGTTCTAGACGTATCGTAATCAGATTTACATCATAGATTGCATTGATGCTCCGTTTGGTTTATGTCTATTTTTGGACCGGTATTTTGAGGGGTTTCTATAGCTGCCATAAAACTCCCAGCACTTATCAGGAATATTTCGAAATCCAAAGATGTTACAGACCTGAAAATTGGTACTCATGATGGTTATTTGTCTATTTTATTTTATTTATTATAAAAAGAGCAATTTTCTCATGCAGAACATATTATAATTATTAATATATCATAATTCAGTGATACTTTTTTACGAACGGGAAAATTGGTACTCCTGATACATTTACATGTTGTAATATAGATTTAAGATTTAATTTATCTCTCCAAACTTCAATAATAATCCACTATATATATATATATATATATATATATAAAATCTTAAACTAATTCAGCGCAATATACAATATATGTGTTGATGTCTGGAAGATTTATAAGAAAATCTTTATCAAGTTTATATCAAAGGTTTATATCTAATATTTAAACCGGTAGTTTGAATTTTTCAATATGGCATATTACCTTGTTTTTTATTTACATTTTCCATTTTTAAAATTGCGTGCATTGATTCAACATTTTTTTTGTAGCAATGATACCCAACGATGTGCCTTCAGTTCAAGCGATTACAGTTTTCCATACTGCGGCATTTGCAATAACCATCAACAAAGCACAAAAAAGATGCAAACATTTACGGATTGGATCTAGAAAATCCGTGTTTTCTCATGACCAGACACAAATATGTAGCGTGTTCACGAGTTGGAAAACCATAACATCCTTTCGTTCATGCACATGATGGTGTCACCAACAATATTGCTCTATTTATATTGAAATAATGAAAATAGTTTAATTTATTTGTTATTCAAGTTTTACACTAAATTAGAATCTTCAAATCAGTATGTTGAGAGCACGAAGTGTGCTTCGCTAGCATTTTTATATAATTTTAATTTTTATCTTAGTGATCATTTAAATTAAAAAATTTAATTGTTGTCAAGTTTCCGTTCACTAATAATTATTTTAATATTTGATAGCAAAAATCGATATTTAATTTTTGATTGAAGTTCGTCACAAGGACTGGAAAATATAAAAAAAGAATGTCATTAGTCGATCTAATGTAGATTTGGTGGTTTTTTGTAGATAATTATAACTTTGGGTTCAACTACAATACAACCCAGAAGTATTTGCCGTTGCACTCTTGGTGTTCTTCGTCGTTTCCCTTCTATATTTTGAAAACAAACAAAAAATATTTGAATATAAAACAGTTTATTCTTATATCCTTGGAATAATATACCTAAGTTAATTTAATCATAATTAAGTAAACATTTTGATTTAAGTGAATAGAAAATATTGACATTACATAAAAATTGGAATAAACATTCTAAATTTTATAATTTTTCAATTAAAAGCTTTTCACTAAGAACCAAATATTTGACAGAAATTCATGTTTTTTTCAATATCCTTTAAGGATTAAATTCTGTTATAAAGATTTACTTTAATTTTTATTTTTATCAATTCGATAATTTATTAATCTATATATATAATCTATATAAGATCCATTGAATGTAAATAAATTGGAAGATGTAGAGATTATAATGTATAAATTACAATTTAATTAAAAAAAATCTCAGTTACCTATCTATGCATAAACTTATATATATATATATACATATATGTATATATTTTTTTATTAATATCCATCTGGAAGTTTTTATATGTTATGCCTACATATATATTTGTTTGAACATATATGTGTGAAATAAATATATCTGGATCAATAACCACTTATGAATTATCTTGAATATTTGCGTAAGAATATTATTTTTTATTTTTATTTTTTAACACAAGCCTATAACTATACACGTTCACTTGAAGCTTATAGAAATATGTGTACAATCTACACTCACAATTCTAATAATATATTATAAGAAACATACATCCGTAAACATATTGAATTTCCATATATATTGACTTATTTGAATTGGAAATTCAAAAAAAAAAAAAAAAAAAAAAAAACATAAATGATTGAGTCCAACATCTGGGTTAATCTAAATTAAAATAACTCTCATTCTAATATTAAAAAAAAAAAAATATTACGAATCTTAAAAAGAAATATTTTTTTAAAAATATAATTTCATTCTATATATATTGATACAAGGGTTTTACAGAGTGATTTTAAGAAAATTTAAAAGTAAATACTCTTAGAATAAAAAATAAATATCTTTAGATTTTAAAATTTTAAAATCACAAATCGAGTGAGACTGAACAGTGACGGATTTTTTTTTTAAGGAAATCACTGCATACATACACTTTTATAAAACAGTAAAATAACTTTACGCAAATTTGTTGATCAAAATGGCGGTAACTAAGGATAAAATGTTCTTGATGGGTTATGATTTGGGGTCGGCTTTTAATGATCTGGTGAATACATCAAATTTGTTTAACCTTATTCTAAAATTTTATTTGGTATTGTAAGTGATGATCGTTTAACAAAAATTTTTTTTTGTTGAATACTTTCTTTTTCGCGAATACAGAAAATGTTTTTGTTGGTAAGAGGATATGAAACGAATGCTAAAGCCATCATCATGTTGATTTGTGGAAGCAGCTACAGCTATACCCAAGCTTTTTCGTCTGTTTTTAGTATTAAGCAATATTTTTGTTGTTGTTGTATTTTTATGTGTAGTATGTACTGAAATATGTATATTTATTAAAATATTATAAATTATAAAATTTACAAAACATCCATTTTTGTTCGTCTTTGACTTAGCAAAATTAATTTGGAAAATTTCTATTGTTTTTTACTATTTGTTTTTGTAATTTGATATATTTAGTACGTTTTTAGTTTATCTGATGGTTATTTAGTTCTTACACCAGCTTACTGATATATTTATAGATCTCTCCTATAATAAAATATTAAATCGAATTTGATGTACGTATAGTTAAGCATTTGTTGAGTACATATTCTAAATTTATTACATACGTTTTTACATTACGTTATTCATTACGTCATTACATTTTTTACATCAGTGATAACATAATTTCATTCTATTTAAATTTGTATTTGGTTTAAACAATTTGATTATTTGTGATTTCATTATTTTTATTTATTTATTTTTAACAGTGGATCGTACAGATAAATCTGCAGGACTTTATAGGTCCTTTTCCATTTTGAAATGTGGGCCTTTTAATTTTTTTTAATTTTAACTTTAAATAACTTAATTTAATTCTTTAACTTGAAAATAAAATATGTAATCAAAATGAAGACGGATAAGGTGCATGACTAAAAAATGGTCATTAATAGAAGAAAATAATATATGTAATACATAAACACTAACATTTTTAATTAAATAATTATTTCTAAAAAATTTATAAAAAATTCAATTTTACGTCAAAAAATATTATTTTTAATTGTTTTTGTTCACATTTCACATTAACTGTCAACAATACGAAAATACAAAGATACCAAATGAAAATTTAATAGCTCTGAGACTTCTTATATTTCTTTCGTAAATTTATACGATTTTATATTTTATCATCAGTTCGTTTATAAAGCTTCACATGAAATGGGTAGCACACTTTTTATTAAAATGAAACAATTTGATTGTGTGGTAGTGTAGCAAACTAACGATACTTATATAAGAACTAAATTAATACGATTTTTAAATTTATCTTATCTTGTTTTAAGCCTAAAAATAAAACTTTTTAATATGACTAAATTTATATTGACATTTCTGTTGTGATCCTATTATATTTTACAAAGTGTTACTACTCAGGCTTATTGGGAAAAACCATTTTATACATATATACAAAATTTCTAGCTATTATAGACCATATCCATAATATAAAAACAATATAAAATTAAAAATTTTACAAGACTGTGAAACCAATTTTTAAAATATAAAATTACAAATTGAAAATAAACACTAAATATAAGATAGTTTCAAATAAAAAATGTTATCAAAAGAAGAAAATGAAATTAAGAACTGAGAAAAATATTTCAAATTACAACTTAGAACTTGCATACATATATAGAATCTCAATGCTTCTTCTCATATTAAATAAATAAAAAAAAAAAAACTAATCTGGGGCATTTAAAGTTTTACAAAATAATTTTCAAACGTAATGGAATCACTTTGTTTAAATAAGTTTTTTTTTTAAGTACGAGTAAATTTTTTTATTCAATTGTAAAACAAAATTAAGTAAATATGTATGTACGTACTTATATATATATATATATATATATATATATATGTATATTAGTAATAATAAATCATTAAAAGCAATTCAAAAAATCAGAAACCACTTAAGAAATTCTTATTCACTTGAACAATTTCATATAAATTAAGTGATTTGAATGTACAGTAGAACCTATATATGTAGAACAATATTTTTTTTTATATTATAAATGAAAACTTAAATATGGGCTTATCTTTCTTAACCATTTATATATTTTTCTCGAATATTTTCTTCAATATACTAGGGGTCCCTGTTGAGTAATTATAATTCAAATTAAAGCAAAATTTAAAGTTTTTAAAAGAACAGTAATTTACGTACTGACATAGACTTCGCACAATATAGCAGAAACTACTCGTATTTAATAAAAAGTTTCGTGGTTAGTAAGTTTTATTTAGGACACATAAATAAACGTCCCGCATATACTGCTTCGTTTCTGATATAGTCCCTATAGTAAGTGGTATTTAGTGGATAAAATTGCTAAAAATAAAAAATTTTGTCATTAAAGAGGTACGTATATATATACCTACATAACACATAATTTTAATAAAAACTATATTATTACTACAAATATCCAAAATTTAGAGACAGTTACTTAAAAATATAAAAATGAAGAATTCAAATGATTTGTTTTTTTGTTGTTTTTATATTTTTGATTTTAGATGAATTTGTTTTTTGTTTTTTTTTGGCATATGTACATAGATTCATTTGCAAGTACATATGTAAATTATAATAACTGAATTGTTTGGTTTTGTTTATTATTTTAATAAGATCCCACATATGTATAATGTATTTGCTGAATAATAAAATCATTTCATAAGTAAAACATTTCATGAGTAAAACATTTTCAACTGTGTGCGCATTATTGTTTTATTTACAACTTATATATTATATTAGAAGTTCATTAAGGAATAGAAGAACCGAAATAAAATGAAAAGGTGTCTACTGCGCAGGTCCCTAAATGCTCGTCAATTATAATTATAGATATTTTTAACGTAGTGATTCAAGGTTAATAATTAACAGTTTAACTCAGTTTTTTCTTTTATTTAAATAGGTTACAAAATACTTTTTATGGGTTGATTATTGACTATTATTCTTTGTACAATTGTAACATAAAACCTTCAGGTTCCATTACAATATATTAGTATGGCAGTATTCAACATAGTTTATGAAAATTAACCTTAACCACTACTGAAAAAAAATTTAAGTAGTTGTTGGCATAATTCTATACATGTGAAATTGACTTCACTTCAATGAGTCTATAACACTCAATGAGTTTTACACTTTAATGAGTCTATAAAACTATATTGACTATTGATTGAGTTTGAATTGAATTTTTGATTGAATTTCATCAAAAATGTAATCGATACTAGGTAATCGAACCTTTCGGTTTCAACGCCACACAGCCTTTGAAATCACAATACAGCAGCTTATAATTAGGTTTGTATGATCAGTATTTAATCGAACTTTAAATATTCATTCTATATTAACCACAAAAAAAAAAAAATCTGATTGATATCATTTATATATTTATCATTAGAGAATGCACATATTAACAAAAAGTATGTTACCGGTAATTTCAAATTTCATTACCGTTTTTCCGGTAGTTTACCGGTATTTTGAATATAATATAAAAATTAATTCTAATATTAATATTAATTTATTTATTATAAAAACAATAACAAAACATAAATAAAACAGATGAGTCTAATTCAATATTTCTGTACATAATAATCGAGCTGAGTAAAATGCTCTTTTTAAATCCGCCTACTATTTGCCCAACAATACGCTAATTGTAAGTATTTCCCTCGTCGTTTTTCATCTTCAAAAAGAATAATTTCCCTACGATCTACTTTAGTCAAAATTTTATTATCTTGTACCTACTATCCCAGCTGCAGCTGATTGTTCACGATTTCTACTTGAATTTTCTTTTATTTCTAAAAATAATCTTTAATTCATAGATAATTTCATCTGTCGGCCTTTTTCTGAATTTCCTTCAATTGAAGTAAGTTCATCGTTTTGACAGTCAGTTTCATTCAAGTTTAAATTGCCAGAACTATGCTTTTTAACTAATAAACACGTTCGAACATTATGAACAAAATGGCGAATTTGCCGGTAAAAGGAATAAAATTTACCGGTAATACCGTTAGTGATTTTTGAAACGATTTATTAGGTAAGCCTAATAATCAGTATTTCACTCTCTATTTATCATATATATAATGTTATATGTATGTGTACAAGAAATATAGCTTTAATTCTTAAATTAGTAAGGTAGATGTACCAATGGTGGAAATATGATTTCGGTTTAAGACTTTGAATTTAAAAAAAAAATAAAAATATTGATTTCTAATTAAATTCATATTTATTTTTTAAATTGTCAATAAATTTTTTTTTGTATGTATTTTTTAATAATTATTACAATCTGTATTTGTATTTGTATATTATGTATATGTGTACAAGAAATATAGCTTTAATTCTTCAGTTAGCATAGTGAAAATAAATTGATTCACTTAATATTGATGGTAATTGAATAAGTCTTTTGGAAATTTTAATTTCGATAACAGATTTTTAATAAAATAGAGACAGTTTTTGAATATTTTGTTAAAAATTAGAAAATGGAACTGAAACGCATCTGAAAGTAGGAATTTGAATAGGATTACAATCAATAGCAATAAGATTGTAAAACATACATATGAAGATATACCTACATCATAAGAATATTTTTAAAACCTTAAAACACAGATTAATTGGTCTATGTGTATAACTACAGATTTATTGATTTCATTGCGCCCTTTAAATAAGAAAATTAATGAATTTATCATTCATTTTCTAAATTAATTTAATCTGAAAAATCTGGATCTACTTATATAGAACTAAATTAATTTTATATATGTATTATAGAACTACATATATACTCTTATATTAGTTTTCATAGGTACACACCAATACTCTCATCAACTTGATTGTCCATATATTACACATCAATGTTAAAACTCATAATTTTTTTTATATACATTTTTTGACATTTTTTAATGTGCTCTGAATATATTGATAATTTCGAAACATTATATGTATTAATATTGAAAATATAATTTCTGGACGAATGTTTTTGATTTCAATTTAAATTGAATTTTGAAAGTACTTAAATATTGTGTATTTAATTATTTATAATATATCAATTGTTTTATTACAATAATTGCTATAATTATGAAAATTAATATAAAAATTGTTTTTTTTACAATTCCATTATAAATTAACGTTATAAAATTATCTGAACATTCCCAAAAAAGTAATTTTTTTGAGAATAAATATTGATCAAATAATTGATGAGAATAAAATATATTGAGAAGTATTGATCAAAACATTGATGTGTAATATTAGGGTTGTAAAACTAAATGACTTTGAGTTTAATCATTTCTTTAATAATAATAAATTCAATCATCTATAATGGGGTCACATACTTTTTATGTATTCAATAATAAATAAATTTTAATTAATTTCGAAATGGATCGTACTGTACAAGCAATATAAATATAAATATTCATAAAATATCCCTATAACGTTGATAGATTCATAACTTAAATCAAACTATTTAACTCCATATGTTAAAAATATAATCATGTTTGTTTGTTTTTTTTTCACTCTCTTGAAATCATTTTCAAATTAAAATTTATTTTAATTTTTCATTCATCATCTGAACTGAACTCAATATGTCTATTCATCAAGAAATAAAAAAAAAAATGAAAATGAAAATTACACGTGTAGCATTTTTCATTTCTGTAGATATTACTTAAATTGACTTACAAAAACAGAAAACAAAATAATTGAGGCAATTGAACTTTTGACCACTTAACCGCTTAACCGCATGAACTTGCTAGCATTAAAAAGGATTTTTCGTTTTGTTTTGTTTTAAATTAATAAGTTTGTTTCAAGGAGATTTTTTGTTCTTAGTTCGTAAATTATATTTTGTTTTTCTTTTATAATGTGTTATCACCAAAGTTTTAATCTAGTCTGACAGCTTATTATAAATAATTCTGGAAAGTTAGTTATGATGAAAGTTATTTTCAAATTTTTGAAAAACAACATTTTTTGAAGAAAATTTATATATTATCAAATCACTATATTTTATTATACATATACATATAGATATATACTTATATAGAGATCTCAACCCTTTCTGATTTTGAAAATGATTTGAAATGATAGTTGAAAATTCCACAGACGATTGCGGAGAAGATACAACAAGAATATAACTTAATTTGTTAATTTCCACACTATTAATATTCTTGTATGGAAAACATAAAAACTAATTGTATTTAATTTTAAAGTTTTTAGTGGTCTGTACGTAGGATAACAGGTTTAGTTCATTTCGTTGCTATATGAACTCATTATGAAGAGGGCTACAAAAAATGTTATAAATTTATATTATTTATACATCAGAACTTTTTATTAAAAATAATTTTTTTAAACAATTTATACATATAACTAATATGTATGTATAATTAATTTATATTGTAATTATTTTCGAAATATGCCATTTGGGGATAATTTTGCAATTTTTAATTTTTGAAGATTATTATTTTATTTTTTTTTTTTTAATTTTCCGTGTGGGTTCTATTTGGCTATTTCAAAAAAGGACACAAGACACAAACAAAAATAAATTCCCACTTCAATATTAACGAGAATTAAATACAAATTAAACACTTTGAAGATACAGTTTTAATAGCAATCACAATAATAAAAAATCAAATTCACCAGTACCAAATTAACTAAACTAATGAAAAATAAAGAAAAAATAAACCGATCTAATCTCCACCACAATAAAAATAAAGCTTAAAAAGAAAAATTTAACAGTTAAAAACCAACAGCGGTTGTTCTCATATCTCAAATAATGTGTTAAATTGTACGAGTGATAGATACTTAGAAAAAAGAAATATGAAAATATATCATTTAGAAAATGTTGGAGCCTGTGAACTGAGATACAATGACAGATGGCTTTCGGAATAGTTAAACGAATATTTTCTAATTTAATTTTAAACTAAATGTCATAAAACCCTTATGGACAAGAATATATTTTTTATAATTTGAAAAAAAAAACAAAAAAAAAAATTTATAAAGGAAATTAAATAAAAATATGTATATATGTTACGTGCACATTCATCGAAAATACTAATTTAAAACTGGCAAGATTTTAATAATCAAGTGTCCTTTCACAAATAAGTACTTTTATATTTGATAGCAAATATCGACATTTCAGTGTAACATACTCCCTTCTCCAGTGTTTGTTACCAACTAAATTTTTCTTTATTATTATTCTTTTTATATCCTTACAACTACATTTATATATTTTACTTGTAGATACTATCGTCTGGTGATGATATTCTAAAAATTTTCAAAGTACTAAAATTTAAAAGAAAAAATAGTACTAGATAAGCTCCTAAATGTACTAAATACATGAAAAATGACAATTAGGTGAAACAGAAGAAATATTGCAGTTAAAGAAAGTTAACAAAAATGTAGTCGTAATTCATAATTATGTTCAAAATTAATTCAATTTTATTTTCACTTTTATTTCAAATTTTTATTATTTCAAATTAAAATAAATTTTTTTTTTTGTTCAGATAGTAGTAAATCATCGAAAGAGGCTTCAGGGACTACCTATTACTGGGGAAGGCAGTTTGAAGGACTGTGGAACTTTAACCCACTAAAAACTTCTATCATTATTGCAACATTAAAACTAGTCTTATAGACTAACCATTAATTTACATTTAACTCAAAGAAACTAAGATACCTTTGATCTACCAAAATCCAATAAGGTTTAGTAGATAAAAGGTTTTAACCTAACTCAAGTGGTTTTGTTCGTTTTAGTCGCTTCACAAAGTTTTGATTGTCAATTAAGCTAGAAGCTTCGGTATTGACATGTTGGATCAGACGAGTTTTATGCCGTGCAGCGGATTTCATTATTTCGTTTTTTATAGATGGGATCTTCAGATATCGATGAATAACGGCATTGCGAACATACCATGAAGCATTGACTATGTTGCGCAGTACCTTATTTTGGAACGTTTGGATAGTTTGAATATGGATTTGTTTAGCACATCCCCATATTTGAATACCGTATGCCCAGACTGGCTTCAATATTTGATTATACATCAAAAGTTTGTTATAGGTCGAGACCGTAGAATTCCGCCCAATCAGCCAGTATATTTCTCTATATTTGAACTCACATCTCAAACAAATTACAAAGATTACACAATCAAATAAATTTTTGACAATTAACAATAAATTACCTTGCTAACAAAAATTTATTTTCATTAGAACACGGACTGCTTCACACACGCAGTATTGAAAAGTATTTTTGAAGAAAAGAAAATTTGTAATTATTTTTATATCTGAATAGGTGCTAGATTTTGTTATGAAAGTACTAGCTTTTTAGAGCTGAAAGTACCAAATCTAGTACAATGGTACTAAAGATATCATCCCTCACGTCAAGTAGTTTATATTAATTTAAATAATGGTAAGTTTCTCTTTTCTAAATCATTGTTCAATCTAAGTATTATCTAGCTATCTTCTGGAAATTGATTAACCTTCGTATGTATCTACTGTGGCAACGATTAATTTCATTTACTTTCAAATCTATTTATTCCGCTTACGTTGAATCTAGGTAAAAACTTGAACTTATCTGGCCAAATTTATCTTGAGCAAACGTAAATGGGTATCTGTGCAATCTCTAGAAAAACCTAACCCACTTATAACAACAAAACAACATCTAGACGGTACCGATATACCAAGATTGATAGCAATCAGTATGGGTTACTGGCCGTTAGAAAGTCATGCTTCAAAGCTAGACATTCCTTCCTATTCCCATTGTATCAGCTCCAATACGAGACAGAAATTCTTGAAAACTTCCTTTACAGCTATCTAGCGTTAGCTTGAGCCAAATTCCGGAATTTTAATAATATATACAGAACTAATGTTTAATTTAATTTTTTTGAAAACTGTTTCTAGATTAGCGTCAGTGTACCGTACACCGTTCTGCCTATAATTAGCGGAACGATTTTTTTTCTTGCATAAAATTTAATATTTTGAAAATAGAAAACAAAGTTTAAATTGACCTTGTTTCTTAGGATTTTCAGATAATAGTTTATACTATAATAATGTACACTTACATGATAAAGTTTACAACTATGCAAATAGTTTTACAAAACAATCTAAATTTACCTGAAAAGATAAAAATAAAATAATTAATTAATATCATTATCATAAATATAAATAAATAAGAAAAATAAAATTCGAAATAATAATTATTAATATTTATTTATTTATTTATTTACTAATTAGTTCAAACAGTTTACAAAATATAATACAATTTAATTATTAAAATTTTGAATTAACACAATGTATCAAATAAGATTTATGATTTAAAGTTTAAATTACTTTGAAATTTAATACAACATAGTTTTTATAAAAAACAAAAAACAAAATTAGATAAAATAAATTTCATCAGAAAAAAAAGAGAAGATGAAAAGTTATTAAAAGTATTAAAAGTTAATTATAACACTACAAATTAGTTAATATTAGTAGCGGAAAAACAAGATTAATTAGGAGGACTAAGGAAGCAAGTGAAACAAGGTTTTCTTTAAACTGGTTTTGTTCAAAGAAAAGTCAACACTGTTTTTGTATTGATTAACTGCCATTAACATTCTATTAATTGGCTCAAATTTACCATAATTAGTTCTATGGAAAGGAAGATTTAAAAGATGTTCTATACGAAAACGCGTACTGGTGTTAATGTACGAGTTAATCTGATCTTTTATAATTTTGGAATCAATTTCACCATTGTATACTTGGGATATGAATAAGATATCTGCAACAACCCTTCTTGATTGCAATGTGTTCATCTGAAGAAGCTTCAGACGATTTATGTATGGAGGTAGCATTATTGGGTTAGACCAGGAAAGATTACGTAGAGCATATCGCAAAAAATTTTTTTGAACAGATTCAATTCTATTAATATGAGTGGAATAGTGAGGTGACCAGACAGGGCTTGCGTACTCAAGGTGGGGGCGAACAAGAGTAGTGAATAAAGATTTAGTAATATCTACTCTGTATTATTAATCTGTATGAATCTCTTAACTTTGAATATAGCAATTATTGAGGGCAGACAACTTAGTGATATCCCTACATTCGATAATGTCGTCTGCGGTGCAACTGTAAAAAAATCAACTGTCATCACGCTTTCAGTTATGTAGTTGACGACAATTGACGATTGCCATGCTTTCGGTTATGTAAAATGGCAGTCAAATTTAAGCATACAAAGCAGCAAAAAATTTTATGATTAGTTGTTGGTCGTCATTTGTTTTTTTCTTGATTGTGTAAGTAAAAGTTTTTTTGATGGTTCTACAGGTTTTTAAATATGAAAATATGTAACTACAATTTATTGTTTGTACATGTCTTATTACATGTCTTTATAAAAAACGGATTTAAAAAATAAAATTGAATAAAAAACAAAAATACACACAATAAATTACAATTCATAAATCAAAAATTTATGTTTGGTAATATCAAAGATGCCCGATGTCTAAAGTATGCATTTGTCGATTTGACAGTTGATCGGTCGCATCAAATGTTAATTGATTGATCGTCAATTCAGCATTACCGAAAGCAGGGTATTGCGTTCATAAGACAAATAATCTCTTAAAACAACTAACTACAAAACAACTAACTATGGTCACTCGAGTTGCGGTATCAAAAAAAATAATTGCGTGTTAATTGGTTTTCCAGAACCAACTGATTACTTCTACCTGCCTAAGTTCCTGCTACACTAACGAAATAGAATATATATTTGTAAAATATATTTCATCATAAAACTGTCTGCCTGTTTTTTCTATTTCACATCTTCTATTTCACATATCTGCAGAATTTTATTTGCAGTTCAATGTTTGAAATTTTATTTAACCTTTATATTTTTAGAATTCATGATGGGACACAACAATTAACCACACTCTAAACTTAAAAACTATTTAACGAATTTTCAAGTATCTTTCTTCGGGTCATACCAAAAAAAAATTTTGTTGGATTTACCGTTAGATTACCATTTTTTTTTTTTTTAATAATTGGAAATTAAATCGATAAAGAGAGAAATTAATCTCATTTACTTTCAACAAATTTGAAAGCTTTCCATTTATTTTTATTATACATACATATGTATCAAAATTATGTAATCCTTTATGTATTTAGAAGACTTATCTTCTTAATACAGAAAGGGTTAATAAAGAAAAAAAAAATATACCTACGTAATTTAAAACAGATTTATGCAATATTTCCAATTAATTGAACAAATGGGATTCATTCTTTTTCTTTAGTAGGCGATTTAATCTTTATTAAAGGATTATAAAATCAATATTAATAAACATCGAATCCTTCCAGCAGAGAAAGAGAATAAAAACTTATGTAAAGAAAATAAATTATTGTATAATATTTTTGCTATTTAGTAGCCTTTCCATTCCAATTTAAATGTTTTTTTACTCTTTACGTTTACAAGAATGAGAAAATTACAATAATTATTTCCGTATTCTGTCCGTCTTCCATTAACTAGATTGCAAACATTAAAAATTATACATAAGTGAAATGGAATTAATGTTAAAAGCTGTTCCATTATTTAGGGCTCAAAAGTTAATAGCCTAAATGGAAATAATTTTTAAAATTTGTTTAGATTTATTTAAATTTTGCACTGGTCTATGTAATTACTTGGGTGTTCAAACATTCGATTATTGAATATATACATATAAATCAAAAGAGTTGAAATTATATTTTCAAATCTAAAAATCTCACATTTTATTTTCATTTTACATTTAATTTATTTGATTAAGAATATAAAATTAGTTAAAATCTTGTTATTTGTTTATGATGTTAGTTATGTTCAACGTTCACATTCTGAACAAAACTAGGTCTTACATAATGTCAGTTAAATATTTATAAGTAGAGGAAAATAAATAAAATTAAAGTAAATTTTAATTTAAAATTTGATTAAAAACAGTAAATGTCTGACATGATGAAATTCTCTTAATTTTCTAAATAATAAAAATTTAGCTGTCGGCAATCTAATAAGCACCAAAATATCTAAAACAGTTTTATCTTAAAAGCAGAAGTATTTTTTTTTGTTTTATTCTATATTTTAAAGTGCGGCAGGAACGTTAGCAACACATGATATGACAAAGTTTGCTTCACTTTAATCTTATTGTTTAACCGACTCGTGATGTATGTCTTATGAACCTGCACACAAACCAAATCATTTAACAAATTTGACTGACCCGACAAGTGCACCTGAATGACGGTTTGTCAGTCTGTTTGATGTAAATATAAATGCGTTATTTTTGTTCAACTAAATTCAAATATTATGATAAATAAACGTTAAAGTTTGACTATTATTCGTTTTTGACAATTATTTTAAGCTTGTAACAGTTAAGTATTGGAATATCAAATGGTTTGATAGATGTGTGTGCCAAACCGTAGAAAACAAATAATAAGAAGCAATCAATTGCTTGCAAGAAACGTCAAAGAGAAATAAACGCAAAATGATTTATTACTAACCTTCTAATGGTATAATATATAAAATCAAGCGCTGGCATAGCACAAGGACAATATCGTATTATTCTAAATCAATAAAAAAATATATATTCAATGAGGTTTTTTCTATAAAAAAATCGGAGTTTGAGAAATAAAAAAAAAAGATTGGAAATTATGAAAATTTTACGATATTTTAACACAATTTATTTAATTCACCCTGATGTATTCAACGATAAGTGATAATATGGGTTCTATAATAATAATAATATTTCTTGTCCTAAAGTTGATTCTTAGATCCCAGAATAAAGATAAAAATAATGTGAGTGAAACTTGTTTTAATGAATATTTTCTTAAATGTCGCTATATTGATTGTTAGGTTATACATATTAATTAAGTTATACATCCCTATTGATCAAAGGGACCTTTTTCTTTATATAATCCTCAATTAGTTCAAATTGTATATTCGTGTATATAGGTATCGTTTAAAGGTTTTAAACGATACCTTTATACACGAATGTATAAATGTTTGGCTTAATGTAAAAAAAATACATTTTATTTGACATTTAGTTTATTTTCAAAGGGATGGCATCCAGACCAATCCGTCGCTGTTACATATAACTAGGCTAAGTGTTTGTTAGCGATCCCTACAACATGAAATATTATTATTTTCTAATATATATATAATATATAATATATATAATACATAATAATCTATTCTTCTAACAGACCCACAGCTATGACAAATTTATATATTTAACCCTTAACTTACCCTTCTATTATTGATCGAATGCAATAATTATACAAATTATTTTTAAAATCGGTTTAAATGGTTTTAGATTTAGCAGAGAATTTCTAAAATCAACAAATTTTCAATTCCTGAAAATCATAATATATGAAAGTTTGTTTTATAATAATAACAAATTAGATTTATTTGCCTCTTCTTTTACGTGAATTAAAAAACAAGAACCCGAAGAATGTTTGGTACCCTCAATAAATTCAATTTAATTTAATTTAATTTCTCTGTTTCAGAACTAGTTTCAAATTACATTAATTCTACCATCTTAAGTTTGTATCAATTCAAGTACACAATAAAATATATATATAAAAAAAAAATTAAAAAAAATTAAATATTCTTCAATTATATCACCTTTCCGTGCAAATAATCACCTACACAACAACAACAACATCAACACACTATGCATTGTGTTGTGTTGATAATTTTCTTTTTTATATTCTTTTTATTCTTTTCATTTTGCTTATGTTCTCTCTTTATGAACACCATTAAAATATTACAAACATAACGATTAACTAGTGAGTGAGTAACAACGAGACAAACGAGACAATAACTAAAAAAATAAAAACAACAATGAAAATAAAAAATTAGATAAAAAAAAAACCAAACTTGATGTCCTCGTTGGAAACGAATGAGTGAGATAAAAAAAAAGACAAGTAAAAATTAAGTGGCTACAAAAAAAAAAAAAAATAAATAAAATTAAAGAAAGAAAATATACATACAACATGGCCTCGTCAATAGTGTAAATTGATAAATAACACTTTCGCTGCTTTTTTGCTTTATATTTAAAAAGAGATCGGCGCTGGTGGTTTTTTGTTTTCCTTTTTACTTTTACTTGTTTTGTTTGCTTTTCTTTGTTATTATTTTCTTCAATGATGGCACGGCACGACACATGCTTTCCGATTATGTCGTTTTTATTATTATTATTATTATTATTTTTTTTTTTTCATTTTCTTTATGAACGTATTTATTTTTGTGTTAAGATAGTGAGTCTTAGTTTATTTAAATTGGAGTGAAGGTATAAAAAACATTAAATATATTATTATTGTTGATTTATTGTAGGGCTTTGAGTATAAATTTTCATTTGGTATTAATAGATTAAGTTCTATTAAATAAATCTAAATTCTAACATGATGAGTTCGAACGGACTAATTTAAGAATATTTTATGCAAATTTGGCTACGAAAATTATCTTTATTTTTAGTGTTTTGATTTGATTAAAATGTATTTGACTTTTATATTGTTTTTGCATGAAACAAATTTTTGTTTTTAGTTGAGTTAAACCAGATTGGATTTAGAATTTTTTGAAAAGTATACATAACACTTGACCTGTAATTGGTATGTACATACTTATAACACTTTTATCCATGATTAGAAATATTTTCCAAAAATTACCTATTAAACAAAATTTAAAAACTTATTTTTTAGTAATATAATAGATTTTACATTAGATTTTGGTTGATTTTTATAACTCACAGATGTATTAATAGCATCTAGAAATAATTTATAAAATCAATTATAGCAAAAATCCGGAGTTGTATATGTAGTCTAACATTAAAAATGCCTTATGATGAACAAAAAAACTCCTAAAACTTATTGTTATTAAATAAAGATCTAACACATTAGAATAATCGTTGCTTAGATCGACCAAATGATCATGGTTCAAAAAAATACAGTATAGGGAAAACTCACGCTATATATTAAGCTTTCTTTAAAATTAAATTTTTTCTACTTGAGTCGAAGATACTCATTGTATTAATTATAGAGTGTGTTGCAGAAGAATTACAAGAAGCAATTGTTCAATTAAAGCTGAAATAAAGCATTAGTGGATATACGCCATAGGAATATAGGCCATTTTAAATACCACAGTTCCATTATATTTATAAATAAAGTAAATTATATACTCTCAACAAATTTTATTTGTGTCGTAGGTCACACTAGTAAAAGAGACAAATTTTATATACCACAGGATTTGATCTTGAGCTTACCACGATAATTGATCTGCAATTTATAACGCTATAATCGAATAATAGATCCTAATTATAAAATACAAGGTGCTATTTTTTCTATAATTCAAACTACAATTTTCTAAGAGAAAAGTAATTCAATTTTTATTCAAAAATGAGTCTGAATTTCAGATCAAACCAATATCATGACGAAATTCCCAGATTCTCAAAAACTTAACGAAATGCGTTTTGTACTAAATATATTGATCAAAAAATGAGTTGAAATAGCAAGAAATTACCTACAATCTATATAGAATTAAATCTATGAAGAACCTTATTTTCAGAAAATATAACTTTGATATGTTGACGAAACTGCATTAAAAATCTCTTAATGGATTTTACAATTATTATCTAAAGTTCATTATATACCATTTCCAAAAATGTTAACATGAACCCTTAAAATCAAATTAGTTAGCAAAGACAAATAATGCGGAGATAAAGTGAAAACAAATAAAACATCAATTCCTACAATAATATTCCTAACGAACTATAAATAATAACGCAAACGAGGAAGTATGGCGAAGTTGAACATGTTTATTTTAAAGAAGACCTATTCAATTTCAAATAGTCAGTTAATGCCGAAAGCGATACATTCAGCAACAGAATATGATACATTGTTTTTTTCACATTGATATAACACAATATTTTATCTGAAATGGAGGGTTTCGTTCACTAACACAACGGGAACCCATCTGTAGACATAGTAATATTGGAATATTCAAACAGCGTCTAGTTTGAATAGTTTGGAAATGAAAACTCATATTTAGATTTAAAAAAAAAAAAATATGTGAGTTATAAAAACGAAAAGAAATTTCCACTTGATAAAACCTAAATTTCAATAGAATTATAGTAAAAACTATATTTATATACGTAATTGTTTGAACACCCTTTTGTACTTATTATTTTAGTAGCCTATAGTTATAACGAATAACTAAAATATTTATATTTACAAATATGGATTTTTTTTTTGTTATTTATGCTTTTCTTTTTGGTAAATGTTGCTACCAACATTTTTTTGTTAGTTACCATGTTTAGGTATAGTTTTGCACTCTATAGCCAATTTTTCTTTTCATTTTGTTTGGCTCAGTCATAGAAAATGTTTTTTTTTTTTTAAATTATTTTTATCATTTCTTGTGCAATTTGTTTTTTTTTTAATACTCTATCATCTGGTTTGAGGAAATTAAAGAAAACAAAAAAACAAAAAAAAATCGAAATAACATTGAAATACTTGTCACATATTGACTTCATGTGACATTTTCAGTAAAGTGTCAAATTTTGAAATGAGAATAGAAATTAAATTGACTGAGTGAGGGAGTTAAAAAATTGTTTTGACTATGTGTGTGTATATATTAATATATGTATATATATATGTATATACATAAAATGAATTTTGTTTTGAATGGAAAAAAAAACAATAACTTGATGAGTTAGAAAACAAAAAACGGAAGGAAAAAACGTGCGTTATGATATTTTCTTTCTTGTTAATTCGATTGACTACAGGAAGTAATAACATTTTTTGTGTCTGAATTTCTTGTTTTATTGGAAAATTTGTTTTTTTTTCTTGAGATTGGTTATTGAATGAGCTAAAAATATACGTTTGGTTTTTTTTGTTTAAATATGATAAAAATAAAAATTATTTTTATATAACAGTTTTTTGGAGAGTTGTATGGTTCTGAAATGATATAGAGTTTAATATTTATGGATCAAAGGTTAAGGTAAATTTAAGTAAAGTGGGTTTTTTTTTTTTTTTTAAATTAAAATAAGTAGAAGCTTCTATTTTTAAAAAAAGTATTAGCTTCTAGTTTTATAAAATAAGTTTAGCTTCTATTTTGATTTATCATTTTCATTTTCACTTACTGTAGTCACTGATGTAGGGTAATAATACAGCAAGAATGAATGATTTCATGTTCTTACTTTAATTGACATTTGCTTTTGATTACTTCATTCTTAATAATTATTAAAGTAATTTTTTGTTCATCTAACTCTCATGGAACCCATCACAAGATATTGCAGTGTTATTTGCTGGCTATCAAACTTGTGATTTTTAATTTTCAATTGATTCAATAACTCAATGTGAACAACATCTGTGAGTTATAAATATCAATCAAAATGTTTAACGTAAAACCAATTAAATAAAATTAATGTACTTTAATTGTTTGTTTAAGTGTTTTACTAATTTTAATAAATATTAATGATGAACCCGATTCATTTATTAAAAACATATTGTACTTTATCAAGTTTGTATTTAATAATTACTTAGTTAGGACATTTCCGAATATCACGCTATCACTTTTTGTACTAAATAATAACAAAGTAAAAAAAGAAAAATTTGTTCCGTAGTAAAAGGGAAATGTCATTATCATTATCAGAAAATATGTCATTACAATTGTCACTAAAATCATAAATAAATAATTATTCAAAATCTAATTATCATAATTATCAAAAATGCAATAATATAAAATTCGTACATACATTTAATCTTTTCTGAAGCCATTACATTTTTTTCATAAAAATATTTTTTTTAATAAAATGACAATAATGACATTTGTATAAAATTTATATCATTGTCATATTATTGCAATAGTGTTAATGCTAGTATTAGGTTTGAAAACTCCCTTACAATTAGTTAAATTTTTTGGTTGAGTTTTATAACTCACATAAGTATTTGTATTAATTAAAGCATTTTGATATAATTTGTAGAATCAATCAGAAGTTATAAATATGTATTCTAACACTAAAATATCTAATAATGACTTCCTTGAGTTCTAGTAGTGTTAGATGATCGAAACCACTCGTTTAATAATTATTGAAATAAAATTTACGTATACAATATGTCTAATTTTCAATAAATAAGTCGGATCACAGTCCTTTTATTTTTTGAATTGAAAATTGTAAAACCAGAAAATATTTTAAATTTTTTTATTTAATTTTAATTTCCTAACTTAAATGATTTCGACTTAAATATACCTCATAATTTACTCTCTAACAATCTTCTGAAATCTGTTCCCAATACACTTGTTGAAAAATATTGATTTACGTATACAGATTGTTTATAACAAACAAAGTAACAATTTTAGTAAATCCAACCATTTGAGTGTCTTCTTAATTTTCACAAACCCCTCAAAATAATAACAAAATTTGGATCTCCTTAATTTTTTATAAATATTATAAAATCTTTAAAACTATTCTGTAGATTGATTAATCTTCTAAAAAAATATTTATGGATATATTTTATGTTTCAATTTGTGTTTCAATTTATGCTTCAGCTTTAAATTTTTGTATCCGAAATCTATTTGGAAACAATCAAATTAAGAATTTTGTATTCATTTTGATAAAAGGTAAAAAAAAAGAAAACTATGTTACATGTTTTGAATTTATTTTTACACTAATCCTGCGAATTATTCAAAGGATATACATTTTATTTTTTTGTTTGTTTTTTGAATAATTTACAGTTTACTCAATTCCATTTTTTGTTTTCCTTATCATTCCACTTGACTGTTATGTTTGTTATACATACACCGTATAAGGTCCATTCAATCGATTTTCAAAATTATAATTTTCTTCGCTTTATCAAATTTTTGGCCTAAATTATTCAGCAGATTCAGCAGAATTTTAATGTAAAATTTTGGTTGTTTGGTTGATTTAGTTAAAGGTGAGAACAATTGGATAGAGGTGAGAATTATCAAGGTCTTATATCACAAAATAGGTTTATTGAGTAGAAAATTATTTTGAAAAAAAAAAGCTTTTTAGAACAATATTTTGCTTTCCTAATGGGCATAAATAATATTTTATTTAATTTTATTATTTTCTAAATAATTGCGCAATCATATACACAAAATAGATATTCTACTGTTGTTAGAAGTTAGCATTTTCTTGTAAACTATTAGAAGTGTTCATAACTTTCTTGAGTGGACCAGTATTAGTAAAGTCCAATTTTCAAACTCCCTTTTAGTCGAATACTAAGTATTTGTTGAGCTTTAAATTTTAACACATTACATTTTACAAAATCCTGATGGCAAAATAACCCATTGGTTGTCATTAGTTTACTGCAAACTTCAGTAGATAGAAAACGTTCCGCCGAACTGTTTGCAATTTTTATATTTGAAGCTACATTCATAATGGTCTGTGGCAGACAAGTACATGTTTCAATAGAAATCACCCCGCACGAGATAAATATATTACAGCGGTTTCCGAATTTGGTTTTAAAGGGTTGATCCGGAAGAAGCTTGGTTACATACTTAAAATAAAAATGGTAAATATATTAGAAACTATATTGAAGTATGGACCTAAATTGAGTATTCTTCTTTTTCCAAAATATTTATAAATAATATACATTTTATAGCAAATACATAGTTTAATATAGCCCTTAATAGGGGAAAAAAATATTCTAAATGTTAAAATATAACTAGTTTTGTAAAATTTACTTTTAATGGATTTCAGTTAAAAATATTTTTTTCAAAATGTCCGATTTTGTTAATTGGGGCAAGAATTTCCAATGCCAAAGAAATTTAGTGCCAAGTGTTATTTGAAATAACATTTCGACTACCGTTCTTATATCCGATAAATAGCATATCTATATTGAATTGGATTTCTGAAATTAAACTTAAACTATGCCAACTGACTTCTTTAGCGTTATAAGACCAATTACTATGCCTGTGTAGAGTTTTGGTACTTGTTTTATTCAAAATAATCATTAATGCTGTATTTAACTGTAATTTGTTCTATACAAATATTTGACACAATGTCATTACAATATTTTGTTGAACAAATATCGTTTTGTAAATCTAATTTTTTTAACAAAATGTTAGTCGTCATAGATTAAGTAAACTCATAACATAACATAGATTAAGAAAATAAAAAATTTTCTAGATGTAAGGACATAGTTTAGTGTCTGTCTATCTGTAATTGAATTTCATTGTTAAGATTAACAGAAATGTAAAATGTAATGTAATGTGTACAAAACACTATACTAACACTACTACTACTGTACTGCTACTATGGATATAAAATTTTCGAATTTGTACCGCTACAATTCTGCCATATAGTTTCTTTTCATAAATTTCTTTTTTTCAATTAATCAATTTTGATCAATTCCAATATTCGAAATAAATACAAGCGATATTGATTTTGAAGTTTTAATACTTAAATTTTTCTGATACGATTATATTAATTATATATGTTATACTTATTTTGTTTTTGTCTGAAGCCTTTTATAACAACAACAATAATAATGAAAAAACAGTTCATTATGAATGAAAGAATGAGAATTTAGAAAATAAATGCATTTTTTTTAATGTATTATGGAAGTGGGTGTAGGTTGAAGTGACTGAGAAAATAATATTAATGCATTATGATGAGAGATGATACATATTTACTTTACATTGTTGTTGGTGTTTTGAGGTTTAATGTACATACTTTTTTAAATTGTACCCAAACTTTACTGCATTAGCAATGGAGTCATACTAGTGTATGTATATTGCTACTTATATGTCATAATAAGAAATGCAACATTAGAATTATACGAAAGTGTTAGCGTACTGCATAGGAGTGTAGTTTTTGAAATTGAATCAAAATAATTTGCCTTTCCAATATTGGATTTGAGAGATTGGTGAAAAGAAACGATAAGTATAAATTAAAAAATATATTTGTTAAATTTTTCTTCCCAAGAAATTTAGGCTTATGTGTTGCACTCTACATTAAATAAAATTTTAATAAAAATAAATTCGAGATTTTGCGTTAACAAAGTCATTTTTACTTTTTTTCACGATTTTTCTGAATGTGGCTGTGTTTCAGTGCTCTGGAATAATAAAAAGTGTTTTAGTTAATAGTCTAAGTACTTCCGAAAACAGATTGGTATAAATTCATCCTAATCGCCTCTACATGTATTTCATCTCCTAACCCAAAACTTAATATAGTTAGGTAAGTTTTAATTACATAAATAAAGTTTTAGAAAATGAAGGGATAATTAAAAATTAAGTAGTATTTTTTGAAATTCGGAAAAAAGTTGAATATAATGAAAAAACTAGTATTTGTGGTTCCAACATTTATAACGGGTTGGCTACTTATTAATATGCATATTATCCGTGACATCGAAAATGCGGTGAAAAGAGTTTGGCTGATAATTTTAACATTTTGACATTTTTTTTTTATCATAATTTTGACTGCATTAAGGTTTTGTATTTAAAACGGCTAAGTAATTTATATTTTTTGTGTTTGCAAAGGTTATGTGAAGTAAAAAATTAATTTAAATATTTTGGGTAAAATTATTTTAAATACTTATAATTGATTCAAGTTCATCTTTTAATGATAAAATTATAAAAAAAAAAATAATGAATATGAAATTTTTGTACTTTGTTATTGTTTTCTTTTTCACCGAATTATGCTTAAGTACCTACTGAATTTTATTCACATATATGTTACCAAAACTTAATAAAAAATAATTTTTTAACCAAAATTTTAACTAAAAATTACTAAAATATACGCCATTATTTTTTTATTTCACTGTATTGGGAAACACCGATTGCAGTAGATTTTAAAAAATGCATACTCAAAATTTTCACTGCGTACTCCTGCTGTTTCACTCCGGTATTAAAACCGATATCAAACCATTTCTGATCTCAAAACATTGTCATTTTTTTTAAAAACATTTTTGACCACAGTACATTGTAAATTTGACGTTTCTACTGCATTTTTTATGTCCCGGTATTTAAATAAACTCATGAAGTGAATTTTTCGTTTGCTAACTTTTTTCTAATAACGGGTGTGCAATATTCGAAGTATATTTGTAAATAAACCGTTATTATAATCAAGAAAAATATTTTATTTTTATTAAAACAAAATTTTTTTGAATGAAAATTCAAGAGAGGGATTATGGAAAGGAAAAGCTGTGACAAAAAACAAATCTTGTTGTTGAAATGTTTTTATAACATTCAAAATTGAATACAGACTGTGGGTGATGTTGTTTTTCCTATTATTATTTTAAGGGATTTTCTATTTTTAGATATGACAATGTAATTTTGCATGTAAATCAATTTAGATGTTATTGGGGTTGGTTCTTTACAATAAAAAAAATAAAGATTATTCACTTTCAATGATTGAATAATGTAATATAGAATATTTTTAGATCTTATACTTAAAAACTTAAATATTGAGATATTCCAGATTCCTGATAGTATATTAAATAAATAACAAAAAATGTAAAATGTTTTAAAACATTAAAAAAAAAAATTTTTTGAAGGTTACAAGAATTTGATTTTTTGTATTACGCGTACTCTACGTATAGTGCTTAATGTGAATTTACAAAAAACATTATCTTTTTTCATCTCACCATCTCTTACCCTCTAATCTACAATACTTATGTATATAAAAAAAAGAAAAAACAAATTTTATTTTTTATTAAAATTTGTTTTTCTACAAAAAAAAACTTCTAAATAAAAAAAAAATAAACAGAAAAACAAAAAACATATCAAAAATTCATCAATTTTCCGTATACAAGTAAAAGCTAATTTTGAATATAAATTGTTGCTACTGATTCGATTATTCGAATTTTTTTTTTTTTTCATAGAAATTTACAACGTTGCCATCATGTTAAATTGGTTTTTATGTAATATCTACATGTGTTATCTACGTGCCTATCTGTATCTATATGTATGAATTTTTTGTAATATATATATATATATACTAAATATAATATAGTAAATATATATATATACTAAAATAGGTCAAAGAATCCTATTGAAGGAAAACTTCAAAGTGACAAGACGATATCAATTTATTGCGACAACGATATGAACAATATTTAAGGATATTATAAATAAAATATGACGTCGTCAACTGAATTGTCAATAAAATTTTAATTTAAAATTATTACAATATTTATGATTTAAAAATTTGTGTTTTTTTTATACACATACTTATGTACGTTCACCAATCATCCATAATATGAAGTAGAAATATGTTTTCGTATACATAAATAAATAATTAGATACGACAGTGCAGATATTAAAATTTATTTGAAAAACTGGAGTGTGTTTGACGTGTAACTTGTTCAAATTTTTGGTGTAATCACACGAAGTAATTTTAGTATAGAAATTAATTATTTTCAGTAGATCATTTCAATAGTGTAATTTAGTTAGTTATTAAATTATTATGTATTAGACCATGAGGCATTTTTTGACAAAATTATTCTTCAAATAATGAAGATGGTGATATTACAGAGGGTCCTCTGAATATTTTTTAACAGCTCAAATCACAATATCTTATACACCTATATTCTCTTAGATCCATCGCTGACCCGAAGAAAAAATTAATCGTGTGAATTCGTTAAAATTGAATCGACGTCTGGCTGACTATATGCATTTATGCTAGACACTGTAAGTGAAGGGATTGAATGTTTTATTATATTGGTAGTACTGACCATTTTGACTGTCAAAAAAGATTATTGGTATATAAACAAAATATACCTTATAAAATTTTTGGATAGTAGTGTGGAATATTAGTTTAAATTTTGAATAAAATTATTACAGTTATGGTACATAATACTATTGAAATTATAATACATAAGTGTTGTAAAACAGTAATAGTAAAGATGATTTTTTTTTTTTTTCAAAACAAAAACACAGTTTTTAATAATAATGCAAAAAAAATTAATGAAAAATTGTTTATTAATCTTTACTTAACTATTTTATCCATTTAATTTATTTTGTTTAATTAAATTTTGTTATCAAGTACCCTATCGAAGCTTATTAATGCCTTAATAAAGCCTAGCTCGATGATCGAAGCTTATTAGTACACTTTGCCTTAACGAAGAGCAATAACATATATAATTTTGAATGATGAGATCAATAATAGTATTCACATATCACTTTGAACTAACATAATATAATAGATATTAATAAAGGTATATAGCAATGAACTTGATAATGTTAATAAAATTTATATATTTAGCAAAAATCCATCAATAAAGCGAATCTCTAAAACTTAAATAAATTAAAAAAAAATTGGTTGGTAAATTGGAAAATGAAAAATGGACTTGGTTCGAGTAACAAAACAAAAATTAATTTTATAAAAGTGGATTTCAGTAAAATAAATCGAAGAAATTGTATACAACAGGAGATATAGTACACACTTATTTATTTATTTTTATTTATTTAATAATTAAACAAATAATTCAAGTAAAATTTCGATTCTTTTGAAATATGTTCAAGGTAAATTTCCAAAGTTAATTTTAAAGAAAATTTGGAAAAAAAACCTTGAAAATTACTTATTTATTATACATAAATATATATTCGTTTTTTAATATTAATAATATGTTCCAAGAAATATGAAATTGTATCATTACAAAGTTTAACTTAGCAACAGATTTTTAATTGCTAGTAATGGAATGATAATTTATTTATTGATGGTCAGCTAAAAAACCACGCCGGTATGTAATATTAAAATTTCTTATAAATAGATCCATACCAATTCTTATTATTATTATTGTAATGTGGATGCTTCAATACTTTTAACATTTGGAAATTGAAATTATTCACAAATATTTGAAAACCTATTCATTGATATCAAAATTGAAATATGTACATAGTATATATATATCAATAAAAGTCCGAATTTGATTCCTAATTTTAAAAATTGGTCTCATAACGCTATATAATTAATTTGATCTGATGCTGTAGTATTACAATTCCTAAATAATGATTGTTTAATAATGATAGCTACATCGAGTGAAAATAAATATTTATTTTCGTTACGAATCAAATAGTTAGGATGAATCAATTGTGAACTCTATCTTATACTTCTTTTGATCTTGTTTAGACCCTTCTACTGTATAGAGAACAACAGATGACATTTTACAACTTAGAATGTTATTTTACTATTGATAAAATTGATTTTATTTTTTATTAGAATAAATATATAAATCTGAAAAACTCAAAATGGAAAGTAGTTAGTTGTAAATGTGCTTGATCTTATATAAAAGAAAAAAATAATTAACAATATCACAATTAAAATTTCGTAAAAAATAAAATCATCTATTCACAGCAGTATAGCAATAGGTGTCTATATGCGAAGTCTATGAGCTTATGATTTTGACTTGTTCTAATTTAATATATAGTAATAGATAGTACATGCAAAGTCTATGAGTTTATGATATTGACTGAATCTAATTTAATATAGCGTTTAGGGAGTCCATGAAAAGTCTATGAGTCTATGACTTCGACTTACTCTAATTTAATCTAATAAAAACAAAAAAGCAACCCTAATTTTCTTTAATATTATATTTTTAACGATTGCGGCTTTAGCGGCATTATGTAATGAATATTATAACAGTTGTAGATCAAATCATGTAATATGAATCAAATATTCTAGAATAAAAATTAGCTCTTAACCAATATACACAAATAAAAAAAATAAAAATGTCATAAATTCCTTTATGGAAAATACAAAATAAACTAAATAACAACATAAAATTTTCCATTTAATCTATAGCATATTCCATAAAACATAATTTAATCTAATTTAATAAAATAATAAATTTACGCAGTTGACTTATTGTTAACAAAGAAACGATCTGAAATCTAACTAGGAATATACTAAGTATAG
Source organism: Argyra leucocephala (assembly GCA_963942445.1). Lineage (NCBI taxonomy): Eukaryota > Metazoa > Arthropoda > Insecta > Diptera > Dolichopodidae > Argyra > Argyra leucocephala. The sequence continues at coordinate 31,987,223 of OZ012677.1, forward strand.
GAAAAAAATAAAAAAAAAAAATTAAAAAACAATTGCACAGGAGTTTGTTTAACTTGTTTAAATTAAATTGAAAGTTAGAAAATTGACAGGAAAAAATATTTAAATATTCCAAATGAACTGAATATAATAATATTGTATTGTTCATTTCATCAGCTGGTGTCAGAACAAACAGACGTGACATCTGCACTAAAATATATAGTAAGTTGTTAAAAAATATGTTCAAAAAAACAAGTATTCAAACATTGATTGAATATTAAAGTTGTTTTTTTTCTTTTTTTTTTTTATTAAACATTGAAATAAGGGGAGTAACTACAAATCAATAATTCTAAAATGTACAGAACCAACCCCTTACAATGTTACCTTTCTATTATGTTGTTGTTATTCCTGTTACATTTTATTATTTGTTATTTTTATTATTATTATTGTTTTTATTATTAATATTATTCTCTTTTGTAATGCTAGATAATAAAATGAGCTGATAAATAATATTTGATATAAATACATTTTTTATATATTTTTCTTCTTCAATTCCTCATTTCCAGTTCCCCATTTACAAATTCAAATCAATCAATAATATGATAAAAATTTTTAGTTAGGCGTTGTTCTGGAATTGGAATGGTGTTAAAAATGTTAGTATCAGTAAATAATCAAAATTATTTTAAATTGCTCTAGTTTTTTAATCATAGCATTGTATTCTGATAATTTCTGTTCGATTTTTGTCCCTTCATTGAAATTAATAAATATTTATATTGTCCTTTTGGAATCGTTTTTATTTTGTGTTTATTTTTGTATAATGAAATAAGACTCGTTTTCATGTTATTTTTTTTTTAATTAAAAGTTTTTTGGAAAAAGTTTAACCAGATATTTTTTATATTTGTTATTACTTACTTAATTGTAATATTAATCGATTTCAAAGGATGTTGAATTAAAAATAAAAATGAAAAAGAGAAAAACAATTTGAATTATCCTTTATTGACTTCTACGGGGGGGTTTCGAATATTTATGTATATTTTTTCTGATTTTTAAACAAATATACACTATACAGCTCCGAAGATATATTGGCACAATTTCAATGACAATTTCACAATTTTTTTAGAATTGATATAATTAAATATAAGTACTTATTGGGGGGACATTAGACTTACCGTTGTCGAGTAATTGCTACCAAACTTAAAATTTTTGTAAAAAAGGTCGGAAAAAATTCGTTATTTTTTTTATTACGTATTTTATACATTTTTTGTTATTTTATGGTTAAACAGTACAATCTTATTTTGTATATATATATGAATAAATTATTACCAATATATTTTATTCTATTACTTTAGATTTTGCGGTTTTAGTCTTTTCAGTCTTCTTGCATCATAAGATCTGTATAATAGCTCAACAGCCTTAAGATTGCTATGTTGAGTCAATCGACTTTCAAGACACCTATTTTTTTTTTATTTATGTAGATCTCTGGGAATATCTTCGTTTGAATCATAGCGATATTAATTCATTATATGTACTTCTAATAAATTTATTTTGAAAGCGCTGTATAATTAAGAAATTTGATTTTTCATGCATCCCCACAGTAGGATACTGTAAGTCCATATAGGTCTGATTATACTTTTATATACTTGCAACTTGGAATATAAGTTGAGCTTCAACTGTCTCCCTAATTAACCAGTTCATATCTTTGAATTTCTTTTTAATTTGCAATGTCTTTTGCTGAACGATGTTCCCAGGTAAGATGTGAGTCAAAGTGTAGTCAAAGATATTTGTCTTTTTCTTTTGGTACCTGAATATCATTTATATATATGTATATACAATGTTGTGGTGCTTTTTGTCTTAATGAGTAAGTAATGTGAACCATTTTTTGTATGTTCAGTGTAATTTTACAGTTTTCGGTCCATTTGATTGTTTGGTTCACTGCTGTGTTGCTTGTCTTTGTGAAAACCTCATAGCCATTAGAATGGTATTATCTGCAAATACTGCAATTTCGATTTTTGTTCAAATAAATGTTTTAATGTATTAAACCATCTTTACATTTTCAACAACAACATATCAAACTTGCCGTTACATATAATTTGCATATTTTTAACTAAATATAATTTTTATTTTTTTTTTATTTCATGCCAATCTTTTTCGTTTTGTTAGAGAGTTTTTAATGCCAATTAATTGATTAAATATTTAAATATTGCCCATCTACCTAGAATAACTAAGCTGTATATTTTGAATTTCTTCGTTGCATCGACAGAGATTTTACATTACAGTGACTATTACCATATAGATAGGTTTATTACCATCCATTTTATTTTCTTATCTTGTTGATGTTGAGATCAAGTTCTATGGACTGATTAATATCAAGAGGATTTAAAAAAGTGAATAAGTATTAGCACAAAATAGTTGACATTAATTTCAGGTCTGCTATAAGTAGCGAAATATTTATTTAAAGATTAATATAGATATAAATAAGTCAATTTCAACTCAATAAATTGAAAATATAATATGAGAGTTTAGCAATTTTCAGATAAGAAAATTTATATATAGAATAGATAATAAGTTTAACAATAACTTAGAAAAAAACCACCCACCGTTATGTAAATAAGTTTAAATTAAAGTTAATATAATACTGTAGTATTCGCCCGCTTCTCGAAATTCGTTTGATAAAAAATCGTACTCAATATTTCATTATTGAATTGTTTTCAATCATTTCAATTTATCGTAGACACTATATAAATTTTTGTTATTAATTTATCTTAAGTAACAATTTCATGCTTAATAGTTTCTTTAACAAAATAAAAATTAAATTTAAATCGGAGGTGTTGTTCCAGCAATTTGATAAATTAAAATTTTTTTATATTAAAATGACTTACACATGGAGCGAAATTATAAATTGAAATTTCTAATTGAACATTGGCGGTGTCTAGACGATCACACTGTCAGTTTTCACTGAAATACATGTATTTTGTTGTTGTTTGAAAAAAATAAAAACGTTGAAATGCTTTTAACTTGTCGTCAGTTTTTCTATTTCAATCGTTCTGAATTTCATATCCAACTTTTCTAATCTTAACCGTAGCACAGAAAAAAACCCTGATCCTTTTTATGATCCTGACAGTAACTTAGGTAGAATCACCTTTTCGTACTTAATTAAGTACGGTACTGCAAGTTTACACTACATATACAATATTTCGAACATTTATTTATCAAATTACTGATTTATCTACTCATTAAATGTTGAAAACTACTACTATTGTCAGGAACTAAGCCTTCTTAAATAGAATAGTTTCATTTTATTTAATTTGTTACCAGATTATATATATACTCTCAATTATTTTTTGTCATTTATTATATCCCAATGACAAAGGGTACTTGACCAGCTCGAAAAACAAATGAAGCATTTTTTTTTTTTTGCTTCATTGGGATGAACCCAGCTACTACGCCACCCAGCGTTGACACTTTTCAGTTTTAACTGACAGTGAAAACTGACTGAATAACTGACCGTCTAGACACCGTCATCAAATTTTTTTTTTTATTTTAAGCTAAGTATGCTGTTAAAAATTTTTGGCTGTCAAGAAATGAATACACAAACTCGGTAGCAAAATTTTATCAGAAATTCGTTTAATCAATAACAGGTGGCATTATTTCTTCATTTGACAATCAGCAACGTGTGAAAATATAATCTGACTAATTATATTAAATAAACCTATAAAATAAATTGAACCTTAAAAAATGTTATTTAAAAATGTAACCTTTAAAATAATATTTTTAAATACAATATTTTTTAAGATTTATTTTATTTTAAGTACTTATATTTATTTTATTTTACTATGTATACTTCGATTATTCACTTTATTTTACTAGATCAAATGTTGCTTATTGTCTAACACGAAGTTTTGGCGAGCAAAAAAAATGTTTACATACCTGGGTATATAAATCAGGAGCAAAAATTTTGAAGCTTAATACCTGGCGGTCAAAACCAGAACTTTATTTTTTTGTTTTGCTCAGCATACTAATAACGTACTACTAAGCAAAATTTGAAGCAAAATTTTTGTTACCATTTTTGTACAACAACAAATTACATGAAATAATGTTAAATTTTTGCACAGCATACTAACAGCATACCTAGCTTTAATTAGGAAATATGTTTCCTTTTTTTTTATTTTCCGTCTGTGTGGACATTTTTCTTTTTTAAATTTTAAAAAAATTTTCAAAGATATTATATTTCGCCACCTCTCCTTTTAAATGTTTATCATTTAAAAGAATAATATTGGAAATCGAGTGTGAAATGCTTCAAATTTTTGTACGGTACGTTTTTCAATTTCCCAGATTAAATAGAATGATTAATAATGTACAAAATGTGGCTAATTTAAGCCACGAAAATACCGATTAAAAAAATGTGTTTTTATCGAAATATTGCACTTTTCAAATTAAATAAAATTATTAATTGCAAGTAAATTGACTATCATTTACAAATAATTTTTTTAATTTTGCATTATCGCCTAGAAATATCGTATCATCGGCAACACTTATAATTTTACTCTAATAATGCAGATTTCATGTATTTAACTATCACCTAAAAATTCTGGAACTGTATCATATTCATGGATTCGTCTCTGCATACCAAAATGTTAAATATAAAAAACATCGCACATTTCAGTTTCGAACATAGTTTTCATTAGTTAGCTTAACCCTGGATTGCAACCATTCATGATAACAAAATTACCAAAAAAAAATTGATTGGGTATCTTGTTTAACTTAAGACCCTACCACAAATTGATGAGTACCATTGACAATATTTAAATAGAAAAACTTTTATTCTTAAAATTTTAAATAAAATTTTTTTGTATGTCAATATTTGAAATAGTTTTAATATTTTACTTAACTATTTTGTTTTTTTTTTTTTTTGGTAACTTGGGAACAAAACTTTTAATTACAAAAATTTAAATTATTTACTTATATATTAAATAACTTGTTGATTACATTCATTTAAATAGTAATTTTAAGGGGTGAGTAATAGACAGTTTCTTTTTAAATTCTTAAAATAATTTCATTAAAAATATCTACTTTGTAATTTAATAAAATTTTTTATCAACATATTCACGCCTACATTTAGGATAAACTTTTTCTTAAATAATTTTAACTTGTTAAAAAAAAAAAAAAAATAATAATTAAATTGAAAGTTAGAGGGAGTTACTTCAGAAACATGAAATAAAAATATATAAACTTAAATAATAAAACTTTTTCAAAAACTTGAAAACACTTCAAATTTCAGAAAATTTTATAAAAAATAATAAAAAAAAAAAAAAATAGAGAAAATTGTGTTTTAAAATTTTGTCTTAAAATAGATAAACTTTATTTAAGATCTGTAAAAATATTCAGCAAGTTTTTTTTTTTGGAAATAACTTTGCATATTTTACATACAATGGTCTTTAAGTATTATTTTCATCACATTTGACAAGATATCATGAATTTAGCTTTGTCTAACGAAAGTATTTCCATCGTCTTAATATTATGTCTATACCTCTAATAAAGTAACGGATGGATTTGTTATGGAAGGAGTTGATCCATTTACGCATAAGAGATTTATTCTAAAATTGGCACATTTAATCAGAAAACAGATAAATTCTGACTGGTATAAGTAAAGGTCTTGGTATAACATCAAAATTGACAAAGAGAAAACTAGGAAATTGCTTCAGCTTAATGGAAGAAAGTTGAAGACGATAATGGGTATTTGATAGATCATAATGTATGCTTAACAAGCACGTAATGCGATTGGGACTTGTCAATAATGATAACTGTTGAATTGACACTCAAGAGGACATCAAATATATTATCTAGAATATCAAAAATATTTTCTGCGCCTTCCCAGGTTTAGTTAAAATTAGGTTTAGCTGGTTGGAAGAGCATATGTTTGATAAATATGACTAAAAGATTCATTTTTAGGATATCTACAAATTCGACACCATTGCGGATCTGCTCGGACGGTAATGGTTCAGTTTATATTGTGATATGATGAAGGGTGATCGCTATGATCACAAGTGGCCTAGTATCCTGGCAATGACGGATTAGTGTAGCCCAATCTCCCTCAAACTAACTCATTAACTAACTTAATCCTAGCTTCTAACGATTACTAGTATGTTGTTAATCTCATTTGCTTGATATCTTATATCAATGTAAAACATTGTAATAAGTAAATAATATACTAAAAAATTATATCCCAAATTCCAATTTAAATTAAATTAAAAAAAAATTTTTTTTTTTTTTTTTCAAAATGACGTTTTTTTTTATTCTTGTATTCTTCTACAAATCTCAAAGCCACGTTTTTTAAAGAAAGTAAGCAATATTTTTAGTTAGGTTTTTTAGTATAATTTTTACTTTTTTATCGGGGTTCCAACAAATTCAGTTAAAAAATCGTAAAAAAACCTTATAATTTCAAAAAAAAAAAAAACAAAGATTCAAAGAAAGGAGATTTTGTAAAGAAAATTTAATAAGATTGAAAAACAAAATTAAAACAAAATGTATTAAAAAAGTTAGATCTTAAGACTTGAGCATACATAACGAACCTATTTTTCTTAATACTTTTTTTTTAAAAAAAAAAAACAATAATTTTTACTTACCGACAAGAAAATGTAATTCCATTAAAATATAGAAATATGCAAATGCGAAATAATTAAAACACTACTTTGATATTAAAGAGTCGACTATACCGAGAATGACAATAAAAAACAATTTAAAAGCTGACAATAAAATAATAGTTTTTTTTTAAAACCGTTAATTTTTTAATAAAACATTTTTAAATGAAATTAAAAGTTAATGATTAAACAGAAAGTGAAGAAGTATGCATAGAAAGAGATCAAAAGATGATCAAAAGATGATTCAAAAGTGCATTTTCTTTTCCACATAGTTTTTTGATATGACAATGTTGACTTTTGCAATTTTAAAATTTATGAGTACTCTGGGAGTGTATTTAAATGAGTTCGTCAGTATAGTAAAAATTAATTTTTTTTGTATGTGAAGTTACATTAGGATAAAGCTGCGGTCTATCGTTGATTTTCTTTGAACAGAGTTTTGCGTTGCGAAAAATACGTTGCGAAAAATACTGATAAGTTGCGCTTTTTCGCTTCGTAGAATACTTAAAATAAAATTTTGTCGCTATGCAACGTATTTTTCGTTACGCATCCTAAAATTCGCTTCTCGAAATAAGGCCCAATGTCTAAATGGTTTTATATACTTATCTTCGTAAACGTACTGAATAGCTTGAAATATTTGTGCGAATTAATATAATGAGCAGTTAGATTTACTTTTGAATCATAACTGTTAAAATTGGGTATTACGAATACCATTACAATTATTAAACCTATCATTGTTATTAACATCAACCAGCCAATGATGAATCGGCAAATTTTGATATAAATAATTTACAATGAATAAGTTTACGAAAATTGGTGATACTCCTGTTATCATTTGCCAGCTTGACGCATTAGCTGTACATAGTTTTATTATTTTTTTATGTTCCTGAAAGTAGCTTAGGTAACATTACCTTTTCGTACGGTTCCACAATTTTACACTACAATATCCATAACATTTCGAGTATTTTATTTAACAAATTACTGGCTTACCTACTAATTGAATGTGGAAAACTATTGTTAGGAACTAAGCTTTCTTAAATAGCATGGTTTCATTTTATTTAATTTGCTACCAGATTATCCTCACATTTATCCCAATGACAAAGAGTCTGACTAGGTTGGAAAACCAATAAAGCATTATTTTGCTTCATCGGGAATCGAACCTGGGACTTTTTGGTTGAAAGGCATGCGTTCCACCTGTCTCATTGAATAGCGCAGTAGCCCACCGTAAAGTGAGTAACATTGTTGATGCTATAACAACACAAAAAGTATAGATAAAATAAAAATAAATGGTGAAAATAGTCTACTGCCATTTACTGAGCTAAGAAATTTAGAACAGTCCCATTTATGAACTAGTATCCAATTTGATATACACTGGATTTTGAAAGTTGTACTAACTAGATTAGTAATATTACTTTGGAAAAGTGAAAAATTACTTTAAAATGTTTTCGTATATCACTTTAACCGATGTTCTTTAAATCTATGACAAATTTGAAGTTTGAAAAGATCTCGAAACGATTTCAATAATAATTGATTTAATTAAAAAACTTTAATTAAGAATTCTAACCTTAAAAATGTATAAATGAAAAAAATTAATTATATAGAGTTACAGTTGACACAGATCAGTTGAAGAATATGCGAGAATAGTTTTTTTGATGAAGCAATGTCTACACTAACATATATATATACACACAATGTTACAACAAGTTTAAGTAACTGCAGTCGCTAAGTTTTTATATTCATTTTTATTTGCGTTCGAAGTACACCAACAAACTTGAAACAATTTAACTTTTATAAATTTTGTGTTTTTAAACTCAATTCAATTTTTGAAGAATTTTTCTTAATCAACATCCGTTATTTCTAAGGCATGATATTCTCTTTCCGTTTATTATATAGTGCCCAAAGGATATTTCTCAAGTAGATTAAAAATTTTAAAGAAAAAAAAAACTGTACTTATTCTATAGAAAAAAAATTTTCCGTTTTCCTTTCTTTAAAATAACATCCTGCCTGCCTGATGCGACTTTTATATTTACTCCCTTTTACTTCAATTTCTCTACCTTTTTTTTGTCTATTTTCCTAAAGTAAAGAGACAAAAAAAAAAAACAATATAATAATGGTGATTTGGCGAATAAGGATGCATAATTTGAATTTTTGCATTGACATTAAATAAAAATTTCATACACAAAACTTAAGTCGTTATCAAAAAGAATTTCTTTTTATTCATTTTTAGCCTCAAACCTTATTAGAATGAACAACGCTTAAGGAGGAAATAAACGAAAGAGTTTCGAATAGAAGAAAACCAGAAAAATAAAATATAAAAGAAAAACTTTTTTAATGGTCTCGTAAAGAAAGACTCCTCACATATTCAATCCGAAAAAAATGTTTTTTTTTTGTTTTTTTTTTTCAATATTTTGAATGTAAAAAAGTATATTACATGGGGTGTGTTCAGAATACTAAAATACATATGTATATTATGATTCAAGGAATTGAGTAGAAAACAAAAAAAAAAAAAACAAAAACAAAAGATGATAATATTTTTGTTATCCCATTTCATATTTTTTTTTTTTTATTATTCTAGCTTTTGTGGTTTTTTATGCATAAAATTAAATCCTTTTTTGTAAGGATACCGTATTATAATTTGTAATTGTATTTTGTTTTACATGTATGAATTTGCAATGTACATTGACAGAAAAATAAAAATTCAAAATCCAAATCAAATGATATTGAAGTTAAAGGATTACTTACTTTTATTCCTTGAACTTCAAAAGGAAACATCAAAGAAAATAATATAAGTAAAAGTCACATGAATGAATCCCGAATTAATACTAAGAGAATTTTTTGATCGTATTGCGAAAAATTTCGGTTATATTAATTCAGAGTGAATTTAGTGTAGCGAGACATCGTTGTTAGTAGATATATACATATTTCGAATATCGAAATAAATTGTTTATATGGGCGGAATAATATATAAACAACTAATGTTTTTCCAGGAATTCTTACCTTATGACGACGGGCAAAATGTTTTTTTCAAAAATGTCGATTGTACTAAATGTCAACTTAATTATGACAGGCTCACTCGTAGCAGACTTAGCCATTTGGAAACAACGTTCCCTGAAAATGGGTGTTAACACAAAATCGGGTATCCTTAATGACTGAGAAACTAACTAACAAACACGGTTTATCACAATAAGCCCATTTGTCTATCTATGTAAATGTCGACTTCCCAAAATGTTAACCCATATAATGTCGACTCTTAGAATATCGACAAAAAATAGATTTTTACAATTTTTAATTTTTTGTAGAAAATATAGTGTTGTAAATGATTTAAATTGATCCACGAAAAAATCCCCGAAATTCATTGTTTTTTTATATTTTTTTACTAAAGTCGTCTTGATTTACTTGGTCTGCGGCAGAAAAACAGTTCAATAAATAGTTGCGGGACAATTGAAAATAAAATTGAAAGACAAAATATTGAGTTTTGAAATATTTAAATACTTTTTGTCTTGCAGTCTACATTTCCCTGGTCCCTGGTCGAGAAAGACAGGATTCCCATTTCTTCAAAATTAATTATTTTTCATTTAAAACTCATTATTTTTCTACAAAATTAGGCATAAGTATGGACATATTGTAAGCTTTTTATTTAATTAAGAGAAACCAGACCGATCAACTCTTTATTAATTTCTTACAGGAAATTTAATTGACAATCACAACATATTTTTGGTACCATACGTCATTAGTGTGAATCTCTACTACGCTGTCGACACTTGATATTATATAAACTATGTTTACATAATCTTTTTACACTAAAAGTATTGATTTTATAATTGAATTCAAAATCAGGATTGCTTCTTTTTCCAGAATATGTATATATATATATATATATATATATATAGATAGATTGATTGTCTTATTGTAAATTAGTATTGAGTTTATAATAGACTACAAAACTAGGGCTACAATCATTTATTTAGTTCTAAAATTTTTTGCTTTTTGAAAGTCAACATTTTGTCCATGTCGACATTTTAGAATTTCAAGAATTGATAAATTGTACAAGTTCATATTTTGAAATAGATATCTTAAAAATTGACATTACTTATATCTGTCTTTCACTTAATTTATATCAAATAAATTACTATTAAGTATAGAAGCTTGGAATTATATTTTTAAAAAATTTCTTTAACTTGAGTATGATGCACTAGTTTTCAAATAGTTTAGAGCCCTTTCCATTGTCTGATGTTTCTAAAAGTTGAATAATACCAAAGACATAGTTACTACGAAAATTTATGATCATTAAAACCTGAGATCGTAAAAAAATTGTCTAACTTATGTTTAATACCGTAATTTAGCTAAATCTTGGATTACATCGTAATTAACTGCTTAATGATCATTAATTTGTGAAAAGAGGCATCTAGTAGAAAAAACAAGAATTCAAAATATCGTAATTAAGTTTGACCAAGTTTGACCATTTGATGTTAGTGAAAATTTGACGTCTTCACATGAGCAATACATATTTTTTGATTTTGAAATGACGTAATTTGATTTGATCCAAATTTGACAATTTGTCATCATTCCAATTTTGGCATCTTCACATCACCGTTGTTGTAATTTTTGTAATACTGTTATTTTAATTTCTTCTTCCGTTTTTAACAATACCACACCACATTTTTTCCATTTTACTATTGTTAATATTTTGAGTAGTTAAATAAAAACAAATTTAATTTTGGAAAAAAAAATTTTAAAAAAATTGAGAATATCTTCGTAAAAAATTTTTCAAATAAAATAACAACAACAATTAGAGCATTTAATGATGATTGAAAAATGTAGCTTGTCTGATCAAAATTTAATAATAATTAACTTTTTTTTTAATTATAATTAATTTTCGTATAGTCTGTCTTTGGCATAAGTCTTAAATAAGATGTTATTATTCATTTTCAGCTAGACAGTAACCTAATAATGTAGAATATAATTATTAGGTCTATGTATATCAATTCATACATATATATATATATATATATATATATACATATAACACAAAACCATACGAACAATATACCAAGGTAGACATTGGTAGATCGCGGGAAACATGGCGCAGATCAGTTCATAAAAAAATAGAGAATAACAATAGAACATATTGAATGAAATTAAATATCTAGCGCAGAACAGAATCAGATGAAAGAGTTTTTTGGAAGCGCTATAATGCTGAGTGAAACAGGAAAAAACAAATGTATCAATTTATATTATAAGAGCCCAGATATGATTAGGGAATTATTAAAAAGTTTTATAATATACCTCTTATAATTTTTGAACTACGAAGATGATATTATATATTTTATTAAATAAGGACTAAATTTATATTTATTTTCTTGTTTATTTATTTTTTTATGCATTAGAATATCTCCCACTCAGTCATTTTTCTTGGAATCAATTAAAAATTAAAAGAATTGGTATATTTTTAGACTGATAGAAGTTCTGAGGCATTCAATTTTGAAATGAATTATTTTGTTCTTATGAATTTAATAATGTGGAATTTCTGTGAATAATGTGGAATGTGCTAGTCTTATGAATTTAATAATGTGAACCCAGTCATTGAAATCAACTAAATATTAATGGAATGGCTATATTTTTAGACATGTATTGTGACAATTAGTTTATCAATTTAATAATATGGAACCCTTGTATCTATTTTTCCACCAAAAAGACGCAGAACAATAACTGAAAAGGCATTAGAAGATGCCTAACATAACCTTTACTTTAATTTAAACCTTATTTTATATAATCTTATCTGATCGATAGATAAAAAAAACTAAATCAAAATAACTTCTAAGGGATTGTGATTAAACCTTCTTTCCATATCCATTTTTTTTTTTTGTTTCGACATCATACAAAGCAGAAAATCCTGAAAATTTAGAAAAAATTTTAATTCGACTATTGAGGAATATCTTTGAATATCATGTTTTCAATTCTAACAAAACAGAAACACACTTAAATTCTTAACAGTATTTGTAAAAGTAATTTGTTTTAGTAAGTTGTTATAATGTGATAAATATGAAGTGATAAATATGAAAACACCCTAAATCACATATAAAAGGCTACTACCAATTTAAAATCAATGTAATGAAACGAACTAAACATAATTCTGAGGGTATTAGAATATAATTGAATTAAAAATCTATCATATTAAATCGGTTAGTTATAGTTTAAAAGAGATGGACCATTATCATTCTGTACTGCTATCACAAGTCTAGGTCCAGGGATTTCATAGTGCTTAAAAAAGATACATATATTAAGGTACAAAATCAAAAAATGGAAGAAGTTCTATAGCCTAATATGTAAGATGGCACAAACACATGAATAAAATTTTCTTTGAGGTAGCAAGCAATACTAAAAAGAGTAGCAACCGCGAACTAATTAATGAACTAGTTTGTAAAAATAATTATTTATATATATATATTTTATAGAATATGCTGTAGGATCTAGATAAAATATTAAATTAAAATTAAATAAAGATTGCTATGCTTTACTAATTTTATTAAATATAGTAATCGATTTCGGTTATTACACCATCATCAGAAGATGATGATTACTGAAATAATAGTTTTACAACCACAATCGAAATCACAATTATAATTATACAGTATACAGTCTCACAACCACAATATTTGAGATATGTTAAAACCCCATATATGATAAACTATATAATAAACTGACGAAGCTAGTCTTGAGATACAAGACTAGAACTGAATCATAACGTAATAGTAAGTAAATTAAAATTTGTGGAACGTTCAAACAGAAATGTTTAAATATAAAATATACTATTCGATTTTTTCACTTTTCATTAAAAAATAATTTTATATTTAAAAAACACTAAAATTGAAGAACTCAGTTTTTATTTTACAAAACTGAACATTAAAGACTTTTAATTTTCACTAAAATGTGATTCTTCAAACATTTATCTAGTTATATAAATAGATTTTGGATATTATAACTTTTTTAAATAAGTTGTGGTTTTATTTTTATTTGAAATAAAAACAGAATATGCTGGAGACAGGATTTTTTTTATATGAATATCGAAACCCTTATTACCAAAAATAAAGAAATGAAAATAAAAGAAAAACAAAAACCACATCCCAGTCTCAATTCCACTCAACATTAATTTATTATTTTCACTTTGTTCTTTTCTTCCATTTCAGAAATTATCTTTTTCATATACAAGTAAGTACACACTTAGTTTATAGAATATTATTTTTTGTCTATGTACAGTGTTGGTAAAAAAAATATTTGAATATTATTATTATAGTGAATTGATGAGTTTAAACCAACAAAAAAAAAATTATAAAAACATCCTCAGTTAAAGTTAGGAGTTAACATAAGATATTCCTGTTAATATGTATAACTGTGACATAACTCTTAATTATGACCATGAAAATTTAATTCATCAGTGGTATCTGATAGATATTTTGAATAAATACGCTCAACAATGCAAACTAAAATGTTGAATGAATCATTATATTAGTATAACTAAGAACTAAAATCTTATTATAGTTATGTAAGGTTATTGTTTTGTAAAGGAAGTAGTCAATTCCAAATTTGACAGTTATAGTTACCTGGTAAAGAGTGTATACTAATTTATACAAGATCTATTCTTAGTTTTTTTGTCAGTTTAATTAATCATACTTAACTATATATGAATAATTTATTATTCTTATAAAAATAAAGCTCTAATCAATCATGAGTTAATTTTTTTCTAAACAAACATTCATTTTGCTCGTAATACAATAGTGATGGGACCATCGGTTTCATTTTTAGTCATGTTAAACAAATAAAAAAAAAATATTAAGAATCTTCACGTAAAAAATTATTTGATCGTATGAATTGCAGGATTGAAATTTTTATTATTGCATGTATAATAAAATCCAACGATATTTCTCCTATACGAAAATATCCTAGAGCTCAACAATATTGAATATTTTTAATTAAATTTCACAAATTAAAATTAAGTTAAAATGTACTTACATTTTTGTTAAACACACTCACACAAAAAGTATATGGCCAAGCCTCGAAAACGAAAAACGTTTGAAATGTTATATTACTTTACATTTACACTGATATACTTGTTTAAGTAAATAAATAAATAAAAAAATTAAAATAAGAACAAAGTGAGTTAACAGAAAAAATTTTATCTGAAAAAACTCAATTTTACGAAACTGAATTGAATCTAAATGAACAGCAGAATTTGTTGGAAACAGATACATTTTCTGTTTTATTAATTATCATTTTATTTAAATTGAAATTACGAGTATGAATAGGTATTGAAGCATCAAATTTTTTTTTTGTCCAATACTGTATCTACTCCACCTACTCAGGTATACGTACTAGACTATTAACGATGGATGCCAATACGTACATTAAATGAAGGTTGACATTTAATACAGCTGTATAATAACATTAAAAAATAAATATGGGGAAAATGTATAGAATAATGGTAAGTCTATAAGTAACTGTATATATTATATAGTATTATATAACGGTACGTAAATGGAAAATTCATATAAAATGGTAAAACTTTATTTTATTTTTGTTGTTGTAAATTTTGCTCTTTATTTTATTTTTTTGTTATTTTATTTTGTGAAATGGGTTAATGCATATTTGAAAGTTAACGGTTATTTTATTATTAAATTTGTCCTTGCAACATTTTTTCGTTTATTTTTATTTGTTTGTTTTATTTACAGGTTGTTTTAAAAATACATGTAATAGTGTTGGTATTTGATTCTTAATAATTTTCATTATCCTGAGTCATGATGCCCTTGTTCTAGTAACAAACAACCTAAATACACTTGATATTCTTATATTTAATCATAATTTATACATGTAATATTAATATTATCTTCGTAGTAATTAAATATTTCGTATAAGAAGAACAAAAACATTGTGTTAGCAAATTGTTTTAAAGATAAATTGAGATAGTGGGTTGTAATGTGGCGACCCGCTATATAAAAATAATATTTTATTATATTTTCTTTGGTATTACCTAATTTTCTTTTTGTAAATATTAATTGTATATAATTTTACAGATCTATTTTAATCCTTTTCAAAACAGCAGGTTGATTTATAAGGAAAAAAAATTTTGTTTTTACATATTTCTGATTTTGTTGAGAAATGTTAATTTTGAGTTTTCAAGATTTTAAAAAGTTTTAACTATTATTTTATTAATTTTATCTGTGAGTTTTTAAAATTAACTTAAAATATACTTAAATTGTATTAAAAAGTGTTATAATTGTATATAAATATAATATTTAGTGAATTGTTATAACTAAATTTATTGAATTACTTATTGATTAACAAAGTAATACAATAAAAATTAGAATAATAGTATTATGTATGCTAGCCATAATATAGTATATCATGTATGCGTATTTATATATATAATTTGACTCGATAAAGTATTCTGCAGAGTGTAATTGTTTGTGGAGTGTGGATTGTAGAATATGTAATATACTTGAATTTGAAATAAATATGCCTCCTCTGTATTATATCCACCTGTACTTTTACTCCGATAAGTCTGAACATAGTAAAATAAAATAAATTAGCATATCTAGTAGTTTCGGTTGTGTTTTTTTAAAATGATTTAATTGATTTAAATTCAAAATTACAAATTTTAATACATTTGAAAGGATATTGTATGGTTATAATAGATTTAATAGAGAGATATTTATAGAATGTATAGAATGATAGAATGTATATTTATTTTCTTTATTTTCTAAAAAGTAAAAAAATAGTATTGTTGATAAGTAGTTATTTAAGATAATTAATATTTCACATCACGTTTTACAGAACATTATTTTATAGTAACAAATTAAATTAATTCCTATTTATTACATCTTATTTATTTTAAGATTAAAATTGTAATGAAAGTGAACACCATGCTGTCAGAGCTGTATGAAATAAGAAATTAAGTTTTTAAATCGAGTAATAATATTTAATATCATGCATTCAATTTTGAAACATTCTGTATGTGTGTGTTAACTGAATTGCATATAAAAGTCCTGTTAATTCGATTTTATCATTAAAGTTGGTTACATTAGAATCTGATAACAAGATGAAAATAATGCATCATGTTAGAGGGACCATTATAATGTTTGGTAGGGAATATTTTAGAGTTAGATCCTTTTTTCATTTTTAGATTGCAATGGTTCAACGTATACTGATGTTTTTCTATTAGAAATTACTATATATTATGTACATATTATTCTATGTTTTGAATAATTAAACATTTCAATAACGGTACATATACAAATGAATTGGTTTACATTATTTGTTAAAAACATCCAGTAAAAATAAAACTGAAATTCAAGGAGGTGTATAGATGAATTAGAATAACAGAAACTAAAAAGGTTGCAGCAAATCATATTAAATGACTTAACCAGATGTTAAAGAAAACCAAATTGAAATTATACAGATCATAATATGAAAAAGCAATGCTGATGAATACAAGAAAGTAATGTGGAAAACTAAACTAATTATAGCTAAAACATTTTTAATGTCAACTTTCAACAATATATATATATATATATATATATATAACTAATTCATCTTAAGTATTACTATTATTATTTACATACAGGAGCAATAAATTTTAAAGTATTGATTTATTTAAATTATTTTGTACCATTCATTCGTTGTTCGGAAGCAAATAAATTGTATGTAAGCAATCCATGTTCCATAAATCATAAGTGGTCCATTTTTATTCAATCTGGAAATTATTTTTTTCTGGAAAATATGTTGATTGATATATATAAAGATGTTTACTTGAATTACTCTGGTCTCTGACCATGTAAAATATGCAATTTTCGAAGGCAACAAATCCTTCAAAGCAGTAACTTTTACAATAAACATAAGTAATAGGGTAAAAATAATCTGCTGTCAAACATTAATTAGGCTAACTTTAACACTTGTGTATGGTATACCTGTATGGTGTAACATTAACGCAAATTTAATGGAAAAAATTCGCAAGTTTGAAATAAAACACATAAGAGTTTGTATTAATAAAAACATAAAGTCAGAATCCGAATACAAATATTTTTATTCAAATAAATATTTATACAATGAATAACACATAAATATAATCGATACTTTCATGATAAATCTCATTCGTAAACATTATGAAAGAGCACGAAATACTCCATAAGAAAATGGTTTAATATCTCTATACATATTTTACCACAATCAGGAGTACATAAAAAAAACTTTGCGTACGAGATTTATAGTCCCTGATCATTTTATATTTTTGGACAAAAATGGTTTTATCCGAGACCAAAATTATGTCCCCATACTATATCACTATATTAGATGAATTCACATGTAAAACGATGTAAAACGATGTAAACGAAGTATAGACAGGTCCACATGTAAAACCATAGAATATGAGCTAGGCAATAGTAATGGAGATAATCTTCAATTTGATATATTCATAACAGATAGAGACAAAAATATTAAGAGAGTATATTGGTGGTTAGAAAGCACATTCATTGTATTAAACATGCATATTCTATGGTATTAAACATGTATAGGATTAACTATTAGGTTAAGTTAGTTTAGCTAGGTATAGGTTGTTATTTAAAATAACAAGATGTAAAATTAATTTTTTAAGCTTTATTGTTACAATATATTATATGAAAAAGTAGGATGCAAGCTTACACTATGCATTATGAATGCACAAAACACACATTAATAAGTAATTGGAATTAACATGAAAATTTAATATTAATTTAAATGTTAAAAGTAGCTAGTTTTATTAAAGCCATTTTTTCAACTTTTTATAGGCTTACACAGTTTTAAGTTTGTATATTAAAGGCACATAATAAAAGATAAAAAATATCAAGTTTTCTACATCGAAAGTATTGATAAATAATAATTGCAATTCGTAGCTGAACATACTTGAAATACTGGTGACTATGAAA
Source organism: Argyra leucocephala (assembly GCA_963942445.1). NCBI lineage: Eukaryota > Metazoa > Arthropoda > Insecta > Diptera > Dolichopodidae > Argyra > Argyra leucocephala. Next base: position 32,005,788 of record OZ012677.1, read on the forward strand.
CTATGTGAATTCGATTGAATTATGGTAGTCACAAATCAATTTTAAAAAAGAATATAAAATTTGACCGAGACTCATTAATGGGTTATTTACCCTTAATTTAATTACTGTCTAACCGAAAATTCAATTTCATACAATTCCATTCCTATTCATGATTGCAACTATGATCATGATTGACTAATTTATATTTTGGTAAACGGAATTTCAAAAGAATGTTAGAAATAAATATATATATATATATATATATATATATATATATATATACATTACAGCATTTATATATAACTTAATTTTATTATACGATTATTTTGTATCCTTGAGTCGGTCAAAACTAATTTTACAAAATATTCTTCATTCATTAATTTTTAATGTTCAATTTTAAGGACATCATGACTTTTTGAAAAAAAAAACAATCTTTGAGCATTTTTTTTTAATTTTTTTTATTTTTTGTTTCACTCTTTTTTTGTAGCAATACTTAATGATTCTAATTATTTAAAGGATATTTTCTAATTCACACATATACAAATGAGTACATATATACCTAGATAGTTTTTTTTTTGCTTTTACTTTTTATTGTCTGTTACAAAGATTTTAATGTAACGTGCAACATTAGAGAAAACACTTTAGATAACTTTAACACATTAGTGTATGAACTGTTAATGTTGTTTTTAATTAGTTTTCTTTTTTTGTTTTTAATTTTTATTTTGTCCATAAAATGATTATCACTTTTGTTAATGAGATTTGAAAAAAAAAATTGTTTTTTTTTGGAAGATGATTTCATCAAATTTTTGGTTGTAACCATTTTTCCTTTTTGTCTGTAACTACCTACTTCCCTTGGGAGGATAGATTTTTTGAATTATCAAAATGTTTACAAAGCAAATGATTATTTTATGGTTGCTAATCTAATTGGTATCGTTTACAAAATCTAATTTATCGTTTGGTAGAAAAGACAAATTTGATATTACACGGGATCGAAACTAGGACATCCTCACAATTTTGATTTTATATTTTTCTTCACTGGTATGTTTTGACGAACTGACTTAAATGAAAGAGTATTGAGAATTGAAAATAACTAGTTTAGGCAATTAAAACCCAAATTAATTTATTTATGATACCCAACAATTCGATTGAAATTTATAATTTTAGTTCTACCAAAACGTTTCCACCGCAGAATGATTTGAGTTTATGTTATGAAACACAATATTTCTGTGTACTTCACAATTTTTATGTACTTTCAAACTATTCTAGCTGATGAGTTTTGTATTTATAAAATAGACATCGAAACAGGTATGAATCTTATAAATTTGTTGTTATAGGAAAAAACTGTTTTCAGTTATCGTTAATATGGCTTACAGTCATTGTTCATGCATACCCCGTGAAACACGAAGTGCAGCATGCGCTCATATGTATTTTTATAAATGCTACAAAGTGATAACAAGTTTAGCCCCGTTTGGACTTTGCAATAATCAAAATAAACTCTACCTATATTCTACATATACTTTGTTATTTACATTTTATACTTTGGTATTACTACATTTACTACAATTCTGCAAAATTTCTATTCATTTTATTTCAAACGTTTTTAAAATCGTTTTCCATGGCAAATCACGTATAAATTAATAATTTTAAAAGTGATGTTGACCATTTGTTGATAGTCAAAATTACTTCGGAATTACTACTCCCATAAACAATAAACTTTTATTAAAAGTGTTTGTAACATATTAAAAATTATGGAGCACTTGCATTTTTAAAATAAAATTTTTTTTTTAACTAACAAAACAAAAACTGAATAACTCAAAACAACAAAGTCTACTTCAAAAAATTTTATGCATACTAAAAATTTATTCTGTTAAAAGTTGACACCCTATATTCATTTATGAACAGCATTCAGAAAATCTGTCAAGTGTTTTGATAAATTCAGAATGTGCAGATTGACTGCAGATTCGCAATTATGGAAACAACTCATCTCTCTACCGTAGAAATCCTTAGATGACAGAAGACAAGTTATATGGAAATTCGTTTATAACCTCAACATCCCGAATGTGGAACCAAATTCCATTTTATGTGTTTCTCAGACATGATAAATTCCATATTTATGGTCTACATATATTCAAGAGGAACATTAATTCGTAATTGTCATCTTTTCCTTCTACCTTCCTCTCTTCTCCTTTACTTTTACCACCTAAGTCAAATGTACCAACCGGGGGACCTTTTATACCGGTTGGTACGTTTGACTAGTTGACCTAATGTTTTGGCTATATATAAAACAAAAATGTAATTGTATCAAGGTTAAAAGTCATAAGAAAATTAACAGAGCTTTTCTCAATTAAATTTAATAAGTCAAATCGTCTTGAAAATCACGGTGTACATGAGTATAAACTTATTATAATTCAATAAAACTATTTCAGTTGAAACGACATAAATTGTCCTAAACTCTGTAAAAACATTACTCAAACCGTCTTGTAAACACATATTTTAAGAATGCTAATAAATAAAATAAGACAAAAATTCAAAGAGTAATCAAGAAATCCAATAACAATACAAGTAACAATAATTAAATAACTTGCAAACTAACACATAGCGAATTAAATCTGAAGTAGAAAATATAGATTGATAAGCCATAGAATTAGAAACCCAGTAAACAATTGATTAATCATATGAGCCAAGAGTGTCAATGAACAAAAAAAGGGGTTCACAAACAATACATAGCGAAGATCAATACACTGAATAGCGAATCAAATACGATGAAAATCGCATATTGTAGGTTTGTGTGCTACGAGGTGTAAGATCAAAACAAAATCGATAACCAATTGTAGCAAATCAAAAATTTTAAAATAAAAAATTTAAAAACTGAATAACGAATGAATCGTGTGATGTTGAATTATCTAACGTATGAAAAATATTACGAGCGTGAAGAAAAACTCTGTATACATAATTCATTATATCTGATCAATAAAAGTTAGCATTTACTGGAATTGGAATAACGATATTCATATTCAGTTATAATTTATTATTTAAATTAATTATTTTCAATACGATATTGTGATATTAAAATTGTATGTATTATACGATTTTGGTTAAGTAACAGAGGAACATTGTATTCGGTGACATCGGAAATGTATCCAAACAATTTCAACCGATACAATGTAAATACAAATATGTCAAATTAACTGATAACATTGTGCTGGTAACATAATGTACTTTGTTTACAATTACGATCACTCTAAACACATTGTCTTTGAAATAAGCGCCAAATCAAATGTCAAAATATTATACTCTTGTGGATAAGCTTGTAAAATATTTGAATTGAATTTAGTTACTTATTTGTGAAATATTTTTGTGAAAGAAAAATTTAATATGAACATTTTCAAAAAAAAAAATTTTTAAGAAAAATCTTGTTCGTGCTTTAGTTTATATTTAGCTCATATTTGTTCCATGAGTCTATTTCCTATTAAAACTAAAGTAAATTAAAATAAAAAAACATTTTTAAATTTTTATTTGAAACACAAATAAAACTTATACTTATTTTTCTTTAATTTTAAAACTTTTTCTTCCTTCATCTTTTGTATTTATTGCTTGCTTAATAAAAAAAAACTCAACACAACTGTACCAAACTATACTGTCGGATACATAATTAAACAATCCGTGTTGTGAAAATTAGTCGTGAATACACTGTCAAATTAATTATCGAGTATGAGACAATGTAAATAAATTTTTTTTGACATTTCAGATCATACGTCAATATGTTGGCGACGTTGTCGATACATTTACGATGTCACCTAGTATTTAAATCCAGTTTTATCATGTTCAGATCAATGGCTTTAGATTTAGAAGTTTTCCTTATAAACAATTTATCATCTCTTACTCATATACACTCGCTTATTTTGTTTTCGTTTCTAACTCTCGTGATATTTTGTACAGGAGTTTGAGGTACGATTTTAATCTTTCATTACAGAAAATAATGTTTTCATTTGTATTATTATTTTGATCTGTTCGTTAATAGACAACATACAATACACTTACAATGTATTTATATATAAGGCATTGGAAATTTTTGTTGAAATAATTAATTTTTTGTTAAAATAATTTAATAAAATTATGTAAATTAATGTTTATTAAAAATACAATTGACTTTGTACTAATAACTACGAGTAAATTCAATATAGAATAAACACTAATTTCACCATAATGTGTGATAATTCTTCCAAATACAGTAAATACCTCAAAACACTTCCCATCAATTAATAAAAGAAAAAAAAAATACTATTTGAAGATTTTCATTTCAATTACGGTAGTCACGTGATAAGTTAAACAATTTTCTTATTAAAAAATTTGAAGCAAAAAAAAACTTGTCAATTTAACAATAATTAACTTTTATTTACGCAATATGTAAATTTTACTAGCAGTGTTATCATCTAGTACTTAATTAAAAAAAATTCCTATTTAATTATATATATTATATATATATATATATATAACAAATTATTTACTTTAAATAAAAACAAAATTAAATTACATACATTAAAGAATGTCATTTCAATAAATTCTCACGTTATAAAAATGAAAATTTATTCTAAATATGGTGTCTATTGACGTCAATAAATCGATAATTTTTTAAAAATTTAAATTAATTGAGACATTTTCGTATTTTTCTTTTTTCATTTTTTTTTTAACATACCCACCTTTTTTTTTTTTTTTTTTTGTACCTATAATTAGTCATGCTAACAAACGTAAAAAAAAAAAAACAAAAACATTGTATTATTGTTTTATTTTAAAATTCCAATTTCAATGTTTTTAATTAATTTAAGGCACGTAAATATGTACATATAAACAGACATATTTTTAAATATGCTATATCCTAGGTGAGTCTTATTTTAAAATACACCTTTGTATTCTTTTCATTATAGGTAAATATTTTTTTTTTTTTACTATACGTTACATAGTTAGAGCAGAGCTGTTAAGTAATTGACTAGGAAGTAAATTAAATTGTTAACAAAGTTAAAAAAAAAAAAAACTAAAAAAAAAACATTAATAATAAAGGGTAGAATACAAAAAAAAATTTTGATCTAGTTACAAGGAGAATAGTTATAGGGTAGGTCTGTAGTTAAGTATCAATGATGTAAAGATCGATACATTTAGGTGAAGGAGGACGAGTATAGTATTTTCTTTTTATAATTGACAGACTATGAAATCTATATTCCAACTCCTTTTTGTGAAGTCTACTATCAATCACACAATAATGAGCATTAACTAATTTTAATTTTCTTTTAACTTCATCTATTGTAGAGTATAAGTTAAACTCAGAATACCATAGTCTCACTTTATTTTAGAGGTTATCAAATTATTTTATTTTTTATTTTTATTTATTTATTTATTTAACTCAAATGAGTCCAATAAAATTAAAAAATAAAATTAAAATATATAATAACAAAATAAAATATAATGAAAAAATATAGGATTAGAATTATAATTAGACAAAATATAATAAAAACAATCAGTAACCAGTTATTGTTTACTTATAAATACTTTTAGTATTTTAATTTTGACTTAAAATTTACTTTTGACATACCCTGTACTAATGGAATTATTCAATTTTTCTTTTTCGTTTTAATTATTTATTTAATATTATTGTAGCTAAAATTAACATATATATATATGTATATTATTTTCAATAGACAATTGGGTGGGTGTTAATTATTTAATTATCATTAGATAATTTTAATAATCTGTTAACTATTTGTAAATTGATATGAGAATTTTCACAATTATTCTGTGACGCATTTGAAATATATAGTTTTTGGTTGTAAAACTAAATAAATCGAAAATTAGACTAAAGTTTTAACTCGAAGAAGATTATTGGTAAAATTTGTTAATTATATAAATCTACTATATGACAGGTTTAAGTACTTGTATTTATTTATTTAAATTTATTCACAATCATAAGATTCTAATTTTTTACTTATTGAAAAAGATGATATAGTTATAAATAAATATTGCACTGTACTATGTTGGTTACTGACTACTTTGTATGTAATAATTCTGAACATAATTTTAAGAATAAACATAAGTAGTATAACTAGTATAATAAACTTATAAGTATAGTTATGTCCATGGAAGACATTCTAATTCTTTTCATATTAACTATAACAAATTTTGTTTATATTAAAAAACTATTCATTTTTTTGTTCTTATTTTTCATAGAACTTTGCAATGCAAAGAAATGAAGTTTAAAAAATCAAAAATAATGTTGGATAATCGTTGCACTGCAAGAGAAATAACTTCAGCAGATGTGGAGCATCTTTGAACAAATGAACAATTTCAGCAGATGATTAAATTTCAGAATAAATATGGAATGAAAGCAGATCGTGAAATTTTTTCATCTATAAAACTACGTAAACAACTAATTTTGGTTACATCATACATGCAGATCTGCACGCCGAATATCAAGAAAGTTGTTGATTATTTTTGATAGAATACATAAGTATATGTATAAATTTTCATATCTGTAACACAATTGTTTTTTGAAACATTCGTGATAAGTGGTAGGAGTTGTATGGCAGCTACCTGAACCTGTCATTTGATAGATATTTAGTAAAGTACAGCGCCCAGTTCCTTTTTTAATCATGAATAACGGTGCAAAATTTCAGAGCTCTATCTTTAAAACTGCGGGCGTGTATAGCGAACAAACAAACAAACATTCCCTTTTATAAGTAAATAGTTATTAGATTATTTGAAATTGACTTATTTCTAAAAAAAAAAAACTAATTTAGTTGAAAGTCGTCAATTTGAACAATGTTGAAATCTACAGGGACTTGGTCGGAAAACCCATAAAGATTTCTGCTTTCGTTAGGAATCCAACCTGGTGCATCATCTAGCGTGTAATCAAATTTTTTACGTAATTATTTTTATTGGTTTACTTAATTATATTTATACCAGACTCAGCTCAAAAATAGTGGTTACATTTATTTACAATTTCATATTTTCAACAATTTTGGTATTATTAATTCCAATTTCGTTTATTTGTAAGCTCACAATTAAAATTTAGGGTTTTCTCAATTATCGAGCTCATTTGAGTAATAAATATTGGGTAGATTCATAAGCTATCTACAGACGAAGACACTTGGTGTAGCCAACTGTTATATTAAAAATTTCATGAGCTGCCTTCGAAGTGTCTTCCTCTATATGCAAAAATACATATTTTCAGACACCAAAGAATCAAAAAATTTTACTACACCAAGTATTGCTATCTGTCTGTAGGAAACTTTACATAATATTAGTTTTCATAAACAAACAATATTGACAATATTGCCCTTTATATTGACAAGTATTTTGCTCATGTTGCAAATGAAGTTTTTTCATATAAACATTCTAACTTAGTAGGAAAACTGCAAAATTATAGTAGATAGCGCATGATAATCAGTTGTGTTGCTGTTTTTATTTATAGTGCAAAACTGTAAATGTAGAAAATTCAAATTTTAACAACTTGTAAAAAAAAAAAATTCCTGCAGTATTTTGTTTTTTCAATATTGTTTATGAAAAACCCTAATGTTTCAAACTATTTTTTCAACTGTAGATCTTTTGGGTCGTGTTTTACTAATTTCAACTTTTTTTTTGGTTTTTATATTTTATTTATGTTATAGCACTGATTTGTCATCCAAGGTTATACTGTTTCGTCTATATTTTCTCTAAATTCTGTCTATTCGACAGTTTTTATGTTTTTAAAAATTATTATTACTATTTTATTATTATTTATATACATAAATGCAAACAAATATAGTCGTATATGTTAATTATATTTCTATAATATCTATATGTCTATCTAATACATCTAAAATATCTATCTACTATATACATAACTACCATATATATAATTCAAAATATATTTTCTATCAAAAAACAGAAAACAATTTTTTTAAATTGTTATCAACTCTTTCTAATTAACATGTCATTTTAGTTAACATCAAGATATCTAATGTGATTTACATTATCGTTACTTACTAAAAGATTATGTCAAAATAAATGGGTAATTGATCTTATCGTTAAATATATTTCTGTTAGCTCTTACAGTTTACCACATTATGTTTAAACAATTTATACCGTATAATTTAAGATAATATCAGCTTAAAAAATTGCGTTTTTATAAAACCATTTATGCTAACACAAATATAAGTAGGATTTATTTTTTGAATCACTTGTTTAACCTGCACCTTGATTATATAAATTTGTTCAAATAAAATTAATTATCTTAGAAAATCACACATTTTTTATTAAATACTATGGATGATGTATTTACTACCAATTGTAAATATTTTTAGTTAAGTCAATTAATCTGGTTGTATTAGTGAATCAGAGTTATTACTGATGGTTAATATAGTAATAAATTTGAGTCTAAATTTAATCATCATTATATTTAATCTGTAAAAAAATGTTGGTAAAATATTTGAACCATTTCCCAACCGATTTTCATTATTATTCTTTTAAATGATAGATATTTGAAGGGAGACGTAGCGAAAATAAATATTTTTTTTTTTAAATTTTGTAATTTTCACCTTCATGTATAAGTATTACATGTTTTGTTTGTAAGATTCCATGTAAGATTTTAACAAACAAAAATATTAATATATCAAATTGCCGCAACTCAGCCTATCGTCAGAGTTAAATTAAATTTTTTTTTTTTAAATATATTATTGTATATGCCTTTGTTGCCTAAGTTTAAATCAATAATGATGGAAAACAGTTCATAATGAAATTAAGTACGATTTATTATCAAACTTCGAGAAGCGACCGATTACTACTGTTTTATTATAGCATAAAATATAAAAAAATCTTCTCCAGAACTAGAAAACTTATCTAAAGAAGATATTTCTAAAAAAAAAACACTAAAAATGACTTCGATTTGGGAAGTTAATATACACTTTTATAAAAATATGGGTTAATAAAAGAGATTTAAATAACATTCAGAATGTATAACATAAATGACTAACGTTAAAAATTCCTGAAACAAATGATAAATAAAAGGAAAACGCATGGTATGTAGCCCATAGCCCAAAATTATGTATCAGTTACATAGTACTCTTATAAATGCTGCATTCAGACTGAAAAATGTACCGAAATTGTAAAAACTGGCCGAAGTCATCATGATACCCAGAGCAGAAAAACCACCGAATGAAGTATCATCCTATATATAGACCAATTTTACTGCTGCCTATAATGTCAAAATTGTTTGGAAAAATTTATGTAAGAAGACTAAAGCCTATTATTGAATCAAAGTATATAATTCCGGATCACCAATTTGGTGATAGAACATAGGCCAGGTACACAAAATATCAAATACTATTGAAAAAGCTCTAGAGGAGAAGAAGGTTTGTTTAGAAATATTTTTAGATGTGGCTCAGGCATTCAATAAGGTGTGGCATAAGGGGTTGAATTGTAAAATGAATACAATCCTTCCTAGCTAAGCTATCAGAGAAATATTTCTAAATAAAACAAGGAGCATATTCCAATCTTAAAGAAGTCAATGCCGGAGTTCCTAATGAACTGGATGCCAGAGGAAGTGTACTTAACTGGATGCCAGAGAAAGTGTAACTGCTGCACAATAATGATTTTCCTGCACTAGAAAATAATATAATTGCGACGTTTGCAGATGATTCAGCGGTTCTGGCTGTTGAAGAAAATAATAAAGTATCTAAAGAAAAGCTGCAGAGAGCTATAAAAATAAAGCTAAGCCAGTACATGTGAATTTCTGTAGAAATTTTGCAAGAAGATTTGCAAGAAAGTTGCAAGAACAGAAAAAAGGAAAGTTACATTTTAGAGCATGGAAAAGAAGGTGCAGAATTGATTTGTTCCTATTCTTCGTCTTTGCAGGCTCTGCAAAAATCATTTGAGTGACTTCTGACACGTTTGTCTCTGTGATCGTACTGACATCTATAATGTTGGTATTGATACTGGTCCATTAGTTGCTAGATAAGTTTCGAAGTCTATTGGACCATTTGCGATTCAAAGTTTTAATTGGTTCTCTAGTAGTTTACAGGTGTAAATATATGTATAAATATTACCTCTATCTGCTTACATGAATTAAATAAGATTTAAATATAATCAAAATGTTAAATTCATACGCAATTTGTGTCACATATTTGATTACCTTAACTCATTTAGTTATTTTATTTTTACGTAATAATTTAATTTTTATTAAAACATTTAAAATATTTAGTTCCAATGTAATTTAACGGTAATAAAAGCCTTATGATAATATAGAAGTAAAAAATAAAAACATGAAATCATTTAGGGTCTATTTAAATAAATGAACAACCGGAAAAATTTGCAAATACAAAAAAAAAAAATTAATTTGTTTTTTTATTTTTATTTCTCACATCTCTTCCACTTCAGGACATGTTTATTTTTAATTATCGGAACAATGCGGTGCTGTTTGTAAACAAACTTTGGTACAAAACATAAATCGTAAAAAAAAAAAATAAAAAAAAAAAAATCAGTTTTGAATGAAATGGCAAACAAAAAAAAAATAATGTGAACATTTTCCAATCAGTGGAAATGATGCCCATAAAAAAAAAGTACATATGAGATATTTGTAAATAAAAATGGAAATAACATTTCATGTGCTTCTTATAAATAAGGCAATTTCATTTGGTAAATTATAATTTTTTTTTTCTTTTTTGTTTACAGTTAGTAAAGTTTTTTTTTTTTTTTTTTTGATGGGAAGAGATTTTTTTAGATAAAAAGATTTAACTCAATTTTAAATTAAATTTTTCTTTTTGTTAAGGGGGGATTAAATATACACTACTGGATTTGTCACATAATACCTAATTCGATCAGCTGTCGTATAACGTCAATAAATTGAGCTTTGGAGCAGAAAAAAAATGCACAGTGTAAAATTACCAAAAATAAAAAGAAATGTATACGATTTTACAGAGTGGTTCAAGAGTAAAGAATCGATTTAAAGAATCAACAACGTTTTTTTTGTGTAATTTATTTTAGAAGGGCTTATCATTGTATCAATTATATACACTTCTTTCAGTAATAATAACAAAATGATATGTTATGCAAACTGATGGGGTGTTACTTGTAGAGCGTACACGTAATAGAATCATATAACATTGAAAAACTGTAAATTGGAAAGACTTGGGAAGGACGGATAACCCAAATTTATTTTGTTGATAAATTGAAATCAACGCATTACAAACTGAACGAATATTCTATTCTAGCCACATTTTGCGGCTTTCACATATTTTTAAACTAAATCAAATTAGGTATAGTTAACTTCTTTGTTATTTATACACTACATTCTAGTAATTTGATTTTGATCTAATCCATCTTCTGCATTAGTAGACATTAGTTCTGCTGTTTTTTTTCCTTTTTTGTTTTGTTTTTTTCTTTTTCAATAAAAACTTGATTTTTCAATGTAACCAGTTTTGTACTTAAAATTTATTTATTTGACTTGATGATTTACACAGTTGCATCGTGCCTAATATATATATTTTGTTTTTTCTTTGCTTTCTGCTTTTTGTATATATAACTATGTACCATAAAAAAATTCTAAATTGAGGTCAAATAAAAAAATGTATTTTTTTTTATTACAGTCCATTTTTAAATTTACGCATTTATTATTTATCCAATCACTGATGCATATAAGCATATCAGCTAAATCAAAATCTAATTAAAAAAAAAAAAAATTAAAAATAAAAACAAATAAAATAAAAAACATTAAAATTATTTATTTATAAACGCCATTTCTGATTAGCATAATGTGAAAAAAATTAAACTAAATGGTGAGTTTTTTTTTTATTTTTTTTGGAATTTATTTTATTGAATGAATTAGAAATTAATTTATTTTTGTAATTAAAATCAATTAGGAGCATAATATAAAACGTTATGACTTTGGCATTAGAATTACTTAAATCAAGAATAATATTGTGTACATATAGAAATTTTAATTTATATTTTGACTTATTTATTAAAATCTATATTAGTTATAACATTTTTTTAATTTTGAGATCTTAGCGAAAAAAAAGAGACAAAAGATAAAAAAAAATTTATATTTTTGCGAAAGAAAATTTATTCTGTGATTGTAGTTCTAATCTGAATACATTATTTTGTTATCAGTTTTTTATTCACTTATATAATATTTTTAAGAATGTGAGGGTGGTATAATAATTCAGAACATTCGAAAATAAAATTGTAAAAAGTAAAACCTCTACTATGATTAACAACACAACTAATAATTATTAATAATAAAATCAAATAAAAATTATGATTGAAATCATTTCTTATTCTTATGGCAAGTTCGACGGCGTATGTACGACGTTTGTTCTGTAAACTGTCAAAAACAAGTTGAATAATATGAATATAATATCACAGGCAAACTCGATCGCCGATCTTCGTTTATCGACGCCTTAGTTTATCGAAAAATAAAGTTGAATCAAGTTTAACTTTTTCGGCGTTACAAACAGTAACTTATTGTTACTGGAAAATTAAATTAGTAAGTATTTGGAAAATGTAAATAATTGCATATATTATCTATTGAGTAATCAGCCATAATGGGAGTACTATATACCAGCTTAAGTTTTCTTACTAAGCACATTCAGTCGAGAAAGTAAATTATTATCTTATAAATATATTAAATCTACCTGTAGATTATTTTAGAACTATATCAAAAGTTGAATCCATACATAAAGAGAAACAAAGTGAAGATTTAAAAGATCTGTCAATGGATTTAGAAGATATTTATAACGCATATCACCAAAACCAACTAAAATATATAACAGAATTGACAGTGATGATGTATAGGTAAACATATAGTTAGTGAATGTTGTGTCTTAACAAATTTTTAAAATAAAAGTAAATAAACGTTCAAAGAAGACATTTATACACGAATTAGGGTTTTGTTGAGAGATTTAAGCTTTACAAAATTGGTTCATTTGTAGAGTTTAAGCTAATTCAAAAATTCCTATGTAGATACCGTATTGAGCAAATTAAAAATGACGAAATAAAAAATATAAATATGTAAAAATACAGCCCCTTCCTGACGTAGTGTCTTGTAAAAATTTATCTCACAAATTCTTCCATCTATACTTGTGCATTCCAGTAATGTGAAAATGTAAATATGAATTTCCATTAGGTTTTTAGACTTTTTTTTTATTGAATTTGAATTATGTTAAATAAGGTTAATTAAGTTCAAATTAAAAGTTAATTTTATTGTTTTACTATGGATTCTTCCAGTTCATCTGATAGAAAGCTTTTCAAAAATCTAAGTAAACTGAATCAATCTGATTATCAATTTCGTTCAACACATAATTAGAAACAATTGCAAAATTTGTGGTTATTGTTCTACAAGCCGTAAAGCCATGCTAAACAGACCCAATATATTGTTTTATGGGAAAGAAATTTTTTTTAAATAATGTTTTCAAAGAGCTTGCAGTAGTTTGGATATACTTCTATAATTTTCAACCAAGTGTTTGCAAGCTGATTTATGTACAGGTGTTGTAGATAATTCTAAGAAAACAACGTCATTCAAATGATCTGTTAAAATTTATATGTAACGGAAGTGACAAAATCTTACATTTTTTCAAAAACAAATTACATTATGTTATCTGAGTCACGTGTTAAGTTATTATCTAAATCGTCATTTGTTAAAATCACATCATTGACTGAAATAGAACAAAGTTCAATATTTACAATTGCATTTCATCAAAATTTTTATCTTACTGGACATTATTGCAGTAACTGATTAACGAAAAAACTTATTTGGATTGCATATTAGAACAGTTATATATAAAGTAGATCATTTAGCTAAAGATAGCCTGTACTGTGGAATCATATTGTTTCAACTATGTTGCTTGGATATGTTATTAATATTATGAATGTATATAAACATTTTTGTTTAAGGTGTATGTGTGAGACAACTAAAACGTAAAAATTGATTAAGACTACATATAGTTGCTTTTACCTATTAAGTATATTTTTCTGCTAAATATAATAAATATACTAAATAATTTTAAAAAGTTTAAAAAGATAATTTAGGGTTTAAATTTTTACTTCAGATGCAAAATTTGACACTTTAAAGTCAATTTTTATTGTAAGTAGCAAAACAACTGTTTTGGCAGACCAATTAACCATTGAACAAATAATATAACTTACTACGTATAGTTATTTATAATAGCAAAATCTGATTATGTTGTCATGTGGTTTTATTGTTTACTACACAACTCAACTTAAAGCAGTTGTAAATAGCACCATTAAATATCTCTATATAGACTGGAACAATAGAATAATGATCCTGAAGCACTGTTGTATGACAAACAATAAATGTCAATATGTAACGATGTTGTATAAAGCCTGTAATAATGTTGTTAAAAAAAAATAACAAAAACAAAATCAAAAAAGGGTTACTTTAATTACGAAATAGATTTTAACACATTCAAAATTCGAATTCTAGCTAAAATTCTGCTAAAATTATAACTAATCTCTAAGACTGACCATTAATATACAATATTGAAAAATATGGTATTATAAGTCTTTAAAATGCGAACTTGCATAAGTTAGAACATTATATAGTTAGAATTAACGTTTTCGGAAGAAGTGTGATAAGTGTGTTGCCTTATCCAAGCAACAATTATTTCAGAGATCACTCTTAAATATTTAGTTTTATCAATATATATACCTATATTAATTACTCTGTATTATTTTTAGGTAAATAATTAGATTTACATATTGCTTGTTATAATCAATCATTATTTCTAAACTAAAACTTATTTTTCTAAATCATCATTAATTTTGACTACGAGTTACTCAAAACGAGCATAAAACTTAATAAAAAAACGTATTGCAATGCAAATGATTAAACATGAGAAATAGTGTCTATTCAACATTTTATATAAGGTTAAAAATCAAAAATAATATGGTGTACATTATAAGTAAAATGTTGCTAAAGGCGATTTTCTTTTGCTACAACAAAGATAGGACAACAAAAAGGTCTTTCAAGCAACCAAACTATTTTTTTTTTTATTTTAAAAGGATAACACCGCATATTATTATGTACGATTTGAATAATAGTTTAATAGAAATAAAATAATAAGATACCGCCTACAATAAAATTGTAATTTTTTTGTTATTTCTTTGATTTATTTCTTCCTCAATATTTCGAAAACTAATAATAAAATGAAAAGATCAGATCTAACGTATGAAAGGTATAAAGAATTTTCTAAACTATACGTTGTGTACGTTTATTTGAAATTTCCGGAATAAGATATTTAAAATATTTGCAGGTATAAGAACTTCAATTCCACTTGTCTGAAAAATGAGAAATAAAATTAACGAGATTAAATTTTGTACAAATTAACTTTACAATAATAGAAATACGGAGGGAATCCCATCATTCCATAAAAATAGCGAAAAATATATTTAAATATAGATTACTTTGGACGCGTAATTGATATAAAAATTACATGCTAAGCAAAATCAAATAAGAATATAAATATATATATATATATATATATAGAAATGTATTGTTTTATAGGTCCCAAATCAAATCTATTAGTACACAATATAGTTAATCTCCATTTACAATCAAATATACTGTAGCTCTTGAAATTAAGAGTTATTTGAAATTTTCAAAATAAAGTTTTGCGAAGCTTAATTGTATGGTACGGTTGTAATGAAGTGTGGGACAAAGATATTATAGACCAGGTCTAGGACATATACCAAAAATAGAAATTTGGTATAGACGTTTTGTATACAAAAATATATATACGTATATCTGTAATGGCAATAATATAAAACCGCTTAAGTCAACATAAGCGAAAAATGAGATTTTATTACCATTGCATTCTAAGTGTAAAAATTTATCTTCCACAAAAATCTCGAGGCTTTTATGAATTTTCAAAGTAGAGAAAATCGCATTATTTTATTGACTTAAATCAGATAGACTGTATACTTCACATGATATTATAACTAACACCAACTTAAGTCGATTTAATATATAATCAATTAGTATCTACATGCCAAAAATTCGATAGAAAAATATAACAGATTATTATTAAGTTTAGTGGTTATATTAAATTTTGTTCTGCTATACTTGCCATTGTTCTAAAATTATTAACTTAAACGATTGGATCCAAATTTATTTTGGGATTTTATCTTACTTACAAATCAATAAGCGGTTAAAATCTCATTGTACGTTTATATTATAACAGCTTATTTTTATAATAGTGAAAAGTGTATTTGCACATCAGCAAAATTAAGAGTAAGATTAAAAGGAAAATATTCGGCTATTTTCACTATTATACAAAAATTTTACTCTAACGCTAGAAAACAAAAATTTTCATAAAAAAGTTTATTTTTGTTTTTTAAATATAATTTTAATTTATGAATATTATTCAATTAAATTTTTCCTTAAATTCAATAAAAATTAATATTACGAACATCATACGCTAGACTTTATATTTCTTCCCAATTTTTCACAGAATTAATTTTAAAAAGTGTCATACACATACTGAAAAGTTTTAATTATCGAAATATTGTTTATATATCAATGCCACAGATATAATCAGTTATATAAACCAATATTGGTATAATCTGGCCTAAGTACATGATGATAAGATCATTATGCAGTAAAGCAGTAAAACAAATTATAACGTCAATACAGAAGCAGATCATCATATCGATTAACAATCAAGGCCTAAGAAAAATTTGAAATACTAAAAAAAATGTTTAAAATATTTTCAGCTAGTATATAACTATTTAGGACGGATTCTTCGTTGTACTTGCAGCTAAACATTCCTAATTAAACACAGGGTTTAAAAGAAATAAATAAACAATTTTTCAAAAATTATTATAATTTATAAAAATTATTGATTTAAAAAAATATTAGCTTTAATGGGGGAATATTAAATGTAGGTGAGTTTAGTAAATAAAAATCAAACTGTGCTACTGTATGGAAGGGTCATTTTAACCTTTCATCTTTTGTTGTGCTCAGATTAGTATATATATGTTTTGTTATTCTACTACCGACTTCAATCAAAATTAAATTTTTTTATTAATATAAATTTTTCTGATAATTAAAATCAATTAAAACAATGTTGTTTTGTATCTTTTAAAATGATTTCATTGTTGTATAGCGAAATTGCATTGCAATAAAAAATGTTGAAATAATTTTTTTATGATTTTTCTATTGTTGCAACAAATTAATTTTATTTTTTATAATTTCAACTTGAATAAATTTTGTTTATGTATTTATATAAAAAATATTAATGCAAATAACTGTCTAAAAACATTATAAATAACATGAAAAAATCTAAAATGAAAATCACGAATATTTTATTATTGATAATTTCGTATCGAATTTTGAAATAAAACAAATCTGAAACAAAAAAACGAATTTTCTTTTTCATTTAATTAAAATTTCAAAATAATTCTGCGAACGTACAATAATGAAATTCAAATTAAATTAACCTTTTAAAATTGTATAAAAGTGAATTGGGCAAACTTAATTGAAAATAACATTTTCTTCTTATAATTATAATTTATTATAACTTAAATAATTTTTGGGACACGTGTTTGCTGCTGCCATTGTTATATATTGATATCCTTATAGAAATTATTAACAGTGATGATTAAATTAGTGGGAAAGAGAGAATTAAAAATTTTAAATTAGACTGTATTAGATTACTTATTGTATATTTTTGTATATATATACATATATATGTGTATAATCAGTTATAAAGCAATATTGTAGTTTGATCTAAAATGGTTATTGTTATATCACATCGGTGATTTACTCCAAATTCACAATTGTCAAATTCTCAGGCAAATAAACAATACTAAGCTTAAATGTTATATAACCTTTGTGTCTATAACCAAAATATATAAGTACGTTCCGTCAATAACCAGCATACACAGGTTTTGTCAATACATTTTGTATGAAAAATTAATATAATATGTTTCGGTAAATGTTTCGCAACAATTTTTAAAAGTAATGGTGCCCCGTTTTGATTAGAATATTATTTCGGGAGGTTTTTATTTTGAAATTTTTGACGTGTAATTAAGCTTAGTTTTGCGAAACAACTTGTCATAAAAAGTTGTCTTGAAGTATTTTCAAGTGTGTATTTAATTGTGTAGTGTTTTCTGTTTTCGTATCATGCATGAAATAACTGATGATGATGATGATGATATTTGTTTGCTATTGTCTCCGCAAGAAAAACAAGCTTTTTTTACGTCATACTTTTGTAAGAGAAGATTAAGATTATAAATTTGCTGATGTAGAGTTAGATAATGAAAATATTATTTTTCCGAGTCAAAGTGCTCTTATTGATACTAAAATTGAGGATGTTTCGGATGCAAATGGATGCAAATCGAAGTCTCAGATATTGAAGATGTGTGTGATATTTAAAGTGTACAAATTGATTAAAATACCTGTAGTGATGAAGAAATTTTTACAACTACTGATAGAAATAGTCAGTCAACATCTACAGGGTTGTTGAAAATTTTTCTGCTGAAATGGAAATTTAAATATTTTTAAATGGAAATGACCCCTCTAATAATGGATGTCATGATGGATCTTTATGGATCTCTATATAAATATATTTCTTAATTTGGAAATAAGAATAATTACGAGCTTACTCTGTATGCTCACTGGTACAAATTTCAAAAGAGAAATTCAAATTTTCTGTAGATCTGTAATAAATCTGTATTAAATCTGTAAGTTTTATTAAGAAGAAAAGTCAATATGAAAACTTGCTATTGTATAAATTGTGGTTAATAGGATAACTTATATTTATTACTGGCAAAATAATCATGAATCACAGGTCCTTTGCAAACTATCGTCTACACAATTATAAAGAAAATATTGTATGATAGTGGTCTTTAAATTAGTACATATATGTAATATATATATATATATATATATATATATATATATATAATGTTTCTACACTTTGCGGAAAGCAAAAAGTAGTATATACTATACTATATTATAAGCTCCTATTTTAATGCAATAATTTTTATTATTTTAGGATTCAAGTAATAAAACATTACCTGTCAAATTAATTATCATGATCAATTAATTACCATTTACAAAATACAAAATACAAAAACAAAAAATATACTACAATAATAAAAGAGAAAAAATGTTAAGAATACTATAAGTAATTAATAAGCTCCATTTAAATGAAACTTACTTAAGATCTAAATTAATTTTCATCACCATGTTTCTATCCCACATTCGTCTCATCAACACTTCAAATGGTATTCATTTTATAAAATTTTCATCTTTCTTCAATATTTTCTCATTTTCTCTTGTCTTCATTTTTATAGTTTAGTAGACTATAAAAAAATTATTTTTTCCATAAAGCCTTATATTTACTCAAACCTAAAAAGTAATAGCCCCAGGAACTACTACTATCTCTCTATTATTGTTTACCCCTATCAATTTTGTACATTTTATAGTTTTTAATACAACACTTATGTTTTTTGTTTGCTTTATTTGTTCCTGTGTATACACATAGAATGTTCACAACATGAATGTGAAATAAATACTAATATATATATATATATACAGTGAGTATGAAAAATATTCGATTATAATTCATCATAATGTTTTGATTTTTTAATTGTAAGTATTTTAATTACTAAAATGATCTTAGAATATTGGTATAAAAGTTAACTAGGATACGTATTTTGCTTACACAGTAGTTTTTCAATAAATTAATATTTTGTTAGCGATATATAGAGACAGTGGATATACTGCGGCAACTGCATATCATTAATTTTTTAAACTCACCCATAGTGTTGATAATGAGAATAAAAAGAATTCATATGTAGCGGTGACTGAGTTCTACGTGAAATTATGTCGGGATGAGCTAGTTTTGTCTAATGAGCTTAATCGAATTTCTTTTTTTGCTTCAAATAAATTTATTTCGATAGAATAAAGAGTATTTTTGTAATTATTTTGAATAATGACGCCGAACTGCATTTTCTATGTATTAGTGGTTTTCATAAACAAGCAATATTGGCAATATTGCTTAAATTGACAAGGATTTTGTTCATAAACAATGTGTTGCAAATGAAATTTGTTCATAAATATTTTCTACTTAGTATAGGAAAACTTCAAAATTATATGAGATAGCGCATGACAGCAATTGTGATGCTGTTTGTATCACAAAACTGCAAATGTAGAAAATTCAAATTTTAATCTGTCAAATTTTTTGCTGCAGTATTTTGTTTTTGCAGTATTTGTTTATGAAAGGCCCTATTATTACTGATCAAATAAGTAAATAATTTACTCAGCTATCTACTTTCAACACTCATTGCATCTATTCAATTTATTTGTTACGTTCATTTGTTCATTGTTCATTTTTAAAATTATACTGTTATGTTTTCTATTAAAAGTAAAAGAATAAGATAAACTAGCCGTTAGGAAAGGAGGATATTATTTTAATGGTGTTTCAATCAGCAGGATAGATAGTGGGTTTAGAATTATTCACAATCTGTAATATACAAATTTTATATCTAAATTATGTTTTTATACCCTCACCAGCCCCGACAATATATATTTCTATATACATACCATTTATACAAACAAACATAATAATATATTCATTATAGAATCTCTAGAAATTTTCAATTGTCTAACTCAATAAGCATGTAAAATACCTTTAAATACTCATTTACTTTTATTGTTGTGATTCAGATTGAGAAGAAAATGGAAAACAGTGAAAATTGAATTCAAGTGCATATAGAAAGTGTTGTGTGTATATAACTATGTACCTATATATACATAATAATCAATAAATAAATGAATTGGGGAAAGATAGTGGTACAAAAAGAAAATAAGAATAATATACATATATATATGTATTGGATGTATGTGTATATAAGAATAATCAATTAGAGTCCTTCATTATAGTTAACTTTATTAGTAATTTTCGAGGCAATTTTAAATATTTTTTTTTTGTTTCCTATACTTAGTAAATAAAATAGCACATCTTTTTTTTTTTATTAAAAATACCTACAATAATGGTTAATTTTATAAGTATAAAGAAATCGGGTCGATTTTGTTTAATGTTTTTTAATGGAATTTTTTCTGTATTATTTTCACAGTATGTACATACTTTGTTGTTATATTGAATTAGGTTCGTTAAAGATATATAATTGAAAATTAAATGCGTTTTGGAAGAAAGATAGAAAGAAAATAATTTTAAATATTCAATTCAAAATGGAAATGGAATTCTGGGAGAACAAAAAATATTACAATTTTAATTTAGAAACGTCTTTGTAATTTTAAATAATTTTTTGTTTTATGATTCTGTGTTTTCATTCTGTAAATTAGACCTTTTATGTCTTTGTTTAGTTTTATTATCTGTTTCCGCATTCCTTTTAGGAGCATATGACTTTACTTGAAATTATTGTTAAATGTTCACAAGGTATATGATTAGTCTATTCTACCTTGTGTTGTTCTCAAATTTGATCTTTCATGAGATTTAAATCTGTTACGTACTGAAAATGACCAACATAGCAATAGATGGACAATTAGAAGGATTAAAGAAAATAAACTTCATTAGAAACATTGTCAGTCAACAGCCGTCTATAAAATATATAATACAATATATTTTAGGGAATTAGTACAATAACAATGTTAGTTAGAGTTCACAGCATCTTTAATCAAATGTGAATATAATCAAACTTGAATAAAAATTACTTTAGTTGAATAATATTTATGCGAGTTATAAGTACTACCAAAGTGAAGCAATAGGCAATTATCAAAACTTGCATAATTTTCAAAAATAGTTTTTTTTGTTACTGAAATTGAAATTTTCAGTATAACAGAAGTTCGCTGTAACGCAACGTGATGGTGGTCACTTGAAATAAAATCAAGTACATTAATACCAAATAAAATAACAAAATAGAAATAAAACTTAAAATTGTTATATTTAAAAATTTTATTTTATTACTCTTTTGTAACGGAAATAGGACCAAAAACGTAAAAATAATAAGGTCAGAATTATTTTTAAAATCTACTTTGGAAAATTTTAAAGTTTAATTTAGTTTATTATAACTTTGGGTATCTTGAATAAAAAATCTTCTGCCACAAAATTTTTCCATTACAAAATCTTGCATACAAAATTTTTGCATCATAAATTCTATAATTTTTGGACCTCTTCACAGCATAATATTATTCTCAAAATATAGGGAAGAAATGGAAAATTTGGAAATAACTTGAAAAATGATTTGGAAAACACTTTCAACATATTTGTGTTATTATCATTAGTTTTTTAATAAAAGGACATTTAATGATATTTGATTTATATTTTCTCTGGCCTTCTATTTATTGAAAACCAGTTTTTTCTGATGATAGCAAAATGAAGAGGACAAAAAATTTATAAAAATTAAAAAAAGTAAATAATAATTTTTCTTGACCTGAGATTTGCCACCCTCAAACTGTTTTTCCAATTTATTTAAATCCTCCTCTTGATAGTCGATAGTATAATTATCATTTATTACCATAATTTATTATTTGAAGACACACAGACAGGAAAATATTATAATACAACCAAAATGATTTTACTTATTTCCATTTTAAATTTAGGATAAGGTCAAAATCAGGAAACCGTGAAATTCAAATTTACATATTTCTGATTTTAAATGGAAATAAAACCAAATTGCCTTCATGAAAGATCGCGTCGATTTCTATTCAATAAATCCAACAAAGCAATGTGATTTTGAATGAATAAAATGTCATGAGATCAACAACAGTGTGTTAAAATTCATTCTACAGAACTAAAGAAATTTTTTTATCAAATTTGATCTAAAAAATCTAACTATACTCTACTAATTTCAATATAGCAAAATTTAGATTAGATTTAGATTGAAATACTTAGTATTTAATTTCTATAGTATTAAAAATAGATATAAGATTTGTAGTAGAGAAATGACCCACGTGCTACCTGAAAAAGGGTCCTTAATTTTTACTGTGCATTTATGTGCTGTTGATATACTAAAATTAAATTAAATTAAATCCAATATAACAATTTTTCTTAACATTGTGTCTGGGGTAATTTAAAAAAAAATTATAAAATAAATTTTCTAACTATGAAAATTATATTTAATTTTTCTGTGTGAACGTGATGATTTCGTAATTCCAAAATATAAAATACATTTAAACAAAAGTAGGAAAAATAAAACACATCGATAAGCAATCAGAAAGACAGCGTTTGAACTTAAACAATAGATGACTTCAAAATATAGTACAAAATGATGCAAAGAATAGTAACGAAATAGGACAGGACTTGTTTAAGTTTCAATATAAATAAGCCTAGATTGAATGGAGTATAAAGCAAGAAAAAATTAAGAAAGAAAGAGGGAGAGAGATAGTGAAGTAATAAATATTCATTTAAAATTTTATCCTTGATCCCATTATTATTGTTTTCGTTTTTGTTCTTGTCAAGGATATTTAAACATCATTTTCCAGTTGTAATTAATATTTGTTTATTTTTTTAATTTTCCGGCAAAAAATCTAATAACAAATTTATTTAATTTAATTTTTGTTTTTATTTTAATTAATATAAATGTTAAAAAAAAATATTATTTTTGACTTTAGATAGCAATACTATAATATTTTGCTTTATATTTTCAACTTAATTAAATTTGGGAAGAATAAACCCTATTATTTAAATTAATTTTCCTACAAAAATAAAATAAAAAAAATTAAATTAATTCCATTCAAAACGAAAGAAAATTCATTAGTGTTTAAATTCTACCATCTTTATTATTTCCGATTAATTTTAATTAAAATCAGTGAAACAAAAAGAAAAACAAAAAAAATTAAGATTAGGTGTCACTGCTATTTAGTAGTGTTATCAAAATATAACACAATTTTATTTAAATTTCTACAGTATAATATTTTCTATACTACTTGCACTGTATAATTGTATAGTTGTATATGTATAGCAATAAACAGTATGAAACAGTTTATATCGTCTTGCTCAAAAATATAAGTTAGAAGAGTTCAAAAAGAAAATTAAATAAATTATTTCATAACACTTGTTGCATAAGTTAGATGAAAAGAGCACATTAAGACAAACAAACTACATATATAGAATTTTAAATTTTATAGAATTTGCTGGAGGGTGTAGTTAAAACGTTATTAAAATTAAATAAATATTAACACTCTAGGTATGTTTTACAAATTTTATTAAATATCTTTGATAGATTTCGGTTATTACACCACAATAAATTTTATCAGCTAATTGAGTTGATATTTTTGTTTTTTAATCACAACGAAATTTTGATTTGTAATTAAACTAGTATACTTAATGCCAATGCTAATCTAGTAAAGTTTGGGTGCAGTTTTAAAAAAATATGTACATTACAACTCAAAACATCATCATAATGAATTAATATTATTTTCTCACTACATTTTACTTCTATCTACCTACAACTACTTCCACATTATATTAGAAAAATTGATTTAAGTATTCTTTCAATTCTATTCTTTCATTCATAATTAACTGTTTTTTCATTATAATTGCTGCTGTTATAAAAGGCTTCAGACAAAAATAAAATTATTATATTGCTGATATATTTAAAAATATTATGGTTGTTTCATCTACATTTCTCTATCTATAAAATAATCGATATAAGAAATAAATAAATCAATTTATAGAATTTATGTTTTTTATTTTAAATTTTTGTAAAATTGTAAATTGATTGTGTAATGCATTTTTATTATTAATTTTAATTTACAATGTCTTTTTAGATATCAATAAAAGAAATCTAATCTAACCTAATCTAATATCAATATGATAGCTATAGTAACTACAATTAATGGCGAATAGTTTATTGAACTGACAAAAAAAAATTGCTTCAAGTTACATGTGATTTGTAAAAATTAATCATATTTATTAAAAGTGAAGAAAACTTATCGTAATTTCACACTAGATATTTTCTCACATATATTAATTCATTTTTTTATTTAAATTGTCTTACAAGTTGTGCATTAAAAACAGACGAAAAAAAATGTATATATAAAAGTAGAAGTTTCGGCATACAAGTATTCAAATATGGGATAATGCAAAACAAATTTATACTCAAATTATAAAAACGTTAGAAACGACATTGTGAAATATTTATAATGGTAAAGACTTGAAGATCAGAAGACAGGCGAAAAATATATTGACTCAGATATGTGTAGGTGACCAGATATTTAAATCTAAGCTTTTACTTACAATATAAGCAGATCCTACCCAAATCAAAAATGGAATAATGCTATTATCATGGGGACGTTACTCTAAAATAGAAATATTTAATTTTCCACATTTAAATTAGCCAGTATGTCAAAAATTAGAACTTTGGTTTTGAATCCAACCCTAAAAATTCTCCTAACCCAAAATTTCGCGTAAAAATGGCGTACATATAAAGTTCAATGCGTAAAAGCAACAACAAGGATTGTTTTTTGTGGTAAAAATCATTATGTATTTTATTTTTGGGGATTTAGGGACTAACCTTGTTAGACCACTTAAATAAACTAAGATCATAATATAATTGCATATTTCAAACTTTTTCTTATTGGAATCTTCGTTTTTGATTAAAGACGATATAATTATTTTGAAAATTTTGGCAGAAGGAGTCGGTAGTATTATAAAAAAAAGTAGAATGGAGTTTAATAGTGGAAAGATAACCAGGTTCGGTCGAATTGTAGATCCGAATCTATTAATAGATGTCATAAGAAGATTCAAACAGAAATCCAATAAGTATATCAATACGAAAAATGACAGAAAAATTTGGCACAACAGCAACAAGTCTTCTGAGAATAAAAAAAATGTGCCCTGATGATTTAAAAATTAACAAGCATGCCCCCACAGAATTGCAGAAAGGAACACTGAGGTGAAAGAAAGAAATAAAAAATTATTGCAAGTATTTATTTCGAAATATAAAAACTATGAATAATTAGCGATGAAACCTACGTTTTAGCTGACTTCAAATAGCTGCCAGAGCAAACATTTTATATAACCCGACAAAAGGAAAAATGTGCCTGACAAATTTCAACACAAGATAAAATTCTCAAAAAAGATATTGTTTGGCAAGCGATTTGTTCTTTTTTTTTTTTTTTTTTTTTTACACTCTACAGTAACTTAGGTAGAATCACCTTTTCGTGCTTAATTAAGTACGGTACTGCAATTTTACACTACAATCTACAATATTTCGAGTATTTATTTAACAAATTACTGGCTTATCAACTCATTAAATGTGGAAAACTACTGCTATTGTCAGGAACTAAGCCTTTTTAAATAGAAAAGTTTCATTTTTATTTAATTTGTTATCAGATTATACTCTCAATTATTTTTTGCCATTTATTATATCCCAATGACAAAGGGTACTGGACCAGGTCGAAAAATCCATAAAGCGTTTTTTTTTTTTGTTTTGCTTCATCGGGAATCGAACCTGGGACCTTTCGGTTGAAAGGCAGGCGCTCTACCTACTGCGCCACCCAGCGGCACATGATTTAATACAGTAGTATCAATTAACTGAGCATAGAATAAAGAGTGTTTGAATAAGCATTTAAAACCATTTATAGTCAATCATGGTGTACAGAGGTTCTTTTGCTCCGATTTAGTAACATTGTATTGTGGCAAAATGGCTAGCGAATGCTACGATGAAAACAACTTAATTTATTTGAGACGAAGAGATTTCAATTTTCCAAACTATAGCATTACTATAGCATTTTTTTTTTTGTATATATTTAATTTGTAATAAATATTCTCTTTAATGTGTAACAATTTAAAATATTGGTTTTATTTTTTCAATTATTGATAATTTGATGTTGATTTTTGCTTGTTAAATACATTCTCTAGATAAAATCAATTTTTCATGAAATATAAAAATTTTCAAAATTAAAAAAAATTAACTTACCTTCTCTTGCTTTTAAGTAGACCGTATTGGCCACAATATTCTCTAATTCCATTAGTTCCAGGTTGGCGGTTTTATTTTATTAAATTCTCCCACCACGAAAAAAAATTTTTTTTTTTTTTTAAATATTTATAATATTTAAATTATGTTTATTTAGATTTCTTAAATATTTATTTATGCTAAATTTCATATAATTCAAATAAAATAAAAACAAAAATTAAAATAAATGAATTCGAATTATATTATCTATAATAATACTTATTAAAATTATGATTATTTGAATTTTTTTTTTTTTTTTTTTAATTTTCTAAAATATTTTCTCACGAATATTTTGAAAAAAATGCAAATATAAATTTAAATTATTTTATTTCAATTTTTTTTTTCTTTTTGCTCTTTTTTTATTTCTTTCTTCTACTTTATTGCTTTCAATTAATTCCAATTGGTTCCGTTTGATTTCGGGTAGCCATTTTGAATATTTTGTTTTATAACTTTAAAATGTTATTTTTTTTTTTTAATTTTTCTATTTATTATGTTTTTTAATAAAAATTTTTTCTATCACTGGGTATCCTTGAATTATCCTTTGGAAACACAGGAAAATAAAAAAAAATTATTTTTAATATCCTTTTTTTAGTAAATAAAAATTTTGTTTCTGAAGAATGTTTTCCTCTATTATATTTCTTTTTTTTTCTTCTTTTTTTCTCTCTTTGCACACTCTTTGTTTTCAATGTTGTAGATTGCCTTGATAATTTTTGAGTTTTTATTTTTATTTATTACTCTTGCTGCTGTTTGTTATCCTGGAATAAAAAACAAAAACAAAATATAAATAAATAAATAAATAAAATATGAAACATTTTTTTCTTTGTTTTTTTAAATAAATATTTTTTATATTTATTCAATTTTGAATTAATCGGATGTTTCAATTTTGAAAGAGATGACAAAATGTAAAGGATGTATTTTTGCACAATGAAGGAAATTTCAAATAGTGAAAAACAAAAAAATGAATTCAATTAAATTAATTTAAAAAAAAAAAAAATTTAAAAGTTTTTAGTAAGACTTGGAGATAAGCTGTATTATCGTCTAAACTTCAATTTTAACTAAAAAGTATTAAATTTTTAAAGAAGATATTAACTCAGACAATGGTAACTGAACAAGATATTTAAATCTAAACTTTTACTTACAATATAAGAATTATATTGTCATAATTACCTTGTCATTAAACATTATATACAAACTAAATTTTCATAGGCTGGGTGGCGTACTAAGTATAAAATCTTTAGGTTCCAGA
Organism: Argyra leucocephala; assembly: GCA_963942445.1. Lineage (NCBI taxonomy): Eukaryota > Metazoa > Arthropoda > Insecta > Diptera > Dolichopodidae > Argyra > Argyra leucocephala. The sequence goes on from OZ012677.1 coordinate 32,033,983, forward strand.
TTCCGATACCCAAGTCCAAGTACTTTTATTATACTGTCATCAGATTTCATATGTTAAGAGGAAGTTAATCAGACATCTATTAGAGACGAAAACTTTGTAATATTGATTATGATTCAGTAGCGTTAGTAGAACCCAACAGCATTAAAAATTGAAATAAAAATTAATTGGGATAAAATAAATGACAAAAACAAAGCCTCGCATCGAAAGGGAAATCTAAAAATGTGCCTTCTTATTAATATGCAAGTTATAGGTAATTCTTCAGCTAAAATATTTAACCCCTTTGTCCACCTCGAAATTTTTCTTTCGAATTTTCAACATTCAAATTTGTTTTTTGCTTAAATTTGTTATTTGTTAGGTTGACCTGAAACAGTCTTTGTCATCAGTCGTGTCAAACGTATCGTATCGTATATTTAATTTTGTTTGAAAATGTTAATCTTAAAGTTTGATTTGACAATGTATATAGAATGGTTATGTGATTCGCATAAACCAAGTCAGAGTTCATTTTTATTTTGGAGTATGGTGAATTTTTAATTATTAAATAATAATTATTAATTAAATAAGTATAAAGAATTTTTATTTCTTATTATTCTTTTTCGTTATAGATTGGGGTAGGAATACAATTATTGAATACAAACACACTAATAATATATAACTAATCAATTTGTTGATATCTGAAAATTTTGATGGTCAACATAACATTTTGTTTTTTGATTTTTCTTTACAAGATGGAAGACATATTCTAACAAGTTTGAGGAGACAGAATGGCTGTCAGATAAACAAACATACAATAATTTTTTATTTGATTGTTGACATACTGAGTAATTTAAATGGTATTATTTTTCGATAGCATGTAGATTCCATTTTTGGATTTTTGGGTAATATGTTATAATTTTGCTTCAAATAACTGCAATTTTTTTCAGTAACTTAAATAGATTCACCTTTTCGTGCTTAATTAAGTACGGTACCACAATTTTACACTACAATATCTACAATAATTTGAGTATTTATTTTAACAAATTACTGGCTTATCTATACTCATTAAATGTGGAAAACTACTACTATTGGCAGGAACTAAGCCTTCTTAAATAGAAGAGCTCCATTTTATTTAATATGTTACCAGATTATATATATACTCTCAATTATTTTTTGTCATTTATTATATCCCAATGACAAAGGGTACTTGGCCAGCTCGAAAAACTAATGAAGCATTTTTTCTTTTTTTGCTTCATCGGGAATCGAACCCGGGACCTTTCGGTTGAAAGGCAGGCACTCAATCTACTGCGTCACCCAGCGTGTAGGATTCAAATGATCAAAATTGTTTGAATTTTACTAGGTTGAAATTCTTAATACGTAAAACTGCACCTACATGGGTCTTAGTGCAAAAATGACAGTAAAAATAATTCTATATATACTTAGGTACCGAAAAATAAATTATTAGTCATATTTGATTAATTTTGACTGTATATTAAAGATACATGAGGTTTTGGTGGGTTAAAGTTTCCACAGTTTCCCAATATGAATTTTGATTATTTTCAAGTTCAGCTGACAATCTCAAAAAAATATTTGTTGGCAGGATTTGATAAATTTTAGATAAAAATGTTAATTTTTTTTTTTAAATTGATGTTTCAATTTTTTTTTCACTGTACTGTACTATACTCTCTTATTTTATTTTGTTTTTACTTTTTATTTAAATAAAAATGGCATGTGTTTTCAAGAATTTTTATTTTTTATTTTTTTTATATTGACTTTTGAAATCAAAAAATGTAATTTTTGAAAAACATTCAAGGGAACATTTTTTTTTTTGTATTTGTTTATTAGAATTTTAGTTGAAGTTTAATTTGTGATATATACCACCTATGTGACTTTTTGAATTTATAAATATAAGTACTATATGTTGCCATTTGATATGAACATTTCTTAAATTTGAATGTCAACGTCAAATTTATGTACAACAAGTGCAAGAGTTTGCGAGCTGTTTGAAGAATTCGTTAATCCTGTTTATAAATTTATTTGTTGTATCATTTAACTATCGTCATATATCAAATATGAAATTAAATATTACATCCTGTTCATCTATCAATACTAATTTTCTTATAATGCGAATGAAATTACAATTAAACATTTGGTATGAATACATTTCAAGAAATAAAATGTCATCAGTCAATGATGATCTAAACAATTTTTCTGAGTATAGTACTTAGTTATTTTTGTTTAGCTTAATACTAAGATATATAAACACTACAGTAGGTCTTTACAGCTAGGAACCAATTTCTAATTAATATTAAAAAAAAACAGTGATGATTTAAATACATATTTTGTAAATTCAAACCAAAGTTTGCCATTCCTGAATATTAATTTTTCATTGATACTAAAAGTATATAGGTTTGAACTAGTGTCGATTGGTTATTAAAGATTACAGTTTCAATATCGTATAGTTCTTATATTGCTTGTTCCAAATTTCAAGTCACATTAATGATGACCTAGCTACTTAATCAAATTAGTTGATCTTAAAAAAAAAAATAAGTATTATTTTTAAATTATTTACCCATAAAACCTAATTTGTGGCGCATAGAACAAAATATTCTCATGTTCACGAAATGATAGATGAAAATTGCTAAAGACAGAACAGAAACTTAAAACCAAAAAAAAAAAAAATAAAAAAAAAAATTCTTACAGGACAAATAAATAATATACAATCAAATATTGATGAATATGCTCAATGTTGAAGCTTATTTTAATTAAAATTTGAATGAATATGAAAGAATTTCGTGCATGTCCATAAAAGAATTTTTGGAATTATTTTTTTGTTGTATTTAACTATTATGGACAATTTTTGATTAACATTACAGAGTACATAATAAAAAGCAAGAAAAAAAAAAATATGATTTTTAAAAATTTCGATATTTTTTATTAGATTTATTTTTCAGATTCCAAATCTCTTTTCTTATGAATTTATATTCCATTAAATATTAATACAGAGGAATTTTAGTGTTTTAAATTATTCTGAAAATAGACCTGGAGGAATTTATAGGATAAAAATAGATATTTAATATTAACTAAAATATATTATAGAACTAAAAAAAAACGAAATACTTATACTTGTGATCGGAGGGTGGTTGGAAATAAAAATGGGGAATTTATAGTCAAAAATCTATTAAAAGATAATATTTTTTTTTCATTTTTAATAGCAAACTTGCTGCATAAATCTGCAGGCCAACTTCCTATCCTTTTTTCTTTCGGGATGTGGGCCTTTTTAACAAATACATAAATTAAATACATGCAATTTAAACATAACAATACAACACGTTAAAGCTAGCTTATAAAAATCCGATTGCACAATACGTCTCATAGTTTTGTCACGTGACTACCTAACGTGTTAAAATATCAAATTTAATATTTTGTAACAATTTATTTGGTTTACATAATCGTCCATCAGAGCAGATTATTCGTCGAACTATCGATAAATTTCGGACGTCTTTTCTCTACTCGATGCAACGACAACAACAACAAGATAAAGAACCGTATAAAGATAAGAAAATATTGCTGTAAGAGCTAGTGTTGATGCTAGTGCACATGAAAATTTTTGCTTAAACATCTTGGTGTACACACATATAAGATTTAACTGATTCAAAAACTAAAATCATTTAAACATAATAAGTATCGTTTGTTTGTTGATTGGGTCCTAAAACAGCTTGATCTACTTTTTTATCGAAAAATTATGTTTAGTAGTTCATTTTCGGTTGAAACAAGCAAAATTGCCGTATATGAAACGAAAACAATCCCCAGTAAATTCAGCAGGTTTTATTGCATCCTGAAAAATGCACCGCATGGTGTGCTTTACAATCGGTTCATATTTCTTTACAAAAAATGCTGAAGTTAATGTTACAATAAAATTTGCTCGTTACAGATCTATGATCAATGATTTTTGTTTCAAAATTTGAATTGTGTTCAATCAGAAGTGTTTTCCTTCCAACAAAATGCTTCTACACCTTATACTGCTACCGCGACAATTGATTTATTCAAAGAAATATTTGGTTGTAACGTTATTCTATTCTTATCTATCACTACAAGGCAATCTGAAAAATTAATGGAAACTATTAAATAGTATCACAAGCAGACACTCTGACAGTGACAGACCTATTATATTGTCTGACGATGTTTCCGTATCTTCCGACCATCTGGAAATATCTAACAAATTTAATGATTATATTACTTCTGTATCAAAACGATTAGTTCCAAATGATCTTTAATTGTCGTGTATGTGCTGTAACAACTTCGGACTTAAAGAAGACGCATATCAAAGAAATAGTTTCTTCTTTGAATATATTTCTTCATTAGAATTACTAAAGATTATAAATTCTCTTGAAAACTCGAACTCATGCGGTGACATTTGCATTTGATGGTATTGATGGCATTTCAAATCGCATTCCAAAAAATATAGCATTTAATATTGTTGATATTTTGGCTCACATTTTTAATTGTAGCGTTTTGTCTGATCTTTTGAATTTAATTAAACCGTTATTAAAAAGACTGATGATATAAACAGATAGATGTAACAGTGAAAATTATATAAATTTTTAAATAAGTTGTTTGGGGATCATCAAAAATTTTAAATTAATTAAATAACGATAGAAGTAAACGAAAAACACATTCATCATACGGTTTTGTTATCAATTTATAGAACTTGTTCATATATGTAATAATATAAATTAAAACTGTAATATACTTATAAAATTACAGGATTATACACAATTGTATATGTATATATATCATGTTCAGAATTTCAACTAACATTCAGACATAAAATATACTGATCCTACTGATGGTGAATTCACTCCTATTTAATAATTCTATTGGCTGTAGACTGGTAGTGTTCAGTACTAGTATGTCGGATAGTTATTAGACATTTTAAGTATACTTAAATACTTGTATAATATAATACTTATATACAAGTTATGCTATATTTAAAAAATATTTCAAGTAAATATTCTGCGCTTATATATATCACATTTATATTCGAATATTTTAATTATCATCAAACCATTACCAAAATCACCGCCAAATAGTTTATAGTCTTTCTTGTTTTAGCCATATAGTTGGATAGTTCAAGCTCAAATTTTTCATTTTGGTATACATTATACTTAACTTTTAGTTCTTCATTCAGAAATCAGTAAAATTATAAATGAATTCAGATATATGCATACTTTGGAACTGAGGATGAAAAAATATTGGTTATATTGACCATTACTGTGTTATCAGATATTTTGTAAGTGCAAGTATGTTATATAGTTGTTCCTTTCACTATTAATTTTAAATATCAATATTTCAGAAACAATATACTTACTTCCTTTATTGGTTTTTTCGATTAACTCTGAATGATGCATAAGTGAAAGCTAGCCATAAATGAAATGTGAGGTACCAAAATATTTGAATTATAATATTTTTTAAAATATTTTCATCACTTTTCTTAATTCAAATAATTTATTTTTTTCTTGTAAAACTCTTCATTTTTTCAATCAAAATTTTGTTATTCAAATACGATTTGAACATTTTTTTTTTAAATAGAATTTTTAATAAATCGAGCTATAATTTAATAACCGCCACGTATGTTCTTAATATTTCATGGTATATAAATGATCGTAAATCTTATAGTAACACAAAAAAAAAAGAAAAAAACAATTTAATAACTCTTTTTTAAAAAAGAAAAAATGTTCAATTTCTTTACCAATCATGCTGCGAATATCCTTTATATTAACAATATTAAAAAAAAAATAAAAAAAAAAATCAACACTTTACAGAGAAACGAACGTGTTTAATAATGGTGATGTACTATTTTTGTTTTATTATTTTCATGCTTCGATTATTCAATATTTTATATAACTGTACTTCAATTTCAATTTGCGAAATAAGTATATCATAAATTAAGTTTTTCGTTCATATAAATTGTTAGAATGATAGGTAGGAATTTTCTACCAGTATTTATTATAGAAAAATATTTTTCGTCTTCTTCGTTGTGATGTTGAAGTTTGCCTGACACCTCATTCATACTTTTTTGTTCTTCTAGCTATCCTTTTATTTCCAAAACATTTTTGTTACATTTATCCCCAGCGATCTGCACATTTTAGAATCTTACTTCTTAATCATTTTAAAAATGATACCAACTACTTCCGATCCAGCGCTTCTGAACGGAGTAATCCCGCGAAGAAGATTTTTTATTCTAAATTACAAGTCAGCAATTTTTATTGATTCACTGCTATTTTTTAGGATGTAATTTCTGCGATCGAATATAATATAAAAATTGCTATTCAAGAATCAAACTTTAATCAAACATTTATAGATTCAAAAGAAGACGAATTTTCCCTACTCCAACATTACTTAAAATATTATTTAAAATGGAGTTGAGATAAATAATCTGACACAAAATATTAGATGTAATGCACTTCTAACGACATTTAGAAATTTTATTGGTTTCTTTATACTCGGTTGAAAAAATCTAATGATTTTAAGGCTTCAATATTTTCTTTCTTTCTTCAAAGAACGTGGCCAAACTTCCATAGAAGAAGTTAGCTGTAGAAGAGGTTAGGCGTAGATAGGAGACTATGAAAAGATTTTATTTCCGTCGTATGTTCCATGGTGGGGTTACAGAACCATGATGATGATGAAATCTTTTCTTTAACATTAGTGAACTATAATTCAAATGTTAATTCTCTATAGTTAAGACTTCTAAATTTATGCTCTATCTTGTGAAAAGATTGTCCAAAGAATTCAACATCATCCATACACAAATTAGAATCTCTTCTGCTATTGCAACACAATTCATCCGTTATGTAATGAAGGTGTTAGATATGAGCAAAATTGACGGAAGTACTGCAAAGGTTACAAAGACATCGTGTACTATTTTGTAGTATCAGGCATCGTAAAACACCATACCTTAGCCACATGATGAGAAATCAAGATTATGAAACGTTTCAACTAATAGTCCAAAGAAAAACTGAAGATATTCGAGGAATTGGAAGGAAGCAATTATTATGGCTAAAGGTGGATTTTCATTAAGCAATATATAAAATCTTAAAAATTTTATTGGCTCTAAAAAGAGAGATTGACCTTATTGAATTTTTATGTAAGAAAAAAATAGATCGCTGCAAACAAATTTTTAAATTTCTATTTGGGAAATTTATTTTATACACAAAAAACAACAATTCCACCGTCAAAACTATCTGTTGAAAAAAATTATATTTTTTACACAAATTTACTCAAAAAAATGTTGCCAGTATAATAGTTTCTTTATTTCCCCGATATTTTAAAAATATACTTTATCAAAGTATAATATCCCAAATTTTTGGAAAATATCCCCAATTTGTGTGAAAATATCCCCGGTAAATATTTTCTGTTCTTGTCGTACGCATTGAGCTCTCATATAAAATAATGTCATGTCATGTTGTATCCCTTTTTAGAGCCGATAAAATTTTTAAGATTTTAAATATTGGTCAATGAAAATCCAGCTTAATAAACATCATAAATTGGACTAGCTTAAGAACTATAGGGGAACTAGTCAGAACAGCTCAAAATTGAGAAGAATTAACAAGCATAACAACAAATTTGCAATAACTAGTAATCGCTAACATCCATAAAGGATAGGTAGTAAAAGAAGAATCAGCTAATTGGTAATCTAGCTCTAATCAGCTCATAGATACTATATTTTCCAGTCTTGTATCGGAATATTAAATTCGGCATTTTAATTAAAGAAAGTACGATATGTGTACTTACGATTAAATGATCCATACATCAACTGAAACAGAACATGAGTGTCGGCACATATAATTTCGAGGTAGTTCAGTAGTTTATTTACCTTTGCGTTAATCCCACAAGCGACGACATCAATGTGAGGTACGGCGAAGAATAGCCTTTGCAAAACGTTTTTGCTTCGATTTGTCAAAACATCTCGGGTCAAATCTACAAAACGTTTATTATGCCGGTTCTGCTCTACGTATCAAAATTACGGAAATTTCCCTAGGCAAGTGAGCAATCACTTAATGTCTTCGATAATAAAATTCTTTGCCAGATATATGGTGGACGGGAAGATATATAATGCCGATAGCAGTATAATGAAGTGGACGTAGTCACGAAAATTAAAGTCAAGAGACTACAACGAGACTATAGCTCGGACACCGAAAGTTGAAGAATGAAAATTCTTTACCCAAAAGAGTCTTCGGATGCTGACCCAAACGTATAAGACATTTGGGGTAGGGCAAATTTTACTGAAGACACGAAATATCGGCAGACATGAAACAATTTCGTATCATCAACTGGAGAGAAGCCGTCCATGATCAAAAAAAAAATGGCGGACGCTAATAATTCAGACCCATGACTTACACGATCTGTTTGCCACATACGTAAGTAAGCAAGGAAATTTATATATTTATTTAATTGTTCTGCGTCATCTTGAATAGGACAGAAAAGTTAACTCTCCTAATTGACTCAGTTGTTGAAAAATAATTGAACTTGTTCAAAAAACATAAAATTTACACATTTATGGTTTTTAGTTTTATTTAAAACCATTTTTTTTACTACGGTTTTGAATCAAGCTTTACGCTTATACCAATTGCAAAGTTTAATTGGTTCGAAGATAACTAATTTAATTCAAAAAATAAAAATTTACCAGAAATTGTTAATTTCCTTCGCATCCTATACTTATTAACAGTTGTTGAAAATCGTTACAAGCATTCAGCTTATTAGTTTATTTATTAGAGAGTATCATGTTTATTAGAGTTGATATTCAAAATAAGAAAAATGATCTGAAAATAAATTTACACTGTTTTTAAAGAATTTCAAACTGATTTACTTGTATTTTTGCGCGCAGACTGAGAAAGAAACAATTACTCAGGCCAGTAGATTTTGAAAAAAAATTTTAAAAATTTTTCATCCATCACCAAAGATGAAATCCTAAATCTAAATAATAATAAAAAATTATTTTAGAAAAAGTATTATGATATCATTCCCTTCCCATACAAATTCCTAAATCATATTGCCAATGGGGAACAACCATTAGAAACTTTTCCTGATAGAATTTATTTTTTTCATTTCTTTTTTATTCCTTGCATTTTCTGGTGTTCGTCTTTGGAAAATTTTGATGGAATACTTGATTTTTTATCGACATTGAACGAATTTTTTTTGCAAAATATATATATATATATAATTTTTTTGTTATGAAAAATTCATGCCAACATTTTTTAATTTGTTGAATTTTAAGCCAAAATTTTCTTATATATATATACGAGTATACATATATATATATATTTTTTGAATTTAATGAAAAACGTGTCTTACAATATTGAATATTTTCAATGTTAGGTTGTCTTAAATAAGCTGTATACAATTTATTTTAGAAGTAATTTAAATAAAATTCATGAACAGGTAAAATTGAATACGCTCTAGGATATAAAAAAAAAAAAAATTATTAAGTATGAAAAATTTCCATATAAAAGTTTTTTAAATTGTGAACGAGATAAGCAAAAATATCCTAATGGCATAGGAATATTCAAGAAAAAAGGAAGTTGAATTTATTATATTGGGCTATAAAGCTAAGAATAATATTATGATGACTCAAGATGAACAATTGAACATTCATAAATAAGTAGAAGTAATAATTATGTAACGTATATGAACGTACATAAGATACATTCGACTAATTATACATATACATATATTATAAAGGTGCTTAAATAGACTTATATAACTTTCTGTTAAGAATTTAAAATCTTCTATCTATACCCAAAGAGATAATCTTTTTTTATATTCTGTAAAAGATAATCATGTGTCGATTTGTATTATATTCTGTCTGTCCATTTTTGTACGTTTTGTTCTATCATATCAAAATAATAATTTTTTATTTCATTTTTAGAATCTACAAGCAAGATGATTGCCTCTTAAAACTGCACTTAAAACTAATATTTCAATGAGGGCCTTTTTTTCATAAGATGTATGTCTGAAAATTATAGCCGGTGTATTATTTTAATTTTTTTTGGTATGCCCACATTGATCCATTTAAGTATTGCGATAATAATTTCCTCAGTAATAAAACTGCTGAAGCTGGGTTGCTGAAGTTGAAGAGATCTGAAAATTTTTTGCACATTCTAATGACACTTTTAGAACCATGTACAATATTTATAGATATTATTTTTGATCAACAATTCTTATTTTTACCTAAAAGTATTCTTTACCTCAACGTTATTATTCGACTATTAGTAAATGAAGTAAGCTCTGGTTGTTTAACAATTTTCCAAATTTCTTGATCTGCTGATTGTTGAATAATTATTTTATGACATGTATCTGGCCCTTCATCACACACGTCTTTTTCGTTGCTTTGAATGTCATCTTCAAACAGATCGTTTTCTGTTTCACTCTCAGTATCGGTATATAATCTCCATCTTCTTCCGGAACACAAAAAAAATTTCATTTGTGTATCTTCTTTTGCAGCCAATACGATAAAATTGATAAAATTATGTTACACTATACTAATAAATGATCAGCATTTATAATATCATGAAATAAGTAACATTCAAAAACTAAAACATAAAAAACATATTAAAAGACATACTAGACCGCAGAACATACGTCATATAGATCGCAAAAAAAAACAAAAAACGTCATTGACTAGAGTAGAAAAACAGCTGAGAATATTTGAGAAAACAAAACTTCAAATGCAATGCAACGGTAAGAGAACAAATATCGATTTTTATACGTCATTTCGACGTAGATTATTCTTATAGGGTTAAAGCAAAAAGCAGTGACAAGGACCCAAACATTTAAGCTATTTCAAAATATTACCATCAAAAACTACCGATCAATGCATAGTATATGTATAGTGTATATGTATCAACCCAAGAATTCTTATACGCGTGTATATTCCGTCAATATATCCCGAAATTGATACGCGCGTACTATTTTGAATTTGTCAAAAAATCTTCATTTTGAACATTGTTTTTATAAAAAAGAAAAGTGTTTTTTTTTTATAACAAAGAAGAGTGTTTTCAAATAAAGAAGAGTGTTTTTAATTATTTGAATTTGATTTTTTTTTAAATTGGTAATAAAATGGATATTGATGATGTTGAAGTGTTAGAGGATTTAAAATTTTTAAGACTGATAAAAAAAACATATCGCACCTCTGATATGGAACTCTTCAAATCAAGAGAAAACTTTGGGTTTATAATACTGAGTTCGATACCGTAACAACAAAAAATCCAAAACTTTTTTACAAATTGGTTGTTAACAGAGTAAACCTATCAATGCTGTACAAAAATTATTCAAAGCATTTTAGTATGTACTTGTATATTTTTATGCATTGCTGTTATTTATGCATTATTTGTCTTATTTACTTTTTGTGGACCTGGATGTATCATATACACATTGTCTATGAAACATTGTCGTGTGATACATATCGATGTGTATTATAGTATATCGTAAATTACATGAGTTTTATGTAAGCCTTCCTACCAAAAAAAGCTAGTTACAATAAAAATAGCGTCAAAATTTATTTCGACAATTGATGTACCTAATTGTTTAGATGGACTAGATCGCAACCCCATTAGGATAAAAATTCCCGTACATGTATTTCTTTGTAAATTTATTTATTTTGTTAATAAGTTAAGTTTTTAAAAATTTATACAAACTATTTTATATATATATTTAGTACTACGGAATTACAATACAAATCACAATTTTGACTAACACTCGAAATTTTTTAAATACAAAATTTTTGTTTAAAAACAATAACCGTAGTAACTGACATAACAAACGAACACAAAAAACAAGAATTACTTGTTAGGTAAGCATCGGTTTTAAGAAATAAAAAATTAAAAAATAGTAATATCTGTGCCCGAGTAGATAGTAATAGTACTACCTTTAATGATGGGAATGAGAGAACCGATGAACTGGCAAGGCAAGGTTCCAATATCGACAGGTCCCTTAAGGAAGACATTCAATCTCCAATGAGAGTCGTCAAGGAGCGCATCCATTCATACTTTGCGAATGAAAGGTAGCATAGACTAAATACCTGTGCGGCCTCGAGGAAAACATGGTCTTCGTATTATATCAATAAAACCAAACAACTCTTAATGAGGCCCCGTACTGATATATCAAGAGTAGTAGCCATCAGTACGGATTATTGGCCAATAGGAAGCCACGCTGCCAAGCTAGGTAGCACCACTGTCGCAGTTGCAAGGATAAGAATGAAGCAGAAAATCTTCTACACTTCCTTTGCAGCTGCACATCGTCGTCACACAAAATTGAGAATGTATTTGAAAACACAGGCCCTAAATGATGATTTTATACAAAATTATACAAACATAAATAGGTATTCTACTCATATTGAAACAATATTATTACATTGTTGAATTCTATTTTAGTTTTCTAATTCTTTATCATCATCATCTGTTAGTATTACAGCTCGGGTATGCTTTTGACGTCATACACAAATTTCCATTTTGATCTACCTTAAGCAAAAAAAAATTTTTTTTCATTCGTTAACTGGGAAAACCTCTCTAATCAAACATCAAAATTAAATCCTTTTTTTAGTATTCAGAACTTTAAATATTAAACCCCTATATATGTACAATGAACTTTACTATATAAGTAGTCATAACCCTTGTATGCACAATAAAAAAGATAAGAACAAAACAAATTCAGAGATGGATAGGTTTAACTATCAAGAAAAATAACCAAAATAATTAAAAGAGGATCATTCACATTGAATACATCAGAAACGTATAACTTAAGACAAAGTAAAAATATATAAATAAACCTTGATATTATATGCATAATACTTGAATATAACAACAAACAAACAAAAAACAAAAAAAAAACAATATTAGAATTAAATGGGAGGATGCTCGTAAAATTAGCAGGTGCTCGTTTAAAAAAATTTCCGAATGTCAAGTGGAAAACCTATGATCCCTCAAGTATAGTAATAAAAAAATAATATGAAAATCAACTTTAATATAAAAATAAAAATTTTCATAAAAATATTTATTGTAATTATAATTAATTACCCTACAAATTATAACGAACAACAACAACAAAAATATTTTCCAAATAAAAATATTTTTGTTTTTTTTTTTTTTTATTTTCTTGTTACACGATAAAACATTTATCATTGTCTGAAAAATTATTTTTATCTCTCTTTAAATGGAAAATCATTTTTCATGGAATAGTCGCAACCATCATGTAAATTTCATAAAAATAATATAATTTAAGAAGAGGAGAAATACTGGATTTAATATCAACCCTCCCTTCCCCTCCCAACAACACACTTTATTTTTAATGCTTTTTCTTCTTCCACCTGCATTTCATTCTTTTGCAGTGTTTTCCATTAAAAATAAGAAAATAAAACAAATAAACAAACAAACAACAACAAATATAAAAGTATGTCCTTTTTTGAATAATTATTTTTAGTTTATTTTTTTTATTATTATTTTTTTTTCCTTTTTAAACAAAGCACTGAACTTGTTTGTTTGCTCAAATTGTTGACAACACCTTCAGAAAAATAAAAATAAAAATTTTGCAAACAGGACACTGCTCTGTTGTAACCTTGTAAAAAAAAAATAATAATAATGGTATTAGTATACACCTTGAAACGTATTGTTCATGATATCAATGTCATGAAAAGGAGCATAATAGAATTTAATAGGATAATTTTTGGATAAGATATAAGCATGTAGGTTTCAGAAGGATCAACTATTCTATTTTTTAAATGTATTTTATAATATGTCTCTTATGTATATTTTTTCTAAATTAGTAGGGGTTTGTACCACAATGGATTTGAGATGTGTTGTGCCTAGACGCTTGCAAAGAAGGTAGAAAATAATCAAAAATAACTGGAACAATGATTAGATTTGATTAAATTTAGATAGAAAGTTGGTTCCATATCATTGCAGTCACAAATGAGCTTGTTATGATCATCCGTAGAAATGCAATCATGCATAGCTGATTTTGGAAGGCCTGATTAAATTTTTACATTCAGGACAATCTTTAAAGGTGTGGTGGGCAACATTTATTGATCGGGAATAATGGATTTGAGATGTGTTGTGGCTAGTCGCTTCCAAAGAAATGTAATAAATAACAAGAAATAGCTGAAACAATGGTTAGATTAAATTTTAGTTAGATTTAAGGTGGTCCCATAACATCGTAGCCACAAATGAATTAATTATTATTATCGGTAGAATTGCAATTGTGCATAGCAGAGTCTGTAACAATGCTTGATTTAATTATTACATTCAGGACAATATTCTCAAAGGTATGTTGGGCAACATTTATTGTTCGGGAACGCTGTTCATCAGATGATACAATTATAAAGATTCTATATAGATGCTTCTGACGCACCATCTGTCGACCTATATGGTGTAGTAGTTGTGTCATATAACTACTAGTCAGAAGACACTGGATTCGAATTCCGCTATGAATGTTGTACAAAGTTGTTTTAATTTACTCAATTAATTTGGAATAGAATTTTGTTATCAGTGTTATTAGTTAAAATAAAAATGAACTATGTTGGAGGCAAAGTTACTCTACAATTGACGTAATTTGTCATATGTAAATTAGTTGACATATCAAAAAAATAAAAACTCGTATATATATATGTGATTGTGTATGCCAATCTCTACGAAAGGCAGAAAGGCAGAAACACATTGTTTATCTCGTTTTATAAATTTGTTTTTTTTTTGTTTTTTAGTCGATTTCAACGTTGGATTTTAAACATACGCTGGATTTTGAACAATTTTCGTTGGTCGATTACCAGTATATTAAACCAAAAATCATCAATTTTTATCTCCAGTCAGGTTTTGATTTGCATTTGAATAGGTTCTGGTAATTCCGCACAACATGCTTGGCCTTGTAAAAGACACATTCTATACTTTTTTTGCTTCTAGTAATCCCAGCTTCATTTCATATGATACAAGAGTTCTCTGTAATCACATCCTTGTAACTTTTTTTTATTTTCGTTGGGGGTTTTAACGCATCTATCCATTTCAATACTAGCTTTCATGTGATAGGTACAACATTTTCTATTTTTAAAATATTAAACTCTATACAATACAATACAAAAGAGAAATAGTATTCATTGAAAATATAATTTTTTATTTATTTTATTTTTACAACTCGTATAGAGTACATAGAAAGTAAATTTTAATTACAGAATAACAACTGAAATATATGCAAAGTAAAAAAACGTATTGAACATAAAAGAATTAATTTCTTTATGGTAAATATATTATGTATAAATTTGATTTTCAGATTAAAAAAGAAAACTTAAAAGAAAAGGAAAAATAACTTACGAACTATCAAATAAAATTAATCTATTCCAAAATATTTTTGTATATTTACTTATAAATTTAATATCAACAGTTTAAGGTACTTAGTTTCTATGTAGAAATATATTTTTTGAAAATAATAATCATTTGAATTTTGAACGCCTTAATATCCAACTTACACGGTGTATGAATCAGTAGAAAGAGCGCCTGCCTTTAAACTGAAAGATCCCAGGTTAATTATCGATGTAAGCAAAATGCTTTATTGGGTTTGCAACCTGGTTCAGTACAATGATTGGAATAAAAAAAATTATAATAAAAATTAATAGAGCCACATCTTGAAATGAAAAAGAGCCTGAAAGTTTGTCTGTATATTAATATCCAGGTAATGTGATATTTAAATAAAAAAAATCCAACTATATAACCGCAAATAAATAGTTTGAAACTGTGTCGTTCGTTCATGAAACGAAACAAACAGGAGAGCAGCGGAAGACAAGTAATTTACAAAATTGAAAAAACTAATTTTTTACTACCATTTTTATTTCTTTTTAAATTTATAATTCAATAGCGAAAGCCCTAAAATAATTTAATTTTTTTATTTCATAATAAAAGAAATTTTAATTTCATTCCCTGAAAGGCTATACGGCGATCAGTGCTTCACAAGTTATGAGCTGTTTTGTCACTGCACATCGTTTTTATTTGTACTATAAATTTTTTTATTTTCATTTATTTTGAATATACGAATTTTTACTTTATTCATAAAAAAAACAAATTTCATTTAGTATTTAGTAAGCATCATATTATGTGTATGGTTTTTTTATAATTTACTTCATTTTTGTTCCTAATATGATGTTGTTTTTTCCTAATGAACGTGCAAAATTAAAACTGAATTGTTTTCTATGTGCTTAGAAGAATGAACCACACATTTTTTAGCTATTTATTTCAATTTTATTATAATCATATCATTATATTATCATTTGGCTCTTCTTACTACGCCAAAAAACTAAAAAAATTCTTGCGAAATTTTCAAGTAAAATTTAGCTGCGTCACAAGTTGTACCTCATCCAATCCACTTACTTAAAACAGTCATAAAAGGTTTTAACAGGTCAGAAAATTTTTTATGTTACACACGAAATCATTCGCATATTAAAGATGGACATGGGCTGGGAACAAAACAAAATAAACAAAAATCATTAAACATTTTGTCATTTATTACATTTATGACGTAAAATTGTTTAATTATGGGGTAACTAAATCGATTTCAACTAAACGCAGGAATGTAGGATTAAATAAAACAGTGAAAAGTTTTTTCAAAATTCACAAAATTCATCAAAATGTCTATATATTAATAAATTTGAATATGTATGTAGTAATGATTTACGAAAATAAATAATTTTTAATATATTTATTTTGCTTTTTATGTTTACACAGAGTTCATTCACGCACAAATATGAAGATGGAATTGCAATTGATGACATAATCTGGTTTTCACAATAGATTTTGTAAACTGCAATTGCATATCAATGTGAAACCCATCCAATTACCGCGCGTTCTATTATCTCTTTATTCTCTCTGATAATTCTATTATTTCTTTTATGAAAGAGAGTTAACTTACCTAAGATAAAATATAATTTTGTAAAATATTATTTAGAGTTTGTAAATATTATTTTGTTATGATTTTATCAATACAATTCCAATTTAATTTTTGTTTAATATTAAATCGCATCACTTAAGTATTTCATACATTATACATTTCATAAATTAATCAAAATAAACAATTACTTTATGATTACACATGTACCTAAATACAAACTCAAATTCATATACAGACAGACAGATAGACAGATCAATAATCAAACATATATAATAAATTCAATATATCAGTGATTTATGCCTAACTTTATAGTATAACATTGATAAAATAAGCTCAATTAATCATTTATTACTATTTTTTTTCCAATAAAGTATTTAACTAAATTGAATTCGGTCAATTACAGGTCAACTAACAAATTGGACATAAAAAAAAACAAAACAAAAAAAAAATTTTAGAATCTATTGAAAAACAACGGGAAACCATTAATTAAAAATGTTATTTTCTGTAGATAATATTTAACGAATATAATAAACTATTAACGTTCAGAAGTGGGCACACATCTCCAAAAATAAGTAAATCTTTTGAATGGATTCATTTTTCAAATAAAATTCTTACTTACTTGCACAAAAAACAAAAACATAAATTATATTTTAGTAATCCTATAGGTGAGATGGTACTCAACAAATACGAATTGTTTCTTTTAGTTATGCTCTTACGAACTTTTTAAATGTTTTTTTTTTTGCTATTCTACCATTAAACATAACCATTACAAACACATACCATACCCCATATATTAAATATATATAATACAATACCATTTATATTTATAGATATGAATATACGTGCAAAGTATTTCATTTTTGATATTATTAGGCACGTGGTGATTAATGCGCCCAGAAATGTATATTTTTACTTATATAAAAAAAAAGAAATGTTGCAGAAAGTTTTAATCTTTCTTTAATTTCTCTTTAGACAACATTTTTTTTATTTTTACTGAAAAATAAAAGACAAAAAAAAAACATTAAACACAAAAACAAAAACTTTAGATCCCATAATTATGTACGTGTTGGGTTGTTATTTTTATTTTTTCTTATTTTCTATTTTTACATACATTACAACAGCTATACAAAACTTTTCATCAAATACAACAACACTACACAACCATCAGAGTAATAAATCCTGTGCTTAAGATAATTTGATTTTAAGTGATATGGAAATACTTAGAAGTATGTTAATGTTAACGGTAAAAAAAAAAACAAAACCAAACATTTTTTTGGGCAATATCTAGGATTTGTTTAAAATGTCGAAAATTATACGGTTATTGCAACGCGAGCGGTTATTATTATTATTTTTAACTTTTTTTTTCTTGTAATTTTAATTACTGTTAGAATAAGTAAAGTTTATTTAAAAGAAGAACTCCTAAAAATTAATAAAAATTGTGATTTATGAAATTTAAACGTGGAAATGGTACAAAGAGATAAAAAGACAGGATAGGATAAAAAAGGATATTGCTTTTATTTTATGAGTTTAAAATTTGTAGAATTCATTCATAAATAAATGTATATATTTTATTCGATGAGTCAGTAAAATAACTTCTTTATGATGAGGTGAATTTTTGTTATGAAATAATTCACCAAAATATAAATATGAAATGAAGTTCAATGCATTTTGCTCTTTGATGAATAATGAGGTTTTGGTTTTTTAATACACTACCCAAACACTAGGAAAGAGATTTTTTTATACAAAATTATTGTAGGTTTACATTCATTTTAGTAGAACTATGTCCTCTTTAATAATAATATCTGATTTGCGGTCGATCTGATTCTTTGGAGGACGTTCTGGTAATCGATAATTTAAAAAGGTATATTTAAAAAACTATGTCTTGTATTCTTTGATCTGGCAAAAGCTTTTGATTCATTGGATCGCGTTATGCTTAGAATCTTATTCGAATTCGGAATAAAAGGCAAATAATATGAATGGTCTGAAAGATATTGCCAACTCACTATAAATATGTTGACTATGGTGTTATACAAGGAAGCTCCTTAGTTGTAGCACTATTTTCATGCCATGTAAGTGGATTTTCAAATTTAAATCTGTTGGGAAAACTGCTCTTGTTTGGTTACGATTTAGTTGTTGTGTACACTGAAAATGGAACAAAGAATAAATCAAATCATACGAATCGAATCATATACAAAAGGAAGTGGACAAAATACCTGTTAGTTAAATATAAGAATGAAGACATGTCCATTATATACTATAACAATATTATCATAGATAGAGTGTATGAATATAAATATCTAGGTATTTGTGTTGATGCAGATCTAAACTGGAACATACAGGTTAATGAAGTAATTCTGAAGATCAGGCGAATAGTTGGACCATTTAGAAATATTAGAAAATGGTTTTGCGAACTATTTAGAGCATTTCTACATAGAACTAAATAGAACTATATATTACATATGGAATAGCAATTTGGGGTAACACATTTACAATAAAAAATTCACAGCCTTCAAAAAATGAAAAATAAGGGAAAAAAAACCTATTTCAACTACATTACTAAATAAAAATACTATTAAATACAAATCAGTTCAATCAATTTCTTTTTTCTTGCCCATCAAACTATATCTTAAATATTGCAGATATTATCAAAACTTTTGTCATCATTTCAATGCCACAGTCTAACATGCTTTTATTACAGATTGATATATCTTACTTCGATAGATCTTCATACCTGTTTTGTTCCTGGTCGTGGCAGCACTGCACATTAAGCCAGCCTATGTGAATAGGTTATATATATCTTTTATCGATTGGTATATTTTGTTGGGGAGCAAAAGAGGTTTTACGATTAGTATGTTTTAATATAATATTCTTATAATATGCATATTTTTTCCGCATATGACGCCACAAGCACATAGAAGTTATGAAGGCTTTATTTACATTTATTTTTTAATGTCGATTTTCAAATCTCTATATACTTACGGTATATTAACTGTACAGGAGTATTTTATTTTATAAATTTGATTATAAAAATCTTATCATCACACTTTAAAGCCCGTACTTATAATACTACAAAATTACTTATAAAACTATTCATATAAACAAATATTTAAAGTTTGAAGCTTGTTCGATAATGTAAAAACATTTTTTTATTTTTAACTTTAAATTGGTTTTCTTGATGCAAAATTTGGATTTTAATATACAAAAAAAAATCGATAAAGTTGAGCATTTTTCATACACATGAAGCGCAATGCTATGTTTTTCCAGTGTATTGGTTTTGGAAAATTCAATGCTAATGAAAAATATATATTCATTAATTTTTCATTTTAAGTTATAATGATAAGTGATAGTGATAATGATCTAATTGGATGGATGGTAATTCTCACCAATGGTAATGAAACTTAACCATGTATGCATCAACGTCTGCATCTTCTCGTTGGAGTGACTGCAAAAGGTGTTTGTACTAACAATGAGCGGCCTCGGTAAGTAGATAAATCTGACCATCCAAAGGATCGATGTGTCTATCAGATTTGAGCTTAAGGTTTTATCACCCCGATGGGGTTACAATACAATGATGATGATGAAATGATAATGATAAAAATTGAATTTGCATTGCAAAATTTAAAAATGCATTAAATATTTTATTTTCAATTATTTTTAACGATCAATACAAAATTTTGCATTATCACATTTTAACTCTCTTATCAATATACATGCACAGTTTTCCTATAACATTAAAATTTTAAAATATTGAATTGATGTCAGCATTATCATTGAAAATAAGAAATGCAATGCATAATTTTTATTATCATCATTGAGTTCAATGCATTGGTTTATCATTGATTTTGTTTTGTTTTATTTGTAAAAGTTCATAATAAAAACGATTAGACCCACAAAACGGAAAGCGAAATAATTTCAAAAATTTTAAACCGATTTCATTGAGTCGGCCTAAACATACAAACGTATAGAAGGGAGAGTGCTTGTTTAATTTCATCACTCACTTCAGAATTTTGGGGTTTCTGACTCTATATTGGGATTCAGTTTAAGCATTTCCAAATTCACTCTTCCAAGCTCTTGTTTACATTTTAAAGGATATTCACAAAAAAACTGTTCTGCATTTATTGTTTTTAACAAATTTAGTCATTAAATTAGAAATGTACGGCTCAAGCTTCACACAAATGTACGTACCACTCCGAATTTTTATTTGTAAAATTTATCATCTTAAAAAACAGGGTTATGGTTTTTTTTTTTTTTTTTTTTTGTTTGGTATTAAATTATTTACAATAATTTATTTAATTTACTTCCTTAAACATTCTAATATGTATTTAAAATTCAGAATAGTCTTCAGTATTTTTTGTAAAGGTAAGTATTTCAACAATAAATAATTCAAATGTTTTTTTTTTTTGCTACATTTTTAGAGAATTTTTTTTTATTTACGGTCAAAAATTTGTATTCGTAAGACCGGGTGGGGTCGGGTTTAATTTTAATTATTTATTTATTTTTTAAACAATTTTCAATATTTATATAAACTAGAAGTTTCTAAAAATCAAAAGTCCTTTTAAATAAAATAGCAAAAGACAACAACAAAAATAAAGAGTTTTTTTTATATATATATATTTTTTAAATTAATTTCCAATTCAAGTAATCTTTTCCTTTTTTTTATGTAGAAGTTTAAGGAAAAAAGTAACTTATAAATTATTCAAATTCAATTCAGTAAACTTTTTATAATATTGCAAGACTTTTAATATAACCTTAATTTAACTATATGTGGGATGTATTTAAATTTACCTATGGTCAGGGTCGTTCTCAATAAGGGTTTACGTTTTGAAGAACATTTTGATGAAAGTCTAAATTAGTTAATTTATAAAAATAAATTATAAGAATAGTAATTTTGGTGGCCTTTGATATGCCAAATAAAATTTAACGGTGGTATGTTCTTATTTGAATTATGGTTCCATCGAGTTAAACATTTTAATCAATATAATAAATAAATAAAGGATTTTATAAAAAAATAAACAAACTTTTTACATTCGGTAATAAGTTAATTCAAATAGTAAATTCAGTATGATTGCTAAATATCAATTTTAGATTGAGATATCAATAAATAGTTAAGTAAATAGAATAGCCCAAAAGTTAATTTAAATTTGCTCATGAATAGATAAAATTAAAATTTAGAAACTAGATTAAAAGAATTTTTGTTGTTATGAGGAGTATTGACATTTGACAACCTTGGGTTAAATTAGGTATGTATAGGTAGGCAGAAGTACCATTCCAATTGCTACTGAAAAACCAATTAGCACTAAAATGTGTCTTTTTGATACCACGACTCGAATAGTCTATTTGTTGTTGTTAGTTGTTTCACAGGATCACTCTCTCAACCCTGTGCGATTGAGAAACTTGATGAGAATATAAAAAAATAAAACAAATGAATAAAATATTGAAATTTTTTAGTATATTTCTATCTGGAGAATCTAAAATGGTATAAAATTCTTTGAGTCCTCATTCTTGCAAATATTATTCTGCTATTTTTCCCTACTCCCCTTCTCATAAATTTATGATCCATATTATAAACTTTTTTATAAAAAATTGCAAATTTTATTTAAGTCTCGATATCTCTAGATTTGAGCCCTGGGTCGATCAGCAAAATTTACTTACTCATAAAGGTGTAGACAGAAATTCACCCCTTCGAGAAATTCTAGTGTGAGGAAAATATGTACTAATGGACTTAAGAAGATATGATATCTATCTGCACAATGAAAATTAAATTTTCAAATAGTTAGTTTAAAAAAAGTTATGTCAACTCGTTTTTAATTCCTGAAAATTTTAAATACATGTAGGACAATTTCAATTATCTAAATTCAATATTTGGTTCAATATTTGGTATTGTGTAACGCTAATCAAAATTTGGTTTTTATTGGAATCTCCAAAATTGGGATTTTTTACCGCAGATATTATTACCTTCATTGTAAAATGAAAAAAAAAAACAACAAAAAGTACGTGATTTTAATTAACTGGTTTTTTATATTACGGGATTTTAATTATTTGGGTTTTTTTCATTTGTTATGTTAAGTTGCTTCATCTTTCCAAATATTGTACGAAATAATCAAATTCTTTTGTTTGCATGATTTAAATTTTCTAACTCGAACTCTACTCAAACCCAATTTTATTGTAAAAATAATTTTACAGAAAGACACTCTGCCTAGAAACGAGCACAGGGTATGTTAAATTACGAAATTCTGACTTCTGATTTGGATACCTGCCGTATGGCATAACTTTTGGCATCCACCAATTATATTTCAAAAACTAAAGGTGTTATTGACCTGAAAATTTGTAACCTGGTACTAACAACATCGAAAAAACCCAAATATGTCGTTTACATTTTTCCAAAATTTGGACTGGTTCCTGTACCTGTATACAACCTTCTTCTATTTTTAATATGGTAATATTCGAATATTTATAAGAAAAAAAATACATAAAAAATTAATTCTCGAAAAAAAAATACTTAACTACATCCTGCTTAGATTACGTTGGACGTAGTTAAGTAGTTTCAACAACAAAAATTAGGAATGTATTTACTTTTACTGTTCATTTACTGGATATATATTTTTTTCTTTCTCCTCTTTTCTTTTCAACATTTTTACAAGTGAAGCAAATAAATTCTTTTATAGTCCCATTGTCGATTTTATAACTGCGAACTAAAGTGGAAAAATGACAATTGGCATCAGTTAAAGAATTGAACACTGAAAATACTAACTTTCAAGAAAAATTTTCCAACACAAGCACTCTAACATGATTCGATATAAAGTGACACAAAACGGCATTGAGCTCAGAATTTCAAGTATTGAAGTAACAAGTTAGTCAGTTTTAAATCAGCTTCCAGCCATACATTTCATCAATATTAAACTATATTTTCATATGTATACGAGTTTAAATTTTAGTGTCGAACTTAAACTGGACTTTATCATAATTATGATATTAATCATTGCTACATTAATCAGTATCAGTCACCAATTCATATGAATACACATCAATGTCATTATCGGCATTAGGTTGATGCGACTATATCTTATATCTACAGATTAACTGAACCATTTCCTATTCTGGAGTTAACCCTGTTTTCACTACAATTTTTTACATATAAATATACATCACTATATATATATATATATATATATATATATAGTTAGTTATACTTGATATCTGATGTGTTAATCAATCAAATAACTTGAAATGCCAATAAAATGGACACATCAAGATTTCATAAATTTATACACATGCTTACTGTGACACTTAATATGATTTGATATAAGTATAAGACATCAGAATAAAACTTTAAATAATTTTTTCCTCTTCTATTATATAGGCTTTGACATTGAATGTAATTATAATATGTAAATTGTAAATTTAAATGTAAATTATACGATAAAGTAATAAACATGTAATAATAAGTAAGTACTTAATATGTAAAAATAGAAAGTAATAAAAATTTATGAGATTTATTTTCCATTATACTTAATATGTGATGTAGAAAATCTTCTGAGAAAAAATATAGAATATTGGTTGGACAGTTTCAGTGAATGTTTGTCATACATCACGAATACTATTATTATCTATTTAAAATAATTGACATTTTTCATATTAATTTTTTTTTTTAATGAAAGAAAAGTATATATATTATAATAAATATGAAGTCTTGTTCTCATAGCTTTTAAATATTAAAAAAAAAAAAATGGAAACATCACCAATATTAGATCATTCGAAAAAATACTCTTATTCAAAGTAAAAGCTTTAAAAAAAAATATTGTACATTTTTACTTGAAATTTATTGTACTAAAATTTGACTTATACTTTGTCGATTCAAGATTTCAAATTTTAATTGTTCTAAAGATTTTAATTAATTTGTTTGGAATCAAATTTAAAAGATTTTATAGATATCTATAACTTCTGGTTTGATTGTTCGAACTCATCTTGGAACGAAGTTATGAACTGTATAGAAAATAAATGAAATTCCCATATATCTCAGACAACGTTCAAAATCGAACTCATGTTACATACAAATTTGTTTTTGCCAATGAAAGTCTAAACTAAACAATGACCTTTATCAACATCTGATATACAAAATGTAGATTTTCTAAACACTTTGTGAAAATGACAACGTCTGACGAAATAACACATGACGAAAATTTGATGCTTTGATAGTTTGCAAGAGAAGCGCATAAAATCATTATGCAAATACAAATATGACACAAGTGTAATGTGGATTTCAATCTGAATCCAGCATTAAATTGTTTTCGATCAAACGAAGAAATATTTTGAATAAGGAATGAAGTAATTCCCATACTGTAATTGTCAAATCATGTTTTTTGACATTTGAAATATGATCATATGTTTTTTGCTTTCTTATTAATGCAAAATAAATATGGATAATAAATTTTCGGAAGCATTTTTTCTGTAATCATTGAAGCTTAATTCGTGCTGCAATCTCACCGTAAGAAGCAGTATTTTTCTCGTGTGCCTATTTCTTATCTCTTTAAATTTAAAAATTAAAATTAATTTAAAAAAAAATACGGACGGGGATTCTGAGGTAACATCTACCTCAGAATCCCCGTCCGTATTTTTTTAATCGCATAGGACCTAATTATTATATTCCAAGGATATAGCTTGCGTTCCTAGCTTTCCAAAAATGTTACACCAGCTTATTACATTGAATACTTAATATCTAATAGATATAACGGTTTATATACAATAACATCAAAACAACAAGGATACTTTCAAATGTCCTTTTCGTCCTTAAAGGATAAGATGCGCCATTAAAGATATATATTTTTGGAAAGTTAGGAACGCCAGGTATCCTTGAGATATAGTCATTAATTCCTACACGTGTACAACAGCTCCCTCAGAAGAGTCAAAAATACTGTATAAGTATAAGTATAAAATTATATATAAGTAAAAATAAAATAGTTTATTTTTAAAATTTACTTAAATTGCATCTTTGCTTTATAAAACAACAAAACGTATTGAAGAACAGACTTCAAAGCAACATTTTCTAATTACATTTAAGTATATATATATGTATATGCGTGTATTCTATTATTCTTCGATGTATGCATTTGTGTATATCGAGAATTTTTTCTATACAAAATCTAATAACCCGCATTGTAAAAATATATCGCGAACACATTGTCAAATGAATTTCGGATTATTTGACAATGTCGAATCTTGTTTTTTACATTTCAGATCATGTTATTAGTTACATTGTATTAGTTGCGTTGATGATATATTTCCGATGTCAAAGTGGTTGTGAAATGTAATACAAAATATTGTTAATACAAGTTAATACTGGAAAATACTTCTAATTAGATGAACCCGAGTGGTTGATACAAAATATTATTGATATAACTTAATAGGTAAGCAGTTGTACATTCAAATTGAAGATTTATATTTGAAAACAATTTATCAATATATTATGTAACACTTAATAAATACAATTTGTTTTTATTTATTAAATATTCGTCAAATTTTCCTCCGTTAATTTAAATATATACGAACATACCGTAATTCAAAGATAATTATTCAAAAATATCAATAGAGAAAATAATTTATTTACAACAATGTATATAATATAATAGAATAATATACTGTCACTACGCCCTGAATAAGGTAAATGTGAAGAGAAGAAGAGAATAACATTAGATTAGATTATGTTATTTTGGGATAGAGTCTGCCTTGTATATCATACCGCAGTCGCAAATGGGCTTTTTGTGGTTATACTCGATTACGATATAGAAGTAATATATATTGCGAAATATTTATTGTTTGAAAGAAATACAATTTCAATAAAAGTATGACCATAGTACCTACTGAATGCCCTACTGTTTACATTTTATATTTCTTACCGTAAATAAATTGAAGTATGTACATAATAATCAATTCAAAGAGTCAAAGTTTAATATATATAAGGATATATAAATGGATAAATCCTTCTTCTAATGTCCTTCTTCTTCGAATAAAAACAAGAAAAGAAAATAAATTTATTCATAAATGTACAAGTACTGACATATAACTATACACATATAAACATACTCACTTAAATATTATATATTTATTATATTGTATATATTATATATAATTTTGTATGTTACTGTATTTAAAATTAAAGTACATATATTTTCTCTATTTTAGAAAGTTTTCCATTAAATTAAAAGGATTTCCAGTGAACCTTAAAAAAAACATCTTCTGGAATATATTTACATATATACAAATAAATAAATGTACCTATAAATATAGAGATGGACATTATATCCTTGAAGTTAGAAAAATAAATTTAATTTTATTAATTTTTAGCCTAAGAAATCAGTTTTAACATTTCTGGAAGTTTACTGAATAATATTTTAATAGTAGATACATGTAGATACATGTATATATATATATATATATACATCTATTTTAAGGTATAGGTCAAATAGTTAATTATACATTAAAATATGACCGTATACATATTGCACATAAATAAATGGGCATAATATACCTTTTGGCCGGTCAAAATATAACTTCATAAGTTCACTTTTGTTTTTTGTTTTTTTTTTTGTCTAATTTTTCTCATTAAGATTGGAGGACTCGAAAAGTGTAAAGGTTTGTGGTAAAGTAAAATGTTTTATTTTCGTATAATTTTTTTACAAACAAACATTAAGGAAAAACTTATTCAAGATGATTTTTTAGCTTTTTACTGAACGAACAGAAATTAGATGATGTTGGATTTTATTGTTGATATTCAATTAACGTTGGAGTTATCTATTTTATAAGACATCTGTCCTGTTCTCTGACTGATTTATATTTAGCTTTTTCAACTGATTACCTTCTATAGTTATTAAGCTTTTTGAGTGGAGACCGATAAGAACCCAGTAGAGAAAAATTTCCTAGAAATCAAATGCTCATGGGGATTACGGGATGAGGATTTTCTACCGAATATCTTATTAAGAACTGCTTTTTACAGTGCAATTGCAGTGCCCTTCTGATATAACTTTTTATTATAAATATTTTACTGTCGACAAAAAATTCTATAATTACATTCAACTTTAATATTTTTACCTAAAATAACATCAACATTCTTTTACAAATATATATAACTGAGGATTAGAAACTGATTGATGGTTAACTGTTTCTAAATTTCAATTTAAAGGCAAATTTTGATTTCGCTTCATTGCCTTGATAGCTACGCACGCTTTGTTCTAGTAGCCGATGCTATTTTTCAGTAGCAGAAACCTACTAATACTAGTAGCTGACATTAATTGATCTAGCTTTGAATTGTTATTTTTATATACGCTTCCGGCTAAATTAACAATAGTTTTGAATCCATAGAGCAAAGATGAATCTATGTATCTTCCAGAGACACAAAATGTAGGATTTAAACATTATAATATTATCAGCAATTCTCAAATCAAGACTTACGTAGATAATCAAATGGAGTAAATAACTTTCATGTGTACAATTTTTATTATATTCCTATTTTCTATTCCAGACAATGAACATCACCATGAATTTGAGAATACCCATTAAAAAGTGATCCCTATCAATTTTTTAAATATTATGTGTTTCGTTTGAAGGAAATAAAAATAGCAAAGCTGAACATCAAAATGGAGACCTTTTTCCATTTTGAAATATATTTACAATAGAAAAATAATACATCAAATGTATACAGGGTGATATAGTAATACAAATGAATCAATAAAAATGTTCAAAGAAATAGCTATATCACCTAAAGCATCGGACTTAAGCTTTAAGCATTGAAACAAATTATATTCAGTAGAGCTGTACCTGTCCACCTTTGAAAAACTATACCGTGTTTACATGTCACAAGAAATAATAAGTCTATAAATCTGATGAAAATCTGATGTGTCAACAGAATCTGCCAATACATTGAAATGCTCATCACATTTTTTATTGGATCTAATTTTAGATTTTGTCTGACTTATAGATGATATTATTAAATCTTCTGACTAAACGTATTATTACCACAATGGGCTTCATTGTTCTAAATGTATCGGTGAGGTCAAACGTATACATTCATCTTTACATATGTACATAATATTAAACTAATATATATATATATATAAAAAAAATAATAAAAACAAATTTTTCTCATTCAAAATAAATCACTCTGTACTTACATAACATTTAACAGAAATTTGAAGATTGTAATTAGAACAGTGCGACACTATCAATTAAAAAAATTCGATTTGTTTCTTAATGGAAGTGTGGAATGAGACCATTTCATTACTACAAGATTATTGTTTTTTTTTTTTATAAGAAATTTTTAAGTGTATATAATTAACAGAGACTTGAGAGGTGAGTTGAGAGGTGATTTTTGTTTATAACTTTATTATATAAAAATCGTAATGGAAAAATAATATTTTAAAAAGGAATGTTGTTAATCAATTCGGTAATTTAAGGTAGTAATAATAACCAATAATAGATTCATTCATTCTCCGATTGCATAGACCCATGTATGTATATACATATTATTATGTATATACACTGATATTGATATACCTATGTAATGTATTTAAAGAAAAATGACATTTGTGGTGTATATGTAACTTTTGTTTCATAAGGCACATATAATATTATAATATTTTAATGGAAGTTAAACAATAGAGAATAGAAAACACTTAAAGATATTCTTATGTTGTATTATGTACATATTTTCATTTAATATATATATATAGAATTGATTTAACATAATATTAAGTTAATGTAAATATGTAATTAGGTTAAAAAAATAATTTAACCTATTTAAATTTATCTATAGACAGTGTCGGAAAAAAGTAAAATAATGTTTAACTAGTATTTAGGCCGCTCCTCGAAAAAAAAAGGTTTGATAAAAAGTTTGATAAAAAAAAGTATATAGTTATATATATTCAATTTTATTGTAAATTGTTTTTCATCATTTCAATTTATACTTGGTACTCATACTACAATATTTTATTTTTTTATCGATTTATTTTAGACAACAACCGCATACGTAGTAATTTATTTATGAGAAAAAAAAATTAAATTTAAATGTAATTCGGGCGAAGTTGGGGCAATTTGATAAGTTAAAGTTTTTGTATGTTAAAATAATTTATACATGAAGCGAAATTTTAAATTGAAATTTCTAATTGAAAATTAAAGATATTTTGAAAAAATATTTAGTTTCGCTACGTCTCCGTTTAAATAATTTGATTAAAATTAATATATAAAAAGTATACAGATGTCAAGGTACCTAATATAGTAAAGTAAGAATAAAATTCATATTTATTTATACAAAATATTTAGTTGCATCATTTGTTGCAACATATAACTGAAGTGTCATAACAATGTGCAGCGTTTGGGTAAATTAGCTCTAATTACAACCACAAATAAATAATGTTATTGTAAAAATAATTATCTGTTGTTCAACTTTTATTGAACATTTTTTTTCATATATATTAATATATATACTAAATGAAGAAGAACCAAAATTAACATTAGTTTACTTAATCGGTTAGTCTATTTTCATATTTTGTGTAAACAGAAAACCTAGTCAATCTCGGCTTTGGTTACAAATTAAAAAAAAATTTTTTTTTGAATGGAAAGCTAATTTTATTATTCCATTTCTTTTACTTGCTTTAAGAATTAATTTAGTCTTTAAGCCTATGTTTAACAAAATTGCACTACAACCACTGTTTATGGCATAGTGCCTATATGGCACATTACCGGTATATATGGCACCCTTATGCTAAGTCCATTACTTACAAAGGTTATTTTTCCTTAGTGTAAATATTATAAACTTTAAACCAATATACAAAAAAATATATATTGATGAAAAACAAATATGGTATGAATAAGTATCTGACGAAGAATATTATGCTAAGAAAATAATTATTATTAACTGTCTATGGTCTATAATATTATAAATTGCAAAATCTTGTACGGAAAGTAGACGATTTTGTTGGAAAACTTTATTGTATTAGAAAAGAAAAGAGAATAAAAAAAAATTTTATCACACTATTCTAATTTCAGTTCAGTTTCAGTACCTGCTGGCATGACATTTCGATAATAATTATTTTGTAAGAAGTATACCTATTGTGGCTGATGAGATAAATGTCACTAGATTAGGTATAACTAATTTCCATAACTTGCTAACATGGGTCTTTAAATATCCACACACAATAAAGTAAAAATCATTTCAACTTAGATTTAGAGTAAGCTTATGGGTGTTATTTACGAATTGTTTGTAGAACATTTTGTTTGTTCAAATATATATCCAGATATATAATCCGATTATATAGATTAGATCCGATTATCCATAGTTTTGCAGATGGCAGCATTCTTTTAGCGCCCTACACCATTTCCTTAAAAAATCTAATGCTATAGCTACCGCAGTTTACCTACAAAGGAACAATAATGGGCGGCATATTAAACCATGACTTAGTCAACATTTATGACTGGGGTAAAACAAAGAGAGTTGAGTTTAACGCCATTTGAACTTTTTCCAATGTTTCAATATGAAAGTTTATAGCGACTAGAATACTTAAATATTCTCGGAATGCAAGTAAATCAAAATATGCTGTGAAATAACCATATTTTCGAAATTGCGAAAGGCGTCTCAAAATATTTGTGTTGCTTAAGTCGGGGTTAGGCATATTTTTTACCTAAAGATCTGATTAATATTACTATAAAGCCTAGATACGACCTAAGATCGAGTAAAATTCGCATTTATGGGTGAGTGCCTCAAAGACTGCTCTGACAGAGTACAAAAACGCACCATTTACCTCATAGATGATATAAATGTTTCATCAACACTTGCTCCACATGGTTTTCATCTGCCACTGTTTAACGGAGCACTATGTCTATTTTATAAATATCTCGTGGGAGTTGGTACATGCTCGGAAGAACTAAAATCACTACTTCCACCTCTTAAGTAGTTCCGTCGCTGCAAACGTACACTCTACACCATGGAAATACCAAGATGGTTCAAAACTGGTTATAGAAATTCGTTTATAGTCCGAACTTCTAAAATATGGAATGGTATTCCACTACAAGCAATTGCAAAAAGGGTTAGTTTTTGTTTGTTTAATTTACAAAAATTCTAAGTGAACATGAATAACATAGTTCGTAACTCTCCGGGCGAACCTTATCCGATTTTCTTTAATCCTTTGCAGTCCAATTGTGGTTTGTTGCTTGCAACAATTTCTAAAATACTCCAACGAATCAATCCTTAAAAAAAATTAAGATCAAACCTAACGACCCTGTCAAATAAAATATTAATTTACGAAATGAAGAATTCAAAGAATTACAAATATAATTAATTTTGCATTTAAACACCCTGTTCAAATATTCACACTAAATAATTCAAGACCATAACTATTTACTTTTACTATAAATTGTCAAGTAATTATCTTGAAAATTAATAAAAATATTCTCATTTCAACTTATTTTATTATTTTCAAATCGAAATTTAATTTTAATTTAGTTTAACTACGTAAATTGAAAAAATTAACAAAAACAAAAATTAATAGAAAAGCTTTAAAATAATAAAAAAAACCAATGTGGTGTTGTTTTATTTACTTTTCATATATCACTCTGTGTCTAAACATTATTATCGCTATTATACATATAATTTCTAATTTCTTTTTAGCAACATTCTTTTTCTTGTATTGATATTAAAATCTAAAAATTTTCAGCAACATTTATATAGCCTCTTTAGCTCAGTGGTAGAGCACAGGTCTTGTAAACCTGGGGTCGTGAGTTCAATCCTCACAGGAGGCAATCAAAATATTATTTTTTTTATCCTACATTAAAACTTTTTTGAAAATTTTAATTTTTTTTATTTTTTAAAGTTTATAAAACAAAAAAGAAAAAAAAACAATTGGAACAAAAATAGTGTTTACAGTTCATAAATTTTTTTATGTTGAAATTATATAAGCATAGTGTTTGTTTGTCAGTACTTGACTTTAAAATACATAATATGTATTTGGAAAAAGTTAAATATATAATTTGAAACTTTTTTTTTTGTTTGTTTTTAGTTTTTAAACTTTATTTTTGTAGTTTGGGCTTTAATTAATATATATCTAATAAAAATAACAACATAATGAGTGTGAGCTTCTGGGAGTAAAGTTCAAGTTTTATTTTTATTTGACATGTGTTCTGTTATTAAAGTTGGTTTTTTATATTGCAATACGATACAGAAATATATTTTTCGTATTATCTGACCAGAAATAGTTGTATTAATTCAAGATTGGGTTAGAAGTTTAATTAAATGGTTCAGATGTTCAGATATGGTATCTATGGTATATATATTCTTAATTCCAATTTGTTATGACTATAGAATCTGAAAATTAATATGCACAATATAATTATTGTCCAAATATGTGAAAGAGCAAAACCTTCTCAAACTGTTTTTTTTTATTGAACGGAATGATTTGTTACATATTTGCTTGTGACAATAATTAACGATGTACGTTCTATTTCGAAATAAAGATTTAAGTTAATATAGCTGTCAGTTGGGGCAAAAATATTCGAATGTTATAATAAATTTCAATTAATATTAAAAAAAAATATGACGTGCCTAAATCAAAAAACACAAAGAAATTGTATTTCAATTATGTATTTTGATATTTATTGTTTCAAGATTGTTCTTCAGATCAAAATTGACAGATAGCTTTCTGACAGATCTTTGGTTGTTTTCATTCTGTTACATTCGAATAATACACTTTTCGGTTCAGAAAAATTGTTGTCAATGAAGAATTTTAAAATAGGCCTAACCAAGTGTAATTTTTTTTTCGTTATCAATACACAATAGTTTAGTAGTTAGCTAATATGAATTCAAAATTTATTTAAGTATAATATAAGGATGTTATTAAGTGATTAGAAATATTCTCTTTCCACAATCGTATTCAGAATGAATCGCAATAAAAATCAGAAAATCAAAATGGGTAGTTATGAAAGTTTTTTTTTTGTAAATAAAAATATAACGCTACGCAAAAGAGGCTACTTTCTCTCTATTCTGGAAAAAAAAACGATATTTGCTTTTTTTTTATTCAACAGTTGCTACAATAATTAAATTAAACTCATTAAATAGTAAAAATCTTAAATAAAATATGAACAAATTTACAAAGATATAGATTGAAAATAAATATACTCTAAATTAAAATAAACTCTAGTTCGCATTTCAAAACAGTGTTATTAAGAAGTATTCTGGGCAAGTATTTGCAGTACCGAATACATTTTAACTAATGAAATTAACGTAGAGTGAATTAACTTCACAAACAATCTGAGTCAACAAAACCACATCAGAGGCGAATTTTAATCAAATGATTAAAGAGAGCAGTGCGCAGTAACAACCAAAATCAAACCAATATACGAAATTCATAATTTCAGTGGGATCAAAAGCCATCCTTTCAGCTACTTAAATAATGCAGCACAGTATTCTATCTCTCTAACATGTTGTGGCAATAAATTATATTATCTATAGCTGTAATAGTTAAAAATTAACTTAGAAAATGTTGAATTATATGAATTCTACTACGCAACAAGTAGTCAAAAGTTCCATCGCAGTTGACAATTCTATATTGCAATTCCGAATGAAGTAAAGCATAATGAACACATTTGCCGGAGATGATACAATTGTCCAACTACCATATAAAAATAATTTCGCAATAAATTTATGTGATTCGATCCATCAAGTTTAAAGTTTAAAGCTACTCCAAAATATTTAAATGAATCTAATTTAAAACCACGTGATTCATATTTATTCTGGGAAAGTCTAAGTAAAGTTTAAAAAAGAATAAGCGAAATTTTTTAATTTTAAATAAAAAACTATTTTTGGGGCAATTCTCGGAGTTAATATCAGCTAGAACTAAAAAAAAAATTTTTAACACACGATGTGAAAACATAAAAAAAATTGAATTCAAAAAGATCTTTGTAAATTACCATATATGTATATGTATAATTAAATTTTATACTAATAAGTAATACAGTAATAAAGTAGATCAAGTTCTGGATTTATTCGTCACTATAGTTTAGTTGTAATTATATTCTAACAAAACCAAATAGTTCATCTTTTGTTGAAAGAAATGGTTTTAGATTTAGATTTCCAATTCATTAACTGAAATACATATGTTACGGTTAATATAACAAATCCGGATATTATTAATAATAACCGGTCATTATTAATAATATCCTCGCATTTTGGTAAATATAAATAATAAGTAGAAATTATTATTATTACCGGTA
Organism: Argyra leucocephala; assembly: GCA_963942445.1. Lineage (NCBI taxonomy): Eukaryota > Metazoa > Arthropoda > Insecta > Diptera > Dolichopodidae > Argyra > Argyra leucocephala. The sequence goes on from OZ012677.1 coordinate 32,069,128, forward strand.
AGCATTAACAAGTACCTAAATAGATTGGTAAATGTAATTAAAACTATTTTTAATTATTATTTTTATATTAAACCTATGTTATCCGCTTCAGCTTAAAAAAATTTAACTCAGCTTTAAAATTTATTACATTTTTTTCGTTCTACACTAATGCCAAAATTCCGTTAAAACCTCAAATCATATCAGATTTTGAAAAAATAAAATATAAAAACACTGCAATTTTATTTTTAAAGTCTGGGACTGTCGCTCCCAAGCCCCCGATTCTTATTTATTCCAACCTTGTTTTCGCAAAAATATAAAAAAAAAAACAAATTTTGTTTTTAAAGTTGGTTGCGTTCTACTATATTTGTGCTCAAAACCATTAAAAAAACACATTAAACAAAAATATGTGAGAGAACTGGAGTAGAATGCAGGTACTTAGTTTAAAAAAAAATCCGGGACTTTTCAAACTGAGAATTCCGGGATCCTACATGTGCTCTCATATAACGGGATTATGATTTCTGGAACATTTATTAAATCCGGGATTATGTTACTTCGGGATTTGAAATCCGGAATTTTGTTACTGTCCTGTATTATCAATGTGAAAAGCGGGATTTTCTATTTTCTGTGCGCATTTATGAATAATGTATAATTTTTTATTTTTTATTTAAAAAATTACATTTATCTTAGATGGGTGGGAATTATGAATAATTACTGGCTTATGTGATAAATTAAATAATTTATGCCCAAATTAATCACTTTGACCTTTCTATGTGGTTAGTATTAATAATGTCCGGTTATTATTAATAATAACCAATTCGTTATTTTAACCGTAACATACATTTAAAATTCTTATTAGAACATTAATCACAACCAATTAATAGAGCGGTCTAATATAAATGGTTTTTCTATTTATAAAAAATCGTTTTATATTTCGATTCCTTTTATCTGATTATAAAAATTAATCTTTTTCTTTTCTTTGAACACAAGTCACAATAGTTTTTAATTGTTGTCCAGACAATATTTTAGTCTGAATATTTATTTTTTTTTTTTAAATGAAATGACCCATACAAAAATTATCATTGTCTACTACACTATTAACTCAATTCGAAAACCAATCAATTATCATTCAAAAATTAATCTGGTAAATAAATTTCAAAAATCAAATTTTTCAAGACTATTCGACGACGCTCTTAAATGACAATAACGTATTATTTAATTTTGTTTTATTTCTTCTTTTTTTTTGCTTTCTTTTAGAAACGATAAAACTTTGTAAACATTGAACTTCCCTAACCAACACAGCATCATCAACATTTCTTATTTATGACTATTTTTTTTATCTTAAAAAAAAAATCCATTTTTGATTACCATATAAAAATTCGATTTGAAATAAATTCAAAAATTTACTAGATATTTTCAATTTAATTGATGGTATCCTATTGTATCCTTTCTAAACAAACAAACAAAAAAAACAATAGAAAAAGTAAAATGGCAATAAGAATAACAACAATAATAAAACATAAAATAAACAATGAAAAATTCATTAATTTTCATTGTAATTTTGTAGGAAAACCCACTATCCCACCCGTTCAACCCATCTATCTATTCAGCCTAGATCTATAAATTTTATAATTACATGATTAATTAATGAACATGATTTTTACATAATAAATACAAATTCGATTAGGGATCCAAGAAATGTAATTGAAATATGTTGTAAATATACCGTTAAAATCAAAGTGAATTACACTAGAATACATTACAGGACCGAAAAAGTACCTGATGTCTCTGGTGAAAAGACAATTTGTTTTTTTTTTTGTATATTTACATTATACTGTATATTTTAATCTTACTAAATTACAACAACATAGCCTTTAATAAAAATATGTAATTTATAAATCTGGACCGGTGTGTGAAAATTTTTGTTATGATTTGATGTATTGGAAAGCAAGTGTGAGAATAAAATTCCCAGAAAAAGTTCTTTATATGTTAGTTCATGGAAATAGACCAGGTGAACGACTCACGATTGAAATGGTTTTATGAACTGAGGTATCTTGATTGTTCAACATTAGAAATTGGAAAGGACCGGCTTGAAAACATATGGAAGAAGAGCATAGAAGATATCAAAGGTCGATTTCAATTGTGCTGACATTGAAGTAAGAAGATGTGACATTATTGATTATGTCATATGACTATATTAATCCGCAGATTATGGGGTCGATTTTCGTTCAAGGCATGCAAATTTATTTTAAGGTTTTTTTAAAAACAAAAATAATGAAAAATAATAAAAATTTGTTGAAAGCTATAATTTGGTAGTCATTCCAAAAAAAATGTATTTATTGTGTTTAAGAAAGCTTAAATATACATAAGACAATTTTACATATTTTGTTTTATTTAATTTTGTAATATATGAATTTTTGTCTCTATGCATTTTAGTCGACATGTAATTTTGCCCATATTGTGTTATGTAATTTTGTCATGTAACAGTTAATTAGTTGATAAAACATTGATCGTTCCGTTCTATGTGACAAGTTTTATACAAAACAATGTTTAAATGTAAGAAAACATTCTTTTCACTGAAGATACTAACAGTATGATTGTCAGTGACACGAAAAAATTGTCATAACAAAACAACAATCAAATGTCAATTGTACAATTGAAAAATTTATTTATTTTATTTGTACATATATTTAAACTATTGCACAATATATTCTAACCTATATATTTTTTTTCCAATTCCAATTTTCAATTCTTCAAACTCTTCCAAATCTCAAAAATATCAAAATTTCTTTATTAATTAATTGGTTAGGATCTGATTCTACCACTGGTTAAATTTTTTGACTTTCCATTTATTTTAAATGGAAATCAATATTAATATTTTGGCTAATAGATTTCGTAAGCTGATTTAAAATCGACATGAACAACCACTCAAAATTTAAGTTAAGTTAAAATATTAATCATAATAATAGTTAGATACTTATATATTAAGAGACTCCTAACAAAATAAGTTCAAACAGGAGATAAAATTCATTTTTAATCAAATCGAATAAAATGTCAAAAAAAAATACAAAGACATTTTTTTTTAATAGAATTTTGAAGATATTTGACGGCGCAAACAAGAAGCAACAAGCAAATTTTTAATATGATAAATTTAAATGATAAATTTATATTATATATTCACTATTATTTAATTTTAATACACTTAATAAGTATATATATGCTAAGTTATATATAAGATAGGGTGATTTTGCAATTAATTTGTTATAGAAATTAAAAAATTACTGAGAAATTCTGACTAATGCAATAAACAAAAAAAAGGTATAACTATATTAGAGAAGAAGAAATAAGCTCTCTTGATCCCTTACAAGTCGTTTAAATCATTTGACTAAATTCTAGAAATAAATAGTTTAGCACATCATTTTAAAGTTTTGGATAAATAGAATGTGTAGGTAAGATTGAAGAAAAATACATCAGAGTTTGTAAAAAGTAAAGGTAAAAATCGATATAAGAAAGATCGAAAAATGGCATCAAAAAAATTACTAATTAGAAAATAATGACAAATGATTGCAATTTTGGGTGTGAATGAAAACACTTGATCGCTTCCTGATTTATAAAATTCAACTCAGAGTGAGTACAAGAAGAATGAAGAATAATAAAAAGTAAAGTAGGGTCTTTAATTCTTTTTAAAATTAATAAATTAAATCTAATTAAAATATTTAACGAAGATCTAAAAACAGGAAGAGTAACCAAATTACGAACTTTTGGATTCCGTTGTGATAAAATCAGATTATATTGACATATCAGTTTATTTTTTTTGTAATATGAATCAAATTTTCCTTCTTAAATTTATTCAAAATTCTACGATCATTACAGTTTTATTAAATAAATATGCAACAATATAGTTTGAGTAAGTTCTCTCTTAAAGCTCATTCCATAATAATAAACAGGTAGGAAAGGTAAAAGTGACCAGTTGGTTCTGTAAATCAACAAAAACCGGCTTCTAATGGCCTTCTTTCATCAACTGATGTTGATATTGTTCTTCTTGCTCAATACGAAATTACTATTCTAAAGTCAACTTCACAACTTTCTCGGCTTCATCGGACTCGGGAACACTCGAACTGGACTAAAAAAAATGTGAAGTCACGTAGTATCTTTTCTGACGAGTCAAATTCAAGCTCCAAGTCGGAGATGGGAAGCTACTGGTGCGTATAGAAAATTCTGAGAGCGCCTTAGTGATGTGCGCATTCAAGAAGTAACTAACAAAAATCAAATGTCTAATAGTCTGGGGCTGTTTCAGAAGGAAAGGTTTAGATAAGCTGGAATTTTTAAACTCAAATGTAACTGCAGATGTGTACATAGATATCATGGAGAACTACTTGAAAACATCAGTTTTGGTACAATTTTCTGAAACTGAAAGGTTAATTTTTGAACAAAATAATGCACCAGTGCACACGACGAAAAAGGTAATTTATTATTTTTTTATTTAACTATTTAAAAATTTTGAATAAAACTCAGGTTAAAAATTCACTCTTTAAAATCATTTATTTAAGAAAAATTTTAGCTATTCGAATTTTATTGCACAATACTGTATAAATTAACCCTTTAGAAGCCCTACTTTATCTATAATTAAATTCAAAGTTACGTAATTCATTATTCTGGTTTCTCTTTTGAAAGGACCTAAAGGTAAATCTCTATGACAATAATTGCAAAAATAATATTTAATCGGAAATGTGCAATGAACTATAAAACCTGGCCTAAGACAAAGATTTCAAAATGAATTTCGTAGATGAACTATGCAGATTGCAATCGAAATTTGAAAACTGAAAACATCAATTATTTTATACAAGTCCCGCTAAATTGTTTTTCATATTTTATACTCGGTTTTATTTAATTTTACTACAAAATTTTGATTTTCCGAAAAATATAAAACAACATTGAACACTATTCTACTATTTCATAAACACCCTGTTTGCTATAAAAAAAAAAAAAAAACAATAAAATAAATTTTGGACCACCATTAAGAACAATAAAAAATGAGTTTATTTTTTGTTTTTGACTATCTATATATATTTAAGGATTCATTAAATATACAATAGAATTTTTTTGTTGCAAACGAAGATCCTTAAGATTTACTTTTTATAAAAGAATCCTTCTTTTTTGTTGTTTTTTTATTCTGGTTTTTGTTTTTCTTTCTGTTTTTTTTTCTGACAGATTCCATTTTAATGGAGTTCCTTTTGATATTTAAACATTCTTATTTGGTTTATTGTTTTTTCTTTTTTTTGTGTGGAATCTTAATTTTTTGCTATGGGGGTGGTGATGGTGGTGGTAATGGTGCTGATGGTTGTGAGTTCTATAATTCTTTTCAATAAAACAATCGATTTCTAAAACAAATGAAAGTTTTTTTCTTGTTGTTTTTATTTTAGAAATCTCTCTCTTTTTTTAGATGGAAAATAGTATCCATAGAAGGTTTTTTTTTTGTATGACTTCTTAAGGAAGAAATAAAAAAAAATTTAAATATTAGCATTATGGCTAATGAAAATCATTACAAATATTTGACAAAAACAAAATTTTGTGGATCGCTTCGTTAGCTTTAATATAATACTTGATGATGTACATATATACAACTATATAATTTATATATATATATATATATATATATATCTATCATAGCGTTGTAAACAACAACAATATAAAAACTATAATAATCTCTGAAATTTGGTTTAAAACTAAATTGTAATCTATATACAGTGCGAATCAAGAGTTAGAGAGTAATAAAGTATTCTAATTTTTCAACTTTTGATTTAGGAATTAAAATTCATATTAAGAGCATCAATGCAACTAAAATGAAGTGGATACATGCTAACCAAAATATTTTTGTGTTTTATAAATTTTATCATGTAAATTTGATTAGAAAATTAATAACCATTAACTTTACTAACTGCAACAATTATAGTTGAAAATAACTAAGAAGAAAATAGTTCCAGAACTGCTTTAAACGGGCAAATAGAAATTTTAAACTGTCAGTTTTTACAATAATGAAAAACAAAAAAATCGTAAAAAAAACCTGCTGATAAGCTGCGATGCAAATGCAAGACATTTGCTTTGGGGAACCTCGCGGAAAATAACGAACAAAGTGAGTGTTTTTTTGATTTTATTCTAAAAATACTAGTGCCTATTATTGAAAACGGTGTTTCAATCGCGGTTCGTATTGAGTAAACATGTTTGATTCGATCGAATGATAATTTGGTATTTTTGAAAACGTCGGTTGCTCAAGTAAGCGGTAAAAGTTTTCTGTTAGCGGTAAATATTTTTTTGTTGTATTGTTGTACGTAGTAAATATTTAATAAGAATAAAATATTTCAAAACTGGATTTTATTACTAGTACATGAATAAATTGAAGAAATGTAAAGAACATTGCAAAGGATATTTTTGATTTAATTAATGAAGTAGTAAAAACAATTTGTTTCAACAAAATATTTAAAATTTATTTTACTAACAAAATGAGTAAAATATGATTAAAAATTATTTAACTTTTAGGTTTATAAATATTTTTTGACTAAATAAAAATTCGTTTAAATATGTTTTGAAAGAAATAGAATTTGATTTTCATAAAATCCTCTACCATTACTCGAAATTGTTATTCATTTAAAAATGTAAAAAAATGTAAAACTTCACTTTAAATAAAAAAAAAAAACAAACATTCGATATTTCTAAAAAATTTTGATATAAAACAAAAATAAATAAGCAGATATTTAATATATTTAACTTAGTTTTTTATATCCATTTTATAAAACACGCTAAATTAATGGCGTATATGAAATGCTATAATTTGTATGAAGCTCGTTTCTACAACGTTTTCAAAAATACCAATCAACTTTCCCGATTCATTATGGAAGTGCGCGTTTTCAATAATACCAATTTTACAAAATCGAAAGAATATTCGATTCGCAACTGATACCACGCTTTCAATAATAGGCACTACTAATCTTTGTTTAGGTAATGTCGGTCGTATAAAGCTTTATTTTTACACCTCAAATAACCTCAAATAACCTTTATTTTTCCGAGTACGGAAAACTTTAATGGATGGGAAGAAGTTCTCGGCATTACCTTGGCAATAAACTATAACATCCTAACGATATATAACTGATTGGTGTCCGATGTGAACTCTTTTTCTGATCATAGATGGATTATCTATAATATAAAATTGGAATCCGAACCCCAAAAACCATTAGGAAGTCCAAAAATAATTGACTGTAATAAATTTGCTCAAGTATTCCAATCAAAACTAGACCTGACTTGGAAATATAGTCAACCTTAGAAATTGACTATGTATAACGTTATAGCTTTTTAGAAAGCAATGAATGTTGCTTTCAAAGTTTCGTGTCCATTTAGATACATTAAGAAAAAAAATCCCTTCCTGATGGGAAACCTTTAATCTTTTTAGATTTTTGTAGTGTTGAACTAATTGTTCATAATAATAGATTTAAGTAATTTTTCAATAATTTGTACAATTTTATAAGGCCAGGCTTTTTCTGTACATTTATTTAAATAAATAAATAAAAGCCTTAGGAAAATGACTAGAGTAATCTTCAATATCTGCCACAAACACAAATTCTGGCAGCCATACAAAAACTACCAAAAACTCTATAACAGATTCATTAGAAAAGCAAAAACCCCTATCTTGGATGTATTACTGTCAATCAAGTAATAGGGATTCTGTAAGACTGGGAAACATACTATCCAAAGTCCATTCCAATCCCTCTTAAAAATCATCACCAATAAAAAATCTGGAAATTTTTCAAACATGGTCTATCCTATAGGATCAAATACATATTACATAATTGATATGAAAATGATAGCTGAAATAAAATAAAAAATTAAACTGGAATAAGAATCGTGTAGGAAATAGAAGAAAAACTAAATTAGTTTATCCAATTGCGCAAAGAATTTTCCAATTTAATGTAGTTGACATTATTGAAAATATCTAATAGTACGATCGTAATATACGAACTAACATTCAGAAATAACTGGGTAGAAGAAAGAGAACAATAACACAAATAGTTCCAGCTTGTCTAAATTAGAAAAAGAAGATTGAGTAATGTAGACGTTTTTATTTTCAGATTATGCACTTAAAATGACAAATACATTACTTTACAGTACATAACTTAATTTAATTTTTATATTTGAAAATGAAATTCATTCAATTTAATTAAAGAAAAATTATAATGTTCAGAAAATTTTTGTCACTTACTGTATATACTTAGATTTTATTGTATAAGATATTATTATGTTATATAATGTTCACCCTCTCAATCTGTTAGATATATACCTACTCATCCTGATTTTATAATAATCAAAATATTCTGAATTTTGTATCTTTTACTTTTTTTTTCTTTTAATTTGTATAAGACTTACTGATATCAAATGGAGAGGACATTTTATGATAGGAGAGTTGCCAATGTAAGTTTTTTATTAACAAAAAAAAAGTACAATGAATGCATTGAAATAGTTAAAAAAGTTGTTATTAAGTTTAATTAAATTTTTTTATTTAAGTATAATGTTTATCTCTGGTTTAATTAAATTATAGATTTGTTTTTAAATTATAAATTAAGTTTAACTAAAAGTTATTGTATCAAATTATGTTAGAAAGTTAAGATAATCAAACCTAATTGTCATTGAAAACTATTGTATTTATAAAATGCCAAATGAAACATAACAGGATAATTTATTTTATGTTGTTATATTTTATTCTATGATGTTGTAACTAATACATAGAACAGTGAAAATAATCAAACATTTTCCTTTTAATTTGACTTCGCCAGTGTTTTGTACTCGACTTGTCAGTAAAATTAAAAGGAAAATATTCGACTATTTTCACTGTTATACAAAAATTTTACTCTAACGCTGGAAAACAAGTTTTTATAAAAACTAATACATATAGTTTTTTAGGAGGATAGACAACAATGGATAACAATGGGCCTGTTCAGTGTAAGTATGCCAACTTTATTCATATATAAATATAATTACTTGAACTTTGGAAATACTAATCTAATTTCTTTAGAGTTTGAGCCCAAGCATATGGAATAACACAAAAATAAAAAAAAACTTTTTTATATACTCCACATCGCAGATTTTTCTATTGTATATATACAACAAATGAAATGTCAACCTAACATTTTTCTATTATATAACTTTATTATTTTTACTCTTGATATATCATTCATCACATATTCTCAGAAATATCAGAATTATCTTACATTTATCTAATTTTATCATTACATTTTAGCATAAAAATTTTTAATTTAGTTATGATAAATGTACTAAATGAATATGCATGTTTATACAGGTAGAAAAGTGGGTAGAAATCTACCAAAATTTATACGTGAGGGGTGATTTCGGTAAGCAAATCTGCCAAAATTTTAAATTTCTGGTAGATTATTGACGTTTAAATTTTTTTTTTGATAATATGTCAGTGTCAAAATATTTAGATTATTTGTTATTCGCAAAAAACAAAGAAATTGTTCTGGACAACATAATTTTCGGAACGAATATTAATCAAATAAAAAAATATAAATTATAAAAATAATAATAATAATGTTGAATTGATACTAGAATAATAGTAAAAATTTATTTATTTATTTCTTTGTCAAATAATTTCAATTCCGACCATCTTGATATTTCAATAATCTGAGAGCAACAATGGCAGAAATCTACCAGTTTTTTTTACGTATGAACATGAAGGTAGATTTCTGCAGTAGATCTGCAGATTTCAGATTTATGCCTCGTATAAACATGGGCAATGATATGTAACATGGCATAATAAATAAATGAATTTAAAAAACAAACATTACTTTTTCTATACGTCACTCTAAACTTTTCCTGTATCCTCATACACTCACGTTGCAACAATTTTCTAACCTTAATTTGAATCATGATTTTTTTGACACATATAAGTTAAATATAAGTCAAAATAAATATTTTTTTGATAATCTGGTAACCTTTACTAGATTTTTATCATAAAAAATAAGATTTGGATAATACCCATCAAATATCAAAGAAGAAAATATTTTTTTATTTTTATATTTGTGTGTGTTTTTTGTTTGTAGATTTTGAAGGGAGTTATAATATACTTTTTGAATAAGGATTTCCGCAACCCACATTAGATAATATAATATCCTTAATAATTTATATAATATACATTCATAGTACATGCATATATATATATATATATATATATATATATTCATTTCATACATAAATTGATTTTTTGATTAATAAATATTTTCAAATTTAAAATTTTTAAATTTTTTAATATTTATGTAAATTTGAATCAGTGACGTGGCAAGAGTAAAAAAAAAACTCATGAATAATTTTTACTAACATTTTTAATAATTATTTAAAGGTATTAATTTTCATTTTATTTTTTTCCTGATTTGTAACTTATCTACGAGTATTATCAAATAATAATACTTCGAGATATCAAAATTGGTATTACTATATGAGTTTTAATAAAATTTTGTGTTTAATATAAACTTTCAAATGCACATTTGCATAGACTCCACGAGTGGTGCTGACGACACGGTCAACATACGTTTAACATACGTTTCAAAGGCCTTTGAAAGTCAAAATTAGTTTTTTTTAAAAAGAAGGGTATATTAACCATGTCGTCAGCACCACTTGTGGAATATAAGCCATTGACATTCATTATAATTTAGGTAGTTACATCACTGTTCATAATAGCTGTGTATAATAACAAATCTAATAATACAATGGTAACCTTTAGAAGAATAATTATACAACTTTAATATGGGCACCACAATCCGTGACCTCCAAATTATAATAAAAATAGTTTAGTTACGGTATATAAATAGAGAATCTAAATGAAAAAGTAATAACTACTAACTACTACAGTTTTAATTACATTCTTACAGCTTTCAAATATATGACAGCAATATTAATTATTACATTTTGGATCATAAATTTTTACGTTTTCTATATTTTGGTTATTATTGTTTACAAACTTTTTTTTTGTTTTTTTTTCTTCTTTGCTTTATATATAGGGTGTTCCATTCTTAGTAGTCAACTGTGATGATATGGATGATAGCTGATGGGATAAAACGGAAAAAATCGAATGGAACGTAAATTTTTTATATAATAATTAATATGCTAATACCGTTATTTTTTTTAAATTATATTCTATTGAGAAAAAATTGTAATTAAAAAATTATTTCTTATTCGTTTTTTCGTAGGTAGGTCTTCAAAACCCTGTACTGGTGGTTTTCGAGAATGGTTCGCATTTCAAAGGTATGACGCTATCTTGATGTTATTTGGATAGTCACCAAAGACACAACCTTTTTTGGCATAATGTAATCCAACCGGTTATCGATTTTACATTACTTTAAGTTAGGCCCATTTGGATATTTCCATTTTTAATTTTTTCTTAAGATTTTTCTTCTGGATCTTCCTAACATCTGAGAAATATTACTTATATGCTATTTGTATCCGTTTGATTTATCGTCGTTTACAAGAATTATTTCGATTACATTTTCTGATTTAGTGCTTTTCGCTTCTGCTAAATTGCATTTGAAGGAAGTGTGACCTTACGTTGTCTTACAGTGTATAATAATCGAATTTAGGACCTAATAACTTTCCATTGAAGCTCAAAGACGCCTTTAAAAATCAAACTTATTTTTTGTCTCTTTTTAAACTGTCCAAACTGACAAAATCTTTACACTACCTAATCGTAACTGTTTAAACGACCGCAAACAAACCACGGTTGAATATGCAATTTAATGTAACCTAAGTTATCATTTAGTGAACACATGATCATTGAGAGACAGAGATATACACCGTATTTAAAATAAAATATTGTTTTGAGGAGAAAATTTTTCTATACAGGTTCGATCAAATTAAATAATCGTGTACATATTGTGTACTTTACTCCTCTTAAGAATTAACTGTAAATAATAACTTTGACAAATATTATTGTATCGAAATCATATTTGTACCATCATTTGGTTATTATTTCTAATATAATATGCAATTATAATAATTGATTTTCAATCGAAATGTTTCACCTGTGAAATTAGAAAGCTTTATGAGTCTTCCGACCTAGTTAAAATCAAAAACATTACAAAAAAAATAATATGTTCACATCCCGTAAAAGAAAAATGCCTCATTTACTTACTTAATAAATAAATAAATTATACTAATATATTTGTACCGTTTACTCTAATTGAGGTTGAAGAATCGAAAATAATTGATTAAAGATTTAAAAATTATAACATTTAAAACTGCTTCTAATTAAAAACTTATAGTCAAGTATAACCTACTTAAAATAAGAGTAATAAAATTATTATGCTACATTTTGATTTAGGGTAGAAAATTTATTTACATTTGTCGCCTTTCGATATAATACTGACAGTTAAAGTGACCTATAAGGTTCTGCAAATCAACACAAATAACTCTTATATAATTCTTTCATATTTTGTTGGTTACTTTCAGGTGCCTCTATTATTGATTTGGGTCGTTAAAACATGTTTAATCAATTTGTTTTGGAAAATATTCAAGTTGAAAACAAATTCCCAGCAGATAATGTACTTCTCATGCTTCTTTAGCTGATTATTTATCGATTTTTAGATTTTTAGGACTTTGTAAAATGATTTTAACTATTATTGTTATTTTACATTTACAGCACGTTAAAATATCTTTTGTCACCATTCATATATTCATTTCAAAATAAAATTTACAAATATTTTCATCCTTCAGTAAGCTGGTATGCTACACCACTGTTTCTATCTCTATATTTAACAAATAAAGGATTCATGTTGCCTCATCATTTTAAAAAAAAAAATTTTAAGCGGTTTTGAACAATTTTTTTTTTTTAATGTTTTATTTATTTTATTTCATCAGTATCAAAATAATATGGATATAATAGTACAAAAAAAAAAAAAAACAAAAACAAAAAAAAAACCACATAAATAAAAAGGATTTCATTTTATATTATATTCTGCTTACTTAACAATAAAGCACGGGTGAATGAATTGCATACAAGTGTATCGTAAGAGCCATTAAATATCTATAGTTATATTTATTCATCTAGAAAATCTCGAAAAATTTTCGACTTCGAATAATTTTATTTTTTTGCTTAGTTGTGGGCACACGGGTACTTACCCTACTTTTTAGTTTATTTTTGACTCTTGTATTACTTTGTTTAAATAAAATCACTAATATTGTATATTCCTGTTTTAGAATTGAGGATTATATGCATACAATTTTACTTTTTACTCTATATATTTTATGAAAATAGTTAAGAGTTTTTATTTACAAGTGAAGTAAAAACATCTTAACGCAGGCCTAATGTTAAGAAATATTGAAAATTCAATCCAAAACTTATTTTGTAAATAAATTAAAAATTTGGGTGAATTTATACTTATATTATATGTACCACTAATCCGTGGAATAAAAATATGTTCACATAATTTAGCCTTCATGTAGAATTGATGTAAAATTTGTCAGGAAGGGTAATCTTAATCCTATATAAAAATATGTATTAAATTCATAGATAAATAGATATTTTATATATATATATGTATACATATTTAGTTCATATATAATTATAGACCAAAATTTTGCATGTTATCTCTACATTATACATCAGTTCTATTTAGTCTAATCGATAGGAACGCAGTATTTATTTATTTTTTTATTTATTTTATTCACAAAAAGGGCTATTAGTAAGCTCGTACAGAGTGTATAAGTAGTATAACTTAAACAAAAATATTAAAAATTCTATAATTCAGTGCGATAATAAAAGTAATAAAATAAAAGCTAATTTTCAATTCAACAAATTTAAACTTCGATTATTTATAAAAAATTGGTTTTATAGACTAGAGAAAAAATTTAACATTTTAGAAATAAAAATAACATAACTAAGATACATACATAGATACATATTTAATTTAAATAATTTTTTTTAAATAACATTTCTTTCACTTTCTTTTTATATATTTTTATTTTGATTTTTTAGCTCCAAAGGAAGTCTATTGTAAAATGATGAACTTGATTTCATACTTGGATCAAGACCACTAAGTCCATTTCCATAGCAATATCTAATCTGATTAGATGCCGTTGTGTTGTAGCTATGTACTATATCATGATTTCTTGTTAGTTCGTTTGGGATCGTTTGGATTGCATCAGTAAAACAAATGCAATCCAAAAATGTAGCAAACATATGTTTAATTCTTGTGAGAAACAAAATTAGTTTTTTCAAAGTACGTGTGCTGAACAATAACAGTTAGAATATAATAAACTACTTTGTGAAAAATAAATTAAAAAGAAGTGGCATAGCTCTGGAAATTGTGTGGAAAAAGAAAAACAAACCTCTGAAACTCAATAATGCTATCGTAGTACCTGGGGATCTGAAGCGGTTCTATAATACATAACATTATTTTTACTTGGCAATCGATTAACTTCTGATAGCAAGTAAGCTATCTTATATATGGTTAATTCCTGTCATGCAGTTGTATTTGTCGGCATCAATAAAATAAGTTTTTCTTTTTTTTAAGTCGAATTTGGTAATTAAATTGTTATAAATTTATATATAAAACAATTAAGAAATTAATTAATTAAATTAAATATATTTAACACAAAACAAAAGAAAAACACATTGTTTAACTGGCATATGCGACTAAAAGTCAATATGACTTTCAGCAACAAATGAGAGACGAAAACAATTATTGTTAATTATTTGAAAAAAAAAAAAAAAAATTTAAATGCTGATTATTTCCTAATAATCCAAAGATGTGGGTTGACTTGAGAATCGTATTTAGCTCTTGACTTACCTGAAAAAGAAAAGAAAAAAATTATGTTAAATATACATCATACATTTTGTTATTTAGTTTATTTGTTTATTTAAGTATAAGTCAGTGGACCTACATACAAATATGTAGGACATCGTGAAGTCCTGTTCTCTTTAAAGAGGTCTTTCTAACTTCTTTTTTTTATTAATTTTTTAAAACTTGTGTATAAAATTTATAATTATAAAAAAATATATAGTTAAGTATATACATATATTATTATATATATAGTATTCTTATTTTGAAGAAAATTAACAAATTAGAAAGAATGCCGGAATATTGGTTTGTCTTAAACACACACCCATATTCGCTTAGCTTAGACACATTACTGACGCGATGACATCAAATATACATATTTCTGTAAAGCATGTAAAACGAGTGATATAAAACTTTACTATGTTGATGATAGTGGTAAATTTTTCGGTCCTCCAAATTCGAGTAAGTCTTGGTACTAACTATAATATGCTTTATTTTTTTTTTTGTTGATTTAGCTTAGAAACATAACCGCATTTGTAAAAATTTATTAAAAAATAAAATTTAAATTTAATTCTGGCGATGGGTGAGTTGCAAATTTTTAAATTGAAAATTTCGAAAAAATATTTAGTTTCGCTACGTCTCTTTTTAAATATTTGTCATTTAAAAGAATTGAAGTAAGTTTATCACTCTATTTTAACTTGAGTTTTTATTTCAAGCCTGCCAAAGCTGTCAAAATATTAATTAGTAATTCATGCAGATGCTACATTCATTTGCCTAAGGGACATAGCAGCCAATCTTAAACAAGACTTTTTACATATACTAGAGTTGTGTTACAATACAAATGAAAAATCAAAATTAAAATCTTTCTTTGGTGATCGCCACCTACCAATTTTTTACAACACTTAGCTTCGTTACACAATCATTCATACAGGTTTGGATAACAGTGTTAATCACTATAAAATGTCGGAAAACTGAGAGGTTCAGTGGCGTTAGTTGGAAAAATAAATATGTTGTCTCATCTTGAATCTTGGAATTAGGTTTTATATACAGAAAAATTTACAAAAACAAAAATAATTTAAAAATATATTTTTTTGATTGCTTTCATGGTGTTGGTTTAAAAGTGTGATTTTTTACTATAGGTTATATTTTTTAGTAGATAACATATTTTCTCAAAAAAATTTTTACATGATTTTTAAATATTATTAAAGGTAAGAAAAATTATGTTTTTGGTGAAATGCGAATAACGATTTTTTTTTTAATTTTTCATTTGTATTGTAACACAAATATTATAAAAGTCTTGTTCAAGATTTTCTGTTATGTCCCTTAGTTATGCAATTGGATGTGCCAGATCTAACCTTATTGGCTTATCCTATCTGGAAAATATGAAGTAGTCAGATTTAATAACCAAACAATAAAATCTGGAAAAAATGGGAGCAAGCAGTTTTGATCGGGTGCTCACCCCTGCTCGGTGAAAATTCTAAGGTGGCTCAAAACTGGCTACGGGAATTGGTTTGTAGTAAAATGTTCCCCAATTTAGAACCATATTCCAACAAATGTATTTCCACAATATAAAAATATACCACACACATACAATCTACAAAAGTTCAAGAGTAATATTAACAAATTTATTCAATATGTCCCTAAGTGCTGATCAATGTGACATTTTTCTATCGACTATCGACTATCTATTAGTCCAAACTGTACATTCGTGTATAAAGTTATCGTTGGAAACCTATATAGCTTGGCTTAACTTATATATCCCTATGAAACCAAAAAATAAAAATTTCCATCGATTGTTTCTATGCAACTAAAATATAATACGTATAATAGGTGGACTTAATAATTTGAAACGATGGTGGGTCTATACTTAATTGAAATAGGAATTATTATGCCGTATGTAAGTAATTTATCACATCTCAGAATCAGTCTTCAACTGAGATGTATCAATAATCCAAATATTTAAAGAAAATAAATAAATTAGATCCGTGAACATAAAAATATCAATTCATTTAAAAATATTGTTTAATTTTGAACTATCGGTTTCTACAATAATAATGATGTTAATACAGAAGAATAAATGAAGCTATTTCTGGTAATATAACAAGCTTTAAATCAATTTTCAGTCATAATTATCTAGTAGATTAGTTATACAGAAACAGTAATTTTATATGAAGCAGTAGTCCAAAGCTCAACTTAAGTCTTTATAGTCCTTGATAATGATGGTAATATCTTTGATAATGTTTAATCCAGTTTGTCTATAAATATTACAAAATTTATATATACTTTATAATTTTTTTCAAATTACAATGACAAACAATCTCTATTTCCTTGCATAATATAATGTCTCTGTATTTCACAATGAATTTAATCGTTTAAAAGCAATTAAATAAAAATTTAAAATCACAGTTATCATTTCCATAATGGTTTGTTGTTTAACGAACCATAAAATTCTTTTGTTATTATAATTATCTTTACTATTTTAAATGGGTAATAAAATTTCCAAGAGTGTTACAAAGTTACATTTTGCCCAGAACTGTTTTATTTTTGAATAAAGACTTGCAAAACTGAAATCCGTTACCATTACACCTGTAGGTGATAGACACTTCTTGTAAGTATATTCTCTGGTTGTAAGTATACATCTTACTATACCTATCTATCTGACTATATGCAATAATAACGTTAATTACTTGAATAGTACAGTTTTTATTTTAAATTCAATCTACGTTTTTTTAGAATTTAAGAGAGTAGAGAAAACTTTTTGGAAAGATAATAATAAAAAAAAGAATTGTTAAAAACAGTATAATAATTGGTGGGATATTTTCATGGATAATTAAAAAAAAAAACAAAAACAGTTGAAGAAAAGTGAAGAATATTAAATTTTGGGTAGTGAATTATATCAAAGACTATATATAATAACAAGAAGTCTCAACTGGATATGTCTACTCTATCTGTGAATACTCTATCTTATATTTTATCAACTAAGATGATGCGTACGGGCGGATAAGAAAATGAAACGAAAACAAAAATTGAAGAGTAATTACAATTTTGTTAAAAAAATAAATAAATAAATACAATAGTATTCATTCAGTCCATCCATCTAGATATATTTCAATATTTTTTCAAATCAAAGGTTCAAAATACGAAATATAAAAAAAGTTAAACACATACGATTTCCAATGAATTTAGGAATGTACATAATTTCTTGATATGGGTTTATTTGTATTGAAAAGTATACTGAAAAGTAGGTAAGTATATTTTTAAATTTTTAGCAAAGAAATTTTTTGATTTTGTTAATTTTACCTTTTTTTATTTATCAATCACATATTTATATATGTATATATCTCATACTAAATAAACAAACAAAAAAAAAAACAAACAAACAATCTATCAAAAATGGATTATTGCCTGTTTAATTTTTTCAAAAAATAAAAATACTAAAATTAAAATAAAAATATGATTTTCAACCAAATTCTGAGAAAAAAAAAACAAAATGGTATTCCGTAAACAGTTCACGATTTGTAATGCATAACTACTAAAATATTTTATTGTTTTATTAAGTACTATTATTTTTAGAATTTTTTCTAGATGCTCTCATTGATTTCATTATTCATATACGGATACTTATTTCAAGTATACGTGAATGATGAAAGTGAAATTTTCAACACATCAATAGTACCTACATTGATAGTATGATATTTTATTATTATTTATGTAGGTATGTAGGTATTTATCTACATCATATTCGTTAGTAGACAATTCGTATAAGATTTGTTAGAGCAAAATTATTATTTTAAAGAGCAAATTTTTTTGAAGATAAAATAAGAGGGTTGTAATTTAGCGACCCGCTATATAAAAATAATATTTTAAAAATTTGTATGGGATGAGACTTCTTTCTATCATATGTTCTTTGGTTATATCCTCTCATAGTTTTGTTCTATAGTTTTGCTCTCACAAATTAAATTTCTATCTAAACTAGCTACGCTACTTGATTTTTTTTTTGTTATTTGTATTTATGATACTCTACAATCTGTATTTAATAGAAACATTCCAGAACAGTAGGCAATATTTATATGTATTTTTGTACATAACAAACATTATCATGGCTAGCGGGTGATCTAAGCTATGGGTATGGATAGTTAATTAATAATTGTTCTACACTAAAAAAAAAGTTTTACAATAAAAAAAAAAAGTTATCAATGAAGTTTTATTAAAAATAAACATGGCCAAACATAAACTATGTACTCTTTTCATTTTGAATCAAATTTTTGATTCAACTCAAGCTCCAGAATAGATTATATTTATGAATTTGTTCCGTTTTGATTTATGTTTATTCCACACACTGAACTCGAGCAAAATTTTTAACCACTCAGGCATTGAACTCCAATCACCAGTTACTTATTTTAAGAAAGCTACTATTACCAAGCAATCAAAAAATGTTGAGAGCCTTCCGTTTCAGACATCCACTGGATTCCGTTCACTGGTTTATTTTAATAAAGCCTCTTTAAAAACAATGATTTTTTTTTTTAAATTTAAGCCCAAGACATTTAACCTGGCCACCATATAAATATATACATCCATATATATAAATGTATATATATACACAACAAAATTTTATTCTATTTGTTACTTTTTTGCTAGTATTCATTTGTATTTCGTACTTATGCAAAGATAAAACTCGTAAAGGGAATAAAAAAAAGCAACAAAACAAGAAGGAAAGAAAAGGCACAAATTTCGCCAAACAAAAATTTCTTCAATTGCTCCACCCACTAGTCACTAGGTATTTATCAAGTTGCTGTTAATATCTGTTGGGTAGCTGCAAAATATGTATAGTTTGATTTAAGGGATGTGAGTTTAAATTTTCATATCGACCTTGAAAATGTTCCATTGTATAAAATTTTAGATTTTCTCCTTGATTATTAGCATAAAAATAGAAATAAATATGGTATAAGACGACAAAGGTGATTAAATTTTGTTTAAGTTTTATGGCTACGACGTTATCATTTAATAACACAGTTGAAAATAACCTTAAAGAAATAATGTGTAGTTTTTAGAAAAGTATTTTTTTTTATTTTTCTTTTTATTATGTCAAAACTTTGGGATGAATACCCAATTTATTTTACACTGAGATTTGGCTCTATGAAATAGGATCAAAAAGTAAATAATGAAATAAAATAACGGTTATGAACAAACTCTGAATTTAATTCAAACCGCAGAATCATTGGACTTTTGTTAATATGTTCATTAGACGTTCTTTGAGAGAACATTGGCATACTCAATAACATACAAGGGCTTGTTTTTGCTTACAGATTTTTTGATTCTGAAACGCAGAATTAAAAATATTTTATCAAAAGATGAACTAACTAGAAATTGAATGAATTAATTAAAGGTGAAAATATTGTTGACTGGTCTTATAAAAATTTAGCGAACGAAATAAAGAGAACGGCATTTTAAACCGAAATTATTTTACACATCTAACTGTATTGTAATATGTTATAGGTATAAATATAGATTTTACTTTACACATAGTTGGGAGGCCCTGAATGAAATGTAGCTAAATTTATCTAATTCATACCGGACCATAAGCAGACCCTGAATATACTATTATTAATCAAATTAGATATCAGTATGATCAATGCCTACGGATATCATAAGACACTGCCTTGTAGACAAGTATGCCAAAAGAGGATTGAACATTCAAATGCATTCAAATGATTTTTGCAGAGTGGTCTGCAGAGATGAAAAAGAAGTTGAAATAATGTTCCACCTTCTTTGAACTTACCTCGCATTAATCCTTGATTTTGATTTAAGTATACCGATTTAGACAGCCCTTGTTGGATATAAAAAAGGAAATATCATCATTGGGGATTTTGTATTGAGAATTTCGCTCCATACTCGAGTTGGATCTGTAAGGGCTATTATTAAGCTTACCTGGGGTATAAAACCAATGTGGCAGTAAATGGGACTAATCCCCAAAATCGGATTATGATTATGTACCGAAATAGTGAGGCCAACCTTAACCTACGCATCCACAGTTTGGTGAAAAAAATTACAGCTCAAAGCAAACTCAACAAACTACAGCATTCAGCTTGTTGATAGTAACTGGGATATGCGGACAATATACGGCATCATTAGAAACTCTGCTTCACCTAGAATCCCTTCATCTCTTTACAAAAAGAAGCAATGGTTCACACCTACAAATGTATTACTAATGATGATCCGCAAATTATAAACGTGGTACACCCAAACCTATAATTCGTATACTCCAGAAGGATGATACGCTTTCGATACATTATCCGACTACTGCATGCCTAGAAATAATTTTGAGAAACCTTTCAATATAATCATGCCAAAAGTAGAGAGAAACAGCGCAGGGATACTAACAAGCCACTGCCTCATAAAGAAACACCTTTATAAAATGGATCTAATCGAAAACAACTTATGTAGAATAATTATGTGAAATAGAAGAAGAATCTATTGAAGATCTGCTCTGTGAGTGCGAATGGCTCATTCGTAGCCAGGAACTAACTTAAAAACCCGAGTAAATTACACAATATAATTTAATCTAACCCAGGGTTTTTAAAATGTTTTTTTAAATATTTATTTAGACACATGTAGTGAAATAAGTGTACAATCAACTAACTGGTATCCGAGCAAAATATTACTCTAACGACAGTAAATTTAATCCAGCAAAATCTTTAAATTAATTTGTTCTTATCACGTCTTCTTACACCATTTACATTCTGTAACAAAGAAATTTATTTCAAGTTGATAGTGTAATCTGAAAATAAAAACTTTACTGTTGTTTAAGTCGTCTTTAATTTACCAATTATCAGAGTATAGTCAGTAGTTACATATATAGAAAACAATTTTTAAATGAAAGATTTCAAATGTTATGATATTCAATCATGAATTAAGGAAAGTAAACTAATAAAAAAAAAGATAAAAAATTAAATAAACGTTTTTTAGATCACGTAAAATTGCTTTGCTGTCATTCACAATGGAACATTAAAAAACCTATAAATGAATGTGACATAACAAAGAATTCAAAGCCATCTAAATACCAATAAAAGTCTAGTACAAAATCTCTTCAAAACATTTTCGTTATAAAAATGTTTTTCTGTCAAAATAAATACAAGAGTAGTTATATTTAATGAAATTTAGTTGATGAAAACATGTACGTATATAGTTATATACATATTATATGTATGTAAACAGGAGTTTTGACAAGTGAATTTATGAAGAATATTGTAAATAAGAGATTATGTGTCAAAATGGTTTAAAAGATACACTTTTAAGTTATAAGATAGAGAAAAGAATGAAATTTAAAAAAATATTCCAAAATCAATAATCAATATGATGATGCCAGTTTCCTCTTCAAGTGACATTTCCAAAAAAAAGTCCTTAAATGATGCAAAAATATTTTCTTTGACAAAACGAAATCAAATAGCAAGAAATCATTCAATGTCTTGTTTAATCACACGTAAAGAAAATATATTTTTCGATAAAATTGTGAAATGCTTAATAAAAAAAAATAAAAACATTAAAAAACGTTTCACTAATCAAAGAAAAAAAAAGAAAAACAAATAAAAAACAAAATTAAATTTCTTTTTATTTTTTGCAAAAAGACACGTGTTCAATTTTATGAGCCTGAAAAATCTTTTTTTATTTTGTTTTTCCATAAAATTGCTCTATTTTATATTCACACACATACATATCTGATTATAATTACACACATTTAACTATACCATATAGATTTATATACAAACAAGTAGTTATATATACTAAATATTTTTTTTACTGAATACCATAAGTTGTATGTATTTATAGTGAAATGTGTTCAAAGGATATTTTTCATTTTATTTTACTTTATATTAAAATGGTCTTAACAAAAGAAATCCACGAATTCAAAAGAAAATATCCAAAATATCCTTTTTCCTATATATATATATATATATATATATATATATAACTAAGTAAGTATGTATTATCCTTAAAGGAGAGTTTTCTTTTTTATTTTGCTTTGGAATGAATTTCAATGTCATTCAAAATTTGATAATTTAAAGAAAACTTGTCAAGTAGTAAGTATGTCATAAAATTGTATTATACATATATAGATATATATATATATATATGTATGTATATGTACATATATTGTACTCTATTAATAACATAGGAACTGTGAAAAGAGACGTGTTTATTTGTCTATAAATTTGCTAATATCACCAGTCTAATAAGAAAATTAATGAGAAACTGAGGAGTTGAAACAATTGTTCAGGACTGACAGTAAGTAGATAGTTTTTGTTATTTCAAATAAAAAATTGATATAAAATTAGAAGCGAATTTAATAGGTCGCGATTTTTTCTTGATCAAAATTAAATAGAAAGAAGCCAATATTTACGTTGTGTTAAAATAAGTAAATCTTTAGTTCTGTTGTGCTTTAAATTTATATTACAGATAACTTATTATTTTATCGAATATGTAGTGGGCTCTAAGCATTTTCTTTTACTTTTTCTTCTTCTATATCAATGAAACGGAAATGTTGTCTGTTTGTTCGATTTCATGTACACTGGTTTACAGACAGAAATCTACAATTTTATGCTTGAAAAGGCTTCCCTTGTGGGATTTAACAAGACTACTTATCATATGAGTGATTCTGGTAAATCCATACAGATTGTAGCACCTACGACACCTATTGCAGACTTGAAAATTGATATTTACTCAGCATCACTGTGCTGCAACATTATCAGTGGGCATAGTTATGTACTTAATATTTATTATACTTTCATAAAAAATGCTTTTAAATACTTTTTTTTTTCAAAATCTCAATTGGTTTATAAAATAAATATTACAAGTTACAAAAATAATGACACAATTATTGCAAAAAAAAACATTTTTTTAGATATTCTGTTTCACAAATTACAAAAATAGCCGTTCATCATTTCTGAAAAAATATTTCTAGATCTCAAAAATGTGTCAAAAATACTGATTATACCGAAAAAACATTCATCATTTCGGAAAAAAAGCTAAGACAATCGTAAAATAAATAATCTCAATGACTTATAGCTTATAACCCTTATATTGGGATAAAATCATAATAAATAATTATGGCAATAACATATAACTATAACCGCTTAAGTTCAAATGTAGAACATTTCAGTATAATGGTTTTAAATTTCATTTAAGTAACAAACAAAGTTAAGCCAATAAATTTTTCTCAACTTTGAAAATTCATTCAACACCTTGGCATTTCTTGGGACGACATATTTTCCATGCATGTACAATGCGATGCTATAGTAACATTATCTCATTTTTATCTTATGTCGACTTAAGCGGTTATATATTATTGTGAGTACAGTACAGTACAGTACAGTACCTCAGCATATTTGAAAATTACTTAAATTTTTTGTTCCTCTCTTAACCGAATTTGTTGGATCTTTCTAAACGAAAATGACAATAATTTATAACAATTTGACCTTTATGGGTTATTCAAATCTTAAAATCTAAAAAGTTGGAAGTTCTAGTGTATTGATTTGACACTTCATATTTGCTCTTTCATTCCAATTGTCTGCCGTACATGACTGCTGGCGGTTTTGTTTAAACCTGCTGGTTTGTAGATCTCTCGCCAAAAGGTCGGAATGTTGGATCAGTCTGTTTTCCTATCTGGATTTTTCAGTTCATCTGTAACCATGGATATATTCAAATCTTTATGTAGATTAACACTTCTAATGTACCAAGGGGTTTGGGTTATGATACGTAAAATTTTTGATTGCATCCTTTTGAATTGTTTCGATGTTACTATTAGAAGCAGTTCTCTTTAATTGACACCCATAGGACCAGAATGGCTTTATATAGCTTTTGTGTTCCAGATTTAATGTAGAATTTTTCCCAATAAGTCAATAAATTCTGTTCGTTTTGAGCTTTAGTTTTTCTTTTTTTGCGGTGATGTGCTACTTCCTAGTTAGCCATTTGTATATTGTATAGGTGTGTTCCCAGGTATTTAACCTTGTTAACTTGCGGAATAGTTATCCCATTTTATCAACTGGTGAGCATAATTACATGTACCCTTTTACTGTCATTGCTTATTCATGTCTCTCAATTACTTAAATATGAGTTGTACGAAGATGTCTGAAGTGATTTAATTTTCAAATTGAATTACGTAAGACGGTTAAAAAAAATTTATTTAATTTAAAAATAAAAAGCAAAAATAATTTGAAATTCTGATGATCACAATCAGCATCTTTTTTTGTTTGTTATCACATACAAAAGATAAACTCCTACACAAGTACAAAATAAAATAAAAATAAAAAAATAATAATAATACAAAAAAGGATTACAACAGAGAGCGGGTGACTAAACTTACTTATTATGAAATGAATGTAAGGATCGGATCATTCATTTCATTCATAACATTCAGTACAAAAAAAAAAAATAATTTATATTGATTCAATAAACTTACATCTAGGTCCGGTAATTTTTTCAGTAGTATCCATTAATAATAATCCTATATAATATACCAACACATACAAATATCCTAGAATATAATAGACATTTTTTTATTTATAGTAAGGTATTGAAAGAAAAAATATAATAGAAGAAAAAGAGAAATGAAGAAAAAAAATTCAACTCACGTACTTTGGTATTAGAAAAAAGGATATTAAAGTTATTAAGGATATAATCTATATATATATATATAAATAAATATATATATAAATATTTATATCTATATATTATGTATATATATAAAAATGCTTTAACATAACATTTATATAGTGCAACCTCAAGTTCTCATTTTTAATTGTTACATGAGTAGGAAAATTAAAGAACTCTAAAAGAAGTTTTCCATTTAACTTTATAACTGTATATAATTTAACTTCTGACGCATGTTAAAACAAAAACGAAAAAAAAAAATTAAAATAAAAACACAAAATATTCTCAAAGGACAAAACTGTAACAAAAAACATTTTAATTTTTATTTCAACAAGGATTTCTTTTTTGCCAAGACAAATTTTCTTTGAGAGCATTTATAAATGTGTTCTGCTTATGTACATTACAATACATTAAGAGTTAAAAGTTGTTGATTTTTTTTTTTTAATAATAACATTAACACTCTTTGATTTCTATTTAAACAATTGAATTAAGACCTTTATTAAAGGGTAAATAAATATCTCTCAACTCTTCAATTTAAAATAAAATCAATCTTTTAATTATAATCCAAACAAACATGTTCAATTCATGCTAAGCTTTCAAAATTATTTATTGTGGTGAGTAACTTTTGACACTCACTGTTATATTGGTACAAAATAAAAAAAATTAAACATGAGCCTACATATAATTCATTTGGGATTTAATAAATGAAGGCGTTGAAAATTGTGTCCCCTGTTTGATGTGGCAAATGATAATATTATTTTTCTCCATCATCTTCTTCTTCTGCTTGTTAAATTAACTAAACAGATGATGAAATAAGATGATAGAAAGTTCTTTTAAAACAAAAAAAAATTTAAATAAAATTAATATTGATGAATGGAGAAACGTAAAGAGATAATTTATTTCAAAGATTTATAGTCAGTCCGAAATTGGTTTACGAGTTAAACAAAAAAATTGTATCATGGACTTTTTTTAGTGTGCGATTGTTGGTATATGTATGTTAAAACTTTTTCGCAAAAGTAGCTAGAGTGTTCATATCCTAGCTTTGATAATTGATAAAAATAACAAAAGTATACGATTATTCATTATACTTATTAAATTGCTTAATACTTATTAATACTACTTACAAGTTAACTACTCTCTTGCTATATAAATTGATGTAAATAATGAAAGCTGATGCTATTAAAATTTAACAAATCTAATAAAAATCGATACGAATCATTATGTAAAAAAGTACGGAAAAAAATACGGTACAGATATCTGAACCATTTCACAGCGGATTTTCAATATTATTCTTGTTTAAAAAGAGACGTAGCGAAATGAAATATATCTTTATAATTTTTTTTAATTGTCAATTAGAAATTTCAATTGTAAATTTCAACACATTTACATAAGTAAACAAATACTAAATACATTTATCAAATTCACCAAAGTACAGAATTTCTTCTTATCTTCGAATTAGAATGAAATTTAAATTTAAAATTTCATTTTTTAAATAAATTATTACGTATACGGTTATTGTCTAAGGTAAATCAATAAAAAAATGATAGGTATATATTTTTGATAGATTGTTCAATAGATTACAAATTTGTGTTGAAAAATATTTTGTAGACCGAGGTAAGCCTAAGGAATACTTTTTCTATATCTTAGGTGGTGAACATGTTTGTATGTTAATAATTTAACAATCTCATCATCATTATTTGTAAATTGAAAAAAATATGGTATAAATATCTAAACCATTTCCCAACCCATTTGATTATTATTCTTTTAAATTATAGATAATTAAAAGGAGACGTAGCGAAATGAAATATATTTTAAAAAAAAAATTCATTTTCAATTAGAAATTTAAATTTAAAATTTCATCCCATACACAAGTATACAAATCTACCAACATCTTCCGATACAAAAATTTTAATTTACCGAATTGCCACAACTCACCCATATGGCCATATACCAAAATTTTGTTTTTCCCGCCAGAATTAAATTTAAATTTATGTATTTTGTTTTTTAAATAAATATTATTACATACGCGGTTGTTGTCTAAGATAAATCAATACAAAAATGTGCCAAAAAATATTCGTAATAATGAGTTTTTATCAAACTTCTTGGAATATCGAGTGACGACGAATACTGATTACTAATATGTATGTGTTAAATAGAAAATTTCTACGGAATATCTGAAAGCTATTTTAGCTTGAAAATAAACTGAATAACTAATAATGTCAAATAATATTTAAACATTTTATTTATTTTTTTTTTCCCGAACAAATATTTTCTCTAGAGGTTAAGTAGTATTTTGTAACTATTTTCTCTAGAATTTACAACTACGTAACTCTAAATTTTGCTGTATAATATGTGATGATAACTGTGTTCTAGTTAGATGTACACACCAACATATTCCGGACACTAGCGCATCACACTTATTTTTGATTTTTATTAATTAGTATTTTTTAAGTAATTACTTAGTAGTTAAAATTATTAATTAAGTACACAATTCGTGAGATTGAAACATTCATATTTTCAATTGAATCATTCTATATAGTGGTAGTGTTTTGAGTTCTGACCAGTTGACTGCCAGCGTTTTTTTTTTACAAATGAAATTTATCATTCAGCCATGTTTTCATGAATTTATTATTCATTTACAATAGATTTAGTTAGATCTGTATTATTTAAGCAGTCTTAATTTTATAAACTATATTTTATCAAACCAAAAACAGGTTGATTTTTATTTAATTAGTATAATTATTAAATCGAAATGTCCTTTATTAGACTGTAGTAGCTCAGAAGAAGTAAAACGATTTTTTTTTATTTTAACTAATGTTAGTAGGATGGTAATACTATAATTTTTTTTTTTTTTGTTATTTTATTTATCATCTTCATAACTGCAAACTCAGTTTTATATATTAACAAACATGTTTTTTTTTCATTAATGTTTTCATTTGTGTAACACCAACTGTTCGTATACATTATAGATATAAACTTTTAGTTCTACTAAAGAATCTCATTTATTATGTCGAAAATGTGAAACCAGTCATTTAACATTAAAATCACCGATAGAAATAGGATACATAACCTAAAACACAAATAAGCACACAAACGCATATACGTGCACTTAAATTTATATATATATATAAATTTCTGCCACATCATCTTTTCAATTGAATCAACCCAACAGAACTAATAAAATCAGACACAAAATAAAAAACTATTAGAGATAAAACTTTATCTCATATAATATTCGTGAGTGAATCCTTAAAGTTAAATTTATAATATTTTATCCTTTAAAGTCAAAAAAATATTTATAGAAAGTTTAAAAAAATTATTTTAGTTTTTTCGAAAATGAAAAAAACAAAAAGTAAAAAATTTTCCATATGGATGGGTTCACAAAAATATTATTTTTTGCTTTCTTCTTTCTTTTAAATTTAATTCATTTCTGCAGGACCTTTTCCTTTGAGGCAATTGAATTAAGCAAATAACAAAAAAATAAAATACTAACTGTACTTTATTAAGATGAGTATCCTTTGAAAAACGAAAATATAAAAACAATTTTATAACATTTTCTTACATGTGTAAGATCTTCTCATTTAAAAGTTTTCATTTTATTTTGTTTTTTCTCGTTTTTAAGGGTTTTAGAAACGAAAAACAAAAAAGGGCATCCAAAAATAAAAATATACGGTTATATGAGGTTAGAAGTTAAAACTGTAAAATAAAAAAATAAAATAAAATCCCAAATGTGAAAATGTAAAATAAACTTTTTAATAATATGAAGCATGTAGTAAGACTCTAAGTTTCAGCTGGGAATTCTAAATGTTAAACAGGTGTCAAATTAAGATTCTATTTGTGTATAATTATGAACACTTCATTGTCTAGTAGATGAGATATTTTTTTTTTTTTGATATAACTCTGTTGTGAATTACTAATATAAAAAAAATAAGTCCATATAAACTTTTGTAATGATCTTGGGTGTTTGATGCGTTTTTATTTTAAATGATTTTATGTGATAACATTTGCATATTGTTTGGTCACCGAAAATATCCGAAAATAAAAACGAAGTATATAGGTATACGCAAACAATTCGATTAATATAACATGTTGATTGTTATAAAAACAATTAAATAAATAAATTTGTATAACTATGGCACTTTCTCAGAACGTCAACAATTTGGCGATCATGTCAATCACGTCAATCATTTTCATTTGCAACTTAACGCTTTGGAATCATTGCAACTTAACGCTTTGGAATCATTGCAACTTAACGCTTTGGAATTCTAAAGCAACAGTAAATTTTCATAATTTATAATTCATTTTCATATTTTAATCCTTTTCTTATTAAAAGTGTTATTATTTCATTAATGCAACATTTTTTTCTTATCTGATTTCTGCATCACCCATTTTCGAAATTTTTGACAACTGATTTTATTTTGTACGAACGCAGCAGCATACAGAATAGTGCAAAATAAATCAAAAACTGACGCTAGCGTCAAAACAAATTGGAATTTATGACTATTTATGACCCTATATCATCAAAATTGAACATTTGTTAGAAAACAAGCTGAGATCAGACTTATAGGACTAATACACATTACATAATTAATTGTACAATAACATTTTCATAAACGGAACATTTAAATTGAATATGTAGAACATTTGGATTTAATATGAACAGCGTGGATAAACCTTCAAATAATTTTAAAAAATTTATTTGTTTGAAATTGTTAGCAATTTTTAATTATCTTAAATTTTTCTTAAGCTCTAAAAATTATATTTTACCTTATTCAATTTTTCATCAGAAAAATATTTTAATAGTTAACAGTTTAACAATACATTACACATACAGAAGTGTGCAAATAGGATAATATAACATAAAAATCACATAATCAAATTGCGGAACTACTTAATCATCACCATACAACATGAGATTGTAGTTTTGGTTGTAGGGGCGTGTAAAGAATGTTTTAGCATATAACCTATTTCATGTTAACGTTGAGGCCACTCAACTGCTAGATAATCAAAATGATGTGGCTTAAAAGAACTAAGCCACTAGATACGATAGAATACGATAGAATTTCGTAAACTTTTTCTTTAAGAAAATCAAAATAGAAATAAATTAATGGTTAGTCCGTCGGACTAGTATTAATGGGAGGGGTGTGGTTTAGTCAGTAAAAATCTGGCACACAATGGAAGCTACGAGGCTCACTTGTGTCTAAGAAGAAAAAAAAAATCTAACCTATTTGACAAATGAATTTTAGCGAAACGAGTTTTTCTCAAGTAATTTTTTGCAATGAGGGTTTATATATGTGACATCGTAAATGTCAAAAAACTTCAACCTGATATAATGTAAAAATCTAAGTTTCCAATGTTATCCGTAAAATAAGTTGGCAACATTGTGTGTCAAACCGGTCGCGAAGACATCGTCAACAACAATTATGATGATGGATTCACTATCTCAAGCTTTTGTACACTTTTGTAGACATTTATTATCATGTGGGCGTTGTATTCAAGTTTGTGTTGAGACATTTACGATGTCAAGGTGTGTTTAAATATAGCTTTTTTTACCAGTTGTACAGAATAGTCTGTTTCCTACATCGTTTACTTAAATTTAACATTCAATATTTCTTCTTAGATAATATTTTCGGCATATTTCGGCATATAATCGGCCTTCACATTACCAGAATTTATATCTCTCTATAAATTATCGATAGGAGTACAGTATAACAAAACAAAAATGTTATCCAACAATGTGGTAATAATTGACGTCAAATCCGCAGCATATTAAGATCGTTTGTTCTGCTATATGATATCATGACAGTCAATGATAGCTAAGGTATCAATAGTAAATTACAATGATTATAAAAAGCTGAACCAAAGCTTCGAACCCAAATTTGATCTGAGTTATACCCAAACCTTGTCTTAAACAAAATTGTGATGATTTATGAATAAATGATTTTATAAAACACAAACAAATTTTTTTTAAAAAGAATTAAAATAAAGAAAAACGATCACAATAAAAGAAAGCAAGTATACAACATAAGAAAATCAAATGTTTGGCATCTGACCAAAGTTAACAAAACCGCATAGTTAGAGGAGTGACAGAATGATAAGAATAACATATATTCGTAAAGAACAAAATGGTTGAGATAAAATACATGCAATGAAAGAGAAAATGAAATAAAACAGATACAGAATAGAAAGTGTAAGAAAAAGAAAGAAATATATGTTTAAGAGAGGAAGCTGTTACAGATATATTATTTTATTGTTTCAGACAAAAATTTTCGATATTTTATTAAAAGAAATAAAGCTCAGACAGATGCTTATTTTTTACTTCCAACATCAGACTTTCGTCAGAATCCTTATCTTTTAAACATATTTTTTAGTTCAGGGGGTTTTGCTTATTAATAAATTGTAAGGAATTTTGAAAAGCATCTTCATCTGACACTATAACCAAACATTTTCTGATCATGGATGAAATTTGATCCAATTGTAAAAAAAAAACAAAAAAATTTGTAAACATTCAAGAAAATCAAAATAAACAAAGAAAAAATAAAAAACACCTTCACAAATGTAATTTAGAAGGAAATTTTTTCTTGTGTTTTTTTTTTTTTTGTAAAAAGAGGCCTCCAAACTTTGATCCCAATTTTAATTTAATAAATTAAATTATTCACTTGATTTCCAACTTTTGAGTATCTATATTTCTTCTTTTTATTACTTCTAATTTAATTTATTAAATAAAAAAATTTATAGACATGTGTACATTTTTACGGAAATTGGAAATAAAAAGTTTACTTTTAATTTTTTATTCAGAAAAAAATAATATATATAAGTTCGTATATATATATATATATATATATATATATATATATATATATTAAAGAGTTAGTTGGTTAGTGTTACTTAAAAAGTGTTTTTAAAAGTTAGATAGATAAGAACTATATATTATTCACACATACTCGTACATATATAAAGCATGCTGGCAAATGTAATTCAGAAGAGAATTAAAACAGTAAACAGTGTAAATATTAAAAACTTTTCCATTAAATTTGGATCATGCTAGCTCGTCAGCTTTCTCATATTCAGGCAGGCCAATATCATCTCCCATCAACCTAGATTTCATGAGATTATTTTTTTAAGTTTATATATGCATTAAATCATAATTTTGTTGTAAGATATGAAAACAAATTAAAACCACAATTTAAAAGAGTTGTGCCCAATTTCATAAAAGTATAAAGTAGTATAAAATATTATTAGTTTTAGTGAATTTTAATAATATTTTAAAATATTAGACTAATATGAATTTTTATGAAATAGGGCATAAGCACATGTCAGCAACCTTAGTGTCTAATTCAAAGACACAAACCAATGAAATTTAAAAAATTTTAATTTGTACTATATTTTTTGGGTAATTTCAAATTTTAATTGTTGACTTTATAAAATGTTGAGGACTTCAAAAAATACTTCTAATTTGAAAATGTTTCATATTTTACTAAATTTATCATGTTTTGATACAATTCAGATGATTTTATTTGGTTCATATATTAAATATATATTGTCAAGTTTATGCATGCATGCAATACCCATAAATTGCCTACTTGAAATAATAGATGGTAGAAACAGTCAACGGTAGGAACAGTCCCCGTGTAGTGCATGTGGCACTACGTGGAACTGAATCAATCCACATAGTACTACATCCGGTAACCATATCCGGTAGCTTGTTTCCGCCATTGATTGGGAAGTATCATTATTCAAACGGTTACCATTATTCAAAAGAACTTCTCGCTCTCTTGCATTTTAACCGTCGAACAACACACAACGTATTTGTACAAGGTGCTATACACACATTTAAATAAAATAATAAAAGTGATTGATATAACTAAAATATTGTGAAAGTATTAATTATAAAATAAGATTTTAAATAAAGAAAATCAATAATAACATAATAATAATTAAAATAACAAATTTAAAATTAAAAAAAAATTCCGTCTTTCATTTCTCGCTCGATGAACTTAACTATATATATATATATATACTTAGTTTTCATATATGGGCTTAGATATATTTTTCTATAAATGATCTATTTGAAAGATAGTAAGGCACAAAAATTAGTACTTTTTTAATTTTTTTTGTATTTGTTAAGGTCGGTACTAATTTAAAAGTAATTTTTGCTCCCTAAAACTCTATCTAAAAAAAAAACGTAAGAAAACAAACTCAAGTAATGCTAAGAAAACAAACTCAAGTAATGCTTAAATAAAAATAATAAGAGAACGACAAAAAAATCTTTTCTAAGTTTCTTATTTTTTGTTGTAGAATCCGAATTTGCATAAATAAGTACCTCTTTCTATTTGAAAATCTCGATTTCGGCCAATTTCGGCGAATTTTGAGCCTAAAAAACTCTTGTACGATCCTCCCCGGAAGTTGAAAATATCACCAATCGATAGAGCACCCTCGATTTAGTTAAAAAAAATTTCATTCAAATTTTAAAATAACGGCTCCTTCCCCTCCTAAAAAGCTAATACCATGCTCTGATACACCCGGTATACTATGAAAAAGCTTCACATTTAAATGTTTTGGTAGATAGACTAGACTAGATTTTTACTTTTTAATTTATTTATTTTATAATACTTTTTTACTTATAAGATGCTATTTTTGCGAATGATCTAACATGGTGGCGATTTCTAAATTTTTTCTATTCAACATCTAACATAGGATAACACTGGTTTGACGAATACAAATAAATTAATTAAAGAAAAAAACAACTTTTTTACTACATTCTCTCAAAAAAAAATAGTGTTTTATTAAAAATATAATTTTGTATACCCAAATGTCCTTAAAGTGGCCCAAATTTTTTTCTTTTTTTATAATAAACAAATTAAATTTCTTGTTTTCGTACTTTAAACATACTGTTATTGTGATGCCACAAAACTAAAAAAAAAAAAACATTAAAATTAAAGTGAGTGTTAAATGACATAGAATATCTTAGAATTCAATCTTTTGAAAAAAAAAATCATTCTCCTCCTTGATTCTGTTAACAATAACTACTTTAACAAAAACAACAAAAACAACAAAAACAAAAAAAAACTAACAACTTTTAAATTAAAACCAAATACTAGATTAGCCACTTCTGTAGATTAAATTTAAAACATGAATTTTCTACTGTATGTTCAAAACTTTTTAAAAGGAAACAATTTAACCATTCAAGTTTCTCTCACTCACAATCAACACAAACACAATACATACTTATATATAGAGAATACAAAACAAAAAAACAAAAAAAAAACCAAAAATAAAATAAAAAGACGTGAAGAGTTGGGACTCTTTATTTAAAGTTATATTTGGTCAAAAACTACTTAGGTAGATGTGAAAAACAATAGCGTACAACTACAAAAAAAAAGACAATAAAACAAAAACAACAATAATTGAGGAAAAACTTTGAAAAGTTTCTTCTTTTGTTTCCCTAAATTTCAGTAGAAACCAAACAAAACAGAAAAAAAAAACACTTTTTAAGTTTGGAAGAGTTTTAAAATATAAATTTGTTTTTTTTTTTTTACATTTGTCCTTAACTTTAGTTCTTTTTAGATAACAATAAAAAGTGGAAAAAGCTTAGCCATGAGAGGAAGGAAATACAATAAAAAACTAAAAAAAAAAATAAAAAAAAATGTTCTTATTTTTTTTTTTTTTTACAATTCTATTGTATCCTTACGGCTTCTTTAGACATTCCTTTAAATCTCTAATTGTAATAATATAGTCGTAAAATATAATGAAAGTTAGTTAAAAAAAAAATTTAAGACAACAGACTTGATACAATTTTAACCATGGAAAATATGCTTTATTTGTATGGACTGACGTATACATGATTCAATCATGATTCAATCTTTCCATTTTAATGATGAAGGAAACTGTAACAGCTGGGAAATGAGGTTAATAAGGATGTTGGAAGTAAATAAATTTATATTGACGTCAAAAATAAGTTAGGGTACGTACTAGACATCTTGGATATCATTTAACAACATGTCGTTGATTTTTCAAACTTGATTTTCAAAATATGTTTTTAGCTTTTGCGAGCTTTGAGAGCATCTCAAAAGCAGTACAAGCTGATGCGCGCTTCAATATCGAATCTAATGTCTACTATACTTGACATAGATCATGACTATACATGACGAAATTAATGTATTTCATTGTGCGTTTGTGAAAAGGTCTTATATAATACAATAAGTAAAAAAAAGTTCAAAAAGTCAAACTATAAAAAAATAACGAAATATCTACCGTATTGCCTCTTCTCCTGGCCACATAAAAAATTATTAAAGCTTCTTGCGACAACCCAATTTCATGTTGATATTTTAATTCGGACTTACTTATATAAAAATTTAACATTTTGTTAAATCTTATTTTACTTCAAATATTTGGGATTTTTTTCATTTAAATTATTTTGATATAGTTTTTCCATTCTACCCTACTTATAAATTGACACACACATATACATCTACATATAAAAATTCTATTTAAAATTTTAAAAAGTTCAAGTTTTCCTTTATTTCTGTTTTATTTTTGTTTGTTTTTGTTTCTACGGATAATTTAAAATTTAATGTGTGTGTGTTTAAATTTTAATTATTTCCAATACAGAAATGTTGCCCTACTCAAACTTCAATCTTTTTTAAAGTCAAAAAAAGGAAAAAAAAATAATTTAAAATTAGATTTTATAAAACTATTGACGGTTAAGTTTTTAGTTATTTTTAAAATTTTATTTTTAAACAAGTTTATTCTGAGAATTAAAGAAAAAGTCATATAAAATTTAAACTTGATGGGGAAATTAAAATTTAAATTGAAAATTAAGTATGGACTATTTTTAGAAACTGAGAAAAATGTAAATTGTTTTATTGTGTTGTTTACATTATGTATGCAGAGATCCCCATGTATATTATTGTTTTTGACGTAGCACGGTACACTTTTTTCATTTTATGTGGAACTACCTTTAATTTGACATAGAGCTTGTACCTAAATATTTAATGATGTTGTCGGTAGGTTAGGTAAATTTTTTTGATACGTGGTAAATTATGTAA
The DNA here is from genome assembly GCA_963942445.1 of Argyra leucocephala. Taxonomy (NCBI): domain Eukaryota; kingdom Metazoa; phylum Arthropoda; class Insecta; order Diptera; family Dolichopodidae; genus Argyra; species Argyra leucocephala. The sequence continues at coordinate 32,105,633 of OZ012677.1, forward strand.
TTTTTTTATTTGAAAAATTCATATTACATTGACAATTAAATTAACTTAGCTCAAGTCGATTTTCATTCAATGAACCTTAACCTCATTTGTTTCCTCAATTTCAATGTAGAATTCTCCATATATTTGGTTCAACTTTTAATGAGACAGTGTTATCAGTAAATGCGGTAACGATTACATTTTCTCTTTTAAGAGAGGTTAGATCTGTTTCCACTCTACTTCCCACGGATGGCGTTACAGGATAATGATGATAGATCTGTCAACTTGTTATATTCTCAATAGTTCATCTGACATACATTTTAGATCCCAGTAATTTTATATATGTCATAACATATCATTTAAGAAAATTCAATTTGTATATTTATTAGTACTCAGACCAAACGTAGCCTAAGCACGTCGAGAAATATTGTACAACGTAATTAATATGTTTTCTATGCCAGTAATTTTTCTATTAAATCAGGTATAATAAACGATGAATTTTATCAAAGCCATAGAAATTAGTACCTAGATAACTGATTACTTCATTCTATGATTTTCAGCATAAATTTCATGATAAGCATTTCTGTAACTTAGAACATGGATTTGATTAAAAATATTAGAATCACTCTTACTCGCAGGTAATAAATTGAAGTAAACTTAATAAAACCAATAATTGAAGAAAATTATTTTTCGAGAATATTCATGCTTTGAATCATTCAGTATTACGACGTTATAGAATTAGTTATGATTAAGATTCGATCTTATTTATGTCAGGAAGCAAAAACAATTTTTTAATCGTGCAACAAACGCTAGCTTTTCTTTTAATTTTGGAATCCTAGATGGTTATCGGAGTTGAAAAACCTACGTCAGTAGTTCAATAAAAAACCAAATATTTGTCGTCGAGGTGCAACATATAAAATTAAAATTGCGATAGTTGTAGCTAACCTATGCAATGATAGGACACAATATATTAATTTTTTGATTGTTTATCTAAGACAACAACATCATACGTAAAAATTAAATTTAAATTTGGTATGGTATGGGAAAATCAGAAAGTCTGCACTTTGGTGAATGTATTTGGTGAGCTCTGTACTTTGGTGGAGTAATATGTAAGTAATAGTAAGTAATAGTAAGTAATAGTAAATGAAATGTAATTATATCCCATATCATACCCTTCGAAGTATTAAAGAAAGTTGTATATTTTTTCGATGTTTCGACATTACATAGTGTACAATTTAATTTTCTAGAAAAAAATTAGTACATATTATGATAGTTAGGTAGGTAGTAGTGGAATATGGACCGACATAATTTGTATGACCCATCGTTAATTCACAAATATTATAATAAATGCTCTTCTATAATAGATTTTAATAATTATAGCAGACAAAATTTTAAAAAGAAAATCACCATATTTTTCTCATAAAATATCTAAATTTGAATTGTATTTTTTTATTTATTAATAATTATTACTTTTAAACTGTAGTTTGTAAGCAAAATGTGTAAGGTTATTCCTATAGATTGAAATGAAATAAACAAATTAAAACTACATACACAAACCATAGAGGTGAATTGTGGTACATGTACAAAGTATATATAATAGTTAGTATATATATATATATATATATATAAATACATATATAAGTATATATATATATATATATATATATATATAAATACATATATAAGTATATATATATATATTTTTTATAATATTATGGAAACAAAAATTTAAATTTAAATGATGTAATTTCTATCAAATTCATTTTGTTTCTATTTTATTTGTTTTTTTTTTCGCAAAAGACTATTTTTCTGAAATTTTTTAGATTTAAATCCAAAATTTACTTCTTAGACTATAATTTTATTCATTATTCTTCCTCCATTATTTCATATTATATTTTGCAACTATTTTATTTTTAATTTACACATCACTTTATCTTTGACACTTTACACTCTTTGTTTTATCCAAATTAGTTTTGTTATCAATTTATATTTTCAAAAGAAATAACCTTCAAACACACAAACAAACAAATAAATATGTACGATGAAGGTTGTGTGTTAAACTTAATCAGAAGATGATAAAATCTTAATGATTACAAAAACAGCACAAACATTTTTTTTTTTTTTAAATAATTCATGTAATAATAATACGAGAATCCTTGAATTATCCTTGAATAATATAATTGCCAATTAGAATATTATATCCAATTTAGTTTTTTTATTATTTATTATTAAAAAATGAAATTTAAAAATATATTTTACTTTTTTTTTTGTTTTTTGTTTAGCATCATCTGCTTGGGTTACATTTACATTAATTTATGTACATTGTATATATTATATGCACAGCAAATTTTGTAAATAATCAAAAAAATATTCAACTGTGTTGAGCCAATATTTTCGGTAGATTCATTTAGAAATGTTCATATTCAACTCATTTAAATTAAATCAAGAGTAGAACTTTTTCACAGGGCGTACAATTGTACAATTCAAAGTGAACATCATAACAAACCGTTTACTGCAACTCAATAAACTTCTTTGCTTCCCAAAACTATAAAAAATCTAACTTATTTTTTGTTTTAAAAAGTAAGAGGGTTTTAACATTTGTTTGTTTAAGTTTTGTATTCATATTAGTAATTACACAAATTTATAAATATGAATATGACTATAATATAATATAGGCTAGAATATAATATTTATATATGGTTATAGATATTTCAAAAATATTTTTACCACTGATTAACTAAATCTAATTTTAAAATTAAACTTTTTGGAAATAAGCTATTAACTAATATAAAATATTTATTTCTTAATTCAATTTACTCACATTATTTTTTAATCACGATTACAATTTGTAAAATTTCAATAAGTGAAAATGTAATTAAATAAAAATGAAAATGCAATTAATGAAAAATGAAAAAAAGTGTAAATAATGAAAATAATTATTAAAATATTTCAGATTGTAATATCAAATGAAAACATCAATAAATCACAACATCTTCGTAAAATTTAAAACCTTGACATTTGATTAGTAGTTATGAATGTATATAAAATGTATTGGCTTGACACCGGCGCTCACGATGATTGTAAAATTAAAAACCATTAAATGAAAGATGTGTTTTTGTTGTGAAAATTTGTTAGATTAAATCGTGAATTCATGTAACAATCATAAATCATTCGATTACTTCCTATATACACAATTACTTCTTTTGCTATAAATTTTTTGTCATATCAAGGTGACGCAAAATTCATTTCATTCCAATATTTACAATTTATTTTATTTTTAATTTTTTTAATCTCTGATTAGTTAATTAAATTTTAGTTGTTTTTGTTGTAAAGAATTGAAAAAGGGAATTTTGGAAATTTTTATTGATTAATAAACGAAAGTGTCTTCACAGATGTAAATTTTGTATTTTTTTCAACGCATTATTTTTCGTAATTATTAGTTAGATACAATAGGATTAATTTTTTAAAACATTAAAACAATTATTTTGAATTATTTTTAATACAGAATTCATTATATTAAAAAATAATGCATTACATTATATAGTACAAAAAATAAGCCAAATTATTTTAATTACTTTTGAATTGTTTGAATTACCATCGAAAAAGTAATTGAAAAATCATTCAAATAATTTGCATTAATTTTGGTAATGCATTATTTGTTTATACATAATTTGAAATGCATTATTTATTTATATATATAATATGTAATGAATTACTATTTTTTAATATAATGAATCATTAATACTTTTAATTAATAATTCAAAAAAGTAATTTTAATGCATTATATGAACAAATAATCCATTATTTTGATTAATTACAAAATAATGTTAATGTAAACGTAATGCATTATATAGTTCCCATAATATATTTTTAAGTCAAACGTTTAATAACTTAAAATTAAGTTATATAAATAGGCAACAAATTTTTAACAGATACCTCCTTATTATCATTATTACATACATTTTTCTTATTACTAACCCTATCAAATCACTATTCACCTGTGGATCATTCCCGAATATATAAGCTTAATAAGCAATTAACTAAAAATAAGCTGTGTAAGCATAATACGCAATTAAAAGGAACTACGTAGTAACAATGATTAGTAGTTACGAATAATCAGATGGCAAATAATTTTTGAAACTTTTTATGTTAAACCAAATTACCATACTTAAAATGAGTTCTGGTTCAGGAATAGATTGCTGATCATACATTCACTGACTAACGAAGATTGAATAATATCCAGAATTAAATACGCACCAAAAATATCAAATAATGAGCAAGTGTATGCATACATAGAGAAATATTACAATTGCCTAACAATTGGTGCTAAACTATCTTGCCAACATATTTTAAGTCACGATTGACTAACACGAGCCTAAAAATAAGAATATATATAGATAATAATTCAAAACTTGAATTTTTAAAAAAAATTATTTAATCGGGAACTGTCAAAGATCATACGTGTTCTATTCTAATGCAAGATTTTATTAGATTAAATAGTATTGCAAACTAATAAAAATGCTATAACTCTCTCCAGTTCACTCCAGCGTCCTACGCATATCATGCACTGCAATATTCAATACAGTACCGATAATAGATTGGAAAGAACGAAAAACTATACTTACTTTATAGAATATATTTAAGTTTTAAAATTAGAATTTACATCATAAATAATTATTTTAAATTCCCATAACTAACTAGTTATTGTTTTGTAAAGTTTGTTCATAACATGGTCAAAAAATGTCTAGAATAATTTTAATTTTTTTTTTAGTAAATGTAAATAAATTATATTAATGAAATTATTCAAAATTTCCAATAATATTAATTCACAATTCAGAATAGATTAATTAACTTTATATTGTTATATTTTAATTTTTAGCCTCAAATATGAGTGATGAATTGAAAATGTAAAATTAAACAACAGTTCTATGAATATTTTAATACCACCACTACTTATAATTTTTATTCATTGATTCACAATGACGTCAATGGGAAAATCCCTAATAAACAAAAATAAAAATGACATTCAATAACTTGAACTTAACTCAAAAAAAAAAAGAAAAAAATTTTTTTAATTTTTTTTTATTTAAAATTGTTCTTAGTTTACACACAGGGTTAAAAATCTATTTTCAAATGAATTTTGAGCATATGGTTTTTGATCAAATTTTATTTTACTTCAAATTTAAAATGAAGTCAATAGATTTATAAAGAATGCGTAGATGGTGGTGCATTTAACAATCATCATCATTATCGTGTGGGAACTATAAATCGAGCTAAGTTTTAGTCTGTTGCACAATGTTCTTTTATTCAGAATGGTCGTTGTCTTGCGATTCTACGATTTTGAGCATTAAGTAGCGGCATATCATATGTAAATAAATAACTATTTTGTTTATTCATGTATTTTAGATATGTAGATCTAGCATAAATGATAGTGTAGGGGCTGCAGTAAATTACTCTATATTCAAATGTAAAGATCTATTCGAACTTGGACAATTAAGTATTGCACAGCACAATTATTGCTTGCTGAAGTAAATCTGCTATGTGTTGGGTGTCGCAGAATCTATGCGTTTCTTGCATTATCTCATCTTATAAAAGTGTGAATACAAGTAATGAGAGAGGTCTTACTTCGGTATTTGTGGTGAATGTGTCACTTATATGTCCGCAGTGAAGAATATCTAATTTTGAATCATACAAAGCTGGTGCTAATCTTATTAATTTCTCGTGAACTATCTTCTTCTTAATGCAATCGATATCGCAATTGTCTTGAACTGTGTCGAAAGCTTTCTTGAAAACGACGAACAAAATGTATAGTGGGGAGTATCATTTTCCACAAATTTTTTATGATCAACATGAGATCTGCAACTCTTTTTCCAGGATTTCAGTAGTTGTTCCTGCTCCCAAACTTCCCTGATGTAAAGTTCTAATAATTCAGCGGCTAATTCCAAATCTGCGTATCCATACACTATTATCCATATTACAATGTTTCTTCAAAAACTTCCAATTATTATTTTATTTTTTAATTTATTTTGTTAAGTACTAGAATAATTTTCATTTAAAAAATCTTCAATATCAAATCTTCAACAAATGCAAATAAATAGCATTTTGAATTACACCTAGGTGTCAATTTTATAATTATGCAAAAAAAAAAAATTGTTTTTAACTTAATCAAGTACAAATTAAAACATTTAACTTAATATTGATATTAATTTTAATTAATTTATTTAATCTGCTACCAAATTAATATTTACTGAATTCTTCAGATGTTTGTTTTTTTTTTTTTGTTTGCAGCGATTTTTACTGTTTTTGTTTTCAATTTTTACTTGCTTAAAATATTTTTCATCATAAAAATGACTGTCATTTCAGTAATACGATGTAGACAAATAAATAAATTAGTTGAAGAGAACTACATGAGTTTAATTTTAATTTAAAACCACGTTTTTTTTAGGGATAACAAACAAATGTTTGCTTTGTATTTTCGCTATACAGAGTACGTATTTTGGAAAATACTAGTATAGTTATAGTTCTTCAGTCCAATCAATTTATAATATATGTAATAAATAAATAAAATAATAAATAAATTAACAATAAATCAATGTAAAAATGTAATTGTAAAATGTAGATAGGAAAATAAATGAATAAATAATAATAATAAAAGACAAAAACAATAATTTGGCATGTCAAATATTTCCATTTCATAAATATTTGATTATTTTACATGGCGAAGATGTGTGCATGAACGAACACAAAATACTTTGCATTATATCAATTACTACGTATACACGATAGTTTCAAGTCAGCTTCAAGTACGTTTCAACATCATGTATACGCTACTTTCTTAAAATCAGTTTCATTCAAATCAATCATAAAAATTTACTTACTTGAATGTTTAGAGTGAATTTAAAAAATATAAAATTTAAAAGTAAAAGTAAATTTTACAAATTTTAGGCGTAAAAAATTTATGTCACCAAAATTACATGTGAAACCAAAATTACATTTCAAACTCAAACTATTTTTAAGCGGGCTATCCCCTCAAGATTGTTAATCAAATACACAGCTTGAAATTGTACGTAGTAAGTGAAATTTACGTATACGTAGTGGGAGACGGTCTTTTTGTTGAAAATAAATGTTAAAAAAAAGAAAATATTTCGAAAACCCGGTTCTAGAAATAAAAATGTTGACATTTTTTGTAAAGTACATACTGTATTTTAGAACTAGTTACACAAATCAGCTTTAATCATTAACGAAATATGTACATAAACAATATAAGAAATTCAATAATAATTATAAATTATATATATATAATTATAACTCACAGATTAATGACGTCTTATAATAAGTTATAAAATCAATAAAAACAAAAATCAGGAGTTGTATAGGCTGTCTAACACTATAAATACCTACTGATGAGTTCTAGTAGTGTTATGATGAACGAAACAATTCCTAAAAATAATTTGTTCAATAATAATGTTTAGTAGGGGTTTGGGGTGACACCACCACTGGTATAAGTGCTTTTTTGTGGTATAATATTATATAAAATGTATATGTAATAAAAATAATTAGAGACCTACTTCTATCAAATTCTAATGAACACTGAAAATAAAACTGATGGATACAATAAGACGAAATTAAAATTGCATGTAAATTTTTGTTGATTTTTTATCTGAGCAAAACCTTTGATGGTGTTTATATTTAATTTTTGGTATTAAATTTTTCAGAATATTCTTGTTTGTGTTAGTTTTTCTTAAATTTTATTTTTATCAAAAAAAAATTATACACAAAACAAAAACAAAATTTAAAAAAAAAATCATAATTCGATATACATATTCCAGAAAAATCATCGTGTGACTTGGCTTGAAGATATAGAGCATTGATACTTATATAAATTACTTATTAGTTAAATGTAAAAACTAAGGTAATGAATGATCAGTGCAAAATTGCAATAATTATTCAATATAGATAAAAAAAAACAATACAAGTACTTTTAAAAACTAGTTAAAAAAAATTAAAGCAAATAATAAAAAATTAATTTCAGTGTAAATTTTTCATAAATTCAAAAACATATTATCTATTAAAAAAACACAAAAGATTATCATAAATTATTATTATTATGAGTCGTGGTAACTAAGTAATTTTTAACCATCCACAATATTTGAAATTGTACTCGAATCAATAATTCTTTAAAAATTACTTAGATACCCGCTTAATTTGGTTTTATATAGAAGAATTTTGTATACCTGTTTTTTTGTATGCCTAACATTTTTGTTTTGCACTTACTTAGCTTGTGAATTCTTTTAGTTACATTTTTGACTACATTAATTACTTTTTAGTTTTCGCCTGAAATTTATTGATAGTTACTTTTATTTATTATTTTCAGATTCTGTTCTATTATTATTATTACTTGAATAATTTAAGTTCTTCTTCAATATCATTTATAACTTCACTACACAAGTATATTTAATTGTTGAAGTTTTAAAAACTATACCTTTAATTATTATTCTAAACAATTACTATAATTGTCAGAGGGCAGTCTACACTGTTTAAAAGAAGAGCATATAACGTATAGTTATTGTTGTGAGATATCACAGATACCAGAGTGCTATTATTGTTTTTCATATAGTTAATATTACTCTTATATTTTCCTATTTCTTCTTTTATATTTCTATTTTCTTATACACTCTTATTATATAATATTGATTATAAAAATACAATATACTTATAATTATTGCAATCAATTATTATAACTGTCTAAAGACAGTAATACTGCTTAAAAGTAGAGTATATAACGTATATTGTTTTTAGATTTCACGGGTACCATACAACAGTACTATTATTGTTTTTCATATTGTTATTTTATATTAGTTATTTTTAGTAGAATATTATCGTTTTCACCTTCACTTTTGATACTATTTTTTACAACTATGTACTTTCATTTTTATTTTTATTTGTGTGTTTACTTTCGATTCTCTAATTATTTTTATTTTACATCACCACGATTTATTTCAGTCCCGAACTTACAGTTCGTGATTTTCTATTTTAAATTTAGTTTTGATTACTTTCAATTTCTTTAAGTTATTTCAATTTATTTTTAGTCACTTTCAATTTCATTTTTGTTTTCTTATTTTTTAACTATCGATTTTTAATTATCGATTTTGTTTTTTATTATTTTACACAATATATAAGTAAAGAAGAAAATTACTTCAAAATATTTAACAATACTTACTTATCTTAAATTAAAATTTGTATTTGAATTAATGCAGAATAAGTACTTATTATTCTTAAGCAATGGTAATATTTTTTATATTTTTAGTTATTAATTCTCGTATAATATCGTCTCTTCCCCCCTTTTGTAATACAATATTTTAACATATATGTATATATGTATGGGTAAAATATATATTCTTTATTTTTAATATTCAATAGAAGTCAAAATTTTTAAGTGTTAAAAAACTGTTCTTGATACAAGTACTTTAAAATTTGAAGTACTTAAAACTAAGTACATACTTCAAAATTATGATGATATACAATTCAATACGTATTTAATAATTTCATTCCATTTTTACTCTTATATATAAGTATTTAACAAATTTAACAATAGATTCATTTCGTAATCCACCCCTCACTGTAAATTCATTTAAAAATAATTATTAGATGTAATTTCATTATGATTACTTTTCAATACGTAAGTACTTGAATTCTAAGAATTCAAAATTCGTATATAAAAAACCTACAATCATTTTTTTTTCCTTTTATATTCTATTTGAGAGTGTGTAAAAAATTTTAATATCATCATTAATCAATTAAGTATGAATCCTTAATAAGTAATCCTTTTTAATCAATTACATAATACTGATTATAAAATTCACTTATGTGATCTCTAAACAATTTTTTTTTATTTTTGTTTATTTGTTTCAAATTCACTTAAAAGTTCATTATATCATTGTGTAAATATATATTTTTTTAATTTCAAAAGAAATAAATTTATACATACCTACTTTTAAAGTCTTTGGAATTTTAAAAGTATGTAATTCTTATCAATATATATATATATGGGTTGAGAATGGAATTGTATAATAATATATAACAAAAGATTAACTCTTCTTTCTCATACATAAACTTTATAAAGGATAATTAATAACTATTGAAAACGAAAAAAAAAACTCGTATGTAAAAGGAAAAATGAACAACAGAATGTGCAAGGAAATATTCTAAAATTCTGGCTCACTGGTTTATTCATTTCTCATTAACTGACTCATTCATTCACAATTTTATATTGTTTTCACCATTTTTACCTCTTTTGCTGTGGTATAAATGTTTGGGGCAATTTTATAAGGCAATAATATTCTATAAAATTTAAAAATATACCTGATTTTCAATACAAATAAAAATCCATATAAAGAAATAATGGAAGTGCATAAATTCATTGGATATCGTATTTATTTGAATTTTTTTATATTTCTTATTTTGAACCTTTGATTTGAAAAACAAATTGAAAAATATCTACATGGATGAACTGGATGAATACTGTTATTTTTTTAACAAAATTATAATTACTCTTCTTTGCTCTCTTCAATATTTATTTTCGTTTTATTTGCTCACCCGCCCGTTATTACTCATTTAAGATGAAAAAATAGAAAAATATTCAGATGAGACTTCTTGCTATTATCATGTTCTTTGCTTTTACTTATAGTAAGGAGTACGATGCGGTAAAATTTCATTTCTTGTTATCAAAATCATTGGTTTAAAGGTCCCAGATTGGTGACCACTTCTATCTATTTACTTATCTATACTAATTCTGAGTTAAATTGTAAAAAAAAAAATTTAAAATTTGAAAAAAAAAAGAAATAGAAACTTAATTTTTCTACTCAGTAAAATTAGTTAATGATTTTAGTTAGTAAATAATGATTATAGTTATGTTAATCTGTAAATGTAACTCTTCGACATTCTATAGTATTTAGATACAAGCGAAGAATATTGCGAAGTTTCGCGAATACTAAGATTGCCTCTGATATTGAAAAGAACAATGATTTACTTATATATTACTTATAAATATATATATATTATATATATATATATATGTATATATTTATTGTTATTTTTCAACATTAATTTGTTGAATGAACTCCAATACAATAACAACAATAATAAAAACAAAAACAATTAGTATAATAAAAATAATAACAAAAGCAAATATGGGCGAATTTTTTTAAATAAATTTTCAATGCAATAACTTTTTATTTTGTTTTTGTTTGTTATTTTTTATTTTCTTTTAAAGCAATGTCAGAATAATAGACTTCCAGTCGATAATTCTATGCTGGGAATATACAAAACAAAAAAATAAATTTGCAATTTTTGTAATAATCAGCAAACTATGGGATATAATATATTTTCATTAAATTGTAAATAACTATGTGTAGATATGTATGTATGTATGTATGTATGTATGTATGTATGTACTTATATTTAAATCTAATTTTTTTTTTGTTATAGAAAGAAGATGGCGAGATATATTGGGAAGCTTGGACATTTTACGTTAATTAAAGTGTTGTGAAACATAATGAACATAGATATTAGGGAGTTTGGACAATTTATGTTAATGTAAAAATTATGTTAATTATCAAGCATATGTACATATGATGTTAGAAAATCCACATTTTAACATTTTTGATAACACTATGTCTATTTTTAATTTATTAATCAGATTTTTAGTGACAATTTAAATTGAATAATTTATAAGTTAGTCATAAGCACTGATGAAGCAAGTATATGTAGCTTCGAAAAATAATTTATACTACAGTAAAATTAACATACTGTGATATTAAAAATGCAGTGGAAACGTTAAATTTACAATGTACTTGGATCAAAAATGTTTTTAAAAAAAAGTAATAATGTTTTGAGATTAAAAATGTTTGCTATTGGTTTCAATACCGCAGTGAAACAGCAGAATGAATGCACAGCGAGTATATATACGTTTTTCAAAATATACTGCAATCGATGTTTTCAAGTATATCGAAATGGAAAACAATATTAAAAAATAATATTAGTAAGTTTTGGTAACAATTTCAATACAATATCAATAAAAATCAGTAGGTATAAGTATAATTAAGTTAGAAATTTAACAAAAACAAAACAATTTTATATTCATTATTTTTTTTTTTACATTATTGTGCCATCAAAAAATGAATTTTGCATCAATTAATTATATTATTTAAAATAATCTTACCAAAAATTATTCAAATTTATTTTTTACTTCACATAACCTTTTTAATCACAAAAAATATAAATTAGCCGATTTAAACACAAAACGTTTATGCAGTCAAAATTATGATCAAAATTGTCAAAATTATACTCTGATTGATTTTTTTTTGACATTGCAGTAGTTATGCATCTAAGCAATGTTGTGATACAGTATTGAAACAGCAGCGAAACTTTTTTCACTGCATTTACGATGTCACGAATACCATAAACTTCCGTTTGGTTGTTTTGTTTTAAAATTACAACTAATCTATTAAATTTAATGAAAAATCTTAGTGACAAAACTGAGAGCAATTTAAAAGTTTGGGATTTAAAAATTAAATTTTTTTTTTTTAACAACAATCAATTTTAAAGAAAACAGTTTAATTTAAAAAATATATATATATGTAGCTTCCACAGCAGTACCGTATATCACAAAAAAGAACAACAACAAAAAAATGTTTTTATTGAAGAAAGAAAATGACCTGACTTGACCTATTCTTCCAATTCCAACTTTTATTTGTTTCATCACCCATATATGCTCATGCTCGAACTGTGTATTATGTATTTTTTTTATACATGAATATTAGTTTGTATATATATAAGTATGAATGTATGTAAGTTAGAAAAAAAAATGCTGATGATTACACAAATTCGCAATATTGTAAAAAGAAAGATATATATATATATATATATATATATATATATATATATATATATATTTATATACAATATACCTATATTTATAGTGTTATGTAGTTATGTTGTGTATAAATTAAACCGATGCATATGAAGATTATAATACACAAACAATACATTACAGCATGATTGAATGGAAAACCGAAATCGTTTTTCATGCTGTTTTTCGTGTCTTTTTTTTTCGTTTGTTGTTTGTTGATTCTACTGTAATAAATTTTAGAAATGGTATTTTAGAATTCAGTTTCTGTTCTTTATATTTTAATATTTTAGTTAATATCAAATTGAACACTAAAGTAGCAATCATAAAATTTTGTTGGGTAGGGTTAATTTCTACACCAGGTGGCAAAATAAGTTTGTTTGAGCAACTGAATAATATCCTATATAGATTTTGAAATTGAAATAATTAAATTGCATTTCACTTGTCTATTTTGAACCTGTTGTGTAATCATTTTGAACTTCAGAAATATTCAATAATTGTTCAGTGAAAAATAAATAACTAAGTTTTATTTAAAATGAAAATTACTTTAATATGATATAAAAATAATGATTTTACTCTACAGTTTGATTATGAAAATTCTCCTATTTTCTTTATTGGTTGAAGTTAGTTCACAAATTTGATTGAAAAGTTATTATTCATTGAACGAGTAGAAACTGAATAGCGATAATATCAACGCACCTCTTTAAATAGTTACTCTAGAGCTTAGACTATATGTAGTGTCTAGAAAAACTATTTAATGATCCATGTTTAATAGTATAACAGGCGTAATTACAGTTGATAGAGATATAAAACTAGTATGATAGGGTAATATGAGTTCACTTATTTTTGACAATATAATATGACTTAATATTGATAGTGTAGAGGTACAGGACTAGCTTGACATGTCTATGGAATATCTGAAGTAAATATTTAATGAGGTAAGTTAATATAAGGTGATTGGATGGGTATGATTCAATATAAAAAAATTTGTTTTAGACGTATCAAAGGGTTACGAAATCTATTGAGGTTGTACTACTCTTTTTGTTTTATATAGAAATTAGATCTATTCTTAGATTGTATTGCTTATCTAAATTTGATCAAGACACTATTATAGTTAATTGATGTGAAAGAAATGCTGTTTTCATTTGAAATGATCGACCGAATTTGAAATTACAATTTAGCTAAATAAAAATTGACTGTTCAATTTCAATCAACATTTTTTTACTGCACTCTTAGCAGATTCAAATGTAAAATAGTACTTTTTACACATCAGACAAAACCAGAGATTAAATTTCACAAGGATAAATTTTGTTTATATATCAGATTTTTATCAAACTTTGACGAATAAATGCTACCTGGTTAACATTAGTGCATATACAAAAATGAATTGTAAGTATCTCGAAAAACTTTTCTTAATCCATATAAATATATAAAAAACCTTAGAAAATGTAGAATTTCTTTAAATTAATTTTAAAACACATTTCACATTGAATATCGTTCTCTAGATTGTATTTATGTATAATTCTATATTGTATACAATGATCATTTCTTGAGTAATATACAGTCTAAATACTGTACATTCTAATTTTATTGGTTTAATATTTAAATCAATTAGGCTAAAAAAATCAACTAACACTAGAATATAGTTCTATTCAGAAGGAAGTTAAGCATACCTACTAAGACATAGTTGTACTCAGAAGGATATTAAGCATATTTTCTGTGAATTTTTGGGCTTAGCGAAAACTAGGTTAGGAGTGATACACAGATTTATCACAACTACGAGTTGGTTTTAGGAATATATAATGATCAAATTCATGTTCCATGGGTCTTACCATGTGCCTACACATAATCTGCTGTTGTAGCAGTGACGAATTACTGTTAAAAAATTTAGAATAAAATATAAATAGAAAATTAGCTGATAATTTTTGTTTTTATAATCAGGATTATGATAAAATTGATCATTTTGTTTCATGGGGTTTAAAAACTCTTAATGATCATAAAATAGATAAACGCGAATTTTTATACATTACCAAAAAAGAATTGGAATCGGCTTAAACGCATGACGATCTCTGGAACTCAGCTCAAATTTAATTAATAATGAAAGTGAAAATACACGGGTTTCTAAGAATTTATGATATCTCAATGATAAGTATAGCTTAGATGGTCGAGACACAAATGGTAGCAGCATTTGTTTCTAAATATGTAGGATATTTTTTTAATAAAATAGATTAAAATATGCATTTTTACATAAAATGATGAAATTTGTATAAAATAAAAAAATATATTTAACATATACTAAAGCAACAGTCTATCGAAAAAAATTTAAAATCAAAATTTGTTTACAGGTTAACAAACAGTTTGCAGGGACTGTAAAAAATACAATTTATACCGAAATATTTTTTTGGCTCTCATTTATCTTACCGTATTTTATTTTCATTTATTTTTTTTCACTCCAACCTGGCTATATGTTCAAAAGTTCTCACCTAAAAATAGAAAGAAAATTAAAAAATAAATAAAACATTAATTTAAAAATTTTATTTGATTTTTTAATTTACTAAAATTTTTACATTTAATTTCATAATAAATTATTTTGGAAGTTTTTATATTTTTTTTTATTTATACGAACTTACTTATATGTACATACAATAAAAGTCATAACAATAAATTATACATATACATATATATATATATATGGTATATACACATATAATTTTTCAATCGGAAAAATTAAGAAAATTCATATCAAATTCACAATAATTAATTTGACATTTTACAAAATTTTAAAGATTGTTCTTTCAATAAAATGAGGATAAAATGATGTATCACCGTCATTTATAGAATTTAGTGGAAATGAGAAAAATAAGATAAATAAAAAAAAATTGTAAAGTTCTCTTCACGTTATTCATAAATTTTGGTGATTTAAAATATTCTTCGTGGAAATTTATTATACGAGTTTCATTCTTTTTCTTATGCGTAACTTTATTTTTTCAAGAGTTCTCAGAATCAATTTGTGTCCGTCTTCATTATTTTTTTTTTGTATTAAATTTCGGAAAACAAAAAAATTCAAAAGAATTTTAGCGGTCACTATATTCTTGTTTTACTTAAACTTTAATAATATAATGGTATAATATATATATAGATTCATTGAAGATTCACCTAATTCAAGATAACTAACTATAATCCGTTTTAATATTAAAAATTATTAATTTAAAATATGTTTGTGAATGTTTTGGCAATCATTGATGACGGTTAATCTAATTGAACAAATGATAATCATTAAATTAATCATGACCAATGTTGGACCAATATATGGGTAAAAATGATCAAGAGATTAATTTATTTTAATGTGAATTAACTTATTTAAATTGAGTCAGTTAATTTTTTTTTCATTTCAATTGTGTAGGTATATACCATTACAAAAAAGTTGGTCCACCTTTAAAATTATCATCACAATAAAAATTGTCGTATAGATAATTACTACTTACATGAATTTAAAATACAAGCAAGATTTGGGCCAACATTTTTGCAATGGAGTAGTATATATATATATATATATATATGTATATTATTTCATACATTATGTAAATTGACAATTTTAATAATTAAATTATATTATTTTTGTAAACTGTTTGATTTAAATAGTAAATAAATAAATATATATCTTGACTTCCAAACGGCAATGTAACTGTAAAATTTACAATGTACTATCTTCCACAATGTATATATCAAAAGGTCATATTTTGTACAATAAGTATTCTAAAATGTTTAAAATGGGTAGTGTAAACGTAAAATAAAGAACAGAGTGTGTAGCGAAAAAATTTAGACTACTACCGAAAATATCTCCTGACCTTCTGGCAATATCAATTTTTGTGTAACGAAAAATGAACCAGAAGTCATTTTATCGAAAGACAAACAAAAAGTCAAATTATTACCGGTTTATTTTAAAAAACAATAAAATTATAACTTAAACGTCAAAAAATATGTAGCAAAAAATGTATTATATATTTTACAATGAAGCGGTTATAAAAGCTATAAAAGGTAGTAGAACTATATATAAAATGAATTAAAAATGTTTATACTGCATTTTGGAAGTCGTCCTTTAATGAAGCTTTATTAAAAATTATAAGGTACAAAAGTTTAGAATTATCCTTGTTATTTAGATCATAAGTTTGTCTCGGTTCGACTATATTACATCAACTTTTAGTTATTTACAGGCAAGTAGCTATTTTAATACTTAAGATAATTTATTTTTGTATAGTTATTGACAGAATCTATAGTTTATTTTTGTTTTTCAAGACAATGTTTGTCACGACAATGAGATGATCAGCCTAATGACTTATGAGTCATGGAATATTAACATAAGTAACAGCTTTATTTTTTTTTGTAATATACTAATTTTATTGTAGAAACTGTATAAATATACTAGTATAAAGTCATTGTTATTCTAGTAAAGTTTGGGTTCAGTTTAAAAAAATATGAACATTACTTACAACATGTAGACAACAATGCAAAGTAAATTTGTATCATATGTGATGATAATGCCTACTACACCTACTTACTTTCATAATAGTGCATTACAAAAGAATAAGTAATTGATTTATTTTCTCAATTCTCATTCTTCCATAATGAACTGTTTTTTTCATTTTTAGTGCTGTTGTTATAAAAAGCTTCAGACAAAAACAAAATTAGTATATATAAAATATACTTAACTATTGTTATAGTTTTGATATGGATTACTAAAGTAATTGTAAAGAATAACTACTTAAGTTAAAAAAGAGACCTACCGAATACAATCTAAGTACATATTATTTACTCTTTATGAAAATAGAGAAATAATTAATTTAGGCAGAGAAATTTGAATTGAACTGAAAATAACTAAATAATAACTAAGTAACTATTCGTTAATTTTGATATCATATTTTAGATAAGAAATTAACCTATACCATATAAAGCATAAAGTAATCATATAATAATTATAGAGTATTCATGCAAAACAAAATTTATTAGTGACTTTTTCAAATCTCAAAGTTCTGTGTTCATTCAACATAAAATTACTCAATTTTTTACCGTTTAGAATTTAGATACCTACAAATTTCAACTTTGATGAAATTTTTTTCATCATTTTATTTCATCGTAAGCTTTTTAGTTGTGTTAATTTTTTTCAAAAATTTCAAATTGTTAACATTGTTTACTTAGTGTAAGAGACACATATACTTAAATAAGTATATCAAGCTCACAATTTACAGTTTTTAAATTTTATAGATTTCAATCTTAATAAAATAATAAAAAAAGGAAAATTATAATTTCATAATAAACAAAATTTGATTAACAAAATTCAACTAAATTTAATTTTGTTAAAGTTAGTTTAGTTACTAACAACGCCCAAAAAAATTTTCACTTGCTTGAAAACATTAAAGCACCAATAAAAAAACAACCTACTTAAGTACTTACAATAATAATCAATTTAAAAAAAATTTCATAATTTATAAAATTGTACCTAGTTATGATCAAAGTGAGAAACAGAATACAGAGATTTGAGCAAATATAACTATGAGTAAAATAACAAGAAAATAAGTCGAAATGTGAAAAATTTTATATGTAAAAATTAACAAAAAATGTATATAGGTATATTTGTTGTTTTAAGACGTCAAAATTGTGTTGTTAGTGTATTTTAATGTCAATTTGTCACCTTATTTTACATTTAATATGCTTTCTAGTTATTTTAATTTATAGTTACTACTTGTATTAATAATTAATTGAACGTTTGCGATTTTTTGTACAAAATAAATAAATAAAGTAATAACATAGAAAAAGTAGTATAATAAAAGTCCAGCGTAGAACAAATTTTTCTGACAATTTTTTTCAATAGCCTGCCTCGCCACTCTCTTGCTTTTTATTTTTTCTCTCGATGCTGTTATTATAATTTAGTAAACAAATTTTCTTACTGTAAGCTGTTATTTTATTAGAAAAGCAAAAACAAAAAATAATATTTTTTACTACTTTTTCTATGGTAATAAGAATTTTTGTTAATTACACATAAACTTGTATTCGCTCGCTCCTCGAAATTATAAGAAATTTGATTGCAATTGTTTTCCAACATTTAAATTTATTTTTGGCACAAAATAATTTTTTTACTGATTTATCTTAGACAACAAACGTTTGTTTGTTTTTTTTATTCATGGGGGTTCTAGTTATGTAAGCCCTACCTCTTAAGATCTATTGTACTTCCCCGTTCAACAATCGCATAATGTAATAATTTATTTAAAAAAAAAAAAAAATTTAAATTTAATCCAGGCGCGAAAAAACATAAACTCTGGGGTGGCATCACGTAACTTGTTACAAACGCTTTTTTTTGTAACAAAACACCAGCGTCACAAAATTTTTTTGACAGCATGTACTTTGAAACGCTACTTTGGGATTGAAACAAAAAAAAAATTTACGAAACATTTAAAATATTACGTAAATATTCAAATGTTACGTGCTGCCAAAAGTAGCGAAACAAAATTAAATGTGGCGAAACAAAATAAAAATTGGCGGAACAATTTTACGTGCTGCCACTCCTGTATATTGGTGAGTTACGGCAATTTGATAAATTTTGTATGTTAAGATACTTTTCTATACTTACGAATCTATATATATATATATACTTATATAGTTATCGGGTGAAATTTTGAATTGAAACTTTTAATTAAAATTTAAAAAATTGTGAAAAAATATTTAGTTTCGCTACGTCTTCTTTCAAATATCTATAATTTACAAGAATAATAATGATTGTACCGTACGGTATGTATACTGTATTTTTTTCAATTTACAGATTAAATAAAATGATTTCAATATTTTCTTAAATTATAATGTATATATAGTAATTATTTGGTAATAAACTATCATCAAAATTTGAAATTTTTAATAAATTTTTACATCCGATTGAATTTATAATGACTGAGTTTTAGTACAAGCAATAAATACCGAAGGAATAAAAATGTAAATAAATGATTCAATGGACAGTGATTTGGTTACAACTACAGTAGTTTAATTATACTACAATACTTAACTATAAATATACTTATGTTACGTTACTAATTGAAAATCATAAATCTTGTTAATGCTCGTTTTGTAAAATTATCGTTTTAATTTGATTCTATATTTGGGAATTATTAAATTAACAAATAAAATTACATTTAATTTGAAATTTATAACGATTCAGTACTCAATAGTTACAAAATTATTTATTTATTTATATTTATTTACTATTACAATCCCAGTTACTTACAATTATTTAATAATTATAATAATCATGAAATTCAGTTTTTATAAAGAGTAAATTTATATTGTATTCTATATAACTATATAGCTCTTACAGGAGTATAGTTAAGTAGTTATAATTATAATGTGTGTGATATCTGTAATTAAAAATTTAATATAATATGAGAAATTGGTTATGAAAATATTATAAAATATTATAAAAAAAAATGCAATATCAAAAACATTGCAATAATAAGTTAATCAAAATTATACAATTAAGTAATGAGGATTAAAGAAGAAGAAAAATGTCTGGGAGCAGACCTTATAGTAATGTATATCGGCTATTTTAGAAACTCCAGTTATTTAAATTTAATGAATTTTTAAATTTTTTATTCATTTTTTTTTTTTAATTTTAAGTTAATTTAATACGAATGTTCTTAAATAGTGCCATTTTCTTTCAACATTTTGTCTACCGTGATTACCATATTGATACACAAATTTTCCTCCTTTCAGGTATCAATATATCTCCATTGAACATTTCTGTGTATTATCTTTTTGATCTTATTTGTTTTCATTAATATACGTCTTAAGTATTATTGGTACATTTATTGTACTACTTTGGCATACTTCTGTGTTATAAACCACAGCACTATTCAGTTGTCTTCAAACCATGAGGTGCAGAGATATGACAAAATTTACATTTCTTCATATATTAAAATTTCTATTTTTCGTTCTAGTGATAAGTATTTACAATATTAGAATTTGTATTTGAGAGCTGGATGATTTACTGAATTATTTTTTGTCAAATTATATAAATTGATGTTGTTTGTGGTATTAACATCTCAATTTTTAAAATGTTATGGTAGGTTACTAAAATTTTTTATTTTGGTTTTCTCATAATATAATTCTTTAATTTAATAATAAATTTAATTCACTTTTATTTTCTTAAGTCTTCTCCTAACTTTGCTTCATTAGATTTAACCAAGTTGCAATTATATTTTAGAGGCATTTACCTAGATATAGTAAGAAAAAAAAACTGAATTTGATAATATAAATAGTTAGAAGATTCTTGAATTAATGAACTGAATAATTTATTTTATCAATTGAAAAGAATTACAACAACCAGATTGGCATTGATTAATCGTCAACCATCATCTGTTCTGATCTTTTCTCTACTGCTACTTCTTTGTTCTTGTCCAATTTTGTTATATTGAAGTATTTTATTTAATTTTCTTAAATCCTTTAAGAGTTTCTTAATTCCATAAACAGATAAAATAAATAAAATTATAAAATGAAAATAAACAATAGAATTCATATCTAGGTTTTCTATATATTATCAGCAAGCAAAAAAAACAATAATAAAAAGGCAATTTAATATATCAAGTGACATAATCCATTTTCTTCAATACATCCTATATAGATAGCATATAATGTATATATATATATATATATATGTAGAATTAATGTACATTTTCATTTGACATCATTAATATTTCATGGTGTTCCCTATGAACTTCAATAAATTTAAATTGTTGTGTCTTTTTGTTATGCTATATAATATAAGATGCATCAGAATGATAACTGAAAATAGAACAACAAATGATGACAACAAAATTCCTTTTAAACCAATAATTTTTACAAAACACTCACCTAACCCTTTTGAAGCAAATAACTAACACAACAGCAACAAAAACAACTATAAAATTTTCTAACTGTCAGTGCAATGATGCTTATATTTAAATCCATTATTTACGATAATTTTTATTATCATCATCATGTATGGATGATTACACCTCTTATACATGATAAAGTTCATCTTCCATTCCATCTTCCACCAACATGGTTTTAATTTTCTAATGTTTTTTTTTATATTTCTTTTTCGATTTTTATATATTGGCAACAACATTAGTGTATAGTTAACAGTTGGGTTTGGGTGTTAGTTTAATTTTTTTTTATTTAATAAAATTAAAATTAATATATATAGAACTGAATCTCAGTACTGCTTGGATTACCTTGAAAAGAAAGTACAAAAAAAAAAACAAACTAGATTCAATTTATAGAGTCTCCAATACCTATGAACATCAGTCTAAAACTACTTAAGTATATGAATATCCATTAAAGCAGCTTTAATACAATTTCGATATATATATACAATCAGTAACAAAACTATTTGAACATTCATTATATGTATCTATATGAAATATATAAGTAAGTGTTGGATTATAATTGTTAATATTAATTGAAAGAGGGTTAGTTTAAGTTAGATATATTTAGTGATATGGGACAGGACAAGGATGTATACTTATTGATTAACACAACATAAAATTTAACATACATATTTAATTTAAAAGTAGTTTAGTGAAGAAGATTTATTATGATTAAGATAGTACAAAACTATTCGATTGTACTTATGAGTAATTTTTTTAATCCTCAAACTTCAGTAGAGTAATTAATTTGAAGATTGGTTTTAAAATAAATAAAAAAAATAATAAAAAAAATTATATTTTTTTTATTAAAATAATAAAAAAAATCTGGGTTTGTTAAATAAAATAAAATATTATTATTGAAATTTCCAAAATAAAATTGATTACATAATACAATAATATAAAAACTAGTTATGGATTTATTTTTGGAAAATTTTATTTGGTTGTAACTAGGGATGAGATCAAAAAATAAACACTGCTGCAATGTTTAACAACTCGGCTTAGTTATTTAGCATATGTTGAATGGTTAAACAGTGCACGCATTTCACCCTATATAACCACATATGATTATAACTATTGATTTATAAATTATATTTGTCCAAAATATGTTCCTAAAACTGCATTATTTGTGCTTCTAGAGTAGATCACAAAAACTAAATAGTTAACTAAGAAGAATAGATTACTATTTAGTGTACTACTCTAGCTTTTATAAAAAAGATGTGTAAATGGAACTGTATCTTTTATAACTATGATACAAGTATAGAATAAAATCTAGAATTGCATCTCTAAGCACCCGTCTTAATTACCTAACATTTTATTTTTATAAACATTTCAGGCTCACATATTAATCGACCAAAAAATTGCATTCAAATTTTACACTAATAGAATTGTAATCAGTCTGTAATCGGATCGGAAGATATTCTCAAAATTAATTGGATTTATTACACAATGCTTACGCAAACCCAGAATATATTCACTTAACACTATAAAACAACAAATTGTTTTAGTATAAATGTATTTAAATGTTGTATTAGAATGAATCAATAATGTTTAAATGGCCACTTTAAACCAAAAATTAGTATGACTAATTAAATAAATGTATTTTACATAAATGGCAAAACATAAAATACAAAATGTTAGTTCATAAATTCTTCAGACCTAATATTCATTTGCATTTTGCTATATTCGAAATGTAATTGAGTAAATATTTGACATTTAATATACAAAGCAAGGAACGTATTCAAATTATACATTTTCTACTTACTCCTGATGATTATTTATAAAACAAAAAATTGCAATTATTCGCTCGCTTCTCGTAATTCGAAGAAGTTTGATAAAAAGAAAAATCATATTCAATTTCATTATGAATTGTTTTCCAGTATTTCCATTTATCCTTGGTAGTTGCTATACTTATTTTATCTTTTTTTTTTTATTATTTATCTTTGACAACAACCGCATTACTAATAATTTATTTAAATAAAAATTAAAATAAAATTTAATTTTGACGATGGGTAAGTTGCAGCAATTTGGTAAATTAGAATATTTGTGTGTTAAAATGACTTATACTTACATGGGTGAAAATTTAAATTCAAATTAAATTCAAAATTACTTAAAAATATTTGAAAAAAATATTTAATTTCGCTACGTTTCCTTTTAAATATCTCTATCATTTAACAGCACCTTCTTTTTTTCATAGCTGTTACAATTCCGAAAATCCGCTTGTAAGAGCGATAGTAGATTGAGGTTTAGTGTTAAAATAATTTTAGTAAACAGATGTTATTTAAACTTTAGGTTAGCATAAGCATAAAAATAATTAATTAAAGGTTTTTATTAACCATTATGTGCTTTACAAATTAAATTTATTCTAATTAATTAAGTCAGGTTAATCTAAATAAGTACAAACCAAAGGTGTAAATATTCTAGTAATATAAGCTCTCAATATATAGAATCAAAATATATGAAATTAAATATGTTGTACAAATACATTAAGGTAATAAAAGTTAAACAAGAGTAATTTAAAAGAATAATAATAAAAATCGGTTGTGAAATGGTTCAGATATTAATTGTACCGAACTTTTATCAATTTACATTATCATTGTCTTGTAATTCCACTAACTAGGACGGAATATATTTCAATTTGCAGATTAAAAATAATTATTATAGGATCAGCTTCACCATAAGATTTTGACAACAAAATATTTTTCAATATCTAAAGTAGTTATTAGTCAAAAAATTAAAAGTTTTAGTGGGTTTTACAATGAAATTCTGAAATCAAAATACGTTAAAGAAAACAAAATATTCAAAATAATTTTCCACACATTAATTCAATTACAATTAAAAGTACCTATTAGAAAAATAATTTTGACAGGAACTGTATTGAAATTAATTTTTGTTTTTAGATTGGATCAACTTTGAAAAGAATTTACACACCATGAGTTACACAAGTATCAAAATCCAATATTATTTTAAATAACAGTCACAGAATCAGAATAATCCAAATCATTGGAATTTTTAATAGAACAGCTTTGGTATATTATATATATATATATATATATATATCTGTTCGTGATGTTGTTTTGATGACGATGTAAGACCGGAATTGTTGAGTTTGTGCTAAAAAATTTCAATTTCTTGATAAACAACTTTAAAATATTGAAGAAAGGGCTACAAGAAAAGAGAATAAAGTAAATTAAAGGAATAAAATAAAATAATTCTTACTGTGTGGCGGTACTCAATGTCAATGCAACAAGGTATGCATAAAATAAACATGAAAAAAATGTTTATATATATATAATACTTATATTAAATAAAAAATTAAATAGTAAATAAATTTTATTACAGTGATGAGAAAAAGTTTTAGGACAATTGAATTTGATTGATTGTGAAAAAAAAAAGTTTTAAATATTAAAAAATAATAATAAAAATTAATTAAAAATAATAATAAAAACTAACTAAAAATAATTTCAAATTTTTTAAAAAACTTTTATATATTATTAGTAATTAGCATTACCAATAAATTATCATTTATCGATGATAAAAGTGTAATTTACACTACCAATTATATTTTCCAACCCCCATCCCCCCAGCTTTAAAAAAAAAACACTTTTGACCATGGAAATCATCATGAAATATAACTTTAGTACTTAGTTACATTTAAAATAAAAACCAGTTAAATACATAGTTATACAAATAGTTAATGAACAATTATTACAAAATAAAATTTATTTAACTAAAACAATCTTTTTATCTATTCGTTAATATTTATTAATTATTCTCAAATATCAACGAAAATATTTGAAAGCATATAAAATTTTATATTTGCCTTGAATATGTCAAATATGAGGTAGGAATACTGCATTTAATATCACAATACTTTGTCTAAAATTTTTGTTTTGAATTTAGCATTGTGTTACTTTGTATTTATTCTGCATATTTAGTAGACATATTTTGGATTTTGGATGTCATTTAATGTTTCATAATATTCTCAATGTTAAATAGAAATAACTTTAACATTAACTAATTTTTGAAAGATAATGTGCAACTAGAACAAAAATTTAAATTTTTTTTAATTTTATCTCTTTACCTTTAACATTAAGCAATGCCATATACTGAGACTTGTCAATAATGATAACTGTCGAATCTGCCAAGACCTTGGTATTAATGAAAAAAATCAAACATATTATCGGCGACTGTCCTGCACCAGCAAAAACTGGATGTAGGTGAAGTTAATAGAGATCTCAAAACAGCATCCGACAAGTAGCGTAGTACTGTAAAATAAAGTGTGAACCAAGTAAATTAAAAACTAATTTTTTATTCAAACATTTTTTCTCTGCACTGTATTTGAATATGTGCAAGAATTATCTATCAGAATACATATAGATAGGACGTTTTTTTTCTTTTTTTTTGTTACTAAAATCCTATATATACAAATGTGTATAAGAATGTAAATTTCACATAAAATTGCGTGGGATTTTCATTCGTCTTATTCACATGCTATCAGAATTTATCGTCAAAAAGGAGATATAAAAAATAAAAAAAATAAAACAAATAATAAAAATAAAAAAACTAGATAGAATTCTAATAAATTTCCATACACACATCTGCATACATAATGTACTTATATATTCCTACATATAAACACTCATTTGGTTGTTGTTGTTTCATTCATTAATATTCCTGTTTGTTACTAACAACATGGATTCCAGTAACATATTTTCATAAATTTTATTATCGCTTTAATAAAATTCAGGATTTGTTAACTGAGGTGATATCAGGTAACTTATGCACATACTTATATATTATAGTACACATCAGTTGATTGCATATAACGTAGAATATTAACAGAATAAAATAACTATTATTTACTTGCATGTAGTAAACATGAATAAATGGTGTACATTGCCCACTCACTCAAAGATTAAAAAACAAAAAAAAAAACTGAATATGTAAGTTGGAAAACGAATAAATTTGTTCATTAGTGTTTTTTTTTTTAGATCATTAACACTACCTATTGATTTCAGGTAACTGGTCGGTGGTTAATGCGTAAAAATATTATTGCGATCTACACAAATCTATAAAATTAAGAATTTTAATTACTTAATATCCAAATACATAATTTTAAAAAGAAATTTACTTAATTATGAAATTAATGTGGAATTTATAATTCTTGTTAGTTAAGAACTTGAAATATTTTAATTTTTAAGATTAACTAACTTTAAGTAGATAACTTACTTAAATACCCAATATATAAAAATTCTAAAAAAAATAATATTTCCAATTATACTTAACTATACTTAATATTTTTTTTGTAGGGAATATCTATTGGTTATTATTCGATTTATTTATAAGCTATAACTATGTAGTGTATTTCACGGTGGTTTTTCCTATATGATAATTTGATTTTAAATTAATGCTTAGGCATCGTTTACACGTCAGACAAAATCTGAAATTTTATCGTAGACAAAGTCGGATAATAGTTTACATTTCAGATTTTTCTCAAATTTTATCCACGATTTTATGTCAAATATTTTTTGCATTTTACAGTGTTTTATAAGTATTAGTGAAAAAATTTGTATACATGAAAAAATGTTAATATAGTTAGTTATTAATTGGAAAATACGTACTTCTGGAATGAATTTTAAATTCAAATAAGATTTTGGTAATTTCATCGATTTTTATATTTTTTAATTATACTTTACTATTCCTATCGTCTCTGTCTTGGACTTGTTTTATTTAATGTACTAAGTACAATAATTTTTTTAAGTATTTATATTATTATTATTATTTTTATTAAATAATTGTTATTATTATAATAACAATTTTAAATATTATTATTATTATTGTTATTATTCTTAAGTATTGTTATTATTATAATAACAATTTTAAATATTATTATGTAGTTATTATAATTAGACATTATGATAAAATTAATTTAAGAATAAAAAAATTTAAATCTTGAGAAATTTAAAAAGAAAAGAATGAATATGTAATTTTTAAAAACAAAAAAATGAAACAATAAAATATATATATATATATATATACAATATAACAATTGCACAATTGTACAATAGTAAGAATGACATGTGCGTAAGATTATATTCAGCCACTGGGTTTGCAGCAAAATTTATTTTAATAAAATCTATACTTTCACTTTTATATTTCAAGGTCAAATTTAGTCAATTTTGAATTAACTATAACTATTTAAATATGTTTACACGTTTTTAGTTCTTACTAGATGAAGAAAAAATTTAGAAAATGTTTGACAATATTGTTTAGTAGTTATGTATGTCAGTTGACTATTAATCAGAAGGTCTGGGATTCGAATACCGCCTAGCTATAGCATAACTAAATATTATAAAAACATTTTTTTATTTATTTTCCATTATCTTTGCCCAAAGAGATTTCTTTCATTTCAAGGCTAGTTATACAAATTAATTTAATTCAAAAATTTAATAATTTAACTCTTTTATGAAATTACAAAATTTTGTAACCAAGTTAAAAGAAGACGAAAAAAGCAAAAAAAAAAAAAAAAACAATAAGTACCAATTATAAAATAAAAATAAGTAATTAGCTACTTCTAATTATAATTCAAATTTTAAATTAAAGCAAAAACAAAAGATGAGAATAATGAAATTTATACAGAACAACTAAATGACAATAACTTGAATCGTATTAAGTAACTAGTTATTCCTTAATATTAGTTTAGTTAGTTTTCATTATTATTTGAAATTTATTTGTACATCGAGTTTGTGTAGCACTAAAATAAATTTAAATTATGATTTAAATTATGATATTATAAACGTTAAGTTATTCTAAAATACATGTCTCCCAAATTGAAATTTATTGATAACTATAACTAAGTAACTGACTAGTTATTAAAAATTCATGCTTATAAATGAAAATCTTATCGGGTGTGATTGTCAGTTTGCCAAAAATCTACATAATTTAATTAATATTTAGTTACTTTGAAATTATAAAAAAAAAAAAAAAACTTTCGTATATGAAGTTAGTATGTTGTACTATAATTGTAATTTATATCAAAGCAAAAATTATAACTTTAGTATAATAGTTATATAAGAAAAACCGAACCATGAGAAGACATTCGGATAATAATACGGAAATACTCTCTTTTTTATAATATTGTATTCAAAAATTGTAGGCAAAGTTATCTAATGTTTAGGTTGTTAAAATAAGAAACTAGATTGTCAGTAAATCAATACCAAATACTTTTACATCTGAGACATTTAAGTAAATTTTGCAAATAACAGAAAAATTTCCACTATTCTGGTACGGACGGTGTAACATTTTTTTACAAATATTTTCTTAAAAAAAAAGTAACAAAATATTGTACATATTCGGAATCAATTGAAATTATCCATGGAAGAGAATCAAATCTGAACTTGTCAAAAGAATACAATTTCCTTTGTCCACCACCATAATAAAACCACAACAAATTAAATAGATTAAATTGGTATATAACCATTGCAACAAAACATAATTTTTTTTGCTTTAAATTTTCAAATATTGTAAAAATATTTGCACACTACAAAAGCCTACGCAATTTACAAAAAAAGAGCACAACAATCATACATTTTTATTAAGAAATTATAAATCAAAAAAATTACATAAAAAATAATTTATTAACTAAATGAAAAAAAAAAAAAAAAAAAAAATGAATGAACAACACTATAAAACGGCCTTAAAATATTTTTCATTCTTTTTGCCCATTAAAATTAAATTATTTTCAGTAATAAATTTGTATATCATCATATATTTTATTTCATTTTAATTCACTTGAATCTCTCTATACAATCCAATAAATTTTCTTATTATATTATTTCTCATTTTTTTGTATTCTAAAAATAAATTTAAAAAAAAAAAAATCCTGTGACTGCACTTTTCATAAGAATACAGATTAGATCAGTCGCGGTAAGTGTTCATTAGCGAATTTAAAATTTATTAAAAATTCATTTCGAAATTCCATAACTTCCTTATAAAGAAAATTATAGGTAGCTAAAAATGTCACGAAATAAAAATATCGAAGATGCAATTTAAGTACTTATAGTGTGACAAAAACCGAAAAAAGAAAAACGTGACAATTATGAAATTTACGTGAAATTATTTTCAATTTAAGAGAGAATGCAACATTTTATTTTCAGTGTACAGTGAAAGAACTTCTAGTTCTAACTAGAATTATACGCTAATCATGTAAATGGGTTTATAAAGTTTAACCAACATATTTTACCTTAGAAGCGAAATTAACGGGTCAGCGATTATCAGGATAACTTTCGAAGAGTTTTATGTAGTGAGATGAATAATATTAGTAAGCCAAGAGAGAATCAACATGAAGGTGTAGAGCAACAGAACCTAATTCTACAACACTAATAAAAAGAATGATAATAAACTGATTAATTTTCTGAAACCATGCATTTTTCATGCAATTTGATTTATCGAACAGTAAATTTATATATAAAATTCATAGATATATATTCAAATATAATGTATAACTAAATACATGTAAATATTTATTTACAAACATTTATTTTATACATTTTCTTTGGTATTTAATAGTTTAACAATAAGATGATGTCAATGTTAAGAGCTAACGCATCAAAAATTCTAAGAATAATCGCATGTTTCATAAGTAACGAAATAATACATAATAAACAATTAAAAACTATTCAACGAACAGCAGACAAGATCCATAATTTATTCAAATAGTTGACAAGTAACACTGACGCAATTAGACCCATACACAAACATTTTTTGATTATTTTCCTCTCACATATTGAAATGAAAAAAGTAAATTTTAGAGAATAGTGAAGAATGTTTATTGCATTCAAAAGAAGGCCGATTTGGCAGGACAAAACCGAATTTAATTCAATTAGTTAGTGTTTTTAGTGATATATTTAATTTATGAATTAAAAGTCGAATTTCCTGTCACTAATCACTTATTTTTATTGTGCAAATATCGATATTTTGGTAACAACTTATTCTGTTAATCAGTGCTTGCGACTAATTAAAATATTTAACATAATACTTATATATATATTATATAACTAATATATTAATTTTGTGTACAATAGTAATTCCATAATATTGCTACCTGGTCTTCTTTTTATTTTATAAATTATTATTTAATAAATTTAAACTAGTCTAGAATTAATTACATACTAATAACCCTTATGCTAATATTTATTATCTTAAACTTATACCTGAATCTAATTTTAATTTTAAATTAATCTAAATTATGATCCAAGTTATCATGCATGTCTAATTTATTATTTTTGTTTTTATTAATTTCAACTTATTCTTGTTTAATTATACGTATATGATGTTCTTCCTCAACTATATGCTGCACTATACTGCTAACTTAAATTCGTATATTTTTTTGGCTTCCCTTATATGTTTCTGAAATCTAACCATAATTAACTTCTTGGATTGTCCTATGTAAGTTTTTGTGCAATCTTGGCATGATATTAAGTACTTCTCCTATGATTTTCTTATCTTTGGCAGATCCTAACAGATTACACAAGTTGAAGTTTCTGCTAGTAGTGACTACATTTAAGTTGTATTTCTTAAATATTTATTTATTTATTTATTTATTAAACAGTGGACCTGCAGGCCAGATGAATCTGCAGGCCAACTACAGACCCTTTTCCCCTACGGGATGTGGGCCTTTATTCTTAAATATATTACTGGTTTTTTTTTGTGTCTCCGGAATGTGTTACACAAAATCGTTTTGGCTTCCCCATGATGTCCTTATATTTCCACAAAAAAAAAACAAATTATTATATATAGTGAAAGGAAATTCAACATTTTATAGTTTTATTTATTTGTTCAAAAATTTCCTCTACTGTAACTATTATAAAAAATTATTATTGAAATTAAATAAATTTAGGAAAATTAATTGTGTTAATAGTCAACTTTAAAATGAAATTATAAAAAAAAAAACAATAAAAAATAGAAAAAGAAAAAATAATTAATTATTTTTCTAATTGTTTACAATTATTGAAATTATTAAAATAAAAACCTTTGGCTTAATTCCAGAAATAGGAGTGAAGGACACCCACGATGATGCGCCATACCATTTAAATATTAAATTTAAATTAATTAAATTGTGAGGTTTTATTTTATTTAAATTTTTTTTATAGTTTGTTGAAATACTAATTAAAAATAGATTCTATTGTTAATTATTATGGTGTTATTAATACAATTATACCTTACATAATAAAGGATAATGAAATACTAATTTCGTTTACAATATAAGTTAAGTATTATATATGATATTTAGCTATATTATGTTAATAGCGAAAATTTGTACTATGTAGGGATTTCTATGGAATGAGAACAAGCTACCCTTGGGGGAAGCGCTTAAGTGGAGGTAATACAGATTATTTATTTCCATTCCAAGGATTTTTAAAGTTTTGGTGGATTCAATATTTACATTTTCGAAAACTATATTTTAAAGGTCGCCGTTAATATGTCATAATTAAATTGTCAAAATTAAAATTAAATTATTTATTAGAGTCTTGTCCGTTGTGAACATGAGCTATCAGAATCGACATTTCTATTTTATCGTAACATATTCGAAAAAATGATTTTTTTCTACTACTGAACAACTGACGTAGATTTTTCAATATCATTTTTCTTCTCGGTGCACTTCCGTTCTGCAGTTAGTTATTTTACATTGTAAATATACACAGTACTTACATCTTCTACTCTTTTACATCAGAAATTAGTTGTAGAACAATTAGTGTCTTGTGTATAGTTAGTGAATTTTTATACTATTGTTTAGTATAACTTGTTGTACTACCGAACAACTGACGTAGATTTTTCAATATGATTTTTCTTCTCGGTGCCCTTCTGTTCTGCAATTAGTTATTTTATATTGTAAGTATACACAGCACTGAATTTTACATCAGAAATAACTTCTGTAACAATTACTATCGAGTGTAACTATAGTTAGTGTTTTTTATATAATTGTGAGTAACTTGGTCTACTATTGAATTATTAATGCAAAATTTTCAATATCATTTTGTTCCTCTGTGTCCTTCTGTTCTGCAATTTTTTACCTAACTATTAATACATAGTAGTTACGGACACTATTTTACACTAGAAATTACTCCGAACAATTACTGTCTTGTGTATATATAGTGTTTTTTTTATACTATTGTCTGTAACTTTTCGTGTATTAAGCACGACACTGCAATTTATTACATAAAATGGAATGAATAATGATTTTTATGAATATATTTATTCATTAATTAAATGTTGCAAACTACTACCAATATTGTCAGAAAGCAGGCCTTTCTAAATAACATATTTTCATTTTACTTAAGTTATTACCCAAATATACACTCAACAAATTTTATTAAATTTCATTATTATATGAATAATAAAAAAAAAAATTGTGTTATCTATGTATTCATGCTTTTAATCAATATTTAACTACTTCAAAAAGTCTACCACTGTATTCCCTGATCTCATAACTACTTAATTATTTTTCACAGTAACTACTATTTTCTTCTACTAAAATTTATTCGTAAACAAATGTATTATATAAAAATCAACTAGGGTGTAATTAACCCATTGAGTTTTCCCAATACTCCAAAAAATAACTCACATAGCAATTTATGAAATCGTAGTGCATATTTCTCCCCATGCAGATTCAATATAACCAGTATTGGTACCACAAAAAAAAAACAATGATTCAATTGAGAAATTCCTTTAACAAAATTAATATTCTAATGTTATTCTTCTAACAAAAATCCAAAAATAATAAATACCCTTTTTTTAATTTGATAACATAATAAAAAAAACACCAAAAAAAAAAACAAAGCCACAAAAAAAAAACTAAATTCACAAGGAAATTGATCAGATCTTATGTATATACATCTTATATATATACACACACGCACACTTTATTTGGAATTTTCTTGGTTATAATAAGTTAAAACATTGAAGGACAAACACTGTACAATTTCAATTCAACATTCTGATTGCGTTACATCTGCAAATTAACAGTTTTTTTTTTATCTTTTTGTTGTTGTATTTTTATTAAGGACATTTTTGCACGCTATTTCACCAGTAATCCACTTAATTTTTAATTTTTGTTCTTTTTTTCTCTTTATCTTTTTATATATTGAATAACTAAAACATTATATATAGGATATTCAACTGTTATATATATATATATAATACATAATATATATATATATATATATATATATATATATACATAATATAAATACATATATATATATATATATATATATATTTGTTTGTAAGGATATGTGTGTTATATTAAATTGTACGCTTTTTTCAAGGATATTTAGTTATTTTTGTTATATAAGAGTTTTCAAAGTGCAAAATTATACAAGAATAACTTTATTAAATTAACTAAAGCAGGACCATATAGACAAATTATACAAATATAATAAGTATATAGTTAAACATTTATATGTAGTTAGTATAGATAGGAATTAATGAACAAGATTTAAAAAAAAACAAAAACCAAAAAAAAAAAATCTATTACAAAAAATATATTTAACTAAAGATGAAAGTGTGTGAGAAATTTTTGAAGTTTGTTTTTCTTTTTTTTTATGAAAAGTTTTTATTAAAAAAAAGAAAAACAAAAACAAAAATAAGAAATAAGGACATATCAAGAAATGAGGAAGATTTTTACTGTTATCTTAGCAGTGATGTTCAAAATTATTTTTCGCAAAATTTTTCCGGAGAATGATTTTATAAGGAATTCAAATTAAGTAATTTTTTGGAATTTAAATGCGATAGAAGTTATGAAAACAACATGTTTTTCCCACTAATATTTAACAGTCTTTGTAATTCAATTTTTCCTACTCTCAACTTCTTCTTAACATAATAATAATCTGCTTGAATGATTGCGTATAAAATAAACGAGAGAAGGAGTTGTATCAGTCTTGACAAAACGATAATTGTGGTTACAAGGTTTGAGTTTAGAAGCTTATCTCATCTCTCTCAGATACAATTATATGAATTTGAATTAATTACATTTGATAAAATAAAAAAAAAAAACGTATATGTAATTATATAATCTAAAACCATAGGTAAAAATTTCTAGTTGAATAATAGGTAATCTACATTTCACAAAAAATCTGTCTATCTAGTAAACCGTAAATACTGGGAAATTTCATGCAATATCAAAATAGCAATTATTGGTGTTAACGCTTTACTCATAGCATGTGTCACCATCACCATCATATCAATATCTTGGCTTTTTACGTAGTCAAAAAAAATAACATAAAAGCATCAGAAAATATGATCTGTGCCTCAATAGGGATTAACGATTTTAAAAAAAAAGCAAGTTAAAATGTTTATATAACCTCTTACCATGATAATAATATAGGGTTAGCGCCTGTAGTGTCATTAGTCTGTTATCTGTTGTCTGTATTTTCATTTGCCTACATTCCATTTGACTGATTGTGCTGAATACTGAATACGATAAATATATATATATATATGCAAGTAAGTTGACTTACAAAATATTTTTACTAGAATGCCAGAAATACAGAATTTAATTTTTTCATCTACTTATTAAGTAACACTAAAATTCTTTAACACAATTATTTATTCTAAACATTTTAAAATAATGGGAGTGTTCGTAATGGTCGCGCCTGCTCAACAAAAAATATATTATGTTCGTAGTTTTGTCAAAATATTGTAAAAAATTCTGGGCAGATAAAAAGTAGGCGGTAGTATTTATAGGAACCAGCGTCGTGTCAATGTCGAGCAGATTGTACATTTTTTTTTATTGTACCTGCTTTAAGGTAATTTTTAAATTTAAATGTTATTTTTGTCAGAATGTCAGATGTCAGAAAATATGTAATAAGTAAAAAATAATAATGTATTCTTTGATCTACGCTAAATATAAACTACAAACGAATTGTAAATGTACTGCTTCTATGAACAAGAATGACTGCTAAAGAATTTTCGCGTGCAACTTTTTCTGTTTATATAGTTACTTAGTGAAGGATAAAAAAATCTGCAAGACACTGAAGCATGTTTTACTGCAACTAAGAACATGCCTAATATTGTCTAAAATCACTGGGAGAGGCAGTGGTAAATCTCCTGGTTTCCAAACAAAAAATTTTAATTTCGATTCCCGATAAAAGCAAAATGCTTTATATATATATGTGTCTGATACATTGGCCCTGATTCCGAAAGAGCAAATGTTTGCCTTCATATTAATATTTGCTAAACTGATATTTATATATATACTTAAAATAAATAATCAAATATTAAATCTAAAACTTGAAAAGTATCAAAAAAGTTACATTATATTTGAAAAGAACTGAATTGAAGCACAAGAAAATAAATAGAAAAAGTGTTGTTATCCTTTTGTTTTTTGTTCATTAAATTTTCTTTGAATAATAAAAGAATCTATTGTTCATTTTAATAACTTTTATAATAGCACTATTGACTATCCTCTATTTTAAAAATAGTTGTATATATAACTATATAACTAATACTTATAGTTAGTTACACTAAAAACTATTCTATTGAAATTGAAAGGATTCACACATTGTTGTAACTATAGTTAAACAATTGTTTAGTGTTCAAGACGTTAGAAAAAAATTATAACACCCATTTAAATAAAAAATTAATTATGGATATAAAAAAGGGTAAATGAAACATAAATATGTCAAAATAACTTTTACTCTCTCTCTCTCTCTCTCTCTCTCACTCTCTTCTTTTTCTTTTTTATCTCTCTTTTTTTCTATTATCTTATAAATAAACACATTTTTTTTTTTGTAAATTAGAAAAACTTAGGAAAATTCTTAATTATTTGTTAAAGAAAAGTTGTAAAAATTAAACCAACATTTACACTTAGTTATGTATTTAAATGTATATTGTAGGTTAGTAGTTGAAAAGGATATATAATAATGTTTAATTTTAACAGATTAATACTTTAACTATTGAAAAAAATTATTACTGATAAATATTTATTTTTGGTATTTTTAAAACTGTCTCAGTTAAATAAATAAGTATACTGATATTATAATAAGAACCAACTCAAGAATTCGATTTCGGATTAACTAGAATTGCATTTAGAAAAATTTGGAATCAAATATTACAGTTAGTTAACTATGTTTAATATATATGAGTTATTGATTTTAGATAGTTTTTTTATAATCAGTAACTATTGTTAGTTAGCTATTGATTACTTTAATATTATAGAGTGACACGACAATTGCAATACATTGTATGACAATTGCCAGTTCCGCATATTTACATTAATTAAGACTTAAAAAAAGCTGAATTCAAGCTGAAAAAAAAAATGTTTAAAAAAAAGTAAGCAATTTCAAAATGTATATCATCGACATTGACAATGAATATTACTACTTAATATGACACTGTTGTTTTTGTTTATTTTTATAGAGGACTGGCGGGAGTTTTAAAAATGAACGATCAACTTCATAGCTTGAGTTCCATTATCAGATTCTTACACACTAAAATTATCATACTTTTATGTTATACTTGTATTATGCTACTTTAAGAGACTTGATTTTGTTTAGGATTCTGAAGACATTCTTAATCAAGCGAACTACATAGTTACTTCGATATTAATGTGAGGCTAATGAACGATTTTTTATATTATAATTTCATATTTATAAATTTTGACAGACAATTTTTAGACAAATTTTCGGTTAATTAAATAAATATAAAATGTACTTATATAAAAACTTAAAAAAAAAAAAATCGAAAAATTTAAGAAGTCAAAAAAATACAAGATACTTTTTAACTTTTTATTAAATTTTTCAAATATTCATCTATCATAAAATAAAAATAAATATCGTAAAATATTAAAAACTTTTAAAAAATTTTTATGAAAAGGATTCAAAATATATTCAAGGATTGTGTACACATAAAATTAATTTAATGTAAATTTTTGATAACTAAAAATATGATAATTAAATGATTTGACATCAAATTGACATCAGATAAGTTTATAGTAACTAACTACATTTTTGAAGTTAAGAATAATATTGAAAATCTTTTGTTTTCGACGTAGTTAGTAACTAATTAACACTGGTTTTTTTTATGTTAAGATTTGTATATAAATACACTATACTTATATATATCATGTAACTACTACTTATAACACTATAGTATTCTTAATCAATGATTATACTTTAGTAACAAAGTGAACAATGAGTAAACTTTATGGATCAGACATTTGCTCCTTAAACAACCAATAATTATATAGATATGAGTGTTCACTAAATAACAATGTTTTTATATACTTTAAATAATATTTATCTGCTGTAACAAAGTTCAGGTACTTTATACTAAAAAAAGTAAGCTTCTATTTAAATTTTAGAGTTGCCATCTTAAGAGATTTGTATTTAAATGTATAAAGTTTTGTCATTTTCATTTATATAGTTAGTTAGTTTTTTTTTTTTTTTTTGTTTACAACTTAGATCTTTTGTTCTACGTAATGTTTAGAGACAGATTTGTGTTAACAAAAGTGTAAGGTTTTTATTAATATAATTTAAATTTATATAACTACCTAGTCATTGTATACCTCTCATATATAACTAACTAACTAGTACCAAAAAATATATAATAGTTAGTCTATGTTCTTTGCTAGTACTTAATTGCATTCATTAACTATAACTATATCTTACGAACTTCTGTGATGATTCAGGTAGTTAAACGTATTTGTCAGTAATCAACAACTGTTCAAAAATTAAAACAGCTAAATATTTTAAACAAATCGATAGTTCAGTTTTTTTTTTGTTTATTTCAGATAAGTGTATACTTAACTATATATAACTAGTTAGTTAATACATAAGTATTAGTTATTACATAAGTATAGTTAATATGATATTAAAAATAACAATAATTATGTTCCCTCGCCTGTTTGACATTATCATATTATAAAAAATTATAATTTAATCTGATATAATAATATAATACAAATCTTAAATATAAATTAACTATGTAACTATAAGTATATAGTTATTTAGTAAAAATTCTAAAATTTTCTATTTTCTATAATGTAACTACTTACAAACAATAAAATATAAGTAAGTAAGTCTAAGTACATACAATCTTATTAAAACAGATATTTTTCAATTAACTGATTTGAAATTAATTTATTATTATTCAAAGAGACTATTGCTGCGCTCATACCGGTGTTAAAATAGTAATGCTGAGCTAAATTGAGATTTGTAGCAACGGCATTAACACGAAATTTTTTTAGCACTGCTAACTAAAGTAGCAACACAGAACTCAGCTACGTAGCTAGCTAAAACTAAATAAGATTTAAACTAAATTATAGGGTATAGCCAAAATTGCTACAGATGTCAAAATAAACGTCAAAGTAAAAATAATTACAAGCAAAAGTTATAAAAGTAATTAATAAAAACAAGCAAAATTTATAAAAGAAAATAACTAAGTAATGTAGGTTGTATATTTTTATAAGTTTGTAAATATTTTATTATTTAATTTATATAAAATTTAATAAAATGGAAATAGAGAAAAGAAAATCGACAAATTGGACAGCTGGGGAAATATTTACATTACTTGAGATAATTCTTAACAGGAAAGTGATGCAATTATTCGACGATAAGAAAACTAGGTCTCAAGACATTTACAGGATGATTAGTTCCGATATGAAAAATAAATAAAATTCATAGAAGAATGAAGCTTCTGATGATGGTGTAATAACCGAAATTGATTATGATATTTAATAAAAATGTGAAACAATGGTACTCACCTAGAGTTTTAACATTTATTTAATTTTAGATTCTAATGTTTAGTGTGAGATGTATAAGTTACATTGAGAAAAAGGAGTAATTTAAATCCGAAAATAGAACACACGAAAACTCTTCTTTCAAATTATATCAACTAAATGTATAAAATATTTGCATAAGACACATATTTACTTGAACAGTAAAAAAAAAATATATACTTATATATAACTATATCTAAATGCCTAAGATACAAAATTATTTATTCATAAAACAAAAATCAAATCTATATGAGTCGGAATGTAAGCTATAAATTTTAATTGCGTCACGTTTTAAATTGCAGTATAAAACCGACGCCTGGGAAATTGCTAAATTATTATAACCATTCTATAACGTAAAATATGAATATGTACTAACTACATTGAATCTATATGTAAATATTTAAATACGTATGGTAAGTATATAAATTTATTAAAAGGATACGACATTGTATGTAAAAAAAAATCCCTAAATGAATTTGTCGTAGCTAGTACAGTACATGTATTCGTTAAGTAAATTTTCAGCATTTACTACCATAGAAGGTTAAAAACATTTTTTTGTTAAACATAAGATATACACCACTCTGTCTGTACATATCTATATAGTATAGGAACGGATTGTAATGTAAATACATGAGTACATATTTTCAGTATTAATTAGTCGAAAATGGAATTCAGAGATTTTTTTTTTTTTGTTAATAATAAATAAATAATTTTGTGTTAATTGCAATAATATACAGTGCAATAAGAGTGTAAATAGAATATTTAGCAGTAATTGTATTTGAATTATTAATATGTATAACTACATGTATTGTTAATATTTTCGAAAAAATCTGTGTTAGAAAAATAAACTTGAAAAAAACAAACGTAAATTCAATTTAGTTACAGATTCAGGTTCAATTGTGCTCTCTAATATTAAGTGAATACGAGTTTAAGTTTTAAATCATAATTAAGTATAACTAACTAGTTTAAATATAAGGTGTATTATGTGGTATTATATATGACAATAGTTAAGTATAATTACTTATTTATACAATTAATTGGCGTTCTATATTTCACTTCTAAACCGAAGTTTTACCGACTCATATACCGACCGCTTTATTATATATATATACTTTTATATTCGCAAATTGTAATTATTTTTTATACGTTTATTTTATAAATGTAGGTACCTAAGTAACTACATATTTCAA
The DNA here is from genome assembly GCA_963942445.1 of Argyra leucocephala. Classification (NCBI taxonomy): domain Eukaryota; kingdom Metazoa; phylum Arthropoda; class Insecta; order Diptera; family Dolichopodidae; genus Argyra; species Argyra leucocephala. The sequence goes on from OZ012677.1 coordinate 32,146,430, forward strand.
CTTGCATTTGTATTCTTAAGCGCGCAAAAATAAGTTTACTTATTTAAAAAAATGTAATATGGTCGAAATTAGGAAGGTGGTCGGTAATAAAAATAAATACTTAAAACTAAAATCTACTATATAAATAGATAAAAATTAGTTATAGTTATATTACGTAAAGTATAAAATAAAGTACTTATATGAGTCCATATATTCTTAACTTTCATAATCATATCAAAATGTCTTGTCACCACTAAAACCACTTTCAAAGGTTTGGCCGGTAGAAATATTATCTAAATCAAATTAATTTTATTTCACTACTTATAACTAACAATTAGTTATACTTTAACTGGATATGAAGACGTGTACAATCCTACAAGAAACTGTCAATTAATTTGAAATGAATCAAAAGATTACTAGCAGAATAAACTATACTTAATTCAAAACATATATATATATATATATATATAAGTATATACATCACAAAATTGGCAAAACAAAAACAAAACCTTTTTTTGATAAAAAAAATTAAAAAATAACCGTCTTTTTTTTGTCTTTTCAAATGAAATTTACACACATAATAAGTCTTTACATTTGAACCCTGACACAAAAATATGTTTTTCTTGGTTTAATTTTTTATTGTTAAAATAAAATGGAATTTTGTGTAAATTTATTGCTGAATAATAACTACGTATATATAGAAGTTATCATCCTTCTTAAGATTTCAATAAAAAATCGCTTACGAAAATATTTTTAAAATTAATCCGAAACCAAAAGAAAAAAAAACCAGGACAAACCACACAAATAATATAAAAATTGACATGAACTCTGTCTTATTAGAATTTTACAAAACGAAATTCTTGGTTTTTTTGTTTTGATATAAAACTAGTTATATATTTTTTTTTTGTAAATTTAGACTTCCTTTTTTCGATTTTTCCAAAATCTCATTTCATTGCAGTATTGTGGTTTTTTAGTACAGTAATAACCATATACGACTTTGATTAATAAAAATAGAATTCACAGTTATTACAAGTAACACAAGTTGTACAAAATGATAAGATAAAAATGTAATTTGTTGAACCTAAGACTGGGCAACGGTAAATAGCGCTCATCAGTTTTACAAATAACACAAATTGCGCAAAGTGACATCTAGAAGCTGTCCGGTTAGTTAATCGAAACCTATAATTGCATTAACTACTTAATTACAATTGTATTTTTTTTTATAAAATTACAGCTTTGATTGAGTTTTAGCAAAACAGCTAAAAAAATTGCTCTCCAGTTATTTCAGTTGGTTATTTCTATTTTAATCTAGGTCCAAATAATCCAAATAAAAAAAATTCTAGTTAGTAAAAGAACAAAAGATTAAATTAACTTATTTAAACTTGCAAATTGATTCTAGAATCGAACATAAACTAAGAGATTTCTAAAACAACCCAAAACAATAATTTGGTAGCAATTGAGTAATGTAATCATAATCTTATCACATTTTCAGAAAACCTTCTATAGGATAAACCTAATCACAACAGAATAAAAAATGAAATTAAAAAATTTATTTTGGAGGTCTACATTGAAAATAGACTGAAATTCCAATAATGGGTAGGCTTTATAATACACTGTTAATCAAATGGAATAAATTTAAATGAGAATATTATCACAAGTAGGTACATTTTTATCCTTGGGAAAAGATAAATGTCATTAACAGGATTTTGATTTCTATGTATTTTGTAGAAGAAAAATAACGGCAAATAAAAAGGAAAAAGAAAAATTGAAATTCTTGAATCGTAAAAAAAAAAAAAATGCTTTAATTTTAGAATTAAGTACATGATGACATTTAGTAGTAACAATATAACAATAATCGAAATATTTTCGTGTCCAATAGATCATGTGTTGTTTTGATAGTATTTAGTTGGGGTATTGTTGGGATTTTATTTTTTATTATGAAATAGTTACTATTTGGCACGCAATTTTCTTTGTTGAGGTTTTATTCATAATAAAATAACAGTATAAAGTTAAGATTTTTGTTTTTTGAAGAAGTACACCGTCGTATTAAAATAAATTTCAAAAGAAACATTTTAGAGTTAAGATTGCAGTGAGCATGAACTAATTAACACTTAGTTACTGATACACACGTATCTATCTATATTTTAAATAATGTTTATTTAGTATTATGATGAGGTCTGTATATAAAAAAAACTCGACTTACATGGTAATTATTTCATATTGAATTAAATATTTTGTTGAAACAAAATAGTGGGGATATTATTTTGAAAGTCATTTACAATACTTATTTATTCTTATTTGACTGACAGATCTGGGGGCTGGTAAAATGAGTATTTGTAAGCTAACCCGTTAAAAAATTAAGTATTCGTTTTTTTTTTTTTTATTTTATTTAGGGGTCAATTGCAGAAATCTATTGGGTAGAAATTTTTTCTATTAATAGAATTTTAAAGTCGACGAAATTTTCTTGATTAGCTTTGGTGGGAATTTTGAAAATGGAGCATAATTAATTTTTAATTTACTTATATTTATAATTTTTATTTTATACGTTTTATAAAATTCGATAGTAAAATTCATTCAGTTACCAACTATCGATACTCAAAATCATTCGATAGTGTCCACCACTAGCATAGGTCCTCCAATTCAACTAAAATGTATGATAAATGGGCGAAGGCAAGTATATATATAACTAATTAACTAGTTATTGCATTTTCAAAATATTCCAAACTAGAAAATTCATATTTTTGACAGCAGCATTTTGACATTCTCTTTTTATAGACTTTTTAAAGTTTGTGTCGATTGACCATTTTTGGGTCTAAAGAAAATTAATTCTCATATTTAAGACTGTAAAGGTGGATTTCATCTTAATGGACGAACGTCCGGACAAATTTTTTAACCAATCAAAAAATTTTATTTTATCAACACATGTACACAAAAAATCTTCTCCGGGCATTTTCTTCATCCAATTTCTTAGTTAAAATATTTTTAACTTTTGGCTGAAGGGCGAAGTAAAAGAAGAGGATAGATATATAATTATTTGATAAATATTTATTGCTATCTCGATTTATGAATGAACGCATTCACATATATAATTTCAAATGTTTTTTAAGAAAAAGATATGAAATGTAATTTTTTTGTTTTTTAATATAAGATTATTTTGTTTCTAACAAATTATTTATATTTTAAGATAAAAACAAAGCGCTATATTTTATTTTTTTCGAATATTACATTGTTATTATCCATTATTACTCTTAACAAAATTTTAAATATTTTTAATAAAAATAATATCAACGCATGTAAACATATTTTCAAACGTCAACCATTTTTGACTACATAACAAATGTCAGTCCTTCGCGCATTGAGAGTAAATAAAATATATAATACATAAATCATAAAATTTCCTTTAATGGGATTTGTGTTTCAAATAGTGTAAAATAAAATTGTCCGGACGTTCGTCCATGAAGAGGAAATCCACCATAAGACTACATTTCATACAAAATCATTTATGAATTTCAATTAATATTCAAAATTCAGTAACAAATAATAATTAACCAAAAAAAATACACAAAATAAACAACAACAAGAAAACAAAAATAAGTAAAATAGAAAAGATAATTGGAGTATAAAAAAAAAGAAAAATAAATTAAATTAACACTCGCCCTAAATTAATTCCTAAAAACTTCGAATTTTTTTTAGTGCGTTCAAAGATACTCGCACTAAGTCTGTCATATCGCACTTCATTACTTGTCAAAATTTAGTATTCTTTTTACCGCAATAAATAACTATCGCAATAAGAGTAAAACACATAAAAAAATAAGAAAGATACAAATTTTAATTTGTAAAAAAGATGAATATTCAAAGACTATTATTATTTTTTATAAGATATGATAAATACAAATGTGTATATATATAACAATTATTTAAAATGTAAAACAAATATAATTTAAGAACATAAGTAATTAATACAAACATACTTAATATTTAATTTTTCCTCCAGACCCCGTAGGTTCCTTTATTTTCAAAATAATAACTTTTATTTAACTATACTTAAGTATATATTAAGTATATACTTATTTAAATTTATTACAATTAAAATTACAATAAATTTATTTGTAAGCTCTAGCTATTTGGGCTATCAATTTATTTATGGCTTACTATTGTTACAAAATTGGTATCGTACTGTACATTACATACTTAGTTATCAAAACAAATTTTAAAACAACAATAATATTTGTAATAACACAAATGACTACTAACTATGCATAAAATTTAAGATTTATTTAATATTGCCATAGTTAGTTAGTCATAAATTTAAAGCATTGGTAAATAATGCTATAGAAAAAAGCTGCTTTTCTTTTGCTTTCAAAATAAATTTGACATAAAAATGCTAAAAAAGATATATTACATATTAAGGTAATAGTTAGTTACGGATTCTACTCCTAAAAATATAGTACAAAACAAATATAATACAGCAACAATTTTCTTGAGTTCATTTTATAACTAAACTAATAAAATAACTAAGCACAAAGAAAAATTTCTTCTTTAACTGAATAACTATATATAAGTGGAAGACTGTTAAAAAACAACTGTTAACTAGTACCTAGGTATCGAAATTAGTTAGTATAGTACTTTTAACGTTTTTAACTGCCAGTATGTTTTTGAAAAAAAACACAATATTTAAGCCTTACTACTTAGCTATTAAAATTTTTCAAACTAACATCTATCCCAAGCAATATAAATAATTATAAGTAGTTATAAAAATATACTTAATCAAAAATAAATAGTTATTACGATAGTTTTAGTTTGTTGAGATGCTTGCGACAGTTTTAGTTTGTTCAGCTGCTTTACGTCATTACGATTTTGAATACATATGTAAGTATAGTTAAGTAGCTAAGTGTTGATGTATTTATTAGCATGTTTGAATAAAATAAGTAGTACTTTATAAGATGATTTATTAAATGTTGAAATCATAATGAATTTTCTCACTTATATAATATATATATTATATAACTAACTATAACTATATAATAACCAGTCGCGTGCGGTCATAGAGTGCAAGGTGTGCACTGCACACCCTATAAATAATCAATTCATACTGTAAATAATCATATTTTATTAATAATAATTAAAAAAAAGTCAAACCATAACTTAAAATCATCTTCCTCACTGAAAATTATTAGATTGAAATTTGAAATGTTTTCAACACCACTTTTTTTTGCATATATTCAGGCAAACGTGAAAAAAAAAATTAAAACTAAAAAATATGATAGAATTAATGACTACGTGCAGTATATCCTTTTGCTCGTTTATTCATTTTGTTTTAGAACCACTTTTGTGCATATATTCAGGCGGAAGAAAAGGTGAATTCTAATATGACAACGTGCAGTATATTTTGTGCACGTTATTTCATATATTTAGATATCAATCTGTCTCTATTATTTTATACTTAAATTTCAGGTTAAGTTAAAAAATTTATACTACTCGGGTGTGCAGGCTTTAAATTGCACGTGGTGAAATAGAATTAGCTAATGATATACAAAACAAAAACAAAAAATAAATGTGACAATGACAAGTGAATAAATAAGTAAGACGAGAAAATAAAGTTAGAATAATAAATTAATATTCTAAAATTCTTGTTATACATTAATTTGTTTTCGCTTAAAAATAAGTGCCTATTAATTTTCAAGTTGGACATTTTGATTAATATTAAGAGTTTATGGTATGTTTATTTTTTATATTCTGGCTTTTGACATTTTGTTGATACATAATATCAAGATTTATTGAAAAATTCTTTTTCGAACCGGGATATTTAATTTAAAAAGAAAATAATGCAATCAAGACCTACACCAGATTTAAATATAACGCAAGCTATAAAAATAAAAGACAAACAATGTGAACGACATTTTCAGAAATCAATTTATGAAAAATCAAGTGGATATGTGGTTGTTATGAAAAAAATAGATTATATTGTTGGCCGTGTCTGCTGTTTGGGAAAGACAAAAATATATGGACGGTACAAGGATATTTTGATTTAAATCATTTGCATGGAGCTGGAAAAAAACATGAGAAAACACAATCTCATATATTTTCAGTTGTGTCCTCAAAAACCTTCGGCACGCTGAGAATAGACTTAATGTTACATCATCAAAAATCTTTAAATATTGTGAAACATAACGAAAAAGTAACTAGAAATCGAAATATTCTGAAAAGATTAATTGATGTTGTTTGTTATTTGGGAAAACAAGAAAATGCATTTCGTGGACATAATGAGAATTCTACTTCTTCAGAATCGACAGAAACGAAAGCTGTCATTCATAATATGAGAAATACTAATAATTTTGAAAATATATATATCAAGATATTGTGTCTTCTGCAGGACCAACAATTAAAAAAAGACGTGACATGGTAACAAATGATCCAAAATTAATATATAAGCAATTATACAATTAAATAATAGACGCAATTTACAACCAAATGGACATGCGGTTTGAAAAACTTAATGCCTTAAAATTTTTTGAACTATTAAATTCAAAAAATTTTTATAAATATCAAAAAGAATTTCCGGTTGAAGGTTTAAACTCATTGAAAGAAAATTATGAAAAATATTTTGATTTTGTACGTCTTAATAATGAACTTTGCGTGATATACCAGTCACAATCTATAAATAACATGACTGTAACTCAAATAATTCAGTACATTAAAGATCATGAGCTGACTGAAGCATTGAGTGAAGTCAATAAATTGGCCCATTTAATTGTTACAATTCCTTTTTCAACAGCATCGGTTGAAAGATCTTTTTCAGCTTTGAAAAGAATAAAATCGTATTCTCGTAATACAATGGGTCAAAATAGATTAAGTAATTTATCTTTGATTGCGATTGAAAAAGAACTGCTAATTTATTTGCAGTCAAAGGTAGATTTTTATGAAAATGTAATTGATGATTTTGTTATTAAGACAGATAGACGGATGGATTTTATTTATAAGTAACTAAGTATATTTAATTATGTTATTTAATTATAGTATATAAGCTTTTTATGTTTTTATTTATGTTTCAGTTTTCAAGTTAATGTTTTTCTCGATTACATATGTGAATTACATTATATGTATATTTGTTTTCCGAATACATGTCTTTTAATTTTGTTGCACACCTTATGACAAAACCCACCGCACGCTACTGATAATAACGGTAGGTAAGTGTTCATAATCACTAAGGGAATTCGTAAATAATTAGTCAGAAATAATTAGGGGAGCTGTAATCCCACACAAGTTTTGCTTATAAGCACATTTTAAAAGTGAGTGTAGTAATAATTTATTCAAGTACTAAAATATTAAAATAAGATTAGTTATTATACTATATTTACATTAAAATACCTTAAAACAAAAAAAAAAAAAATAAAATCTAACTACTTAAGTACTTAAGTACATATATAATCCTTCAATTTTCTCAATGTACTTAATTTTTCTTTTACTAATCAGAGTAGAGTCAGGTCTTTCTTTTTTCTGTGCTCAGCACTTTTTTACTGATGATTTAAGTACTAGCTCGGAAAATTTGTACAAGATCTCACATAGTTAGTTGTTAAAGACAAAACGTGATGTAAATTACTTGGAATGAAACAAGGATTAAGTTTGATAAAGAATTTTTAAGTTTAATTCATATTCAACTAACTCTGACAATTTATTTATTAACTCAGATTTTCAAAGTTCGTAATAAAATTTACTCTTCCTAGACTGTTGAACCTAAGTTCTAAAACAAGCAAAAAACGCTATGAATAATCAAAAAACGACCTTGACCTATTGACAGGTTATTACAAGAAATCTGTTATTTTTATCTATTAAAAAATACCTATAGGTAAGTACACTATGTTCAAAAGATATGTATTAGAATTAGAATAATTGACATATAAGAGAAATTTCATTCAATGTGATAATGCCACAAATTAATTATAAGATAAGCTTAGTTTAAAAAGGAACTGTTAGTCTCAGCAATTCACTGTCACAGTGTCACTACACCACCACGTATGTGACAATAGTGACCACCTTCCATACATCACAGTACAAAATGGACATTTACCTAAACACCGAGCAGACCAGTCAAATTTGTATAGTTAATATACGAATATTTAATATACGAATACGAATAAAATAACGAATTTGTATAGTTATGAGGTAATTTAATGATGTCGTTTAGATTTGATACAATCAAGTAATTAACTAAACCCTTAAACTAAAAAATTATTGCGCCTTTCTTTACACAAAATATTAAGTTTGGTATAACACAAAGATTCTTAAATTCAAATTCGTAACTATTACAGGTAAAAAAATATATCGTTTAAAAATATGCAATTAGAAAATTTAAACTAAATATTTACATAACTACACACAAAATTATGTAAGCAGGTAGGTGCATAAATAATAAACTTTCATATTACTTACTTATTTTTATAAACATTATTACACACTCTCTAAGAATCTTTTCAAACATGTAAACCTTTAACAAATAACAAAAGTTTTACAAAATGCATAACTTCCGACTCCGTTTTACGTACATACATATACACAACACACGGCGTAAAAAAAAAATACAATTTTACTTTCGTTAATCGTCTATTCAAAAAAAAAAAAAAAAAAAACAAGCACAAGTCAACTTGTTAAATATCTACTGTCAATAATTTTTATTAAAACATTTATTTATTTTTTTTTTTTTGCATTATGTATAATTATTTAAAATATACATTTATGTACATATACACATATTTTTATATTACCTTTTTCTTTAAATTCAATGACCTCCACAGTCCAAAATAATACAATTTTTCTGACTGCAGCGCAAACTAAGCACCACTCACTATACAATCAAAATATGATTACAATGATAACGATGATGATGATGAGAAAAAAACAGGAAAAAAAAAACTATAAGTAACAGCAACAGCAGTGCACCTTATGTTCACAAAAAAAAAACACACAAAAACAGAAAATTCTGTAATCAGCAAAAAAAGAAGAATAAAAATCTTCCTGTATATTTTGATATTAGTTATGCTGTTCTTATTATATTTATCTTTTTTTATTTCACTTTGCAAATTTATTAAATACGTTTTCGTTTCCTTCGTTTATATGTAGTAACTAATAAGTAAGTATGTGTGATAGTATATATTTTGTTTTCGAAAATTTGTCCACAAAACTTTCAAAATTCTTTTAAAATTTCAATTTTTATACAGAAATTTTTGTTGGTTTATTTTAATTTTTTGAATGGATGCAAATTTATAAATAACAGAGTTGTTATTTTCTTTAATTCACTTTTAATATTTTTTTATTCTCTTTTTTTTATTTTTTATTTGATTTAATAAATTTTGCAATTTTCAATTAAAATTGCATTCCTTAAATTAAGTACACAAAAATTAATATATGTAGATAAGAACTTGATTTGAAAATATAACAAAAACAAATTTCATATAAAAACAACACAGGTGAGAGATTTGATAAAAAAAAAAAATATGTATATGTATGTATAACAAAATAAGAATAAAAAAAGATATAAAATTAATAAATAAATAAGAAGAACAAACAAAAATATGTAGAATTGGAATTTTTAGAACTTAGAAAATTTACTATACTAAAAAATAATAATTTTGCATGCATGATGTGCGACTATGTGTCCACAAATTTTATTTGTCCGTAATTCATACGCATATGTATAATAAAATTTTATATTTATTTATATTTATTAAATTTTTAACTTATGAATTGAGAAAAATTGTTGAATATTTCAAATATAAAACTTATAAATATATTAATATATATTCATATGCATATATACTAAATGTGGATTTATTATTTTGTTTTCATTTTTTTCTTTTTTCCATTGCCTTCCATCCAAATTGGATTTTATTTATGAAAAATTAATACATATACATATAATGACATGCAACACATTCAAAAATATCAAAAATCATATATTTCTCCATACACATACACAGGGTGTGGTATTTAATTGTATTATAGAGAAAGAAAAATTTTCTCATTTCACATGAATTTTGCAAATCTATTAATTTTTTATATTTATTTAATTGTTTATTAATTTAAATAAAATTGATATTATTATAGAGAATACTATTGAAAACATTGTTTCATTTTACTACCTTTAGTATTTTTAAAATTATTTTAATTAAGAAGAAATTGTTTATTTCAATGAAAATTTCTTTCGTACCTATTTTTAATTTTCAATTTATTTTTCTTATTGTGAATACAAACAGAACTACTATTGTGAATATTATAACTCACACATATGGATGGATATGAATATGAAATGATTCTGAATTTCTGAATTGATTTAAAGAAAAAAAAAACAATATAATTATTATGTAGGTACTAAATTCCGGTATGTATATTTAACCAAATTTAACTTTAAAATTAATATTTAATTATTTTGTTTCATTACTTATAAGTATATTAATTTCCATAAATAATATTAAAATTAGAAATTGAATGAAATAATATTTAATTAATAGATAGATATTTTGTTTCTTATTTTGGCTGTCAGATATAAGTTTCTCTATATTTATTTAGTAATTTATAGATTAGAGAACCGTGGAAATACATATGTGTGTGTGATACAAACTATGAATGTGTGGTGAATATGTTGGATTTTTGACAATTTTATCATTATGTTAAGTTAACTACTAATACAGATAATAAATATTAATAAAAAAACAACAATAATAATAATAAATTTTTTTTATATAGGTAGATATTCTTTTGATAGATAAAATCTATAAAATATACATAATATAGGTAAGCATTTTAGGTGTATATACCTTGCCTTTTTTTTTTTAAAAAAAACTTTTAGTTTTACATATGTTTGAATGTTTGTATATGAATTCTAAATTTTAACAATATTATTGGGCAAAGTAATTTCTCTGTCTCACTTTTTGTATTTATTTTCTTTTTATTATATTTATAAATGCATACATAAAATGATTTTTAAACTTTAATTTAATATTTTTTATTCTTATTAATTCTTAATTAAATATTTTATTTGTATTAAAAATAAAAATTTTAAAAAAAGGTATACAAAATTATAATAAATAAAGTTAGTATTCGAAGTAGTATTTGTGTAGTAGCAAAAAAAAAATAATAACAACAAAATACTTGTATTTATTTAGAAGAAATTGAATTTTCTCGCCGTACTATATTTCTATTTTTTTTTTTCGTTTGCCTTTGCTGTATTTCCGAATTCTCACAAAATATGATTTTAATTCAAGATACAATTTTTGTATTCGAAATTATATTTGAGAACAAATTTTAAATACAAATTTTATTTAATAAAAAACAACTCGAGAAAAATACTATGAGAATTTTTAAATCTTCTAAAATATTTATTTATATTTTTTTATTTATCTTTTTTAGAAAATATAATGCGACACGCGAACAACAGAATACCGCACTAACCACGTTCAGTTATAATGAGATTGAAAGCTGAACTGACTCTGACTGACTTGATTTGGCTTTTTTTTTCATTGAATAGAAAATCTGGTTTCACTCACTTGCTGGTTTTGCTAAATGCTTTGCTAAAAGATACCTACAAATATTCATACATACATCCTCTCGCTCACACACATTTGTAAATTTTGTCGCTCAAAAAAATCACAATTCACAATTGTTTAGAACTTAAAAACACTTAAAAAAACTATACCAAACTACAAATAAAGAAAATAAAGAACATTGGAAATATAAAATATAGTCGAATATATCCACATTCGACTTTAAAATTTCCATGAATTAAAATTCCAGGTTCCACATGGATTTTCAATAGAATATATATGTGTTGGTTAGCTTAGTTTCCAATTTTCCAACCCCAGCATGCCAATACAAATTTACAATTTGAATTTTTTTTTATATAAAAAAAAATAAACGAAATCAAACAGAAATGATTTGCTTTTTAAATTTATATATATTTATCCTTATATATTCATACATATGTCTCTAATGTATAGACAAACTTTTAGAAATGAATCTTATATACAGTTAATTGTGTATTTGGTTTTGTAATAATAAAACAGAATATATATAATATATGAGTATATGACTTCGTGAATACTTAGAGAATAGTATTATTCCATAAGAAACGAATGAATCCACAATAAATGTCAAAATTAATTTTCACATGTGTGTATTATGTATTATGTTTACATACACTACTAACCCAAACACAATATTTTTTTTAACTTTTTACTCTCTTCTTGGGCTCTTTGATATTCACTGATTTGTTTTTCAATAACCAAATACCGATGCCGACCGATTTTACGAATGGATTGGTATAAGAGATAAGAAGAAAAAATGTAAGTATGCTTTGCTTATGCGATTTTTAGATAAGAAAAGGTTGAATTTAAATAATAAATATTCAGGTATAATATATATATATGCATATACATTTACTAAATACTTATATGATTGACACAGGTAAAATGTAGTATATAAATAAACTAAGGTTAGGTATAGTTATATGTTTACCTTTATATATAGATACATCTTGTTAAATTTGGTATTGCTACGTTGGGTTAAAGAAAAATATAATGAAAAAAAAGTACATAAATATGGATGTATCTGTTTGTTTATTTTATTTTTATTTTGGAGTTCTTCTGGCTGGATAGTGTTTGTATATATATACAGGCAGTATTCAGCGAAAAGCATGCATGAAGGAAAAATAATGCTGATAAAAAATTATATTTGTAGTGACATCTGTAGGTGTAAAATAATATTGAATACTGGTGTGGCCAGATGCATTTTTTTTTTTTTTAAATTCGGTTTAGAAGTAAATCGCAGTATTATACTTCGATTAAATAATAGTTCTTAAATGATAAATCAACAACTAATATTCTTAATATATAGTTATGTTAATATGGTTTTCTGCAATGAATAGTCGTCAAATATTAATTTTGAAGTATTATTGTAGATATTCGTGATATGAATAGTTATATGAGTTAACATAGTCAACAATAGTCAATAATCAATATCATCAACACTTTTATTGGCAATAGTCTCAAACTTGAATTAAATACTTTACTTAAGTCTCATCTAGATTTTATTATTTTTAACATGTGAATTAACTTAATATTATTTTCTCTTTAAATACACATTTTATTGTAATAAGTAAATTTTATTTGTAAATTTCATAAATATCAATTTTAACCGTTAGATATAGCCATACATTTAAATTTCTTGCTTGAAAATAATAAAAAATTTTAAATAGGTATAATCCAATTGGATTTCGACCTCTAAGCCATATGGTTTAACTTTGATCAATAAAGTTATAAAACTGAAAAATAATATTTTAATTATTTGAACTTTAACACACAAATTTATATTTGATAATACAACACCACCAAATTGTGCTTGTGGAGCAAACCTTACTATTAGACATCTGTTCGAAACTTGTATTAGATATTCAAGAGATAGAGATAGATATTTAAAAAGTAATAGTCTAGATATTTTAAAGAGTGATGATGAAACCAGTTATAGAAAAATAATAAATTTCCTAAAAGCTATTGAACTATACAAAACAATTTAAAACAAAAGATTAAATAAAATCAATAAAATATGTTAAATGAAAAATATTAAATATTAAAAAAAAAACGGAATAAAATAGAAAATATGTAGTTATAATAACTTCATATAATTAATATATGTATAAGAAAAATTTAACTATTGAATTATTTTATATAGAAATCAAAAAAAAAAAAAAAAAAAAATTAAAAATGTATTATATGAATAATAGAATATGTAATTAGAAAATAATAAAAAAAAAAAAAATTAAAAAAATTAAAAAAATAATGTAAAGATCTGGTCTGAAAAAACCTATATTGTGTTCAAAGGCCACTTAAATAAAGTTATAAAAAAAAAAAATTATTTGAACTTATATATCACATATAATAATTTTGTTTTGCTGTCTGAAGCCTTAACTATCAATATTGTATATTGCAAATAATTAAATAAACGACATAACAACAACAATAAAAAAACATTTCATTATGAATGAAATAATGAATTATTCAGAGAATAAATCAATTTTTTTATATTGGAATTTTTTTATTATGAAAGTATGTGTATGATGTAGTATTATAAAGTAATATGCATTTACTTTACATTGTTTCTGGTGTTTTGAGTTTATAATTAAATTAATAATGTGTGAGATATATTACATTTATTAAGAGATTACGAAAATAACTGTTAGATTGAAGAATTTGACTTTTTGTTTCGTAATTTAACAGTTTAATACTCTTTTTCCAGAAATTAGTTGATGATTGATGGGAAGGTATCTTATTTAACAATATGTAGGTACAGAGGTACTTATTCTCAATTAGTAAAACCAAGAACATATAATATTTATTTTTAATATTTTTGTATACAAATCTTATTTTTATTTCATCTTAGTACTTTTGTCATATCTGTTATTTGGACATTTTACCGTTTCTTGCATATATAACTCTTATTACTATTCAATTGCTATCTATTTCTTACAATTTTCTCAAATTTCTATCAAATATGCATATGTATCCCACATTCTTTTGTAAGTATACATTTTGAGAGCAGTGAATTTATTCTCTATTAAGAAATAAAATAACAAAGTCAGAAGAATAGAAAAACACATTAAAATGTGGGTCACTATACACAGGCCCTCATATGAAAACATTTTCAAGCAAAATTTGCATGAAATAAGTGATTTTGTAATATTTTCTTTTGTAAAACTATTCAATAGCAAAACCCTAAATTTATTTTTACTATACTACAACTACTGCTATAACTACTACTACTACTACTACTACTACTTCTACTACTGCTACTGCTACTACTACTACTACTACTACTACTACTACTACTACTATTGCTACTACTACTACTGCTAATACTACTTCTTCTACTGCTAATACTACTACTACTACACTACTACTACTACACTACAACTCCTGCTACTACTATTAATATTATTACTACTCCTACTTCTACTACTACTATTATTGTTTCTTGTTTCAGATAGAAGAAATATCTCTATACCTTTGTTTTTTTTTCAGATAGTAGAAAATCATCACGAGAGCCTTCAGCTTCGGTTCTATGTGCCGAGGAAGAACGAAGTGAAAGGCGATTTTAACGAAATAAAAGCTCCCATCCTTTTGTTAAAATTAAAACATAGTTTTCAAAACTGAACCAGACCAAAATCTCTAAATCGGTGTCAGTCGTCTTTCTTTTACTTTGAAAGAATATCTAAGTGTAAATTTAAAAAAAAAAAAGTTGTCTATCAAAGTTTTGATGATCAGCTAAATGTGAAACTTCGACATTGACATATTGAGAAAGACAACTTTTATGGCGTACAGCCAATTTGTTAATTTCGTCTTTTATGAAAGGGATCCTAAGAACTCTATGAATATCAGCATTGCGAACAAACCATAGGGCATTAACAATGTTTGGCAATACTTTGTTTTGGAACGTTTGGATTGTTTGAATATGTCGTTGTTTAGTCAACCCTATATTTGAATACCGTATACCCAAGCTGCAAACATTTACCATATACCAACCGTATACTAACACATATTTTACCATATACCAACATTTGATTGTAGATCAAAACTTTGTTATTATCTCTGCAGAAACAACTGAGCTATATAGTAATAACTACAGTGTTATGCTATCCCAAAATACAATATATTAATAGAATAATGATTTTTAGATTGATAGTAGTA
Source organism: Argyra leucocephala (assembly GCA_963942445.1). Lineage (NCBI taxonomy): Eukaryota > Metazoa > Arthropoda > Insecta > Diptera > Dolichopodidae > Argyra > Argyra leucocephala. Next base: position 32,162,140 of record OZ012677.1, read on the forward strand.
AACACTAATATGTTAATTGATCTATACTTGATAATATACTCTATACATCATAATTGAAAATCATTAAAAGCGTTTTTACGCTTTGTTAGATCAAATAATAATAATTTGTGGAAAATATTGACAATTTTAAATGAATAATTATTAATAAAAATAATAAAAAGATTATTTCAAAATTTCAGTGCCGGAGAAAGTTAATTACAAGTCTGAGTCTTATACGTAAAAAAAAAGAAGAATTGTATTTTAATAATTTATGTATCTTGTCTCTTTTTATCTAAAAGTATGAGTAAGCGCTTACAATATTAGAACAGCAACGTCACGTTGTTCCAGATCGTTTTAGCAGTTTTATATCGTACGCATTATAAAGGGTTATTTTCTAAAGTCATATTTAGGGTTTTTAGCGATCGCTAAGATGACTGATATTTATGTATCCAGTCACCTTAATAGAAATGTAAAAGAATGTGGTAAACTTTTTAAGTAACAATAACCAGCGCGCTCCGAAAATTGTTTTAAGGAAAGGGTATATACCTGTGGTAAAAAAGAGGGATTTTCGGGTTTTCAGAAGAGTTAAGATTTTATGCCGCTGAATTTTAACTATTATTATTTTGTTTGGCAGCTGTTTTTGGTTGGGTTATCGTACGACACTCCGTTTTCATATCGGCATAAGTATTAACATCTTATTCTGTACAATAACAACTTCGAATTGACCCCAAGTAATCTTTAGTAATCTTTATTTTGGCAATTATCAGTATCTGATAATAAATTTTTCTTATTTCTTTTATGTTTTCTTACCACTATAAAGCTTGGAATCTTTCGAAATTCCTAAATACTTTGATGTATTTGTGTGGTGCACGATTTAGTTGTTAATTAAAATATGATGGATGAATTGTATAATCAATTCTTTGGTGTGAAATAAATTTTATTCATTTTCTCTAAATAAGCTTAATACGAAGGTTTAAAAAACTTCGTAGTTATTCCAAGCTTTTACTATTTTTTTACTATTGCTTTCTAACATCAATTCAGCAAAGGCATAGCAAAAGCAGTTTTTTCGTAGTTGTTTTTCTTCCGCTTTGCTGCACATTTTTATTTCAAAAAGTAATATGCAGAAAAAGCTTTTTCATTCTGTTTTTAAATAGCTACAGCAAAATGAGTTGAATACAGCTAAACAGCATTTGCTGTTGCTTTGAATTACTATTCAGCATTTACAGCACTTTACAATACACTTTTGTTTTACTTAGAGTTATTGTGCTTTTTTGTTCCTTGTGACGGCTTATGTTTTTTTGAAAAATTTTTTTGTTTAAAATTTAAAAAATGGATTTACAAAAAAGTAAGTATTTTATTTTAAATTTATAAGTGGATATGAAAAAAGTAAAGAAATCTTCGAGGTGGTGACTGGTGGAAAGAGCCAAGTTCAAGAAATTGAGCAGCCTCAAGAAAAAATAGGTCCGGGTCCCGCCTCACAAAGCCCTCGAAATTTTTTTTTTTTAAACTTGTCTTCAGCTCAGACAAGGTCCCATTAAATACACACACAATGGCTTTAATCTATTCAATATTAATTTGCATATTGAACAAACCTTTTGGACATATTTTTTTCTTTTACTTCACTTTTTTCTTCGAAATAAAATTTCTTTCTAAATGCACAGCAAAGTCTGCACAGCAAAATCAGCACAGCAAACAGCATTTTTTTTACTTTGACTTAAAATATTAAAAAGCATTCAGCAAAATTCTACTGTTACTATTATGTTTTGAAAAGCAAAAGCACATAGTATTTGTATGTGTAAAAAGCATAAAACTATTACTTTACTTCGGTTAAGTTGTAACAGTAAAGCGCAGTAATAGTTTTTTTTTTAATTTGAAATGCTGTGATAGTCAGCAACAGCAATAATTTAAGTGCTTTTACTATTTCTGCTGTAGTTTTTTAAACCCTGCTTAATACGCCATCATTGAGTCCATATTCGTATGTTACTCACTGCATTTTAAACAATATAGATTTTTCAATGAACTGCGAGGAATGAAGTGTCACGTGTAAAGCTAGTCATTTAAGCCATAGAGCTTGTTGTCTTGCGATATATGTCTCTTTGTATTGGCCTTGCTACGGTTCAAAGCCTTGCGGTATTTAATGCATTAAGAAAGAGAATTGCCGAAAAATTAAAATGATTAACAGAAGGTTTGCATGAAGATGCAGAATTAGCCATTCCTCACTACGGACAAATAAGTAACGCGTTCACTAAAAATTTCGGAGTAATGTCCTCTCTTACCATTTCTATTCACGCTTGTAATAGATGACATAATGCAAGAAAGGGGTTCTTCCGGGGTGTAACGTGGGATCCCTCAAGGACACTTCTAGATTCTGCAAATACAAATACCATTAAAATAAAAGGTCAAGCAAACGAATATGTGGAAAGCTTCTCCTATTTAGATAACATTCTAACAATAAACCGAGGTACAGAGACAGATGTTAACAACAGACTTCGGAAGGCCTGACCTTCGTTTGGTGAATTAAGTCCAATATGGAAGAATGGCCAAATAACTAAGAAAACAAAAATTAGAATATTCAAAGCATTTGTAATGTCAACACTTATGTATGGCAGGGAAACTTGGATGACGACATATAACACCAGTCAGGAACTTCCAGTATTTGCGAACAAGTGTCAAAGAAGAATACATATTCAGAATATTCTAGCCCCACACTATAATAAGGACTTATGGCGGCTAACAGATGAATAACACCTAATGCTTCTATCGCTGGCGTCGAACTACGACTTCTGAATTGACGAGGTATGGACGAACTTGGAAAGAAATATAGATCACTGTAATGTAAATATAGATCACTGTCAGTGTACAACACAGAACAATGAAGGCGGCGAGTTGATGCCCTATGTTCCTAAGAGGAAGAACAGGAAAAACAAAATAGTATTGGTCTTATACTTTCCTGTAAAACACCAGCTAATATTTCTTTTAACGAGTTGTAAATGATAATTTTTTAATATATTGAAATTGAAAACAGTAGCCTTCTATACTTATTTTTAGTTTTGTTTCTACGATGTTGTCTTTAATCAAAGATTCAATAAAAGCCTAAAGCCGACCCTGGTATTTTTCAGAATTTTAAAATTAAGGGGTATAGCCTATGTAAGTCTACCAAAAAGAAAACATGAAATTTTTATGTAAAACATATTTTCGTGTGTTTTGTTTCTATTTAAATTTACAACATTTTCGGAATTATCGAAACAAAAAAAAATTCGAAAGACCTTCATATAAATAAAGGATTCATTCCAACTTTTTAGTTTAGTATTTGAATAAATTTTATTGTGTTTGAAATCGAAAAAAAAAACAAATTTAAATAAATACGGTTTAACAAAATATTCGGTTCCTACAAAATATTAAAATTGTTTTATTGGATTACCAGAAAATGAAAAGTCATCAGATAATTTCGAAAGGATATCTTATTTTTATACTTGTGTTTGTGTTTCATCTTAATCTATTGAATTTGATTGGATCACATAATAAACAATGTGTCAACGCACAAACTGTATCTTCACCTGAACAGGATCTAGATTTATTCTTTAGTAAGATTTTATTAATTTCGCATTTATTACGGTATATTCGTGTACTGACATCTAATTATACGTTAAGATTGTGCGCAACCAGTTCATTACATTATTTGTTGTTATTAAAACGTTATTACATAAGTGTTGAGAAAAATGTGATTTTAATAAAACAAATTAAGGTTTTACTTTATAAGAATAGATCTTTTTCCACAATGGGTGACATTTTGGTAGGTTGTATTTTCTCTGAAAGCCTAAGAACTACCTTGTCTTTCAATCTTCATAAACATTGAAGTGCATATCTGGCATATTAGTTGTGCATATCAGTAATATCCACCTAAACGGACTTAAGTATAACGTGATAGCTGTTAGAAATATTTGCATATTTATTGATATTGGAGTAGCAATCAAATCATTAAATTTGGTAAATAATCATATAAAAAAACGTGATTAACTGTTGTATTTCTATCGACGAGAGGGCGAATCGGTTCAACATTCTACTATGTGGGTGTCGTGTTCTAGTGATATTCCAGGGAAATTTTAAAGCAGAAGAAATTGCTATACAGCCTTTGAATAGGTTTCAGCAACGAGCAATCGGGTTATGCCTCGTACAGTTCTATCGCAAATATTCTATTGCTTGCCAAATTCAAATGATATCATTTAAACTCAATTGCTATAATAGATAAGTGGTATATAGTCAAATATATATGCTCTAAATTGGAATCTTCTGAAGAATATTGGGAGGGTTTTGTGGTAAAATCTTGGGGTATTTGGTTTTTAAAGATAGAAAATAAAGATTGTTTTTTTTCAAGAATTTTCTACTTTAAACTACAATATCTCCATAACGGCAGCAGCAATCATCATCAAATAAATTTTAAAATATGCTCCACATCTTACTAAATAAAAACTATATATATATATATATATATATATAACGGCTTATATACAAAAACATGAAAACAACAAGCATACTTTCAATTTTTGGAAATCTAGGAGCAGCAGGCATCTTTGGGATATAGTCAATAGGTTCTACGCGTATACAATATCTCCCACACAATCCCCTGAATTATATATTCGATCATACTAGTGAAACCAGTTTAATAAACTTCTTCGAAAAGAAAATTTCAAGAAGAATAATAGGTTTTGTCCGTGAATAAAACAAGTTGTATCAAATTTGCTTAGCAGTGAATTTGATTGTTAGTGAGTTTTTTTTAGCTTAGTAATTAGTTGTATCAAATTTATGAGCAAATGAATAGAAATACATTTATTTTAATACAGTAATTTTGCCTAATCAGACATATAAAATCAGTCATAGAAACACAGTCACAAGACTGTAGGTTTGTCTGTTAAGTTCAAAAAATAAATAATTAAAAGTATTACTTAACCACAACAACTAATTGAATTGGGTCTGAAAATAAAGTCAAAAATGCATTTATTGATGCTATTTCAAAAGGAGGTATGGTTTTTTAACAATAAAATTGGTTGGAAAACAAACAGTATCAGTATAGAGTGCTGTAAATCAAATTTTAAGGAAGCTAAGATTTAGAGAATGCTGCGACAACATTAGAAGCAAATTGAGATGAACTGGTGTAATTTCTTTTATCTATGTGATATTGAGTTTTTGTTTTTAAGATGCCCAATTTTACTTTTATTCCGTTGAATCTAATTTTCTTGTATAGAATTTTCGATATAACTGGGAGATATATTCATTTTGTAAATGATTGCACAAAAATAACGAAATAAAAATATTACTGATAGTTCATTACCTATATATTTTTTAATATTAATTCTAGGACCAGATACAGCACCCACTACTCCGGTTCCTTCTACTTATAAAGGCGTATGTAAGTTTATATGTATTACAAAAAATGCATTACCAAAAAAAAAATTTGTTTTTAATCTTCAACATGTATTGAGTAACAGGTATTTGTGTTCCTCCCGGATCATGTTCTAATGATGGAGCAGGTCTAATTAATGTTAGAATACTTTCAGAGGTATAATTCAACTCTGAATATGCTTATATATATTTTAATATGTAAATATATTTTTATATTTTTAGAATGGTGCAACATATTCAGAATCTAGTGTTGTTAGAGCTGCTAATGTAGGTACAACACCAATTACAAAACTCAATACGAACAAAGTGAAAAAATTAAAAACAACTAAAACACCAGAAGGCAAATCAATTGATAATACTGTAATTTCTAATAATAAAATTGAAATAGAAGATAATCAAATTTTATCAGCTACTACAACCAGCTTGAGTTCAGGTTTCATTTCACCTATTAATAATGGTAACTGTTTATATGGCCTTACGAAATGCTGCCGTCCGGGTCATTATCGATGTGGTGAACGTTATCCACCACCACCAAATAGTCCAAAAACTGAAGAGGGACAAGCACCATACGGATCATATCCATGGATGGCTGCAATATTATCAAAACCAGGTGAACGTTATTTAGGTGGTGGAGCTTTAATTGATTATAGGCATATTATAACAGCTGCTCATAAAGTTTTTAATATAAGGTGAGTTATTGGATTTGGATATTGGAAATAAAATAATTGATGATAATCTATTCAAAATGGAATAAATTCAAAATGTTAATAATATACCATTATTATTTTCAGTGCAAACACTATAAAAATTCGTTTAGGTGAATGGAATGCTAAAAGTGGTACTGAACCGATACCACCACATGATTATATAGTTTCAAAAATTTTCACACATGCAAATTATACAAAATCGAATTTATTTAATGATATTGCTATTATTAGATTAGCAACACCAGTTCATTTGGGTGTAACACCAACAATTAGTACAGTTTGTTTAACTGGAGCTGGAAATTATAGTTCAAATTGTTATGTTGCTGGTTGGGGTAAAAATAATTATAATGGAACATATTCAAATATTCAGAAGCATGTTAGGGTTACAGTTAAAGTGCCTACAGTATGTCAAAATGAATTACGTAATACAATATTGGGACAATCATTTAATTTTAATTCGAAAAGTTTTGTATGCGCTGGTGGTGAACTTGGAAGAGATGCTTGTACTGTAAGTTTAGGAAAATGTTTAAATATAATTAAAGAATATAATTAATATATCTTAATTAATTCAGTGAAGTTTCTTATTTTCTGGAATAGAATCCAAATTTGTATTAAAAAAACTAACTGTTCCCTTTTGAAAATCTCGATCGAATTACCGATCCTTCCCGGAAATTGAAAATATCACCATTCGATAGAGCACCCTCAATTTAGATAATAACTTTTTTTTAAATTTTGAAATAACGGTTCCTTCCCCTTTTCCCAAAAGCTGATACCCATGCTCTGCAACACCCGGTATACAAAATAACAGTTACAAAATAATTTTTGTATTTAAAGATATTGAGGTGTTGAGTTATTGTGTTGATATGAAAGGTTTATGAAAATTTTATTCCACGCACTAAAGCACGAACTACCTTGTATTTTTTTATGGTTTTCGTCAATTGTTCTTAACTTAGCTAGCCTCCAATTTTTGATTTAAAACAGTGAAGATTCAACAGTTGGGATCGCATAAAAACATCTCAGTATATGTTCCAGAACCTGTTCAGTTTTTCGTCTATTAGTTTAAAGTCGGGTGAATAAGCTTTTTATATAAAGGTTTCTATGGCTCTTTTTTTTAACCGTGTTCTAAATTGTGTTGTGTCAAGACCAAAAATTTTATATCAGTGGATTAGAAATAATGATGTGTCATTAAACTCATATCGTTTTACAGTCGTCAATAAAGCTGTAGAAAATATAAAATAGTTTGATTATAAGTACCAATCTGAGCAATCAGTCCGGTGATATGTTCCTTATATCATTTCACCCAACTGAATAGTCAATTTTGTACTTCTTGAAATAAATTCTAATTCACTTTTCTTTTACAGGCGGTTAGTTGTCTATATAGTAGATTATACGTAAAACTATTTATTAATATTCTTATATTTTGCTATACATATTAATGCCGACCTATATATGATATCACGGGTTTGAATCCCACTCGTGCGTAGAATGTTCAGTTTTAATTGAATAATTTTTTTAATAAATAAAATAATAAGTGTTTATAAAAATTATTTAAGAAAGCCTGTAGCTGATAGCATATAGTAGTACTTTTTTACATATTGCTGAAGCCGAATAGATTATGATATAAGCCTAAACTACCTAACCTTTGCCAGTTAAAGTCTTAAATTTAATATTTCGTCTATATCCAAAACAAAAAATGTACTGCTCATACCTTCAGATGTGAAATGTGAAAGCTTAATAAACTACAAATTATAAAACAAAAAAAAAATGTATTTAGTTGCATTTCCCTCACTGTTATTATTTCTTAGAAAGATACAAGTTATAAAAATATTTTATTTTTAGGGTGATGGAGGTTCACCGCTTGTCTGTAATGTTAATGGAAGGTAATTGAAATTCAAATATTCATTTTGCATATGTTTTTCTTATACTTTATTCTATTTAAGATGGGCTGTTGTTGGACTTGTAGCATGGGGAATTGGTTGTGGAAGAAATAATGTACCAGGAGTGTATGTTAATGTTCCAGCATATCTAGATTGGATTGAAAAAGTTGTAAATTTAAAATAATCATTTGCATATTAAGATAATTAATAATAAATAAGTTCTAACAAGTATTTTGTTTTCTTTTGATTTATGTATTCTGAGTCGAATGAACTTATTTAAAAAATTTCAGAGGCTCAAATGCTTATAAAATTTAATAAAGAATCGGGAGAATTAAATATACACATTTGATTATAGTTGATTTAGTTGTTGGATCTGTTCTGTTAGTGTTTATATAAAATTTTGTTGTCTAGTGACAAAGAGACATCATGGTCAGTTCCCCCAGCCCTGATTTGGTCGCAATAATTGGGGCTTCTAAACATGTAAAATCTCCAGGAAAATTTTCATCTTTGATCCTACTCTTTTGTTTCAGGAAGATAAATTTCAGCGGTTAGAAAGCTTAATTATACTAGGTATGCACTGAAATCAAAAATTGATCTGGAATAATCATATATTCATGTTGCAAAAACGCAGCCAAACGTTTAGGTTTTCTTAGTCGCTGTAATGCTTATTTCTCCTTCTGTGATCTCTTGAAAATATATAAAGCTTTCATACTACTCAAAATGGAGTACAATTCTTACATATGGGCTGGCGCTTCTAGTAATGCGTTAAAGGTTTTGGATAAAGTCCAAAGCTGGGCTATTCTATGACCTAAATAATATGACGTCTCATCTATGACCCAAATGTCACGGCTCATCTTGCTCCTCTTGATGTATTAAATCGTCGTGTAGTACAAAGGGCAGCATTTGCTCATCCCTAGATGTTAGAAGACAAGTTATGGAAACTCGTTTATAACCTCAACATTCTGAATGTGAAACCAAATTCTATCTTATGTGTTCCCCTATATTTATGACCTACATAAATTCAAGACGAACATCAACACCTTCGATCGTAATTGGCCTCCTTTCCTTCTACCTTCCTCCTTTCCAAATTTTCCTTTCCCACCCCAGTCAAACATACCAATTGGTACAAAAGGTCCGCATCTAGTGTTTTGGCTATGTATAAAAAAAGTTAAATATTAGGTGTCAAATGATACCTCTATACACGAATGCACAGCTCGAACTAATTAAGGATTGGGCATAAAAAAAATGTTCCTTTGAAAAGTAGGGACATTTTGAATAAATTTGTAAATATTTCTCTTGACCTTTTGTAGATTGTATTGAAATATATTTTTGCATTGAAAAACACGCTTGTTGGAATATGGCTCTACATTCGAGAAAATTTTATTACAAAATGAATTTCTATAGCTAGTTTTGAACCACCGGAAATTTGCATTGCGTAGAGGTGAGCTCTTGTTCCTCAGCGCTTAAGGGGTTGCAATAAGGTTTTTATTTCGTGTTAATAAGTGTCAAAACCTAGGAGATATCTATAAAATAGGGGAAATGCTTCAACAATACGACTATTTTCAAGCTTGAAGAAGACATTTCATATTCAATTTCTTCAATTAATAGCATTAAAATGAATTTTGCTACTCCCGATGGCTTCAATAGTATAGCTATGCCGGTTCTGGCCCAAAATCCTCATAATGGTAAGTAGTATATAGCTATACTACTGGCTTCTGAAAATTATCTTTAACAATAAATACTGAAATTAGTGTTTTAACAGTAAATACTGAAATTAGTGTTTGTAAAACACTTCAGTGTTTGTTTATTTGAAAAAATTGTGAAACTTTTTAATATTCCGAAGTTCTATATTTTCAGTTGACATTTTAGAGAAGGTACTTTGTCAGAAAGAAATTTCTCAGTTGTATTAATAAATTGCATTAGCTATCAATTTTGTGTTTCAGGCTCACAGCAAATCCTTCGTCCAATTAAAAATTGCCTACTGTTACTGTTTCGATTTTCGGCGGCATAGTTTAGAGTTGAAATTATAAATTAAGTTATTTAAATATTAAAAATATAAATAATATATGTACATATGTAAAATATTAATATATAAATGACGTAATTAAATTACAAATATTAATTGATCATAATCCTACGAAAAATAGATCGTAAACAAAGTAGAGTATTTTCATGTTAGATATGTAATTAGATTTTAATAAATAAGTGTAACAAATTACCGCTTAGAAAATACATCACAACATTATTTTAATAATTTTTAATTAGATTTTTTTTTTTATGAAAATGGTATTATAAAATTTATTTTCGATTTATGATGTATGTAAAATCTTATAGTACAACATACTGAAGAAAATGTGTGAACAAAAATATTTAATGAAGAAACATAATGAAAAGATAATTTATAGATAGTGCTAGTTATAGGTACTGGCATAGTACTGCACACAACATTTTTTATTGTGATGATAAGTTTAAAGGTGGGCCAACTTTTTTCAACAATAGATAGAGTGATATGTGAGTTAATAGTGAGAATTAATTAAAGTGATATTAAATAAGATAAATTTTTCACTTGCAGATTTGCATAATTAACAGTCATTTACTATAATTGTAAATTAATTAACATAATTAAAGTTCTTCTTAAGAATCCTTCAAATCATATGTAACGGTGTTTTTCCTTTCACGTTCAAACGTTCGAAACAACTTATTTTTATACTATAAAATTATACACATTTAGATAAGGGGAAGAACTAAAATCACTACTTCCGTCTCCTAAGCAATTCCGTTGAGGAATGCGAGAGGCTGCAAATGCCCAACCCTACACCGTAGAAATACCAAGATGGTTCAAGACTGGTTATGGAAATTCGTTTATTGTCAGAACTTCTAGAATGTGGAATCGCATTCCACTACAAGCATTCCCAAGAACGGGTAGAACTTTTTCTTCTTTCTAACTATCCCTTTTTTTCAAAAGCCAACGGTACGAAAGTATAAAGGTTTCTCTGACCTAAGTTTTGGCTATGAATATAAAAAAAATCTATATCAAATAAATATCATGTTTTCATCTTAGTTTTCCTCATTAACGAAAGTTTCGAAAATGAAGTGTAGGTGGTACGTAGCAGTGATTTCCATATTGCTAACTTAGACCAAAGCGGTCAATTGTAGTACCACATTTAAACGTTCAAAGATGAAATCTAATTCACGCATATGGGCTGGTTCTCATCTTTAGAAAACCTGTTCTACAGTCTTATAATACCTGGACGATCGCAAAATTTGCTTAATAGTTGGTTTAAACGTATTATCCTTAACATTGTCGTACACTTGAAATTTATTTCATAGTCCCAACTTCAAGAATGTGAAATTATATCCCGTTCGACAATCAATATTACTTGCTGAAAAAAAAAATATTTTTAATTCTCTCCTAATATATTTAATCATTTTTTCCTTCCTTATCATATCCTGTTCCAACCAAGCATTGCTATACTTAAGTATTGAAGGTAATATCCTAGCAATTTAGCTGTTAATATAAAAACAGCACAAAGAAAAATATTAGGCTAATCAAAAATATATCCATATTCAAAAAAAAGTAGGTAAACATTTAATTTTAAATTACGTATTTAAAAAAAAAAAAAAAAAAACAAAAAATGTATATATTATAATATCAAATTAAAATCAAATAATAACCATCGATTCAAAATCACGGTCAAGGTATTTTCCAGTTTTTAGATATACATACATGATGAAATGTATATGTATGTGTTTCCCATCCATTTAAAATAATTAAATTTATAGGTCTAATTATCAAATAAATTATTGTTATTTTTGAAATTATTTATAACAAGTGAATATTTGGTATCAAAATTGGTTGGAAGCGACAATTCTGCGGTACAACGGTCTAACTGATTCTATATAATAAATAGGTATTATACAATTTGCATGTTTTCAGTCACATGCAAACAGGAATTTAGGTATCAATTGATTTTTCGACATAGAATTTGTATGTATGAAAGCATTCAACTATCACCAGTAAATAGAAGAAACCATTTTATTATGTAATTGTCACTTAAAAGGCATACTTTACAATAAAATATCGGTTGTATGATAATTTTGTGTGACCGGGCCGGCATGCAGGTTTTAGTTATGCATTTGTTTGATTGAAAAAAGGCTGACATGTGCAATGAAACAATTCGATTACCTACTACACCACTATCCTACCTACATCACCTTCTACTTAATGCGCGAACTATAGAACTAAATATGTCATATGACATACTTATGTAATATTCCGTGTATGGAAAATACATTTGAATGCACACAATCGACACATGGAATCTGACAATTCGTTAAACATAAAATCGTTATGTTAAATTCCATCCAAACCGAATTCGACATAATGTAATTTCTTTTTGTTGTTTTTTTTTAAAAATATTTTTTTATGTTAATAGGTTGGTATGTATATGATTTGACAAATATCTATGTCAGCTTCATTAGGCAATTCCACATTTACATTATGTAGTTCTATGTCATTATAGTTTTTTATTTTTTTTATTTATTTATTTATTCGTTTTATTTCGTACATATACATGAGACGGTAAGTCTCTATAGGAGTATATAAAGTATAATGTGTAGCAAATTCATAATTCTTAAATTAACTTAAATTAAATTAAATTAAATTAAACCTTAACCTAAAGAAATTAACAATAATGAAAATAATTTATAAAGAAAAGAAATTAATAAAAGAAAATTTAAAAAGAAAATTTAAAAAAAGAAAGAAAGAAAATCTCTCCTCCAAACAAAACTATCTTTCAGACGTCTCACACCTAACAAGCATTATTCTACAAAATTTTTATTCTTCTTAATTAATGACTACACTTTTTCCTTAAAATATACCCAACAAAGCTCAAGGAATTTAGAAATAGAGAACTCACACCTGACTACGCTCGGCAAAGAATTCCACAACCCGACAGTCCTTACAAAAAAGGATAGATGTCTTAATCTACCAGAGTGTCTAGGAATAGTTAAATTTGCACTTCTTAATGATCGTCCAGGGGTTATTTTCTTAAGAAGATATACCGGCGTATTTTTAGATAGGATTTTTTTCATAAAACAGATGTACTTATAATTTAGATAGTTTTCGAAAGTACAGTCAAGCAAAACTTTAGAAACATCACTGATGCTATCGAATCTACGACGGTTAGTTACAAATCGAGTGCAAGCATTGAAAATAACCTTGAGCCTGGAAAACTCGCCCAAACTCATCCCAGCATAAACTACTTCACAATAAGTGAAATATGGAAAGATTAAAGATATAACTAATTTCTTTTTTACCCACTCGTTAACATTGAAAGAGAACTTCCAGAGTTTTCGTAACTTACAAAAAACATTTCTAGAAATAAAGTTAATGTGATCATTCCAGGTTAGAGTCTTATTGAATACAACACCCAAGTTTTTAGCTTTACTTACAAATTTTACAACAGAATTATTTAATTTGATATTAGGGAGATTAGTTGTATCAATATTACGAACATAAATTAACATAACCTGGGATTTTGACGGATTTAATCGAAGACCATTGTTTAGAGACCAGAAAGCAACAGCATCAAGATCATCATTCAATTTAGCAATAGAGCGGTTAATATCAGCTATAGGACCACTGATGTAGAGTTGAGCATCGTCTGCATACAACCGGCAATGAGATTCAGACAAACAACGGGGTAAGTCATTAATAAATAGACTAAAGAGTAAGGGACCCAATATGGATCCTTGGGGTACCCCACATTCAACAGGTAGATAATTAGACTTAATACCATTTAGAAACACAAATTGACTTCTATTATCTAAGTAACTTTGAATGAGAGTAGTAGCAGAAGATTCAAAATTAAAAGCTGCGCTAAGTTTTAAACATAATAAGTTATGATTAACACAATCAAAAGCTTTAGTGAAATCAAGAAGAAGCAATAATACAGCATGTTTCTTATCGATTTCACAGTAAATGTTATCTGTTAATTCTAGGAGTGCTGAGGTAGTGCTGTGCTGCTTTCTGAAATCTGATTGGAATTCGTATAAGAGATTATTATCACTTACGTACTGACTCATTTGTGCATGCAATAACCGTTCAAAAGATTTCGAAATACCGGACAGTACGCTAATGGGTCTAAGGTCATCAATCGTTGGATTATTTTTTTTAGGAACGGGAACAACTTTGGCACATTTCCAAATTAGAGGGTATTGACCAGTAGTCAAGATGAAATTAAATATGTGAGTAATATAAGGTAGCACAGAAGGGATAATCAGTTTAATAAATTTCAAAGGAATTAAATCTGGTCCTACAGCATTGGATTTAACCTTAAAAATAGCATCATAGACTTCATCATTTGAGACATTTCTAAAAGAGAAAGTACTAGACGAATCAACATTTTCAATATTGGATAGTAATGAAGTAAAGTTAAAAGATGGAGTTATAAATTTATTGTTTAATTCGTTTACATCAAAGCTATCCATATTATCCATTTTGTTTTCTTTACTGATTCCAAGCTTAGCGATATTAGACCAGAAAGATTTTGAAGGCAGCCGAGGATCGAGTATCTTAGAATAGTAATGTTTTTTAGCTTGTCTAATCTTCAAGTTTACCACGTTCCTAAGCCTCTTAAATGAATTTCTGTCATTCGAATTTCTTGTTCTCTTCCAAATTTCATAAGCCATGTCTCTATCATTCGCCATTTTTACAATATCTGGACAGAAATACGGAACAAAATCATCACGTGGAGTAAAAGAAAAGAAAAGTTAGCAGTATAGTTAGTATGTATAAGATCCTATTCTGTTTTTCATACATGCTAATATTTTAAATTAAGGTGAAAAATAGTGTGTAAGGCGCTCGTTTATGCACTCGTATATATTTGAATGTCTATAGGTGCTTTTGATTTTGTACTAGTACTGGGAAAGTTTTTATTTTTTTATTTTATTATCTAACTTTACAATCTATCTTTAAATTAAACTAATAATGGTTTGCTATTATTAGATGATATTAAGTAATTTGCTTTGGCTTTTCATGTTTTTGTTTTTTTTTTTACAAATTATAATTTATAAGTGAGTTAACTCATCTTCGAAGTTAAATAATCATGATTAGATTAGTGGAGATTTGTCGTTAGACTATTCAAAAATCTACTCTTTAGATCTCTAGGATGGAATCTTTTCAGCCTTCGCATATGTTGTTCTGTATACTTCAGCTGCGATGCGAAACCGTTTGGATGATTTTCAATCTGTGCAAAGTATTTTGAAGTTGGTTTGGCTCGGCTGACCACTGAATTCACACCACTTTTGCAATATAAATTGTCAATCTTGTACGGGAAATATCCAAAATATAAACAAAACATAATAAAGTTGCTCCAGCGACGTCACCAGATGCCTAGTTAAAAACGAAATATAACAGACAAATTGTGTGTTTTTATCTATACTTCTCCTAAGAAGATTTGCTTATATTTGTGCTTGAATGCAAAGTTTAAAGCTTGAGTTGGAAAGTAGTGAATAACATTTGATAAATTACCACGCCAGTATAGGCCATAACACCTTGCTCCTTTGGAATCCGTATACAAAACAATCCACCATTTCTTTATATTGCTGGTCTTTTGAAATTTGTTGTTTGATAGAGTTTTGTTCTTTCCTTCGGTTTTGCTTTTCCATTTTTTTGCACTAGTCATTTTTACTGATAATAAACTGTCAACAGAAATAAGTGTTCAGTTACTGGTACATTTATTGTCAAAACAAAATTTGCAAAGACAAATAGTTTCACGTTTTATTTCTGAAAAATGTACTTTTTTGAATTGTATCACTATGGAAATAGGCAACATGTGTGATATTCAAATTCTATCGTCAAATTCTATTGTTAAAATTAATATCAAATTTAAATTATGTGTATTTGAATAATTAATAAAAAAACCGTTTTTTGGAGAATTATCAAAAAATCTACAACAATATATTATTATAGAGGTGTTAAACTTAATTACATTAAATTAAATTGATGTCATTATTTAACTCAATATCCATGAAAAGAAAATAAAAAATTAAATAAAATCTATATAAATGATGACCATTGTGCTAAAACGTTTAGTTGTTCTGTAAATTTTTCGGTGTTTTACATTTTTGTTTTTTATTGCAAAATATATTAAATTAATACGGGAACGACAATAAGTAGTGATTTAAAAATTTATTACAATAAATTTATTTGTGAAAAATTATAAATAAAAAAAAATAAAAAATTAATTAATAATGAAATTAATTTTGATAATATTTTTATTTGTGAATTCAAATAAGGGTTTGGAAATTTCTGAAGAATGGTTTGAACTCGATGAGAAAACTAGTAAGGATTGTGTAATTTTAGCTTGGAATTAAAATAAAATAAATAATGTACTCGGAATATTTTAATGATAAATTAAAAATGTGTTAGTTTTATAGTTCTTTGCAGATTAAAATAGTTTAATTTACATGTGTTCAATAAATACGTCCGTAGGGGAGAAAAATTTAGATAATATGGCTACTTCTGGAAATATTCTGGCCGTCTTTGTTTTTTGATTAAAACCGAAGTGTTCTATTTTGAAAATGTATGAACGAACAAAAATACTAACAATATACTTTGTCATTGTATAGTTATTATGTCATCTGAAAATCACAGGTTTGAATTCTGATTATAGGTTCAACACGAAGACATTTTTTTTTAGTCTCGGTTTAGTTATTAATATTATGACCATTTATTTTCGGCTAAAATTGCTGTTCTTTAAAATTAAATTGACCTTCCGACGCGACGTGTACCCTAAGGATTCAAATTGGAACATAGTTTTGTGGATGTTGCTGTCAGGTTTCCTCAGAGTATGATCCGTAGTATATTAACTTTTGATGGGTTTGCTGTCACAACATTCTATTAAAAATTATTTTTGGGCAACAAATGTTGGATAAATCGCAGGCATCTATTGATGCAAGATTAATTTTTCCCAGGATGTTAAAATGGTTAGAATCTTTCTATTATTCGCCAGCGTAGGAATCGACTAATTTTTCATTTGATTCGAAAATTCTTCAACATCTCTTATCTCAGTGCGGAGAGATAAATATGGTTTCACTACCACACTTTTGTGAAAATTCCGAAACCAGTACATTCTTTGATATTCATCTAGGTATCTCCGTCTGATTCGTCTGACACCACGTTGGCCACGATATTATAATGTCTCACTTTCTCAATTTGTGCTCTTTAATGGAGGATTAGATATTGTGACGTTCGAATTGTGCAAATAATTTTAATTGTAGCTGTATTGATTTTTAGACACTTTTCCAGGACCATACAGCTTCTGCCACACATTATTTAAGTCTGAGAAATTGAAAAATCATTATTATTCTTCAGATTCTGTGTATTGTGCATTTTAAACTATATCTATTAAAGAGTATACTAATAAAATATATTTTTAATTTTTATTTCAAAGGAAATGTTCGTCAAACAGTTGTTGGAACAACTTGTAAGTAAAATTAAAATTTAAAAATTAAAAAATTTTTAATTTTATTTATTTTGGGAAGGTATTTGTGTTCCACCTGGATCTTGTTCTACTACTGGATCAACTCCCAGTACACCAACAGATGGAACTGGACAAATAGATTTCAGAATTGTAACAAACGTTTGTACAATAATCAAAAATTTAGGATGCAATTAAAGAATTTCATTCATTTGGCTTTTTTTTTTGTTTTATTTTTTTTTGTTATTGCTACTGTTTTTACATGCTTTTCACTTTTTATACTATATTACTATATACTTTCTTTCTTAACTTGCTTACTATTTTTCTATCAAATATTTCACTTCCACTTAAAACAGGATTCAGCTGTAGTTACAAGTGCACCACCTACAAATTCAACACCTATAGTTTGTCAATATGGTTTAGTAAGTTGTTGTCGTACAGGAAATTATCGATGTGGTGAATCATTTCCACCACCACCAAATAGTCCAACACCTGGACCAGGACAATCACCATATGGTGCATATCCATGGCAAGCAGCTCTTTTAACAACCCCAGGTGATGTTTACATCGGTGGTGGGGCGTTAGTTGATAATCGACATGTTCTTACAGCTGCCCATAAAGTTTATAATATACCGTAAGAAAAGAATATATAAAAATGTACTGTTATTTTCAATTAATTTTATTATAAATTTTTAGATTAGTTTCCCTGAAAGTTCGATTAGGAGAATGGAATGCTGGTTCAAATACAGAAGCAATACCACCACAAGATTTTACAGTTGCTAGAGTTTTTATTAATCCAGCATTTAATTCATCTAATTTATATGGTAATACAGCACTTTTACGTTTATCAACAATTGTAAATTTGGGCACAGTATCAACAATCGGAACAATTTGTTTAACATTTAGTACTTTTGTTAATTCAACATGTTATGTTGCTGGTTGGGGTAAAAATGATTTTAATGGAAATTTTCAAGCAATACAAAAATTTGTTGATTTAAATGTACTTGATTCCGGGACATGTCAAACATCATTAAGAGCAACACGTTTGGGACCAAGTTTTATTTTAAGTACAAATGATTTTCTTTGTGCTGGCGGTGTAGCCGGTAAAGATGCTTGCACGGTAAATTTAAATTATTTATTTGTTTTATTTTTTTTTGAAATTTCTAATTTTTTTTTTGTTAAAATTATAGGGAGATGGTGGATCACCTTTAGCTTGTCAAACTAATGACAACAGGTATAACTATTTGAATATTTTTAATGTTAATTTAGTAAAATATATACTGCGAAATGTTGTATATACATTTATTTGATTTGTGTAATTTAATTACAGTCTTAATTTAAAAGTTAAGCTTATAAATTTAAGTTTGTGGTTCGACTTTTTTATATACCATATGGATTTTTTAATTCATGTAATAAATTTGTCGTTATAAATTTGCTCAGTTTTATGTATTGTAATACTAAAAATAAAAATGTAAGGATTTCTCTTAATTCTACCATATTTGTATAGGAATTGTATAGTTGGGTAATTTTTCATATGGATTCAAATTCAAGGTTTTAAAAAATACGATCTCGATTTACTATATTAGAGTTGTATGAATGCAAAGTTAAATGTTGTTGATGTCATATTAGATTTGATCTTGTCATTTTACTTTTTGTTTTGTCTTATTATCTTTTGTCTTGTATCAATTTTTAAACATGAAATTATTTTAAAAATTTAATTATTCAAATTTATTACTTGTAATAACTTTGTTTAGACTAAACAATAAACAAAAAAAATTACACTAAACCAAAAAATTAGAACTAGAGTTCTATAGTTTTGTCTAAGATCGTTTATTGTTATTTCTAATGATACTGAACCGCATTAAAAATTGAATTGGCTGAAAAATATGTTAGTTTTGGCGAAATAATGATTTGAACAAATCAGAAGTACCAGAGTTTACCACTATAAATGTGGTCTAATAACAAGTCTAAAAGAACAAGTTATTTAAAAATTTTAAAAAATTAAATAATGTTAATACGGCTATCGATGCTGTCATGTCACCAATACCATCTCTCAATTTTCAATATTTTCATCAGCAATCAATTGTATCGACCGAAGGAGCACGAGTTCAAACCCCGTGAGAACCGAAAAAATTTCAAATGGTGAAAATTACTGAAAAATGTAATTTTCAATACAACCACATCGGTTCAAATATAATTTAATAATTAATAAAGATATAATATAACTAATAAAAAAATAATATAAATATATAATATACAAAAATATATTCCAAATAATTAATATAATTTAATAAAAAGGCCCACATTTCGAAAGGGAAAAGGACCTATAAAGTTGGCCTACTGTTAAAAATAAATAAATAAATAAATAAAGTTATTTAGAAAAGTACTTTGTACAACACTAGATATTTTCTTTTATTTATTTTATTTATTTATTTTTAATATTAAGGTTTTATATTTATATTTTTAGTATTATTATCATTATTATTATTTATAAATCTTACATAATTATTTTTAACAGAATTTAGAATATATGGTACAGAAATTAGGTATTTTTTATTTCTATTTACCTTTACAACTGAAACATAGTAACTTTGTATATATAATTTAATTTGATTTAATTCTAAATTTGCAAGGACAATGATAAAAACCTTATAATAAACATTTTACTTATTTACATTTTCTTTTAAATGTTTATTTCGAATATATGTAATACAAAAATAAAGCTATAAGCCGCTACTTTCTATAATATACTTAATATTTTTTCTAATAGTATTTTATAATAGCATAGGTACCTACCTATCTTACATACTTACTTTCTGCACATTATAGATGTTAGAGGCGCTTGAACTGGAAAGATATTGAATTCGATTTGGAACATATCTTTTAACATTTGAATTTGCTTAAATTTTTTTTAAATTCATAACTCTTGTTTATAAAATAAATATTCTATGAATTCGGCAAATGTCTACTTCATTTAAATTCTAAATGTCAAATATTTTTTTAAAAATTTCACCAAAGGTCTCTAAATCTATATTGTAATTTTTTTGTGTTATTGCAAATTTTCATTACCCTTTTTTTGGGCTCCTTATACCTCTAATAAATATATCTAATCTAATTTGGGTTGTACTATATTTTATTTAATTTTAATATAATATAATTAATTTAATAGATTGGTAATTATTTTATAGATGGGTAATTATTGGAATGGTTGCATGGGGTATTGGTTGCGGTCAAAGCAATGTTCCTGGAGTTTATGTAAATGTAGCGAATTTTATTAATTGGATACAACAAGCAGCGCAAACACCGTAAATCTTGTTTTTTTTTTTTTATAGATTCAGTATGTCAAGTTTAAGATTATTGTTAATATGCTATGTTAATATTATTGTTAATTAATTTAATAATTTTTTGATAAAATTTTAAAAATTATAAAATTTGTTTATTTTAAAGTTAATCTAATTAAAGCCCTAATTAAGGTTTAATTAATTTAAAAAATAATTGAATAATAATTAAAAATATTCAAAAATAAAATAACCAATATTATATTTTGCTTATAATCTGGTTAAGCATCGATTACGCCTTTTATAGGACCAACCCAAGCATTTAAGAGCAAGCAGATACACCTAATGGCCAATGCCTAGTGAAGAAGCATCCATATAGAATTGGTCAAACAGATAACCTTTGTAGAATATGTGAATCCAAATGGATCCAAACTGTACCAGTTTCAAGTTCCTATGCAGATTCAATTAGCGATCCATAGTAAACAAAAAAATATTTTAAACTAATCTGTAAATTTAAAGTGAAATATTTATAGTTCGTCACTCTGTCATTAATATACCACCAACTATTCTTCTGTAATAATAAATTATTTTATTATAAGTCAATGTAAATACTTGAAAAATGTAGGCAGGAAATAAAATGGATTATTATATTTAAAACTAAAGAAGATTGCAGCCAAATTTTATTTTTTATTTCATTTTAGTAAACATTGACAAATTATAGTGGAAAGACTCACGCCTCAACAACGATTACAAACTGTAGATATTTATTTTCAAAATCAGTGTTCTATACGCCAAACATCAGAGTATATTGTCTATCAGAGTAGATTATTCGTCGATTTGCTTTCAACAAGATGGATCTACACCTCATATCACCTCATAATTGACACTCTTATTCATCAAAATTATTATTTTATTTCAAAATACATAAATTGTTACATTAATATTATTTTAGACACAAAATATACAAAAATCATTAAACCAATTTAAATTGATAGATTCCATAAAAAAACATGAATAAATTAATTTTGTAGTGAATTGTAAACTGCTAGAAGGCTATATGAATTTGTCATAGTCTGTAAAAAAAAAAAGAAAAAAACAAAAATACAAATTTAGATAAATTAAATTTTTTTTTTTTTTTTTTTCAAATTATCTCACATTTCTGAATATATCAAAAGTAATTGTAGTAAAACCAATTGCTTTAATAGTAATTGGCTCATTTGATCCTATCAACATCAATAGAATATCTTTTTTATATTCTGAATTTTCATTTATCCAATTGCTATTATAAATAGATTGTCTGAATCCTTCAGTCTAAAATATTGAAAAAAAAAATTTAAAATTTTTAACTTGCAAATACATAAATTAAATACAAACAGCTTCACTGAGTCGATTTCCACAATAACAAATGAAAAATAATGTTAAAATTTCCATCATTAGAACAGGACCAAGTAAAATTGCATTTGGCATTACTACTGTTAATACCTGAATTCCAATCGCAACAATTACAACTGAACAACATAATATATGTAGTAAAAGTAGTGGTCCATAAATTGTACATACTGATTCACAGAGTCTGTAAAAATAATTATTTTTTTTTTAATCAATCATTCATTATAGTATACATATACTCGTGTACCTATTAAGTTTATTTTGATATTCAACAATTTGTGCAATAAATTTTGAATTATATTGACGATCAGCAGTAGGTGTGAATAATTCCATTTTTTTAGCTAATAAATCATAATGCATACATAATTGTAATACAATATTAAAAAAATAAGAATTTTCTCGAACAATTGCATAACTGAATACAATAAAGCCTAACAAATCTGTTGTATATGCAATCAAATAACGAAAAATTGAATTTACAGCAAAAGGATAAGTGTGTGCAGGTTGTAATGGATATTCAAATGGAAATTCTCCAGTATAATAATATGTAATAGTAGAAGTTACTACAGGTTTTAGTCCATTTGTGACATTCGTAAAAGTATCATAGCCTAAAGGTATTTTTGTTAGTAAATCGGCAATTTTCTTATAACTTTTAAAATCAATGAAATTTTGTTCTTCTATTGTTTTTGGAAACATATTTTCCAATGTTTTTAATAATTCTACATATTCATTACGTTTCCATCGTATAAAAAACCATCTTGTTAATGTTTGAAGATTTAGAATAACAGGAAAAAGTGGCGACATAAGAGCTGATAATGGTTCATGAATGTGATCTCGTATAAATTTTATTTCAAGAACGAAAAATAATCCAGCGATTAATCTCAAAACTATTCCATATGTCCTATTCAAAATACTACGCCTATCCGGTTCAATATACAATGCTGAACCAGTTATTCTGGCAAGTAGCACTGATAGTCTAAAAAATTCTTTAAATGTTACTGGTTTTTCTGTATTATTTTTTAAATCTTTTGATTTAAATTTTTTAAATAAATTAACCATGTTTGTTGTAAATGTTAACAAGAAAGGAACTAAACGGCGAATGCAAAATAAATTTGATACATTTTTAAATTTATAGGAAAAAAAATTAAAATTTAAATATTTAAATAAAAAGGTTTAAGTATTCGTTTTTAAATATTAAATTAATTTAACCTTTTTAAAATAAAAAGAAACCCAAAATTAAAAGCAATTTAAAAAAAAAATAATTATTTGGTTGGTATTTCAATTAAATGTTGTGCAATTAACAGCCACGTAAGAAAATATGATTAAAAATTTTATATATTATAAAAACAAAAAATCTTCACCAATAGGAGCATTAGCGATAGTAGGACTAATTGAAGTTTTGGTTTTACTGTTCTTTTTCTGTTGGCCTATGATTAGTTTAGATTAGATTTCTTTGTTATAGCTTTTAAGAAAAACTTTTATAAAATCATTATAAAAATTCAATTAACAAAAACAACAATCGATTAATTTCTACTCGATATTGGTTCATAAATAAAAAAATATGGTGTAGGTGCCTGTTTGGTCGATTTGGAAAAGGCTTTCAACTCGGTCTGGTTGGATGGTTTAATATTCAAACTAATAAAATATGAATTCCCATCACAGCTAATTGAGTTCATCCAAAGTATGTTATATGGCAATAGCAGATCTATTATCAAACAAATTCATCAGATAAAGTATTCCCAATTGAAAACGGTCTACAACAAGGAAATATCAACGCACCAATACTTTTTTTAATTAGTATAACAGATCTGCTCCACTTATTACATGGAGTAAAAAGTAATAATTTTAAATTTTTGCGGACGATATAATATAGATTATTCTGCGGATAGTAAAGTTAGTAATGTACAATCCAAAGTTCAAAGAATGTTTAATAATGTTTTGAACTACTGCAAGACATGGATAGTAAATGGATGAACTTTAATAAATGTGAATCGTGCTATTCCGTAACACGGTGGACAAAACAAGTTCAAACATAAAAAATATTGATTTCTATAAACTCTCCAAATACTCATCAAAACAAAAAAATTATGCCAATCATATAAAATAATCTCTAAAGGCAAAAAAGTAAAGGCATAAAAGTAAAGTAAAGTAAAGTAAAGTGCGGAAGTCAATCATTAATAGGTGGATAAAGCCTGTTCCGGCATACCCATTTCTGTTTTGCATACCGCATACAGAGACAACAGTTCAACACAGAGGTAACACCAGTGATCCATTCTACACCAATATAGGAGTTAGGCAAGGATGTCCACTATCACCACTTCTCTTCAACACAATACTAGATGACATTTTAAGGAAAGTTTGCACTGGAATAAACGGAATAGAATGGGATCACTTCGGCAACTTAGAAGACTTAGATTACGCAGATGATGTATGCCTCATATCAAGAAATCAAAGGGACCTACAGAACAAAGTCAACAGATTACAGGAAGAAGCAAAGAAATCGGGACTGGAATTAAATATCGAGAAAACCAAGACAATGAGGACAAACAACAATGATAGTGAGTCTATAACAGTGAGTGGACAACAGATAGAATACATAGAAGAATTTAACTACCTGGGGAGCATCATAACATCAAGAGGAGGTACAACCGAAGATGTCAACAGCCGTATAAATAAGGCTAGAAGAACATTTGGGAGCCTAATGAAGATATGGCGGAGCAACCAAATATCGAGAACAACAAAGCTAACAATATTCAGAGCATGTGTTAAGTGAACATTAATATATGGCAGTGAAACATGGCTCACTTTGGTCAGAATCAAACAGAAGCTACAAGTATTCATCAACAAGTGCTTGAGAATTATATGCAGAATATTCTGGCCGGCAAGAATTAGCAACGAGGATTTCTGATGATAACTGGAGAAGAACCGATCAACAGACAGATAAATAGGAAAAAATGGAAATGGATAGGACATACACTAAGGAAATCAGAAAGTGATATAGCAAGAAGAGCTCTAGAGTGGAATCCACAAGGACAAAGGAGATCCGGCGGAACATACAACACATGGAGACGCACAATTGATCAAGAATTAACAATCAGCAATTACACCTGGGACGATATTAAGGAAGCAGTATACTCAATAGAGACGAATGGAGGTTCACTATCAAAGTCCTATGCTCCAACGCGGAGTAATAGGAGAAAAAAAAATTATATAAGAAACAATAAAACTACCAACATAGACCCTTGTGGGGCTCCTTAATGGCAGTGTTTTTGCACTTGGCACAGTATTGTTCATTTTAGTTGCGTTCTTCCTACCAGAAAATAAAATAGTGTATCTCTCCGTATCTCTCAATTTCTTTTAATAATATGCCTCTATCAATTTTTCAAACGCCATTTTGAGAAAGATGGGTCTTCTTATAAACGAGAAAAAGACGAAGTATACGCTCTTAACAAATATACAGTCCTCACAAAATCATATGGGACACAACATTACTATCGGCTCATATAACTATGAGGTAGTTCAGAAGTTTGTCTAACTTGGAACTAACGTTGCTACTCGATTTGGCGAAACAACTGGGTTCAAAGCTTCTATCTCGAATAACAAATCTTTGTTCAAAAATTGTACAAAACGCTCATTCTTTCCGGTACTGCTATGTGGTTCTGAGTCGTGGATGTTACCAAAAGTAAGTAGGCATCCACTATTATTGGTATTGGTATTTTTGAAAGATAAATTCTTCAGCTAATTTATGGTGCTGTGTCTAGAGTCTTGGAGGAGAAAATATAACGCCGAATTTTATCAGCTGTTTAACGACATGGACCTAGCCAAAAAAAATAAAACTTAGACACCTTCCCTGGCTAAAAAAATGATTCGAATTCAAGCCCTGAGGAACGTGTCGTTGAGGGGAATGAAGTATTGGGGTATATAAAAAAAATTTTATATTTTAAAATGAAGATAATCTGCTTGTAACCCCAGTCAGAGGTGAAAATTATTGAACCGGGCGTCCTTCAAGGATTGCAGCGCTCAGAAAGTAAGTAAGTTAGTAATTATGGTATTGTTATTATTGAAAACTGAATTGATGTTGTATTTTTCTATTACATTTCCTTACCTATATATTCAGGTTAGTTATTGTAATGAAATTAAATTTTTTGTATAGTTTACTTCAGGTCAGCAAATCCAATTCTTTGTAAAAGTATTTTTACAGAATTGAAAATAGTTCTGGTCCAAAAAAATGTTCAATAGGTTAATTATTTTGCTTTGACCAGATTTATAGCTACAATATTAGCATCGAATAGGTTTGGAATAGTTATTTTTATGTTTTAATAATGGTAGATAGATGTAAACAGATCAACATCAAACATCAAATAGAAAACTAATATGGAACTCTGTGGGATAATAATATCCACAATCTGTAAAATTAGCTCCAGATTATTTTTAATACCAAATTTAGGTCAGGTTTAAGTCATTTTTAATACCAATATCTCTTTTTTTTAAACTTTTAGTATACTTTTTTTTTTTAGAAAAAAACTGTTCGAAATAATATGGAAAATTTAAATTAACAAACCATTAGAAAACAAAAAAAAAAAACTAATCTAAGTTTGAATAATTAATATTTATTACTTATTAAAACACATTAAAAACAAATGAAAATTAATTTTATAAAAAATAATTTAAATTGATTTCTTTGTTGAATTCCAAAGTGCTGATAGTTGATATGTATTCCTCATAACCTACCACAAAATAAATAAATTAAATTTTTTCTATTAGGATACATTTTTTTATAATAATAAAAGAAATTTTTTTACCCTTCTAAATGTAACTAAAGAAATATTTTTAAAACCTATAGAATTAATAACAGCTGTTTTCGATGATCCAGTTAATAATAATAAAATTTGTTTTTTATAATGTAAATTTTCATTAATCCAATCATGATTGTAAACTGCATCCGCAAATGATTCACTCTAAAAATAAATAATAAAAAGTTGACTTTTAGAATAGATATAGCTGTAATTTTTAATTAAATGTACAGAGAAGGCTTATACCAATAAAATGACACCAATTATTAAATAATTTTAATTTGTTTTTGATAATCAGATTTGTTTTTAGTGATATGTTTAGATTTATGGAATAAAAGTCGAGTTTCCTTTCACTAATCATTTGTATTTATTTTGCAAATATCGATATTTCGGAAGCAACTTACTTCCTTCATCAGTGCTTTGCGACTAATTAATTTTAATTTAATATTTTAAAAATGCCCGCTCCCGTTTGATAAAAAATCGAACTGAATTTCATTATGAATTTATTGTTTTCATTCTTTTCAATTTATTATTGGCACTATACATTTTTTTTATTGATCTATCTTAGACAACAATCGCATACGTAATAATTTATTTGAAAAATAAAATTATACCAATTATTAATTAATTTTAAATTTAATATTTTATAAGTGTCGCTTCCGTTTGATAAAAATACTTTGGTACTTTGGCTCTGTACTTTGGTGAGTTTCGGCAATTTAATAAATTAACATTTGTCTATGTTAAAATGTATGTGTATACTCATACATGGGGTTAAATTTTAAATTGAAATTTCTGATTGAATCCTGAACATTCCTAAGTATCTATCACTTAAAGTAATAATAATGAAAATCGGATGTGAAAAGGGTCAGATATTTGTACCGAACTTTTTTCAATTTATAAATTTAATATAATGATTGAGAAAAATAAGGAAGTTATAAATAGTGTTAAGATAATGTGCAACATACTAAAATTTTCAACGTATGGCTAAACAATAAATAAAAAGATTAAAAACTTGGCCTAGGAATTAAAAACTTGACTAAAAGTATTTTCTTTATAGTTCAGTCTTACATTGTTTCTAAGTCTTTTATAAGGTCTCCAATTTTCGTCGGTTGAGTTTTCTCTATAAGCTGTAAAAGCAGAATCTCCAAACAATTTGTTTCTTTGAATCTCCTCATTTGCCCAAGAATAGATTTTCACTTTTAGTATAATTTTTTTAATAGAGTAATGTATCTTTGGGAGAGATCTAAAATGGGTAAATTCAGAAAATTGACTTTGGAATTTATGTTAGGAATGTTATAAATAGACATTAAGTAGCGGTTAAAAGATTCATGAAATAAAAAATTTGAATCAATGAAATAGGCACGTCAAGGTCTGATATGTAAATAGAAGCTGTTTGGAATACGAAATTCGTCTGAAAAAACTGATTAGATTCAGTTCAGAAAAATTAAAAAATTCAAAAGTGATAAGGATGATGTATAAAATCAAAATGAGTGAGATTTAAAAAATTTATAATAGATAAATTAATATTATCAAAAGATAAAGTATAGTACAAATTAAATGAAAATCAAATTTGTATGTTCACTGAAGCGCGAAGTAAGCAAATAGGTATGATTACCTAAGCGGAGCTTACACAGACATGTATTTTTATTGCGTAAGCGTGAATGGAACACAATTAAACATATTATATGATCCCTACTTGAGTTAGTTACATATAAACTAGTGTGATCGTTGAACTGTGATACAATCAAACATGTATGATTGCTTAAATAGATTACAATTAAACATGTATGATATTTTATGTCCAATGATCCCTCCTTGAGTTAGTTACATTTAAACTTGTGTGATCGTTGAAGTGAAGTTGGATTCAATTAAACATGTAAGATTGCTTAAATATATCGTAATCAAGCATACAGGATATTCTATTTACAACAAAGTATTATTATTCCGGGCTTAGTGTTTGTGTCCTGCCCTTCTATGGTTTTAATTATTTCTTACGTTCAATGTTGTTATAATAGATATTTGAAATACTATAAAATAATATTCTGTAAATAAGAAGAAAGATTTTTTAGCATTGTTAATCTAAATTCTCCATTTTCTTACTTTTCTATTTTCACTCATCTGAACTTGCAATAATCTATGTATTAAAATAATTTTAAAAAATATAAAATTTTATCATAACTTACAGATTTTGTTAGTTTCTCGCAGCAATAACAAATTGAATATATCGCAATAAATTCATTCATAATTATAGGTGTGTACAACAACAAGAATTTTTTCACATCAGTGATGATTTGTACTACTAAACAACAAGTTAATAATGAACATGTCAACAAATTGAAGAAAATTGAGAGTCCAAATATTTGATTAATCGAATCACAAAGTCTGTAATGAAAATGAAAATTTTAATTTATGAAATTTGAAAGAGAAAAATTTGGTTTTATTTAATATAAATCAATTTATTTCTATAAAATACCTAGTATAGTAAATGAAAAAAAAAAATAATTTTGGCATTTACACTGTTATAATAATTGAGTAATGTTAATTGAAATCAAAATATTATAATTTGATAAAACAGATTTCGCTGAAAAATATGTCAGTCCAAAAAGGTCATTGTGATTTGTGATCTAATAAGATATAAGCCCAAAAATGTACATAAGAAAATATATTATTCAATTACAAAACTATTCAAAATATGAGAGTTTGAAAACAATTGATTCATTATGTATGTATATGTGAGAGATTCTGCTGGAATGATTCAATTAACGTCAAATAAATAAAATAATTTATTTTTAGTTGTTGTTCGTTTTCTGCTGATGAGCGTAGAATTTTTTAAATTGATAAATTTTCACGCAGCAGATATCAGATAACTATTTTATTGTGAGTTGCTATTCTACTTAATGTCATGTCAATTCTAGTTAAGATATCGTACTTGATCTACAACTAAGCTTACTTAAACTAAAAATATTCAAGTTCAATGGCAAAGATGTCATATAGTTGTGAAATTTAACTGTCCTATATTCAAATTCAATGTTATAAAGTAAAGTTAGCATAAATGTAAATGATAGTACACAAGCATTTGTCAATTGCAATTATACATACAGTAAACAAATATCAGTAAACAAATGTGGCAGCATATAAAGAGACGGAAATAGAACTCGATAGACCACACGTGCAAAACATAGCGATAACCACCCTTGATTAAAATTCAAAATTTAATAGGGCTAGACAAGATCGGATAAAAAATTTCAAGAATGAATATTGCTGTGAAACGCACCAACTAGGTGGAAATGCATAGTTGATCGTCTATGTTGGGTCAATTTTTGTTGTTGTTCTTGCGCTTTTTTCTTTTGTATAAAAACTTTAAACGGCTGTAATTCGGTTAATATTGCTCCTACAGGGTCAATTTTTGCATTAAAATTAACTTTTTGAGATTCTTTTCCCTTTTTATAAAAACTTTAAACGGCTGTAATTCGGTTAATATTGCTCCTACAGGGTCAATTTTTGCATTAAAATTAAATTTTTGAGATTCTTTTTCCTTTTTTATAAAAACTTTAAACGGCTGTAATTCGGTTAATATTCAGGGTCAATTTTTGCATTAAAATTAACTTTTTGAGATTCTTTTTCCTTTTTTATAAAAACTTTAAACGACTGTAATTCGGTTAATATTGCTCCTACAGGGTCAATTTTTGCATTAAAATTAACTTTTTGAGATTCTTTTTCCTTTTTTATAAAAACTTTAAACGGCTGTAATTCGGTTAATATTGCTCCTACAGGGTCAATTTTTGCATTAAAATTAACTTTTTGAGATTCTTTTTCCTTTTTTATAAAAACTTTAAACGGCTGTAATTCGGTTAATATTGCTCCTACAGGGTCAATTTTTGCATTAAAATTAACTTTTTGAGATTCTTTTTCCTTTTTTATAAAAACTTTAAACGGCTGTAATTCGGTTAATATTGCTCCTACAGGGTCAATTTTTGCATTAAAATTAACCTTTTGAGATTCATTTTCCTTTTTTATAAAAATTTTAAATGGCTGTAATTCGGTTAATATTGCTCCTACAGGGTCAATTTTTGCATTAAAATTAACCTTTTGAGATTCATTTTCCTTTTTTATAAAAACTTTAAACGGCTGTAATTCGGTTAATATTGCTCCTACAGGGTCAATTTTTGCATTAAAATTAACTTTTTGAGATTCTTTTTCCTTTTTTATAAAAACTTTAAACGGCTGTAATTCGGTTAATATTGCTCCTACAGGGTCAATTTTTGCATTAAAATTAACTTTTTGAGATTCTTTTTCCTTTTTTATAAAAAACTTTAAACGGCAGTAATTCGGTTAATATTGCTCCTACAGGGTCAATTTTTGCATTAAAATTAACCTTTTGAGATTCGTTTTCCTTTTTTATAAAAACTTTAAACGGCTGTAATTCGGTTAATATTGCTCCTACAGGGTCAATTTTTACATTAAAATTAACCTTTTGAGATTCATTTTCCTTTTTTATAAAAACTTTAAACGGCTGTAATTCGGTTAATATTGCTCCTACAGGGTCAATTTTTGCATTAAAATTAACTTTTTGAGATTCTTTTTCCTTTTTTATAAAAACTTTAAACGGCTGTAATTCAGTTAATATTGCTCCTACAGGGTCAATTTTTGCATTAAAATTAACTTTTTGAGATTCTTTTTCCTTTTTTATAAAAACTTTAAACGGCTGTAATTCGGTTAATATTGCTCCTACAGGGTCAATTTTTGCATTAAAATTAACTTTTTGAGATTCTTTTTCCTTTTTTATAAAAACTTTAAACGGCTGTAATTCGGTTAATATTGCTCCTACAGGGTCAATTTTTGCATTAAAATTAACCTTTTGAGATTCATTTTCCTTTTTTATAAAAACTTTAAACTGCTGTAATTCGGTTAATATTGCTCCTACAGGGTCAATTTTTGCATTAAAATTAACTTTTTGAGATTCTTTTTCCTTTTTTATAAAAACTTTAAACGGCTGTAATTCGGTTAATATTGCTCCTACAGGGTCAATTTTTGCATTAAAATTAACTTTTTGAGATTCGTTTTCCTTTTTTATAAAAACTTTAAACGGCTGTAATTCGGTTAATATTGCTCCTACAGGGTCAATTTTTGCATTAAAATTAACTTTTTGAGATTCTTTTTCCTTTTTTATAAAAACTTTAAACGGCTGTAATTATGTGAATATTGCTCCTACAGGGTCAATTTTTGCATTAAAATTAACTTTTTGAGATTCGTTTTCCTTTTTTATAAAAACTTTAAACGGCTGTAATTCGGTTAATATTGCTCCTACAGGGTCAATTTTTGCATTAAAATTAACTTTTTGAGATTCTTTTTCCTTTTTTATAAAAACTTTAAACGGCTGTAATTCGGTTAATATTGCTCCTACAGGGTCAATTTTTGCATTAAAATTAACTTTTTGAGATTCTTTTTCCTTTTTTATAAAAACTT
The DNA here is from genome assembly GCA_963942445.1 of Argyra leucocephala. Taxonomy (NCBI): domain Eukaryota; kingdom Metazoa; phylum Arthropoda; class Insecta; order Diptera; family Dolichopodidae; genus Argyra; species Argyra leucocephala. The sequence goes on from OZ012677.1 coordinate 32,194,514, forward strand.
TAAACGGCTGTAATTCGGTGAATATTGCTCCTACAGGGTCAATTTTTGCATTAAAATTAACTTTTTGAGATTCGTTTTCCTTTTTTATAAAAACTTTAAACGGCTGTAATTCGGTTAATATTGCTCCTACAGGGTCAATTTTTGCATTAAAATTAACTTTTTGAGATTCCTTTTCCTTTTTTATAAAAACTTTAAACGGCTGTAATTCGGTTAATATTGCTCCTACAGGGTCAATTTTTGCATTAAAATTAACTTTTTGAGATTCTTTTTCCTTTTTTATAAAAACTTTAAACGGCTGTAATTCGGTTAATATTGCTCCTACAGGGTCAATTTTTGCATTAAAATTAACCTTTTGAGATTCATTTTCCTTTTTTATAAAAACTTTAAACGGCTGTAATTCGGTTAATATTGCTCCTACAGGGTAAATTTTTGCATTAAAATTAACTTTTTGAGATTCTTTTTCCTTTTTTATAAAAACTTTAAACGGCTGTAATTCGGTTAATATTGCTCCTGCAGGATCAATTTTTGCATTAAAATTAACTTTTTGAGATTCGTTTTCCTTTTTTATAAAAACTTTAAACGGCTGTAATTCAGTTAATATTGCTCCTACAGGGTCAATTTTTGCATTAAAATTAATTTTTTGAGATTCTTTTTCCTTTTTTATAAAAACTTTAAACGGCTGTAATTCGGTTAATATTGCTCCTACAGGGTCAATTTTTGCATTAAAATTAACTTTTTGAGATTCGTTTTCCTTTTTTATAAAAACTTTAAACGGCTGTAATTCGGTTAATATTGCTCCTACAGGGTCAATTTTTGCATTGAAATTAACTTTTTGAGATTCTTTTTCCTTTTTTATAAAAACTTTAAACGGCTGTAATTCGGTTAATATTGCTCCTGCAGGATCAATTTTTGCATTAAAATTAACTTTTTGAGATTCGTTTTCCTTTTTTATAAAAACTTTAAACGGCTGTAATTCGGTTAATATTGCTCCTACAGGGTCAATTTTTGCATTAAAATTAACTTTTTGAGATTCTTTTTCCTTTTTTATAAAAACTTTAAACGGCAGTAATTCGGTTAATATTGCTCCTACAGGGTCAATTTTTGCATTAAAATTAACTTTTTGAGATTCTTTTTCCTTTTTTATAAAAACTTTAAACGGCTGTATTTCGGTTAATATTGCTCCTACAGGGTCAATTTTTGCATTAAAATTAACTTTTTGAGATTCGTTTTCCTTTTTTATAAAAACTTTAAACGGCTGTAATTCGGTTAATATTGCTCCTACAGGGTCAATTTTTGCATTAAAATTAACTTTTTGAGATTCTTTTTCCTTTTTTATAAAAACTTTAAACGGCTGTAATTCGGTTAATATTGCTCCTACAGGGTCAATTTTTGCATTAAAATTAACCTTTTCAGATTCATTTTCCTTTTTTATAAAAACTTTAAACGGATGTAGTTGGGTTAATATTGCTCCTACAGGGTCAATTTTTGCATTAAAATTAACTTTTTGAGATTCTTTTTCCTTTTTTATAAAAACTTTAAACGGCTGTAATTCGGTTAATATTGCTCCTACAGGGTCAATTTTTGCATTAAAATTATCCTTTTGAGATTCATTTTCCTTTTTTATAAAAACTTTAAACGGATGTAATTGGGTTAATATTGCTCCTACAGGGTCAATTTTTGCATTAAAATTAACTTTTGAGATTCTTTTTCCTTTTTTATAAAAACTTTAAACGGCTGTAATTCGGTTAATGTTGCTCCTACAGGGTCAATTTTTTCATTAAAATTAACCTTTTGAGATTCATTTTCCTTTTTTATAAAAACTTTAAACTGCTGTAATTCGGTTAATATTGCTCCTACAGGGTCAATTTTTGCATTAAAATTAACTTTTTGAGATTCTTTTTCTTTTTTATAAAAACTTTAAACGGCTGTAATTCGGTTAATATTGCTCCTACAGGGTCAATTTTTGCATTAAAATTAACTTTTTGAGATTCGTTTTCCTTTTTTATAAAAACTTTAAACGGCTGTAATTCGGTTAATATTGCTCCTACAGGGTCAATTTTTGCATTAAAATTAACTTTTTGAGATTCTTTTTCCTTTTTTATAAAAACTTTAAACGGATGTAATTCGGTTAATATTGCTCCTACAGGGTCAATTTTTGCATTAAAATTAACTTTTTGAGATTCCTTTTCCTTTTTTATAAAAACTTTAAACGGCTGTAATTCGGTTAATATTGCTCCTACAGGGTCAATTTTTGCATTAAAATTAACTTTTTGAGATTCTTTTTCCTTTTTTATAAAAACTTTAAACGGCTGTAATTCGGTTAATATTGCTCCTACAGGGTCAATTTTTGCATTAAAATTAACTTTTTGAGATTCTTTTTCCTTTTTTATAAAAACTTTAAACGGCTGTAATTCGGTGAATATTGCTCCTACAGGGTCAATTTTTGCATTAAAATTAACTTTTTGAGATTCGTTTTCCTTTTTTATAAAAACTTTAAACGGCTGTAATTCGGTTAATATTGCTCCTACAGGGTCAATTTTTGCATTAAAATTAACTTTTTGAGATTCCTTTTCCTTTTTTATAAAAACTTTAAACGGCTGTAATTCGGTTAATATTGCTCCTACAGGGTCAATTTTTGCATTAAAATTAACCTTTTGAGATTCATTTTCCTTTTTTATAAAATTTTAAATGGCTGTAATTCGGCTAATATTGCTCCTACAGGGTCACTTTTTGCATTAAAATTAACCTTTTGAGATTCATTTTCCTTTTTTATAAAAATTTTAAACGGCTGTAATTCGGTTAATATTGCTCCTACAGGGTCAATTTTTGCATTAAAATTAACCTTTTGGGATTCTTTTTCCTTTTTTATAAAAACTTTAAACGGCTGTAATTCGGTTAATATTGCTCTACAGGGTCAATTTTTGCATTAAAATTAACTTTTTGAGATTCTTTTTCCTTTTTTATAAAAACTTTAAACGGCTGTAATTCGGTTAATATTGCTCCTACAGGGTCAATTTTTGCATTAAAATTAACTTTTTGAGATTCGTTTTCCTTTTTTATAAAAACTTTAAACGGCTGTAATTCGGTTAATATTGCTCCTGCAGGATCAATTTTGCATTAAAATTAACTTTTTGAGATTCATTTTCCTTTTTTATAAAAACTTTAAACTGCTGTAATTCGGTTAATATTGCTCCTACAGGGTCAATTTTTGCATTAAAATTAACTTTTTGAGATTCTTTTTCCTTTTTTATAAAAACTTTAAACGGCTGTAATTCGGTTAATATTGCTCCTACAGGGTCAATTTTTGCATTAAAATTAACTTTTTGAGATTCTTTTTCCTTTTTTATAAAAACTTTAAACGGCTGTAATTCGGTTAATGTTGCTCCTACAGGGTCAATTTTTTCATTAAAATTAACCTTTTGAGATTCATTTTCCTTTTTTATAAAAACTTTAAACTGCTGTAATTCGGTTAATATTGCTCCTACAGGTCAATTTTTGCATTAAAATTAACTTTTTGAGATTCTTTTTCCTTTTTTATAAAAACTTTAAACGGCTGTAATTCGGTTAATATTGCTCCTACAGGGTCAATTTTTGCATTAAAATTAACTTTTTGAGATTCGTTTTCCTTTTTTATAAAAACTTTAAACGGCTGTAATTCGGTTAATATTGCTCCTACAGGGTCAATTTTTGCATTAAAATTAACTTTTTGAGATTCTTTTTCCTTTTTTATAAAAACTTTAAACGGCTGTAATTCGGTTAATATTGCTCCTACAGGGTCAATTTTTGCATTAAAATTAACTTTTTGAGATTCCTTTTCCTTTTTTATAAAAACTTTAAACGGCTGTAATTCGGTTAAATATTGCTCCTACAGGGTCAATTTTTGCATTAAAATTAACTTTTTGAGATTCTTTTTCCTTTTTTATAAAAACTTTAAACGGCTGTAATTCGGTTAATATTGCTCCTACAGGGTCAATTTTTGCATTAAAATTAACTTTTTGAGATTCTTTTTCCTTTTTTATAAAAACTTTAAACGCTGTAATTCGGTGAATATTGCTCCTACAGGGTCAATTTTTGCATTAAAATTAACTTTTTGAGATTCGTTTTCCTTTTTTATAAAAACTTTAAACGGCTGTAATTCGTTAATATTGCTCCTACAGGGTCAATTTTTGCATTAAAATTAACTTTTTGAGATTCCTTTTCCTTTTTTATAAAAACTTTAAACGGCTGTAATTCGGTTAATATTGCTCCTACAGGGTCAATTTTTGCATTAAAATTAACCTTTTGAGATTCATTTTCCTTTTTTATAAAAATTTTAAATGGCTGTAATTCGGCTAATATTGCTCCTACAGGGTCACTTTTTGCATTAAAATTAACCTTTTGAGATTCATTTTCCTTTTTTATAAAAATTTTAAACGGCTGTAATTCGGTTAATATTGCTCCTACAGGGTCAATTTTTGCATTAAAATTAACCTTTTGGGATTCTTTTTCCTTTTTATAAAAACTTTAAACGGCTGTAATTCGGTTAATATTGCTCCTACAGGGTCAATTTTTGCATTAAAATTAACTTTTTGAGATTCTTTTTCCTTTTTTATAAAAACTTTAAACGGCTGTAATTCGGTTAATATTGCTCCTACAGGGTCAATTTTTGCATTAAAATTAACTTTTTGAGATTCTTTTTCCTTTTTTATAAAAACTTTAAACGGCTGTAATTCGGTTAATATTGCTCCTGCAGGATCAATTTTTGCATTAAAATTAACTTTTTGAGATTCGTTTTCCTTTTTTATAAAAACTTTAAACGGCTGTAATTCGGTTAATATTGCTCCTACAGGGTCAATTTTTGCATTAAAATTAACTTTTTGAGATTCGTTTTCCTTTTTTATAAAAACTTTAAACGGCTGTAATTCGGTTAATATTGCTCCTACAGGGTCAATTTTTGCATTAAATTAACTTTTTGAGATTCTTTTTCCTTTTTTATAAAAACTTTAAACGGCTGTAATTCGGTTAATATTGCTCCTACAGGGTCAATTTTTGCATTAAAATTAACTTTTTGAGATTCTTTTTCCTTTTTTATAAAAACTTTAAACGGCTGTAATTCGGTGAATATTGCTCCTACAGGGTCAATTTTTGCATTAAAATTAACTTTTTGAGATTCGTTTTCCTTTTTTATAAAAACTTTAAACGGCTGTAATTCGGTTAATATTGCTCCTACAGGGTCAATTTTTGCATTAAAATTAACTTTTTGAGATTCTTTTTCCTTTTTTATAAAAACTTTAAACGGCTGTAATTCGGTGAATATTGCTCCTACAGGGTCAATTTTTGCATTAAAATTAACTTTTTGAGATTCGTTTTCCTTTTTTATAAAAACTTTAAACGGCTGTAATTCGGTTAATATTGCTCCTACAGGGTCAATTAAAATTCATAACATTAAAATTAACCTTTTGAGATTCATTTTCCTTTTTTATAAAAACTTTAAACGGATGTAATTCGGTTAATATTGCTCCTACAGGGTCAATTTTTGCATTAAAATTAACTTTTTGAGATTCTTTTTCCTTTTTTATAAAAACTTTAAACGGCTTTAATTCGGTTAATATTGCTCCTACAGGGTCAATTTTTGCATTAAAATTAACCTTTTGAGATTTGTTTTCCTTTTTTATAAAAACTTTAAACGGCTGTAATTCGGTTAATATTGCTCCTACAGGGTCAATTTTTGCATTAAAATTAACCTTTTGAGATTTGTTTTCCTTTTTTATAAAAACTTTAAACGGCTGTAATTCGGTTAATATTGCTCCTACAGGGTCAATTTTTGCATTAAAATTAACTTTTTGAGATTCCTTTTCCTTTTTTATAAAAACTTTAAACGGCTGTAATTCGGTTAATATTGCTCCTACAGGGTCAATTTTTATATTAAAATTAACCTTTTGAGATTCTTTTTCCTTTTTTATAAAAACTTTAAACGGCTGTAATTCGGTTAATATTGCTCCTACAGGGTCAATTTTTGCATTAAAATTAACCTTTTGAGATTCTTTTTCCTTTTTTATAAAAACTTTAAACGGCTGTAATTCGGTTAATATTGCTCCTACAAGTTCAATTTTTGCATTAAAATTAACTTTTTGAGATTCTTTTTCCTTTTTTATAAAAACTTTAAACGGCTGTAATTCGGTTAATATTGCTCCTACAGGGTCAATTTTTGCATTAAAATTAACCTTTTGGGATTCTTTTTCCTTTTTTATAAAAACTTTAAACGGCTGTAATTCGGTTAATATTGCTCCTACAGGGTCAATTTTTGCATTAAAATTAACTTTTTGAGATTTGTTTTCCTTTTTTATAAAAACTTTAAACGGCTGTAATTCGGTTAATATTGCTCCTACAGGGTCAATTTTTGCATTAAAATTAACCTTTTGAGATTCATTTTCCTTTTTTATAAAAATTTTAAATGGCTGTAATTCGGCTAATATTGCTCCTACAGGGTCACTTTTTGCATTAAAATTAACCTTTTGAGATTCATTTTCCTTTTTTATAAAAACTTTAAACGGCTGTAATTCGGTTAATATTGCTCCTACAGGGTCAATTTTTGCATTAAAATTAACTTTTTGAGATTCTTTTTCCTTTTTTATAAAAACTTTAAACGGCTGTAATTCGGTTAATATTGCTCCTACAGGGTCAATTTTTGCATTAAAATTAACTTTTTGAGATTCGTTTTCCTTTTTTATAAAAACTTTAAGCGGCTGTAATTCGGTTAATATTGCTCCTACAGGGTCAATTTTTACATTAAAATTAACCTTTTGATATTCATTTTCCTTTTTTATAAAAACTTTAAACGGATGTAATTCGGTTAATATTGCTCCTACAGGGTCAATTTTTGCATTAAAATTAACTTTTTGAGATTCTTTTTCCTTTTTTATAAAAACTTTAAACGGCTGTAATTCGGTGAATATTGCTCCTACAGGGTCAATTTTTGCATTAAAATTAACTTTTTGAGATTCGTTTTCCTTTTTTATAAAAACTTTAAACGGCTGTAATTCGGTTAATATTGCTCCTACAGGGTCAATTTTTGCATTAAAATTAACTTTTTGAGATTCGTTTTCCTTTTTTATAAAAACTTTAAGCGGCTGTAATTCGGTTAATATTGCTCCTACAGGGTCAATTTTTACATTAAAATTAACCTTTTGAGATTCATTTTCCTTTTTTATAAAAACTTTAAACGGATGTAATTCGGTTAATATTGCTCCTACAGGGTCAATTTTTGCATTAAAATTAACTTTTTGAGATTCTTTTTCCTTTTTTATAAAAACTTTAAACGGCTGTAATTCGGTGAATATTGCTCCTACAGGGTCAATTTTTGCATTAAAATTAACTTTTTGAGATTCGTTTTCCTTTTTTATAAAACTTTAAACGGATGTAATTCGGTTAATATTGCTCCTACAGGGTCAATTTTTGCATTAAAATTAACTTTTTGAGATTCTTTTTCCTTTTTTATAAAAACTTTAAACGGCTGTAATTCGGTTAATATTGCTCCTACAGGGTCAATTTTTGCATTAAAATTAACCTTTTGAGATTTGTTTTCCTTTTTTATAAAAACTTTAAACGGCTGTAATTCGGTTAATATTGCTCCTACAGGGTCAATTTTTGCATTAAAATTAACTTTTTGAGATTCCTTTTCCTTTTTTATAAAAACTTTAAACGGCTGTAATTCGGTTAATATTGCTCCTACAGGGTCAATTTTTGCATTAAAATTAACTTTTTGAGATTCTTTTTCCTTTTTTATAAAAACTTAAAACGGCTGTAATTCGGTTAATATTGCTCCTACAGGGTCAATTTTTGCATTAAAATTAACTTTTTGAGATTCCTTTTCCTTTTGTATAAAAACTTTAAACGGTTGTAATTCGGTTAATATTGCTCCTACAGGGTCAATTTTTACATTAAAATTAACCTTTTGAGATTCTTTTTCCTTTTTTATAAAAACTTTAAACGGCTGTAATTCGGTTAATATTGCTCCTACAGGGTCAATTTTTGCATTAAAATTAACTTTTTGAGATTCGTTTTCCTTTTTTATAAAAACTTTAAACGGCTGTAATTCGGTTAATATTGCTCCTACAGGGTCAATTTTTGCATTAAAATTAACCTTTTGAGATTTGTTTTCCTTTTTTATAAAAACTTTAAACGGCTGTAATTCGGTTAATATTGCTCCTACAGGGTCAATTTTTGCATTAAAATTAACTTTTTGAGATTCCTTTTCCTTTTTTATAAAAACTTTAAACGGCTGTAATTCGGTTAATATTGCTCCTACAGGGTCAATTTTTTGCATTAAAATTAACCTTTTGGGATTCTTTTTCCTTTTTTATAAAAACTTTAAACGGCTGTAATTCGGTTAATATTGCTCCTACAGGGTCAATTTTTACATTAAAATTAACCTTTTGAGATTCATTTTCCTTTTTTATAAAAACTTTAAACGGATGTAATTCGGTTAATATTGCTCCTACAGGGTCAATTTTTGCATTAAAATTAACTTTTGAGATTCTTTTTCCTTTTTTATAAAAACTTTAAACGGCTGTAATTCGGTTAATATTGCTCCTACAGGGTCAATTTTTGCATTAAAATTAACCTTTTGAGATTTGTTTTCCTTTTTTATAAAAACTTTAAACGGCTGTAATTCGGTTAATATTGCTCCTACAGGGTCAATTTTTGCATTAAAATTAACTTTTTGAGATTCCTTTTCCTTTTTTATAAAAACTTTAAACGGCTGTAATTCGGTTAATATTGCTCCTACAGGGTCAATTTTTGCATTAAAATTAACCTTTTGGGATTCTTTTTCCTTTTTTATAAAAACTTTAAACGGCTGTAATTCGGTTAATATTGCTCCTACAGGGTCAATTTTTACATTAAAATTAACCTTTTGAGATTCATTTTCCTTTTTTATAAAAACTTTAAACGGATGTAATTCGGTTAATATTGCTCCTACAGGGTCAATTTTTGCATTAAAATTAACTTTTTGAGATTCTTTTTCCTTTTTTATAAAAACTTTAAACGGCTGTAATTCGGTTAATATTGCTCCTACAGGGTCAATTTTTGCATTAAAATTAACTTTTTGAGATTCGTTTTCCTTTTTTATAAAAACTTTAAACGGCTGTAATTCGGTTAATATTGCCCCTACAGGGTCAATTTTTACATTAAAATTAACCTTTTGAGATTCTTTTTCCTTTTTTATAAAAACTTTAAACGGCTGTAATTCGGTTAATATTGCTCCTACAGGGTCAATTTTTACATTAAAATTAAACTTTTGAGATTCATTTTCCTTTTTTATAAAAACTTTAAACGGATGTAATTCGGTTAATATTGCTCCTACAGCGTCAATTTTTGCATTAAAATTAACTTTTTGAGATTCTTTTTCCTTTTTTATAAAAACTTTAAACGGCTGTAATTCGGTTAATATTGCTCCTACAGGGTCAATTTTTGCATTAAAATTAACCTTTTGGGATTCTTTTTCCTTTTTTATAAAAACTTTAAACGGCTGTAATTCGGTTAATATTGCTCCTACAGGGTCAATTTTTGCATTAAAATTAACTTTTTGAGATTCGTTTTCCTTTTTATAAAAACTTTAAACGGCTGTAATTCGGTTAATATTGCTCCTACAGGGTCAATTTTTACATTAAAATTAACCTTTTGAGATTCTTTTTCCTTTTTTATAAAAACTTTAAACGGCTGTAATTCGGTTAATATTGCTCCTACAGGGTCAATTTTTGCATTAAAATTAACTTTTTTGAGATTCTTTTTCCTTTTTATAAAAAACTTTAAACGGCTGTAATTCGGTGAATATTGCTCCTACAGGGTCAATTTTTGCATTAAAATTAACTTTTTGAGATTCGTTTTCCTTTTTTATAAAAACTTTAAACGGCTGTAATTCGGTTAATATTGCTCCTACAGGGTCAATTTTTGCATTAAAATTAACTTTTTGAGATTCTTTTTCCTTTTTTATAAAAACTTTAAACGGCTGTAATTCGGTGAATATTGCTCCTACAAGGTCAATTTTTGCATTAAATTAACTTTTTGAGATTCTTTTTCCTTTTTTATAAAAACTTTAAACGGCTGTAATTCGGTGAATATTGCTCCTACAAGGTCAATTTTTGCATTAAAATTAACTTTTTGAGATTCTTTTTCCTTTTTATAAAAACTTTAAACGGCTGTAATTCGGTGAATATTGCTCCTACAGGGTCAATTTTTGCATTAAAATTAACTTTTTGAGATTCTTTTTCCTTTTTTATAAAAACTTTAAACGGCTGTAATTCGGTGAATATTGCTCCTACAGGGTCAATTTTTTGCATTAAAATTAACTTTTTGAGATTCGTTTTCCTTTTTTATAAAAACTTTAAACGGCTGTAATTCGGTTAATATTGCTCCTACAGGGTCAATTTTTGC